>CM057455.1:1787965833-1789189166 GCA_016271365.2 Neoceratodus forsteri | reverse complement strand
CCTCTGAGCCCTTTAGGATCCCAAGAATACAAAGATTATTTTGATGACACAGGTTTTCAATGTCATTCAACTTCTCCCACATCAACTGCACTTGCTTCTCAAGCATTGTAAGCTTATCTTTTTGGGGAGCGGTGTCTGACTCTACCCACAGAGTAAAGAATTCTAGATCTGCAAACCGGATTTCCACAGCTTCCACCCTTTCATCCAATTGAGCATTTTTAATTTTTATGTTAGGGATATCCAGTGTTAAAGCCTTCAGCATTTCTTTAGTATACGTTAGGTCTTACTTGCCTTGGCCGTTCAAATCTGAAATTCGGAAGTCCATCTCCCCTCCAGTACAATGTTGCTGTAAAGAACACCCCAGCCATTTCTAGCCCTTCTGGTGTCCTATGACCCAATATGGCTTGGCTGTGGTGACCTGTGGCTCCTAAAAATCTCCCACTAATCCCCACCTACCCATCCTTTGGTCCCCCATTCCCTCCACCCCTTACCCTCTTAGCCCTCCTGACCCTCCATATCCCCCTCACCTCCACACCCGCTTATTCCCCCCTTGACCATTAAGCTATCATCCACCATTGTGCTCTCTCCTTCAACCATCTAGCCTCTAGCCCACTCTCCCTTAATGGCTGTACTTGTCGATGGTCACATTACTTGTTCCCTACGGGAACCTATCTAAGCTCTATAGCTGCATTCTGGGAATTCTCATACTTTGCACTGTCATACTTCATTCACCTAATCTGTTAAGGGACTATTTTCCTCTGTATTATGTAATTAAGTGATGGCTTTTGCAATGTATTCTGTCTCTCCCCATCCATCTATTGTAATGCTGTTTAGCCTTTTTAATGATGTGTAACTGACAATGCCTTCTAGCTGCTTCTGTTTTTCTCCACTGTCTATGTACTTGATGTTCCCCCAACCTCTGTTTGATGAGGATCCTTTGTAAATGAGCTTTTAGCCCAAAAGTTGTAATTACGATTTTACAATAAATATAGAAAAAATGTCCCATGGTGTCACCTCCATGCAACGAGGACTAATGAGGCAAGTTGTAGGTAACAAAATTAATGGATTTTTGGCACAGTGTCATGGAGCTCCACAACTAGGCAGCCATCCAGTCCCCTCACTGCGCATCCGCCCCAGCAGAGAAACATTTCAACTCCTGGCAGAAACGTGATTTTGTGCAGGGACTGCAAAATCACTTTTCGGGATATAAAAAAAACAGTTTGGCCAGTATTTGAAAAATGACAGCTGTCACACACATGAGACAGTGTAAAGATATGTCTATTTTGTGAATTTGGGAGAAAAATATTGAAAATTACCTAAGTTATTAGTCGGCATTTGCAAAATTCAACATAGGCTCATAATGTAGTTTTTTAACATTTCTACACCAAATTTTCAACATAGTCTTCTTATAACCCCACCTCATGAACAAGGGCAGAACAAATTTTCAACTCCTGCCTGAAAGAAGATTTCATGCAGGGACCACAAAATCACCTTTCGGGAGAGATCTGCCTAGTGACAGTTCAGTTGTTCATGAGGTAGGGTCCCAAAGAAGGCACATTGAAAACCTGGGCAATAATATACAAAAATGCTCAAGTTATGGCACTAAGTTCAAAACCCCATTAAAATATATTGATGCACATACCTGTTTCCTCAGTTTGTGGTCCAGCTTTGAAGAGTGAAGATGTGTCTGCGGTCCAGAGAGGATTATGGCGTTGGAGTCCCGATCAGTAAGTAAGGGCTTTGGCGGGGGAGTTGCTAAGTGGGAGGGTCAGGTGGGGGCAGTTATGGCTGCAAAAGACATTGATGGATCATTTTATTTTTACAAGGTTTTACATTAAAAAAAAAAACAATGCACAGAGGAGTCCTCAGTGCTACACTGGGGAATTGGGCACCCCCAGTGTCACTGCTATGTTTTCTGGGGGTTGGGTGGGGTGGTGGATGCTGAGAGGGAGGGCCAGGTGGGAGGGGTTATCAATATATATAAAAAAAAAGAAAAAATAACCACATATGCACGGCAGTGCAGGAACACTGTTAAAAGAACAAAACATTGAGGATTCTTCATTGGGACACTGGGGGATTGGGCACTCCCAGTGTCACTGTTATGTTTCTGGTGGGAGTATGGGGTGTTAGGCACTAAGAGGGAGTCTTGGGTGGGGGTATAGCTATATATATTAATAAAAAAGAAGACACAACTGCACATGCACGGTAATGGGGGGGTGGGTTGCTGTAAAGAAACAAACAAAAATAAAACAGAGGATTCCTCATCAAGACACTGGGGGATTGGGCACCTCAAGTATCACTGTTATGTTTCTGGGGGTGAGGTGAGGTGGGGGGGCACTATGATGGAGGGTTGGGTGGAGGGGAGATAGTGCAGTACTACTTTCTGACAGTGAGCGGAGTGCTTCATGGTCTTGGAGGTGACTATGTTGACACTCCAACATGTTTAGTCACAAAGAATGCAAGGAATGCAGAGTCCTTTTTATGTTTGCTTGTTCGTGCAACACACAAGAAACATACTGAGGTTAGTAGAGCATTGCAGAGGTGTAGCAGTGTATGGCCAATGCAATCCATGCTTTCAGGGGCCTGTCCCTCGGCTACAAATCAACAGAAAAACTACAGATGATGGCAGTTTCAGAGAGAGAGCCAGACTTAAAAGAAATGTGCCACTCCAATCAGGGACAGTTTCATCATCCCTGATTGCAGTGGCAGCTCCCCTCTCCCTCACAACCAGGAACACAGAGGCAGCCCACAAGACTGTCCGCTCATGCGCATTACAGTGCACAGTAATGCACATGGGTGCAGTTTCCTTCTTGTCGGCTGCTGCCCTGAGCCCCTGTCCTCAATGTGCCTTTCCTGGCAAAACATTTAATATTTAAACTGGTGGCTTCTGCTGCTGGCTACACACTCCCGGGGAAAGCCGACATCGGGGTGCCCAATCCCATGTCGGCATATCCCCCCCTCATTAAATGGCACACTGGGAGCCCACCCCAGTGTGCCGAAATATGGTGGCTCCTGCTGCCCACCACACATTCCTCATAAGCTGACATTGGGTGCCCAATCACCATGTCAGCATCCCACTACTTAGTGTGTCTTTTCTGGTTAAACAATTCCCCCTTTCTTTTCCAACACTGGGATACCCACTTCCAGTGCCTGATGTGCCCTCTCAGCCCATCAACACCCCTTGTCGGCATCGGGTACCTAATCCCCAAGTCGGCATTCCCTCCTCCCCACCATCATTGTGGCACACTGGGAGCCCACCCCAGTGTATCAAACTATGTTTTTTTTTTAAACTTTATGTTTATTGCATTTTGACAAAAGCAATTACATAGAGTACAGTCGTCTGGAAGGCATCATCATAAAAAGAGAAATACAAATACATCCAATGTATATTGGAATTGTAAACCTATACAGAGTTGTATTAGGCAGTGAGGAGAAAAACTAAATATGCTTTATCATGATCATTAAAGAAATTTAAATGGCTATAGCCATCTATGGCTTTTGGGGCACAAGTCCACACTATATCAGCCTAAAATGTTAAAGACTCAGCTACCAGTGTTGATATATCCCCAAGTTCAAAATGGTTGCCTTCGCATAGTGAGTGCCTAAGAAAACTGCCTACACATCCCATCAATAAGTGATTTGCAACAATAAATCAGGGAGTTTAACAAAATACTCTGGGCATCTGGTTCCATGTCATTAATTTTATAAAAAAATTAAAGTCTCTTAGCAAGAAAGTAATAGTTATGTGATACCATATAGCCCAGAAATACTCTGTCACATATTCATGTGGCTAGAAGTAACAGATTAAAATGGTATTTAAGTTCAGACTGGGCACAGAAGTCCAAAAACAACTCCAGCTCAGGTCTCCTCTTCCGATTCTTCAGTCCATTGTCCCTCCGAAGCCTGGAACTCTCAAGCTATGGCCTCCCACCTTTTTCCCAGCTTCAACTGGGTCGCTAAGTTGAAACGTGTGCCTTCCGTAATGGATTCAGAGCCTGGCCAGCATCAGGAGAGAGTGAGAGACCCCCAGGCCTCTCAGCCTGGCTTGAACTGTGTCAGATTTTTTTCTCCTAATGTGGGTGTCAAAAGACTGGTCGGGGAACAGATGAATCATCACCCCTTCATAAGATAGCCCACCTGCTGATCTTGCAGCTTGTAGGATTGTGTCCCTGGTCATAGAGTTGGCTGTAATCAGCAGGATCACCCTTGGCATATCCCCATGTGGACCAGCAGATCGAGGGGTGATTCTAAAGGCTTTCCAGAGGTCATCAGCCAGTAGATCCATCAGTAGATTCAAGACTTCAGGAAGTCAGGATTTAAGAAACGTTAGTAGCTCAGCCCCTTCGGTCCTCTTGGGAAGCCTTATGATTCTCACATTAGAGGCTCGATTGCAATTCTCTAATGCCTCCAGTTTGTATCATAATTGGGCATTCTCCTGGACTAGTTTGGAGGTCATGGCCAAAGCTTGAGTCACCAATTTCACTGTCATCATCTCGGTGTTAGACACCACATCAATCCTGGCATCTTGCTCCACAAAGCGCTGGAGTATCGACTCCACTTTTAGATCAATAGCCTGCATAGCTGATTGTAGAGATTTCCAAGTGGGCTCCGGTCCTGAAGTTGACGTGTTGGTTGTGGCCTGGTCTGGTACAGCCACCGAGGTTTTCACTCCACTTCCAGCCATTTTGTGGTTCCGACCCATGGGTGAGTTTGATATCTACAAACTCCGGAGACTTTTGCCAGTTCAAATCTGTAACTTCTAATCACTTTTATCCCACTTGTTGAGTACATTTAATTAGTTTTAGCCACGGGATATGCAGAGCTGTCTCCTGGCATGTCTTGCCAGACACAGTAGCTGCTCAACAGTGCCCCCTCAAACTTTTTTTTAATCCTGTAAATGAAGAAAACCGTCCTCTGCTGTTTTTTAACCTGAAAATAGAAAACGATCCCTCGTTGTCTCCCCAGACCCCCTCCCCATCCCCACCCTCCTCTGCGAACCCCACCTCTCTGCACCACACCTCACCCCATACTTACCACTGGAGGTCTGGCGCCAGATCTTTGGTGGACCAGAAACACGTTTGCACTCTTCAAAAGCTGACTGGGAACTGAACAAATGCAGTTAAGCTTTATAATGGCAGGCAATGGGGGTTTCAACTTAGGTTGATAGCTCAGTCATTTATTTGAGTTTTTGGCCCCAAATTTTCAATATGAGGTTCTTGGGACCCCACCTCATGAACACAGTCACTGTCATTTTGTTTCTCAGTCCCAAAAGGTGATTTTTTGGTCACTGCACGGAATCACCTTTTGGGACTGATTAATGAAATGACAGTGCCACTGTTCATGAGGTGGAGTCCCAAAAAGCCCATGTTGCAAGTTTGAACAAACTTAAAAAAATGACTGCTTTATGAGCGTATGTTGCACAGTTTCTATGCATGTTCATAACTCTTCCAATTTTTTATATTTTCATTTCAAATTTACAACATTTCCATATTTTCACACCTCCTTATGAACAGTACAGCTGTAATTTTTTGCATCCTGCCCGAAAAGTGTTTTCGCACCTGTGGCACAGAATGGCACAATCGCTGTGTGAAATCAACTTTTGGGACAGATTAATGAAATCACAGTGCTACTGTTCATGAGGGGAGGTCCCAAAAAGGCCATGTTGAAAATTTGGTGAACAAATTCCAAAAAAGTACTGCGTTATGAGCGTATGTTAGGCAATTTCTAAGCATGCTCGTAACTTTGCCACCTTTTCATATTTTCACTCCAGATTTTCAATATTGCTATTTTTTCACACCTCCTCATATACAGCACAGATTTCATTTTTCACATCCTGCCTAAAATGTATTTTCGCACTTGTTCCACCAAATGGGGCATTCACTGTGCAAAATCACCTTTTGGAACTGAGTAATGAAATGATAGTGCCACTGTTCATGAGGTGGGGTCTCAAAAAGCCCATGTTGAAAATTTGGAGTGAAAATACCAACAAACTCCTGGGGCATTATGGTTTCCAACTGTAGCACCTCACCCTGTACAGACTGACAGGCATTGGGGATGTGTGGCTTGGGGTAGTTGGCCGCAATGCTCACGCTATTCCAACCTCACCCTTCAGCCACTGACAGGCATCGAGGTGTGCCTTGGGGTCTTCAGCCCTAACCTTCACCCCATTCTCATGTACTGCACCCCTCTCAGCTTATTTCCTTATGGAATGGGGTGAGCATAAGGGCCAAAGACCCCAAGGCATACCATGACACCTGTCAGTGTCGGCAGGGTGGGGTGAGGTGGAATGGTGTGAGTGTTATGGCTGACAACCCAAAGGCACACCCTAACACCTGTCAGTCTCTGTAGGATGGGGGTGGGGGTTGGTGTTAGTTTAATACTTCACTGCCATTCCTTATATGCAGCTCTCTAACTCTTGCAGTACCAGTGCCAATACCAGAAAGCAAACATTTGGCATTGACAAGTGCTTGTTTTCAAGGGAATAGATCTGCAGGGCTCCACCCACAGCAGCCCTAAATAGGGCACACACTCACACAATAAAAACTAGAAAAGGCCAACCAAGTGTAAAATAGAATCTAAAAAACAGGTAGCCAACTGTACAAGAGAAAGTAAAAAAGGACCCCTGCCCATAAAACAGAAAATTAAAAAAGGGCATCCACCTGCAAAATAGAAATTTAACAAAAAGAGGGCAACTGCCTATCAAAAACAAGTCCATGATCCAGAACCTCAAAGGATACCAGGTGCTAGTGGTGGTGGCTGCTGGCACTGAATTGCCTCTGCAAGTCAGTGGATGGCCTTGGTATTTTCTTCCACCTACTTTACCAGCATGCACAGCAGGTGAGCCAGACACTGGAGAAGGTCATTTCTGCCCTCCATGAGCATTGCATCCTGTTGCTTTCTTGCATCAGTCTGGGCACCTATGGAAAGAAAGACACTGAACTCAGTCAGCTGTGCACACAGGATGAGGGACCCAAGCGTGGCATAATGTGCATAACAGAGGTGCAACCCAATGACACATCAGCCAACATGCCTCACACAGGTGGACAGAGTCATACAGCTGCAATGGGTTGTGTGTGGCATACCAAACATAGCATTGCATACCCAAACAGTAAAGGGCTGCATATAAAATGAGTGTGCCATGCTGCTAGTGTTGCCAACATTGGATCTCAAAAATAAGGGACAGATGCCCCATCCCTTGCCTTGCCCCTGCCCCATCCTTTGCCCTCCCAGCCAGGCAGGGGGGCCCAGTCCCAGCCTGGCAGCACTGGTGCAGCTCTGAGCCAGCCCAGCCCAGTAGCCAATAGCTGAATAGCCATGCCCCTGATGATCTCCTCTCAAAAAGGCAGCACAGCCCAGGCAGGGGGCCCAGCTGGCCCTGGCAGCACTGTCATGGTGCAGCAGGTGCAGCCAGCCCAGCCAACAAGAACAGTAGCTGCTAGCCCAATTCAGACAGAGTCTGAGCCTCAGACAGTCCTCACAAATTCAATCACAGTCCCAGACCCACCCCCCTGACCCGCAATAATATTTACACAGGCTTGCCTTCTGGCCAGGCTAAGTAACATCTTACGCAACAGCACAGTAAAAGTCATCAGTCATCATAACAGTTATAACTTAGTGTGTGATGAACAGCATGAGAGAGCACAACAATAACACTTTTTAAACTTACTTTTACTTTTTTGCAGTAAGGCCAGGCCAGCCCAGGGTTCTCTTTTTCTTCTTCTTCCATTCTCTTGATGACTAAGAAATGTGCGGACAAGGTACCACCCATGCCGCGGGCCCCCTTCCCTGGACCAAAGACAACCAACAAACTCCTCCGGGTGACAGCGGCAACCTCTGCTCCTGTCCAACTACTACTCCAGTGAAGTCCTTGTGGTGGGTCTCCGGCTCCTCCTCTCTGAGTCCGACTCTGATTCTCTCTCTCTCTCTCACTGGCCTGAGTCTGGCTGATGGGCCCTGCTGCTGTGGCTGGCACTACTAGTTTCCTCTCTAAGTCTCCCTGCTCTGACTCCAAGTCCCAGAACCAAGGAGGACCCACACTGACTCCTGGCGGCGGTGCCAAGCCCGACTGAGTCAAAAGCACTAGTAATCTTGTGTGAAACAAATAAATCAAAACAAAGAAAAACCACTATGATTCTCAGAAGAAGCGGCAGGGAAGGTAAGGGAAAAAGATAGCATTCAGGAAGTATAAGAAACACAGAAGGAGCAGGACAGAGAACTGTACCAGTTAAAGCAGAAGGAAGTGGTAAGGCATTCAGAATAGCAAAGGCCCAAACCGAGAAAAGATAGCCAACTAGGTTAAGAAGGGGATAAAACTTTTATAGGTACATTAGGGAGCAAAGAAAGACTAAGGCAGGGATACTGAGGCTGAACAAAGATGAAGGTGGTTGGGCAGACAGCGACAGTGAAAAGAGGATACTGAATGAATACTTCTGCTCAGTATTCACAGTGGAAAAGCAGGGGGAAATACCTAATCCAGTCAATAGAAGCACTCTGGATAGGAGGGTTGATATTCGTCCTTTCACAGAAGAAAGGGTTCTGAAAGAACTCTTAAAACTGAAGGTGGATAAAGCAATGGGGCCTGATGGGATACACCCCAGAATTTTAAAAGAACTAAGGGAAGAACTAGTAACACCACTGACTACCCTTTTTAATAAATCATGGGAGGATGGGGTGGTACCTGAGGACTGGAGGAGGGCGGATGTGATTCCCCTTCACAAAAGTGGGAGCAAGACAGAGGCAGGAAACTACAGACCTGTCAGGTTGACCTCAGTGGTAGGGCAAATGATGGAATCACTTCTGAAGGAAAGAATTGTTGAGTACCTAGAGGTCAGTGGGGCTAGGACCCAAGACAGCATGGATTCACAGCGGGAAGGTCATGTCAGACAAATCTAATTGATTTCTTTGACTTGGTGACCAAAGCAGTAGACCAGGGAGGGGCTGTGGACATGGCCTACCTAGACTTTAGCAAGGCATTTGACACAGTCCTGCACAAAAGAATCTCTACTGTCATTTTGCAATTGGCTATGAACTAGTCTGTCCCTTATACTAGTCCCTTTTGTGTAACTGATTATTGGTCTGTCACTTATACTTGATGCCAGCTTTTCTTCAAAAAGCAAGATGTGCCAATTATTTTTAACTATCTTTCTATATCTTTCACCTATTGAACTGTATCCAGTTACAAATGTAACACAGTCATCATTTTGAGTGTTTGTTGGTTTTGAAGTTAATGGCTGTGCTCTGTTTTGTTGCCATTTTTAGTAAGTCTGCTTTACACCCTCCTGCCAAAAGCCTTAAAGTTACTGACTCACACTGTTCTTCAAAATAAATGTTTTTTGAACAGGTCCTCTTTAGTTTAAGGTATTGACTGTAAAGTATTGCCCTGATTAGTGATCTTGGGTGAGAACTTCCAGCACACAGAAATAGAATGCTTTTCATTGCAGTTTTTTTCCTGTATTCCCTGTTGTGTACCTATACCCTTTCCACTATACAGTACCACTTCCAAGAAGAAAACCCCAGTCTTTGCAATCTATGATGTAAATTTTAGCCAGTCAGCAAAGTTTTTGCTCTAATTTCAGATCCCTTCCACACAAATATGATATCATCAATATACTCAAACCATTTGACAATACCATTCATGTGGGTTAACCATAGGACAATCACCCTCCCACAGGCCAAGGAAAAGGTTTACATAGGTGGGGACATTGCTGCCCCATTGTGGTGCCATAGTTTTGGAGGAAATATTCTCCATTAATGAAGGAAAAGTTGTGAGTTAAAATAAACTGTAGGGCTTCAATCACAAAACTTTTAGGCATTCCCTCTTTAATTCTGTTCTGGGCCAGTGAAATATTAGAAGCCCAAATGCCATTATAATGCCTAATGGTTGTGTACAAGTTCTCTATTTCTATTGCGATCCATAAATCATTTTTCTATACAAGGTAATTAAATTTTACCAAAATGTCCATGGTGCTTTTTATATAAAAACTCAGCATTGCTACATCAGTTTTCATGAAGAAGTCAATGAAGTTGCCCAGTTTTCCTGTGGAAGACCTAATTACTGAGATTATTGGTAGTCCCAGTGAATTTGTAATAGCATTATGCAACTTCGGCAGAGCATATATGGTTGGGGTTGTGGGATTTGAATTACAGATGTTTAGAAACTCATTTTGTGTGATTCTCCCACTTCTGATTGCTGTCTCTAATGTGATCAGTAATTCACTTTTGAACTTATTAAAGGGGTAACTGGGCAATTATTTATACCTGTTTACATCCCCAATTAGTTTCTCCACCATTGTCATGTCCTCTCTCTTCACGATCACAATGTTACCACCTTTAACACCAGTCTTAAAAATAATATTCAGCATGTTTCTGGTTATTTAAAGCCTTGCTTTCATCTGTTGTAACATTGCTCTATTTGTGCTTTGTCTTATTGTTCACCATTTCAAGAATTTCTTTGATGTTCTTGAAATTATTTATGGCTGTGCATCTATTTTGTGGGCAGAATGTTGACTTCAGCCTAAACATTTTTCCTGTTTGCTTTTTTATACACTGGACATAAGTACTGTAGATGTCTATACCTCCATTATCAAACAGATCATTCATATCCATGGTCACACTTATTGTATCTTCATTTGCTGTGTTCTCAAATATGCCAAACATATTATTATCTCCATATTCTCTGTCATAGACACCATACATTTCTTGATCATACTGGGATTCATTAAACTGCATTAACTCATGTATAGCTTCCAGGTTCTCTAAATCCTGGTCTGTCCAGACTTCACTTCCCAAGTATGAATCATGCTGCTCCTTTTTATTAAGTTTTGTGGAATTCACGTTATGTTTATGTTCATACATCCCATATTGTGTGGTTTATCAGAGAAATTATTATTTTAAATTTCATTTTCTTACCAGCTTTAAGATCCTAGTCCTCAGCTGAAACTTATGCAGTCTTATAGAGGGTATGCAGGAAAGTCCCTTTGTGATAATCTTTTCTTGTGCCTTGGTCAGAATGGTGTCTAATAGATTCTGTATCACCTTTCTTTTTGTTTCTTCTGTCTTGCTGACCTCCTCACCACAACTTGATTTTTTTTCCTCCTTTCCTCCTTCTTTGTCTTGACATCTTTTTTTTTTGGTTTATTGCTGTTCCTTGGGTTTTTCTTCTTTTTTATTAGTGCACTGGTTCCTTACCCTAACAAAAAAAGATGTCCTTGTTAATTCTACCACTTTCTTCATCTGTTATATTAGTTTCACTATTGTTCTGTTCTTACATTTATTAGAGTTCTTCCTCCTATTGTATTTACCTCCCACCTGGGTCTACCTTGGCTCTGTGTGATGGGGAGGGGTATCTTCTTCAAGTCAGCACATTCCACTTCTCTGAGTAATAACTCTTCTCTGAATAATTTACTTTGTTTTTCTTAGAGATCAATTCCTTCTTATGTTTTAATACTCTTTGCTTTAATTGTTTTATCAAACTCATCAAATTTGGGTTTATCAGTGTTTTGATTGTTTCACTGCAGATGTTTCTTCAGTGAAGTCATTATAACTTTCTGTATCTTCTTTTACTTTTAATTTTACAAATTTAATCAAACATTCATGTGAACTTCTCTCCCATTCTTCTCTATTCTTGAAATTGTCCAGCTCTCCAGAGGATATTTTTCTTTTTAATTCTCTGATCTTATGGTGTTTGTTCTTTCTCAACATAACTCTCTAAAATTGTAATATTGCATACAATATTGTTTTCTTGAATCAGCGCACACTCTAGTTTAGAGAACGCAGCTCTCAGGTCATCTTATCACTGCTTACACAGATTCCCTTCCAGTTAGGCACTGTACTATTACAATAGCTCTAGGTGAAAAACTGCAATATTCAAACAGTGTACACAAATGACCTAATTTTGCAGTTCATGGCTCTAAATCCACATATACATGTTATTAATGGAATGTATTCAATTATTTGCATGCCATTTTGTGCTGGAGCATATAAAGGAACAGACAGCATCACACAGCTTAGACTGAGGTGCTGCAGGTGGTTAGAGGTGAGTAGGGTAGGCAAAGTTAGAAAACTTTGCTTTTCAGAGAAATTTGTGAGTTTTACCAAGTTCACAGATAATAATAATAATAATAATAATAATAATAATAATAATAAGCTTTATTTGTAAAATGCAGTTCTACAAACCAAAGTGCTGTACATAGTTTAAAAATGAAAATATTAAAACAATAAATTAACAACAATCCATAAAATACTAACAATATAGAATGCAGATAGATTAAATAATGTACTCACTAAAAGCTTGTTGAAATAGATGAGTTTCTCCTTTAAGGCAAAGTTCTACTTTTTCTTAAAGGAGAACTTTGTGAATGGTAAAATTGTGAACTTTGCCTGCAATTTTTGGCTCTTAGGCAATGTTTGCAAGGATCCAGAGGATTGAAGGTCACATGCTGCTGCAATGAGCTATATGGCCATTTGTACGCTGAATCAGTGCAGTGTGAGGAAGAGACAGTTGATCTTGAGTGTGCTCTGCATCATTGTGCCTAAAAACCTTTGGATACCATTTACAGCAGGCATTTTGTTCCAACAAATCACTCCATTAAGTATGTTCTGTGCCTTGTGCTCTAGATCACCAATAATTTGTGGTATTATTGTGATTTAATTAGTTAAAAGTTGTAATTTCATTTTCTGTATTGTGTAATGTGTAAAGAGGCAATGTTGTGGGGGGAGCTTAGCTGTATCAACTTACAGAAATAAGAAGCATTTGTCAATGCTGAATATTTGCTTGCTGGTTTTAGTATTGGGAATGCAGGAGTTTGACAGATGCAGAATAGGAAAGGCAGTGAAGTACTGAACTTCACTCCAACCCCACCTTCACGCTGCAGAGATAGACAGGCATTGGGGTATGCATTTGGGTCATCACCCATAACATTCATGCAATTTCACCTCACCCTACCCTGCAGACACTGACAAGTGCTAAGGTGTGCCTTGGGGTTCGGCTTACAGTCATCCCATTCCAGAAGGACACACACTGAAATGGGCAGTATAGGAGAATGGGGTGAACTCTGGGGCTGAAGAGTCCAAGGCACACCTCAATGCCTGTCACTGGCTGCAGGGTGGGGGGTGGGGTGGAATAGCATTACAATCAGCAATCCAAAGCTACACCCTTGATGCCTGTCAGTCTGTACAGGGTGGGATCTTATGGTTAGAACCCCTAACGCCCTGGGCATTTGGTGGTATTTGCACTACAAATTTTCAACATGGCCTTTTTGTGATCCACACCTCATGAAAGCATTTTGGACCTCTTTTCATGAACAGTGGCACTGTGATGTTGTTAATGTGTCCCAAACTTTGAGTTCCCACAGTGACTGTGCCATTCTGGGCGAAATGTATGAAAACACAGATTGGGCAGGGTGTGAAGAATGACAGCTGTACCACTCATAGGGAGGTGTGAGGAACTGGCCAAGTTGAAAATCTGTAGTGAAAATATTAAACATTCAGACTTCTGAGCCTATGTGGAAACTGCACAACACATGTGCATAACAGTGATTTAGTGGGATTATTTCACCAAATTTTCAACACAGGTATTTTGTGACTTCTGCTCATGAACACTGTCACTATGATTTTCTTAATCTGTCCCGAACATTAATTTCCCACAGGGACCATGCTATTCTGCACCAGATGTTTAAACGCATATTTTGGGTAGGATATGAAAAATGACAGCTCTACTGTTCATAAGGAGGTGTGAAAACATGCCAATGTTGAAAATATGGAGTGAAAATATTAGAAATTCACAAAGTTACGAGGGGCGTGAAACTGCAAATGTATGCTCACAATATATTCATTTCATGGACTTTTGTCACTAAATTTTCAACATAGGCATTTTAGCACCTCTGCCAATGAACAGTGTCACTGTGATTTTCTTACTCTGTCCCAAACACTGATTTCCCACAGCGACAGCACTATTCTGCACCAGAAGTGTGAAAACACATTTCAGCCAGGATGTGGAAAATAACAGCTGTACTGTTCATAAGGAGGTCTGAAAAATGCCAGTGTTGGAAATCTAGTGAAAATATTACAAATTTCGAGTTACAAGGGAGTGTGGAAACTGCGCAATGCACGCCTAAAACAGTCATTTTTTTAATTTTTTTCACCAAATTTGCAACATAGGCTTTTTGAGAGCCCACCTCAAGAACAGTGGCACTGTCATTTCATTAATCAGTCCTGAAAGGTGATTTCATGCAGTGACCGCGAAATCACCTTCCGGGACTGAATAACGCCATGACAGTGACTGTATTCATGAGGAGGGGTCCCAATAACCCCATGTTAAAAATCTGGTGGCAAAAGTCCAAAAAAAGGCTGAGATAGCCACATAAGTTGAAAAACCCCTATTTATGCCATTATACAGCTTACCAGCATTTCTTCAATTTGCGGTTGGCTTTGAAGAGCGCAGACGTGTTCCTGGTCTACCGAAGATCATCACACTGGGCTCTGGAGGTAAGTATGGGGTGAGGGGGTGTTGGGAGGTGCCTGTGCAGTGGGTCGGCGAAGGTTGTGGAGGGGCACAAAGACTATGATGGACCGTTTCTTTATTTCAGGGGCAAAAATAATAAAAGGACGTCGAGGAAGGTTTTTTTTTCAGGCTTCATTTGTGCACACTGGGTGGGCTCCCAGTGTGCCACCTGTATTTTGCAGAAGGGGGACTTAAGCCGATGGGGATTGGGCCCCATTGGCAAATAAAGACTGTTTGGGGGCATGATGCCAAGGGGATTGGGCAGCCCTCAGCACACAGCAGATGGGGTGTGCATTATGCCGTGGGGAGTGGGCTCCCTGTTGGCAAATGAATTGGGCAAAAGCAGTTCAGATGCAGTGGTGATGTGTAGGCAGTCTGCATACTGCCAATGGCAGTATACAAATTGCCTGCCAATGGCAGTATGCAAATTGCCTCACACGTTACCACCGCTGATTGTAGTGGTGGTTTTCTGAACT
Source organism: Neoceratodus forsteri (assembly GCA_016271365.2). Classification (NCBI taxonomy): domain Eukaryota; kingdom Metazoa; phylum Chordata; order Ceratodontiformes; family Ceratodontidae; genus Neoceratodus; species Neoceratodus forsteri. Next base: position 1,789,174,190 of record CM057455.1, on the reverse strand, counting down.
GTACACCACTATCTGAAATGCTGTCACAGACAGCTGGACATTCATTGGTGCATGCTGCCATGCCTGCAAAAGAAGCAGGGCATTGGAAGTGGGGTGGCACACCTACTGAAAACTTGTATGGTGGCACTAAGTTTCTCTATGCGAAGCAAACATAAAAGGCAGGTTAAGCAGCCTTTTTTCTGTTTTAGCAGTACTAGTGCTGTTGTAGTCAATGTTCTGTGTGAGGTTATTTCCTGTTTTCTCTGGTTTGTAATTTTAGTTCTGTAGAACAGTTACCTGTGTTTTACTGAATTATTTTTGTCACTGTAGTTTTACTATATTGATTTCATTTTTGTTTATTGAGTAATGTTAGTGGTAATCATGTACACAGTAACATCGTTATAATTACCTGAGTTGCTGAGTCTTGCATGTGTCCCCTAAGTCGCCTAAATCCCTGTTGTGTATTGATTGTGTAAAAAAAAAAACTGGTAGCACTGTAGGTCCTGCTAATAATGCTGGTTCATGAGGAGTTTGATCTTCAACAAAAGATGCAGCTGCTTCTACAGGGTGTTCTGGCAGCCCGCCATGACTTGGGAACTTCCCTTATGCCCTCCATGAACAGCTGCCAGAATGTCTGTGTCCATGGGTTCCCCTGCATGCCTCTGTCATCCCACTATGCCTCTTTGCCACCATCCACACCCTCACCAGGCACAATGTCTACCTCAGGCAAGGTGATTCTGTGTGCTAATGTGATGTTATAGAGTATGCAGCATGCCACAGATATCTTGCATGCCATGGCCACTGTGTACTGCAAGGCACCACCTGACCTGTCCCGTCACCAGAACCATATCTTTAGCAGCCCCAATGTCCTCTCAGTCTTGGACTGTGTTGTTGTGTGTGCTTTGTTGTAGTGCATCTCTGTTCCAGTCTCAGGTGCCTGACTAGTGTCATTAGCCATAGTTGCTGAGGGTTCCACTGTCACCTGTAAAGAGCTAACACAATGGTTACTCCTGCTGGCATGTCCTAATCAAGTCAGTGTGCATCTATGCTGCCAGCTGCATGGCTCAGACATGTCACACACTTGGTTGGGTTTCCACCTGTGCCATCACAAATCCCAGCATGGCCATCCATGGGGCACCCTGACAACTGCTTAGAGGTACACCACATCCATAACATGCTAGACTATGTCAACAGCTGTCATGCCACCATCATCATCCACAGCACACTGCTTGTGGGCTGCATGATGGTGTCACTGTACTGTGCTCACAGTGGAACTATGCCCACCTATCTCATGGCTCATCTGTGGCTCTAAACACATGGGTGGCCTGTGCACATGTTGTGCTGCATGTGTGTGCCTTTCATGGCAGACCCTGCAGGTTAGCGCTGTCCTTGTGTCCATGTTCTGCATCTGCCTATGAGAATAATTCCATTTTCAAAGGCCTCATACAGTCCACTGTGCCTGTATATACAGTATACAAGTCATGGCATGATCCCTGATACTGGGCAACTACATCAAGGATGCAGCACTGGCTATCGGACATGCACTGTACATTCATTGAATGGTTCCCCTTTCTGTTAACGTAGGCTTCCCAATTGGCTGCTGGTACCTTTATGGCAATATGGGTGCAGTCTATTATACCCAAGACATGAGGGAAGCCAGCAATGCTGTAAAACCCCTGTTTTGCTGCCTGCTGCTGCTGCTGTGCATCACTGGGGAAATTGATGTACTTGTGTGCCCTGTGTAATACAACTTCCAGAACCTGTGTCAGGCACCTTGACACAGAGGACTGTGAGATACCCACTGTATCACTGGTCAGGGTCTGGAAACCCCAACTCACTAAGAAGTAGAGTACTGTGCTCACTTTCACAATGATGTGAATTCAAGGTCATGTTGGGGCAGTGTAATTTGACTCAGCATTGTGCTGACACAGGTTAATATTCAGTCAGATAGTGCAGGTCTACTATCTGACTGCATATAACAGCTTCTGTCAGGTGCAGGCGCAAGTGCAGCACAAACCTTTGCACCATGCTTGTACCCATTTTTGAATATCTGGGCCCTGATGTCTTGTGTTTAAAAATTTTTGGGGAGACCTATTTTCTTTACCAACAGACTTCTGGCTACCTTTAAAGCAATCCAAACCACCCTGATGTTTATTTTTGGGGCTATTTTCCACAATTTAACTTTACCTTTTAGTTTCCCAAAAGGGAAAGAACAAAATGTGATGAATTTTTCTTCACCCTTCCTCTATTAATAGTGAAATGCTTGTCATATAAAACTTTTATTTCCCTTAGTAAGTATGTACAGGCATATTCTATTTCAGGGATAATTTTTAAACTGCCCTAGGTTATACCCTCTAAATCTGCAATAAAAGCAAAATAATCAAAAGGTTCTGAGGACCTGTACTTAATTATCATAGAGAACCTTTTACTTTAGATTGACTGTGATGCAGTCTGGTCACTTGAAAAGTATTTCTACCTTCTTATATAAATGTTGATATTTGTAAAGATAAAATTGATCAAATATGAATTTGTTAGCTTTTACCATTTAAAGGGTGGGTTTCTGGATCAGTAGCTGCAGCACAAGGTTTAGAACAACTGTCCTCTGGGATGAGATTTCTATCATGTAGAATTATCACATGACCCACATGCATCAGATATATGACACATGGTCTTGCAACAATCTAGAGGGATTTTCCATCCTTTGTGTCAAATCGATGCTCAGTAGGCCCTCTTTTGTGATCTAGTCTGTTTCATTCTGTATACCCCTAACACACAGATTGCAGCTGAACCTTGCCACAAGTAGCCATTGAGAAGTTAAAACTGTTGCAACTGTGCCTGAGATTGTATAATCAGAGCAGTTGCAATATTCAGTGAACGACTTCATGCAGAGTTTGATGCAAGCCTTGTGCCACCTTTTAAAACCCAATCTCAGGTGTCTAGATTTTTATGATAACCAACCCAGGTTGAAATCTTCAAGTATTGGCATATCTGCAATCCCTGCATAAGGTGACAAGGAAACAAACAACCTATAGATTCTCAAGGAAAAACATTTAGGGACCTATTGCAAATCACTACCATAGGTGGCTCTTCTATGTGCAGCTTCACCTGTTATCCCAAACATTCACAATAGTCTCCTGGGATTCTTCAGGTCTGTCATTTCATTACAAACTTATTTTGATAATATACAGTTATCTCTCCATTTATTTATATCAGCCCTCTCCATGCTATACCCTTAAGTAGTAATATCACTGTCATCACTTTTATTATCTAACCAAGTTTCTGTGTAAAGAATAAAGTTGGTGGTCACTGTCATTTCCAACATTTCTCCAATTAGGGCACAAGACTCCTGAAACTAACATGCATAAAAGAAGTGATCCCTTTTACTTCCAAATTGCAGTCCAGTGCCTTAATTACTGGTCCCAGATTTTGGCAATTGTCAACCCTCATTAGGAGGTTTATTATAATGTGAATTCTTATTAGAAATCTTATTTTCCAGAAAGATTGTTCAGCAGAGAATAGAAGTGTTTCCTACCAATTCCCACCTTGAGGGAAAACCTGTTTTGTTAAATCTCAGACTAACTTTCACAATGTTCTCATACAACTTAAAAGAAGCCCTAAAACCATATAAATATTCAATAGTCTGTAGTGATCCCTGGAAACATCTCTTTTCAGTAACAGTCTTAGTTATACTATTAGGCCTTCATTTTTTCAGATTAAGGCCTCCTAACAGCTAAACATTCTCCAAATCCCAGCAGCAGAGTTATTCAGTCAAATAGAGACCGAGCTGTCTGGAGCACCCCATGGAAATGTGGCCTAATTGTGGATTGCTTACTCATTTGGACTTGTTCTGAAGAGAAATTGACCAATAATATAACTAAACAATAATGTGTACAGCTTCTATCACAAGCACTAAAAAGCAATCTTCAAACGATACAAGGAGATAAAAAGTTAGGTGCCTCCCCTTACCCTCCTGCCTGCATTCAGGCTGAGACAGGTCAATTAATACAGGCAAAACTGCATTCAGGCCTAGTTCAGAAAGGGTATGTGGCTTGATAAACCTGCAAGACAAACTAGTAGCTAGCACAAAAACAAGAGTAATTGCATTTAGGTTTAGGTAGGTAAAGGTAAGTGGCTAGATAAACCTGCTGGTGAGTCCACTGGCTCTAACTGGAGGGGGACTTAAAAGTTCTGTTACAGTTTTTTTTCCTGTTAAGCTTCAGAAGACTCAGGTGACAGGGGAAGGCAGGCAACAGCCCCATGGCTGCCACAACCCTGATGGCAGATGTGAAACTTCAGCAGCTACCAAAACTAGAGCTAACTGGCTTGTAGGTTGGCTGCTAGTCCAGGTAGCCCAAGTGGAGGCCCAGCCCAGTTGGTTAGCCTAAATCATGTAACCCACTGACCAGATCATAATGCCAAGTGGCACAAAAATGGGAGACAAATCTTAGCAGGTCAGTCCTCTGATGCCAGCTGGTGGGGATTTAAAAATCGTAGTATAGTATTTTTGTTTTTGTTTTAAGCCTTCAAGATTCAGGTGAAGGAGAAGGGTGGAGACCAGCCCTACAACCTTCACCATTCCAATGGCAGATGTGCATCTGCAGACATACCTGAAACCACTGGCCTATCTATTTTGATAGTCTTCTGGTAGATGTTTGTCCAGATACAGTTTAGGCAGCCCAAAGGGAAGCAACTTTTGGAAGTTTGTTTGATTATTTTTGTTAACCAGGTAGGTTCACTGTTCACAAGTGCCCATTTTCAGTGACAACCCAGGTGCACAGTTGGGATACACAGGTGAGAAATCATGAGAAGTAGCAGATGGCTTACTTAAGAATAGGGAGACAATCTTTGGAGGTGTTTATTACTGCTATAGAGTAAGAGTATACAGATTCTTTATCCATAGAATGAAGCAGATCTTGAAGTTTCCAGCTCCAGACAGATTTGTGTATTTCAAGGAAATGGTTCTTGGTGTTAGTGCGGCTGTATTTTTCTCTAACACAGTGTGCTGAATGATAGCTTGTCTTAGTTAAGCTTGGGATTGTTTCCAAATGTTGATTTAAAATAAAATGTTGATACCAAGTGGTGATGTTTTGCAAGAATTCTGTTTGGGAAAAATTCACAAAGTGTGAAAAATAGTATAGATCCTTCAAGCAGAAAACACAAAATTCACCCATATTAATCTACAGACACAGACAAACACAACCACCCACTATGGGGGCCAAGGACCAGGGGTCAGGACTCCATTGGCCTGATTTTCAAACAACTGAAAATGGCGCACAGTGCTTGCCTCAACAAGCAGTGATGCAAGGGGCATCTTGTGCTGCACTGTGGACCATTCCTAATTTTCAGGTGCCATCTGCACCAACTGGAGCACCACCTGTGGCATCAGGGCTTGTGCTGCTTCTGTGGTGGATGCACGGCTGCACCCTGGTGGACAGGTGCTTGTGTCATGACGGTGTTGCCACATCCCCCTTTTTGGGATTCCAGAAGAACAGTAATAAGTGCAGAGCATGCCAGGGCTTAGACCAGGCCAGAGCTGGCAGACTGCCCCTGCTCTGCTCCGACCCACTCGATTACCCATAGACCAGTTGCCCCACCTGAACTTCAGACACCCCTATTGCATCTCCATGCTATACAGTGCATCTATGTACACAGCCACGTGATGCAATGTATGCAGATACCATGTGGCATGTGCTGTGCATTGCACATCATATGGTGGTCACTCCTCCCACAAGGTCAATATTTTTGCTATGGCCTACTGTGCCCACACACAGTCTACTAACCATCCACAGGAGATGATGCATGTGGGCCAGTAGCACAACCTCCTGCTAGTGCAGTCACTCTTCCTGTGGTAGCACTGATGGGTCTGCAACAACACTAGCCTGTGGAGCAGTGGTAACTTGTGGACAACACACACAGTGGGCCTGCATGATGAAGAGGCTGCTAAAGCATAGTGGGGCATCCATCTCCTCTACACCCTGATGGTTCAGAAACACCAGGGCAGTACTGTCATCAGTGGTAGCAGCAGTTCCAGCTGCCATGACACATGTTGTGGAGGATGTTGTAGCATGTCTTATTTCCAGGTGGTCAGTGCAGAGGCATTCATGGTCTTTGTGGAGCAGTGGGACTGCCAGCTCCATTACTGTGGCACTGTCCTAGTGGTAGGAGTGTTAACAGCATACAGGAACTTATGGGTGCATCCAGGTTATCCGTGTGGCTGGTCATCACAGATGTTTAGGATGGTATGTCCTTCCTACATGCTACTTATGCCCAGCCTTTATTGGTGCACCTGTTTTGCTGTCTGTCAGGGGCATCATGCATTATGGGTGTGGGCCCAGCAATAGACCTTCTGGCAGCATGGGGGTCTCCCTGGTAATGTGTTTGCCAGCCACATGTTGCTGATGGTTGAGGGCTGTGGGCATGGTCCACTTCTGTGAGCATCTCACTCCCTGTTGGACAGTTGTGACACCAGAACATTATTCTGTGGAGCCGCATGCTCCCCTGTTAGGGATTGATGGCAGCCTCTGTTAAACCCATCCTGCGTGTCATGTGTGTGGTGCACAGGAGCAGTTGTGATAATTGTAGAGAGTCTGGTGCCACGAACCCTGCTGTACCAAATTCTGGTGTAAGGTCCCTGGCACACTAGGCTTCAATGCAAGCTGTCACAGCTTGCATCAGTCTAAGGGCCCAACTGAAAATCATTCCCCAGGACTCCAGTGGTGGTGGTCTTTACATATACTGTATTCCCTTATCATTATTGAGAACAACTGATGTATAGAGTTATAGGACATTACCTGGTTATAAATCACAAACTGACATACAGCCTGTCAATGGTAATAGTGGATACATGCATAAAACCAACATAACAATTCCTCATGTTGTTGTTCAAAATCTCCATAGAACATAATGGAGATCTTAGGAGAAAAGTCTGTGCTCTTTCGTCATGTTAGCAGCAAAATCCCAGATACTGGGCACTCAGAGAAACATATGAGGGATGGTTTCGCTAACTTAGGCACGCTTTGTCTAGGGCAACATCTCTCATGTACAGCTTTGTGCTTGGAATTATCCTTAACATTAAATTTGCACGTAAAGTTAACCATGTGGTATCCCATATTTTTGTGGTATCCTTTGCTGGCCATAGAATTTAAAACCATCTCCTGTAAAACATAGAACATGATTCTAAGGAAATGTATCACAAAGCAGTCATCTGTATATTGTGATGTAGGTTATTTCTATTGTTTTCAGCCATCGTTTTCAACAAACCTTCCATCCCACATGTCCAAATAGCAGAAGAAAAGGGACTTTTATTAGATAAAAAAAAATCATACATATATACATGCTCAAATAACAATGAAATTTACATACAGAAAGGAAACATTAATACTTCATACTACAATGGAAAACAGGGAAACCCTTTTTCATAGCAATGACTTCATATCACACCTAAGATGTTCCTCCATAAAACTCATATTTCATAATATGACAAACTGTTACATTCTGCAGCATAAACATTTTATACAGTCTTTGTGATCATTTGAACTACTGCCTTGGGAGAACACTCCTTCTGTTGTAATAACATACGCTTAGAATGCAGAATGTAAAACCTACAACATGCAAACATTACTTGCAATATAGAAGCGTGAAATCTGTTCCAAATACCTTGGTATATTTCTAGTGCCACTACTTGGTAAGTAACATCACTCACCTGTATGCCTCCTCATGTACAGTACTCCATGTTCTACTTAATTGCTCCCTAATTAATTGAGCATATGAACAGTCAGTTAAAAGATGGGACTGAGTTTTAGGATATTAGGGCAACTGTCCCTGGGACAATACCATCATTCAATTCTTTTATGTTTCATGGAATCTCTGACTGCCATTTTCCCTTGTATACCTAACCATGTTATATCCCACAATCAACGAGGAATCCTTGGTGTTGTAAATTTTGTAGCAGCAAGAGATTTTTGTTCCAGTGACAAAACTTAAGTCTAATGGTCATAAGAAATAATGACACATAATATGGGAATACAATTGTTTCCTGTTAACGGACAATAAGACACTTGGAGTAAGCTTCCAGGATTTACATTTATCTGTGGCATAGCAAATATAAAAGGTAACAATATGTTCTCCTTTAGCCTGCTATGCCAAATTACTGCACTCCTATCTGAAATGAAAGGGACTAACCAATCTGACAGGGATGGGCACCACACCTCTCCTCTTTTAGCACAGGGATAAAAAAATAAAATAAAAGTAAAAATAAATGTGGATATAAAAATACAACCAGGTTAACTATTCGAACACCACCATCATTATAATCTCTGTATCTATTGATTTTCTTAACAGGATTCAGGGACCACATCAAAAAAACTTGCTTTTGCTTACACATAGGTCTATTTCTTCATGTTATCAATTTCTTCTCTGCTTTTAGTATAGATTCCTTCCAGTTATCTACAATATCAACCAGACCAAATATAATCCCCCAAATTTTCAAAGGCCACTCCATAATCCTGATGTTCGGAAATAGTTCACCTGGGACGTAATTCCTGGGACTCTCAATAGGAATATCCAAACTCTTATTTTTAGAGCACTAGCCAGCATAGACAATTTTTGTAATGTTTCCTGCACTTCTTCTCCTTAGGCTTTATCTCTCATCATGATATATAAATCATTAGCATATGCTACAGTTTTAAATTCAGTTAAGTCCTGTGTCAGTTGATTATCACTAATCCCTGTGATCTGCTGCAATAACCTAATAATAGGGCCCAAAGTGAAAACATAGAAGTGGGTTAAGTGGGTATCCCTGCAGAACACCTCTCTAACCTATATCATAGGACCTATTTTACCGTTTACATATGACAGTACAGAAACATTTTTATGCAGTGTCATAATCCACTCTACAAATTATTTTGGGATGTCATATAGTTGTAGCACTTCTGCCAATTATTTGTGGGGAACCCCGTCAAATGTCTTCTACTGGTCAATAGAAAGCAAGTATCCATATACCAGACCTTTTAGTCCCCATTCCTAAAATTCTTGTAATAAAAAATAACTCAGACATTGATCACTGTTTTATTGCACGCTTGGCAGTCATTTAGGACCATTTTACCAGTATCCAGCAGTTGATGTGCTAATATTTTAGACAGTCATTTCAAATCAGAATTTAATAAACTCAAAGGCCTCCAATTTCTAATGTCTGACTTAACCCCTTTCTTATAAATAAAAATCAGTAGAGCTTGTTGTAAAGAAGGTGGTAAGTTCCTAGAATCCATATTTTTTCATATACAGTTTGTAACATGGGGACTAACTGCTCTGAAAAACATTTATAACATTCTGAGGAAGAAGCCCTGAAGCTATATTATTCCCCAAGATTTAATTGCCTTTCTACTTCTACCTTCTGAATATGATACATGAGTCAGGTTTTGACATGGTTTCGGATTTCTGGAATCTCTAGACTGCTAACTACCTCTGGTCCAAGCTGCCTGTGTTTCCTGATCAAAATATTGCTTTACATTTATTTATTTATTTAATTAAAAGTTGATAACCGGAAAGGCACACTGAACCAGGGCTCATTTCCAGGTGCAACCCAATGGGATTAACTACACAGGAAATAACACAAAAGCACATATCAAAAAGTATACACAGTTAAGTACATATGAACTGGTTGGTAAAGTGAAGAAATACCAGGTGCATACAGTAGCATCAAATTTGAGCAAAGTAAACAACATTTGCTGTCAAATACAGTAGTTACAATTAGTTCAGTATGTACAATACAAGATTGATAAGGAATGGTGACTCAAACCTCAACAGTGATAGAGGAGGGAATGATGTATATAGCAAAGTCAAAACAAAGGAAGCGATGCCAGATCAAAGGAACTGGGGACCCTTAGGTAGTTAAGGATGCTAAGCCTTTGGTAGGTGAGGAGGAAGGTTTGGGAGTGATGGGGATAGGAGGAATGAGAAGGGACAAATGCATGGAGCTGTGGGGGTCTGAACAGGATTGAGGGCAGAGAAGGTAGCAGCATAGCGAGTGACCCATGGAGCTGGATTTAGAGATGAGGAGATGGTAAGAGAATGCTGCCTGGTCCAAGCATGACTGAGAGAGTGGGAGGGAGAATGTTTGAGCATCTCTGGAGTGTAGAGAATACCAGTGGGGCTATCTGAGAAAGACAGGAGCTGAGGTAGGAGGGAGAGTTCAAATCAAAATTTGCTGATGAAGGAAAGGCTATATAAATGGTGCCTTGAGTAGGGGCATAAGGGAGACAGAGGTAGAGGTTTCAATGGTGAGTGGGGGTGTGTGGCAAAATGGCAAAAAGAACTGAGTAGGGTATCCAGACTGGCTAGTGACATTGCAGGAGCAGAGCTACAGACAATATCAGTATAGTCTATAATAGGGAGAATGGTTTTAGTGACTGTGTCTCGCTGAGTGGACATTGAGAGGCAATCTTTGTACCGATAAAGGGCACCAGGTTTGAGGTGAAGTTTGGAGCAGATGGAATCCATGTGGGCTGAGAAATCGAGGCTGCGGTCCAGCCAGACCCCAAAGTATTTGAAAAAATTGCCTAACTGGAGGGGTGAGCTGTCAAGGGTGGTAAAGGTGTGGGGGTTTAAAGATTTGGACTGTTTTTGCCTCAATTAAAATAACACTGAAACTACCTTTTTGGAATTTAGTTTTAATTGGTTCTGACAGAACCAAGTCTGCACTTTTTTGAAGTGGCTCTGAAGGGGTGCTGCGACATCTGTGGCAGATAGACCAGAAAAGAATAACACAGTGTCATCTGCTTACATATGGATTTTGGTGGGGAAGCAGACAGAGGGGAGGTCATTGATGAATATTGAGAAAAGAACAGAACCCAGTATGGAACATTGGAGGACACCAGCTAAGATGGGTGGAGGGCTCTACCACGAGTACAGATTGCTGCCTATGTTGAAGATATTTAAAAAACACTCACTTTTGAGACCAAAAGCAGCCCGATTGCACAAACCCACGTCAGTTCATCCAAATGAATCATAAACAGCACAGCTTACCGTGTCTTCAATTCTTTATTCTGGTCACAACTGCTTCACAGCACAGCCCGCGTGCATGATGGCCTTGAGAATCAGCTGGCGTTTGACTAACGCCTTCCTCAGAGCTCTGAGGAAGGCGTTAGCCGTAACGTCAGCTGATTCCTGTGCGTCATCACGCACTCGGGCTGGTCTCTGCTCAGCTGACGCAGTCAAAACATATATGCACTAAGTTGGTGTAAGTTTTAATTTATTTATTCTTTGTCCAGTTAGTCGCTGCCGCACTTCTGATTTTGCTGTGCTGTGAAACAGTTGTGACCAGAATAAAGAATTGAAGACACGGTAAGCTGTGCTGTTTATGATTCATTTGGATGAACTGATGTGGGTTTGTGCAATCGGGCTGCTTTTGGTCTCAAAAGCAAGTGTTTTTTTAAACTAGTTTGCCTCTGATTCCGAATATGCACCAGGTCAAAATTGTTCACACTCAGTGAATTTGAGCTCCTCAAGTTGTTGGTTTGTTTCATGATATGTTGAAGATATGAAATGAACCACTTAGTGGCAGCAGGAGCCAGCCTGGAGGAGTGGGGTTTCTGGATAAGAAGGGTATGAGAGACAGAGTCAAAGACCTTAGCCAGGTCCACAAAGGAGGCTGCCGTGACAAGGCCTTTGTCCATGGCTGAGTAGATTGCATCAGTTACATGGAGCAGGGAGGAGACTGTGGAGTGTTGTTTCCTAAAGCTGGATTGGTGAGAGAGAGACTATCAGTGGCAATTAGATGTTCCAGGAGCCTAGAGTAGATAAGTGACTACCAGAGATTGGCAAGACCAGGTAGGAGAGATATGAGCCTGTAGTTGCTGGTTGAGGTGGGGTCCCTGTCATTATGTAGCTGGAAGCTCTTTTTCTATTTTGAAGGCTGAGGGGATGGTGCTGGATGAGAGGGTGAGGTTAGGGAGATGAGTGATGGGGGCTGCTGTAGCAGGGGTGTAGATGCAGAGAAACTTTGGGTGGAGACCATCTGGACTGGACTTTGAAGGGTTTAGAGACATTAGTGCCTTGTAAACCTCTTGGGGGGAAATAGGTGGGAAAGTGAAACCAGATCCAGTAGTGGTGGGAAAAAAATCAGAGGTGGGTGGGTTGGGGTGCTGAGGGAGGGCACAGGTGGTAAAGAATTTGTTGAAGGCCTCAGTGATAGTGGCAGGGTCAGAAACTGTCACACCCTTGATTGTTAGGATTTGTGAGGCGTGAGCAGTGGGGAAGTCTATATGGCTCCAGAGAGTTTGCCAGAAATTGGCTGGAGAGCCTGAAGCTGAGACTTAAAGTAACTAGATTTAGCTTTCCTGATGGACTGGGTGAAGACATTCCTGAGGGACCTATATAGCTGAAAATTAGAGGAGAGAGAGAGAGAGAGACCTTGAAATTCGCAGGCTTTTGTCATGTGATTTACAGAGGGGAAGGAAGTTTGGCATTATCCAAGGAAGGTGACAATGCTTTACTCTTGCCTTTTTTAGGGGGACATGAGTGTTCCAGATTTGGGTTATGGTATCAGAGAAAAGTTGTAGAGCTGTGTCTACGTTTAGGGCTGAGAACATTGGCCACCAATCTGCATGGAATAAATCCAGCAGGAGGGAGTTAGAGTCCAGGTTGTGGATAGGGCAGAACCAGATATATTTTGGGACTGAGTTGGGGGTACAGCCTTTTCTTACACAGAATGTAATTCAGTGGTCGCTAAGGGCATCAGGGAGTACTCTGAAGGCAGAAATGCGGTGAGCATGGGATGTGAGCACCCAGTCAAGGAGAGAGTGCTTAAAGGACTTGGGGTTCAGATGGGTAGGCTCGGAGGTCATCTGGTATAGATTTAATTATTCAATTTTAAGGACAGAGGGTTTAATGGTGGGGAACAGCCAGTCCAGATAAAAGTCACTAAGTTTGATGAGCTCACCTTTGCTTGCATGTGAGGAGATAGTGGAGATACACTCAACCATAGAGTTGTGGGATGCTTTGGGAGGGCAGTATAGGACTGCTATATAGATTGGGAGGGTGGAGGGAAGGTAGAGGAGGACAATAAGATGCTCAAGGGGAAAAAGCCTTGGCATCTTTGATGGAGACAGCGCAGGAAAGTGAATCCTTTGTGTAGATAGCCACATTGCCACCTCACTTACCACAATCCTGGTGGAAATGGTTGTAGTCAAGAATGGCAAGAGTGGTGTCTGGGATCCTGACAGAGCCAAGACTCTGTAATGCACAGTACATCAGGGAGTGTTGGGTGACACAGACTTTTAGGTCATCCATTTTGGGAAGAAGGCTCCTATCATTTACAGTAGGTAGAAAATAAATAAGCCCCTTTGTTCAGCGGAAGGAGTATGAGAGGGTGGAGAACCTGGTTAATTTTAACATCACCAGAGAGGAGTAAGTGGAGAAAATAGAGGGAAAATTGGGGTATTAGACCTTTGGGGAAGCGAGGGAGGAGGGTGAGAGGAGAGGCAGGTAACATTGGAGAAGGGCCTTGAGATTTAGAGAAGGGGAAGAAAGCAAACTAGAGTGGTTAGGAGGGATGAGGAGAGCAGTCGGTAGCTGGAAGGTACAGTGAGAGTAGAGGGGAGAGGGAGGTGAGGTGGGAGATGCAAGGCAGGGTGGAAGCATAGGAATGGCTGGTGGAGGGGTGAAGTAAAGAGTTAGAGAGGTGACATAAGAGAATAGGAGAGGGATGACTGAAGAGGCAAACCATGTTGGGATATGGAAAGGTGGGTAGTGGTAGAAGAGTGGCAAACAATGGAGAGAGAAAAGGAAAAAACAGAGTGATTAGGGAAAAGGTATCCATGGTTGTGAGGTGGGGAGTGGAGAAGGGAGTGTGGGTCAAAAGTATGAAAGGGCCAGAATTAGCAAGAACTGGTATGAGAAAAAGCCTTTGTTATAACTAGAAAGGATCACAACTTATTAAAATAAATCAGTTAGTTGTACTGGGGCAAGCTGGATCAAACTTGAAACCTTAGTGTCCAAAGTGCATGGGGAGCTGAGTGGGCTAACCAGAGGCTAGGCTGACTGAGCTTTAGAGAGAGTGGTGCTCCTAAAATTCAGAAAGAGATAGCCGGTCTACACAAGGGCAATGATCGTTTGCATATAGAGCACCACTATGGTTTAATGCGATGCCCAATGATATCTCTTCCTTATCAAAACTGGGACCATTTAAAGGCACTCTTCATCAGCATCTTACAGTTAACAGTTCCTGTGACTGTTTCAACTGACATGGCATTACCTCAGCAGTATTAACACATCCTTGTGTACCTACTTCTTCCCCTTTCTCTGCAAATGACCACTTTCACCCTTACCGCTCTGCCCTATTTCCTGCCTCCTTCCCGATCCTTCTTTCACCTCACCTCACCCCTCTCACCCTCCACCTTCTTTCCACTGTTTATCTTCACTTACCTGAACTTTGTTCATCCAAATCTACCTATACCTACTTGACAAAGCACCTTGGGCTGCCTCCTTTTATTAGGTTATTTTTGATTTCCTACAGATTCATAGTTTTAATTTTAGTTGCAATGTTAATGTCATATTGTCATTTTAAATACTTTCTTGTCAACATTTTATGTAATGCCATCTGTTGTATGTCTGTCACCCTTCCCACTGACGTGGAACCTTTGTAAAAGAGCTGTTATGTGCTCAAAGGTATTGTAATCCGAGAAGGAAAAAATAAAATAAATAAACTAGTGGTAGAGAGTGATATAATGCAAATGAAAAGGTGGGCAGATAGGAAAAAACAACAACCTGCTGTCACCTGATTATAGCCTATAAATTACAGGGCAGTGGGGGTGGGTGGGTGAGGAGTCATCACTTCAGCGGTGACTGGAACTCTGAGTTGCTGCCTTGACTGCTGATGCTGTACCTGGAGAGATTGCCCAAGGGAATCAACTGGTGTTTGGGGCTGTGGGCTGCAGGGACAGAGAACCTGAGAGACTGAAAACAAAAGGTAAGGGAGATTATACACTGTGCAGAAGCAGGACAGACAAAACGGGAGGGGAGGGAAGCAGTAGAGAAACTGGGACAGAGAGCAAGGAGGAGAACTCAGAAAATTAATTTCAGATAGATTAGGAGCGGACTTGGACAATTAAATTTACTATCTCTCATAAGACTTGAGCAGTAGATTAAATACAGAGCTTTAAGTTGACTAACTCTCATAAAACCTGAGCAGCAAATCAAATTCAGGTCTACAGAAACTCAAATTCAGACAGAGCGAGAGAGAGAGAAAATTGCAGAGAGAGCAAGGAGTGGAAGTTCAGAAAATTAATTTCAGAGTGAGCAGGAGTGGAGCTTCAAACAATTAATTTGCCAACACTCACAAAACCTGGCTTTTGTTGATTTTTTTTCCATAGGTAGTTTGTACGATTTTTTTCATTTTTCTCTGCAGTCCCCGAGCCCTCACATCCCCAATGTGACACATGCTCGTGAATGCACATGCACATCACACCCTATGGGATGCCCCACCACACTTGTTGCTCCATTGCCAACTGCACTTGTCACCAGACCGCCATCCGGTGATGGCAAGACCACAAGCAGGTGACCCACCCACCAGGAGAGGAAAGCCAGCACTTGATCCTACTTCTACCCCCATGCTGGCACTCTGATGACCCACGGTCATTCAGCCGAGGAGCAGGGACAAAGAAAAAGGAACTAAATAGCTGTGATGCACAAAGTAAAAAGGCACCAAGTTCAGACTCTGAGCTGTTGCCCTGACTGCTGATGCTGTTCTTTGAAAGACTGCCCAAGGGGATCAGCTGGTATCTGGGGCTGAGGGCTGTAGGAACAGAGAACTTGAGGGCTGGAGAGATTGACCAAGGGGTTTGGCTGGTGTCTGGGTCTTTGAGCTGCAGGGTCAGAGAACTTGAGGGCTGGAGAGATTGCCCAAGGGGATCGGCTGGCATCTGGAGCTGTGGGCTGCAGGGACAGAGAACTTGAGGGCTGAAGAGATTGCCTGAGGGGATTGGCTGGTATCTGAGGCTGTGGACTGCAGGAACAGAGAACTTGAGGGCTGGAGAGATTGCCTAAGGGTATCGGCCATCCTCTATATGCTGCTGTACTACCTCTATAATATAACTGAGGGAGGATACCAAAGTCCCATCTTCAGAATTAAACAAACTACATATAATTCTATGATAAGCCCTTTTCTGACACCCACATATCTATCAAACTGTTGGGAGTTCCCTTGTGTCCCAAATTGTATCTCTTCCCCTAAAGACGTTTCCTTAGAGTATTGAAAGTCTTAATTTCTTCCTTAATGCTTACTGTATTATCTAATACCCCCCCCGTGCTAGTGAGATATATTTATGTAATTTTGATCTAAGCTTTAAATAATGTAAGTATTTGTGATTATTAGCTGTATAACTAAGTTTCCTAAACAGGGATCTAAATTATCACTTGGAGTCCTCTCACCACTGGCTAACAGTATCATATGCTGATATGATGGAACACCTTGTTCTAAATAGCTACAACCAACCCAGTTGCACTCCATATTGATCTAGCTAATTATCTTGGGGGGGGAGGGTGGAGAGTGTCCAACTAGACGATGACAAACAATAGCCAAATGATCAGATGATCCAATTGCAATGGTATTAGTTGCATTTACATTCAAATTCAGTGATACAAACAAAAAAATCAGTCCTAGTGAGAAATGATCCTTTCCTTAAAGAAGCAAGATTTTGCTGAGGTAAAATAGAAATTGCATCCAAAAGTCCTACCGTTTTCACCATATTATTTAAAGAAACAGAATCACTATGTAATTTTTCAGTAGTAGCCCCTCTGTCCCCTAGTGATAGCCCACAATTAAGGTCCCCACCAAAGATTGCTAGCTAGTCTTTTGGTATGCAGATAGGGACAGATTTCTTGAAATAATGTAACTCTTGCTGCATTAGTTTGGGGCACATAAACATTTATTAGACACAAATTATTTCTGCATTGTTTGATATCTAACATTAAAGCCCTTTCTAATTATATTCCTACTAACCTATGCACCTTAACATTAATCCTCTTAAGAAAGATACCCACCCCATCACATTTATCTATCCCTTGGGACCAGAGAGGGTCCATGAGTCCATCATTTTTTGTCTGGCTGAAAGTTCAAATAATAACTTAATAGGAGTATCTTGTAGGAAGATTATGTTCCTGGTAATGTCTCAACTAATGACTTAGTAGTTACCCTCTTTTCTGTAGTTCAATACTATTGACTTTCAAAGAAAAGGGAAATAGTAGGTTCTAT
This sequence comes from Neoceratodus forsteri, assembly GCA_016271365.2. Classification (NCBI taxonomy): domain Eukaryota; kingdom Metazoa; phylum Chordata; order Ceratodontiformes; family Ceratodontidae; genus Neoceratodus; species Neoceratodus forsteri. The sequence goes on along the minus strand of CM057455.1, from coordinate 1,789,156,963 downwards.
AAACATTAGGGCAGATATTCAGAGGAGTTGCACAATGTGCAACTGAAGTTATGTATGTGCAACCACAGACATGCACCCGAACCATAATCAACCAACGCGAATGCACTGTGCAAAACGCATTGCGCAGCTGCTTAACATACATTAATAAGTGAAGCAATGGCATATTCAGAGGAATGGCATGGCGCAAGTCAGGAGCAAACCCCAGAATGTGCCACATAGAATTGAGCCTATAAAAGGAGGCTCAAACACACATTCAGCAAATGCGCAAAGCACAGAACCTGACAGAGGTAGATGCTGGGCCATTCTTTATGGAGGCAGAAATGAGGGGTGTGAGGAGTAGGGAAGAACAGCAACATGGCTGAGGAAGGGCCCGTCCATGGTATGCCACACAAATGGTACCATGCCCACCTCACCTCGAGGACTATGGTGGCCCGGAGACTGTGGGCGGTACCAGCTAAAACAGGGTAATTCTGAGGAAGCTCTGTGAGCTGTACCATGATGAGTTGCAGGCAACCACCAGGAGGAACCATGCTATGACAGTGAAGACCAAGGTGACAGCAGCAATGTGCCTGCTCACCATGAGCACCTTCCAAAAACCAACAGGGGCAACAACTGGAATAACCCAATCAGCTATGTCCCACCTCCTCACACAGTTCCTCAATGCCCTGCTGCCACATGCTTCAGAGTTCATTTGATTCCCAAGCACAGAGGTAGAGTGTACAGAAAATATGCAGGACTTCTACAGGGTAGCATGCATGCCAGGTGTGATCGGGCGATAGACTGCACCCATGTGCCCATACACACACCACTGGGTCCAAAGAGTGCCACCTACATGAATAGAAGGGGGTACCAATCAGTCAACTGCCAGGTGGTGTGCAGTGCCATGGGGCACATCATCAATGTCTGCACCACCCACCCTGGGAGTGCACATGATGCATTCATTTGGCACAGCTCCATCCTGTGTCAGAGGTTTGATGTGGGTAGATCCCATGGGTCATCTTGTAGTGAGTATGGCATGAGATTGGGTGTGGGGTGGCTGTGCAGGAGGCAGAGGCCCATGTCACACACAGCAGTAGGCTGACAGGGTGGCCGTAGGGGCAGGGGTAAGGGGAGGGTGACAAGCCATACAACGAGCTAACCTGCACGTCTTACCCACACAGGTGACAGTGCATACCCCCTGTGCCCCTGGCTGCTCACCCCCATCTGGCGCCCATCCAAACCTGCAGAGGACAGGTACAATGAAGCCCACATTGTGACATGCAACATCATTGAGTGAGAGTCTTTGGAATGCCTGAGATGTGTTTCCATTGCCTAGACAGATCTGGTGGTGCCCTACAGTACAACTCGTCAAAAACCTGTGGACAATTCCTGGCCTGCTGCATGCTGCACAACATGACCATTGACCGTGGGATAGCCGTGCAGGTGGAAGAGGGTGATAGAAGTGATGAGGATGGGAATGATGGCCTGGATGGGGATGTGCAGCTGACCATGCAGAGGAGTGACCCCATGATGGTTGCACTGGCCAGGATGCACAGGGCAACAATCATACAGGAGCACTTTGGGAACCACAGGTGAGTAACAACCATGACAGCAGTGCATGCACATAACATACACACACACACACACTCTGAGGTGCATGGCCACACAGGGATGCATGCAGGGACACTGACATGCACACAGCAGGCACAGGGACAGCACAGACACACAGCTACACACCCACAGCACAGTGCACATGCATGTGTGCATGTGCACACACATGCAGGCACTGGGCTGGACATAGGGCTGGCTGCAACAAGATGAGCACATGCAGCAATGGCAACATCACGAGGTGCACAGCTGGGCACAGTGGACCATGCAGCTGGCACAGCCAGATGAGGCAGCTGAGGTGGTAGGCTGCACATACACATGTGCAGCTGCATGTGGCATGGATCACACTGAAGGCACAGGCACACTGGCAAGGCCGGCACAGTGCTGACCTCATCATGCCCATACCACAAGGCCCTGCAGCACAGCATGCGCACATGGAGACCACACCACATGCCACACATATGTACCACTACATGCACACATACTTGCACAGACAAGTGTACACAAAGCAACAGCAGTCGGCAGCAGGATGGGACAGTACAATGAGCAGGCTTACCGTGCGGATGCACAGCCACCACAGCCACTGGGTGGCCATGGCCAGGCTATGTGGCAGCCACAGGCTGCTCAACAGCCACTGGAGGTGTACTCAACACACTCACGGGTAGAGGCATGGGAATGTGACTGGTCCTCACTGGTGTGAACAGGCCAGCAAAGATTACTGCCAGGAGTGTCTAGGATGGCCATGTCAGACCCTGGTGACATCCGTGCTGGGGTTGTCAGAAGCGGGTCTGCGTGTTGATGCTGCATTACAGGAGTCTGACACACCCTGCCATGCCCACTGGATGCCAGTGATGCAACCAGCTGTGATGGCACCAGCAATGCAGTCCAGCAATGTGGTCATGGCCTCCCACAGCTACTGGATCTCACTGATCAGATGTGCATGTCCAATGTCTGCACACTCAGACTGGTGGCTCAACTCTACCCACAGTGCATGTAACTGGGCCCCGAGCATTGCCTGGTTGTCCACGGAGGCCTGCAGCAGCCTGGTGTGCTCGTCCAGCCTGTCAGTGCCATGCGCATCCTGGGGCTGACGCTGACCTAATGGGGGGGTGACAGCATGCCCAACAGCTTCCCCTGCCAGGGGATGCCACACAGGGGACCACACAGGGAGTGGACAATCTGGAGGGTGCCCCATCGGCAGCCCCTGTGGTGCATTGCACGGTGGCCACTGCTGCCCAATGCTACTGCCCTGCCATCTGCTGGACTGTCTCTGTGGCTCCTGTGTCCACAGAACCAACCCCCCCATGGCCGGCAGTGGCCATGGTGCCACTCACCACCATGAGACCATGGACAGGGGGCAGCAGCACAGGTGCTTTACTGCACCAGTGGTGACCACCAACAGTGTGCAGACCTGCACCCTGGGTGGTGTGTTCAGCCCCATGTCACCCAGGATCAGTGTCAGGTAATCATCTGTATCTGATGCCCCACTCACCTATGTACCCAGTATGAGTATGGGTAGGTCCTTGGTGAGCAGTAGGTCTGAGAGGGGTCATTGTCACCAAGCCCTAGGATGTCCAGCAGCCCCATACTGCCATATTGCTGATGGTCCATGGCTCTGATGCTGGTGGATGTAGATGGCTCATCCTCATTGGGTCCAGCATCATCAGCCACATCCTGCATCCCACCCTGAGGTGTGAAGGCACTAGAGACACAACAGTGGTATACATGATGAGGATGGCAATGTGCACACCTAGCTGCAAACATTGTGTGGGGGGAATGCATGCTAATGCAGTGCCATCAAGGAACAGGGTATGTACATGATGCAGTACAAATTATGGTGGACATGCCATGGATGGTGCACATGCCGAGCCAGCCATGTGTGGAGGATGCAGCACATGATGCCACAACAGCAGATGGCTGGGATACCTGAAACAATCACCTCCAAGGCCTATCCCACCAGTGGTGAGTCATGTGGCTGCCTGCACACTGTGGGCTATGCTGTGGCCCAGGTCCACCAGGTGGGTGGCCCTGTGCATCTGGCCAGCAATGCTGCACACCCTTGGACCAAGGCCACTGACGAGGTATGGTGCCCCTGCCTGTAGTGTAACATTTTACTGAAATATAGCTTTTACTTAAGTGTAACCTACAATAATACCTAATCAAATGTTTTTTATAACCTTTCACAATATGTAGTTAGCTGTCTTGTGATACAGCTTCTCACAAGATCTAGTTAAATGTCTTGTGATACCTTTATATTTCACAACATATAACATCCAAATGTCCTATAATAAACTTAACAGGATGGTGTGCCCTTATTAGGATGGTATTTACATATTAAGGATAGTGTGTAACAGAAAGAGTTGAGAAAGAGTTGGGCAAGAAGTGTGGTAAACACTTCTGAGGTTGTGTAAGACATAAGGTCATATCTATGTTTTGACTAAAATGCACCACACCCTAAGATTAATATGTTATTTTGTTATATGATTGGCTTATAATAGAGTGTTAGTATTTTTCAAGATAACAAATCTTTATATAAAGCCTGTATAAAATTGAATAGCTAGCACCAAACCAAAAGCAAGAATACATGTATTTGAAGTGGATGAACTTGAAATGAAAATAAACCAAAGGGAAATAATCACTCTGTGTGGCTTGAATTATTTGAAGATAGAAAACACAACGCAGCTATCTTTACCTTACAATTGGTGCTGTGACTCGGATGTCTGAAGACAGTCTATACGGTTGCTGATGACATCAAATGAACTGAGAAGGAGGCCACTGCGAGGAATGCCTACCATACCTGAACTGATCACTCACGAAGGGAGGGAGGTCGGAAAGATGAATAAGGAAGCTGAGGTGAAGTCAGACGTGATTTGCCAGCGAACCTACTGATGTAAGCATGGATGCCATATTACTTAAATATTTAGAGACGCACCTTAAAGAAGGTCCGTATTGCTCTCCTGAACAGCAGGAAGATGCGTACTTATGTTTAACTAAACAATGTATAGACTGTAATGAGAAGAGTAAATCAGATAAAACAAAGTTAGCTAACATATGTCAAATGTACGTACAGTATCAGTTAGAGATAACTGCTAGGAAGTGTCAGTTGAAGAAAGAATCATTAGAGAAAGATGATGCTCATTACTTAAATATAGCCAAATATGTCACAGAGACTAAAGACAGTGAATATAAATTAAATGTCTCTCAAGGAGAAGTATGTGGTTTAAAAATTAAGATTAACCAATTGGAAGAAAGTCTTAAATTTAACAGTAAACAAAACTTGTCCCAAATTAATGAATTAAGCGACAATTGCAACAAGCAATTGAATGCTTGGATCATGCTAATCAGGGACATGCCCAAGACATAGCATACAAAGAATAGACTTTGTATACTTTGCAGGCTGAAGCCCAGGTACAATGCCAAATTTCTTTAGAATTACAGCATCAGGTACAAAAATACAAGCAAGTTCCTATCCAGCAACAGCACATGCCTGTTCCATGTGGTTGTTTTGGGAGGCGCACGTACACATCAGAGTCTGAGGAAACAGGCTCAGAGGATGAGGAAGGATGTATGATGCTTAGTAAAAAGAAAATGTCTCCTTTTGTTACAAAAACGAAAGGAGAAGGGAAAAAGGTGCAACAGGCTACAGGAAGTAAGCGTTTAAAAAAGTTACATTGGAAAACAAAAGAAAATATGGAAAGAGAAGATATAACGTTACATGATGAAGTAAAACAATTGGAGGGTAGGTTAACGGATGAAAAAGACACTCTAACTGCCCATGATCAGGCTCACTTACTGAACCTAGTAAGAATTTGTCGTGAGACGTTAGAAAGGCATAAAAAAGCTTTGGAAGATGATGAGGTAGCTAGAGCACAATCAAAGAAGTTTGAGGAAGCCATAAAAAAAGTAGAGGTCCATATGGAACTATCCCAAAGATATCTCCCCATCCAGGAATCTATGCAGTTAGTAGATCAATTGGGAAAATGGGAACCAGGTCAGAATCCAGTCCCATACTGTTCTAAGTTAAAGACATTAGTGGCTAATTTTAATTTGATTAACAAAGATGCCTGTAAAATAGACACTTTGTCACTTCCTTCAGTGTTGCTGCAGAGCTTACCTGCAAAAATGACAGGTAATCAAGCTCGCCCAGAGATTGATACCAACTAGGCTACTGCTGATGAGATCTAAACCGCATTGCAGTCAATGCACGCTGTATCTCATACGGACTGGAGTAAGATCTATGACATCACTCTACAGCCCAGGGAGTCCCCAGTTATGTTCATCAATCATCTGTATGCTGCCTACACAACATATGGAGGCGTGGCAGACCCACGTAAAGATAAAGAACCCTTTCTCAGTTTAATTGACTGGCAAGCTACTGTTGTGCCTCGTCAGTTCGTATGATATGTAAAAAGAACAGAACGGGCTACCGATAAAGAAATGTTACTCACTGATTGATGGTGCATGCAACAAGATGATGAAGCCCCAGATAAAGGAAAAGATAAAAGGAGAGTAGCCGCTATAGTAAAAACTGAAGGAAAGGGTTGATCCACTTGAAACAATTGCAATAAAGAGGGCCACTTCAAATGCGATTGTTGGGCTAAAGGTGGAGGTATGGAAGGAAAACAGAAGCAAGTCTTAGAGAGAAGACAAGCTCAAAATCCAGGTAATAATGATAAACCTGGTGGTAAGGCAGACTTACAAAAATGTATTGAAGTGCTTAGTAAGTTGATTAATACTAAGACAGTTGCAGTGGTTCGACAGGAACCTACTGCTCCTAGTGATAGTAAAGAAAAGGATGAGGAAGAGCTTCGCACTAGAAATGAGAAGAAAAAGAAATGGCGGAACGAAGCCCCCACCTTCCAAATCCTGGGTCAATTACAAGAGGATTGGGAAGGGCGTCCAGCAATATCAGCAATGGTCAGGGGCTGCCAGACCGTGATATTAGTTGATACTGGTGCTACTGTTAGTATAACAGATAGTGATATGCCTTTAACAACTCAAGGGAAATGACAAATTAATTTGCAAGGTTTCTCAGGGGGTGTGTTAACAGCATATTTAACCAAACCAGTTTTGGTTCAGACAGGTGAACAACAATTGAAATGTATGTTTTGGAAATGTAATACACATGAAGGTACCATCATGGGTATGGACATTCTAGCACAACATGGTTTGGTAGTGAATCTTAGTAATATGATCCTATGGCAAGGAAGAACTACAAACCCAGGACCAAATGCGGATGACTCACATAGTGTGTACACAATAATGTCATTAAAGATTTATCACATGAGTGATTTATGGAAACAAGTGCCACAATAGATAAAATCTGACGTACAAAGACATGGATCAATTTGGGCTAAAAATGCTACGGATTGTGGATGTGTGTCTAATATGGAGGTCCAAATCGAGGGACCAGACCCACCGCCGAAAAAGCAATATGTATTTCCAAAGGAAGCACAGGACAGGTAGGCATTATTTTGAAACAGTTACAGTCACAAAGGTAATCGCCCGATATGTTCAACTGTTAATTCCCTCTTGGCTGTTTTGCAAATTGAACAGTACTTGGAGATTGACCATAGACTATAGGGCTTTAAATAAAGAAATGCCTTTAGTCACCCCAGTGGTATCTAGACTACGGACTTAACATCTCGGTTGTCTCTCACTGCCACTATCTACACTGTACTAGATGTATCAAATGGGTTTTGGTCCATCCCTGTACATCCAGATAGTCAGTATAAGTTTGCTTTTACCTTTCAGGATAAGCAATAGACATTCCAGTGTCTACCACAAGGTTTTCACTCATCACCCACTTTATTTCATCTATGTTTGGCAGAAATATTATTGGGTTTTTCAGTACCAGAAGCAATAATACAATACGTTGACAACATTTTATTGCAGACTGATACAAACCAAGAGCATGTTAGTTTATTGAACGGATTGCTAACAGTGTTAGGTAAAGGAGGGTTAAAAATGAACCCTAGCAAAGCACAAATTGGACAGTCATAAGTTACTTTTTTGGGAATATGTATTAACAAAGAAGAAAGAACAGTAGATACTGATAAAAATCAGGTAATACAACAACTACCGAGACCCATGACAAACACTGCATTACGACAGTTCTTGGGCATGGTAGGATTTTGCAGAGATTTTATTGAAGCCTTCTCTAGTATGGCAAAACCTCTGTATAATCTACTAAAGGGAGAAAAGGAGATTGATATCCTCAAATGGGAACCAGAACATCAGATAGTTTTTCTGGCTCTAAAGCAAGCACTAATGACAGCTCCAGCTCTCATTAGTCCTTCTAAATCCTCTGATTTTGTAATACAGGTACATACGACAGATCAGGTGATCAATGCTGTACTGTTATAAAAGAGAGCAGGGACTTTATGTCCTGTGGGATATTTTTCTCATGTATTAACACATGTGGAAAAAACATATGAAGAATGTGTAAAACATTTGTTAGCTGTATATTGGGCTATATAAGCTACAGAACATGTTGAGGGGTTTAATAGAATTATCCTGCAAACATCTCACACTCCAGTGAAATTTCTACTTGAAAGGGATGTGAAAGATGTGTCTTCACAGCGACTGGTTAAATGGGCTTTAGCTCTACAGGGGAAAAATATCATTGTAGAAAAATGTACCTCACCTATGTTAGTTGAATTAATAGCATGGGAGGGAGAGGCACATGAATGTGGAACTGTAATGGGAATTGATTTTAAACCTGTATTTGCTGCAGCACCAAAGCAAAAGCAAGAATACATGTATTTGAAGTGGATGAACTCGCAAAGAAAATAAACCAAAGAGAAACAATCACTCTGTGTGGCTTGAATTATTTGAAGATAGAAAACACACCGCAGCTATCTTTACCTTACAATTGGTGCCGTGACGCTGCAGCACCGCACAGAGGTGGACAATGTCATGCACGGTTAGCACATGTGTGCCCTGCGCTGCTGCAAGCCACACATGCAAGTGGCCCATGGCAATACTATTGCCACGCCTGCACACTGCCGGGTGGCACCCCCCCACACACACATGCAGCTTCCACTCACAGTGCTGAGAGGGTCTTCCACCTGTCTGGAAACCGCCTCCTGGTACTCGCTCAGTGGCAGCGCAGCTGATGGTCACTGCCACCATCTCCTCCCCCTCCATGAGTACAGGGGCAGCTCCTGGACCCCACCTGTTCTGCTTTGGGATGCCCTGATGGTTGTCACCTTCTCCTTAATGCACCACCGGTCTATACCTACCTTCTTCTTGCACTCCTGTGCACTCCTCTGATGTCTGCCATGGGCGTTGACATATGTTGCCACCTCATCTCACCCTGTGGCATGTTTCTGCAGGGTGCCCTAGCCCCACTGAGCAATTCCTCCCTGTTGAGGTAGGCATCAAGCAGGGCCTGCTGCTCATCATTCATGATGTTGGGGCTGCGCGTCCATGCAGGCCCCTGCCCCTCAGTTCCCTCCATCTTTGACATGATGTTACCTGTGGAAGGTCACACAATGCATGATTAGTGGACTGGCAGGCCAGCCTGAATCACTTCACCACAGATATCATACCCAGATACATCTCAATGTGTGGTGTTCCATACCTAAATGGTTGCAATACCTGTCAGTGCCCAGTGCAGTATTATGGAACTTATGTGGAACTTTTATGGCTCAACTCATGTAAATGAACAGCAGTGCAATTGAAATGGGATGCAAATGTGCCCAACTGCGGCAGGCATTGGATCATGAGCCTTTTTGCATACAGCAGCTGAATATTGCAGGGTTGTACTCTGCGAAATCGTAATGCACCAGACAGGGTCACTGGCACATCTCCTGCACATGTGCAGTGCGTGTCAGTGCAACTGCCATGTGCACCATGGGTGGCACTATGGCATGTCTGGCCTATTGCGCACCAGTGTATGGTGCGCAACTTGTCCTCATTGCGCATGTGGACATGCGCACACACCGTGCATGCAAATGTGCTGCACTGTGAGGTCATATTGTGCAACTGTGCTGCATGCACCATACCTCCTACTGTGCACTGCCCACCAATGCATGCTGGGGTCATGCAGTGCATGTATGTGGGGTCATGACCCTGACTCTATACTGTCACCCAATGGTACTGCTCTGCGCATGTGTGGTGCTGTGCAATAGGCATCGGATGCACATGTCAATCGTGCAAACCCATGTTGCATGGCTGTGGTACGGGACACTGAACTGCACATAAGGCACTGCACAGTTCCATGTGCTAGCTGTGATGGTACATGCGGTTGGGCACATTGCAGCAGATGACAGTCATGGCAGTGTTGGGTCAGCGTGTGCACCAGGCAGGGAACTGGTTCGATGTTGAGGTGGAAAATCTCGTGGTCCTGGTCCTGCCAGTAGAGGACCTATTGTATGGTGTGGCAGAGCTCCAGGAGCCTAGGTCCCAGGTGTGGGAGAGGGTGGCCACTGGCCTGGAGTGGCAAACTGGGGTGCTATGCACAGCTGAGCAGCACAGGCACAGATATGGGGACCTCCATAGGAGGGATCCTTGCAGGCTCCGACTGCTGCAGGAGAGGGAGCACCGGGGGTCTGTACTGCAGCCAGCTAGGTGTCCCACAGCACTGTACATGCTACCATTGTCCACATCCTGTGCTGTGCTGTGCACTGTATGTGCGGCTACATGGGGGGGCAGCGCTGGTGTCTGGTACATGTCATTTGTTGCTGCACTGCATGCCTGTGCTGTGCACGTTGATGTTGGGCCATACACCATGCCCCACACACGGGCCTGTGTACCTGCCCATGCTGTGCCAGCACTGGGCACTGTGTCAGTGGTGGGTTGATCTGTGCATGGCGTGCCACTCATGTCCATTGTCTCTCTCTCTCTTCCATCCACAGGACCAGAGTACCAAAGGAGGGCCAGGGTGGCTGCAGACAGGGACAGGCGCCATGGTTATGGTGGTGCCATGGCTGTGCCAGCTTCTGGGCAGGCAGAGTGATGTGTAAGCATGGTGTGCAGGTCATTGCTTGCACTGGAGTGTGCTGTGTGGAATGGCAGGGCAGTTACACCTTGCGTGGCCACTGCATTGGGCAGTTCCCAGCCCCACTGCCTGTGCCATGTTGCACAGGGGGGTGGGCCTTGCACGTGACTGGTGTGTGGTGTGTGTCCATCACCGTTCCTGGTAGGGTGTGTGTGTGTGCACATCCCATGTTGCGCAACTGCTGCAAGGGGACTACTGTACTGCCTGGGGGGCCCTTGCACAAGCACTGTGTGGTTCACTGAACGGGTGTGGGGGCAGGACTGCCACAGACAAACACGCAGTCAGCCCAATGAGCATGGCAGTGTCAGCTGCTGCTGTCCACTGTGCACACACCAGTTCCAGTTCTGTCCACCTGTGGGTGCAGCAGCTGTCCCATGCACATCAATGGGTGGGCTCTGGCTCCTTGTGGTCCATCACTCATTGCCTGTCTTGTTTCCCCTCTTGTAGGACAGGCCAGGCCTCAGGCCAAAAGACACCAGCAGGCCTTGGGCAGTGTGCTCCGTGCGCTCCACGGACTTGTGCTGCTGCACATCTCACAGATGAATGTCCTCATAAGTGTCTGCAGGTGACATCTTGGCATTACCAGGGTGCTGACTCAGAAGTTGCACCAGCTGAGGGTGTCACAGCGGCGTCTGCTACACTGACCTTTTTCCTTCTCACCACTGTGTCCTGGATGTCCACTTCCCTCCTGATGTTTCCTGTTCTGTCTGTTCCTGTGTCCTTACTGCAGTTCCCATTCTCCTTGTTGGCCTCTTTGCACCCCTTTCCCATTCCCTTACCGTTGTTTCTGTTGTTTGCCCTGTTGGCACACCACTGTTCTTTGTTATGTAGTAAAGCTTTCTGTTCATACACCTCTGTGTTTGCATCTCCTTTGCCTGTGCAGTGCTGTACTGTGCCTATGTTGTTCTGTGCTGCTCTTGGGTGGGCCCATTCTGTACCACTGCTGTGCCCTTTGTGGTGAGCTCCCATGTGCAGTGGCTGCTGTGTGCTATGTACCTCTGTGGCACAGGCCTTTGTGCTGTGGCTGTGCATCTGGCCTGTGTGCGGTCCAGTGCCTCATGTCCCTGTTTGCCTGTGCTGGCCTGCCATCCACCTGCACCACTGCCCTTGCCAGTGCTGGTGTGCAGTGCAGTGCTGGGCTCTATATGCCTGCTTGGTGGTGTGGATTGTGCACCCTGTTTCCCAGTGTCTGTGCTTCTTTTGTACCTCTATGCATTGTACGTGTCTGGTGCCCTCAGAGTGTGCCTGTGGCTTTGTCCCGTGCATTGTTGCCTGTCAGGGTTGTGGTGGTGCAGTGCCATGGGCCTGCTGGATTCTCTGTCATCTGGGTGGGTTGGTGGCTTGGGTCATTTGGTGGCCTGTGTGTTTCTGTTGTGTAGCCTACTGTCACTGTGGCCCCATGGCTGTGTGCCTGTGCTGTGCACCTTGGTCATGCTCCCCTTGTGGTTTGGGACTGCCAGGGCTGGCCTGGAACTCTGCTCTTGTGCTTCCCTGCCTGTGTACCCCATGACTGTGCTGCTTGCTCAACATGCTTCTTGTTGCTTTCTACCATGCTCCTGCACAGTCCTGGTTGCTCTGGTGCACGTCTGGTTGTGCAATGGCACATCTCTGCTATATTTAGTGTGGTTTGTACCTGCGCATGGCTATGGTGCATCTTTTGAATATGGTGTCTGTTTTTTGTGGCGCAGCTGTGGTGCACTGCGCATTCCATTGTGCGTGTTCTGGGTGCACCTTTGAATATCTGGCCCATTATATATTTATGGAGGTTTAGAATTGTCAAATCTCTTTTGGGAATGCATCATTCTGCAACTTTTTTTTGATACAGGGGATACTGCAACTGCTTCATTATCAGAGGACAAACCTCTGACTGAGGAGGGTATTGAGGATGCAGCTGACTCTTCTCCAGCCAACACATTTACATAATTTTAAACATTACTCAAGATTTCAAATTTATTTGGCACAGGCACAGTGGAAGATTGTGTTTTTTCCCTTTCCTAGGTTTTTGGCAGACTTGTTTTCTACTGAGTTTAACCACCATCATATTAGAATCATCGGGGGGTGGGGGCATTTCTGACTTAGTCAATGCAGGGTCTTCTGTAATTTCCTCCTTCATAACAACATTAGGTTCTTTCTGTAATGAGTCTGTAACATGTATTGAGGAGGAAGCCTCTTCACCTAGGTCCCCAGGATGTGTCACCCTTACCAGTAGTGTTGCCTGGACCAGACCTATCGCTGTTTTGGCTAGCAAATCTCCTAGCTGATGCCTGAGAAGTTCCCTGTAGCTGACACTGTGTGATGGGATCTTCTTGTTCAGATCCCCCTTTCTATTGTGTGAAGCTCAGGGGCAATTCCAGTATGAATGCCCCTTCTCCTGACATAAATTACATCTAAAGGGGTTTGGGCAATTAAGCAATAATGCACGACAGGGTGTGGGTTGTGCTGGGATAACCTCACTCCTGGGGTGGTTGGGCACAAGGCTGCAGGCCGAGAGTGGCCAACACATCAGGCGTGAGGTTATCCCAGCCCAACCCACACCCTAGAGTGCATTATTGCTATTATACAATGGCTCATTTTCATAAAAGAAAAAAAGATTAAAGAAGTATTTTATTTTATTTTAATCTTTAGTTCATTTACCATTGTGGATGCGTAAGTAGGAGAAAAATAGTTATTTTTTAGCCAGTAGTTGGTGCTGCTGGTAAATCAGTGGATTAGTGTGTTCATTTGGCTGCCTCCTATAGAAGTCCAAGGGCTCCCACTTTTTGTGTGTGTGTGTGTGTGTGTGTGTGTGTCTATCTCCAGAGTCCACAAAGTTAATTCAACTGTCCCACTGCCTGCCATGAGATGGGGTGATTTCTGTGACACAGAACCTTAGGAATGAGTGAGGAGAGGAGCCGGACTTTCAGCATTTAGAATGTGATCGTCAGTGGGTGGTACTGAGAAATTCATTTTAAATGTGGTAGAGTGTGTCCCCGCTCTGTGTCTGTGCTGCAGATAAAACTTTATTGAGGGATTTCGAGAATGTGAGGGAGCCGACAGTGGAGCGGGGCGTGATTGTGTACAATGAGGAGCAGGCTCCACTTTCAACACTTTTACTAGACACAGACTTCTCCCACTTTTGGCAGTGTACTGGGAGAAGTTGGTAAAAGGATCTGATACTGGTCTGAATGTTATTTGCTTAATGTACAAATGGGTGGAGAGTCTGAGAAGTGGGTGCTCGAAGCTGCAAGCACTAATAGAAATGGACAGCCACGTGTTGTTCTCATGCACTAATGATGGGTTTTAGTTTTATGCTTTTTTTTTTATTTTCTATTTATCCTTGGTGAGCCCTTCTGTCAATCTTCATGGCCCCTGGAATTTCCACCTGACATCCATTGCCACCTCCTCCCCAGTTACCCTCGGCTTACCCCCCTGGAAGGTGGGGCCATGGCCTCGGACCCCCATATCCAAGCCATGGGCTTGTATCTGCTCAGGGAGTGTGGTGATGGCAGGCCAATCGAAGCCCCAGGGAGGGCTTCACTGAGACAGAGGGCTCACTCCTCCTGTTCTTCTTCCACTTTTCTCGGAGGCGGTGATGTGCAATGACACCAGTGTCCATCCCGCCTCCCTGAATCTCAAGCACCGGTAGTGGGAGTGACTCCCGGCCTCCGCCAGGGGTCCTCATTGCACCGGACACTGTCCTGTCCTCCCCCTGGAGAAGGAGAGCTGTCCATAGGACATTCCATCCTTCTCCCTGGCCAGCCCTCTGATGACCTGAGTCTGTTCCCAAACCTGGGTCGCTGGCGTCACAAGTGGAAATCCAACCGCTGCACCGGTGGGCCGGCCCTTTATGCTTTTTAATGGGATAGAATCTTTGGGGCTGGGGGGTCTGCTGGGTTGTTGGCTTGATTCAGTCTGTTTTTGAATCGAGGACAGTAAGGTCCAGTGCTGAGAGGAATCACAGAATCAAGCAATTGCGGCTGTGGAATGATTCATTTCATTTTTAATTTTACATTCATCTGATGTCGTTTCTGTGCTGGGACTAGAGCCATGATGTTGTGCTGGGATAACATTATGGGGCCAGTCCCAGACAGAGCAATCAGAGTCCAAGATTTTTTTATGCCATTGAATAATGTAAAATAATACTCCGATACTCCAAGCAGAGGTTACACCATTCTGCATCACAGGCTGAACTTAAATGACTTGAGATCTACATTTGTGGCATTCCTGAGGCTGCCTTATGTAGAAACACACACCTTGGTCCCTACCTAAGTAAAAGCTGCCAAGCAAATGACATATTCCATAATCATTCTGGTGCAACTAAACCTGAAACTTCCACCATTCTGTCCATACCTGCTCAGAGTCTTCCCAACGTTGTTTCAACCAGTACATCATATCACATACACTCACCCCGTCATTTCGAAGTAAGATAGTAATGGTTTTCACTGCAGGTTTAGACAGGGGGATAGCCAGGAAGGGAGACCATAATTCAGAATATTTTATTTTCTCATAGTTAATCCAAACCTCTTCAAAGATTTTGAACATTTAAAGCTAATATCGTAAGTTGTTTTCCCATAGGACATGAATAATTGCATACAGTTCTGTTGCAAAGAAACCCATTGAATCTTTCAATAAATTCCAAATAGCAAACACACTGATGGAGGGATTCTGCTCCTCCCTTATATTTCAGTCTTACAGCGTTCCTGCATTGAGCAGGCTCTCCCTGCACAGCAAAGAGAGCAGCTAGTCTGAAAGTTCTGCTTTGTTCATCTCGTTGCTAATTACTTGCTGATGGTAATTCTTCAGACAAACCAGATGCTTCAGTCTCAGCGTGCCTTCTGAAATATATCTAGTCCTCGGAGTATCAGAAACAGACACTCTGTCCTGTACAACTTTTGCAACACCTTGTTCAGCAGGCATATTGTCCAAATTTAGTGTTACAGTTCATTTCAAAGTTATTCTGTCTCGCCCTCCTTCTCTCCCAGAAATATGGCAGTCATTTTGTCTATTCAACAGGTCTTTTACTGACAGTCTGTAGTTTAAAGAGCAGTAACAATCTCATCCAAAGTTCCTGGAAGCCAATACTTATCATATGGTGCTCTAACCCTCCGTGCATTTTGCAAAGTGGTATCCACAGACCACTCAGTCTCCTGCCCATTCAAACTTGCAGCACGAAATTTTGAAGTCCGATGCCCAGGCCTCATTCAAGATGATTCTGCCCTTTGTTGGTAGGTAATATCAAAACGTTTTTCTTTTTGCTGCTGCTGCTCTGTTCTATGGCAGTTCTTCCTTCGAGATACTCTGATGGAAGTCATTCACAACAGTATGGTACTCTGTCTGTCCATTTGTTTGCTGCACCATAGCCCATCTTATCTCAGTGTTGTAAAACAGCACTTTTCTGTCCCACATTTGAAAGCCCGCTACTGCTCTCCCGATCAACTGGTGCACTTGGAGTCATTGCTGACAGCTTATCAGCTGAACTGTTAGGCTGTCTGTTTGATGTTACTGCATCAGTTGGAACAGCTGTTATTGCATCAGTGGGAACAGCTGACACTGACAATTCACTCTACTGTGCCGATTGGGAGACTGTAGAAAAGTCAAGCAGCACTGCCTTAACTAGCTTTTGTTTTTCTTTACTAAATTTTTCTTCCTCCTCTGTCACCCGCCTCAACACATATTGTTTCCATTCTTCTATAGCTGCTCTTAATTTTATTTCTTCCTCATGGACCACATCTATCATGGACCTCTCCACAGACTCCACAGCCTGCAGCACATCGACATCTCTTGTGTCCATGCTGTCTACCACTTATATAAATTTTCTTCCTCCATGACAATATCATATCATTTTGTTATCTTCTGAAATGGTGGTAGGAGAGGAGGTCTGCTCCACTACACCTGTTGCAAACTCTCTTTCACCAACTCTGATGGCCATCTTGGCCACCTGCCAAACAGCCAAATGTTCCCATATTGCTAGAGAGCATGATACCTGGGGGAGGGGCTACAGAATTTAAAGGCCCATGCTGTCTGCAACTCATTCATTCAGCTCTCTGAAAGTCTGGGCAGCCCTGTATGCTGTTTGCCGAGTGAAGACTAAAGATTGCATCTTTTGTCTACCTGCAGCAGCCACAAGAGGCATTTCCATCACTTGTCCCAGTGCGAGGGGGCGAGGGGGAGCCAGTGATGGATATCACAGTACCTGGGGCAGGGCTACAGTATTTAAAAGCCTGCACTTCCTCAACTCATTCATTCAGCTCTGTGAAATCTGGGCATCCCTGTATGCTGTTTGCCCTGTGAAGACTAAAGCCAACATCTTCTGTCCACCTGCAGCAGCCACCAGAGACATTTCCATCATTTGTACCAGTTTGAGGCGCTTGGGAGCAAGCGACTGGCAGCACGGTACATGGGGTGGGGCTACAGCATTTAAAAGCCCACACCACCCACAAGCATGAGCACAGCATGAGCAAGAGTGGTGCAAGTGCCACTCAAGAAATTTTACCTGATGCCTACATAAAACAACTTCGGTTATAGTAAGAGTCTGCTAATGTTTACATATATTGTACTTTAATGCTTCTTGTGTTTGTATTGTTTTAAATCTAAAACTTACTTTCAATTACATTTTATATATGTACTAGTACTAGTGAGATATTTGCAGTCTTTTAGAGTGTAAGGGTAGTTGACATAAATAAATAGTATTGTTTCAGATAGCACCTTGTTTATTGTCAGATTTTAACATGGTTATGTTACCTATATTTATACTTTCCTGACTTTTGGGATCATATTGCTAGAACACAGCCTGCCCTTCCCCCTTACAAGGGAATTAATGCACAGGGTAAATTAGTAGAAGATTTTATCTTCTCTAATTTGATAGCTAAAATATCTTTTCCATTACCACAAATTTAGCATGGTTTGATTTTTAAAAATAAAATCAGTAATGGACTTATGTTATTACTTGATAATTTTAACTACTAAAACCAATTGCACATGCATATTACCATTTATTTCTATTTTCCATGTCTATTATGATGCTTTTGTTAATTTTGGGGCAATGTTGAACTTAACTAAGGCCTAATTTCAGTTACTCCCAATTCACATTGTAATTTCTGGGAAACAAATGGAGTAAACTTTGCTCATTTAAATGTATGTAGTTTATTACATAAAAATCAGAGACAGAGGCCTGGGTTTCTTTGAACAAGCATGATATTTTAAGTGTAACTGACACCTGGCTTAAACCAGCCATGAAAGACAACATTTATTTAATAAATTTATTAAGGAAAGACAGAGGAGGCAAAAAAAGGATTGAGGGATAACAGTATATTATAGGGATCACTTTGATGTAACTGAAAAACATATAACACTTGACCTGATAAAATAAGTAGACATGGGGACCGATTCCAAAAGGGATCCACGTGGACGAAAGGTACGTGCCTCCAACAACAATGATGCAAGTTGCACCTTACATCATTTGTTGCAGCATTACCTATTCCAGTATGCAGTTTGCACTGGTGAGGAAATCCACTGCACAGAAGGGGTACTGCAACCCCCTTGCGACCTGCAGCTGACTATGCCAGGTTGCAAGGGGGCTTGTACCATGGCATGGGTTCATGTGCAGGGCACAGGGGGTCTCATGGAAAGGGACCATGTCTGATCCACTACCCCTAAACCAGGGTGTACCTCAGGGCTCAATTCTAGGCATCGTCCTGTTTCCTTGTTGACCAATGACCTGTGTACCCACTGAGGGGGGAGCTCGGTTGTGCAGTACGCTGATGATACTGTCATCTTCTGACCCCTGCGTGACATGGTTGCCCTAGGCCCTCTACTCCAAAAGGATCTCACTTTAATAGAGACTTGGCTATGTAAGAACAGAATGGTACTAAATGCCGACAAGACCAAGGCAATGCTGTTCGGGTCAAGATCCCTTGGATTTGACAGGTCCTCATCCCTCTCCTTAACCTCACTCTCTGGTAAAGCTATTAACATAGTCCCCTCCCTTAAATACTTAGGCCTCACGTTGGATCAGAATATCACATACAAGGAACACCTGGACCAGGTCACCAGGACCCTACATCAGAAACTTGGCACCCTGTACCGACTCAGGGACCAACTCATCCCTGAAGCCAGGCTCTCCATAGCTACCAGTGTCCTTCTACTCAACTTGACCTTTTCGGCCCTATTATACAGGGCATGGCTAAACAAGAGATTACCAGGATACAAACCCTATATGATAAAATAGCTCATTTCGCAACCTTAGACCACCTGAGAAGTCACCACTGTGACACTTTGGCCAATCTTTGTTGGCCCACATTGGTCGCCCGCCTCCAACACCCCTTGCTTGTCCAGACCTACAAGCTTCTCAAACCCCACACTCCGCCAAGCATTGCCAGGACCATAACCCTCAAACACAACCCAAGGAACCTAAGGACCTCAGATAGAATGCTATTAGAAGTCCCTAGGGTAAGGACACATGCTGACGGAAGATCCTTTTCCTCCCAAGCAGCCTGCCAATGGAACAAGCTCCCTCCCCAGGTCCAGGCCTCCTCCTCACTCATGAACTTCCGCACCAGGCTTAAGTCCCATCTGCTGACCTCAAGCGCATGCCACTGTCATGGCACTTAAAGCTCCTAAGGTACTCCCCTCCTCTCCAACTCCTGTCTCCTAGCTTAACCTTCCTACTACCTGCCTTATGCAGACTGCTCACCAGAGGCCATGTGTAACCCCTGAATAAACTATATGCAAAGTACTACCAATTGCTTACATGTCATGATGATAACCATGCCTGTACCCATGCCTGCATCCACTGCTTTTCTTTTACTGTGCCTGTAAGCCATGCCTGTGTCCACTGCTTTTCTTTTACCATGCCTGTAACCATGCCTGTATCAACTATTTTTCTTTACTGTAACCACCTCATGATGTAACTCACAGTGCCTCAAATGTTCCTTATGTCCTTGTTCATTCTTATAACTTGTGTTGTTATCCTGGGTCGCCCCTGAAAAAGTGACCTTCCGGGCTCAGTGGGCCTACCTGGTCACCAAAATTTAATAAATAAATAAATAATGAAAGCCCCACCATGGCCATTGCAAGGGGCTCCACTTAGACCTGCCAGGAGGTGGTCTAAGTCCCTTACGATGGAGTGGGAAACTGTTCTGGGTGGGCTACCAGTTGAATCCATTGGCAGGGGTCACAGATCAGCATAGGAAGGGTTGGTGTGGTAGCTGGGATGTAAGGGATTGCTCGGCACCCGAGGGGTGCATATGCCTCCATATATATAGGTCATGGGCATTTGCATCCTGCTGGGCACTGAACCAATAACCAACCTCCTTGCTGACACATCAATCCATCCTATGTCCCCTTCTGCCCCCTCACCCCCATTGGACATGTGTGTAGCTCCCTCACCATCACCACCAGTACTGCCTGTCCTGTGTTGCTCTGGCAGGAGGGGTGCCAGATCCTTGTGGTATGTGCCACCGCTGCACTGCTGGTTGGGTGCTGTGCTGCACTTGCGTTAGTCCTGGGGAGTTTGGTGCAGGGACCTTGCTTTTTCTCAGAATACAGTGCGGGGTTCCTGGCACACCCAGTATTGCCATAGCCCATGGAGTGGCACAAGTTGTGTCACTCCAAGGGCTACTTTCGGAAGCAGGCCCATGGTGTTTTTCTGGACATAATAAGTGATAGTTTATTCATTTATTGTTTGTGGAACAATAAGCTACCAAAGATTACACCAAAGTACATTTCTTGCAGAAGT
This sequence comes from Neoceratodus forsteri, assembly GCA_016271365.2. Taxonomy (NCBI): domain Eukaryota; kingdom Metazoa; phylum Chordata; order Ceratodontiformes; family Ceratodontidae; genus Neoceratodus; species Neoceratodus forsteri. Next base: position 1,789,136,657 of record CM057455.1, on the reverse strand, counting down.
TATGCTAATTTGGATATGAGAGGGCTTATGGAGGAAATGTACTCAGCTGATTGGACATTTTTGGATACCATACCAGATGTGGATTCAGCTGTTGATTTCTTCACTAGTATTTGATTATAATTCAAAATAAATTATTTCCATTAAGAACTAGATGGGTGAAGGGGACAGTTAATAGTTGGATTACTACTGAGCTATATGCTCTAATGAAACAATGGGCTATTAGCTGGAAAATATAGAAATCTACAGTACAAATAAAACCACTGATTGGAATAAATATTGTCAGCTATGGAACAAATGCAAATTAAAATTAGCCAATGCAAATCAGCATATTTTCATAAACAACAAAATGGGTCCTTGGGAAATCTTAAAACATTGTGGTCTTTTAGGTCTTTAGGAAATCCTAAAACATTTTGGTCTTTTATAAAATCTTTAATTGACCATCTTAGGAAGAAATATGCAGATGTTTTTTACTCTAATGGTGGTGAGTTAAAACAGCCATTTGAAATGTGTAAAGCATTTTTGAATAAATTCACTGATTTTCAAGTTACAGAACAAAACCAAAGACAGTGCTATGAAGTATAAGTCAACGGACCCTTCATTGACTAGCAATATACCTCATTTTTATTTTCAAAGAATAAATCCACTCCAAGTACTTAAACTGTTAAGACTGATTTCAATAGGTAAGAATGCTGGACAGGATGGTTTATAACCAAGATTCCTAAAATTGATTTCTTCAGTTATATTCTTACCACTGACTACTATCCTCAATCTGTTCCTGACAACTGGGGATTTTCCACAGATGTGAAATGATACAATAATTAATCCAATTCCAAAACAAGGCTCATTGACTGATTTGAACAATTATCATCCAATTTCCATTTTACCTCATTTGAGTAAACTATTTGAAAGGGTAGTCAATTATCAGTAGATCTACTGTCTATTGACCAATGGCCTCCACTCTTCCAAGCAGCATGGATTTCAATGGTGTTATAGTACCAGCGCAGCCTTGGCCAGGTTCACAGACCTTGCCAGTAGGGCTATGGATTCTAGGAATCTCACTGGCATGTTTTTTGTAGATCTGTCCAAGACCTTTGATGTTGTCGATCACTCCATGCTGCTCAGGAGACTGAGAAATATTGGCCTAACTGAGACACCATGTTTCTGGTTTAATAGTTACTTGACAAATCAAACAGTTAAAATTGCTTATGGGGATGCCGGTCTACAAATCGTGCCTTGGAACAAGGAGTGACCTAGGGTTCAATCCTAGGACCTCTACTATTTTCATTATACGTAGATGCTGCTCCCACTATATTAGAAACCACCAAATCAGTATTGTACACAGACAATATTATTATATGTACCAGTGCTTCTTCTATTGAAGTGATTGATACTGCTCGGCACTCAGATTTTGCACTTTTAAACTCCTGACTTTTGCAATCTAGACTATTATTAAATCCCCCAAAAAATGTATTATTTGTGGGTGAAAACCCAAAGTTTCCAAATGTAAACCCTTGCAGATTTTTGATTTAACTGGTAATCTACTAGAGCAGGTTATGGAGTGCTAGTACATGGGGTACTTTAGATTCATACTTAACTTTTCACGTCATATAAAAATCATCAGTAAGCAGTAAATCAGAAACTCAGGGCACTGTTTAAACTAAAATAAATATTTGACAGAAGAAGCTAGATTCATTATAGTAACAGGAGTACTGCTGCCTATAATAAATTATAATTCATTTGTATTTGCTAACTTGTTTTGTACTGATCTGGCTTTAATAACTAAAATGTTTAACCTCATTTGCCATTTTGTTCTGAATTCATCACACAGCACACAGCATTGTGTCCTGTATGCTCAGACTGGTTGGTTGCAACATAGACTAGGTTATTTGTACAGCTTGTGTTACATAGTCGGCAAAACACTTAGCATGGAAACTACTTCTCCATTATATTCTTTACTTGAACAGAAAAAGGTAAGCAGGCTCTTAAGATCAAATTCAAATGCTCTTCTGACTGTTGTTAAGACTTCCATCTTAATGGGCAAATGTGCCTTTTCCATACATGCTCCCAAATGCCGGAATGACTTGCCTCTTTTATGTCATAATGCAGAAAGTCATATGGTTTTTAAGACTCATTTAAAAACAGATTTGTTAAATCAGTTATATTGTAACTGTCTTTAATCTTTTACAATTGGTATCTATTATTGTAGTAATGTACGATGATGTTTTGTCTCTTGATGTTTGTATGAATTGTTATATACGTTGCTAACCTGTATCATCTAAGCTGTAAATTGTATGGCTCAGGGTTATTCCTGAAAAAGGGCTTTATGCTCAGTGTTCTTACCTGGTGACCAAAGTGAATAAATAAAATAAATATAGGGGAGATTCCTGGGTGTCATGGCCACCATTCCCGCATCAATAAAACAGGTCCATGTAACGCACCCATAGGCCACATCTGGAAATTAGCTGTCACAGCTTAGTTTGACTTTCCATGTCAAACAATAGATAGATAGACAGACAGACAGACAGGCAGAGAAAATAAACCAATATTAGCAAGGGTTTTTCTGGTGGGTGGCCCATTGCAACCAACAAACAAAATCTAGTGTGCCCCCCAAAAAAACCTGCCTTATAAGGTCTGTAATCAAGGTTTTCCTTTTTAACTCTCATTCCTTGTTATCATGTGTTAACCTAAAGTTCTAAATGATCAGAGATTAGCAAGAGCTGAACAAGCCTATCCACCACTTCATGGCAGCATTACCCTTGGACTGTTAAAAATTATCCACAGACTTTTGAAACTATATTTTTCTTGGTGACACCACCACTAACAGGACAGTCCCAACTTAAAACCAATGTTCCAAGCACTACATTCTCTAACCTCCAAACCACATGACTTCCTCATAATCATAAGCTGTGATTGCATCCAGACTATGTCTCAACAGGGTGCAGAGCCAGTAAGCATTGATGGGTGGATTTTTTGTTTAATAGTCTGCTTTACTGCACTGCCCTCCAAGCAGATCTAGCAACTGAAATATGACATTATAGACTGAGGAAGCACTCCCAACCAGTTAGGATGCTCCTTCCCTCTGAGTGTGAGACACTCTTATTCTGTGAAGAGAGTCTCATGCACAGATGCCCTGGAAATGGATACGTTCCAGGACTTTTTAAACAATAATTAATATATTATTGATCAAGCTCAATTAATAATATCATTGTTGGGAAAACTCTTACAGTTGTAAGCATGGTCTCACTTACACTGTTAGGGTATCAGATCACTCACCTTCGGTTCACTGTTCTTTTTTTTTATCATGAAAAATGTTATTGATTTTAAGATTTAACAACACATCCCAGGATTTCATAATAATGTCAACTCAAAAAGAAGTGGCTAACAGCAGAACCTTATGGTCCCTTGTGGGCAAATACAATGCACCCAGAGAAGCAGTCAGTACAACATCAAACAGTCAGATAGTTTCATATCAAATGCCCACTATAAAGAGTTACCTCAGAATGTGGCTCTGTCAGAGGATCTTCATCTAATATATACTCAAGATACTGTACCAGCTTTTGACATGTAGTTACCTCCTTGCCCCAACCCCCTAGAAGCTGCGGAGCAGGGGTGAGGCCTCTGTAGCCTGGCCATAACATGCCAGGGCAGGGGAGGAAGTGACTCCATTAGTTTCTGAGTCTCCCGGACGATGATCAGGAGCATGGCTAGTCTGTCTGTGTGCTGAGTATAAGTGGAATAGGTCAAAGAGGTCCCTTGATCGGGGTTGCCAGGTGGTGTGGGTGGAACTGAGCATAGATGTGAATGCAAGCGTTGCCCACTTCCTGTGAAATTTATGGGTTTGGTTTTGGCTGGAGAACAAAAGTCTTTTGAAAATAACCAGTTTCATCAGTGTAGAATGCCAGGTTAGAATGGATGGGGGTTGGGGTTGTCTCCATCTCATCAGTATGGCATGCTTAGCTTCCACAATTCATGGTTCACACATCCTAAGAATGCATGTGAGACCAAGAGTGGTCTCCGTGCTGGTATTAATATACAGTTTAGGGCACATGGGGTGCATGCTTGCATATGCCTGCAGGAAGTCTTGCTCCATAGTGACCCATTAGGTCACTTCCTACACTATACCATTCTAATATCTATCTTTACCTCACTGGTATGAGTTAAGTTCCTGCTGTTTCATTCTCTTTCTCTTCAAAGAACTCTCTTCAATCTCCGACTTTCAAATTTACCAAGTGCAGCCTGAATGATGTTCCAAGGTGGTTGGCGTGAGTGTTATAAGGAAAGAGTCACACCTTTCCCTAATCATTTCGAAATTTAGGATATAACCATCTCAACCCCGATTAATTTTATCAGTTTAGTCAGCTTTACAAGGCTGCTTCTTATGGGTAGCTAATAACAATTAATAAACACAATCAATTGTGCCCCACATAAGAAACTGCCCTCAGAGGCTTTCAATAGAGGTTTTCTTTTTTCAAATATCAGTCCTTCTTCTTAACATGCTATAAAGAGGGGTTCTTAGTTATCAAAGATCAACTGAGCATTGAAATTGTCTAACCACCACTTCATGGTGAACCCCTTGGCTTAGGTCATCCACTCTACCATTTTAATATTTTATCTTTACCTCACTGATATGTTAATATCCTGCTATCTAATTCTCTTTTTTCTGCAAAGATCCCCTTCTAGCCATCTTTTGTCACATTTATAAAGTGTGGTCCAAATGATGTTCCCAGGTGGCTAGTATGAAGGTGATAAGGAAAGAGCCATTTCTCTCCCTAGCCATTTAGGAATTCAAGCTGTGACCTGATCAGCCCTGGCTAATTTAACCAATTAAGTCATAGTTCAAGGGTTCTCCAAGTGGGTGGCTAACAGTAATCAGCAATGAAAACCAATATTCTCTCCACCCAAAAACAGCCTACTCCAAACAGCCAGGTATTGAGGTTGTTTTCTTTTATTCCTTCTTCCTATCATGCTTAAAGTAGGGGTTCTTAATGATTAAAGATCAGCTGAAAGTTGAATACGCCTAACCACTACTTTACAGTGACCCTCTTAGGTCAGGTCATGTCCTACACTATTTATTTTGATTTTCATCTTGATCTGGATGACATGAGGTGAAGTCCTGTTGTTTCATTCTTTCTCTGAAATGGCTCTCCTCCAGCTTCCTTGTCTCACATTTATAAGGGCAGCCTGAGTCATGTCCCAGGGGTCTAATTTGCTGGTCACAAGGAAAGAACCATGCCTTTCCTTGTCATTTAGATAATGAAAAAGTAACCTGCTTAGACATGGCTTATGTAATAAATTCTGCCATATTTTCAAGGGTGGTCCTGGTGGGTAGTTAATGGCAATAAGCAAAATCCAGCATGCCCCCAGCTGCTCCATATGGGCTGTAATCAAAGTTTCTTCTTTAAGTCTTAATCCTATTTTTACCAAGATTCAAACAGCTGTTCTTAATTATCAGTAATCAGCTGAGAGTTGTATAAGCCTAACCACCTCTACAAGGTAACCCCTTAGGTTGGTCCTAAACCATACAATTGTAATTTATACCTTAAGCTTCCTGATATGAGTTGAGGACCTGTTGTGTGTGATTATAAAGATAAAAATGTATATACATATATATATATATATATATATATATATATATATACACACACATATATATAGTGTGTTAACTGCATCATGCAACTGGCTTATTGGCACAACACACAATGGCAGCTCTGAAGTAGCACTACAGCACATTATTAATTTGATGACTTAGTTGGCACAAATTCAGGAAATTTGTAGTGCATGAAGCTTTCTCCAATTTCACTGGTCAGTTTTTTAAACCTAAAAACTGGCATAAAGACCTACCCACAATCACTATTCTGTAATTCCACTCCTTTTTTACCTCACAAATACATTTATATCATAAATACCCATTTAATCTCCCAGCAAGCACTCTCCTCCCTCTTCTTTGGTGCTGCCCAGTCAAATTTATGGTTAAATATAGTTCCTTTTCCCTCCCACATGCCTGTATACACTCCATCCACCTTCCCACACCCAAACAGATCTTGCTGTTTCACATAATCAGACCTAAACCAAATCCCCTTCTCCCTCACCAGCTCCCAGAAAAATTCACTTGTATGTGACCTGTGACAAAGAAAATCTCCTTGTTCAGATCATCTGCTCTTTTCAGTCTCCATTTTGTAATGGCATCAGTGAATGGTGATGTCTTTACTCCAAGTAAAACCTTATTGGCAAATTACACCTAAAAATGTTTTACAAGGAGCAAAGATGCTACCATTCATTCATGTAATCACCAAGGTGAACACTGAACAGAGCATGTGCTCAACAATGGGGAATAGTTTTCTTTGTTGCAGGTTATCCATACAAATTAATGTTATTGAGTGCTGGTGGGGAAAGGAGGGTGGTGGTAGCCAGATGGGGGTTAGCTGGAGGGTCTTATGTAAAATAATATGGTCTGGTAAGGTGGGGGGAGACAGGGGAGTGTGTTTTGGTGCATGAATGGGGAAAGGGTATACATTTACAGTACGCATTATGTAACCATAAGGTCACCAGGGCAGAGGAGGAGGAGGAAAAGGGTGCTAGCTGGATCTTGGGAAGGGGATTTGTGATATAAAAGTATTTTGTAGGTTGGAAGGGGTAGAATTGCAGCACAGTGAGTGGGAGGGAGGGAGTTTATGCTTTTAAAGGGTATCAAATTTCATAGCTTTCAGCACTGCATTGTCTACTCCATCAGGTAAAAACTATGCAAAATGCCTAATATGTTCACCATGCCAATTTGGTCAGTTCAGTGGGTGAAAAATACATGACGTGTGGTCATCAGGGATCAAAGTGGCTGAAATGTGTCAATTTATTTGCAAAGTGAATTTCAGCAGCTTTGCCCATACCTACTGGGAGGCACATACTATTTTTTTCACTAATCTCATAACAAACAGAAAAATGTTTGTGTCTTCTACTAGTAATTAGCCTTTAGTGGAACTGGAACCACACAGGGAAACTGGTAAGCACCCCTGCTGCTTTACATATTTGATAATAAGAAAAATAGTTAAGTGCATTTAACAGCAACTGGCATGGTGGCACCACACACTGTGGCAGCAAGCCCCACACAGAATGACAACTGGTCATAAGGCAAATGAAAGGAAAAGCAGCACTTTCCCCAAATTAGTGCATTATTAAATTTTCAGACTCTGGCAAATACTAATTCCATGGATTTTCAGACAATTCTAATTCCATGGAAATCCATTAGAAGCAGAATTTCAAAATTCTGAAAATGGAATTTAATCTGCAGCTAAGTAATTTGTGGTTTATGTAAATCACAGAATATGTTTCCACAAACTGCGACAAACTAATTGATGGTTTACATAATCAATGGAAACCTAATCTGCAGTTTCAATTAAAATACTTTCAGAATTCTGTATAATTTATTAAAAAGTCAGCAAAACATTTAGAAGCTGAATTGCCACTCTGGCTGATTTCCTTTGGTGGAATTCTACATCCTGTGTAGCTCTGCCCCAAATCCTGAGTCCAGCTATTAAAATGATTTTTTAATCAGGTTCTTTCTCAAATGAACCAGTACATGGTCTTTATATTAAAGGATGTTCTCAAGTCATCATCTTTTAAAGATGGGCATATGTTATTCAATGACATGCTCTCAAATAAAGGGGAATTAATATGGCTTTTGTTTTCAATGAGGTTCTTTCTCGCTCCAAACTAGCCTTCAACACAGGTTTTTATAGAAAGAGGTTGCCTGCTTCACCAACAAATAAGCATTTAAAATGATATTTTACTCAGCAAGTTTCTTCTCTCAAATTGATATTTAAGGGTATTCTCCTCCCAAATTTGCTCTCAACAGGGTTTATTTTTATTAAATGATGATCTTTCCCTAATAAAATATAATCTGTACTGAAATAAATGCTACTGGAGCACCCACATTCTTAAAGTGTATGCATGCATCCTTAAAATAAGGTATTGACATACCAGTAGGTGTCAAGTATTCTGAAATATAAACATCTAAATTACATAAACTAAAATCAAGGTCATAGAAACTTTGAAAGTAATGTTACTGAGGGGGAAGAAGCTTCCAAGTCATTGACATTACTGTCTATTTCAATATTGCATAAAATGGCTGCTGTCTAGTATTAATTGACAGATGATTTATATATTTATATCTTAAGACGCCTGACAGTCACAGATACACCCAAAACCTTATTTGAAAGATGTTTTATGGGCTTTTAGAATATGAGTGACCCAACAACATTTCTTTCCCCTTTAATATCAATTTTATTTAATGAGTTTCTCCTCCTATCACCACTTAAAAGGGCTTTACATAAGCTTTCTTTTTGTAGTACCCATATATTCCTATAATACTCTATTTTAGCACTTTCCTCTTCTCAGTTCCACAGTGTTTCCCATCTGACAGATCTTATCCCCACTGAGTCATGTCCTTTCATCTCCCTTAACCAGATCCTAGGCCTAGGCAATTAGTTTTCCAGCAGGACATACTAACTTGAGGAAATCCTCCAGTCACTGGTTTTTGGAACATTACTGCACAAAATGGCATTGTGGGCTGAATTCCAGATAAGCAGCAACCCACTATCATGATGTCTTGTAATGTGTAGTAAAATTGTAGTGATTTGATTGGCTGAAAGTAGTTCAGAACCATGTAATTATGCACCCATAATTACACACCTGAACTACTTCCAGATATTCAAACCATATCACATACACATAATAGTAGTATCACTAATTGCCTGGCATTGGAGCTGACCTATGCTGTAAGATACCCCCCCCCCGTAGATTGTCAGGGACTCTTACTGATATAGTCAATTGGAGGAATTTAGATGCCCAGTTGAATGTCAAGTAGTGTGAGGAGACGTAGACTGATAAGCAAGTCACAGTGGCAAGAGGAAGGGATGGTGATCTCATAAGCAATACACCATACTCAGAATATTTACAATCCTATCTGGAGCAAATTAAATGCAAAGTTGAGGCAGGAAATATTTTTCTCTTGAAATCAGTTCTAGGCAAAGTTGTGCTACACAAGTATACTGCTAGTGTTTTGCACAATTGCCATGGCACTTTTCTGTATTATATGGAAAGACGTGAGTCACAATACAGTCCTTTCTAACCGAAGTAAGTGTTTCTGTGAAGCATGAGCTATTTGAGAAAAAAATGTGTTTTATAAGGGTGGAAAAACATGAATGCATGCAGCTGAGCAGGACAATGCAGGACAGCACAAACATCGCAGGAACAGGAGGTGGAGCTGTTTTAGTTCGGTACAGGACCTATGACCAACAGGGCTTGGCTGTGTGGGACCCAGTGCCTGTGGGTGCTATTCACAAACCTGGACCAGTGCCTTTGTGCAAGTCATCCACTCTGGGACCCAGGATGGGCATCTGATTGGATGTCTGCCTGGGTCCGTTACTCCGGCCCGACCACCCTGCATAGTGCTGTGCACCATGGGGGCGGGGCCACAGACAGGTGCCCAGTGGCAGCCTGTGGTTGTGCATACCATGCACCATCCATCTGTCTAGGGCTGTGGAGTTACGCTGGTGCATACTTCCTGCCAGTTCGTGCATAGATCCCAATATTAGTAATAAACACACCTTTCTCATCCACTCATCAGCTTCCAGTCCCATCCTCTCCAGTTTTGGGGACTGGTGTGTTTTGGCTCTGAGACACAGTAGTCCACAATGTATACAACTGCTGTATCTCAGTTCTGATCTGTAGTAATTGTCTGTATTCATTGCTGAGCTCAAAGCTTACCCCGTTTAGTCTCTGTTTTTCCTCCATACTAAGTACTACATTCTTACTGGCTCCATATTCTTTCAAAATTTATAATAACCCCATCCTCAAAAATGTTATGCATCTAAGAATATAAAAATTAAAAGTCAACACAATTGGGGCATTACCTTTACTTTCCCAATGTTTCATCATGCATGGATGTAGTTTTCTTTTTTTGTCTTTTAATATTTAATTTTGTTTTTAATTTTCATTTTATATTGAATGAAGTAACATAACAATTAAGACAGATGTTGCCCACTTACAGCCAGCTGTGTTGTAGTCAATGGACTACATGAGGTCATGAGATCAAGGTAGTTGTGCGTCTGCATACAGTCATCCCTATTACTCATGTTATGTTGTGGTTGCCAGCCTTGACAGTAATTTGGGTGACATAATGGGTGTTAATTAATTGATAATGACTCTTTTTTTGGGGGGGAGGTTTATTGTTTGGCTAAATGCCATTACAATATAGTAAAATACAAACAATTCAGCATACAATATACATGATAAAATATTATACTCATACAATAAGTCAATTTTCATTAAGAGGGATTGTCTATCCATTTTCCTATTACCAATTAAAACAAATTACATTTGTTTTCAGCATTGATCCTATACATCTGAAAAATAATGAAACAACAAAATGGCCTTCCAATCATAGCAAAACTAATAAGCAAGACGAAGTAGTGTACTAACTCAAAATTAATTTAGTATACATGTCCTATAAAAACACACCAAGACTATTCTAGGGGTACATTGAGGAAGCATAACCCCCCAAAACACTAATAACATTTTTGGCTTAGAAACTAATTACCAATTGGCTGCCACCAAGCAGAACCCATTTCAGCCCTCGTAGAGCAGCTGACCATACCATCCTCTAACATCCCTTGAAAGAAACTATCTCCCATCCTCAGACAGGCATGAATTTAACCAATATGTTTAGGCCCAACTGCAGGTAGGAACCTACTGCTGAAGATATTGTGTCCCAGCATTATTTCAGGATGCCCACTCACCAGACCCAAATTAGGAAATCTTAAGCTGCCAGCAACACCCATCCAATTGGGGTACTCCCAAGAAGTATCCTACTGCGCATGCAGTTACATACCATTATTGTACCCCGGTAAAATAGGAATTATATGTCGGCTGCTATCTGTAACCAGCTATGGATCTATCAGAGACTGAGTCTACCCCAATAATCTTCCACTTTTCGCTCCACTTTCGTGTCCAAAACCTTGAAGCTAAGCTTTCCACCACAGCTCTGATCACGCCACAACAGAGAATTAAAGAAATCACCTCAGGAAGCAAGGTGGAAAGTTAATCAGCTAGCTTCCAGGGCCATCTGCCAGATCCCTCTGGTACATAATATTCCCCTCAGATTAGTATAGGTAGCAAGTAAAGTTCCCTAGGGTCGACTTGGTATAACTTTGAGGTACTGTAGCATATTTAGGACCCACTACAGATAGAGAATCTTACTCTTGAAGGTATAATGCTACAGCATAATTAAGGGAGGCCAACTCACTAGACCTAAATTATGATATTTTAAACTGCCAGCAAACCCATGCTATTGGGGTACTAACAAGAAGCATCCTACTGCGCATGCAGTTCCATGCTCCTAATGTCCCCCAGTATGAAGGGAATTACATGCCAACTGCTATCTCTAACCAGGTATGAGTCTTTGAAGAGTATGTCTCCTCCAAAAGGCACTCATATTCCTCTCCACTTTCAGATCCAAAACCATGATACTGAGTTCTGTCATTCGTAACTCAGTTAAACCACAGTAAAATTAAAGAAGGCATTAATAATACCTACAAATACAATTCCCAGAGAAACAAGTATGAAGTTAAGCTGCAAATTAAAATAGTGATTCAGCAACAATTCAAAACAGGAGATGTCATTCATTTTTTGTTCTCAGAGCATACCATGCCCTCTAATTCACCTCCTTAAGTCGCTGCAGTAGTGCCTCTTGTGCATGAGAGTAAAATGTTATCAGTGGGGCTTATAGCCCAAATAGTTATAACACACGTCAGAATTAAATGGCAGCAATTACATACATTTAAGAGAGAACATTGAAATCTGAACAAAAATATGGCCCCACTCTAAACAGGAGTTCATTCACCCCAAAAACAGACATGTGAAGCTCCATTCACTTTAAACATCATATCACTAACTTAAACAAGTACTCCTCAGTTATTTGAACCATTTCTCATCTGATATACAGGCCCCTTGAGCAAGACATCCGATTTAGCTCCTTTTAAGAAGTCCATAGTTGACTCAGCATTTAAAAATGGCTCGATCAGTTGGAAACCATAAGGCTCCATGAATGTAGTCCTAGCAAGTAAGGACAGCCATGCAAATAAAATGGAGTTGAAATGGAGTTGAAACCATATGTTCATTCTGCTCCACAAAAAAAGCGGAGTCCTTTCATGGTGCAATTCCACTTCAACTAGGAGTCTATGTAGTCTATATTGGGAAGTAGGCCATCAGATTTGTCCTCCAAAACTCATCACCTGAACACTCCACTTTTCATTTATCCATGCCTGTAATACACTAAAAGTAAAGAGAAGCGCTCCACTAAGTGCAGTAAATTTGCTACTGCGGGATAAAACATCCCAAATTCTGCCCTAGGCAACAGATAGCATACCTGTAGAAAAAGAAAATAATGCTTTTCTGCACTCTAAGTGCTTCACCTGCTGATAATGACTCAGTGTCGCCTGTGCCTCACACCTGATCACAAGCTTGCTGGTGGTGACACTGTAATAGCTGTACCTTTTCGGAAGACTTGATGTGGAGATGTGTCATAGTCCCTACACTGCTGGTATCAAAGAGGGTGGTGAGCAGGACTGTGGTGCTACCAGTGGCTATTGGAGTCCAGGAAGTCCTACCAAAAAGAGGTACGGAAATGAGACTATCAGTAGATGTCACTTGTTGGACATGGATATAATTAAGTTGATCTGTAGTAAGCTGTTTTTGCAAATGGCTAAGAATTCAATATTCTTGAGATATAGCTTGGTGAGACAATATCACCAGTTGTACTGAAACATCTTTTCAAAGTGACTAATATTTTATTGCATCCACAAAAATACAAAGCTAGTTTAGCCAATGCAGGCAAAATGACTTTTCTGTCTTGCCAGAATTGCAAACTTAAAAAAAAAATAAATGCAATGCAATATGTTTTGTTCAGTAATCAGGATATTTTAGACACGTAGGGCCCCGTTTTAAAAAAGTCTATAGAACAACGCTAGTCACATCATTCCAGGGCAGTGGCAAACTCCGGGTATATTAGGAACCCTAGCCCAGATATTCAAAAGGGTTGTGCCATGCGCAATAGGGTTGCTCCAGCGCAAGTCTGAAAATGCACCATTCTGCGATATTCAGCTGGAGGCAGATGCGCTCCCCAAATCACGCTGAGCAATAGCGCAATGATAATGAATGTATGCACAACTGAAGGGGGAGGAACCATGCATAAATGGAGCAGTGCGATATTCAACAACATGTGCCATGCGCAATAGGGGAGCAAGCAGAAGTTGCGCGATAGTGGAAATGAGCCAAAATAAAAAGGAACAAGGGAGAGGCGCAAGAACGCTACAGGGAAGGCACATGAGCCTGAACTCTAGCAACTCAAACTGGGCAGGAGGGACACAGAGTGCAGGCCAGGGAAAGGGCACCCTGAACAGAGAGGCACAGGGAAGGTGTGGGGAGCCACAGCCAGTGCAGAAGGGGGAAGTGCCACACAGCACAGAGGCCACCACAGGAAGGTGTTCCCAGTGCAGGGGAAGTAGCAGCCAGGACAGCGGGGGGAACACAGAAACAGCTGCCGGGGGGGTGAACACAAGCCAGGGACATGGCCAGTGCCACCATCCAGATGGAGGCAGTAATGGGGGAGAGACAGGCAGCAAGGGAGTATGGCCGTGGAAGAGCCCGTCAGCGGTATGCCCCCAACAAGCAGTACTGAGCCCACACCAGCTTCGAGCTGTACAGCGATACAGAGATCGTGGGCTGGTACCACCTGAATCAGGCAATTCTGAGGTGGCTCTGTGAGCTGTGCAGTGATGTGATGCAGGTACCCACACGATGGAGCCATGCTCTGTCAGTGGAGACTAAAGTGACAGATTGCATGTGCTTGCTCACCACGGGTACCTTCCAGAGACCAACAGGGGACACCACAGGCATAACCCAGTTGGCCGTGTCATGCCATCTCACTCAATTCCTCAGTGCACTGCTGCCACATGCTGTGGAGTACATCCATTTCCCCAGCACACTGGTGGAGCTCACAGCAAATATACAGGAGTTCCACAGGGTAGCACACATGCCTGGTGTGCTAGGGGCAATAGACTGCACCCATGTGGCCATCAGCACACCACCTGGCCCCGAGGGGGCCACATATATTAGTCGGAAGGGCTATGCTAGCAACAACTGCCAGGTGGTGTGCAATGCCAGGGGGTGCATAATCAATGTCTGTGCCACGCACCCTGGGGGAGCACACGATGCCTTCATCTGGCACCAGTTGGCACTGTGCCGCAGATTCGAGAGTGGGGACATCCCCACTGGCCACTTAGTGGGTGAGTATGCAAACCACACAGACAAACATAGAGCTTGGGAGGGGCATGGTCAGAGATGACATGGGTAGTGGCCTACAGGGCCCGAGGCAGGGCTATGCTGATCAACAATCTAACCTCCACCCTCTACACACAGGTGACAGTGGATACCCACTCCATCCCTGGCTGCTCACACCATACCAGCAGCCCACAACCCCATCGCAGCAATGCTACAATGAGGCACATGCCACCACACACAATGTCATCGAGTGGGTGTTCAGGATGCTGAAGGCACGTTTCCGTTGCCTGGACATCTCCAGCGGTGCCCTACAGTACAGCCCCTCAAAGGCCTGCGGGCTATTCCTGGCCTGTTGCATCCTGCACAACATGGCCAACGAATGTGGGATAGCTGTACAGGTTGAAGAGGGGGACAGCGATAGGGACAATGAGGATGCCGGTGACAATGGTGATGGGCAGCCCCCCCTTGGGCGACGGGACCCCCAACTGCTCTGGCTGGCACAGCTGCACCAGGACACCATCACGGAGGAGCACTTCAGCCAACCCAGGTAAGTCATGGGGCCACGTGCAACCACCAGTGGCAAAGGCGCAACCCACAAGCACACATGGACACACACACCAGGGGTGCATGCCGTCTAAGGAAGTGGCTGGGCATGGAACCACATACACCACCAGGGATGGGCGAGGTATAACATGGCATGCAGTCATACACACACACACCTCACCAGACATGCACAAAGGGTAGGAGGCACACCGACCCAGACCACCACCCCTAGCCACACTCATGTCCACAGACCACCACGCCCACTGCCTGTCACTGTGCATGTGTCAGACACTGGGCACCATTGCACAGTGGCGTACAGTGCAATGCAGGCATCATCATGCACACGCAACTATGGACAGCAGCTGGGAGGGTGTGCAGATGGACTGTGTGTGTGCATGCAGGGCCGGGTACCCACCTGTGCATTGCCCGCTGAATGACACAATGCACACAGGGCAGCAGCAGACAGTAGCCACGCTGGGAGACAGGTCAGTCACGAGTCACAGTGCCACGGCTGCCACGGATGCATGGGCGGCCCCACAGAGACCCACCAGCAGTGACAGGCTGACCACTGGCCTCATGGGGTGGCACCGATGGTCCCCTAGGGGTTCCACTGCGTGAACATGACCGTGCTCATGCAGGGTTCTGCAGCACACTGAACATGCCTGCACCAGGCGTGCTCAGGTTGCCCACAGCTGAACCCGGTGTTGACATGGATGGTGTCGCACGATGCCGGGAACTGGGGGGGTGGACATAGCACTACGTGGTGTCTGTGATGCATGGGCAAATAACCATGTGCCCATTGTGGCCATGACAGCAGTGAATGCCTATGTCTGCCTGTCAATGGCAGCGGTCACATCCTTCCGCAACCGGTCCATCCCTGCCAAGAGAAGAGCGGTGTCTCTGCTGCGACGCTCCTCTGCCTGGCGCAGAGCCACACCCAGTGCAACCACCACCATCACAAACTACATCTGCTGATTGACTGATGCTTGCAGTATGCGGTGCTCATCCAAGAGGTCATCTGCCTGATCGGCATGCTGTCCCTCAGGGTGTTCACGGCCTTGATGCTCATCACCCCTTGAGGGTGGGCACTGCACACCAGGGCCATGCCTGGGCATGTCCACAGGTGGTGCACTGATGCCACCCCCTGTCACTGTACCCCCATGACCATTGGCCGACTGCTGATGCTGCCCCTCTGGCTTCTACTCCCCAGGGCTCAATGGTGCCGCCACAGTGGCCGCAACAGTCCCACTGTCCTGGACACACACCAGTGCTGCCCCACTGGTGCTGACAGGCACAGGCTGGGACTGTGACACGCAGGCCTCCACGGCGGCACCACCACAGCCATGGTCGCATGAGTCACCTGCTGTGTGGCCATCCTGTGGCACACACATGTCACTGCCCATGGCGTTAGCTCCATCATCATCGGTGATGGATCCAGCACCAGCCTGAGTCTCAGCATGCCGGCATCCATGGATGCCGGCATGCTGGGACACAGGCAGGACCTCCTCCACCTGCTCCACCAAGATCAGTCCAGACGTCCAGGCAGGCCCACTGTCACCCTGACTCCGTATTCCTGTGGAGGTGGATGGGCCTCCTCCATCTCCATGTGACTGGCCTCAGTGGAGAGCCCACCACTGCTGACCCATGCAGACACTCTGGAGCTGTAAGGGAAAAAAGTAGCGTTACAGCATGTGACCTACCCTGTCCCCAATAGACAGACCATGACCTACCATGCAGTGACGGGCTACCACCCATCTGGAATCCACCACCTGGAACACCCTCAGTGGTGCAACGCTGCATGCTGCCAGCAACCCGCTCTTCCTGTGGGGTTAGGCATAGCACCTCCGCTGTCCCCCACCTGTCATAGACCATGCTGCCCTGATGGCAGCCACCTTCTCTTTAATCCTCCACCTGACTGTGCCCATTTTCTTTTTGCACTCCTGCACAGAGCGCTGGTGGCTGCCATGCAGATTTACGGCACCTCCTCCCATGCAGCAGCACGGGCCTGTGGTGTTCCCTGGCATCTGCTGAGAAGCAACTCATGGTCTAGGTAGGCCTAGAACAGGGCATCTGTTTTGGCCTTAGTGAAATTCGGCCTCCTCTTTCTCCCATGACTCTGTTCCTCTTCCTCCACCACACGCTCAGTAATGATTCATCCTGTGAGAATGACAGGTGTTACCTGTGACTGTGCAGTCCCATGCGTGTCCCAAACACCACAGTCCACACTCCCAAACAGCATGCAACTTACTACAATAGACTGCAGTAACCGACTATGGCCAGTGCAGCCCAATGTTGCACTTTTATAGTGCAACCCATGCACATGAGGCGAAGCGCATCTTTAAGTGGATGCAAATGCAGTGACTGCACCATTGAATGGCTGATTAGATGATTTTCATATGCTGGCTGAATATCGCGCTGTTGCGCTTTGCACAATTGTGTTGAGCGTGCTGAGCCAAGGGCGCAGTTCTGTGACATGCGCAGTACACACCTAATTGCGCATGCCCGGGTTGATGATGCAGGCGCCAGCTGCGCTACTGATGTGCTGTGCATGGGAGGCAATGCAGGGCACAGCCACCATTGTGCCAGTGGCACTACGGCGCTGTTCACCTATATGGCGCTGTGGCACTGGGGCTTTGTAGGCGCACTGGGGCAACAGTGAGGTAGGCCGCTACAGGAGGTGGCATACAGGCACCCAATCACGCTACACACATTGGGTTCCAATCGTGCTGTGGCTGTCCATGCGTCAGAGACCCTTGACCCTGTGCCCGACCTTTGCCCCCTAGGTGCCATGCATCAGGCATGGGTGCACCACTATTACTCTGTTCGGTGACAGCGCAATAGGGAATGGCAGCACTGTACTGTGCTGCATCTTCACATGGCAGGACCATGCTGCAGAGTGCCATTTTGTTTGAACTGAGCAGCAGAGATGGCGCAGAGGCATGCTGTGCAGTGGAGCCAGATCGAGCTGGCAAACCTTGTGGCCATAGTCGAGCCCCATGTTGTGGCTTTGTTTGGGAAGGCACCCCTGGACAGGGCCAGGAGTGTAGTATGGCAGGAGGAGACCGACGCCCTGGAGGAGGCCACTGGTGTGGGGCAGACGGTGGAGCAGTGACGCCACCATTATGGGGACCTGAGGTGCAGGGACCCGGACATGCTTACCCACCTGCGGGCAAGTGCCAGGAGGGGCATGGTGCCACGGCCAGGTAGGTGCAACATCCATACACTTTTATCATCCATACAGGTATCACGGTTACATGTGTCCAGCACATGGGGGCATCTGGTGTTGGCCATGGTGGTGGTATAGGGGTGTGGATGGGTGGGTGGGTCTGGCTGTGTGGGATTGCACACACATGGGGGTGGGGGGACATTGCTAATGGATTGTACTGATGTTCATCTCTCCATGTTTGCACCTTAGGGCCAGAAGAACGGAGGCGCAACCGAGAGGGGAGGTGTCACATGTTGGAGGAGATGGACAGGAGGGATGAAGGTGGTCTGCAGCACGTGGACCAGCCTGCTGATGGTGAGTGCCTTGCATCCATGATTACTATTGCATGCTGTATAACTGGGCGGAAAGTTGGGCATGGCCACCATCCAGTAACACCACTGCCATGCATGCAACTTGTTACAGTCAGCACTGTCCAGTGGCACTGCATGTCTGGGAGTGCATCAATGGTGGTCCATGCGTGCACTGGGCACATGGCTGTGGCACTGCTTTCACACCGCATAGCAAAGTCACTGTACGGCCATGGTGGTGCTGTACAGGACATGGACTGTGGGTGTGTGCAGAGGTCCACATGGCTGTGGCTGCCTGGGTGGATAGGTCTTGTGGACACGGTCACTGTGGGTGGTCACACACCATCACAGGGGTGTGTCACATGGCTGTATGCCATGCACAATGGGTGGGCTGCAGGGGGATGGACAGTCACACCTATTGACCCTGCTTCCTCATCCTAGGTGGCCGGACTATCCAGCAGATCCAGCGGGACATCCAGGAGCTACTGTGGGTCAGGAGGGAGACTTTGGAGCTCCTGAGACACATCCACCGCCACAGGGTGAGGAGGAGGAGGAGGTGGAGATCCCATCGGTGCCAGGAGGAAGAGGATCGGGACAGCCAGTGATGTCCCCATGTCCCAAATACCACCTTTCCCCCTTTGACCCACCCTCACAGCCCTTCTTCCCTCTCCCATGTGTTCACCCCTGCCCCTTACCCGCCCTGACCTGTTATGTGGCCCTTCCTCCCTATTGTATATAGTTCTGTATATAGCTTTACTGTACGTAGTTTTAATATATACATTTTGTTATATCAGCTGTGGTGGGCTCTGATTTGCAGCAGGCTACAGGTGCTCAGCTGCAGTGGTGTGCATGGCGTCAGGGGTAGTGCACGCATGGGCATGTGTGTGTGTGTGTGTGTGTGTGCAGAGGTGAACCACCTATGGTGTGGACAGGGGGATCAATCACTGTCTGTGGTTTGTGTGTTGTACTCTGTGCACTGCATGCCTGTGTGCAGTGGTCCACGGGGACTGCACTGTGTGCATAGCACCCCTGTCAGACCGTCCATGGCCTGTACAGCTGACACCCTTGCATGTCTGTGATATGCACGGTCTGCTGGCATGTCAGTGGTGGCTGTCCATGCTGGATAACAACTGTACCTGGCACAATGCCAGGTTGACCGCCATCACCAGTATGGTGCACGTCTGCCTCCGGTGGCACTGTGGCCTCCACTGTTGTTGTCCACCATCCATGCTGTCGCTTGCGTCTGTTGCAGGGGATGTGCTCCAGTGTCTGTCACTTGTGCTCCAGCAGCATGCTGGTGGCATACAGCTTCATGGTGCCTGCGCAGGGTGGCTGGCACACCTGTGCAATGTAGGGGTGCTGGCCGTGTGTACACATCAGCCGTGGCCACACGCCAGTGGCTTGGTTGACCTGCTACTGTGTCCCTGTGTTGCTGTGCCCTTGGGTATGGGTGGGTGTTTGTCCATGCACTGTCTTGCATCCTGTGTGGTGCATGCCTCCATGCTACACTGTGCGTGTCTGTGCTGGCTGTTGTGGCCACTGCTGGGATGGGATGTGTCCTTGGGAGGGTGTGCAGGGTGCTGTACCGCTGGAGGTGGGGTCTGGGGCATGCCCTGTTGCATGTGGGGTACCTCATGTGCTGATGCATGGTCAGTCTCTCAGCTGTACCTCAGGGGGACATGCAGGGTGGCACTGTGTATGCATTGTAGCATCACTGTCTGCTGCCACCCTCTGCAGGAGTGTCCATGGTGGGGCTGCCTTGCATGGCTCCATGGTGCACAGGGTTGCATTGTCACAGTGGGGTGGTGGCATGCATGGGGTGTCCTGCACTGTTGGGTACTACTCCTGGGCAGGGTGTATGGGGATCATGGTGCAGGGTGTGCTCTGCATTGGTGGGATGGTGTGGTATGGGGTGGTCAGCCTCCTTGTGTGCCAGTCACAGCCACAGGAGGTGTGCTGGGGCACCATGATCCGGCTGTGGGTTGGTTGCAGGTATCCATGGCTGTTGGACAGCAGCTGGGAGGCTGCTGTCCAGCTCTCCCCTGGTTGTGCAGTGCATGGAGTGTGGGGACAATGTCTGTTCTGCTGTGTGTTCCTCTGCCCATCTGTGGCATGGGTGGTGGGCCCCTGCATCCCTGGTTGTGCTATTGCATTGCTGCACTGCTGCTGGGGGCATCCCTGGTTGCACTATGGCGCATCTGGACTGCTCAGCTGAACATCCCTTGTTGCACTATGGTGCATCAGCTATGCTCAGCTTCACCTCCCTAGCTGCACTATGGCACAGGTGGTGTGATATTCAGTCATCAGCCGTAGGCGCATCTTGGCCTGTGCAGTTTTTGAATATCACGATTCTTGTGCATGGGCGCAGTGGACTTGTGCTTGCTCCTGCTATTGCACACTTTTTGGGTGCAGTTTGAATATCTGGGCCTCTGTGCCCAATTTTATAAAAGGGGTCCCTGTGCCAAAGACCCAGGAGTTGCCACAGCCACAGGGTTGCACCAAACAGTTGGCATACCTGTGGGGTTTGATGCAGGGATCCAGTCCCCAACCTGGCACAGCACTACAGGTGACTAGCATGGCAGGAGGGGATGGGGCAGCATGTGCGTGTGGGGGTACTCATAGGGCATCAGGGAGATGGCAGAATATCAGGTGGTGATGTGACACTCAACGGGGCGCCATATGCATTGCCAAGCAGCCAATCGCTTGTAGTCTATGGAGGATTGGCAGGAGGGACAGTGATCTGGCTACAGGTGGGCTCAGCCCTGGTACATGCTCCATAGGTGCCATGCTCCCAAACCCTGAAGGCGGGAGGCAGCCTGCCACAGCTTGGGGGGCTTGGTATCATGGGGCTGTTGTGATGCCCAGAGAATATTCCACTTCACCATTGGCAGCCCTCATCCTGCAGCCAATGCTGCCCACCTACTGGGTTGGGGATCACAGCACCTGTGGAGCAGGTGCCAGGGCTGTGCCCGCTTGGGGCCGGGTCACTTTCCCTACCTGTGAACCCCCCATAGACTGCGAGCTGATCAGCTGCCTGACAATGCATATGGCACCCCAGTCAGGTGCCACATCACCTCTCTGCTATTCTACCATCTCCCTGATGCCCCCTACAGCACCTCCTGTGTTACTGCTGCCACCAGCCCCCTCCTGGCAGGTTTCCCCCATTACAGCAAGGGTGGTGCAGGTTGACTTGGGTGCAAGGCATCCCAATTTTGATGCAGCCTGCATTCGAAAATCGTGATGGCCACAAAATTTGACAAAAGGTGCCACTTGCTTCATACCCATTTGGCACAGGCACCTTGTGTCAAACAACACCTTTTGAAAATTGGGCCCATACTGTACAGCAGCAGCAGTGTTATTTAGGGTATTCAGACTGAAGATTAATTTTATAGCATATTCTGTCTACATGAATGTGCAAAATAGTTTGTACAGTTATTTACCCCACCCATTAGCACACTGAGATACAACATCGAGGGCCAGATATTCAAAGCTTTGCGCCGGGCAAAAAAACATTTGCATGAGTTTAGCATGGGATTAGTGTGGGCTTGCTATATTCAAAAGGCCAAATAACATAGGCAAATCACATTAGCGCCTGGCAAACCATAATCATATGCAAGGGGCAAAGTGAACATGAATACAGGCACAATGAGATATTCAGCGACTAGTGCCGCGCTACGGTGTTTAGCATGACTTAGCATGACCCATAGCGTGGTACAAATTACCACCCAGGAAAAGCTGGTCGTAACCCTGGGCAAACAGCTTTTATGCGGGTATAGTTGTTTGTGCGGTGTTAGTGCAGCATTAGCGTGGCTTGCACGACCCTAACATATGAGTATGACACTTAGAAACTGCCAGACATGTAGGACACATGCTGCTCACTGATGGCACCACCATGATGCCAACAGCTGCCACAGGTCCCAGCCATGCACAGGCAGTAAGAGGTGATAGGGCCCACAGGGTACATCCTGTTAGTGTGGCCATACAGCACACACCTGTAGACCATATGGTTGTGGTGCCCAACACATGCCAGCATACACAGGCAGCACTGTGGGCATGGTGGCCATTGAGGGAGGTGTATGGGTGGCCAGACCTCACCACAGCCCAGGTGTGGCCACCAGACTGGGACACAGAACACAGTGCACATAGGCCAGTAGTGGGAATACCCCACTGCCTGTGTGCCTGTCGGATCCTACGTGCCCCCCCAGCCACATGCAGCACAACTGTACAGATGCCACAGCACACACAGCCAGCCATGTATATGTCACTGTGTACATCCCATGCCACAGGTGCAGCATCTGTGGATCACACAACAGTGTAACAGTAATGTCCACTGTCAGGAAACACCTGCAAGTTGGGCCTGTCACTGTGTACAGTGCAGTCAGCATCACTGCCCTACCAACCATAGGCAGTGCTGTGTCCCACACACTACTGGCCCCCTTGCTACTGTAGTGTCTGCTGTGCACTGCAGTACACCCTACTGTGTTACAGTTGTGTGCAGCACCACCACCACCTGTGCCTATGCTGTGTTGTCCCCTGGGGTACAATATGCTATGCTATGCTGTATTGTGTACATGTAGCCTGCAGCTATCATCGTGCACTGCCAGACAGACCTACAGGGGGAGCTGTGGTCAGACCTTGCCAGCCCCTGTACCTCCAGACTGACCTACAGGTGACTCTGTGGGACCCTGCAGTAACGCTGGGCAAACTGCATGCAAATCAGGGCATAATGAGATGCTAATCTGGATGTTTGCCCAGAGACTACCTGCATGTCACTTTTGAATATGGCAATGTTTAGTGCTGGGCAAACAGCTTAGCTCTGTGCTAATCCCACACAAACGTGTTAGCTCCACGCAAATGGTTCGAGGAATATTATACTGTTTTGCACACTGTACCTTCCCATAGTCTGCTCCCTGCAGCTGTACTGGGTCCACGCATTTGTTGGAACACACATTGGCCACATAAGTCGCCTCTAGCTACCTTCACATCGCTGTGCACTGTGTTGCTGTTGTGGTCTGCACTTCCTGGTCGCTATATTCAGAGCTGTCTTATTCCAGGGCTAAGTTTGTCCTGCACTCCCAGCCCAGTTTGCCCGGCCTCATTCCCATGCTATATTCAGAAGCTGTTGCCCCGGGCTATTCCTTCTGAATATAGCTTGCTTTGTGCTCCTGGCTAAGTTTGCCCACTGGGCAGTGCTAATTTAACCCAGGGCAAGCTTTGAATATCTGGCCCTGAGTTTTTATTTAAGTCTTGTAGCTGTGATGGCTGATGCACTGGGTAGGGGGTCAGGAATCATGCTGAAGGTCACATGGTGAGCCAGTGTCTTGGGGGAAATTTGAAACTGGAATCCTCTGATTGAATGTTTATGGGGTCTAGTGTGTAGCACACACTTCCAACCCAATGTAGGCAAACAAAATATGCTTTTCAGAGACCATCATTTCAGCTGCACATCATTATTTCAAATTCACACATCACTGTATTATGCATACAAGCCAATATTATTCATAAAGAAATCAAAAATCATTCAGATACAAACCAATGCATTTCTTTGACACACACATATAAAGCACTTCATGCAGAAACTGATTTGCTGAAAACTATGCATAATTTGACCCCAATAAACAGTATGCTTCATTCATAATTTATGTATTTGACACATAAACTAAGATGTAAACAACACAGTTTGCATGAGCCAATTTATATTTTGCTTTGCTTTTTATCTCATATCTCCCCTTCTTGGACATAAAAACAAGACATGATATAACACCTATAGGAGGAAATGATTATGATGAGTTATCAGGCAGAAACATACAGTACTAAGGTGCATACTGCTTACTTTTTTGATTTAGAAACATATAACTGGTGGCATTATTTGAAATTAAGATTTTCACTTTGGTAAAATGCCAATTCTAACTTATAGTAATCTTAAAAACTGTGTTTAGGTGGGTGTGAGGTTGCTTTCCGTACCTATCACAAACTTACATTGCCTGTGAATAGATTTGGAGATAGTATCAAGGGGAACTGGATGTCACAGTGGACTGGTAAAATGTAAATGAGCCTTCCCCCCTCTAGGTCACTAGTTCAAATCTAAGCAATTATCACCTGCGTACTCTTAAACTGCCTAGGTGAAATGAATTGTGGTGGTCTCTGTCCAGTTACCTGTGGGCAAGTGCCCACATCACAAAAAAGGCCTACACAATTGACACCAATCAGCACCATTGTTGGCTATTACATATTAGAGTCCAAGTACTGAATGGACATAGAGTGTAAACTACCCTATCACCTACAGTATATGGTGGTCCTTTCATGACAGGGTTGGAACACTTGGTGGGGCAGTGTGAGGAGATTTCTCTGTGATCACCCATACTATCCCTGTCTTATAGATAAACAGTGGGCCTCAGTTTCCAATGCTGTCAATCCAGCACCATTCATGAGCAAGAACTTCACAACATTTACTGTATATCATATGAATAAGAGTAGCACAAGTAGAAGAATCACATTCTACACAGTTCCAGGGAAATGAAGATTTGTTTATCTGGTATATTTTTGTGGAAAACTATGAATTAAAAAGTTGATTTAATCACAATTTCTTAATAACTGAATGGGCCATACCTCTCAACCTTTTGTCACTGAAATGAGGGACATGGACATTTTTGTACATTCAAAATGAGGGTCAATGAGGGACACAGACCCTCAGAATGAGGGACACATCCTCAAACATGGAGATACGCACTCAGAACACTGAAAATCATAGTGTTTACTTGTACAAAGTTTATTTTGGATTTAGTATTTTAGAATATTAAGGGTTCCTGCTTTAAAATTTGAATTTACATCACATTCTCTGTGTGGGCAGGACCTTTTCTGTGAGGGACAGATGAGGGACAGAGCAATTTTATGGTACAAAATGAGGGATGTTCCTTGTAATGAGGGACACTTGAGAGGTATGGAATGGGCACACTGTTTGCAAAAACAGCATGCAATAAATAGATAACGCTTGTATAGCATATCATATTTACAATAAAACATTTTTCTTTCTTGCCAAAAGAGAAGCACCTTGTTTGTTTGTTTTTTTTTTTTTGTACAGTTGCACATTTTATTATTTCCAGTCTCAATACACTTCAGTTTACATCTGAATCCTCAGATTTCAAAAATAAATTATATGTATAACTCCTATTTTGTTGTGTCACCCGTAGAGGGAAAATGATTTCTGACAGAGTCCAATCAGCAATGTCTAACAGCATAGCACTACATTTTATGAAACTGCACATTTATGAAGGTGAAAAATTAATCTGAGAAAAATACACATTCCAATATTGGTCCTTCCAGCATCAGGAAGGTTGGTATCATTTTGAGGAGCCAGCAGAACTGCTTGCATAGAACACTGAAATCAAAGGACACTTTTTTCTAAATTATTTACTAAGAGCTACTGGCTGTTCAGTAGATACATTTGAAGGACCACTGCTTTTGATAAAGGTTATTTCTGAATTGAGATTAGGTGGCCAAAATTAGAATCAATAGAATATTATTATATATCAATGACTGAGTAATGTCTTTTTCCTTTTCTCATTTTGGACATTGTTGATAGACATTGATGCCAGGAAATAAATAATTACATTATTTCCTACTGCATAGGGACCTGGATCATTCTAAACCATTTTCATGATAGATGGTGTGGTTGCACACTTTCATTTCAGACATTTGGAAATGCTTTAACACATGGTTATTTGTTTCTCACCACACACTTTGTCAATCAGTCTGTTTTTCAATGCAGTCTAATCTGACACATAAAGGGTATTACAGGGTAATAGAATATAATAAATATCCTTAAAACATATGTGTTTAACCAGGCATTTTCAGGGATTTACTGATTGGTTGTCATTGCCTTGTTATCAGTTTTACTGATTTTAAAACTATTATTGCACTGTATTGTAAAGGCTCTGAGCTCAGGAAGGGCACCTTGTATAAATGCATTTTTACTTACTTACTTACTAATAGATCCACTGTTCTGGATGCCCATTGACCACACTGGAGTCAACATATGGAGCACCTAGAGAAAGTGGGATGAATGGATACTTACAAATGGATTATAAGTAGAAATGTCAATAATTGATAATGAGGCTAACATTGTAAAATCTTTCAGTGACAGTGGTGATAGGGTTGAAGGAGTACATGTCCATTACTTACAAACAGTATTCATTTGTGTTGCCTGCCTAAGTCTGTTCATTGGTGGTTGAAAGAAGAGAACATGCACGCTGTTTCCTTTTTCACAGTATTAATGTTAAGCACCACTACTGCAGTTTTGTTCTTCATCAACCTGTGCTTCACTTTCACTGAAGGCTGTGATGATAAACCCTCTACAAACAAGTCACTTTTGAGTCTATTTTCAGTTATTATTTTCATTATTGATATAAAAACAAAAAAATATGGACAGAAAAGACTTGAGGTCCATTGAGTCTGTCCTAAGCCCTATCAAATAAATCATTCTTAACACTGTCCACATCTCCCAGCAATACCTTCCCTACCAATGCTTGTCCTTTCTTTTGCTGCTGATCCACTTGAAGTTATCCTCTTTGTCTTGAAGCCATTTATGGTCTCTGTAATAAACACTATGTTGGCAACCTGATCACTTGTTCACAACCTACTCCATGAACAAATGCTTTCTAATGTACTCCCTAAGCTCCTTCCTACTAGCATGAGATTGTGACCAGTAGATGAACTGGTCCTTATTTTGCATACTTCAGTGTAATCCACTCTGTTAGACCTAGAGATGTGCATAATTGGAAAACTTCACGTAGCAAAATAATTTGCCAAATTTGTGAAGTGCAAAGGTGCCAATTTCACGAGTTTTTGGCAGGTGAAGTAGCACTTCTTCAGGAGAAGTTATGCAAATTCACTGATGAAGTTGCAACTACGCCATAGTGTTACCATAACTTTGCCTGACTTCACCTGAAGAAGTGTCATTTTTTCAGAAAACGCAATATGAAATGGCAAAGTGGAAAGTGGGCAAAACACAAAGTTATCTGTGAAGGTGAATTTTCAAACATTGTTGGAAATTCGTGGCTAAAGTAAAACTTCACAGCATAATTGATTAGACAGTGGAGACTGCCAGGGTGCAAGGCACAGTCACAAATTCCTGCATGACAAGAGGTACTAACTGCGATTGAACTTGCACTGTTTCCTGTTGTAATTCTGCAGAATTCTGCAGTATTCTGTGTTTCACCCAGCCAGACCCCCCACTTCCCCCAAATGTATTTGTACTGTACAGTATGTCTCTATTGTGCTCCCTCCCCTTCTGTCATCCAGTGAGTATATATTGATATCCTCTAATCTTCCCTCTTACGGTTCACCCCTCAAGCCTGAATAATTTGTTATCTCTTCTCTGTATTATCTCCATCCTGTCACAATCTTTCTTTTAATGGTGACTTCAAAACAGCATACCAGTACTCCATCTGTGGTCTAACCACTGACCTGCATGGCAGACTCAATCGCCTCCTATTATGACTGGTGAAACCCTCGTAATACAGACCTGTTTGCTAGAAGGATTTTCATGTGTTTTACTATACAGAGGAGGATTTTAGACTGCTACAAATTATTGCACTGGTCCCTTTCTTGAGTGCTTCAACTATACCCCATTAATCTTGCACTTTATCAAAGGAGGATTCATATACTAACATGCATCACCTTACACATTTTGCAGTGAATGTTAGTTACCAAATACCTGATCGCATTTCCTGTCTTTCCACAT
The DNA here is from genome assembly GCA_016271365.2 of Neoceratodus forsteri. NCBI lineage: Eukaryota > Metazoa > Chordata > Ceratodontiformes > Ceratodontidae > Neoceratodus > Neoceratodus forsteri. The sequence continues at coordinate 1,789,108,528 of CM057455.1, read as the reverse complement.
CTTTCTTCACAGTGTTAATTCATTTGTCACTGCCCACTCCGCCACAGTAGTAGTGGTATAATTTATTAATCAGCATCTTGCTATTAAAACAGTGTTACATAAATATTAAAAATTTCATGCATGTTCACATTTATAAAAACTTTTTCTTAATCATAGGAACAATATATAAACATTTAGCAGTTCTCAGCATTAATCATAATCAGAACCAACCAGCAGCATTTCCAGTTATTTGTTTGCTGGATTGAGACTTAATTAATTCCCTAGCCACTGCTTCCTTGGCTTCTGGCATCTTGTACAAAAAAGAAAGAAAGAAATGAAATAACATGAATGATGTCCTTTGGGACTCCCAATCTGCAGCCCCAAATAGTTTTCTGGTAATTTTAGATTTACCTTCAGATCTAGCCTATAAAGAGCTCCTGTCACAGTTGAGACAACTTTGAAAAATGTAATATTCAGGCATAACTAGCTTATATTTTGTATGCTATTCTGTCATTCTCACCCTTATTTCCTTATTCTAGGGTATTTGCATAAACACAGTATCTCTGCTCATTGAACTCTAGTTGTCTGCCAACTTCGACATTATAATTCTGTTTATGACATCAAAATATGTTGCAGTGGAGATAGTTATGATGTCATAAACAGGAGATTGTGATGTCATGTGTAGAGAAGAAGCCAGAGTAGATATAGTCTAGGGAATAGGGATCTTGTTTTCATGCAACTGTTTTCAGTAATAAAGAAAATAGGGAATCAATTACTGAAAATATATGAAGTACTAAAGAAAATGTAATGGAGCTGAATATAAATCTTACTTTTTCAAAGTTTCACTAATGCTGTCAGCGGCTCTTAATACTGTATGTTAGAGTTAAATGTTTGAAAGCAAAAATGTAAAAGCTGATATCAATTGTGGATCTACAGGAATTCTATGTATTTTATTCAAAATCATGTGTTTTTGTTATAGTTGATAAACCACTTGCTGAATTTCACAGGGGCTAGTCTTTCTGGATCCCATAGCTTGTTTTGACCTCAAACAGTTTTTTTGAATCACCTTTGTGTATGAATGATTAATTACAATTCCACCCTTGGCCAATTTAAAAAAAAACTTTCATATTACTGCAATCAAGTGTGCATTCTATGTTTGTTAGCCATCCTGTTCATATTTCATTCTTTTTAAATTCTAGCATTTCATTATATACTAATCTAGAATTTGAAATTCCCCATTTGCAAAAGGTTTACCCTGTATAAAATCATTCTAGTAACTGTTTATGGCTCTAATGCTGTCTTATCTAACTCTGCTCCAACTGTGCAGGCCAGGATAGATTGTGGAAGACCTAGTATTTATTTCCAAAAATGTATATATTCCTGTCATACTTATCTAACTTTTCTCTTCCCGTAGTTCTGCTCCACTCAGAATTTGTGAGCACTGTTTTGCATTAGCAGCTCTAACTGATGTGATCACCAGATTGCCTCCTTACTTTATATTAAAACTGCTTAAAGTCATTAATACAACATTCAGTGTTTTAAAGATTTTTTTTTAGAATGAGTTGACCATGAAAAAACTGAGCTAATTTGGAGGCCAAGGTACAGTATGTGTAATCTTTAAAAACTTCATTTTTTTATTACAATTCCAGAAGTTAGAAGTCTATCTAGAACCAACTTATACAGTTTTTTGTCAATTTGACCTGTAAATGTGATTCTTTACAAAATGAGGAAGACTGGCCTATATGGCCTCATGGCCTATATGGCCTTCAGAAGTTCATGCGTTTCATTACTGCGCTACTTACTCCTTACTGGATTAACCTGTCACCGCCCTAATGGTGTTTAAATTATTCTTGCTCCTCATATCAATTTACTATTCATGCAATCATACCAGTTCATTCACGCTGAAACTATATCATCTAATGCTTTCTGTAAAATATCATTTGCTCCTTCATGGAACTGGTTGCCCCAGCATACACATATTTCAGCTATCTCATATGCAATGCAATCCCCAAAAAGGCAACCCAAAATAAACACACAAACACAGCAGAAGAGAAAAAAAAGCACACAAGGAAGCACATAGCAGCTGCCGCAGGCAAAATAATACAAACCAAAAAATAGATGTCCAGCACAAAACAAGCAGAGCCCAAAGCCTAACATCACGGGGGTGAGGGGGGAGTAAAGCTCCGGCAGGCACCAAGAGAGAAGACAGACTGACAGCCTCCAGCTGGCAAAGAAAAAGTGCTTCAGAAGGAGGATGAAAGGAACTGCTTATGTGCTGTAGCTCAGGAAGGAGGTGTGGCTAGTTGCTCCCGCATTGAACCACAGGCACAGGCTTTCAACCGTTGTAAAATTGGCCAGTTTAGCATTACATTCATTCTTGGAATGGTGCTAAACTATTTCATGCTGGTTTTTTTTTATCCTAGTAATACACTCTGATGGGTGATTCACAATTTGCTTCCTGGTAGAAAAAATACAAAAACTCAGTTACTGTCAGAAGGCAGATAAAACATTTATCAGGATCACTGGCCATTTGGGAGCTCAACATTTCATAGTGATCTGCTTAGTCATCAGAAGTGGTTCTGAGAATTAAAGATAAAAGCATAATCTAAACTGTAAATAATTTTCAATGTAATACACACGCGAATTATTATGCAAAGCAACAGAGTTTTGTGAATCCAAATACCTTTCAGTATTCATGCTATACTTCTCAGAAAGATTAGTTTAAATGTGGCTGGTTCACTCAAATTTAAAAAGTATATACATTATAAAATGAACTAGATTTCATAATAATGTCACACACTCTGACATTGCCTTACATGTTAAATTCATATGTTTTTTGAAGAGAAATTCCTATAAGAGCAGAAAACAACAATACAGTTACAAATTAATACTGATGACTGTTAGGCTATCTTGTATAAATCTACTATTATTGGTGAGCCAGTTTACTGACAGAACTGATACCACTTAGAAACAAAGACTTTGATGGCAGATAAGGACCACTTGGCCCACCCAATCTGCCCATTTCCCTACCAATTGGATTAGTTGCAGATCCTAGTTAACCAACAGTCGACTTTCTCCTACCACCACTAGAACTGCCTTATGTCTGTACCATGCATTCTTAAATTCCCCTCTGTTTTTGATGCCACAACCTCCACAGGAAGGCTGTTCCATGCTTCCACCACCTTTTTTGTGAAAAAATACTTCCGCATGTTGCCCCTGAGCTGTTCCCCTCTGTCTTCAAATTGTGCCCCCTTGTTCATGCACATCTCTTTTTCTGAAAGATGCTACCCTCTTGGACTTTGTTGATTCCCTTGAGGTACTTGAAAGTTTCTATCATGTCCCCCCCTCCCTCCTTTCCTCAAGGGTATGCATGTTAAGCTCTTTTGGTCTCCCTTCATATGGCTTCTGTTGCAGACCCTGCACCATTTTAGTTGCCCTCCTCTGGACTGCCTCCATCCTGTCTTTGTCCTTGCAAAGATGGGGTCTCCAGAACTGCATGCAGTATTCCAGATAGGGTCTCAATAACTGTCTGTACAGATGGATAACAACTTTTAGTTTTCTACTGGTGATGCCTCTTCCTATGCATCTCAGTATCCCTCCAGCCCTCCTTAATGCCTCCTCACATTGCCGACCTTTGGGTCATCTGATTTGACTACCTCCAGGTCCCATTACATTTTTTGGTTTTGTTAATACCTCTCCCACATTGTGTACTCTTCCCTTGGGTTTCTGTTTCCCAGGTGCATTACTTTGCACTTCTTTGCATTGAATCTAAGCTGCCATACTTTTGTCCATTCTTCTAACCTCCAAGACCCTTCTCATCATTTCCACCCCCTTGTGTATCAGTCCTGTTGCAGATCTTTGTGTTATCTGCAAAGAGGTATACATTTCCTTCCAGTCTTTCTGCAATGTCACCTATAAAGACATTAAAGGGCAGCAGTCCCAGTACTGAACCCTGCTGTACCCCACTAGTAAACCCCCTTTCTTCAGAGTGGACTTTGTTTACTATTACCCTCTGTGTCCTGTTGTCCAGTCAATTTTGTATCCATGTTACCACCCTGGGACCCACTCCCAGGCTGGCTGACTTGTTTATTAATCGTTTTTGTGGGACTGTGTCAAATACCTTGATAAAGTCTAGGTAGGCCATGTCCACAGCCCCTCCCTGGTCTACTACTTTGGTCACTCAGTCAAAGAAATCTATTAGATTCATCTGACATGACCTTCCTTCTGTGACTCCATGCTGCTTGGGTCCTGTGCCCTGCTGGCCTCTAGGTACTCAACAATTCTTTCTTTCTGAAGTGATTCCATCATTTTCCCTACCACTGAGGTCAAACTAACAGGTTTGTAGTTTCCTGCCTCTGCCTTGCTTCCACTTTTGTGAAAGGAAATCACATCTGCCCTCCTCCAGTCCTCAGCAACAACATCATCCTATCATGATTTGTTAAAAAGGGTAGTCAGTGGTGTTATTAGTTCTCCCCTTACTTCTTTTAGAATTCTGGGGTAAATCCCATCAGGCACCATTTTTTTTCCACCTTCAGTTTCAGGAGTTCTTTCAGGACCTTTTCTTCTGTGTATGGACTGGTATCAATCCCCCTATCCAGAGTTCTTTTATTGATTGGTTTAGGTACCACCCTCCTCTTTTTTTGTGAATACTGAGCAGAAGTATTCATGCAGTGTCCCTGCTTTTTCACTGTCACCCTCTGCCCACCCCTTCCCTTTATTAAGCCTCACCATCCCTCCCCTTGTCTTTCTATGCTCCCTAATGTACCTGTAAAAGGTTTTATCCCCCTTCTTAACTGATTTAGCTATCTTTTCCTCAGTTTGGGACTTTGCTAGTCTGACTGCCTCTCCCACTGTCTTCTGCTTTAACTGGTACAGTTCTCTGTCCTCCTCCTGCTGTGTTTCTTTATACTTCCTGAATGTTGTCTTTGTCTCTCTAACCTTCCCCACAACCTCTTTTCAGAACCATAGTGGGTTTTTTCCTTCATTTTGTTTTGTTTATTATGCCATAATAACCATCCAGTTTTTCCAGAATGGAACGCAATTATTATGGTGTGGGTGTCAGCCAGTCAAACTAAAAGTGAAAACCACTGCTGTCTCGCACTCACAGTAACAAAACGCCACAGAAATGAAAATGGACTTTTTGTAAGACACCGCACCTAACCAACCAGCAGTTATGTAAGATGAAGAGTGGGGTGCTACAGTACTCATGTTTTGCATGCTCTCAGTGTGTAATACCATCACAAAGCATTCATGCTTCACATTTGTGGTTTATGTGGTATTACACACTTTGGAATTTAAAAACTCATAATGTACAACACCCACACCATTATTCTCTGTTATTCTATACCTGAGTTGGTCTCAATGATAGTATCTATAAAATGTGTCCAGAGACATAGCTTGATACTATTTTAATGTTACACTTAGTTATCTAGATTTGCAATTCTTATATGGATGCAAAAAACAACTATCAGATGCACTGACTGCTACGTTGCTGAAATACTAACTTGTAAAAGAACAGTAGTGATAGAGTTTGCTTTCTTAGTTGTGGGTATCCTTCTGTTGTGTTCTCTGTTAGATGTCCTGCCAGAAGTAACTCAGCTATAAACAAAATATTAGCAGTTGGGTTTCATAATTTAGTGTCAGTGATTGTAAACAGCTAAACACAGTTCTTGTTCAGATCATATTTTGCAGACTTATACTATTGAGTGATTTTTAGAAGGAAGACTTACTGGTATTAGCAATGGTTCAATATGCTGTAGCTACTGGGAAAACTTGGGGGAAAATCTTTCCCATGCTTGAACTCCACTTCAGAGTTTAATATTGGTAGTGCTGTCAGGACAACTGCAATTGGAGTTGTGCCTTTTGAGCCGCAATATTACATGTCATAATAATTTAGGATTTTTTTTAATGATACCTCATTCACAAATGTAGTACTTTGAAGTTTCCACTGATTTATAACCTAATCTCACATTTTAAGGTTGTTAATGTCTGATAAAGCCTATGTCATGTATTTGTAGCTCAAAAAATTTAGTTAAATCAAATTGGTACTTTTTATTTAGCTTATCTTCATTGATGTATTGCCTCTGTTGTATGACATCACAGGTGCTTGTTGCTTTTTAATACCTTTATTTAAGAATGGAAAATTATCAGACACTATAATAAACTTTGGTGCATCCATAGTTTGATCAAAACCAGTTTTAATGTTCCTAGGTGCCTCAAGTCCCACACTGAAGGTTAACAGACTAGTCTCAAAGAGGGTGATGGCTTTAAGTCCCAATACCCTCAACTTATTACACTTTGGTTTGACTATCTAATCGCAATGTAACCAGCACTCTGACAGATATAGGATTCTGGTATTGTCGATATTCTTATATATTTTTAGGCTAATGCTGACTTGTCAGTTTTCCAAAGTTAAGTCTGTATAGGTATGATGATGATTGGCAATACACTATGAATTAGTGACAGTGGATACAGTCCTGTTATATCTGTCTTAATGGATATCATAGATTTGGGACTGGATCTTTGTTAAAATGGTGAGAGGAAGGTGACGGAGTGCAAATGTATCAAATGGGGGAGGAGGGAGGTTGGTGTAGGATCCAGTACAGGTGGGAAGGACACGACTGTCCTAGGTACCAGAGTGGATGAGTATGGAGACTTGGCACCACATTAAACCCAACACCTCTGAGAAGATGTATACTTGGGAGACCCATTAAAATTGACAAGTAGAAGATGAGTCAAAATCCCAGAACCCTAAATCCCCAACTGGAGCAATCCTATAGGTAATATTATCTAAAGAATTGATCAATTGACATCTGGATGCATATCTTTTTAGGGTCAAGTGTACTGGGTTTATGAATCCAAAGCAGTTCTCTTTTAATAATGTATGGTTCCAGATTCCACCTCACATTGATTCCTTAACTATTTCTATGCCACAAATTTAAGGAATGCTACAATATGGCCAGCAGTGGTAAAGTGGGCTGCTACAGTCAAGTGGGGATCCTAATATCCTATAAAGATGGTGATTCTTATATTGAATATTCTATTTTTATTGTCTATGTACATTTTACCACAGGGACACATAACAACATAAATGATGTGTGTAGTCTGACAAGTTATTTGGTATATGACAATGTATTCTTCCTAGTCATAAGAGTTTCTAAACATTTATTTTTTTTGTTGAGTTGTTGCAGGGGCTACTTCTACAAAATTAATAGTTTCCAGGTTTAACTGGCCCCAACAGCAGTTGGGTTATTGTGTCTTGTTAATTGTTATATGCCATGTGTTCCAGTTTATCACATAAAATTGTTGCTTTTTTGTTTGGTACCAAAAGTTTGTACTTGCACAGTGAACATTTACATGTATACTATATCTCTGTAAAAGGCTGGATCCTTTTGATATGTTTGGAGTACAGCAAACATGTAGTTGGAAAAACTATTTATTCCACATGAAGGAGAAAACCTCACTGGTGTGTTGGGGAGACTCTTCTGCCAGTGATGCTGGTATATTGTCAGCTATAGCTAACAAGTGCTTATTATATCTTCTATTTAGAAATTTGTGCTTCATCGTATCCACTTCTTATTTGAATTCTTCTCCAGCCATTCCTACACAGTCTCAGAAATTGTGAGTAGGAGATACTTCTATTCTGGGTTTTTTTTTTGGATGAAAGATGTTTCCATGCAGTATTGTCTTTTATCCCATTGGAGTACTGCATGAGGTAGTCTGTAAACTTTTCTCTTTTTTGAATACTTAATAGTCTAAGTATGCTGGCTTACACCTTGTTAAAGGCGCTAGTAATTTTAATATGCATACCTGGTCCAGATAAGGAATACATCATCAATGTATTGACTCCAGCATTTTATACACATATGGTAAATAGATGCTATTAACTGATAGCACATGAGTGTGATCCTAGTAAAACATAAATAAATATGTTGACATATGCTGCAGCCATTGTGCTCCCTGTGGCTATTCACTTGATCTGATGAAAGTATTTCTCTTCAAAGGAAAATAGTTCACATAGAGAACAGTTCAACAAGATCTCAAAGGAAATGAGATTGTGGAGTGGTGTCTCTTCTATATTCGGTTAAAGATTTGTACAGTCTTTCAAGACTCTCTTTATGAGAACTACAGGTACATAGACATTTTATATCTATTGTGACAAGTGTACTTGAAGTTGTATCTGTGCTGGAAAAGTCAGTATCTTCAATAACTTGTAACATATAGGTAATGTCCTTGATGACTGAAGAAAGTTTGGGGATGATCTGCCCTAGATGTATATTAACATAGCATGAAATGGTTTCCAGGGCTGAATCTAAGCATGGTACTATTAGACATCCAGACAGACTGAGCAGACCTTCATGAATTTTATGTAAGGTGTAAAAAAAAAGACTGGAGTACATGGATGTTGTTTATTTAGAATGTTTCCTTCCAACTGAGTTATCCAGACATGGCAATTCCAAAGGAGGTGAGACCTGTCATATCTCCTTTTAAATACTCTACCGGATCTTTTGTAAGTGGTAAATGATTTTATGTATTGTAGATTACTCTTTCACATTCTTCCTAATATGTTTACTAATCTTGGATGACAATAGGCCATCCTTTGTGTGACAGTATAATTATTGCATAATCTTGGTCTAAGGATTTTAATGATTTTTGTTTGACACTTGAAATATTGCTCCAATTTCATTCAGATTTTTTCTTCAAGTTGTGTTGTAATCTTTATAATTCCTTGATCAGTTTTCAAGAAATAACCTTGTATTAAGTGTGACTGGCCATAGGGTGGTGTATCTGTATAATCTATGTGTAGGGCCTGCAAATGTGTTGTCTTCTACAATCCTGGTTTCTGTTTTATTCTTTTCCTGCAAATTGGTATCTTAGTTGCAATTTTCTATGAAACATGCAAATATCCATTTGTTATTTGAAGCCAACCATATTTGTTTATTTTGTAGTTTATTTTATGTATTCATCATATTCTTTTAAATCTCTTTTGAGTTTGTCTAATATGGTAGTATATTCTGTTTCTCCTTCCTGTGTTTTAAAAGATTGTGTTGTGCAGTTAATTCTGTAGCTATATGTTTCTTTCCTCAATAATAATCTCAATCTGCAAAACATGAGATTAATGCTACAGTACTTTTGTTTCTTTAAAGCTTCCCATGCTATGGTGATACTTAGGAAACCAAGGTCGGGATCAGTTAAAATGAAACCAAGGTCAGGATCAATCATAACCCTTAAATCTCTTATGCCAATCTGCTTTTCATGTCTTAACAGGTCTAAGACTTTATTCAGTTCTGACAGTATATAAGCATATGTGCCAGTATTGTTTAAGTCTGCTCACTGCCAGACCATGTTACAAACGTACCTACAGGTGGAGTCTATGATTAGATTCTTAAACAGTACAGCAAAATTAAATGCAGAATCTTATGGTTCCAAAGTAAGTGGTGCTGTTTTAATAACGTGAAATGGTATATGTAAATTACATGATTCTACACATGGGTCCACTGGAACAAAAGCATATTATCAGGCATTGCAAATCAAATTCCACCACAATGCTCATTCCTCTTCAGTAGTCAATAGGTTGGATGACAGAGTTCCTTTCTCATGACTGAGATCCAGTACCCGAAAGAAAAGGGTCACCATCCAGATAAGAAGTTTATTTAGAATCACTGACCACTTGGAAGCTCCTTGTTTTGAGGTGGCCTGCTTAGTTGTGAGCAGTGGCCCTGAGAAAACAATAAAACATTGTAATCCGAATAGTAAATAATTTTTAATATAATACAGACGAGAATTATTATGCAAACCAATAGTACATAGCAAGTCCAAATATGTTTCAGCATTCATGCAAAAACTCATGGAACAATTACTTTATATACCCAGGTTCACTTTAAATTTAAAAGACTATATAAAACATTACTAGATGTACAGTAGGAATAATCTAACACTGTGCCTTACAGGTTAAATGTATACTGTATGTTTCTTGAATGATAGATCCCTATAAAGGAGAAGAAAATAACAACATTGGTATAAATCAATACCAATGACTATTATGATATCTTGTATATATCTGTAACACTGTGTATGAGAGAGATTCTCCAAGATAGCATTTATACATGTGTCCATAAGTGGAGACACACCACTGATGCTATCTTAAAGTTACATTTAGTTATCCTGACTTGCCACTCTGCTGTGGATACAAAGAAAAAAAACTAAAGATATCAGGTTTAGTTGCTGTTAAGTACTGTAATTCAAATGCTAACTTGTAAAGGAACTGCACTTAGAGTTTGGTTTCTTACTTGTGGGTGCCCTTCAGTTGTATTCACTGTCATGTATGCTACCAGAAACTGCTCAACTGTAAACAAAACATTGTTTGTTGAGTTCCATAATTTTTGTCAGTGACTGTAAGCACACAAACATGGTTCTTCATTTTATACAGTATTCTGAAACTATTAACTATTGAGGGATTTTCTGAATGAAGACTTATTGATCATGATGTTTAAATGCAGTTGCTGAGAATATTTCCCCTTGCTTGCATTCTGATTTGTCATCTAATGTCAGTTGTGCTACTTGCCATGCTGCACTTTGATTTGCAGATTTTTAGGGCTGCAGTGGGCATAGCTTTGCAGACCTCTTGGCATGCTAAAAGTACTGCATTCTTAGCAACCAACAACATATTGGAGTGTCAGCATAGTCACCTCCGTGTCTGTAAACACTCTGTTTGTTGTCTCTATAGGCAGTTGTACTGCACTATTAAAAACCTCTTACTGTCCCTCCTCATCCATTACCATGCATGTGTGGTTATGTGTGCCTTTTTAAATATATTTATTATTTCCTCCCACACCTGACCCTCCTCTCAGCACCCCCAGATACATAATAGTGGCACTTCGGGGTGCCCAATCTCAGTGTCAAAATCATCACAGTGTTCCGATCTACTGCCCATCTCCCATCCAGTACTGCACAAGTGCAGTTATTGTTTTTTTCTTTGTAAATATATTTATTCTTTCCTACCAACCACAGGACCCTTTCTCTCAAGGCCCATCATCCCACTCACCCCTCCCAGAAATGTAACAGTGGTTCTGGAAGGTGCCCAATCCTCAAGTGCAGGAATCCTTATACTGTTCCAATCTACTGACCACCCTCTGTCCTCTACCATGCATTCATGATTATTTTTGCCTTTTGTTTTATTTATATATATATATATATATATATGTGTGTGTGTGTGTGTGTGTATATATATAGATATATATATATATATCTATATATATATATATATATATATACACATATATATAATTTCCTCCCCAACTGATCCTCCTTCTCAGCACCAACCATCTTACTCCCCCAGAAACCTAGCAGGGGCACTGAGCATTCCCTATTCCCAGAGCAGGAATGCTTGTTTGCTTTTGTTTCTTAAACCTGTAAAATAAATGCCCATCGATGTCTTTTTAGGATATTGTACTCCCTCCCCACCCTACCATCTCACTCAGCACCCCACACCTCCCCAAGCCCTTAGTTACCCATTGGGGGTCTAATGCTGTAATTCTCTTTGAACCACAGACACATCTTCACTCTTCAATGACAGACCATGACCTGAAGAAATCACGTATATGGTTCAATATATTTCAATGGGGTTTTCAACTTAGTAGCATTACTTGGCCATTTTTCAGTATTTTTGCCCCAGTTTTCAACATATCTTTTTTGGGACACCACCTCATGAACAAAATGAGTGATGTTAGGTAATTGTGTCCCAAAAGGTGATTTCACAGTCCCTGTGTGAAATCACCTTTCTGGCAGGATTTGAAACTTTTATATGTCTTTGTCCTTGAGGTGGGGTCATCAGAAGGTTGTGTTGAAAATTTGGTGTAAAAATATTAAAAAATAACAAAGTCATGACCCTACATTGAATTTTGTGAATGCAGACTTGTAACTTGGGTATTTTTGACTATGCTAATATAGAGTATGACACTGCCCCCTCCTCCTTATCCAGACTCAACTCCCACTTGTATGTTTTCTGCTAGTTTGCCCCAAATTCCCCTCTCAGAACCCACCACTGCAATCTTCGTTCTTCCCTCAGGATACTATTCCATCACATTGTTACTTCAGCCACTCCATCTCCTTCATACTCAAATTCTGGTTCAACCTGCTCTGTTCTTACTTGCCAGAGAGACTAACACCAGCTGCCATTTCCCCATACTCACCAAGCTCAAGGGACTACCATTTTTTCTCCCTCCACAAACCTTCCTCATCCACTGGCAAATCTGACTTCACCTGTGACAGCTGTCATTTTGAAAATCCTGGCCAAAATGTTGTTTTCACATCCTGAAAGGTACTTTTACAGTACCTGTGCAAGATCACCATTAAGACAGGAGTTGGAAATTTTCTCTGCTCTTGTTCATGAGGTAGGGTCATAAGAAGGCTATGTTGACAATCTGGTGAAAAATATTAAAAAAACAACTATGTTATGAGCCTACATTGAATTTTGCAAACACAAGCTCATAACTTTGATAATTTCCAATATGTTTACCCTAAATTTACATTATAGCCATATCTTTACAGCACATCATGAATGTGACAGCTGTCATTTTTAAAATCCTGTTCAAATTTTTTTTCACATCCCAAAAGGTGATTTTCCAGTTCCTGCACAAAATAACCTTTTGGACAGGAGTTGAAACTTTTCTCTGCTCTTGTTCATGTGGTGGAGTCATAAGAAGGCAATGTTGAAAGTTGAAACTGTGGTGTAAAAATATTAAAAAACAACAAAGTTATGAGCCTACATTGAATTTTGCAAACACAGGCTCATATCGTTGGTAATTTTTAATATTTCTACTCCAAATTTACATTTTAACCATATCTTTACAGTGGTATCATGTCATGTAATGGTGATTTTACAAGGGTGACCAATGAAAAGGGAGAGGGAACCATAGCTCCAATACTTTCAGGTGACCAGTGGTTCTCCCCTCTCCTGAGGTATGCCCATCTCCCGGAGTTAGTTAATTAATAAGAGGGCATGGGATAAAGCCCCCACTGGGGGTGCAGGGTGTGAAGCCCCCACAAGAAACAGTCTTGTTATATCTGTTGCACTGCAGGAGTTCTGCCATCTTCATGGGTCACCCTTATAAAATCACCATTTTGACATGGAACCCTTTATAGCACCTCATGAATGTGATAGCTGTCATTTTTTAAATCCTTGTCAAAATGTTATTTCACATCCTGAAAGGTGATTTTGCTGTCTCTGCATGAAATTACCTTTCAGGCAAGAGTTAAAAATGTTCTCATCCCTAATACATGAGGTGGGGTCATAAAAAGGCTACGTTGACAATTTGGCATAAAAATATTGAAAAACAGCAAAGTTATGAGCCTATGTTGAATTCTGCAAATGCAGTCTTTTAACGTTGGTAATTTTCAACATTTCTTCACCAGATTTACAACATATCCATTTCTTTATAGCACCTCATGAATGTGACAGCTGTCATTTTTCAACTCTGGCTCAAAATGTGTTTTTGTATCCCAAAAGTTGATTTCACAGTCCCTACACAAAATTAACTTTTGGGCAGGAGTTGCACATTTTCTCTGCCCTTCTTCATGATGCAGGGCCATGTTGAAAATTTGGTGTACAAATATTATAAAACAACAAATTTATGAGCCCTACATTACATTTTGTTAATGCAGACTTGTAACTTTGGTATTCTTCAATATTTTTAACCCCAAATTCCTCCCATGCAGCCCCATCTGCTCTGGCCAGATTATGTTATCAGTGGTACTGCATGTCATCACAACATAGGATTGTTTTCATGGTTACCTGATTTTCAGGGGGACAATCATCAGTAAGAGCTCCACACCCATGTGTTAGTCTGATCTTAATTTATACTTTGTATGCAAAAACATTGTTTCCTACTTACAATTTACTGTAGTAAAACAAATTGAATCAGACTAATTTTGCTTACTTCTAGACAGACATTCTCTAACTACAAATCCCAGAATCCCCTGAAACTAACATTAGAGCAAGGCTGCAGTAGTGGGAGATCCAGTGTCCTGCAATATACATTACAGTTTTTTATATAATATCTGGCCTTTAATTTGCTGGGCTTTTTTTCCCCAATTGTTCAACTAGGTGAGACACACTAAGCTGAAAGCTTGTTTACAGGTGCAACATGGGAGCACAGGGAAGTTAAGTGACTCGCTCAGGGTCACACAGTAGCAAGTAGGGGCTGTGGGATTCAAACCCATGTTTCCAGATTTGCAGCTCAGAGCCTTAAACCACTGCACTATACTGCCTCCCAGGGGCCTGCTGTCCTCTTTTGGCTATGTACGGTCACAGAGGACCTTGTGTTTATCTGTTCAAGAACAACGGTAAATCAGAACATGTGATTAGAGCTTATAAAACCTCTAAAATGCACAGCAGGCAATTGATTTTCCTACAGCTTCAGTCCTGTTCTGATGTAAGCTACAGAGCATTCTGGGATTTGTAGTTGCAGAAAATGTCAGCTTTGAAGTGAGGGAAAGTAGTCTGATACAACCTACAATACTACGGTAAAGGGTAAGATAAAAATGTTTTTGCACAAAAAGTGCAATTTGGGACCTGCCCCACATTTGGGTGTGGGGGTCTTGGTGCTGACTCTTTAAAAACCTTGTACTTTGACCATTGCCATTTAATGATAACTGTGCCTTATTCTTTGTTGAGGTTGCTAAAGTCTGTATAAAATATACGGCTTGTATTTTTGGCTCAAAATAAAGTTTAATTAAATCTGTACATTTTTATTTAAGTTAGCTCTGTTGAGCTCCCTCCTCTGTTGCATGACAGAATGGGTACTCATTTATTTTATTTAAGGTTCTGAAATATGGAAAGTGGTCACACAATATAATAACCATTGGCAGATCCATATTTTGAGCAACACCAGAGATATTTCCTTTAGGAACATCACTAAGTATCTGAAAATATTCAGACATCTTAATGGCTTAAACTGCATATTTGGGCTAATGCTGACTTCTTAATGTGTTAAGGACAAGTCTGCATAATTATGCTTGCCATTGCTATGACACAATGAATTATTGATGGTGGATAAAATCCTGCTATGCTCATCTTTATTGGACTGGATTATTGTGAGACTTGAGACTGTATCCATATTTGTAAAGATGGTGAGAGAAATGTGACAGTATCCAAATGTGTAAAAATTGGAAGATGGAGAGGAGGTTGGTGTAGGATCATGTACAGTGGAAGGGGCACAAGTGTCCTAGGTCCTTGAATGAAGGGATATTATGACTTGGCACCACTACAACTAATATCTTTGGGAACATATACACTTGGGAGACTTATTAAAATTGGCATTAGAAGATGAGTGGTAAGCCCAGAATCCAGAGCCCCGGAGTGATTATATTGGTTATAACATGTAAAACTCCTCATTTATACCTTTCAGGCTCTTGTGTATCCAGTTTATGGATTCAGAAGAGTTCCTTTTCAATAATGTCATCTCCCAGTTCCCATTTCGTGATTTCTCTTTAACCAGGTCTTGGTCACAAAACATATGAGATGCTGGCACATAGCCAGTGGAGTCAAAGTGGGTTGCTACAGATGAGTGGGGATCTTGACATCTTATAAAGCTCTTCTGTTACATTATTCATATCTTCCATGGTCTCTTTGTCTTACCTATGTACATTTTATCACAGAGGCACAACAATGTACTCTTTCTGATTGAAACTGTTTCTGAAAATGTGTTTTAATTGTTGTGCTGTTGCACTGGCCACATGTGCTGCATTGACAGTTTCCAGATTAAAGTGTCCTCCACAGCAGCTGGTTCCTGGTGTATCTTGCTGATATCGATGTGTTGTGTGTCTCAGTTTATCATGTAAAGTTGGTGATTTTGTTAGCTACTAAAGGTTTGTACTTGAAATGTTTGCATGTGTGAAATCAATTTGCAAGATGCCCAAATTTTTATAGTGCATCCTTTTGCTAATTTTTAAGTAAGGTGAATATATGGTTGAAAAATCTATTTACCCTATATAAGAGGAAGTACTGCTTGTAGGCCCCCATATTCAGAAACTGGTGTTTATACCATGCAAATCATAGTGTCCTGCATGAAATAAGGATGCACACTCCCTTCAATGAATATCGGGTTGTGGTAGTGCCATGCAATGTGCTGTGCAATGCACCACAACCCCCTGCTGCAAACAGGCACACAGGAGCAAAGGAGGACAGCACATCCCAAACAGATTAGTGCCTTTGCTCCTGGGTGCTGTATTCAAACTGCAGTATGCTAATTACCACACAAGACATATAGGTTTCTAATGGGCAGTTTGCATGCCATTATGTGGCCATTAGTAGCTCTGAACAATTCCTCTGCTTGTTTGTAGGTATGGATGAATTTTTTAGTACTGCGATCATTGTCCCCTCTCACCACTATCACTGTTTAAAATAATACGTCATCCCTGTGGTGTTAGTGGCCACCCCTCAAGCCCCAGTCCCAATATGAAATAATACAGTGTCCCTTGTGCTAGTTACCCCCTCCTATTACGTTCACCTCCATTTAAATTATTAAAGCACACCTTGTGCTAATATCACCCAACCTGAAAACAAGACAGACCCTCTCCCCAAACCACTCATCACACCCCACCCCACCACCCACCCCACCCCCACCTCGCATCTGACCCACATGAATGACACCACCATCATCATCAGTGGCTGAGTGATAACACTGACAGGCATAGACCCTACTTTCACCATTTTGCTGGCCACTGTCCAAATGAATGGGATTGGCGTGAGAATTTACTGTAGAAACAGATGTGACAAGTGGGTGACCCAAGGTTCTGAATTGAGAAGTTCTGTTTTATAAGTGTTTTAATAACAGTGGGATTGGCTGTCAGGAGGAAGTTTGTTTATTTGCAGGTAATACCAATCTCTGTGGCAGAGTGAGCAATGATGAAAAAAATTAATATCATGAAAGATGAGGAAAAACTGGAAAAGTGACCAGGAATAAAATTCACTGTCAAAAAGTGTGAAGGTATGCTGAGTTGGTACAGAAATCCACAGCTGGAGTACAGTATGAATTGAGTAAAAGTAGAACACTCAAAAGAGGAATGAGACCTGGTGTAAAAATAACAGTCTGTAATTCTCTTTCTGATATAGCAAAGCACATGGGAATGCTAATAAGGTTCTAAGCTTATCAGTAGGGGTTTCACAAGTCATAATTTTATTTTAATCGTAAAATATTTTATTGTTTTCCATTTTTTAAGTGACAACACAGGATTATCAAATGCCTTCCTCAAGCAACTGGTCATGGAACCAACTCGGCAGAAGGCAATACTGGACCTAGGCTCACAAACAGGGACAGTGTGATGGGGTAACAGTGGGGAGCACCTGGGTAACAGTGACCACCAGTCATTGTGGTTTGAAATCACAGAAAGAGCAGAACCAAACCACACAAAAACACGTATCCTGGATTTTAGGGAGCAGACTTTGGGAAAATGGGGAGATGCTTGAAAGAGGCATTAAGGGAATGGGACAGGAATCAGGATTGAGGAACAGTGGGCAGTATTTAAATGGGGATTATAAGAACAACAGAATTATGCATTAAGCAGGTTAGCAAGAGGAAAAGAAAGAGAGACCATTATGGTTTTCCAAAGAGGTAGCAAAGAGTGAAAGCCAAAAAGACTGCATTCAGGCAATACAAAAGACACAGGCAGAAGGGGATAGGGAGAAGTACCAGGAGAAACAAAGGAGGCAGGGAAGTCAGTAAGGAAGCCAAAGCTCAGACAGAAGAACACATTGCAAAATCAGTGGTTAAAGGGACAAAACCTTTTACAGGTACATAAGTGAAAAAAGAAGGTCAAAGGAGGGATAGTTAGACTGAAGGGGAGGATGGGAGCAAGCGTGGAGGGACGACAATAGTAAAGCTGACATATTGAACAGGTATTTCTGCTCAGTCTTTACTAAGGAAGAGGGGTAATGGGTCTGAAGGAGTACAAGGGGTGAGAATGGTGCAGAAATGGACACAAGTCCCTTTACACAAGAAAAGGTCCTGAAGGAACTGGAAGTAATAAGTTGACAAAGCAATGGGGCCAGATGGGGTGCACCCCAGGGTCCTTAAAGAACTAAGAGGTGGTGGCTGAACCTCTGGCTATCCTGTTCAGCCAATCACTGGAAACAGGGAGGTACCCAAAGACTGGAGGACAGCAGATGTAGTCCCCTTATACAAAAGTGGGAACAAAGAGGAAGCAGGGAACTACAGACCAGTCAGCCTCACCTCGGTAAGTGGGAAGATCATGGAGCACTACTGAAGGAGAGATTGGTGGAACATCTGGTTGTCAATGGACTACAGGACCCAAGGCAGCATGGTTTCACCAGGGGAGGTCATGTCAGACCAACCTCATTGAATTTTTGACTGGGTGACTAGGGAGGTGGATCAGTGGAGGGCAGTGGACATGGCCTATTTGGACTTCAGCAAGGCCTTTGACACTGTGCCACATAGAAACTATTACACAAACTGGGGAATATGGGTGTGGGCAGGACAGTAGTGTGGTGGGTAGGTAACTGGCTGGGTGGCAGGACACAGAGGGTGGTGGTAAATGGCTGTCACTCCACAGAGGGAAGAGTGACCAGTGGGGTACCACAGGGATCAGTGCTGGGACGGTCCTATTCAACATCTTCATCAGTGACATTGCACAGGATATAGAAGGCAGAATTTCACTGTTAGCTGATGACACAAGCTCTGTAACAGAGTAGACATACCAGAGGGTAGACAGAATGAGAAGGACCTGCAGAAACTTGAAGAATGGTCAAGGGTTTGCAGTTGAAATTAATGCAAAGAAGTGCAAGATAATGCATATGGGGCACAAAACCCTGGCACAATATATCAGTTGGGGGTGAGGATATAGCATGCACCAAGCAGGAAAGGATCTTGAGGTTGTCATCTCTGATGACCTCAGGGTAGGGAAACAGTGTGACAAGGCATCAGGTAAAACAAATAGGATGCTGGGATGTATAGGCAGGGGCATCACCAGCAGGAAAAGGGAGGTCATAATTCCGCTATACAAGACACTAGTGAGGCCCCACCTGGAGTACAGTGTACAGTTCTGGAGACCATACCTACGTAAGGACATAGACAGGGTAGAAAGGTTCAGAGGAGGGCAACAAAGATGGTGCATGGGTTGCATCACAAATCCTATGAAGACAGGTTGAAGGAACTGAACATGTACTACCTGGAGGAGAGGAGGGAGAGGGGATATGATAGAGACATACAAGTATCTTACAGGGAGGAACAGGGTGCAGGAAAACACTATTTTTAAGCGAAAAAGATGTTTCAGGACTAGAGGGCATGGGATGAAGTTGGAGGGAGGACGATTCAGAGGAAACATGAGAAAGAATTTCTTCACAGAACGGGTGGTGGACAAGTGGAACACCCTGCCAGAGGAAGTGGTGGGGGCTGAAACAATCACGGGATTTAAGAATGCATGGGATAGACATAAAGGAATTCTAGAGGTCAGGGGTAAGGGGAAATAGACTTCTAGGAAAACAAACTGAACTTACAAGCTCAAATGGGCAGACTAGGTGGGCCATAGGCCCTTATCTGCCGACACTGTCTATGTATCTATGTATCTATGTATCATTGATACATATAGCAGTTACAGTAGGTTTTCTACCCTCCATAAGTGAGGGCTGTGTACCTGGACAGATTGTAATATACCATAACCATATGTGGAATGAAACCTGTATATGGTGTGATTATAATGAAATGCATACTGTCAAGAGATTGTTGTAACATTACATGTACTTTGATCTGTCTGATAAAGGATCTGTAGCACCACATCTCCTTGTTCCAAGGGAGGAGGAGAGTAAGGAAGGAGGATCCACCTTGCTCTTCAGGCGAACAAGACCACCCTAAACTGTGGGCCAGAGCATCTCAGAGGCTAACAGATCTGGGATGTGGTGGGAATGAGCCAGGAAAGCACTCAAATAGGGGTGCTACCAGCTGACGTTGGAGGCACACAGCACAGATGTGAAAGTAGATAGGCATCCAATTTCCTGTGAAACTTGTGCAATTGGTTTTTACTCGAGTTGGAGAGTCTTTCAAAAATGGCTAGCTTTTCCAGTGCAGCATGCCACGCCAAAAGTGAGGGTGGGTGGGGTTGCCATCACTTCTTCAGAGTTGCCCGTTTGGCTTCAAGTAGGGTAGCCATAACCCAACCCCTGTGAGGAGGTGGGAGGGAATCCAGAGCTGTAGAGTCACTGAATAGCAGCAAAGGGTTTGCCTGGCTGATTGACCTGCCAGCCACTCTGGAGCAGTCTGTGAGTACCAAAGACCAAAAAGGAGTCAGCAGCAGGCAGTGCCAGATTTCATGTAGCAGATGGGCAGGACTGTGATGACATCTGCAGCATTGCGAGTGACTGAGGAGCCCCATGGAGTGAAGTGCAGCTGGAGTTCTATACCACCTCAACAAAATCTTAAGTTGAATGACCTGGCTTCTGGCATCTTTATACACAGTATGGGCAGCCCTAATGTAGCATGTCCATGTTTCCTGAGAAATGGTGACATGGGTGTCTGCCTCCAGTGCTGTCTGCACTTCTCAGTGAAGTCTGGCTGGGAGCCACATAGCGAAGATAAATTTTCCCAACTAAACCCAAATGCATGTCCAGTTTATGGAGTGAGCTCATCCAGTCCCATTTGGCGTCCAGGACTAACTGGGTCTGAGGTTATGGACAACACTCTAAATCTGGAGATATTTCCAGAAGTCCTGAACTGGGAGATTAAACTGGGCCTTCAACTGTTCAAAGGACATCAGCTCTTTGGTGTACGGTATATATATATATATATATATATATATATATATATATATATATAAGTCCCAGAGGAGCCTGATACCTTTGCTAGCCAAGACCGGCCAATGGAGTGGCTTTTTATCTATGGAGATACTTCTACTGTTTCAGAGGTGGGTATTGTCAAGGTGAGGGTGCCAAGTAGATTGTGGCATGTGGGAGGTAGCCATAGCAATATGCCAAGCTCTCCCCATCTCCAACATGACCTGTGTGGCATGGGGAAGTAAGGAGTGAGTTGAGGAGAGGAGTAAGCACAAGGAATCCTCCAAGGCCAGGAAAGCTTCCAGTCTGACCCATAGAAAAGGGTGAGAAGTGAAGGGAGCAAACCATTTTGTTGATTTTGCTATGAGATATGCTAACTGATATCCCTGGAACCTGGGGAGGCCAAGGCCCCCCTTACACCAGTGGGCCCAGAGTTTAGATCAGCCCCAGCAGGGAGCTTTACCTTCCCAAAGCAGGAGGGAGACTAGCTTATCCAGGGTTTGAAATAGCTTAGGGGAGAGGTGAATGGAGAGATTATGAAAGTGGTAGAAAACCCTGGGGAGAAGAAAAATCTGCACCGCCTCGACCCTGCCCTTCAGGAAAAGCTTGAGCTTGCACCAGCGGTCACTCTTTTCTGTGAGCAAGGCAAGTAAGGGTGTGAAATCGGCACTTCCAGTTCCTTCCATCTAGTGGTGATGATCACCCCTAAATAAGAGAAGTCCTGGGGGCCCAGGAGATGACAGTTCCCAGCAGACAATCTTTGGAGCAAGCCAGGGTCAGGGGAGAGAAAATAGTCTTCTTTTGGTTCACTTGAAAACTCGAGAGTTTGGCAAAGTCCTGTAGTATAACAAGGGCCTTAGGCAGGGATCACTCTGGATCCTACATAGTAAAGAGAAGGTCATCAGCATAAGAGTTGACCAAATAGAAGTGCTCCCCCACCTGGATGCTGGAGATGTTCTTGGTGGCTATAAGTTTCCTGGCTAGAGGATCAAGGGCAATAAGGAAAAGTAAGGGGGAGAGGGGACAGCCCTGATGGGTGCCTCTCTGTAGTTTAAAAGGGGATGATACATCTTTGTTGGTCAAAATTCTAGCAGAGGGTGAACTATATAAAGCAGATATCCGTCCCCAAAAGTAGGTGCTGAAGCCATAAAGTTTTAAGACACTGTGTAGGTAGTTTCACTCCACAGAGTCAACAGCTTTAGAAAAATCAATGGCTAGGGCCACCATGGTTACCGAGGACTGCAATACTAGCCATTTGAGATTGAGAACCAGCCTCAAGTTATCTGACCCAGACTTCCCTTTAGAAAAATCTGCCTGCGATAGGTGGA
The DNA here is from genome assembly GCA_016271365.2 of Neoceratodus forsteri. Classification (NCBI taxonomy): domain Eukaryota; kingdom Metazoa; phylum Chordata; order Ceratodontiformes; family Ceratodontidae; genus Neoceratodus; species Neoceratodus forsteri. Next base: position 1,789,086,439 of record CM057455.1, on the reverse strand, counting down.
GTAGAGTAGGCAAAATGTCAACCATTCTGTATGCAAGCACATTTGCCACTATCTTGATATCTACCGATAGTAGTGAAACAGGGTGGCAATTAACACAATCTAGGGCATCTGAGGATTTCTTGGGAAGCAGTGTGACTAGAGCCCCTATCATGGTGGAAGGAAGGGAACCTTTATCATGAGTTTCTTGGAGGGCCAGGAGAAATGGGGTCAAAATTTCATCCCATAACAGTTGATAGAGCTCAACCGTCATGTCATCTGGCCCAGGCGACTTCCCTTTGGCTAGCTGAGACAAGGCAGTGCATAATTCTTGTGTAGTGATGGGGCTGTCCAGTACTTTAGTGGACTCTGGAGAGAGTTGAGGGATATCAGAGGACCCACAAAAGTCTTCTAGTTTCTTTGATATACATGAGTCATCTAGAGTGGTTTTAGATTGGTATAAGGACTGATAAAAATGCATGACCTCACTGATGCCTGTGGGATCCAAGACCACCTTCTCAGTGGAGTCCTCAATGCATGTATGCAGGATATGGCCTTCTGCTTCCTAAGCTGAAAGGCAAGCAATTTACCACCCTTTGTTTCCGCCCTCCCAATACTTATGTTTGGACCTGAGAAGTTGCCACTCTGCTTTACACTGCAGTAGGGTGTTAATGCAGTATTTGAGCCCTGTTATGGATGTCAAAGGGAATATCTATATTTGGAGAAGAAGAGGACTTGAACCTTAATTCCAAGCTAGTTAGCTTTGCCTGTAGCTTGGAGATCTCCTCCTCTTGCTGGCTTTATTTTTGGTAGCCACATAGGAGATGATGCGCCATGCAGCACTGCTTTGAAAGCTTCCCAAACAGTGCCAGCTCCCACCCCATCCTCAGCATTGTTGAGGAAGTAATTTCTCACTTCTTCCATGATAGCTGAGTGAAACTCTTTGTCCTGGAGAAGCAAGGGTTGCATCTCCACCTAGTGGAAGATGAGACTTGTCCAGAAGGAAGATAGCTTCAGGAGACTGGAGCATAGTCAGAAATAAAGATATTACCACTCTGGTATCACTTATGCATTGCACAGCTTCTTTATTGGCTAGCCAGTAGTCGATGAGGCTATAGGTATTGTGAGCAGGGAGGACAAAATGTAATCTCGACGGAGGGATTGTCTTATCTCCAGGGGCCCATCAACCCCCATTCATCTGTTAATTCCTGCAGGGCTGTTCTAGCCTTGGGATGCACTGAGGGGTGAGGGTGGTGGGATTTATCCAGGAAGATTTCCAGAACCATACTGAAGTCACCTCAAGTATGATCGGTATGCCTTGGTGCCCTTCAGAGAGGGAGGCAAGTGCCTGACCAAGATCAGCAAGAAGGCTGGCTTAGCCTGAGTTGAGCCATACATTCACAACTATAGCCCTCTCCGGGGAATGAGAAGTGAGCTGCAACCCATCAGCCTTGGGTATCTGTTTTAACAGCTTCCTCACTCCAGGGCCAAGCTTTGTGAATCAAAATAGCTAATCCTTTGACTCAGCTGGTGCAGAACTCAATAGCACTTTACCCACCCACAACTGTTTGAGCCACATCACCATCCTGGCAGTGAGGTATGTCTCCTGGATGAAGGCAATATCTGCCCATAAGGAGTGGAGATGCTGTAGTACCTTAGTGCACTTCACCAGTTGATTAAGTCCTTTAATGTTCCCAGTCCTGTTAAGTACTACCTGACATGGCTATCCAATAACAGTGACCAAATTCCACTCACCTCTGAGCCTCAAAGCAAGCTGTGACCAATGGTTACCTGGCTCTCAACAGAAAGCTAAGGTGTACTTTTCTTAACCACTGCAAGAACCTTGAGGAAGTGCAGTAGGTAGTATCCTATGATACGATAAGTGCAAGATATAGTGCACTAGTAACTCTAAAGAAAAAGAAATAACAAGAACACAATTTTAGTATACAGTACCAGAACAATAATAAGTAGTCAAGAACTATCTAAGGTGAAAACACTAAGGGTGGAAAGTTAAGCACATAAGGAGAGTATCTGCAAGGCATAGAACCCCATAACTTCATTGGCACGCACACCTAAATGAGATATGGGATAGGCCGACCAGCCATAGCGATCCATCCTTTCCTTGACCGTGCACCACCACTAATAGGTGATCCAGGAATAGGGAGGAAGAGATCCCTCACTGAGATCTGGGGGTACAAGGGGAGAAAAGGGAGGGGGGAACACAACCCCAAGCAGCCTGCCAAAGCCAATACTCAAGTAATGTACAAGAGCAAATAACAGTGAAACGCAAACAAATATAGTAAACAGCTTATCAAAAAAGAACAGCAACAGCCTAACCACCAACAAAATGGTTTACAGGGCAGATAATTGCCAGACAGATTCACGAGGACTATCACCCTATTACAAGGGTTATGGCACAGTACATACAACCACTGGAGGAATTGTAAGTGCACATCCGCCTGGGGGACTAGATTTGGGGGGGAGAAACACCCCTCCCCATCCCAGAGAACCCACTTTATGGTGAAAGCACAGGGCCTGGAAAAGGCCCTAAATTTGTGAGTCCACCACCTTGACTCCCCAGACCACATCTGATGTCAGTGTGTGAGAGGGACAAAGGGAGACATGGATGCTACTGCAATGCCCCACCTCGCACTTTCCTCCCAAGAACCCCAGAGAGATTTGGGTGAGGGTATGTTCCTGGCAGTTAGCGAGCTTGCTAGTTGTGATAACTGAGCAACTCCCCTTAAAACCCCCATAGTAAGGAGTAGGTCCATTGGCAAATGGTGGTGTAAAGCTAACATAACATCAGCAAAGTTTAGCAAAGGGAAAAATAACATCAAAAGTCCATAGCTTAGCCTCTTAAAGACACAGAGTTCTCCAGCAGCAGGTATTCTGTCTTTCTTCCTTCCTCCCTCTGATCCTGAAGCCGTAGAAACAACGGGGTGGCTGTCTACGCCCCTGCATGGTGGCAGGCCATCAGCCACCACTTTAGTGAAGGATTTAGGTCCTGGCCTGACTGGCAGTAAAGCTTCTTCAGCGACATCCGTAGGGTCTAGTGCTTCAGCCACCCTGTCCAAAGGAGTGGCAGTGTCCATATAATCCAATTCCTGAGCATGGAGTCCAGTTGCTTCCTCATTGCTGGACGAGTCCTCCCGTGGGAGCTTGGTGGGAGGGGAGGCAGAGGATTGATGTTGCTTTTGGCTCTGGTGACTTCTGGATCTCGGCCATGGATGACCCAGATGTGAGATATTATCCAGATCAGCAACAGGTGTAGAGGATTTCTGCACAGGTTTGGGAGGACAAGGAATGGCATGGCCCTGCGCTGAGAAATCTTGCCTTCCATTCGAACTGGGTTTGGGGGACTCATCTGCTGTAGGACTGGTCCATCCATGAACAAGGTCCCTAGGAAACACCTTCCCTTTACCACTGTTCTGCCTAATCTGCTCATGTCCTCCTGGGAACAAGAGGCATCTGGAAGATGTAGTCTTTTTAAGAATGGCAGGCCAGTGCCTAGAGAGCCAGGCTTCAATCTCCTGTGGATGCTGAGCTAGTAAGTCCTTGCCTTCTTTCGAGATATACAGAGAGGTTAATCCTTTGAACCTGTATTTGAAAAAATTTGCCTGCAGAATTTTCTTCAAAGGGGCGAAGGATTTGCACCGAACCACCACTTCATGGGATTAGTCCCTATAAAATGATATGCGAGCCCCCTCCAGATGATGTCTCCAGTGTCTCTCTCTGCTCTCAGTACTTGCTCTTTCACTGAGTATCGCAGCAGATAAGTGATGATAGGTCTGGCTGAAGAGTTTGAGGGGCCCACTTTTCCAAACACTCAATGCACCCACTCCACTTCTACAGGGCTTCTCCAGTGGTCGCCCAGTAACTCGGGGATGAGGGAGTTGAGAAAGCACTCCATATTCTGACTCTCTGCACCTTTGCAGATGCCCAGGATCCTTATGTTATTACAGCATCCCCAATTCTCCTGGTCTTCAACTATCTCCCAGAGCCTTGCAAGTTTTGCTTCATGGTCCTGCAACCGCTACCATACAAGGCCTTGGTGCCTTTCTAGCTCATCTGTCTGCTGCTTGGCCACATTGAGTTTTTCTTCCAGCCAGCTGATATCCATGACATTGCCTGTAAGAGCTGCACTAATTCCATCCACCCTGATAAGTAGTGCCTCTAGCATTTTAGTAATATAAGAGAGTGATTCCCCCACTGGTGTTTGCTGAGCAGAGGTCTCTCGGTTGCTCCCAGTGATGTTTTCAGCTGGGAGAGAGTTAGATGCCACCATTTCCAGTGTCAGTTTGTACAGAAACTGCTCATATGGTGCCCTGGGTTGTTAGGTAGTTGATGCAGGTCAGGAGAGATATTTCTTGGCCCAGTATTAACAGTCCTTCAGTGATCGAGGTGCGCTTACAGCCTGTGCGATAGCTCCGGGTTTGCCGGTTAAGGCCTGTGCAGCCTATATCAGCTGGTGTGGTATCTTGTAGTCATTGGCTTATCCTGCTGTTGCGGTCACTAGCTATTAAAACATTTTTGGCATCTGGCAGTTGGCTGGGGTTAGTTGTATATTCCCCCAAATTAAGTAGGCAAATTTGTCCCACATCACATCTGGAAACCGCAGATTGTGTCTTGACAAGGACAGAATGAAAAATTTAGGCAGCCATCACACTGGCGCTCAAGCCACACACCCCATGAGTCATAATTTAATTCTTCTATCATACATGCCATTGGTTAGACCTTAGCTGGAGTACTGTGTGCAGTTTTGTAGGTGATATCTATAGAATGACCAGGATAGGTTAAAGGCCATATGAAGAAAGGTAAAAGTTAAAACAAGAGCATAGAAGATCTAAAAGTGTACTTTCTGGAGGACAGGCAAGGAAATAACAGCATGGATTACACAACATTTTCAAAATAAGAAATAGTTCTATCACCAGAGGTTACAATTTCAGGCTGACATGGTCACATTTTCAGAAGTACATTCAGAAACTTTTTTTTTCACAGAAAGGGTGGTGGATTAGTGGAAGAGCTTCCCAACATTGTGGTTAATGTAGAGAGCAACAATGGTTTCAAGGCAGGGTGGGACAGTCTTAAGGGTATCATAAGTAGGGGGAGGATGGAAATTGGATGGATGTACTGGAGTGGGAGGTGGAGTTGGATAAAGTTAAGGATGAGTGAAGAGGTAAGACCTCAGGACAGACTTGATGGGCTAAAGAAACTTTTTCTGTTCTTACTTTCCATGTTTCTATGCTAAATAAGATGTGACTTTACTGAGGATAGAACATTCTTTTCAGCATCTAAACAATTACAATGTATTCTCTGTTGTACAAACAATGAATAATTTAACTTCAAAACAGCTCTGGCATTTTACTTGAAATCAGTAACTGGCCTTCTATGGAGAAGGGCAGATGTTCATTCATAGTACACCATAACATTTTAGCACAGCTTTGTTAAAGCAGTGATCAAACTATACTCCAGTTTTCAGCTGTTGCATGGAAGCACAAGTATTTATAGCCAAGATCAGTTAGGTAGCAGTATTCAAGCAGTTATGACAGAGTGTAGCACGGAGACTGGGCAATTTTAGCCAAGACTGCACTACACATCAACTTATTTATAGGGGACATTGCAGAAGGAATTGAAGGGAAAATATGTCGTTTTGTTGATGCTATGAAGATCTGTAACTCGGTGGACGCTGACAGAGGATTGGGCTGGATGAAGTGGGATTTGAACAGACTGAAGGAGTGGTCAAGGACATGGCAATTAGGATGCAATGCTAAAAAATGCAGGGTCATGCTTTTGGGGTGCAACAACCCAAGAGTAGACTATAAAATGGGAGGGGAGGTGCATGAGACCATGATGAAGGAATGAGAATTTGGAGTGATTATATCTGATAATCTAAAGGCAGACAGTCCATGTGATAAAGTGGTGGGGAGGGCCAGCATAACCAGTAGGAAGAGGGAGGGAGGTAATAATACCACTATACAAAACTTTGGCGATACCCCACCTTGACTGCTGTGAGCAATTTTAGAGACAATACCTCAGAAAGGACAGAGACAGGGACTGGGTGAAGGCAGTGCAGAGGAGGTCTGCAAAGATGGTGCAAGGGATGCAGTATATGACCTATGAGGAGAGGCGCACAGAGCTGAATATGTATATCCTGGAGGAGAGAAGGGAGAAAGGAGACATGATAGAAACATTTAAATACCTTACATATAAAAACAGGGTAACAGAGGGTATCATTTTTCAAAGATCGGGATACCAGACAACCAGGGGGCACGTAATGAGACTGGAGGGGGGAAGGGTCAGGGGAACATAATGAAGCACTACTTCACATAGAGGGTGGTGGACAAGTGGAATGGCCTACCTGCAACAGTCATGGGTGCCAGAACATTCACATATTTTAAAAGGGTTTGGAACAATCATAAGGGCATCCTGAGGGGAAGGGAAGGGGGAACACGGGAGGGAGAAGCAGAAGGAGGGGACAAGGCGGGACAAAGGGGAAGACTTGGTAGGCTCAGCGATCCATTTCTGCCATCAAAATTTCTATGCTTCTATGTTACTTTTATACCATGATAAGATATACTTTTAATCTGGTTGCTACAGAGCCTAAGGCATTCAGATGAACTACCGGTAGAAAAGAAAATTAGTTAAAATTAATTTTGCAGGAATGGAAGTAAACAATGGTTGATGTTTCCTGAATGAAGGGGTATTTTAGCAATAATGCTATATATCACCTTCAAAAAATGTTTCTTGTCTGGAATTAATTCAACAGTTTGGAACCTGTAAAGTATGTTGATGTCCAATGGAAAAAAAAAATAATCTATCTCTCTGTCTGTCTATCTAGCATGTCCAAATTTTATTTTGTCTGTCGATATAAATCTATTTGTACAAAGGATCACTCAGACTTCTTCTGCTACTGTTGTTTTTTGAAAAGAAACTCTCTATTATTGTAAAAATGCTTAAAAACACCAAAGTTACACCAATTATGTTTTAACTTTATTGTTTTCTAGTTCATTTTTTTTTTACTTTCCGCTACTGTTGGTTTGCTGTATAGTGTAGATAATACAGCAGTTATTTCACCAAGTCTTTCAAAATGTACCTGATTCTCCCCTGCTAACAAACAATTTCTGTTGGTAATATCACAGTCTATTGCCATGGTAAGCACTATGATGCCATAAATAAAGACACTGTGAGGCTAACAGGGCAGAGGCAAATGTTTTCAAATGTTTTCTATTCAGGCTTTTTAGATGGGCTATCAAGATGTGCTGTAAATCTTGAAAAGCATAGTTGAAAATAAAAATGCATTCTAGTAAATGGTAACAGCTAAAGCATCTTATTTATGAAAGCACATGCTGAAATGTTAATTTGCTGTTTAATACTTCATATCACAATCCTCTGTTTATTAATCAAAACTGGTTGCCATGGAAATCATTATAATGTATGGACAGTGTCAATAAACCCCTGTTTTCAATCAGTTTATAACCTGATAATCCCATCGTTATGACATCAGTATACTGTAAACGTTGCTTAACTATGTCATAATGATGGGATTACTGGATAGAATGTCACCATCTGTCAAAATTCTTGGAAAGGTGATCTGCTGCTTGGACATTCATTCAAAACACACACATTCCATTCAGACAGTTACAGATTTGCTGCAGTATAGATCGCAACAGCTAATTTCAGCACTTTAATTGCTTGACATTCAAACCAGGAGGCATTCATAGCAGAGCAGGAGAACAATGACATTGGAAAAACTGTATTTTTTTCCACAGAGCTATTTTCCATACACTATAATATACAATGCCTGAGTAACGGTGGTCAACTACAGATGTAGTCATTTTCACAGCTGTTATGACAACTGTAAACCCCAGAGCTGCACTCTTGAGGTTTACTTGGTTGTCCTGGCAACTGCTTGAGGTGATTACATAATGGTTAACCACTGTTACTCAGGCAGTATCCTCTATATAATATCACATGCAGAAGATTATGACATTACATTTAGACAAGCAATGGATGTATAAAGTGTTTATTTAGGAAATCAGAATTACAACCCTTTGAGTCATAGACTCATTTCCAAAGGCTCCATGTCAGAATAAAACATACACATTCACACAGTACATACATAGAATAAATGTGAGTGAGCAGTCATACAGAGTATAAATACAATGAACAAGGGTTAATGCCTATACATTTGGTAACTAAACACACATAGCTATCAACATATTAACCTAATGAGTGGTTAAGACCTATACAATTGGTAGCTAAAGCAATGCATAATATGAGTTGGTAGTAAGCTGCCTCAGGGAGGCCTTGTCTTATACATAATACAATGCATTCATTGTCCAGTGCAACTATATGGTAATCAAGGGAGGTGAGGAGCCTGTAGGCTAGAAATAGTAAGGGCTCTCCACTGCCTGGCCAAGGGTGGGCGAGTGGCCTAGTGGTGTGGTGCAGGATCCACAGGTTACCGGTTACACTGGCATTGACATGAGGAGAGGATATGGGCCCTTAAGGCAGCTTTAAAAGGACCTAGATTGGTGATTGATGTGACAGCCAGTGGGAGAGCATTGTACCATGATGGAGCTCTAAGGGGGAAGGAACACTGGGTCAGTGTGGTCCTGACTCTAGGCACCTTCCAGATAGTTTTGGGGCAGCCCATGTGGATGCTGAGATGGTGGCTGCCTGAAGAGAAGCCAAGATACCTATTGGGTTAAACCAGGTGGATTTTTTTGGTGAAGAGACAGGTCTTGTACAATAGTCTTTCCTCAAGGGAGAGGATATTGGGTGAGCACGTATAGGGTGCAGGTATGTGTATTTCTGTTAGCACCAGAGAGGAGCAGGCAGGCCACATTATGACTACTTGTATGTGATGAAGCGCTTGTAGGGTCAGGGTAGCATAGATTGTGAGGCCATAGTCCACCAGTGATAAGATTGAGTAGGTAATGGCTAAGGTGAAGTGCTTCAGGTGGCAGGCAGTCTTTATGTCTGTAAAGGAGACCAATGCAGGTGTTGGTGGCAGAGGTGAGGATTCTTATTTGTTCATAGAATGAGAGGGAAGAGTCAAATGTAATACTTAGATACTTACACTTTTGGACCTGTTCCAGTGGGATGAGAAAGGTGGAGAGTATTTTTTTCAGGGGGAAATCCTTTGATCTGTTTTGGTGGTGGGCATAGAGCATCATCTTAGTTTTTTTAATGTTGACCACCAATCTGTGTTCAGCAAACCAGTGTTTAATCTGAGAGAAGGAGTTTTGTAAGGTACACTGGAGAGAGAGAGGATCAGGATAGGCGGCATAAATAATAGTGTCGTCCACGTAGAGGAGAAGGTTGCCGGTGCATAATTTAGACAGGGCATTGAGGTAGGTGCTGAATAGCAGGGGACTCAGAATAGATCCCCCGGGGAACTCCTGAGCACACAGACAGCATAGTAGATATGGTTTTATTATTTTAACACATTGGACTCTAGATGAAACATAGCTGGAGAACCATGAGTGTGGACAATGAGAGACTCAATTTGTTGTAATGTGTTAAGAAGAGATGAGAAACCGTGTGCAAGGATTTGAGAGGTCTATAAACACAGTCCCTGCGAGGTGCCCTTGTGAAGCATGGAGTGCAGGGAGTTAGGGAATTCTGTTAGAGGTGGTAGTGCTATGACTAGCTCTGAAACCATGCTGCTCCATACATAAGAGGTTGGGTGTGAGGAAGCAGTCAGTGAGCTGATTGGCCATGATCTTTCAAGGGCTTTAGAGAGTGGGAAGAATCAAGATGGATTGGTAGTTGTTTGGGGAGGGAGCTGTCACCACATTTCAATATTGGTGTTATCACTTCCATTTTCCATGAGGTTGGGAACTGGCCCAGGTGCAGGGACATATTTAGAAGGTCCGTGAGTGGGGAGATAACTGAAAGTGTGAAGAACAAGTATACTGTTCCATGCAAGTTTCATTTGTAATTGAGAATAAGAGGAAGTTATAAACATGAAAAGGGGGAGTACAGGTACAGGTACTGTTATAATTTTCAAAATCTTCCCAGAGGTATCACATGATCTTGATGTGGTGTTTGTGGTATGGAAGTCTCTGTTTACCCAAATGTATTGTATATTGTTGATGTTTCCTTGTACTTGGAAAATGTCCTTAGTCTCTGGGATAGGAAATCCTATCAATAAACATTCCTTGCCTTGCTAGGACTTTTCAGGTCCAAAGCTCTGCACCCTGATCTCTACATTACGCTGTTTAATAGTTATACAATTCACTTCTTTCTTTCTTTCTTTCTTTCTTTCTTTCTTTCTTTCTTTCCTTCTTTCTTTCTTTCTTTCTTTCTTTCTTTCTTTCTTTCTTTCTTTCTTTCTTTCTTTCTTTCTTCCTTCCTTCCTTCCTTCCTTCCTACTCAAAATGGCATCTGGCTTTCAGATGAAGTATCCATTTTTGCTTAAAGGCCAATGCAAGATGGATCAAAAGGGAGAGATAAGGATCAAAGATTTATGATGCTGCACTGTCAAACATTAGGAAGGCAAGAGTCCTTTCCATTTCTATTGAACAAATCTGCAATTCAGAATTTAATAAGTTACCTCCGATGGCCATTTCTCTAGTTTGAGTAATACATGGACAAAAGATGCGATAAAATGTGAGACATTAGTTCTTCCCAAAAATCAATCATACATTTTAATGACACAGAAATGATACAAATGTATTGAAAACATTTGTATTTCAGAAACAATTATAGTGTGCAGCCAAAGGAAATGATGAACTGTGTAACATATTGCTATTACATTTTCAAATCATATTTTAACAATAACTCAAAATATAAAGGCATGTCTACTGTACATACAGTATGTGATGGGTGGCAAAGTATGAGCAATAAACCCTATCTAAATTATTTTTTACCTGAGATTTTGAAATGTTTTAATCTGGTAAACCTGAATGTAAAACACTGTACATTGACAGAGAAGAGTAAATCTGATATATACAAATGTAATAAGAGTGTACATATGGTTTAGGACAGCACGTAAAACATGTTTTAGGCTGTATCCAGAAAAAGTTATTCACTGTCAGCTGCCTGTGAACCCTAGCTGTGAAAAGTACTCACAAGCAGATGAAAAACATCTGTTCTTTAACATCCCAGTTAAAATGTTTCAACCTGAGAAGACTAGAGAGAAACATTGCTTTGCTTTTCCTTTCAATGCAAGAATAGAACCCCCCCAAACAGAATTAATGCTGTTACCAATTCATGAATATTTATTCAAAATGTAGTCCACTTTCACATAGAAACATAGAAACACAAGTTGACGCAGATAAGGACATGAGGCCCATCCAGTCTGCCCATTTCTTTTCTACCTCATAAATGTGCCATCGACCTTTTGCTCTGTCAGTGACCTATCTATTCATAGTCATTTGTATTGCTCCCTTATGCCTATCCCATGCCTGTTTGAAGCCCTGCACTGTATTCATAGCCACCACTTCTTGTGGTAAGCCATTCCATGCATCCACCACCTTTCTGTGAAAAAGAATTTCCTCATATTCCCCTTAATCGGCCTCCCTCTAATCTCATGCTGTGTCCTCTTGTCCTGCTATTTTCTTATATTTAAACATGTTAGACTCTTTCACCTTGTTTATGCCCTAAGGTGTTTAAATGTCTCGATCATATCACCTCTCTCCTCCTTTGCTCAAGGGTATACATATTGAGCTCCGTTAATCTGTCCTCATATGTCTTCTGATGCAGTCCCTGTACCATTTTGGTTGCCCTTCTCTGGACTGCCTCAATTTGGTTAATGTCCTTGTGAAGGTGTGGCCTCCAATACTGCACTGAGTACTCCAGATGGGGCCTAACCAATGTCTTGTACAGAGGATTATTACCTCCCTCTTACGACTTGTGATACCCTACTAATACACCCTAACACCCCTAGCCTTACCTACTGCTTTAGAGGTCTGCTTGGATGATTTTAGGTCATCAGTGATGATGATGCCCAAGTCTCTTTCTTCCTTTGTGACTGCTAGCAACTCCTCCCAGCCTATAAGTGGCTTCAGGTTTCTCTTCCCTATGTGCATGATTTTGCACTTCTTTGCATAAATCCCAGTTGCCACTCTTCTGACCATTCTGCTAGTTTATCCAGATCTCTTCTCATTCTGCCCACCCCATCTGGATCATCTACTCTGTTGCAGATCTTGGTGTCATCTGCAAACAGACAAGCTTTACCCTCTAGTCCATCTCGAGGTCACTAATGAAGATGTTGAATAGGACTGGCCCCAGGACTGATCCCTGAGGTACCCCACTTGTGACTTGCATCTCTTCTGACTGTATACCATTTACCACCACCTCTGTTTTCTGCCAGTCAACCAGTTTGCCACCCAGTTGACCAACTTCTGACCCACCCCCAGCCTGACTTAGCTTATTTATCAATCTTCATGTGGAACAGTGTCAAAGCTTTGCTGAAGTCAGTGGCATGACATCAACTGCCCTTGGTCCACTACCTGGTTACCCAGTCAAAGAAATCTATGAGATTAGTTTGACAGGACCTTCCTTGTAAACCCATGCTGTCTTGGATCCTGTGCCTCTATGGTTCAGGTGTTGCACTATCCTTTCTTAAGGTGCCTCCATAATCTTGCCCACTACTGAGAGTAAGACTGACGCGTCTGTAGTTCCGCCTCCTCCCTGCTACCACTCTTGTGGAGTGGGATCACATAAGAGCCCTCTCTCCAGTCTTCTGGGACCTCTCCTGTGCTCAGAGACTCACTAAACAATTCTGCTAATGGCTCTGCTAGTTCCTCCTTTAGCTCCTTAAGTACCCTGGGATGTATGCCATCAGGTCCCATTGCTCTTATCCACCCTGAGCTTAGTAAGCTCTTGTAAGACCCTTTCTTTGTGAGGAGTAGTGCTCACTCCCTCCCCTGTGTCCATGATGCTGGAGCTGTGGGCCCTGCCCTACCTTCTCTTCAGTAAATACTGAGCAAAAGAATCTATTTAGGATAGATGCCTTTACAGGGTCCTCCTCCTCACATGCTCCCTTTTCTCCATTAAGCTTAGCAATACCCTCTGGACTTTCTCCTTTCACTAATGTATCTATAGAAAGTCTTGTCACCTCTTTTACTGTTCGTGCTAGTGTTTCCTCAGTTTGGGACTTTGCCTGCCTTACTGCCTTACCTGCTTCCCTTAGGGCAGTTTGGTATGCCTCCCTATCTTCATCCCGCTGTGTTCCCTTATATTTTCTGAAGGCCAGCCTTTTGGCTCTGACCTTTTCTGCTACTGTATTTGAGAACCAAAGTGGTTTCCTTCTTCTTTTGCACTTCCTTTTCTGTCTAACACCTAAACCTAAACCTAAACCTAAACCCTAAACACCTATGTATCTCACAGTATCCTTTGCCAGAGAGGTGGGGCACTATCAAGTGGATAATATCACTGTGTTTACAATATGTGTAGCAATCAGACTGGACAAATAACTTGACTAGTTTACCAGCTATCTGACCAGTTGAAAATTAAACATTGTTATTGGCAATTGGATCAATAACACTGTTTATTTTTAACTTGCCTACATCATCATCTCTTTTAAAATGTCAATTGCTGTCATTGGCATGCTAATAAAACCAACTCACGATGAAGCTCCCACCCGGTTGCAGCTAGTGGTGGGCGCAGTATTAAAATTCACTCATGCCAAGTGATTCTACGGAATAATTGGAACTGTGAAGTGTTCCGCAATGCGAAGCAGAGTATTTCAGCTTTTATGGGAATGTTAAGTCCATAGAGAACAATGACTTTGCGTTATTCCTCCTTCTAAAACCACTTCTCCACCAATTTTTAGGCAAAGTACATTGAAATCAATGTACTTCGCCTCACTTCACCTTGTTTTTGAGCTCCAAAGTTGAATTTTGCAGTGCTTCATGGGATTGCAGGTCACATGGGCTCTAGACTGTTCTGCACAGCCTCAGTTCTGTGTAGTGTGTGTAGTGGAAGATGGAGACAGTTTCCTTTCAGAGCTCTGCAATTCAAATCCTCTAAAAGTTGTTAAATAAGCCTTTTTGAGCTATTTTTTTCACTCACAATTTAGTACATCAACTGTAGGAAACCCTCCTGTGCTCATATCATCAAATGTTTATTGTTTGTGTGTGGATTTTGAATGTTAATTTAGAACAGTCATGCTGTGTACTGTGAAGTGTGCTTTGGGGGAGGGGCGTATCTGTGGTGTAGTAGATTAACAGGGAGAAACTAAGGTCTTTCTGTTTTGGTTATATTTTTCTTGTATAACTGTTAATGTACACAAAGTAATATTTTTAGTCATTCTTGACAATTTTTTGCTGATTGTTGTGGTGCAGCAGTGTACAATTTCAGTTTGTTTAAAACATTTGGTTATATTACTAAATGTTTTCAATTTGCTACGCATTACTTGTAGTGTGTGTGACTATGTGTGGGATGCGTGCCATTAAATCAGACACCTTTTATTGTGCCAGAGAGTAATTGCAGCAGCGTGAACCTGCTATCCACTGCACCTGCATGAATTTTTTATACTGCTTTGTGGTATCTTTACTGGTAGTGGACTGTTACTGCCATGCAGTACCTCCCCCCCAACTGGCAAAAGTTTTTTTCCAGATTTGGATTTGTGACTTGTGAGCACTGGTTAGCTGCTGTTGTGTCTTTTTGTCTCATCTCTTTAGTGTGAAGCACAATCTTAATCTGTCTGTGTGTTTAATTGCAGTACACCATTAATTCTGGAAGACTGCAGTTTTTGTTACCCTCTCATTTCACTTCGTCAGCACTGGGGAATTTTCTGGACACAAGACAGTAGCATTTTGTGGATGCACATTAATTCTGGTGACTGCGTGTGACCACTGCACACATGACTGAGTGCGCCATGAATTCTGGGAGACTTTGCATTTCTTGTTACGCTCTCATTTCACTTCATCAGCACTGGGGAATTTTATGGACACGACAGTAGCATTTTGGAGATGCACATAAATTCTGGTGACTGTGTGTGACTACTGCACGCATGGTGTCTGAGTGTGCCATTAATTCTGGGAGACATGGCATTTCCTGTGCTCTCATTTCTCTTCATCACTGTCAGCACTAGGGAGATTTCTGGACACAAGACATGAGCATTTTGGGGATGTACATTAATTCTGGTTACTGTGTGTGTGAAGGGCTGCCAATATTATTATCACTTCGCCTTACTTTGCATTAAGGCAGAATGACAATGCAAAGTAATAATCACAAGGTGAAGTGAGCACTTTACATTGGCCACTCCGCATAGCGGAGTGACAAGGCAAAGTGTCCACTTCGCGTTCACTTTACCGGCGAAATTTAAATTTGCTGCATCTCTAATTGCAGCCAATAACTGTCCTCCATTTTGATTCAAAATCCTGTTCCCATCTTGCATCCTTACTTTTCTGTACTGTTTATCAATCATAATTAAAAGCAGCAGTAGTAATACTGTGCTGTTCCACCAGTATCTTCTCTTTCCACCCAAGGTATCTCTTTTGTTTTTACCCTACACTAATTTTTGAAACCTTGACTGCCTGGCGGCATTTAGCAATCACTCACAGTCTCCAAAATAGGACTGCCACAGTTATGTTCACTTCTGAGGCAGGAGGTGGAGATCCACCAGCCACGGTTTGTGCTCACTGGACACCACACACAGAAAAGAAGAAGGGGAAACAATCAGTACCAAAGAAGAAAAGTCACTTGTCTGTATTATTTACAGGCAGAAAATGCAATGCTTTCATTCAGTGGGTGGCTGGAAACTCATTCATGCAAACTATTGAGGGGGAAGAGTACAATCAACTAAAAAAAATCATGCTTTTAGATAGGGCAACTCAAGTCTGCAAGTTATTGTTGGTGTGTCTCTATGTGAATGAGGAGGCATACATTGTATACATAGAATATATAATGGTATGTGTTAAATATGCCATTTATTTCCATTTGTGATGGGGTGGGATATTCATAACTCACTCATGACTCTTTTACCACTTGTGAGTTATGTTCCCAGCCCCCTTACTCACAGAAATAAATGGTATATTTTAACACAGAGCATCATCTATCCTCTATATACAGTATAACATTCTGTATTGGTTATAGTAGTGGTGGCAAGCTTACTCTGAAGCAACTAATTAAGAAGCACCTCTCTGTAGTTATATTCATATAGTATATTAACATCTCTGTGCTCGTGGAACTTCTGAAAATGCTTCTCCAATGAAAAATCTATTTTTGATAGAATTTCTATGTGAGAATAGATATTTTTGTTACAGCACTTCATCTTGTGAAATACACTTTACTTGTACAATGCAGCTGAAGTGTGCCGAAAACTAAAGACAATATTGTGATGCTGAGACTAGCATTAACAGTTTTGGTAAAACAGTGAGTGTGTTGCACAGCTAAAGTTATGTCTTGTTTTACAAGGCAATTTAAATTTTAAATGTGTAGTTTGAATATTTTCTTGAACTAAAGGGAACTATTATTAATACTTTCCTTCACATACTGAGGAAAAAATGGAGAATGGCTTACTAACAGGACAGCCCTTAATGGGCTGTCCAAACTTTTCCCTTTGCAAATGCTTTCTGTGTTTGAGTTAAGATACTAAACCTTCAGATGAAAGTCCATTCATGTAACTTGGCTCCTTCCTCTTTTAAATATCACCACTTTGTATGGTTGACCTTTTAACTGACTGGGTAAACATCTTTTAATCAGATATAATTTCTTTTAAGATTTTTTAACAGGTGCAATACTTGCAAATTTACCATGTAAATTAGTTTACTGTCAACAGGTTGGGGTGATCAACTGTTTCAAATTATATTGGACTGAACTCTCAATCTCACATTAACCTGCCAAATATCTGTATTTAAAAACCCTTTGAATAATATTTGTATTAGGTCAAACATTGTTCAGTTGTACTGTGCATTAGCTTAGTATTTAGAAAGCAACTATTAATTAATAGGTAGCTTTCAATGTTAAAATATTTATCCTTTAGATGTGTCTTGGGTTGTGTTCCTTTGAGTCTTCATTAACTGTCATCATGAATGGCTCTGGATTTTATTGATATCCCTTTAGGTAGGAGCAATTTGACTTTATGGTGTTCCTATACATGATGCTTGATTGGTGTAAAGTGCAATTGTTTTCCATTTCTAAACGTATGCTGCAATTTCAAAATACAGGCAACACCTTAAAAATCATCATTATTTCAACTGAGAAAAGTGCTAACAGCTGGTAATTATGTGTAACACAAATATGCAAATTAGTTGTGAGCCCTGCTGACATTTGACTCTTGCCCACTCTCAGCAATTCCAGATAGATTTGGCCCACAAGACCTTCTATAAGTGAGTAATAATACCCGATGGGGTTGGTGGTATTGGCCAATACTGGATGGCCCAGGGGCATAATGTGGCCTGAAACAGCAGGTGGAAGACCTTATGGCCCCTGGAAGGTCCGGTATTGCCCATACCGTCCACCCTGGAGGGTATTATTGTGCTTAGAAAATGGGCACTGTGGCATTTTTATGTGAGAGTTAAAAACATTTCACAAAAATATTTAAAAAAATATACTGACAATGAAGTTAAAAGGTTTGTGAGGTAAAGTAGTCCCTGTTATTGTGCCACCTGTTAACCCCCTCCCCAGCTATTGTCTTGTACTTATCCCTCACCCCACCATCATCACTAATTCCTCATGAAGACATCAAATCTGTAGTAAATGTCTGCTCAGCACTGTCTTGGTATCCTGTTTCATTTTTTTTTTCACATTGAATAAACATTATTGGTTTATATATTTTGCTACTGCAAAGAACATACGTGTGATTACAGTTGTATAGAGAAAGGAGAGAAAACAAAAATTACAGACATATATTGTGTAAAGATTCTCATTCAGGTTTCTACAATCTACAATTTAAAACTATTTTCTATTTGGAGTAACGGAGTAATAATAAAAAAAATTAATACATTAGGTACTAATATAACACAACTGATCTTACATACTCTACCCTCCTCCCTTCCCTCCCTCCAGCCTACCCACCCTACCTTCAACCCCAATACACCACCCGCCCTTCCTGGTACACACCAACAATTAAAGTAATAAGGAGAGTTACATATCCATGGTCAAATATCCAAATTATCAGAAACAAATATTACATTAAAATAATCAGACTGTTAGTAAGGTATGCAGAGGGGCCCATTCTTCATTATAATAATGGAGTCTGTCTGACATCTGGGCTATAATCTTTTCAGCCTGTAAAGCAAAGAGAAGTTCCTTAATCCATTCAATTCTGGAAGGTACTGTTTGGTCGAGCCAGTGTCGTAAGATAATTTTTTTAGTGCATAAGGATATCATAGCCATATGTTTGCATTGTTTCCCCCGTAGTACCGATCCATAGTTACCCAAAATACAAATTTCAGGTGTAAATGCATCAGAGAGACCCAAGTTAGCTTTAATAGTAGCCCAAAAGAGTAAAACCTTGTTACATTCCCAAAGTATATGCAATAAATTACCGGACAGTGTCTGACATCTGGAGCATAAATTGGAAGAGAGTAGCCCCATTTTATGTAGTTTAGCCAGGGTATAATATAAATCATGAATGACAAAAAATTGTAGTAAATGGTATCTATCCCACCTCACATCTTGGTATAGATGCTGCCAAATATTAGACCAGGATCTCTCCCGGGAGAAGAAATAGGCAATATTTGGTCCCAGACATAACGTGGATGGCAATTTTGCAACTCCAGATATTCTCTTGGAGATGATAGAAGTCGAGATGAAATGCGATGTAGGGGAGGTGATGAGATAGTTTGTAACAGATGCCTGGATACATATTGGTTCCAGGATCTCAGCCCAAAATGTGAATAAAGCATATGGGATAATTGAAGATATTTAAAAACATAATCAGCAGGTACTTGGCATTTATTTCTCACCTCATAGAATGTCAACAAACGTTGGTCACTTAATAGAGCGGCCACTTTAATTTTGGAATAAAAGGGCCAGAATTTTTTATTTAGAGGTTTACCATCGATCTTAAAATTAAGATTTCTAAGAACTGATTGTGAAGTATCTTTTTCTAGAGATAGATGAAGCTTGGCATTTATCATAGTATAGAACCGGAGAGTGGTCTTGATGGGCATACAGAGTAAATCTCTGGGAATATTCTTAGGTGCAGCATAAATAAGAGTACCTATGTCTATTCCGTGTAAAGAACATAGTGTGCTTTTGATTTGAAGCCATTGAGGAACATAAGACTGATAGACCTCAGCCGACATCTCTTGGGTTCATCGTAATAATACCGAACATCTGATTGAGTAATAGTAAAGAAGAGGATCCACCAGTTGCAGTCCACCATTAACTTTGCTACGCTGGAGTTTTGCAATCACTCTTCTCGTTTTTTTTTTACCCAAATAAAACTAGATATTATGCGATTCACCTGAAGAAACCAAGATTTAGAGAGAGAAAGATTAGTCATATAAAGGGGGTATATTAACCGGGAAAGAACATTCATTTTTATTATATTAATCTTCCCCAACAAAGATAGAGGAAGTGCCACCCAATGATTAAGATCCTTACTAATTTAGGATTGAGTTTTATCTAGATTATATTGTTTTATTTGTGAATTATAAGTAGAGAGGTAAATCCAAGTATTTCATATTATCTTTAACCCATTTTAGGCCAACTGGGACACTTCCAAGGAAAAGTATGTTTATTTAAAGGCATCACTTCCATTTTGGTTATATTAAGTTTATAATTGGAGAATTTTCCAAATTGTTCAATAACAGATAAAGCAGACTTTATTGAAGTAGAAGGAATGAGGTGTGAAGTAGTATATAGTCTGCATAGACTGACAACTTGTACTGATGGGGCCAAACAACGATACCTTGAATTAAAGGGGAGGTGTTGATATAGTGAATGAGTGGTTCTAGATAAAGATTAAATAAAAAGGGGGACAGAGGACAACCCTGTCTGGTGCCCTGGCTCAAGACTATGGCATTAGAAAGCATGCCATTGCAGAGAACACGGGCCGTAGGCTGGGTGTACAGAACCTTTACCATTGAATAAATTGTTGGGGGATATGGTACTTGGGCATGAGATAAAACAAATAGTCCCATGACACACGATCAAAAGCTTTTTCTGCATCCAGGGACACAAGGGCAGCAGGTACCAAGGAGTCCCTGGATGCAGAAATAAGGGGACTGAGCTTCCGCATATGATCCGAGGAGTGCCTATCAGCCACAAATCCTACCTGCTTATTAGGCTTTGCCATACTTTTGCCAGTCTATTGGCCAAAATCTTTGCTAGTATTTTGAAATCAACATTTCTTAAGGAAATAGGACGGTAATTAGTGAGAAAAAGGGGGTCTTTCCCTGGTTTAGGGAGGACTACAATTGTGGTTTCTGATGGGGAATAATCTGAAATACCATGTTCATAGATATAATTATAGGTGTCTAAGAGAATTGGAGCTAATTGTTTTTTATATGCCTTATAAAATTCTGTAATATATCTGTCCAGTCCCGGAGTTTTGTTCAGTGGTAATGCATCAATAGTGGAGCATATTTCAGACACCAGGAGAGGGGCCTTTAAATGTTCAACTTGTTGACTGTCTAAGGAAGGAAGTGTTATGTTTTGTAGGAAGTGTTCTGCTTCAAGGGAATTAAATGGAGTACGGAACCAGGAATACATATCGGAGTAGTACTGCTGAAAATGAAGGAGGATATCTTGAGGAGAGGTAACTATGAGACCAGCTGCATTATAAATGGAAGGTATTATCTTGTCCACAGTTTGGGCCCTTAGACGAAGGGCAAGAAGTTTGCCCACCTTGTCTCCCTGATCAAAATACCGAACCTTAGATTTTTGGAGAAGATATTCAGTTTTATCTGTCAATAGAGAATTATAGCGATCCCTAAGAATTTCCAAATTAGTAAGGGTGGTTTGGGAGGGGGAGGAAGGAAGTGATAACTACACAGATCATATCTCTTGGAGAAGATGAGATGTTATCTGCGAGGTTATTTTTTTTCTAATGGTGGCTAATCTAATTATCTTGCCCCTAAGAGTGCACTTTAATGCCCCCAGAGGATATCTAGTTTAGGCATAGAGGGTGCGTTATTGTTAATAAAGGTAAAGAGGACATTTTGGAGATGGGATTGGAGTTTTTTTTGATTTCAGCAATTGATGGTTAAACCACCATACTTTATTTGAAAGTGTAGTGGGACCTGGACCCCAGTGTAGCAAAGTGGGGTGGTGGTCCGAGATAACCTTGGAAAGATACAAACAAGATGTGACTAAGAAAAGGTGTCCAATATCCACCAAGAAATAATCTATCCTGGGAAAAGAGTTGTGGGGAATTGAGTGGAAAGAGTATTCTTTCCTAGAGGGAAAAAGAGCCCTCCAAGGATCGATTAATCCCAGAGTGTCCATCAGTTCTCGGATGGCTAGCTGTGCCTGGGAGAGGGAGAAGGTGTTGGCGCTGGACCAATCAAAAATATTACAAAAAACCAGATTCAAATCACCTCCAAGCAGTAGAGGTAATTTGACCATGATATCAAGTGTTGCATAAGTCGAGTAAAAAACAGAATTATCTGTTGTTGGGCCATAGCCTGGGCCAAGTATAATTTCAGACTGACCAATTAAGGCTTTAATAAGAATAAATCAATGTTGTGAGTCTACTATTGTATCTAGCAGACGAAAAGGTAATCTACGGGCTATGAGAATAGCTACTCCACAACTACGGGAGTTTGGCGCTGTTCCAAAAACATGGCCCACCCAGGTTCTTCTAAAAAGAAGCGCCTAGGAGGAAAGCGAGTCTCTTGAAGAAGCGCTATGTCCACCTCTAATTTTTGCAAATGTAAAAGTATTTTTGTTCTCTTTGCTGGAGATTGAGCACCTTTCACATTCCAGGAGCATATTTTATAGATTGTCATACAAATTCAACCAGTATATAGTTCTATTAGAAAAATGTTCAGCACAATCGTAACATATTCTGCACAATTTAAACTACGTAAGAAATAGTGTGTACCATTATCCCTCCCTATCCCATTCCATATAAGGACATCCAGTCCCCAAACAAAAGACCCACCAGTAAATAAGATCGGAAAAATAGAAACCCCAGTATCTCCCCCAACCTAAAACCTCACCCATCTCTATATCCCTTCCCTTTAGCCACAGCAGAATAGTAAAGCCCTTCAGCTGCGATAATGCTCTGCCAATATTTAAAATTGGCCAAATGGAGTTTAGCATAACAAGACTTAAGATCAAAAATATGCACATGTATTAGCTGCAGCAACCCCCACCCCTGCTTATTGCCTGTGATGCCATGCAACCCACTAACAACCGCTGTTAGACTCCGCTCCAATAAACAGCTGAAAACATATTTAATGAAGAAAAGGAAGAAAGAGAGAACATCAACAACCCTTCCATCAGTAACTATTAAGAATGTAACTTCTCAGAGTTGAGTGAGGCTCCTTTATCATAAGCCCCAGCAAGGATGAGCCATTTTTTATCAATTATAACTTATTTGCATCCTTCAGGACCCCCAGTTAGAAGTTAAACAATAAGCCAATTCTTAACTGCACAGCAAATAGCCCTGAGTATAAGTCCTGACTCTTCACAGTGAGAAAAGAGAAGAGAAAAGGCCATAAGCCTGTCAACACGGTGTTGTGTTGCACTCTAGTGGCGTAGTGTAACATCACTATATGGCCCAATAGGGAATTCACACGTTCAGACTAAGAGAGAAACCTCCATATGATTAATCTCTTTTTATTCCAGTAATCCTCGGCGAGGGGGAAAGAGATCTGGAAGTAGTGATTGCAGCGCTGACAGGCCTTTTTGTGCTGTATTGAAATTATGCTAGGATCCAGAGACAGACACAGGAAATCATGATGGGTACTGGACTCTATATTTAATGCCTGCAGCTATGAGTTTAGAAACTAAAGGGTGATATTTCGCCCTGCGTTGTCAGACTGTAGCAGGTAAATCCTGTGCAAAATGAAGCTGTTGGCCTTCCCAAAGCACTTGTTGCAGATCTCTGACTTTCCCCAAAATGTAAGGTTTGTCCAGATAGTTCAGGAATTTTATTATTAGTGGTTGAGGTGGTTTGTCAGAGGCAGGTTTTGGTCTCAAAGAGTGGTGTGCCCTCTCTATAATACAGGTGGTATTGTTAGGAGAGGGCCCCTCTATCTTGCTGAGCATCTTTTGCAAGAAGAGAAAAGATGCCGAGCCCTCTATTTCTTCAGGAAGGCTGAAGATGATGTTATTTCTTCAGCTTCGGCCTTCCAAATCCTCTAATTTGGTTTCCATTTTGTGAAGCTGTTTTCTTAATGTGGTAATCTCAGGATCTGTTTTAGCTTTCCAGGCTTCTAATGAAGAGACTGGAGCAGTAGTATCCGCGATTGCCCGACTGGTGTCTGCAAGTTCCCCTCGAATATTTTTTAATTCTGATGTGATTTCCTGTAGTGCGAGCTTAAAAGGATGCAGCTCTTCTAGAAATTTTTTCTCAGTGAGAGTGAAAGAAGCAGATGTTGTTGCAGTCGTGGCCCGTATTTCAGAGGATGCTCTGGTGGCTTTGATCTTTTCGGCCCTTCTCGGGTGATTGCGGGGAGTGTGAGACAGAGGTGCCTGGTGCATTTCCACCTACTTCACTGCAATATGCCGTAAATTGAGCTGAGATTATCCGCTGCAAGACTGTTTCTTTTTGGGGAGACTTCGTCTTTAATCTTGCAGGAGCCGATCCGAAGACTGAAGTGATCGGTAGGTAAAAAGAAAGTCGCAGATTTTGTATACTTTCCACCGAAAAGGCTGATTTATGGGCAGGAGCCGGCTTGTGGTGCTGCTAGTCGAACAGGTACATCATGTGATCCCATCATGTTTCATTTTAAAACAATAAAAATGTGCTTTTATTTGCAATCAGATTTTTCTTAATGCAGATGCAGTGATTTCATCGTGGGTGCCCGATGACATCACAAACGGAAGAACAGAGGAAACATGAGAGGCATCAGAATGATTCATTTGTTTCCTTTTTATTTCTTTTTATACGGAGTTCTGTTTTGTGTAGTATTGTTCTGTACTACCCTTTCATCTGCCGGGAGTGGTCGGAGGTGAATGTGTGAAACATAGAAACATAGAAGCATAGAAGTTGACAGCAGATAAGGACCACAAGGCCCATCCAGTCTGCCCATTTCTTTTTCTGCCTTATGAATGTGCCATCGGCCTTTGCTCTGTCAATTGCCTGTCTATTCAAACTCATCTGTATTGCTCCCTTATGCCTATCCCATTTATGTTGGAAGCCCTCCACTGTATTCAAATCCACCACTTCCTGAGGTAGGCTGTTCCATGCATCCACCACCCTTTCTGTGAACATTAACTTCCTCCACATTACCCTTTAATTTGCCTCCCTCAGTTCTCATGCTGTGCCTCTTGTCCTGCTATTTTTCTTATATGAAACATGATAGACTCTTTCACCTTGTTAATGCCCTTAAGATGTTTGAATGTTTGATCATATCTACCTCTCCTTCTTTGCTCTAGGGTATAAATATTGAGCTCTGTTAATCTGTCCTCATGTGTTTTCTGATGCAGTACCTGCACCATTTTGGTTGCCCTTCTCTGGACTGCCTCAATTTGGTTAATGTCCTTGTGAAGCTGTGGCCTCCAGTACTGTACACAGTACTCCAGAAGGGGCCTAACCAGTGTCTTGTAAAGAGGGATTATTACCTCCCTCTTCCGACTTGTGATACCCCTACTAATACACTCCAACATCCCCCTAGCCTTACCTACTGCTTTAGTGGTCTGCTTGGATGATTTCAAGTCATCGGTGATGATGACCAAGTCTCTTTCTTCCCTTGTGTCTGCCAGCAACTCTCCTCCCAGCCTATAGGTGGCTTCAGGGTTTCTCTTCCCTATGTGCATGATCTTGCACTTCTTTGCATTAAACCCCGGTTGCCACTCTTCTGACCATTTTTCTAGTTTATCCAGATCTCTTCTCATTCTTCACACCCCATCTGGATCATCTACTCTGTTACAGATCTTGGTGTCATCTGCAAACAGACAAACCTTACCCTCCAGTCCATCTGCAATGTCACTGATGAAGATATTGAAGAGGACTGGCCCCAGGACTGATCCCTGAGGTACTCCACTTGTGACTTGCATCTGTTCTGACTGCATACCGTTTACCATCACTCTCTGTTTTCTGACTGGCAACCTGTTTACCAACCAGTTGACCAACTTCTGACCCACCCCAAGCCTACCCAGCTTATTAATAAATGTTCTATGTGGAACAGTATCGAAAGCTTTGCTGAATTCAAGGTAGGTGGCATCAACTGCTCCCCCTTGGTCCACCACTCTGGTTACCCAGTCAAAGAAATCTATCAGATTAGCTTGACAGGACCTTCCTTTAGTAAACCCATGCTGTCTTGGATCCTGTGCTCCTATGGATTCCAGGTGTTGCACTATCCTTTCCTTAAGGAGTGCCTCCAAATCTTGCCCACTTCTGAGGTAAGACTGACTAGTCTGTAGTCCCCTGCCTCCCCTGCTACCACTCTTGTGGAGTGGGATCACTGAGCCCCTCCAGTCTTCTGGGATCTCTCCTCTGCTCAGAGACTCACTAAACAGTTCTGATAATGGCTCTGCTAGTTCAGCCCTTTAGTACCCTGGGATGTATGCCATCAGGTCCCATTGCCTTGTCCACCCTGAGCTTATTGAGCTTTTGTAGGACCCTTTCTTTTGTGAAGGGACTAGTGCACACCTCCCTACCCCCCCCATGTCCATGGTGCTGAGCTGTGGGCCCTGCCCTACCTTCTCTTCAGTAAATACTGAGCAGAAGTATCTATTTAGGATAGATGCTTTTACATGGTCCTCCTCCTCACATGCCCCTCGTATCCCCTTTGATCTTAGTAATACCCCCTCTGGACTTTCTCCTTTCACTAATGTATTTATAGAAAGTTTTGTTACCTTCTTTTACTGTTTGTTCTAGTGTTCCCTCGGTTTAGGCCTTTGCCTGCCTTAATGCCTTCCCTGCTTCCCTTAGGGAAGTTTGGTATGCCTCTCTATCTTCATCCTGCTGCATTCCGTTATATTTTCTGAAGGCCAGCCTTTTGGCTCTGACCTTTTCTGCTACTGTTTTTTGAGAATCAAAGTGGTTTCTTCTTCTTTGCACTTCCTTTTCTCTCTAACACAATGGAATGTTGCTTCAAGTATTGAATCTTAATGCTTGCCCACTTTGCCTGTACTCCCTTACCTATATTTCTTTTTGTCAGGGTTAGCTTAACTCTGTTGGCCATGTTATCAAAGTCAGCTCCTCTAAAGTCCCATATTTTTGCCTTGTAATGGTATGATTTAGTTCTAGTGGCCAAATTGAACCACACCATATGATGGTCACTGTTCCCCCAGGTAACCTTCTACCTGGAGATCTGTGGTCCTTTTCCCTGTTAGTCAGTACTAAATCTAGGATAGCCATGTCTCTTGTGGGTTGTTGTGCCAGTTGTTTGAGGCTCCCCCCCTGCAGGGAATCCACCATGTGTCTAGTTCTGACAGATGTTCCTACTGGTACTGACCAGTCTGTATCTGGCATGTTGAAGTCGCCCATTATTAGAACCTTCCCTTTAGCTGTCATGTTTTGTATATCTTCTAACAGTAATGTGTCTATTCCTCCCCTGGTCTGGATGCCTGTACACAACCCCAGTTCATATGGTTGTCCCATTTCCTGTTTCAGGGTGACCCACAGTTCTTCTGGCTCCTATGTGTATTCTGAATTTCTGTAGCTCTGATATTTTCATTGACATAAAGGGCCACTCCACCCCCCCCTTTCTGCACCTCAGTCTCTTCTGAACAGTACATAGACAGGTACTGAATTCTCCCAAGTGTGGTTACTAGTAAACCATGTCTTGCTAATGGATACTATGTCCAGTTTAGCCTCTGTCATTATTGCCTGCAGGTCTGGGATCTTGTTTCCCAGACTGTGAGCATTTGTGTACGTGATTTTCCATTGGCCAGATTTCAGTGTGTTAGTTGTTGGGTGAGGTCAGCGTTTCTCAGGTCGTTGTATGGGGCGGACCTTCTTCCTTACCTGGTGAAGCAAATGAACTACAAACATGCTGAACTCCTGTTTGACCACTAGCTGAGGCGGGGAGGGGTGTTCTTCCCATTCGACATATAGGGTACTGTACCCCTCTCCCCATTTGCTAGTTTAACCCTTTTCGTGTGTGGTGACGAGGTTGAACAGTGAGTGAGAAATTAAAAGCAGGACCATCGATCAGCTCAGAACTTACTGTGGGAGCTGTAAGCTGCTGTGGAGGTACAGATTTATTTGTTACATTTTAACTGCAGATTAGCAGGGTGGGGGAAAGCTGGTGTTACTCGAAGGGAAAAAAGAGGGCATGAGAAATGAAAATTACAAGTGTTGTGATGGATGGGGTCTGTGTCTCTCGCTAAGCAAGAGAGAAAAATGGCACCCGTTTTAAACTGAATTGGCAGGTTTGGGCAAATTAGCAAGCAGGGATGGTCCGATATTTGAATATAGCATATACCATGGAGGTGCACTCCCACAACCGGTGGGGTAGAGAGTTCCAAGTGGGTGCAGCATAAAAATGCTCTACAACCTGATGATTTAAGTCTCACTCTTGGAATTCTAGCAACCCCTCGTTGGCGAGCGGAGTGATCAGCGGGCAGGAGGGAACTAGAAGTTCTATAATTACGGTCTATGATATTAGTTATGAGGCTGGCAGGGCTGGTAGGGCTGGTACTTTTACTTACAGGGCTCTCACTGCTAGTTAGCGTAGCCCTGCCAGCCAATCGGATTCCTGACACTCTTAAACCCATTTTCTAAGGTCAGCTTTTAACAGCAAGCAGCTATTCCTTTTTGCACTTAACCCTCTGATAATGCACTGCAATGGTTCATTTTTCAAGTGAAATTTAACAAGTATTGTAAAACATCAAAACATATTTTAAATTTACGGTCTGGTTTTAAACCCGTTTCATAATATCAATACAAAATGATTTGGTGTCTGGTAAGATCTTGGGCCAATATTCAAAGCTTAGCCCCATGGCAAAATAAGCACTGAGCAGCATGCAAAAATAGCCCAGAACCATTTGCACGCTTTATTCTAAGCAATAGCCCCAGGGGCTAAATCAGTTGACTATAGCTTGCAAACAAAGGAGCGCAAACAGGACTGATAGTGCAGTGCAAAAATAGCCCGGCAAATAAGACAGTTCTGAATATAGCAACGGGGCAGTGCAAGCTGCAACAGCAGCTCAGTGCACACAGAAGTGGAGTAAGGCAGAGTTGCAGTAGGTGGCCAATGTGTGTGATAGCAATGAAGTGGTGAACAACGTCAAACAAGTGTGATAGCAATGAAGTGGTGAACAACGTCAAACAACATTGCAGGCTGAACTATGGTCTTGACAGGTTTGCCTGGGGCCAACCTGATTGCCTGGTGCTAACATGTTAGCCCAATGCAAACACATTAGCCTGGGGCTAAATTTTGCTATATATAAAGCTCCTATGCAAATAAGCCTACTTAAGCAATTGGTGTGCAAATAGCCACATTAGCATCTCATCTTGGTCTGCTTTGCATACTTTACCATGTAGTTTGCCCAGTGCAATTGCATGGTGCACACAGCTCCTCCTGTATGTCAGACTGGAACTACAGGTTGGTAGCTGCAGGCTGTGTTGTGTACACAGTGCCACCTGTCTGTTAGACATGAACAAAATTGTACCCTGTCCCTCCTAAACATTGTGTTTCTGTGACCAAACAGGGGGTGTTGTAAGCACAAAATAATGTCAAACATTAATGTCACAGATTTGTTCTTCCTTAGAAAATTCATTCTACACTAAGCCCCGCATTCTACCAACATCCTGAGTGGATATCATCAATTCTGAAGATGTGTCCCTGATGTTTTCAGACTAGTCCCTGATTTATGAGACAGGAGGTTGAGAGGTATGACAGGAAGCTAGCAACCAGTTTTCATTTATGTGTTGTTGATGACCCAACTCATTTTCTGGATTGTCCTGTGCTTGTTTCTAACATGTTTTGTAAATCATACATCAAAGAAATGAGGAGGCAGAGTGGTCTTCTGATTTGAGCCCACACTTCGAAAGCAGGAAACCCTGGTTTAAATTCCAGCACAGCCAGCTACTCACTGTGACCTGAGCAAGTAACTTGACCTCCCTGTGCTGTGGCCCCAAGGAATCTTCACTCTACAGTATTTCTGTCAACATATGAATTTGGCTTCTCTAGTGGAAAAGCACATTCTGTATTTTTTTTCCTCACTTTTTCAATTATCAAACGGTCCCATAACCTTCATACAGTTAATCCATCGAGCATTGTTTGGCAGCATAGTTGTAGCACATACCTCTCAACTTCTCAGCAATAAAATGCATAGCACTGGCCAATTACAATGCAAGGCAAATGGGCAGAATGTGTAGCACTTTCTTATTTTAAAGAATAATGTCTTCAAATAGTGAGTTTCATATATTTAGTGTTACAGAATGTTTCTATTATGTTGCTTCTCTGATGAAATAGTTTTTGTCTCCAGAAATAGTCATAATACTGTTAAGAACATCACTAGACCTTTGCCATGCAAGCATAAATATGAGTGTACAAATCACAGCACTATGCAAATCTCAGAGCAGGTGAGAGGTATGGTCTAGTGGCCCTCCCCATTCATGATCCCTGACACAGTATGTAATTAATAACGTACATCTTCCCTGGTAGTTTAATGGCCCCTCCAGCCCTGATCCTCAACCCCTGGCACATGTATTTAATAATCACGTTCACTTTCCCTGGTAGTCTACTAGTCCCACCAACCCTGATCCCTAATCCCCGACATATGTTTCAGTGTTCCCCTTCACTTTCCCTTGTAGTCTAGTGGTCATGTTTCAAGTTCAAGTGGTCCCCCAAACCTGATCCCAGATCACCAACACATGTTGTAATTGAAATCCCTCATATGGCATGGTAGTCAACTCCCACCCCAACCCTGAACTCCCACAATAAAGAGTCAATTATCCCTGGTGGTCCAGTGGACCGCTCCAGCCCTGATCCCCCATACAGTGCATTTCCTGAATATCTGGTGGTCTAGTGGATCCTCCCACCCACAGTGCCTACCATTCCACTCCCCCATCCAGTAGTCGAGCCAGCAACTGGCTCAGCCCACTGCTCACCTCTGTGGCCAGCCGCTGACTGAGCTCCAAATGACCGTGTACCATGGACAGCCACCAACTGAGCTCTGAATAAGTGTGTACTGTACAGTACGCACTCATTCAAAGCTCAGTCGGCGATTGGCCATGGAGGTGAGTGATGCTCTGAGCCAGTCGACGGCTCAGTTACAGGTGGATGGGAGGAGCAAGGTGGTAGACACTGTAGGATGGGGAGGAGATCCACTACACCACCACGTATTTGGGAAGTGCACTGTATTGGGGATTAGCTGGAGGGTCCACTGGACCACCAGGGATAATTATCTCTTTATTTTGGGAGATCTGGGCTGGGGTGTGAGTTGACTACCATGCCATATGAAGGATTTTAATTACAACATGTGTCGGCAATCCGGGATCGGGGTTGAGGGGACCACTAGACTACCAGGGAAAGTGAAAGTGACTACTGAAACATGTGTCAGGGATCAGGGTTGTGGGGGACCACTAGACTACCAGTGAAAATGAAAGTGATTACTGAAATATGTGTCTGGGATTGGAGTTAGGGGATCACTAGACTATCAGGGACTATGCATTATATTGTTACTATTTGTATCAGGGATTGGGGAGGGCCACTAGACCACCAGGTTATGGTTATAGATGTTATTATTATGGCTTCAGAATTGGGGATCAGGGAGGGCCACTTGACCCTTTTTCTCCCCTCGGAGTTACCACCATCTTTTCATAAGTGATAATTTTCATATATATATATATGGCACTAACACCCATTGCGTGGCTCAATACTTTTGAATATGACAATGCACCTGTATGCATGTCCCTACCCCTTACCTGGTCCCCTGCATACATAATTTTTTAGTGCCGGTGCTGTCATGTTGCGCCGGTGCTATTTGTACTTTTGAATATTGCAGCCAGGCGCAAATGCGGCGCAATTCTGGTGCAAGGTTTGCGCCTGGTGGAAGGCTTTGAATATCTGGCCACTGGTCTTCTGATTGATTGGTAATGGACTGATCTGCTGCACTTCTGAGCTGTACTTAAGACAGTTGTAAGCAGACTGGAATAAAGGTTGAGTCACAGCCTATGAAGAATGTGAATGGGGTTTATTTCCTTCAGCATCATATGCAGTACTGTACTGTATATCACAAATCATCTAAAACAAAGAATGTTCTTGACAGGAAAATTGCATGGTGCTGTATCCTTTTGCACACCGCACACAGGTTTAACATATAACGACTTATCCAGAAATAATCTAATCTCAGCTCAATGGAAGAACGTCACTTTCAAAATATTTAAATAAATTGAGTGCTTAGCTTTTTGAATGTTCATTTAAATACCTCAGGAAGGCAGGTCATACTAAGTTCTGTAGCTGCCTGCCTGAGGAGTTAATTTCAGTAATGTTTGAAGTTTTTTTTTTGGTTTTTAATTAAGTCTACCATTAAAAATATTGATTTCCTAAGTATGTTGTGCTCCAAATTTCATTCAGCTGAGTGGCCACCAAGTCTTACATCCCACCACCAAACCTCACATTTTGATGATGTTTACTCATGAATGGGCCACAGGCTGTTGTATGAATGTATAGGTGAATGGGGAGGAGGGCTGGAATGCATACAATTTTAAACTTTTGTAGTCCATGTCCTATATGTGGTCAATATTACATTTCTATAGTGGCCCCACATAGGTCAAGTGGACTGCAAATGTTTGAAGTTGTATGCTTCCCAACCTTCCCCAGATTGCCACAGACATTCTGGACAGGATCTGAGCCCTGCTCATGAGTATGCATCATCAAAATGCATGTTTTTTTTTGGGGGGGGGGTTTTGGGACTCAATGGCTGCTTAGCTCATAAAAGAAAATTATGAACAAAACGTAGTTAGGTGTATATTTTATAATAGACGTAATAAAAAATCTAAACTTTGCTGAAGTTAACTCTTTGTACAATCAGCTATGTAATGTGAGTTATCTACTCGAGCATAAAAGAGCTGTCAGTAGCTCTTTAAGGGTGCCATTCCAGTAGACTTAATCTTTGGCCAATCATGCTTTTACTTCTATACAGACCAGTAGAGATAGGTAAAGTCACCAAAATTTGCTTTGTGAATCAATTTTTATATTATGTGGAATATGTGAAGTATTAATTCACTAGTTTTGTGAAGTGTTGATCAGCAAAGTTGTCATTTTTCAACAGTTTGACCAAACGTTTCTCCTGGAATGGCCAGTTTTCTAAAAATGCCACTTTGTGGTAAACACTTTGTACTTCAGTGAAGTCAAAGTTCCTAGCTCTGCAGAAACTTTGCAAACATGAATTTTGGCTGTTTCACAACACTTTGGCTGGCAACATTTAAATCTGCAGCATTTCTACTGATCAGCATGGAGTTCCATCCTTGTCTTTGGTTAGCAAGCAGGAACCAGGTGGTTGATTCCTGGTAAGAATACAACCTTTTGTGTTTTTAGCAAGAGACCAAGGTTCATATCCTAACAGAAAATAGTGCATTTTCATTAATTTGTATTTTGAAATTTGTATACAGTAGTGATACATGGTGGTATGGAGCTGAAATACTTAAATTACATCAGACTAAGCTTGCACCTGAGTTTGAACCAAAAGCAATTTATTTTACTGAGTAATCATATCAGAGTAACAAAAACATTTTAGCATTTTAGTGCAGCACCATGGTGGGCAGGGGACCACTTCAATGCAGGTATAACAAACTGTTACAAATGTAACAAAACAGACAATACTGGCCCCAGAAAACAACCCTGTTATTTAGATGTGCATATTCTAAGGCAAAAAACCCAAAACATTTTAATATAAATATTTACTAAACTTAGTCGTAGTCCATGGCCCAGCTTCTTCATTGAGTCAATCTGACAATTGTGTGGAGTAAACGCTCATTACCAATCTATGAATAAGGTTGCTGGTGTTCTAATCCCTGCAGAACTTTATGTATTACAGTCTATCTGAAACATAAACTATTTCTGACAGAAAACATTATGGCACTGCACCTACTTGCATACTGCATTCAGATTAAACTTAATAAAAGGCATTTAAATTAAAATAATAATAATCATAATGTTTATTTATAAAACACCTTTCATTTTTCAAGGTGCTGTACAAGTTAAAACATTACAAATCAGGCATTAAAATTCAGTATTAAACACTGATAAAAGCCACAACATAATCAATGACTTCAGTACAATCAACTTTCTAAGAAGGCCATTTGCCAAAAGTGGGTTTTCAAGCCCCTCTTAAATTCCTCCATGGAGGTGCACTCCCATAACTGGTGGGGTAGAGAGTTCCAAAGAGTGGGTGTAGCATAAAAAAATGCTCCACAACCTGATGATTTAAGTCTCACTCTTGAAATCTCTAGCAACCCCTCGTTGATGGAGTGGAGCGATCGGCCAGGGCAGGAGGGAACCAGAAGTTCTTTCATATAGACCAGACCCTGCCCTGAAAAGAAACATAGAAACATAGAATTTGATGGCAGATAAGGACCGCTTGGCCCACCTAGTCTGCCCAAAACTGTTTCTTCTCAAACTAATTTCAATTTGGAGAAAGAATTTAACATTCTAAATATTTAATTTAGTTCAATGCTTCACTTTCAGAATCAATTAGAGCTGGTATTTCTGTAGTAATAATTTTTAGCAAGTGTTATCAACAGTACCTTTTATTGTTTACTTACTAGGTACAGTATGAGATTCAAATTTGGGTGAATTCTGGGATGGCGGGCAGGAAATGTACCCCTAAGTCATAAGGTGGTGTTAGTTTATCACTTCAACCTCTACTGAAAATGTAGTAATAGCATAAAAAAATATAAAGTTTCTGCCCATATTCAAACCTCTGTGGCTGGATTTTCAAAGCCACTGAGACTGCCACAAGCCTTTGTAGCACCAGTCATACAGCAAACCGGGCTTGCAGCAGTCTACTGGCCAGTGATCAGGATTTTCCCTCCCATGTACCAAATGCTACAAGTTAGGCCAGTGCACCACTGGTCTAACTCGTGGCATTTAACACACTGGGCCCGATTCCAAGATGCATTTTGCATGGCGCAAGGTGATTTATGCCAAACCTCATGGTGTAAATTACAACTTGTGCCATGCATTATGCAAGTCGTGAATCTAAGTGATGACCTACACCATGCCATATATGGGTGGCACCAAAGGTGAGCTACATCACCCCACTACACTTACAACCCACAGCGACATGGCACAAGGGTGGGTTACGGCAGCAACTGCAACCTATTCCAAGAGGGTGGCTGCCATAACCCACATATGCTATTCCACAAGCCACAATGGCACAGTGGAGTTAGACCAACAGGGAGATGAGTCTAGGGCATCCATCCATGCCAATAGATGGATGCCCACTCCAGAAATGCCGCAACATGAACATTGCCCTAACCGTGATCCCCCAATCACGACATGCCCCCACCCCAAATGTCAGGGACCGGGTCTGTTTCCTCACCAAGTTCCCCAATGCCAGTGCCACTGGCCAGCCCCAATGCCCTCTGATGCATGCAGTGGTGTTCTGGGGTGGGGGCTCCAGGGGGGCAGTTCTCTGCAGCTGTGACTTGTGGCTCCCAGATCCATTACGCCATTCCTGTGGCGCTAGCCTGTGGTTGCCACAAGTCACAGGATGTCAGTGGTGGGGACCCTGCCTGTCTTGATATATGGCTCTGGGTCCCCGGTGTAGCACCTCATGGTGCAACTCACATATGCCCGTGAATTGCACCATGCATTCTGGAATTGGGCCCACCATTTTTATGGGGCTTGTGCCAAATATGTGGTGCAATCTTCTGTAAAGTGATGAAATTGTTGCAGCTGTGCTCAAGAATATAAAATCAGGTGCAGTTGCAGCGAACCTGTTTGGTGCAACTACACCAAAAATTGGTTTAATGCAGGACCTGTTGCAAGCTGTGCCTCACTCTTTGAAAAACTAGCCCCTGCTGTTTTACTTGCTAACCTGATGACATATATTCCATGTTACCAAGCTGCCTGCACTGAAGAAAGCTGAAGTTCAAGCTGGCTTTTGCAATAATAAATCAACTGCAGATCATATATTTCTATTAAACTGCATAACTGATGAATGTGTTTATCATTTTAAAAGACAGAAGAGGTATTTGTTTTTTAGACATGAAGGTGGCTTTTGGTTCCATTAAAAGGGATAAGCTGTGGCAAAAATGTATAGAACGTAGCATTGATCCTATCAAATTGATGCATGTTAATAATCAGATCAGAGTGCATTTCAGTAAAGACAGGAAATTATCAGCATTTGATGCAATGGGGGTGTTAAACAAGACTCCCTCTTGACACCACTGCTTTGTAAGATTTATATGAATACATTAGTTACTGATGTGTTGTTAGTTGACGGTCATCCTCCAAAGTTGAAAGATAATGGGAGTATGATACCCTTGTATGTGGATGAAATGGCTTTTCTGTCCCAGTCCCAAGATGGTCTGCAACAAGATGTCAATGCAATATCAGATATTTTAGACTCCCTGGGCAGGATTTTCAAAGAGATCCACCCACGGTTCTTCTGCTGCTATTTTCAAAGCAGAAATGTGTCAAACTTGTTACACCATCTATTAGATGAGCTCAGTGCATCCTAAGTTTGAATTCACAAGCAGATGCAAATGCATCCAAAAGTGGATGCAATTGCACTTGCATCCAATTTGAATACAATTTTTTCCATTTTTTGCCACATATTGTGACTTACTGCTGTACTGTAAATGGACACAACTTCAGAAAACAGCAGCAGGTTTGCTTGGGATGCAAGAAATGGATACTGATGCAGCATGCATTTGCACCTGCATCCATTTTTTTGAAAATACCACCACCTGGGTTTATGTATAAATGCCAACAGAAACAAAATGTTGTAATTGGAAACTTTTAGGGAAAATAGATAAAGTTAAGTAATATATTCAGGGTAGTATAATTGTGGTTCTAAATACAGATACCGTGCTAGGTCTTCTTTTCCATTCAAATGGTAGTTGGACAAAACATTTGGAGACAGTAAAGCAACAGGCATATCAAGGAATAAATGAAATAAGAAGCTTTTGTTGTTTGTAGTACTAAAGACAGCCTATCAGGCAAAAGAAAGGAACTCTGTTTAATACGGGGCTGAGATAAAGGGGTTTGCAATATGATATCACTGGAAATCAGCACATACTTATTTTGTCCTTGCAGCCTTAGAACTGGCACCAAATATCCATGGTGACCATATAAGAGCTGAATCAGCTTTATTAGCAATCATGACCTTGGCTATAATAAGTTCTTAACTATGCATCAAAGTTAATAGTTAATCCGTTGGAGACATATTTCTTTATTTAAAATTTGATAACCAGGAAAGGCACACAGAGCCAAGGCTCATTTCCAGGTGCGACACAGGGACAGGAGGTACATATACAACAAAGGGAGGAAAACACATTGATACAGTGAAGTACAGAATAATATATACATCTTAATATTTGCAGTATAACAAAAATGAGTTGTATATAGCTATATAATACAAAGGGTAAGTAAATGCACATTATAGGAATACAATGAGGAATAATGGGCAGGAGCTACAAAAGGAAGGGAGGGCTTATAATTATAGGCAGAAAACAAGACATAGTGGTGGCACCTGAATGAGGAAGTGGTGGGGAGGGAGGAGGACAGCCTTGAGGTGGAAAATTAGGATCTTGGACAGTTGCAGGATATTGTAGGGAAGGGTCTGAGAAGGCACTTGAAAGCAGGAAAGGAGGGGGTGAGATGGGTTTGAGGGGGAAGATTGTTTCAGATGGATGGGAGTCTATAGGAGAAAGCAAGTTTCCATGTCAAAGTGTGAACTCATGGGACGGTGAAGGAACAATGGCAGTTTGTCATGAATTGTAGGAGAGGGAGTAGCAGGAATAAGGAGAGAGGAAAGGTGGGAAGGAAAAATTCCAAACCAGAATTTGGAGATGAAGGCGAAGCAGTGAGAAATGTATCTCTGAGTAAGGGATTTGAGGGATAAGGAGGAGTACAAGTCACAGTGGTTTGTCATGTGGGGGGTGTTACAGGCAAAATGACAGATGGCGTTGAAAAGGACGTCTAGTTTAGAGAGAGGTGGCAGGGGCAGCACTGAATACCACATCAGCATAGTCAAAGACAGGGAGTATCCATTTTACCAGCAGGTCATGCTGGACAGGGATGGGAAGGCTGCCCTTATGGTGGTTTATGGTGGTAGAGTAGACCAGGTTTAGGAAGTAAATTGGAATGCAGGGCCTTGAAGTGAGATGAAAAGTCAAGCGAGGGATCAAGCCACACTCCTAGGTATTTATAGGCTGTTATTATTGAGGGGATAGTTTGCAATGGTATAGAAAGCTGGGAGGGTAGGGAGCCTGGCAAGCTTTTTTCAGGAACCAAAGGTCATGGTCACTGTCTTTTTGGTGTTCATTTATAGACAGTTGGCCATGAGCTAATTGGTTACTGTGGTAAAATCCTGTTGTAGAGGGATTTGGAGGGCTTGGGCAGTGGGACCGGAAAGGAAAATGACAGTATAATCTGTGTACATGTGAATCTTGGCATGGGAGCAGGCAGAAGGGAGGTCATTGATGAATAGGGAGAAGAGGACAGGTCCGAGAATTGAGTCCTAGGAGATGCCTGCAAATATGGGGAAGGGGTGGACAGGATTTTATTGATTTTTGCAGACTGAGACTGGCCAGTTAAGTAGGAGCTGAACCAGGAGACAGATGCAGGTGAAAGGCCAATGGAGCTCATTCTATTAAGAAGGAGGGTGAGAGATGGAGTCAAAGGCCTTGGCGAGGTCTACGAATATAGGTGAGGTGATCAGCCCTTGAGTGAATGGCATCTGTAAATCAAAGGAGGGAGGAGGTGGTGGTGGTGTGGAGGTTCCTGAGCCAGATTGGACCGGGAGAGTGTTTGAGGTGGTGAGGAAGACATTAAGCCTAGCGAGGAGCAGCAATTCTGGACCTTGCAAGAGAGGGAGAAGAGATATGGGCAGTAATTGCCCAGGATGGTTGGATCACCTCCCTTTGTGAAGAGGTATGATGGTGGCTGACTTCTAGGCAAATATGGTCGCCTGAGAACCATGACTGCTGGTTATTGCAGATGGACCATAAATTGTGTAATTTGGGTCTCCCAACAATTTTTTAATATTCAGAGTATTCTGGTGGCCTAATCATATGTCCTATAAGCACAACAATGAATTAAGGATATTCAGTTGCAGGCAGAGCTTGTGAAAGTAAAAGAATTGCAGTCATGTAAAGTTATGTTCAGAAATGGAGGACAATAATGTAGTAATATAGAGCAATATCTATCTTCATACAATGGCAAGAACATTTCTTGCCTTCTGATTGGTCACTGGGTGCCTTCAACAATGATATTATTCCACAATAACATCACTTTATAAAGTGCAGGGACATAGTTGACTGTAGAACAATAAAATAAATCCCTCCCTCTCCATGCAAGCCATGGAGAAGTCGACACTCTCTTGCCTGCAAAGAACCACATTACAGGACACTAACGCCATCACGGCATCCCCCCACAGTAATTTTTCCCTAGCTCCACTACTGTGTAGTAATAATAACATTTGCCCTCTGTCCCTAGAAAAAATGAAGCAACATTTCTTCTTTAATTTGAAAACAAAGCGCCACAAGCTGGCTTTACTCACAGATGCGAGACAGTAGGCTCTGTGTTTCACTTTCAGTTCTGATGGTTCCCAATTAGTTTTCTGCCTGCCATTTAGTGTCCCCAGCTGATGGTAAGCCTCTTTGTAGATGACACCAAGATCTGCCATAGAATAGACACTCCAGATGGGGTGGAAAAATTAGAAGAGACCTAGGCAAATTGGAGGAATGGTCAAGAGTGTGGCAGCTTAAATCTAATACAAAAGTGCAAAGTCATGCACTTGGGCCACAGGAATCCTGGAGAGGAATACAAAATTGGCAGAGGGGATACTAGCTACAACAAAACTGGAAAGGGACCTGGGGTAAAATAACAGATAACCTGAAGGTGGCCAAGCAATGTGAAAAGGCAGTGGGGAAGGCTGAAGGGATGCTGGGGTACACAGGGAGGGGCATCACCAGTAGAAAACAGGAGGTGATGATGCCACTGTACAGACAATTCATCAGGCAGCATCTGGAATACTACGCTCAGTTCTGGAGACTGCATCTCGTAAGGACATTGACAAAATTGTTAAAATTGAAAAAACATCCAGAGAAGGGCAACAAAATGGTGAAAGGAATTCACCAGAAAACATATGAGGAGAAGACTGAAAGACCTCAATATGTATACACTGGAGGAAAGGGGGGGGTTGATATAGAGACCTAAGGTACCTAAGGAGAATCAACAAGGTCCAAGAGGGCTGCATCTTTCAATGTGAGGAAGTATTTTTTCACAGAAAGGCTGGTAGATGCATGGAACAGTCTCCCAGCAGTGGTCATAGAGGCTAAAATGATTGGTGAATTCAAGAATGCATGGGATAGACAGAAGGTAATCCTAGTGATAGGAAAGACAGTATAAGCTGCTGATCATTTAGGATCCAGAGTTTAAGTAGGTAGGAAATGAGCAGACTAGGTGGGCCAGGCGAGTGTCCTTAACTGCTGTCAAAATGTATGTTTCTATGATGTATTCCATTTCTACAATTTACTATTTTATGCCCTAAAGTGAAGCCCACACAATGATCTGCTTTGGTGTGCTGTCATTACCATGATCATTGCTAACACATGCCCAGTTGTTAAACAGTGGTTCCTCAAGTGATCAGAAATGGACAGCTCTTCAGTTTTAAGCAGTGGCTACAGCACTCTATTAAAAGTGGCAGAGCTGGCTCAATAAACTATGTGTGCATAAGTAATCCTGTATGCCTGTCTGTGTCTCGGACGAGGGAGGGGGATGCACACAAACTAAGAGACATACAGAATCACATAAACACTGATGGGAGGATGGAAGCTTGAAGCACCAGCACCACCTACTGGACTACTTTTTCACATATTTCAAATATATGCATGCCACAAAAACAAAAAAAGAGAATAAACATGTCATAAACAACACTTTTAAAAACATTCTATTATTATTTAAAGTGACCCATTGTATACTAGTAGTAAGGCACTCCAGGGTGTGTGTTACTGTGTAATATCACTCCTTGTATAGTGGAAGCACTTGGCTTCACCCTGCTTCATCCAACCTAAGGAGTGGATGTTGTTACATAGCAACACATCCTGTCATGCCTTATTGCTTAAATAATCAGGAATAATAATCATTTGAAATGGGTGGCACAATTAAAGTTTTACCGACTGTCCAGACTACACAAAAGTTCCTACCTGGTTACAACAGCACTGTATGAATAGCGCACACTAACACTGCATGGTCTATACTGCATTACCACGGAGAACAACAGGGGAATTACAGTGCCATGCAGTAAGCGCTACCCTGGTCATTTTCTACGTTACTAGTACCCTACACTAGTTGCTGTCCAGGGTACAAGTATGTGGGTCTAGAGCAAGGGGATGGAGGAGTCTGGCTGAGTTGCTCCCGTGGTGTGGAGCGGTAATGCAGGAGCAGCTCAGCTGGAAGGGTTTTGGAAACCAGAGTCCTAATCTTGGTCTCCACAATTTTACTTTTACCCCAGTAATCCAACTCTGACTTGGAGTTGATTATTTTAATTAGGGGGATGTGGGGGGCAGACCCCCCTGCAAAAAACAATGGTTTCCAATGATAGCGATCGCAAACTGCACTAGCAATCACTACCACTGGTGCTGATTTTGTTGGCACATTGTCTCCTGCCACTTTTCTTGTGAGTGCTGTTTGGACGGTGCTGTTTTTGACAGCACTGCCCATACAGGCTCTCTTCTGACCTAGTGCCTAAAAGTTTATGAGAATATTAATATTGGTGGGATAAGTTGTAAATATGGAAAAGGGGACAAACCAGAAATGAAACATTACTGGTTGCACTGTGAACTACATGAAAAAATTATAAGCAAAGCCTTGATCCCCTGTTGTTAGAAATGCAGGCTTTGTCAGATATGCAAAAGATTAGGAGACTTATGACTTTGCATAAGCTCAGTGTAAGGTATGCCTTATTTCCTTATGTTTCTTGGTCTAAAAGATTATTTTAAAGAGCAATTACATTATACTGTTTCTGTTTATAGGTAGTATGTCATGATTTACATTACTTCTGTGCAATAAGTAAGCAATAAACTACAAAAGGGCAGACATTTTGAGACAATCGATACAAGCACCTGGTGAAGTGGATGGGCATGAAGCCAACCATTGAGTAACTTTGTAATGCTATAGCATAGCTAATTTTGTAAATAATGACTCAAATCATTAAAGATAGGTGCAGGTTTCAGTTAAAGTTACCAGTTGAATGCACAAGATTCATAGTGTGGCTGTATTAGGATTATACTATCACGTGTTGCTGATAGTAAACAGCATAGTACTGTAACAAGATATTTCATATTTTTATGATGAGCATGACAAGGTGAGACATTTTAAAACTTCAAATCAAGTGTCTTTGTTCAGGAATGAAAAAAAAGACAAATGGCTATGTTAACATTTTCTTGGCAGAAGAAAACATTACTGCTGGAAAAAAAATATTGAGACTAAAAAATGATAACCCCTTTAAACGCCCCTGCTGGAATTAGAACCCCAGTCACCTGCTTTGCAGGTTGTTACTTAACCTCTACCCCAGGAGCTACTTTCAGCACAGCTCAGTGGCATGCTGGGTGAGTCTTG
The DNA here is from genome assembly GCA_016271365.2 of Neoceratodus forsteri. Lineage (NCBI taxonomy): Eukaryota > Metazoa > Chordata > Ceratodontiformes > Ceratodontidae > Neoceratodus > Neoceratodus forsteri. Next base: position 1,789,044,686 of record CM057455.1, on the reverse strand, counting down.
GATTTGGAAGCCAATAACAAAGAGTTCAAATCTGGTTAGGGATACAACATTTATATTTTCAGCAAGATACTGTACTATGGTCCAAATCCAAAAGGAGCTAAAGCTGTGCAGAATGTGGAACTCCAGTGAAATCACAATTCTATTTTCAAAATGTTTGGTGAAATTTTGTGGTGAATTCTGTGGAATTCTGTCAAAGGAACTGTAATTTTGTCAAAGTAAACATTGTGGCCCAGATATTCAAACTGCACCCAAAAAGTGAGCAATAGCAGGAGCAAGCGCAAGTCCATTGCACCCATGCACAAGAGGCGTGATATTCAAAAACTGAGCCATCCAATCCGCGCCTACAGCCGGCGACTGAATATAGCACCACCTGCACCATAGTGCAACTAGGGAGGAAGCCTGAGCAGATCTGATGCACCATAGCACAACAAGGGATGTTCGCTGAGCAGTCCAGAGGTGCCATAGCGTAACCAGGGATGCCCCCCAGCAGTAGGGTGGCAATGCAACTGCACAACCAGGGAGGTAGGGGCACACCACCCATGCCTCAGATGGGCACAGGAATATACAGCAGAACAGACATCGTCCCCCCACACCCCATGCACTGCACAACTGGGGAGGACTGGAATAACCACTGGCCCATGGAGACAAGCAACCAACCCACAGCCGGGCCATGGTGCCCCATCACACCCCCCGGCAAGCTGTGACTGGCACACAAGGAGGGCTGACCACCCCATGCCACACCATCCCCCCAATGCAGAGCACACCCTGCACTGTGACCCCCAGACACCCTGCCCAGGACCAGTGTCCACCACTGCAGGAAACCCCATGCATGCCACCACCCCCACTGTGACAATGCAACCCTGTGCAGCACAGAACCATGCAAGGCAGCTCCACCATGAGCACCCATCAGCGGGTGGCAGCACACAGCGATGCAATGATGACATACACAGTGCCACCATGCACAGCCCCCGAGTACAGCTGAGACACCAACCATGCGTCGGTACATGAGGTACCCCACACAGGACAGGGCATGCCCCGGACACCACCACCAGTGGTACAGCACCCTGCACACTTTCCCAATGACACACCCCAACCCAGCACTGGCCACAACAGCCAGCGCAGACACACTCAGTGGTGTGTGGAAGCATGCACCACACCGGATGCCACACAGTGCATGGACAGAAACCCACCCATACCCAAGGGCACAACAACACAGGGATGCAGTAGCGGGCAACCAAGCCCCCAGCGTGGGCCCATGTAAACTGTGTACACACAACCTGCAGTCCTCCAAGGCACAGGAGTGCCAGCCACCCTGCACAGGCACTGTGGACCTGTACGCCACCATCATTTGCCCGGAGCACAAGTCACAGACAGTGGTGCACATCCCCTGCAATACACACAAGCCACAGCATGGAGGTGGGTCAACAACTGTGAAGGCCACAGTGTCACCCGAGGCAGACATGCACCACACCAGTGACAGGAGGTAACCCAGCATTGTGATGGGTACAGTGGCTGCCCTGCATGGACAGCCACCACTGACATGCCAGCAGACCATGCAGGTCACAGACATGCATGGGTGTCAGCTGCACAGGCCATGGACAGGCTGACAGGGGCACCATGGACACAGAGCATGCACCATGGACCACTGCACACAGTCATCCAGTGCACAGGGTACAACATACACACACAGACACTGACTGATAGCTACCCCCACACCATAGTCACCTCCCCACGGACACACACACATACCCATGACTGCACCACCCCTGACGCAATGCACACCACTGCAGCTGAGCACCTATAGCCCACTGCAAATCAGAGACCACCACAGTATTCACATCAAAAGATCTGTATTCAAACAAAATATCAAAGTGAACTATATACAATAATATATACAAAGTTGGGGGGGAGGGCCACAAACAAGGTGGGGTGGGTAAGGGGCAGGGGTGAACAAATGGTACAGGAAAGGAGGAGTATGAGGGTGGGTCCAGGGGGGTAGGGGATATGAGGGGCAGAGGGACTGTTAATGAGAGCTCCACTCCCCCGCTCTGGCTGCTCCTCTGCTGGTGCCTCCTGTGGACCCCAATCTGGTCAATCTGTTGAAGGATTTCTAAGGATGCCCGTGCCACAGTCAATATCTCCCTCAATGCCTCCCTGATATCCATCAGATGTTGGACACCTAGGACAAGGGAGCACAGTCAATAGGCGTGAATGTACAGCCCCATACAGCCCACCCACTGTGCATGGCATACAGCCGTGGGACATGCCTCTGTGATGGTGTGTGACCACCCACAGTGGTCACGTCCACATTACCTACCCACCCAGGTGCATACAGCCATGCGGAATGCTGCACACACCCACTGGCCAAGTCATGCACAGCACCACCATTGCTGTTTAGTGATATGGCTATGTGGTACAAAGGCACTGGCACAGCCATGTACCCGGTGCACGCATGGACCACCATCGATGCACTCCCAGACATGCATTGCCACTGGACAGTGCTGACTGTAACAAGTTGCGTGCATGGCAGTGGTGTCAATGGATGGTGGCCATGCCCTGCTGCCCACCCTGTTACACAGCATGCAATAGTAATCATGGAGGTATGGCACTCACCATCATCGGGCCGGTCCCTCAGGCGCTGTGGACCGTCGCCCCACCTTGCGTCCCTGTCCTCTTGGTGGCACCGCATTTCATGGGCTAGGTGCCGCTCCTCTGGCCATGTGGAGCAAACATGGAGAGAGGAACATCAGTACAATCTTGTAGCAAAGCCCCCCTGCCCCCAGGTGTGTGCCCTCCCACCCAGCCAGACCCACCCACCCCACACCCTGATAACACCACCACAGCCAACACTGGATGGTCCTTCCCCATGTGCTGGACACATACAACCATGATACCCATATGGAAGATAAAATGTATTAACATAACACCTACCTGGCCGTGGCACCATGCCCCTCCTGGCAGCGTGACCGCGGGTGGAAAGAAGGTCTGGCTCCCTCCGCCACAGGTCGCCATACCTGTAGCGGCACTGCTCTGCTGTCTGCCCCCTTCCTGTGGCCTCCTCTAATGCAGTGGCCACCTCCTCCCACACCTGGGTCCTGGACCTGTCCAGGGGTGCCTCCCCAAACAGTGGTCCATGGTGTGGCTCCACTATGGCAACTAGGTTGGCCAGTTCTACCTGGCTCCACTGTGCAGCCCTCCTCTGCACCATTCTGCTAGCTCAGTCTGCAAAAATGGTGCTCTGCAGTGCAGCTCCCCACGTGCAGATGCTGCATGGTACAGCGCTGCCATTCCCTATCGTGCTGTCACTGAACAGCGTGATAGTGATGCACCCATGCCTGATGCATGGTGCCTGGGGGCAAAGGTCGGGCACAGGGTCAAGGGGCTCTGACACACGGACAGGCACAGCGCCATTGGAACCCAATGCATGTAGCATGATTAGATGCCTGTGTGCTACCTCCAGTAGCGGCCTACTGTGCTGTTGCCCCAGTGCGCCTATGATGGCCCAGTGTAGGTCACATGCAGTAATGTGACTTTGTTTTCCCTTACAGATCCTGAGCGTCTGCATGGGTCAGCGGTGGTGGGCCTGTCCACTGAGGACAGTCAGCTGGAGATGGAGGAAGGCCCATCCACCTCCACAGGTATATGTGGCTCAGTGTGACAGTGGGCCCGCCTGGCTGTCCACACTGATGTTGTTGGAACAGGTGCAGAGGAAGCTCTGCCCATGTCCCAGCGTGCCAGCGTCCATGGATGCCAGCATGGTGTGACTCGGACTGGTGCTGGGTCCATCACTGATGATGATGTCGCTAACAGCATGGGCAGTGACACATGTGTGCCACGGGATGGCCACACAACAGGTAACATCACGGCCATGGCTGTGGGTGGTGCTGCCGTGGAGGCCTGCGTGTCAGCACAGTCCCAGCCTGTGCCTGTCAGCACCAGTGGGGCAGCACTGGTGTTTGTTCAGGACAGTGGGACTGTTGCGGCCACTGTGGTGGCACCACTGAGCCCTGGGGAATGGCAGCCAGAGGGGCAGCATCAGCAGTCAGCCAATGGGCTTGGGGGTACAGGGTCAAGGAGCAGTGTCTGTGCATCGCCTGTGGACATGCCCAGACCTGGTCTGTGTGCAGCACCCACCATCAAGGGTGCTGAGCATCAGAGCTGTGCACACCCTGAGAGACAGGATGCCAAGGAGGCAGATGACCTCTTGGACAAGCACACCCACCTCTGCAAGCATCAGTCCAGCAGCAGATGAGGCTTACGACGTCAGTAGATGCACTGCGTGCAGCTCTGGAGAGGGCAGAGGAGCATCGCAGCAGAGACACAGCTCTGATCCTGGCAGGCATGGACCCGGTTGTGGGAGGATGTGACCCTGCCATTGACAGGCAGACACAGGCATTCACTGCTGTCATGGCCACAATGGACACACAGCCATGTGCCCATGTGTCGCAGACACCACGCAGTGCACTGTCCACCCCCCATTCCCGGCGTCATGTGACACCCTCCCTGTCAACACTGGGTTCAGCTGTGGGCATCCCGAGCACGCCTGGAGCAGGCATGTTTAGTGTGCTGCAGACCACTGCATGAGCATGGTCGCATTCACACAGTGGAACCCCTGGGGGACCATCGGTGCCACCTCATGAGGCTAGTGGTTGGCCTGTCAGTTCTGGCGAGATCTGGTGGGGCCACCCATGCATCCCGTGGTGGCGGGGCACTGTGTTGCATGACTGACCAGTCTCCCAACATGGCTACTGTCTGGTGCTGCCCTGTATGCATTGTGTCTTTCAGTGGGCATTGCACGGGTGGGTACCCGGCCCTGCACGTGGACACACAGTCCACCAGCACACCCTCCCGGCTGCTGTCCGCAGTTGCATGTGCATGATGATTCCTGGAATTGCGCTGTACACCAGTGTGCAATGGTGCTCAGCATCTGACACATGCACATGGACAGGCAGTGGGCGTGGTGGTCTGTGGACATGTGTGTGGTTAGGTGGCATTCTGGGTTAGTATGCCTCCTACCCTTTGTACATGTTTGGTGCGTTGTGTATGTGTGTGTGTGTGTGTGTGTGTCCATCCACGTGGCATGTTAGACCTCACCCATCCCTGGTTGTGTGTGTGGTTCCATGCCCTGCCACTTCGCTTGATGGCATGCACCCCTGGTGTGTGTCCATGTGTGTTTGTGGGTTGTGCCTTAGCCACTGTTGGTTGCACATGGCCCTATGACTTACCTGGGTTGGCTGAAGTGCTCCTCTGTGATGGTGTCCCGGTGCAGCTGTGCATGCCAGAGCAGTCGGGGGTCCCATTGCCCAAGGGGGGGGCTGCCCATCACCATCATCACTGGTGACCTCTTCATCCCCATCGCTGTCCCCCTCTTCAACCTGTACGGCTATCCCACATTCATTGGCCATGTTGTGCAGGATGCAACAGGCCAGGAATAGCCCACAGGCCTTTGAGGGGCTGTACTGTAGGGCACCGCTGGAGGTGTCCAGGCAACGGAAACATGCCTTCAGAATCCCAAACACCCACTCGATGATATTATGTGTGGTGGCGTGTGCCTCATTGTAGCATTGCTGCTATGGGGTCACGGGCCGCCGGTAGGGTGTGAGCAGCCAGGAACGGAGTGGGTATCCACTGTCACCTGTGTGTAGAGGGTGGAGGTTAGTTTGGTGATCAGCATTGCCCTGCCCCGGCCATGTAGGCCACTACCCATTTCACCTCTGACCATGCCCCCCAGGCCCTATAATTGTCTATGTGGTTTGCATACTCACCCACTAGGTGGCCAGTGAGGATATCCCACTCTCAAATCTATGGCACAGTGCCGACTGGTGCCAGATGAAGGCATCATGTGCTCCCCCAGGGTGCGTGGCACAGACATTGATTATGCACCCCCTGGCATCACACACCACCTGGCAGTTGATGCTGGCATAGCCCTTGCGATTGATGTATGCTGCCCCCTTGGGGCCAGGTGATGTGCGGATGGCCACATGGGTGCATTCTATTGCCCCTAGCACACCAGGCATACGTGTTACCCTGTGGAACTCCTGTATGTTTGCTGTGTGCTCTGCCAGTGTGTTGGGGAAATGGATGTACTCTGCAGTATGTGGCAGCAGTGCGCTGAGGAACTGGGTGAGGTGGCGTGACGTGGCCAACTGGGTTATGCCTGTGGTGTCCCCAGTTGGTCTCTGGAAGGTACCCATGGTGAGCAAGCACATGCAAGCTGTCACTTATGTCTCCACTGACAGGGCATGGCTCCGTCGTGTGGATGCCTGCATCACATCACTGCACAGCTCACAGAGCCACCTCAGAATTGCCTGATTCATGCGGTACCAGCCCACAATCTCGGTATCACTGTACAGCTCGAAGCTGGTGCAGGCTCGGTACTGCCTGTTGGGGGCATACCGCCGACAAGCCCTTCCACGACCACGCCCTCCTGCTGCCCGCCTTCTCACCCCCCTCATTACGGCCTCCATCTGGAAGGTGGCACTGGCCATGTCCCTGGCTTGTGTTCACCTCCCCTGGCAGCTGTTACTGTATTCCCCCCTGCTGTCCTGAATGCTACTTCCCCTGCACCGGGAACACCTGCCTGTGCTTGCCTCACTGCTGTGTGTGTACTTCCCCCTTCTGCACTGTCTCCCCATACCTTCCCCTGTGCCTGTTGCTTCCAGGTACCCTTTCAAGTCTGGCCCTGTGTGTCCCTGCTGCCCAGTTTTCCCTGCTATCTTTGGCTCTCATGTGGCTTCCCTGTAGTGTTCTTGCACCTCTCCCTTGCTCCCTTTTATTTTGGCTCATTTCCGCTATGGTGCAACTTCCGCTTGCTCCCCTATTGCGCATGGCGCAAGTTGTGGAATATCGCACTGTGCCATTTATGCATGGTTCCTCCCCCTTCAGTTGCACATGCATTCATTATCATTGCGCTGTTGCTCAGCGTGATTTGGGGGCGCAACTGCCTCCTGCTGAATATCGCAGAATGGTACATTTTTGGACTTGCGCAGGTGCAACCCTATTGCACATGGCTCAACTCTTTTGAATATCTGGGCCTGTGTTTTTAACATGAACTGTGATTTTTATTCTTAAGTCAGAAAATGTTCTGTGAAACAAAAGGAATTTGGTTATTTTCTGCAGAATTTCACATCAGTTGGGAAAATTCTACATTTTCCATGATCTTCAGAGCAGACACATAATTTTCCCTCAAGTGGAATTCTTCTTCAGAGCAGACACATATTTCTCCCTCAAGTGGAATTCTAGTGGAAGCAAAATCCTGCAGTTCTACACATCCTTGTTAGGTATGAACACACTTTAATAATTTTCTGTTGGAATTTTGATAGCCTGATGATCCTTTGAAGCATCAAATTGAAACAGTAAATTATATCTGAAACAAAGGTTGTTGCAATCAACAATTTATACAGGAACTAACTGTTCCAATCAGTGCAGAATGTTCTTGACAGGAACAACCTCTTTTCACCTCTACTAAGCTTGTACCTGTAGCAATCTAGTGCAGAGCACTTCTCAGGTCTTATAATTATCCTTGGTATTGTGCAAACTGCAGTGGCTGCCAATGAGTGGTGGGTCACTTTCAAGGTCAGTTTGCTGACCTATAATGCCTTATAAAGATTTAGTCTAGGCTACCTGGAACACTCCTAACTCTTAACCTTAAATCTCTCCCTCCACTCTTCTGATGTGGGTCACCTAGCCATTTTCAGGGCAAAGTTGAGATCTTCAGGTAATCAAGCATTCAAACTAGAGGACCTGTCCTTGGAACAGGCTTCTTCGATCTCTTTGGGAAGCTCCTTGTTGGAGGCTTTTAATAAGGGCCTAAAGTCTTTCTTCTTTCAGGAATGTGTTTCAGCTATTCCTAGTAAATTACTGATCTGATGCCACCCATGGTTAATTTATTTTAAGATGGAATGCATTTTGCACATATTTATAACTTGAAAATTTATTAATTTCTGTTATTTTGTTCATCTTTTGTTGATTTTATTTGGTGATTTTAATGTACCGCACTCTGAGCCTCTTGAAATGGGTGACACTTAAATAAACGTTTACTTACTTTCTTACCAGTTAATTCCAGGGCATTTACTTTATTGGGAAAACTTGTAAGAGAATCAAGTGCATTTTAGCTCTGCTCAGTAGCAGGAATGTGAACAATCATTGCATATACTGTTCAATAAACTCTAACGAATGTAGTAGTACAGATGTTGTGAATTAGCAAACTTGATTTATTCCTTAAAATATTAACTTATAATTTATGAATGAATGTCACAAAGTAATAAGCAGATATGGTATGTAAATATTTAAGAAAATTCTATATATCATGGGATTTTAGGTTTTATCCTATTTTAAACTGCAGGTCCATCACTACTGCATTCACTGATTTGGTGTTAAACTTACATGAAACATATATTTTGATAACGTCAATGTTCATATGAATTCTACCAGTTGTGGGAATGAGACTCTTATCCATCTTTCCCAAAGAATAGCTCCTTCACCACAACACAACACAAGTTTCATCAACATAGCAGTAGACATAAATGGAAGATATATTTTAATAACATGAAACTTCTACCTAGTGTGGACATCAGAATCTTTACATTCTAATCCACAACTCAGTTCATTTACTGACACAGTACAACAGATTCATGGATTTAGACTTGAACTTGCATCACACACACACACGCGCTATATCTAGCCATCTGTCTGTCTGTCTATCTATCTATCTATCTACAATATCTATCTTCATTGCAAAAACTACATTAGTGCAGATTGGGGTTGCTCACCACAAAAGCCAAACCCCACAAAGTTTGGACATGTGCTAATATGGTTTCAACCCAATGCCTACAAACTCAGGAAATGTGCTATTGTTGTTGTCAAGCCTAACTTCCTCCCCTTCCTGTTTCTGTCCAAAGCCAATCTGCAGGTATGGGCCCATGCATCAATTGTGTGGTACCTCATACAAGGCCAACATACACAAAAAATGGAAATAGGAACTCTAATCACTACTGTATCCCCTCTTTCATTCCCAATGAATTTCCTTAGGTTTTGAGACAATATGGTGGTAATTTGTTTTGTGCAGGGCCATTGAGGCCCTGTGAGAACCAGGAGGTTGCTCCTAACTTTCTTTGCCCCTCTAAACTTTCTTTCCCAGGGCCCTTTAAACTCTGAATAAACAAGATTCATAGAGTACTTTGGAAACTGTGCAGGAGTCCTAACTTTCTTTGTGCAGGGCCCTGCACAAAGCATGAGATGAGATATAACTTTCTTACTATTTTGTGCATGTATGATTTTAATTGTTGCACACAATGGGCCAGATATTCAGAAATACGCCATTAGCCAGCACAAGTCTGGTGCAGCGCAAATCCGATGTGCCATGGTGCAACAAGTGCCATATTCAGAGGTTGGGCATGCTGAAATGTGCCAGCGCAACACATCTGAATATGGCACAAATGCAATATGGCGCAACTAGACTTGTGCCATGGCACAACCAGATGTGCACCATGGCACAACCAGACATGCACCATGGTGCACAAAGAGAAGCCCCAGGCATTGGTGGGAGCACAGCAGCAGAGTAACAGAGGGGTGCACGGCAGAGGAATATCAATCAATCAATCAATCAAACTTTATTTTTAAAAAGGCACTTGTCTTAAAACCAAAGCACCTGTACAATTTCATAGAACAATAAATAAACAAAATCTAAAACTATTATAAATCAATAAAAGCTATGTTAAAAAGATGGGTCTTCAAGGCTCCTTTAAAACTCAGGACAGTCGGACTATTTCGCACCTGACGAGGTAGAGAATTCCACAGGGTTGGGGCCATAAAACTAAATGATCTAGCCCTGATGTTTTCAAGCGGACCCTAGGAATCTCCAGCAATCCCTCATCAGTGGATCGGAGGGCGGGAGGGACAGTAGGGCAAGGAGCTCTTTCAGGTAAGTGGGTTCCTGTCATGTAGGGCTTTATAGGTCAGCAAACCGACCTTGAGGCGATTAAGCCAAAATACTGGCAGCCAGTGCAGTCTGCGGAGCACAGGCATTATATGACTGGATCTAGAAGAACCAGTCAATAACCTGGCCGCCGCATTCTGCACTAGCTGCAGAAGACGAAGCTAAACCCCCTATAGCCCTAGGTACAGGGAGTTGCAATAGTCAAGGCGGGAGGTAACGAAGGCGTGGATCAATGTTGGAAGATCTTCTGGAGGAACCAGATGCTTCACCCTGGTGACATTCCTCAGATAGAAAAAGGAAGTTTTGACCACCGCTGACACCTGAGCTTTAAGTGTCAAGCGGTCATCAATTATTATGCCAAGACATGGCACATGGCAAGAACAGACCTGGGGACAGTACCAGGGATGCACAGTGGCAGACCACAGGTGGCCACCACCAGAAGGGCACACACAGGCACCCTTGACACCCCCACCCTGGAACACAACAGTGGCACAGAAAGCAGGCAACAGGTGGCACTAATGGCCAATGGAGGGCCACCAATGGAGTCCCCCCAGCTGCATGCTGTGCCCCCACCCACCCAGACCCCAGCAAGCCACACCCAGGACCATGCTGCCAGGACACCACCACCTTGGGACACACCAATGCACACAGCAGTGCACTGCAGAAGCACGACCCGCACAGGCACACACCATGCCACTGCAGCTTGGCTCCTCATGCCAGCTGCAAATTAGACACCGACACCAACAGGTAAGTCAAAATATCTGTATTGAACAAAACTTTATACAAGTGCAAGTGATGGAAAAGGGTAGGAAAGTGAGGGGAGAGGACAAGGAACAGGGACTGTACAGTGGGAAGGGGGATAGATGAAGGAGGGACATCAGGGAAAGGCTGGTGCTGAACTAAGGGCGGCCATGCCCAGCTGCCTCCTGGAGCCTCTGTCACCACCGGTCTGCCAGGATGAGCAGGTGCACCTGTTGGACTGCCTCTATAGTTGTGGGTGTGCTTAACATGATCTGCCACAGCAACCTGCAGTACAGGGGAAGCCTTGACCTCCATCAGATACCTATGACAAATGACAGGACAGGTGATTAGTGTAAGGTCCCAGGGTACCATGCCCACCCACTGTGCATGATGGGCAGTGGGAACACACACCCCTGGAGTGTCTCCTCAGCCAACCACAGGGGATGGGCCAATGCCTGCCAGCAACCCAGCATGCCATGACAGTGCACAGAGGTGGACACCGCTGCTCAAAAGCTACCCGACTGTGCAGCAACAGTCAGATGGCACAGGGCACCAGCAGCACCACTGCATCACCAGTAGTAGCTGGATGCACACCCACCCCACCAACAGCTGGTACATGTGTGCAAAGGCTGCCCCACACTGGCATGCACCGCACACAGTGTGCAACACACAGCTGCCACGGCACATGGCACAGGTGGCCATGGCCACACCCACTCCTCCACTGACCACCCTGTAATGTGCATAGGAACAGTACAGTGCCTACCTGGCCACTGTGGCCCCGCTGGTACCTGTGCCGCCACTGCACCACCACTGCCGTGTCCCACTGCATCCTTCTGGGCTGGCCCAGGTGTTCCTGCTGCTCGAGCTCAGCACCAGTCTTCAAGTCCTGGGAATGGAACAAGGACAGGTACACACTGAGTACACCTGTAGCATGTGCCCACCCACCACTGTGCACAGCATGTGCCCCTGCCCGCCATGGCCTGCAAGGCTGTATCACAATGCAAGCTGTGGCTGGCAATGCCACACTGCAATGTGCATGATGACAGTGTGCTCCACTGCAGTGCATGCCAGGCAGTCAAGCCATCACCACAGTACAGCACTAGAACACACATGCAGCATGGGAAGACTTACCTGGCCGTGGCATGGCCCCTCTGCGAATGCGCGCCTGCAGCTGTCTCAGGCTTTCAGGGTCCCACAGCATGAGGTCCCCATACTGGTGGCAGCATTGATCCCCTGTTCTGGCCACCCCAGTGTTCCACACTAGGCTAGCAGTGATGCCCTGCCAGACCTTCATCTGGGGCTCTTGCAGGGGAACCTGCCAAATAGCCCTGGTGCATGTGGCTGCACACAGGCCATCAGATTCACTAATTCCACATTGGACCAGTTACGGGCCCGGTGAACTCCCTGCTGCACCATTAGACCGGCAGAGATATGTGGAGACAAAATGGTGGCCAGAGGCGTACATGTGCACAATGTGTGTGGGATGCATGCCTCATGGAGGCATACGCTCTGTCCACCAATTGCACATTGCCTGAGATGTGTGAAATGGGCATGACTTGACAGACATGTGGTGGTGGTGTCCCAAAGGGTCAGCAGGTCACAATAGGGGTCAGGAGTCACCCGGTGCACTGTGCGCATGCCTGCACAAAAGCAGTCATAGCACACAGTGCACCATGGCTCCTGTTGCGCAGTGGGTGCACAGTGTGCAATAGGCTGTAGCACACCACCCAACGCATGTGTACTGCTGTCCTGAGCACTGTGCATGCCTGCACATTGCACCACGACTTGCTCCAGAGCAATTCCATTGCTCATGGAACAAGTAATGACATTAAGCTTCTACATTCAAATGAGCTCATCAGCCAATGCGTGGTGCACTGGGGTAATTAGCATGTCATTACCATTGCGCAAATCCTCATTTGCATGTGTTGCACTATAAAAGTGACACGGAACAGCACAGGCCATGGACTGGTATTGCAACCATCTGAGGTAAGTTGTGCATGCTGCTGAACACAACCAGCATTGCAGGGTGGATGGAGTAGGCTGCTGCTGACACTGACACACATGTCCATGTCCACAGGTAGCACTATGTCGGAGCATGAAGAGAGAGAGGAGCATGAGTCCGCTTGCAAACGCACTCCTAACTTTACCAAGACAGAGGCAGATGCTCTGTTCGAGGCCTACCTCGACAGAGAGCCACTACTGACTGGTGCCACAGGCTCACCACAGCCCAGGGCTGCAACCTGAGTGGAGGTGGCGGCAAGTGTCTACCAGCAGGACAGCCACCTGCGGTATTTGCAAGACTGCAGGAAGAAGGTGGGCACCAATAAGGGCCACATAAGGGAGAAGGTGGAAGTAATTTGAGCAGCCTGGACAGCCACCAGAGGCGGACCTGCTGATGTGCCACAGCTCATGGCGAAGGAGGAGTTGGTGGTGGCCACCATGCGCAGCAGCAACACTGTTGATGGTGTGCCGGATGGAGGCTTTCAGACAGGAGGAAGCCCATCACTGCATAGTACATATGATGGGCACACACAGCAAGCAGTGGCCGGAGCAAGGGGGGTTTGGGGGGCTGAGGGCCATGCATTACTGACACATTCTCTTTCAGCACTGGCACACCTGCTTGCAGCAGATGGGGCACCAGCAGCAGCCGTGGAGGCAGGTCCAGCCACGTGGGAACAGCTATCCACCTCCATGGGCATCTGGGGGCCTGATCAGCTGCAGCACACCACCGCTGTCCAGCCGGATGTCCTGGGCATGGGGTCGGATGAGGCCCTGGCTGTGTTTCAGCAGGATGCCAGACATGGTGTCCTCTACCTGGAGACACAGATCATGGTGGGGTCTGACACAGATGATGACTTGATCGTGATCCTGGACAGCATGGGTGTTGTTGTTGGGGAGATGCCCATACCAGTACCAACCCAGGCAGCATGCCCGGTGACCTGTCAGTGGTGGGCCAGCTGCCCGCCTCCACTGCAGGTGCTGTCGTGTGCACTGCCACAGCAGTGCCATGTGGTGGTGGTGGTGTTGCCACACAGGCACTGGGCAGCATACAGGGGCCAGAGGGGCAGCAGTGGCAGGCAGCAGGGGGCCATAGGGCAGCTAGAAGTGGGGTCCACTGCTGGGGAGCCTCATAGAGACCTACCCACTACCCCATGGGGACCCCACTGTGCAGCATCCACCTGAGTGGGGTCTGTGCAGCGGGGTCATACACCAGTGGAGGGTCGGTGCCCTGCCTAGGTTCCCCTGGGCACCGACCCATTGGCAGAGCACACCCATTTGCTGCTGGCCTCCATGGAGCAACAAGTGCTGCTGGTAGCTGGGGTGTGTGCACTGCATGCAGAGGTGTGCCAGGTGGCTGAGCAGCATGAGAGAGGCACTATGCAGCTCCTGGAGGCTATTCAGCACTTGCGGGAGGACACAACTGCATCCCAAGATCACACTGTCAATGCAATCATGGATGGCCTTGCACTGCTAGCTGCTACAGGGTGTGGCTGGCCACCTCGAACACCACATAGTGCACTGTCCACCCCAGGATCCCAGCATCAAGCAACACCCTGTCTGTCGATGCTGGACTCTGCTGTTGGCATTCCAGGCATGCTTGGGTGCCTACACACCCCTGTGTTGACCCGGTCATGGTCCCACAGTTCAACCCCTGGGGGACTGTTGCATACACCCCCTGCGGCTGATATGCAGTCTGTGGCTGCTGATCGGCCCTGGCGTGGCCACCCCAGTGGCCACGATGGCCATGGTTCTGTGCGGCAGACCTGATGTGCGTGCTGCCCTGGCTGCAGTCTGCTGTGCCCTATGCATGCATGGGAGGTGTGTGTGTGTGTCTGTGTGTGTGTGTGTGTGTGTGTGTGTGCATGCTACAGGGGTGACACCTGTGTGTTATGCCGCATGCTGCCTGTGTGCGTGCCTGCCTGGCTGCTGGCCCATGTGGCATGGGCATGATTAGAACAGATCTGCACTGGTTACGCCTGTGCACCGGTGAGCTGCATCTGATCCCCACCACACCTGGGCATGAGTGTGTGTGTGTGTGTGTGTGTTTGTTGCTGTTCCCTGCAGTGTGCAGTTGTGTGTGGCTTTGTGGCACTGTCACCCCCACCCCTGCACCACTCCTCTGTGTATGCATGCCCATTGCCATGCATGCCCCGCCTGTGTGTTGTACCTGTGTCTGTGGCCAGTGTGTGGGGGTGGCGCCACCTACCTGCATGCACCATAGTGCCCCCGTGCGATGGTGTCCCTGTGTTGGCATGCAATCCTCTGAAGCCGGGGATCCCTCCACCCGGGGGGGTGCTGTCCACCACCCTCCAGCCCATTGCCTTTGTTGTCTCAACTACTGTCTCCCTCATCAACCTCGACAGCTATCCCACGGTGAATGGCCATGTTGTGCAGTATGCAGCAGGCCAGGAATGGGCCACAGGCTTTTGAGGGGCTTTACTGTGTGGCACCACCAGGACTGTATAGGCAATGGAATCATGCCTTCAGCATTCCAAAAACATGCTCAGTGATGTTCTGTGTGCTGGCACTTGCCTCATTGTACCGTTCCTCTCCTGGGGATGATGGGCACCGGTAGGGGGTGAGCAGCCAGGGCCTGAGTTGATAGCCACTGTCACCTGTGTGGACATTGACGTGGTTAGCCCTGTGTCCTCTGTTGCTGTGCCCCTTTCCTATCCCTGGCACCCTCGCCAGTGCACCCACCCTGCCCTCCCCATTCCATGCCCTGTTCTGCCCAGCACCCCGTACCAATCCCATACTCACCCACTAGGTGGCCTGTGGAGTTGTCCCCATGCTCGAACCTGTAGTACAGCACAGATTTGTGCCAGATTAATGCATCATGTGCACTCCCAGGGTGCGTGGCACTGACATTGTTGATGCGCCCCTTGGCATCGCACACCACCTGTCAGTTCACACTTGGGTACCCCTTCCTGTTCAAGTATGCCACACCCTCAGGACCAAGTGGCATGCAGATGCCCACATGGGTGCAGTCAATGGCCCCAAGCACACCAGGCATGCATGCTACCCTGTGGAAGTCCTGCATGGTTGTTGTAGGCTCTGCCTGTGTGCTGGGGAAATGGATGTATTCTGAAGCATGTGGCAGCAGGGCATTGAGGAACTGTGTGAGAAGGCGGGACGTGGCTGACTGGGTTATGCCTGTTGTGTCCCCTGTTGGTCTCTGGAAGGTGCCCGTGGTGAGCAGGCACATGACAGCTGTCACCTTTGTCCCCGCAGACATTGCATGACTCCATTTTGTGGGTGCCTTCATCTCATCACTGCACAGCTCGCAGAGCTGCCTCAGAATGGCCCTGTTCAGGAAATACCGGCCCACAATCTTCATACTGGTGTAATTTTCGAAGGTGGTGTGGGCATAGTACCACCTGTCACGGGCGTACCACTGACGGGCCCTTCCATGGCCACATCACTTTTTCTTCTGCCTCCTCACACCCCTCATTACGGCCTCCATTAGGAAGGGTGCACTGGCCATGGCCCCTGATGTCCTGTCTCCCCCGGGTGGTCTGATGCTGCAGGCTCTATGCCACCATGGTGCACTGTGTGTGTCACTTTGACTGCCTCTGCCTCTCACTGTCTCAGCCCCTAGCTCACTCTCCACTGCCACCTAGGTCCCACGCCCCTGTGGCTGCCTGTGTCTGTCACTCTGTCCCTCACAGGCTCTGTCTCCCTTTCTCTGTCAGTTTCTGTCCCTCCTCCTTCTCTTTCCACTCTCTCTCTCTCTCTCTCTCTCCGTCTCTCTCCCTAGCACCTGTTTCAAGTGCTGTCTGTGTACTTGTGCCCTGTATTTATAGGCTCAAGTCTGTTTGGCACATCCAGGTGTTGCTCCACACTTGCGACATGGTTCCGCGGTTGAAAATTGCACTGAGCCGCATATTCATGTGCATGCTCCCTGCTTTTGTGCATGCATTCATTATAGTTGTGCACTGGCACACTAGGACTTCGCTGCACAATTGCTTCCACTGAATATCGCTCCTTGGCAATAAGTCCACTTAAGGCCAGTGCTAACTAGTTGTTACGCACAACTGCTTTGAATATCCCAGCCAATGCATCTAATTGCTCTTTAAATCACTCATATTTTTTACCTTTTTTGTTTCTCAGGTTTAAACATTTTGTTCTCATAGGTCTTAGAATATTTTTCATGATGGTATCTTCAAAATCTTCATACAGCATGTAGATTCACAAAATGTTATGCAAGTATTTCTTTGTGAATGTTTTGTGTTTAATTAAAAATATATAACTGCTAATTAAATTTAACAAAACACATTGTCTCATTACACCACTCCCTCACATTGGTTAAGAGCACTGATCTGCAAACCTGGAAAACTGGATTGGAATCCCACAGCCACCACTTGCATACTGTGTGACCATGAGCAAGTCACTTAACTTCCCTGTGCTCACAGGATGCACCTGGAAACTAGTCTCAGCTTAATGTGTCTTTCCTGTCCAAAAATTATAAAATAAATAAATAAACCAACACTAATGTGTCAACCTTAACACTAAAATATTTAATAACTTCTCAGGCATTGAAGTTTTTGTTCATATGGAAATTTTATTCTGCAGCAGAGTTGTTGCAGGAAACAAGACCATTTCAATGGCAGTTGATTCTGTTTGTCATCAGGAAACTGTGACACTGTGTTGCATTCTGATGGACTCCGTTGTATTTGATTGAAACAAGAGATGCCTCTGGTGTGCAATTAGCACCAACCCCTAGATGTGGCTAGTACCCCGGGGCTAGGAACACCCCTATTCTCTGCTTGATGCCAACAGAGGGTTGTCATAGGGTATCACCCCCCTCCTGAAAGAAGCAGGACACTTCTGCTGTATTATTCACAGGAAAACCTAGTATACTTTTTTTGGTAATACCTTTTATTAGACTAACTGAAGAATTTTTATACAAGCATTCAAGATCTCTAAGGTCCCTTCATCGGGTGTGGAGAAAACTAGTTTTGCTTTTCATAGGACTTTGTTTTTTTAATACCCATAACCTTTATTAGTTTAAATATTTGTTATTAAATTTGAAGGTTGGAGTTTATAGCCACCCCCATGAGCTCACAATTGACATATTTCCAAGTCGTCCCTAAGTCCATTTTAGGACAGCCCTCCCCCTTTAAAAAATTCTAAGCCCTGTTTTGGGACTTTTTTTTTTTTTCCAGTTTTTTCCTTACCTGCAGGAGGAGGATCATGACAGACAACTGAGTATTTTTTTTATTTAGTTGTTTAACCAGGTATAGCACACTAAGCTGAAAGCTTTTTTACAGGAGTGACCTGGGAGCACAAGGAGGTTAAGTGACTTGCTTAGAGTCACACAGTATGCAAGTGGAAGCTGTGGGATTCAAACCCAGGTCTGGTCTGCTGGATATCACCAAATTTGCAGCTCAGAGCCTTAGACCACTGCGCTATACTGCCTCTTCAGGCTTTGCTTTGGGACCTTGAGGAATCGTGGCATTGGACATGGATGAATCACAACATGAGACATTGAGGAATTGTAACTTGGGATCAGTATATGTGGGCACTTTGGGGAAGATGTGGTTGGCATGGGTGCTTGACTGTGGGTAAGGGTGTTCCTTTATTATATTGAATGGATGGATGGAACAAGATGGGAAGGGGAACTTAGACATTAGGTGGAGGAAGGGTTTGTTACTTGGTGTGGCAAAGGAGGGAATACTGGCAGCAGAATTGTTACCTACCACCTGCCATTTTCAAGTTGGTGTAGGCAGAGGGTACCTGTGGCAGGTTTGGGACCACTCCACGGGTTGTTTTAGTGTTTGGTTATTTGCATGGGAAGCACTGCCAGTGGGGTTCACCAACCACTGCTGACTGCTTAGAGTTGGGGTAGCATGTGGGAGGGGTCGGGCAGCCACAGTTGGTTAGGTAATAGCTCAAGCAGGTGGGGGGGGAGACTGGTGGAACACTGGGCTGCTGACCACCAGACAAACTTGATGTTTGGTCTTGTACTGGTGATTGGGATGGGCTCCCAACTACAGGTACTCATTAACAAAAGTGAGGGCCATGTTTGACGCAGCTGCACAAACACAGCAGTTTCAAGTTATGAAAATGGAGACCCCTCACAAACCTGATGTACTGTATGTCAGCTTTACAAAAATCCAGTTATCCTTAGAATGGTCAAAATCATTCTGTGCATACACTAAAATGGCATTTTACATTCTTAATTTTAAAATGATACATTTTTCAGTAATGCTGCCTCTCAAAGAATTCTAAAAACCCAAAGATTTTAGCTATTGTATCAATTCCCAGCTATTTTTGTACCATTGTTGAGCAAACAAAATGCCTTTGTTTCCATATTGCTATCAATTTTAAGCATTCTAGAACTTTTAAGCCACAGAACTGACCATTTCCAAATTAAAGGTATCAAAAGGTCTTGCCATTGACACCATGAATACCAATTTCAAGCCATTCTGTCCTGGGATGGGTACGACAGTAAGGTATAATAATAATAATAGGAACTGCATTTAAAAAACTAAGTTAGGATATTGTTAAGTTTGTTTTTTTTTGACAATATACAGAAAGTCAGGGATCCAAAGTTAGCCATCTTAGTCAAGTAATGACCCTTGTTACTGTATGCCAATTGAATGTAAGCAAGATGATATGACTTCATAGTTAGTACAATAAGTTACATTCAGTTTATGGTAACACTTTAAGTTTCCTTATCTACACTGTAGTTAGAGTATAACTACACTGTAACTGCATTGCAATTGCCATGTAGCTACATGTAACTACAGTGTAATCACCCCTGTTGCATATAATTAGTGATTACTTACACTGCAGTTACATTGAAACTGACACTTAAGCATGTGTTTTAGAAAGAAATACAGAAACCAAACCAGCTGGGTATGTGGGGATTTCTTGTCTCCTTGTACCCCTCAGGGATCCAATAGCCTGCTCTTTTTCCAATTTGCCTGTCAGACATTCTACCTCCAAGTGTACAAATTGTTTAAAATGTTGTGGTCTAACTTGGTGTTTGGTTGGGGCAGTGACTGCACTGCACTAAGACGTCCCAAAATGATGAATCATGTCTGTTCTTCGTTGCTCTTCACCTTGCCTGAAACTGATGTAAAAGCCTGTTCTGTACAGTGCTGAAAGTGACTTTTGTTTTGGTGATGCTAGCCTACCCCCTAAACACATACGGGCATGCCAATGATGCTTTGAACTGTGATTGAGGCTGCTAAGTGAATATGTGTGTGTGCTTGACAATTTTTATACATTTGTTTACTCCTTATATCCTTTATGGGCTCCACATCTTGTTATTTTTGACTCTCCGGTAACTGTTATTTCCAAATGTAAGAAATACCTAAACTTTCTGTCACATGTCATTAATCCCACTCCCTGCCTCCTTTGAATGTTTAAGTGGGGGGAGGGAAATTGGAGACAATTGAAAATGGAAATTGTGTAATACTGGTGTACATGTTCCAACAAAGAACATCACATCTTTTTTTATTATAATGATTATTATTGTGTCATCTGAAGAATATAACATAATTACAAGTAGATGACATCATAATTTAATCATCAGGAGATCCTGAGGAAGTATTTTTTCACAGAGAGGGTGGTGGATGCATGGAGCAACCTTCCTGAGGAGGTTGTGGGGTCTAAAACTGTGGGAGACTTCAAGAATGCATGGGACAGACATAAGGCAATTTTTGTGGGGGGTAGGAAGAAATAGGCTGTTGGTTAAATAGGATCTGCAGCTTATCCTCTAGGTAGAGAAATGGGCCAAGTGGTCCTTATCTGCCATCAAAGTCTATGTTTCTATGTATCCTGATTTCGACACTTGTATCAGACACCATTAAGGACTGAGAGAGATGATGAGAAAGTGTTTTAAGAAGGTGTAATTAAAAAGAGAGAAAACACAAGAGAGAGAGAGAGACAGACAGACATAGGCAGAGAGACCGAGACAGTGGCAGAGAAGCAGTGAGCCCAAAAGTCAATTTAAAATAAAAAAAGAGCATTTAATCAAGCTTGCCAACTGTATGACAAGGTTTGGGGAAGGTGTTAAACTAATTCAATAAGATTAAGACAGTGTTGTTGTTGTTGTAATAGCTCTATTTACTATGTGCTCACACTCACCAAACTCCTCACCTGTGGTGCCTTGGGGTGGACCTGGTCTGTTGGTTTCATACACTATCCCCAGCCACCTTTGATGCCCCAGTTGAGCTCCTCAATTGGAATGCTACTTACATTTCTGTCAGGTAGTTTGGCAGTTTTATATACAAACTGTTTGATAAAGCTTGCTCTACTCCTCATCTGAGATACTTGTTCATCAATGTTTCATTGTGATTAAAGAACCAAATCAACAATCTTGTTAGCAAATTGCATGCAACAATGTCTAAAGTTCCACATTTTTTTTCTATGTTTAGACTACAGTTCTATGTTAGGCCAGGACGATACTGTGAGTAATAACTTGCATTCAGAGCTTCTTCCCCCATGCAAGCAGGAACAATTTAATTTTGCTTCTCTTAAGAGACAAACACAGAATTTCCAATAGTCAGATAAGGTGCACTCTTTAGAAACTATACCTCTTTGGTTTGTTCAGAATACAATCTGGGCAAAAAAAAATTGTCGGAATGAGGTAGTTCATAGGAGGTTCATTCATATTTAATAAAATGAATGAGAGATTTAGGAAGAGTGCACACAGTTTTGCCTGAAGCTGACATTACTCTCAAGCCATGCTCCCTCAGCCAGCAATTATGACATGCCTTCAGTCAGCATGATACAGAATACTCAGCAGAGGTTGTCTATTACTGACTGACATCTTCTCTGCATTCTAAACACTTACAAGTGACATTTCTACTGTACTAGATGTTTTGTCAAGCATCAGCTGCTCCTCTGAGAGGTGAGGCACACACATGCTACTAACACTTAGAGTTAAATGCAATATGGCAGATATCCAGGCTGATTGATTTTTGTAGTTTTGATGACTCAGTCATTGACCTTCTAGTAATGCATTTCTTACTCTTTAAAAAAAAACAATAATGTTGAAGGAAATCACAAACTCAGTTGTCAACTTAATTCATATAAAGACCATGGGCCAGATATTCAAAAGGGTTGTGCCATGCGCAATAGGGTTGCGCCAGTGCAAGTCCGAAAATGTGCCATTCTGCGATATTCAGCGGGAGGCAGATGCACCCCCCAAATCACACTGCACAAGAGCACAATGATAATGAATGCATTTGCAACTGAAGGGGGAGGAACCATGCATAAATGGCGCAGTGCGATATTCAACAACATGCGCCATGCGCAATAGGAGAGTAAGCGGAAGTTGCGCGATAGTGGAAATGAGCCAAAATAAAAAGGAACAAGAGAGAGGCGCAAGAACGCTACAGGGAAGGCACATGTTGCTGAACCATAGCCAGCCACACAGGCAACACACACACACAGGGCAGGACAGAGTCAGAGCACCTGGAACCCACAGGAACAGGGAAGGTGTGGGGAGCCACAGCCACAGTGCAGTGCAGAAGGGGGAAGTGCCACACAACACTGAGGCCACCAAAGGAAGATGTTCCTGGTGCAGGGGAAGTAGCAGCCAGGACAGCGGGGGGAACACAGAAACAGCTGCCGGGGGGGAACACAAGCCAAGGACATGGCCAGTGCCACCATCCAGATGGAGGCAGTTATGAGGGGGGGTGAGAAGGCAGGCAGCAGGGGAGCACGGCCGTGGAAGGCCTGTCAGCGGTATGCCCCCAACAGGCAGTACCGAGCCCACACCAGATTCGAGCTGTACACCGATACCAAGATCGTGGGCTGGTACCGCCTGAACCGGGCAATTCTGAGGCAGCTCTGTGAGCTGTGCAGTGATGTGATGCAGGCACGCACACGATGGAGCCATGCTCTGTCAGTGGAGACAAAAGTGACAGCTTGCATGTGCCTGCTTGCCACGGGTAATGCTCCAGAGACCAACAGGGACATGACAGGCATAACCTAGTCGGCCACGGCCACGCCACCTCACCCAATTCCTCAGTGCACTGCTGCCACATGCTGTGGAGTACATCCATTTCCCAGCACACCGGTGGAGTGCACAGCAAACATACCAGAGTTCCATGGGGTATGTATGCCTGGCGTGCTGGGGCAATAGACTGCACCCATATGGCCATCCGCGCACCACCTGGCCCTGAAGGGGCGTATACATTAATCTGAAGGGCTATGCAAACATCAACTGCCAGGTGGTGTGCGATGCCAGGGGGTGCATAATCAATGTCTGTGCCATGCACCCTGGGACAGCACATGATGCCTTCATCTGGCACCAGTCAGCACTGTGCCACAGATTCAAGAGTGGGGACATCCCCACTGGCCACTTAATGGGTGAGTATGCAAACCATGCGGAAAGACATTTAGCTTGGGAAGGGCATAGTCAGAAGTGACATGAGTATTGGCCTAGATGGCCCAAGGCAGGGCGACGCTGATCACCAAGCTAACTTCCACCCTCTACACACAGGTGACAGTGGATACCCACTCTGTCCCTGGCTGCTCACATCATACCGGCGGCCCACGACCCCATCACAGCAATGCTACAATGAGGCACATGCCACCACACGCAATGTCATCGAGCAGGTGTTCGGGATGCTGAAGGCACTTTTCCGTTGCCTGGACATGTCTGGCGGTGCCCTACAGTACAGCCCCTCAAAGGCCTGTGGGCTATTCCTGGCCTGTTGCATCCTTCACAACATGGCCAACGACTGTGGGATAGCTGTACTGGTCGAAGAGGGGGACAGCGATGGGGACGATAAGGACGCTGGTGAAGATGGTGATGGGCAGCCCCTCCCCTTGGGAGACAGGACCCCTGACTGCTCTGGCTGGCACAGCTGCACTGGGACACCATCACAGAGGAGCACTTCAGCCAACCCAGGTAAGTCATGGGGCCATGTGCAACCACCAGTGGCAAAGGCGCAACCCACAAACACGCATGGACAAACACCAGGGGTGCATGTCGTCAAGGGAAGTGGCCGAGCATGGAACCGCACACACAGACAGGGATGGGCAAGGTCTAACATGGCACGCAGTCACACACACACACACACACACACACACACACACTACTCACACCTTACAAGACATGCACAAAGGGTAGGTGGCACGCCGACCCTGACCGCCACCCCTAGCCACACACACGTCCACAGACCACCACGCCAGTGCCTGTCATTGTGCATGTGTCAGATGCTGGGCACCATTGCACAGTGGCAGACAGCGCAACGCAGGCATCATCTTGCACACACCACAGCGGACAGCAGCAGGGAAGGTGTGCAGATGGAATGTGCGCGTGCATGCAGGGCCGGGTACCCCACCCGTGCATTGCACGCTGAACAACACAATACACACAGGGCAGCATCAGACAGTAGCCATGCTGGGAGACAGGTCAGTCACATGCCACAGTGCCACGGCCACCACAGATGCGTGGGCGGCCCCACCGAGACCCACCAGCAGTGACAGGCTGACCAATGGCCTCATGGGGTGGCACCGATGGTCCCCAGAGGTTCCACTGTGTGAACATGACTGTGCTCGTGCAGGGTCTGCAGCACGAACATGCCTGCACCAGGCATGCTTGGGATGCCCACAGCTGAACCTGGTGTCGACAAGGAGGGTGTCGCACGATGCGGGGAACGGGGAGTGGACATTGCACTGCGTGGTGTCTGAGACGCATGGGCAAATAACTGTGTGCCCATTGTGGCCATGACAGCTGTGATTGCCTGTGTCTGCCTGTCAATGGCAGTGGTCACATCCTCCCGCAACCAGTCCATCCCTGCTAGGAGCAGAGCGGTGTCTCTGCTGCGCTGCTCCTCTGCCTGGCACAGAGCTGCACTGAGTGCATCCACCGCCATCACAAGCCGCATCTGCTGATTGACTGATGCTTGGAGTATGCGGGTGTGCTCATCTAAGAGGTCATCTGCCCGATTGGCATGCTGTCCCTCATGGTGTTTGCCACCCTGATGGTCAGCACCCCTTGAGGGTGGGCGCTGCACACCAGGGCCAGACCTGGGCATGTCCACAGGTGGTGCACTGATGCCACCCACTGACACTGTACCCCCATGGCCATTGGCCAACTGCTGATACTGCCTCTCTGGCTGCCGCTCTCCAGGGCTCAGTGGTGCTGCCGCAGTGGCTGCAACAGCCCCACTGTCTTGGACACACACCAGTGCTGCCCCACTGGTGCAGACAGGCACAGGCTGGGACTGTGATGTCATGCAGGCCTCCACGGCAGCACCACCCACAGCCATGCCTGTGATGTCACCTGCTGTGTGGCTATCATGTGGCCAACACGTCTCACTGCCCATTTCGTTAGCTCCATCATCATCGGTGATGGATCCGGCTCCAGCCCAAGTCTCAGCATGCCAGCATCCATGGATGCTGGCATGCTGGGACACGGGCAGGGCCTCCACCGCACCTGCTCCACCAACATCAGTCCGGATGTCCAGGCGGGCCCACTGTTGCCCTGACCTTCATATGCCTGTGGAGGTGGAGGTGGATGGGCCCTCCTCCATCTCCATGCTACCACCCTCAGTGGAGAAGCCCACCACTGCTGACCCATGTAGATGCTCAGGAGCTGTAAGGGAAAAACAGTAGCATTAATGTATGTGACCTACCCTGTCCCCCCCCTCATTGACAGACCAGGACCTACCATGCAGTGATGGGCTACCACCCGTCTGGAATCCACCACCCCGGAACACCCTCGATGGCACAATGCTGCATGCTGCCATCAACCCGCTCTTCTTGTGAGATCAGGCATTGCACCTCCGGCTGTCCCCCACCAGTCGCAGACCATGCTGCCCTGATGGCAGCCACCTTCTCCTTAATTCTCCACCTGTCTGTGCCCATTTTCTTTTTGCACTCCTGCACAGACCACTTGTGGCTGCCATGCAGGTTGACAGCATGCGCCACCTCTTCCCATGTAGCAACATGGGCCTGTGGTGTTCCCTGGCTTCTGCTGAGCAGCAGCTCCTGGTTGAGGTAGGCCTCAAACGGGGCATCTGTTTCTGCCTTGGTGAAGTTTGGCCTCCTCTTCCTCCCACATCTCTGTTCCTCTTCCTCCACCTCACGATCAGTCATTATTCCTCCTGTGAGAATGACAGGTGTTACCTGTGACTGTGCAGTCCCATGCATGTCCCAAACACCACAGTCCACACTCCCAAACAGCATGCTACTCACCACAATAGACTGCAGTAACCGACTATGGCCAGTGCAGCCCAGTGTCGCAGTTTTATAGTGCAATGCATGCAAATGAGGCAAGGCGCATTTTTAAGTGAATGCAAATGACAGTGACTGCACCATTGAATGGCTGATTAGCTGATTTGCATATGCAGGCTGAATATCGCTGTTGTGCTTTGGGCAATTGTGTTGAACATGCTGAGCCAAGGGCGCAGTTCTATGACATGCGCAGTACACATCTAACTGCGCATGCCCGGGGTGATGACGCAGGCGCCTGCTGCACTGCTGACGTGCTGTGCATGGGAGGCAATGCAGAACACGGCCACCATTGTGCCAGTGGCGCTACTGCGCTGTTCACATATATGGCGCTGTGGCACTGGGGCGCCGTAGGCACACTGGGGCCATAGCGCTGTAGGCTGCTACAGGAGTTGGCACACAGGCACCCAATCACACTACACGCATTGGGTTCCAATCGCACTATGGCTGTCCGTGCACGAGAGACCCTTGACCCTGTGTCCGACCTTTGCCCCCTAGGCACCATGAGTCAGGCATGGGTGCACCACTATCGTGCTGTTCGGTGACAGCGCGATATGGAATGGCAGCGCTGTACCGCACAGCATCTGCACATGGCAGGACCGAGCTGCCGAGCTCCATTTTGAATCCAACACTTTGCTGAGATGGCGCGGAGAAGGGCAGTGATGTGGAGCCAGGTGGAGCTTGCAAACCTGGTGGCCATTGTAGAGCCCCATGCTGGGGCTCTATATGATGATGCTTCCCTGGACAGAGCCAGGAGTGCAGTTTGGTAGGAGGTGGCTGATGCACTGGAGGAGGCCACTGGTATGGGGCGCACAGTGGAGCAGTGCCACCACCGGTACGGGGACCTCAGGCGCAGGGACCCAGACCTGCTTTCCCACCTGCGAGCATGTGCCAGGAGGGACATGGTGCCATGGCCAAGTAGGTGCCCCATCCATACACTGTTATCTTCCATAAGGGTATCACGGTTGCATGTTTCCGGCACATGGGGGGTTGTCTAGTGTTGGCTGTGGTGGTGGTATCGGGCTGTGAGGTGGATGGGTATGGCTGTGTGGGATTGCACACACATGGGGGCAAGGGGACTTTGCTACCAGATTGTACTGATGTTCCTCTCTCCATGTTTGCACCTTAGGCCCAGAAGAGCGCAGGCAGGTGAAGGAGTGGAGGCACTGCCTGGAGGACCAGCAGGACAGGAGGGGTGAAGGTCTGCAGCAGCACAGGGACCAGCCTGATGATGGTGAGTGCCTTACATCCATGATTACTATTGCATGCTGTATAACTGGGCGGGCAGTGGGGCATGGCCACCATCCATTGACACCATTGCCATGCACGCAACTTGTTACAGTCAGCACTGTCCCATGGCACTGCATGTCTGGGAGTGCGTCAATGGTGGTCCATGCATGCACCGGGCACATGGCTGTGCCACTGCCTTCACACCGCATAGCCAAGTCACTGTACAGCCATGGTGGTGCTGTGCAGGACATGGGCGGTGGGTGTGTGCAGTGGTCCACATGGATGTGGCTGCCTGGGTAGGCAGGTCTTGTGGACACGGTCACTGTGTGTGGTCACACACCATCACAGGGGCGTGGCACATGGCTATATGCCATGCACAATGGGTGGGCTGCAGGGGGCTGGACAGTCATACTTATTGACTCTACTCCCTCGTCCTAGGTGGACAGTGACTCCAGGCACTGGAGCATAGTCTGTGGGAGCTGCTACAGGTGGTGAGGGTGACCCTGGAGCTCCTGCACCAAATGGACCGCCATGGGGTGAGGAGGCGGAGACATCGGTGCCACATGGAGGAAGACCAGTGCAGATGCTGAACAATCCATGCCCCTAATTACACCTTCCTCCCTGGACCCACCCTCACAACCCTTTTTCACTCTCCAATATGTTCATCCCTGCCCCTTACCCACCCCCACCTGGTATGTGGCCCTTCCCCCCCATCGTACATAGTTGTATATAGTTTTTGTATTTCCTGTTTTAAATACATTTGTTTTGTTATGACAACTGTGGTGGTCTCTGATTTGCAGCAGGCTACAGGTGCTCGGCTGCAGTTGCTTGCATGGCATCAGAGGTGGTGCATGCATGGGATTGTGTGTGTGTCCAGAAGGGAACCACTTATGGTGTGGGCAGGGGGATCAGTCACTGTCTGTGGTTTGTGTGTTGTTCTCTGTGCACTGGATGCCTGTGTGCAGTGGTCCACGGTGCATGCACTGTGTGCATGGCACCCCTGTCAGACCATCCATGGCCTGTGCAGCTGACACCCTTGCATGTCTGTGATATGCACGGTCTGCTGGTGTGTCAGTGGTGGCTGTCCATGATGGATAACAACTGTACCCGGCACAATGCCAGGTTGCCTTCCATCACCAGTATGGTGCACGTCTGCCTCCGGTGTCACTGTGGCCTCCGCTATTGTTGTCCCCTCCTCCATGCTGTTGCTTGTGTCTGTTGCAGGGGATGTGCTCCAGTGTCTGTCACTTGTGCTCTGGCAGCATGCTGGTGGCATACAGCTTCATGGTGCCTGCGCAGGGTGGCTGGCACACCTGTGCAATGTAGGGATGCTGGCTGTATGTACACATCAGCCGTGGTCACACACCAGTGGCTTGGTTGACCCGCTACTGTGTCCCTGTGTTGGTGTGCCCTTGGGTATGGGTGGGTGTTTGTCCATGCACTGTGTTGCATCCTGTGTGGTGCATGCTTCCATGCAACACTGTGCATGTCTGTGCTGGCTGTTGTGGCCAGTGCTGGGATGAGATGTGTTCTTGGGAGGGTGTGCAGGGTGCTGTACCACTGTTGGTGGGGTCTGGGACATGTCCTGTCGCATGTGGGGTACCTCGTGTGACGACCCATGGTCGGTCTCTCAGCTGTACCTCAGGGGGACGTGCAGGGTGGCACTGTGTATGCTTTTGTTGCATTGCTGTCTGCTGCCAACCACAGCAGGGTGCACATGGTGGGGCTGCCTTGCATGGCTCTGTGGTGCACAGGGTTGCATTGTCACAGTGGGGGTGGTGGCATGCATGGGGTGTCCTGCACTGTTGGGCGCTACTCCTGGGAAGGGTGTATGATGATCGTGGTGCAGGGTGTGCTCTGCATTGGTGGGATGGTGTGGCACGGGGTGGTCGGCCCTCCTTGTGTGCCAGTCACAGCTTTCCAGGGGGTGTGCTGGGGCACCATTGCCTGGCTGTGGGTTGGTTGCTGGTATCCATGGGCTGGTGGTTATTCCAGCTCTCCCCCAGTTGTGCAGTGCATGGGGTGTGGGGGATGATGTCTGTTCTGCTGTATGCTCCTTTGCCCATCTGTGGCATGGGTTGTGGGCCGCTGCATCCCTGGTTGTGCGGTTGCATTGCTGCCCTGCTCCACGGGGCATCCCTGGTTGCGTTATGATGCATCTGGACTGCTCTGCTGAGCATCCCTTGTTGTGCTATGGTGCATCAGATATGCGCAACTTCACATCCCTGGTTGCATTATGGCGCAGGTGATGTGATATTCAGTCGTCTGCCGTAGGCGCATCTTGGCCTGTTCAGTTTTTGAATATCGCATTTCTTGCGCATGGGCACAGTGGACTTGCGCTTGCTCCTGCTGTTGCGCACTTTTTGGGTGCAGTTTGAATATCTGGGCCCATAAATATTATTTTATTCATGCTAGAGATTTTGTGATACTTTCAAATTTTGAAAGTTCTTCTGAACTTGAGAAATGTTTCAAACATTTTCTAATGTGGTATGAATTGTTGTGTAACTGTAACATACTGTACAGAGACCTTCTTCCCCTCTGTTCCAATGGAGGCAGTGGCACCTGCTACAGTACTTTGAGCAGGCAGCAAGCCAGGGGCCTTCTTTCACTGCTCTTGTCAAACAGAGGCAGCAGCACCTGCTACTCTGAACAGGCAGTATGCAAGAGACCTTCTTTCCCCCTCTCTTCCAACGGAGGAGGCAGCACCTGGTACTTTGAGCAGGCAGCACAGCAGATACCTTCTCCCCCCCCTTCCAATGGAAACAGTAGCACCTGCTACTTTGAGCAGGCAGCATGTCAGAGATCTTCTTTCCCCCTTCTCTTCCAAAGGAGGCAGCAGCACCTGCTACTCTGAGCAGGTAGGAACAGATCCTGCAGCACTGTGTTCAAAATTTTCAGTTGGAGTCCTATTAACTATCGGAGGTGTTCAAGTGATTGATTTTGTTTTCAATATCTGTGTTTGGGATGGCCAGCTGTTTTAGTGCTCTGCTCCTACAGCTTTAAGGGCAACTGTACATTCACTGGTGTTTTAGGTTATTTAGAGGGAAGCTTTAAGAGTGTCTATGTCCCTGCTATTTTGTGAATGTAGAGTTTGATTTTAGAGTTCTAGTATTGTGCCTAGAGTGCTATTTCTATGCGCATTCAGAATGAAGGTTTTTCAGTGTGGTGGAGTGCAGCTTGGGGGCTGTGGGTCGTGTCCCATCCCCCTCCCCCTTCCCCATTTCATCTTGCTTCCTGCCTTGACCCCCTCCATTATCCTTTGGTGACCTACTAATCCCTTGTACCTTCTGTATTGCAGGCAGCATGTCAGAGACCTTCTTTCCCCCTTATCTTCCGAAGAAGGTAGCAGTGTCTGCTACTCTGAGCAGGTATGAACAGATCCTGCAGCACTGTGTTGAAAATGTTCAGTTGGAGTCCTATTAACTATTGGAGGGGCTGAAGTGATTGATTTTGTTTGTAATGTTTGTGCTTGAAATGGCCCATTGTTTTATTGCTCTGCTCCCGGAGCTTTAAGGGTGACTGTACATTTGCTGGTGTTTTAGCTGCCTCTCAACCTTTTCCTCATTATTCCCCCGTTAATTAATCCTATATGCCCTGAACTCTCCATATGTGGGTACTGAACTCTTGACCTTGCTGCTGGACTCATTCAAAGGTGCTGTCTTATTTCTCTAAGCTATCCAGCATGCTACCCTTCTTCTCTTAGATTGTGTTACTTCCTAAGCACAGTGGTCACATGACTTGAAAGCTACCATTAAGTTTGGCCTTATATCTCTCCTCCTTATCTAACTCCTCTCCTCTACTTTAATTTGAAATTTTAGTTTATAATCTGCCATAATCCTATTGTTACTTTATCAGGATTAGCATAGTTAACACATGTTTATCACTATTAGGTTAGTCCCAGACACCATGCATCCCCTACTGCTACTTCAACCATTCACTTGTCCAGCCTGGTATATGCACACTGATTCCAAAGGTACATCACCTATCTGTTCCCCACAGGCAAACTTTATTTCAGTAAGCCTCTCCTATGTAACTAGCTCACAACACGTATAGAATGCCCTCCAACCTCTTTTACCCCAATCTGGATGCTTACACAAGCCATCTTTATTAGGGCTTTTACACTGTACAATAACAATAGTGCCAGGGCAACACACAGTTGTGAGGCTGACTACCCACACATCGTCCTAGTCCAAAAAAGAGCTCATCAATCAGAGATATATGCTAAAACAACTTTTGTCATTCTACTTATTTGCTAGGGGAATGTTCAAGTCAAACCGGGTCCTTATACCCTTGTATCTCTACTAGAGTTTGGCTCAGTCATTGGTCTAAAAATGATGTTGATGAATGTATATAGCCTCCAAAATAAAATAGATATAGTGAAGACTTGGGTATCCCATACCAATCCTGATATCCTGATAATCCCAGAAACTTGGTTAAAAGGTTACATCCCTCATCAGCAGGTAGCACTACCAACCAAGAACACTTTTCGATTAGGTAGACCAACAAGGGGAAGGGGTGGTAATTTATACCAGCGATAAGCTTTCGACCACTGAAATATTTGCTTCAACTAAACCTAAGGAATTTGAATGTTTGGTCCTAATACTAACCATGTCATCTTCCCAAACAATCAACATATTTGACTACTATAAACCACCAGTGGGGGCTCAGAGTTACTTAATATCATTCAAAACTTCGTCAACTCCAACTCCAATAAAACAGTCATCCTCGAGGACCTTAACCTGGATTGGCTCAGCCATAGATCTAACAACCTCAAGGATTTATGTGATGAATTAGGCATCTTACAACTAATCACAGAACCAACTAGGCCCAACATTAAAAAACCCTAATAAAAGTACATTGATGGACCCTATATTAACAAACAGGCCTCATAAATTTACTTGCTCTGTTGTATTTTTTAACGACATCAGTGATCACAACATTGTGGTTAGAATAAGGACATTGGAAAGGTGCCTCCACAATGCAACATTTGTGACTAAGCATAGCTATCAAAATTCTAATTGGAAAATGACTTAACAGACCTCAGGAACATAAAGTGGCAAACATTTTATCTAGCCCCCTCAGACGATGAAGCAGCTGACATTTTTAATACTATGCTACCAACACTAATAAATGAACATACTCTATTTATAAAGTCTAGAGTTAAAAAGGTCTCCCAGCCATGATTCACACCTGACCTGAAAAAAGCCTTAGCTACATGTGATAAACTCTGGGCCATGGCTAGACTAACCAAATCATCCCTGGATTGGATGGCCTTCAAGTGGGCAAGAAATGCCTGCACAAAACTCCTTAGGACAGCAAAGTCCAACTATGTATGTGAATGCACTGGAAGATGCTAAGGGAGATCCAGTAAAAATGCAGCACGCAATTAAATCTGTTGAAGGACATAGACCACCTCCATCAATCCCATCAAAAATTATGTCCCAAGGAAGCTTGAATTCAGACCAAGCCATAATTCTCGAAAAACTGAAATCACATTTTGCCACAGCTGGACTAGCATTTGACTTTTTTTCCAGGAGCAAAGCTAGTGAAGGACTTCTCACTGGAGGATACCCCGGGCAGCCCACAAATTCAGAACACTCTCAACGTATCCCCGATAATGTTTAAGTACGTTGAAGACATGTTAGTTATGTTAGATACCAAGAGGAGCATTGGTGCTGATGGGTTAGACCCCTTTTTCCTTCAAGCCAGCTCTTACTTCCTTACTGCCCCTATAACTTATTTATTTAACATGTCTGACTCTTCAGGCTTTGTCCCCACCCTATGGAAAACAGCCCACCTACTCCCATTGTTCAAATCAGCTGACCCTTGTGACTTGAATAACTACAGGTCCATTTCCATATTACCATTACTTTCTAAACTTCTTGAAAAATGAATCAATGCACAACTGAGGGATTACCTAGAAAAAATTAAACTTTTTAATCTGCTCCAATCAGGCTTCTGACAGAACACAGTGCAGTTGCAGCCCTGGTCAAAGTAACAGATGACTGGCTCACTGCACTTGACCACAAATATTTTACAGGAGCTGTGTTTTTGGACCTAAGTACTGTAAGGCATTCGACACAATAGAGCATAACCTACTTTTGTTGAAACTTAAGGCAACTTATCTGTTACTTGGTTTGCTAGTTACCTATCAGGGAGAGTCCATTGTATTAAAGCAGACAGACTACTGTCCCCCCTTTACCACTCCTGAGAGGTGTGCCTCAGGTATCCATATTAGTTCCCCTTCTCTTTTTAATATATGTTAATTCCTTAAGTAGTAACATTCTTACATCAAAACTGCATTTTTTTGCAGATGATATTATCCCTTACATCTCTAAACCCTCATTAAACAAAGTTGGTACCATACTCCAATCTGAATTCAACCATTTACAACTCAACCACTTTAGTCCAAAACTCTTGCTAAATGCAAATAAGACCAAGATAATATATTTCACTCACACCTTATCTACATCTCCATCACCAAGGCAGGAAAATATACCTATGTTAATACTGCAAGGAGATTCACTGGCGGTCGTACAAAAATTTAAGTATCTCAGGATGTGGCTAGATAATCATCTTTCCTTTACCATCCATACTGAAACACTGATGAAAAAACTGAGAGTTAGATTAGGATTTTTCTTTAGAAATAAATCCCTATTTCCTACAGAAGTCAGGAAATGGTTAGCTCCAGCCACCTTTCTCCCTTTACTAGATTATGAAGACATTCTGTACTCCAACAGCACAGCATCTTGCCTTCACAAACTGGACATCCTTTGCCACTGGGCTTTATATTTTATCTTAAATGCCCCTTTAAAGACACAACAATGCTCATTATATTCAGCAGTGGGATGAACATCACTTGTCACCAGAAGGAGGTTTCATAGCTGTACCTGGGTTTACAAAGCCATGCTAAATAAACTCCCAACCTATATTTCTTCCCTATTTCACCAATCCCTTAGTTGCTACTCACTTAGGGAAAAACTCCATTATCTTGCTAGACATCCCCAAATTTTGCAACCTATTTGGAAAAACTGCAATCAGTTATGCATTATCTTCCACCTGGAATAAACTCCAGAATACCTTTAGGCTCTCCAACTACATCCAGCTGAATTAGAGATGAGTGAAATCCACAAATTTTGCCTCACAAAATATTTCACGAAATTCGTGCAGTTTGTGAAATATTTTGCCCGTGCAAAATACTGTACAGTGGTAATTGAGCAAAGGTTGTATACCGCTACCTCGCAATGACGAGTGGTGCACAGTTGTGTGGTAGTGGTATACATGTTATTCAAGGGGTACCACTCAACCATGCACCATGCATCATTGCCTGGTAGCGGTATACAACCTTTGCACAATTACCACTGTAGGAAATTCCACCCACAAAATTCTGCATTTTGTCAGTAGAATTTCGTTCAGTGGTAGTCATGTACATGTTGTATACCACTACAGCGCAATGATGTGCAGTGTGTGGTTGTGTTGTACCCATTGAAAAACATGCATACTGCTACCACGTAACCACACACCACATGTCATTGCGAGGTAGCAGTACACAACCTTTGCACGATTACCACTGTATTTTGCACCCATGAAATATTTCATGAAATGCACAAAATTCATGAAATATTTCGCAGGGCAGAATTCACAATTTCACCAGACCTTAGCTGATGAAATTAAATGTTGCTGCATCTGTACTCTGAATGTCGTCAAATCCCTTATAAGCAATTCTGTTATTAAGGATTGTCACTACTACGCTAATCAGCTGGGCCTTGAGTTCTTTTGTCCCCCAACCATGGCTGGGTCTAAGCACTCTATCAGCTATGGTGGGAATTCCTGTCTCCTTTAATGTGCACTTATCCTACTTCCACCCCATCCGCTGGCTGGAAATTGACTGTTTTGCACTATATTTTTATTTTTGCTGCTTATGGCAAATACTTTCTTTTTGTACTATGCTTTCTATGCCAATTTGTATCTTCCTGTATAATTTGTTTTGCAGTCTTTGTTATTCTTCAATCACCGTAATTGAACTGGCTCCTGGGGACTGTGGCTGCTACCCGATTGGATGCTGCAGATCCCCACTGAGAAAGGAAGCACACAAGGCACCTTTTTCAAAACACAGCTTGGTCACTGCCTTGCTGTACTGCTCTCTGGACAATATTTTTCTGCTGAATTTACTGCTCACGTGGAAATATATATATATATATATATATATATATATATATATATATATTTTTTTTTTTCTCTCCTCCTGGAATTTTCGGCTATTTAGCCTGCTGTATTAGCTAGGCCTGAGTTCTATATAGCTTATATCTTGCACTACTGAATATTTCTGTTGCTTAAACATTTTATCTTTAAACTATTGCACTGTATATGTAGGAATTGCCTAGCAGAGTTGTAGCAAACTTTAACTGACTGCCTGACGTTTATATAGCTTACTACTTGCACTACTGAATTTTGTCTACTAATTGCCCAGTATTGTAGAATAGCTAGAACTGACCACTGCCTGCTGTTTGCTCTGCCACACTTTTTCCATCACAGTTCCTCTCATTCATCCTTATTCCCCACAATGTTTCTCTGCCATCTACTGGACCCCTGATTCCCTCTCCTGACACCCCCCGAACCAGCACATTCTGTAAATATTGCCTGGTATTTTGGGCAATCTTCTCTACCCATTCCAGACTACCCTGAGTCCTCTCCACCACACGCCTCCTTCCCAGCTCTCCCTGGTCCCATTGAAGGGGCCCCCTCCCAACCTCCTGAATCAGCCTTTTGTTTTGCTAAATTCCCACCTGGCACCTTTGACCAGACCTCTCTGCAGGAACCTTTCTCTCCCACTATTTGCACCTACTCCTGCCCTGAGCACTAAATTGTCCAGGGCCCTCCCACCAATTTACTTGATCTTTGTCTCTGGCTTTTTAACTAATGGCCCGCCTTTTTTTCTGCTCTGTTTTAGACACAAGCCCAAACAAGGCTCTCCACTTTAGCTGAGTGGCCCTGGTGCTGCTACCTGCTGGTGGCAGGACCTCTGCATCCAGCCCGCCACCCCCTGACCAAGGAAAGCAGGTACATTTGGTCAACTCCTAGCTCAGAGCTGTCAGGCTTAAATCCCTGTAATTGGACTGGCTCCTGGGGGCTGTTGCTGCTTCCTGTTTGGATGCTGCAGATCTCCACTGAGAAAGGAAGCACACAAGGCACCTTTTTCAAAACACAGCTCGGCCACTGCCTTGCTGTACTGCTCTCTGGACAATTTATTTTCGCCCACGCCCCCACCCTCTCCTCCCTCCTTTATTAAGTACACTTCCCCAGTGATCCAAGCCCCCTGAGGCCTCATACTAGTCAATTACAACAACTGCTTAAAGGGGCTCTCCTTTCTGTAACTTCTTAAAGGGATGATCCTCTCTTGAGATCACTTGTCTCCTGTAAGCAATTCCCCGATATTCTTCATGAAGCGTAATTGGTAGGATACCCCTGCCTGTTGAAGATAAATCCATAAGACATCTGTGCCATCAGGCTTTCATGTATCTTTGTGTACCATCTATCCCTGCCTCTTTTAGCTAGTCTAACATGGAGCAGTGATCCTTGAGACTTATAGAACCTAGCTAGTGAGTCTTGGTGCAACTCGCACCCTGTTAACACATTGGGCAATCATGGCAGTCCTCGTGTGGTTTCAATTACTTACCTGCTTATGTATGGTACCCCACTTGACAGACCATTTGAGCAGAATTGACCTCAACATAGAGTCATGTCTACCACTGCTAGACTGCCTTTATATTAATACTACATATAACTTTGCTGCCACCACATGACTCTGCACCCTTCTCACTTTGTGGAATCTCCTCGAGGTGGGACCACTACCTTGTTACCAATATGTGGCCCCTCACCCCACCCACCCAAAATTTACCGTCTTGGTGCTATACTGGATGGACCACAGGCTACACGTCTCTA
This sequence comes from Neoceratodus forsteri, assembly GCA_016271365.2. Lineage (NCBI taxonomy): Eukaryota > Metazoa > Chordata > Ceratodontiformes > Ceratodontidae > Neoceratodus > Neoceratodus forsteri. The sequence goes on along the minus strand of CM057455.1, from coordinate 1,789,007,632 downwards.
GGTCAGCACAAGGGAAAACTTTGGACTCTGGACCCTTGCACTCAATCTTATACTAGATGCAGAAAGATTTGTGCTTTCAAACTACTCCTCGCTGCCCTAAGGAAAATTGTGTTCCTACTACTTTTGTGTTCGGGTAATGTTCAACTCAACCCTGGTCCCTCAAAAGCTCTCTCATCTCCATCTGACCTTACAAGACTGAAAGGAGTCAGCTTTATGCATGCAAATGTTTGCAGTCTTTTAAAGAAATTTACATCAGTCCAGGCATGGATTACTCATACCGTACCAGACATACTTGTGCTCTCTGAATCCTGGCTTTGGGCATCCACCCCAGATAGAGATGTTAACATCCCTAACTACCTCCTATTTAGAGCCGATAGGCAGACCAGGGGAAGCGGAGTAGTCATCTTCATCAAAAACAAATTTTCAGTGTCCATCCTAGACTCTCCCTCTATTGCAGATGGATTCGAATGTTTGTCCCTTAAAGTTGAACTTTCCCCATCAATGGCTTTCTGTGTCATAGGCTGTTACAGACCACCAGCCGCAGGGCCTCAGCTCCTGTCCCATCTGTCATCTATTATGGGCTTTGTCCCCACTGAAACAATTATTCTAGGAGACCTTAATTATGATTGGTTGACTAAGATCTTGTTATCCCTGAAGCAATTCTGTGACTCCCACTGGTTCACACAACTTATTACTGAGCCAACTCGCATTAACAAGAAAAAAACAATGAACAGCACCCTATTGGATGTCCTTCTCGTATGCAAATCATATTCCTTTTCCCGTGCTGGAATTTTTTCAGCTGATGTTAGTGACCACTGCTTTATTGCTGGTATAAGAACTGACGCTAAACTCTCACCAACATCTAAATTTTCCACTAAAAGGTCCAGACGGAACTTCGATCCTCTCGCATACTTCAATGAATTAAAAAACTCTTTGCATTGGCAGAGTTTTTACCTTGCTAAATCAGTGAGTAATGCCTATGACATCTTCCATGAAATTATAACCAGTGCCTTAAATAACCATGCTTCTGTGGTAAAAGCACATATAAATGCTAGAACATGTCGTTAGTTCTCAGCGGAGCTGAAGGCTGCCTGACTAAAAACAGATCAACTCTGGAAAAAGTCTCGCAAATCACACACAGACAAAGACTGGTGTCTCTTCAGAACAGCTAGGAATGCCTGCACTAAGATGGTCAGAGAGGCCAAGGCCAATTTTTACTGATCTGAGCTAGATTCTGCATCGAAATTCCCTACCAAGTTCTGGTCCACACTAAAAGAACTGACTGGTCATTCTCCAGGAAATGTGCTTCCCTCCAAAATTACCACTGACAATGCTATAATCAATGATAGAAATGAGATCCTGCAGGCCTTCAACAATCATTTTGCCACTGCAGGCCTAGCATTTGATAACACACCAGTAAGCAGACTACACCCACAGATCAACACTAAGCTCCCAGAACTGAGTAACAATATCATAACCTTTTCATTCTTACCCACCTCTGTAAAAGAAGTTGAAGATCTTCTCCTAAAATTGGACACTAAAAAAAGTGCTGGGGCTGACTTCTTCGACCCATATTACTTGAAAATTGCTTATCACATCCTTGCCACACATATCTCTCACTTATTCAACCTGTCCCTATCACAAGGTTCCCTCCCTCAGTTATGGAAAGTTGCTCACATCATCCCCGTTTAAATCAGGGGATCCCTGTGACCTAAATAACTATAGGCTGATCTCCCTCCTCCCCATACTCTCAAGCTCCTAGAAAAAATTGTGGATACCCAGCTGAGATCTTTCATAGACAACTCGAACTTACTAAACCCTATGCAGTTAGGCTTCAGAGCAAAGCACAGTACCATTACGGCCCTGGCAAATATAACTAACGACTGGCAATGGGACTTAGACAACAAAAAATTAATCTGTGCAGTTTTCTTGGATCTCAGTAAGGCCTTCAACACCGTTGACCACTGTTTGCTCCTCTCCACTTTACAAACAATAGGCCTAGACCAAACCTCCTTGTGTTGGTTCCATGACTACCTCACTGGTAGGCATCAACAAATCAAGGCTGAAGGGGAGCTTTCTTCACTTAAACTGATAAAAAGAGGTGTCCCTCAGGGTCCATATTGGGACCATTGCTGTTTGCTATCTATATCAATAGCCTAGATGTAGGCATTAAGGAAGCAATTATTCACCTGTTTGCTGATGACACAGTGCTCTACATTAGCCATGAAACTCCTGAAGTTGCCTGTGATGACCTGCAAACCGACTTTAACATCCTGCAGCACCAACTCCTCAGTAAAAGACTACTGCTTAATGCCAAGAAAACCAAGGCATTGCTATTCTCACCAACTGGCCAGGAGGCATATTCTGCCGCTGCTGGTCCATTACCTTCTATCTCCACCTTACTAGGTGAACATCTTGAATACGTACCAAAATTCAAGTATTTGGGTATCTGGATAGACAATAAACTCTCCTTTGTGGAACACATAGAAGAACTGCTGAAAAAGCCAAGGCAGAGGCTTGGACTCTTCTTCAGAATAAATCGCTTATTGACCACAGACGCCAAAAAGACAGCTCATCCAATCCACGTTCCTCTCACTAATTGACTATTCTGACTTCATATATGGCCAGTGCCCAGCCTCACACCTTGCTAAATTGGAAGTACTGTATCATAGAGCTCTGAGATTTATAACAGGCCTCCCCCTTTTCCACCCACCACTGTTCACTATATGCAGCTATGGGTTGGCCCTCCCTTCAACACAGGCGGTATAGAAATGTAGCCCTCTGGACACTCCGAGCCATCACCAACAAACTCCCACAATACATTGCTGACCGTCTCCCACTAAGCCTGATTGGGAATTATGCCTTGAGAAGTCACTCGCTGGTTTCCCTGAAAGTACCTAGGGTCAGTACCCACTTTGGAAGAGCAGCCATAATCTTTGTCCTGCCCGCTTTGGAATAGGATACAGAAATAGCTGAGACTTAGCTCCCCTGTTAGTCTTGCTATGTTCAAGACCCTGTATGCCAAAACATTTGTGGAGCTCTATAACTGTTTCCACCATTCCTAGTTGTCCAGCTGATATTTCTGCTCAATCTAAGTCCTTCCCATTCAAACTAAGAGTTCTTTTACCAAGATTACTCCCCCTCTCAGTCCATTCTAGTCCCACCAGTACTACCAGTTCACCTCAGTCCATTCCAGTCCCACCGGTACTACGTACTCACTGCAACACCCCCCCCATCGCCCACTCTTATGCCCTGATAGCACCTGCTTAGTATCCCAGAATCTTTCTGCCAGCATCCCTGCCTCCAACGTGTGCACTTTTCCACATCCCAGGGACTCCTTTACAGGCTATGAACATGTTATTGATGGATAGGATTATAAAGGCATCGTTGTATGTATTATTTACCTTTATTTCTACACTATATATATTTTCTTGTATACATCTTGCTACTGTTGTTTTATGTATATTTTACTTGTACTCTATTCTGTACCCTCATCCTTGCAAACTGCAGGTCCACCTTGTAAATGAGCTTGCTCAATGGTGATCGCCTAGGTAAATAAAGATTTTGATTGATTGATTGATTCTGTATTTGCCTTGAATTATGCTTTGTATGTATCTATTGTTTGAGTTTTGCCTGTGGCAGGACCTCCTCATAAATGAGCTTGCTCAATGGAGCTTTCCTGATGAAATAAACTTGAACTTGAACTGTATGATGACATTAGGCAGTTTTGGGTAATAATTTTCATTTTACTGTCAAATGTTCAATTTAGTTTGACTGGTCTGAGGATGTTCAAACTTATTCTTTCATTTTCATTTGTTTGTTTGTATTTTGTCTTTTGCCAGGGCATTAACATGAAAGTTCAACAAAACAATAACTAAGCTTATAAAATCAAAATGCATACAAACTCTGTGCAGTTATCTCACTCTTAAGTAAGACATTGGCAATTACAGTTCAGTTTGATTCTGACCCAACATTAAAACATTTTAAGCTCTACTCCCATTTCACTGAGTAAATACAGAACAGTTTCAGAAGCATAGTCATCTAAAATCCAATTATTATGTGGTTTTAATTACAGGCATCTATAAAAAATCTTCTTGTGTCAGACAGTAGTAGTAGAAATATACTTATTGTTCAATCATTAAATAGATCATTACAATCATATCAAAGTGTCAGACAGGTATTGGTTGATTGCTACCCTTGTCTCTGTGAATGTACACAATATAAATTAAGATTTATTTCCTGGCCAGCCCAGTGAAGGTGCAGTTGCACCTCTGCCCCCCCCCCATGCCAGTGACCCAGGTTCGCGAGCAGACAAGAGTCACTTGGTGGGCTGGCAGGGTGAGGAATGATCAAGTGCCCAATGGCAGCTGTCCTTCCTTTGGGAGGGGGTGACACCAGTTCCCACTGCAAGGATTGCCACCTGGCAGATGACAGGTGGCAGCACAGCAGGAGTGCACACAACCCAGTGGCAGACCTGGAGCATGATGCACTGGAGCACATATCACAATGCTCTAGTCCAGGGGGTGAATATGGAAGAAAAAGTTGCTGGGCTGCTCATAGCTGGCACCCCCTGTAGGATCTCACACAACCAACATGGTTGGCCTCCTACCCAACAGGGTCTGAGAAAATAGTGGATTACTGTTAAGTCCTTCATAAGGTCAGTGTCAGAGCTGGAGGTGTACCATTGGGCAGACTCGGAGGGGAAGAAATTCAGATTGAAAAAAAGATTTATTGTCTCTGTTGAATGTAAACTATATTGGGTTCTTTTTACATATAGGTCTTTATCACTCCTTGCCAAGCTGGGCGGCTGTATCAGCCCTGTCCCTTATCACTCAAACATCCCAAGTCTCCACTACTCCTCTGAGGTCAGGTGGGCCATCAGTGCTTGCAGGGCAGGTTGTCATTAAGCTTCAGCCTCCAATGTTTTTCCTCCTGATTTTTCTCACTGGGCATGGGTGGACTTGCAATGAACATGGTGTGTGCGGTCCACCTCCACGGAGGTGCCTTCAGCATTCCATACTCTGGCTCTTCCCTGAACTGCTAGGCTATGCACATACTACCATCTAGATTCTTCCAGGTGGCAGTCAAGTGGCAAGTCATGGGAACACCCCCTCTCCAAGGGAAGAGAGCTATCCTACGGATGCTTAGTCTTCCCTCCCCAGCTAAGCCCCCAAGCAATCTGAGTCCATTCCTGAACTTGGGTCATCGGCATGTCAGCAGGGAGGCATGGATGCCTCATTCTGCTGTGCCACTGGGCCAGCTTTACTATATTGTTTTTGTACATCATTGTCATTGTAATGTATGAATTTTTATGGTACCCTTGTGTACAATTAATTGTATTTTGTTTGTATCTCTAGGAACACTTGAAAACAAACTTTGTATAATGTTTCTTGCATTTTACTAAATATTATAGTTCTTTGGCTATGATACTTTCTTATAAACAAAACTGTCACACTCATATATGAGTTTATTTACATATGAGCTGCTTGAATTTATTATTCCAATTAGCATTGAGTTGTCTCTGAATTAATCTCTTTGTAACGGTGATATCACAATGTCTTTTGAAGAAAGGATTCTGTGGGTTCAAAAGCTTGTATAATAAATTTGTCTGTAAAAAAAAAGGTATTATCACCTACTTTTTTTTCTTTTTGCATCAACTAGTATCCAAATGTAAGTAGTGCATGATGTTGCTTATAATGTCATTTATGATGACATTTAACAATTTCAGATTTGATTAATAATAGTAACACAACCCACAAGGTGCCTTAATGCTATTATTGAAGTAAAATGCATTCATTTTTTAACATGAATATTTTTTGGAAGGCTGGGCCAGTAGTTCAATGGACAAGCAGCCAGCCACTCCTACTTCCTGACCTATATAAGCAGTCCATCTTGGCATTCTTCTGAAGCATTTTTCTTTGTCAGCTGGAAGCTCTGTCAGTCTGTCCTCTGCAGCTGCCTGGGGTCTACACCCCCCCCCTTGCTGCTTGTCTTTGCTAGACATCTGTGTTTGTTCTCCTGCATCTGGCTTGTATTTTGCCTCTGGCTGTGTGCTTTTTACTGTCATTTGTCCCATTTTTCTGTGTTTCTGTGTCTTTGGTTTTGCCTTTTGGGAGCTTTGTTTCTAAGCTCTTAGTATATTGCTAATCCAGAGCTCAATTACTTACAATGCTACTGCAATCATTATCTGTGTGTTTCAACTAAAACCACAGAGCTGATCTCCATGCTACACACTTAATTGTTTTCACCTGATTTAGGCTCACTCTGAACTCTAGTTATGCAGCTCAATCATATCTTCTCAACTCATTCTACCTACCTCATTGCTGCAGTTTCATTGCACTGCCTGGTGATAGCTGCTTTCAGAGCATTGCACCTCCCTCCATTCTATGTTTATCACATTCTACAACTCATAATTGCTCAATACAGATGCTGCTCTCTATGTTGGTACACTGCTATTATACTCTGAGGTCAACTAAGCTACTGCTGATGCTGTAAACTAGTTTCAATATCTGCATGTGGGTCTCAGTGCCTTCCATCACGTTCTTGTTTTTCCTATGGTGGGGACTTAGAGGTTTTGGGGGAGTGGTGGCCCCATGTGACTACTTAGCCACCAAAAATCCTCAGAGTATTTGTCACCTTCATTGGCTTTCTTAAATGCCTGCCTGGCTTGCCCCACTATTCATATTGCTGCTACTCCAACCTACATGCAGGTCCAACTATTGCCACTCTGTTTTGCAGACCTATGTGCAGGTTCAATAATTGCTACTCTGCTTACTGACCTAGGTGCAGGTCTGACTATTGCTACTCTGTCTTATTGACTTACATGCAGGTCCACTCTTTATTTACGCAATCATTGCTTAATGCTCACTACTACCATCTGACCTCTATGAGGTCTCAGCACTCAGTGCTCATTCAGCTCCTCTTCAGTTTTCTGGGGCATGCCAGCCACACCATTCTGGTGGAGAACTTCCCTGCCACTAATGGTCTTGCTCTGCACCCAGAGTCCACAGCTTGAGCATGCGAAGCTTGGGGCAGGGTCCTTCTCATCTGCTCCATATCTGGGAAGGTCCTCATTCTGGGTGGACCTTCAGTCATCAACTGTACTGATGGCACCTCAAGTTGTAGTGTTTAAGACTCAGTGGTGAAGGGGTGGGGCTCTCTCAGGGCCCTTTCAGCTACCTGAGCAGGTCCAGAGGCACCCTTCAAAGGTATTCTCCCCCATGACTGCCTCTGGGTCACCTGGTTTGTTTTTAGAGTGAGTAGGCCAGGTGAGCACCTCAGCAGTTATCACTCTCCTCCTCCTGCCTTGGCTGTCTTGTTGTAGAGTAACATGGTGTTCCCATTAGAGGGATTGAGTTAGAGCTTTCCTCCAAATTGGACTTTTCCACCCCTTTGATTGGGTTTCCAAATCATAGCAGCAGTGCCATCACTAAACATATTATCCCTAGCCTGGAGGGAAGGTGACCTAGGTCTTGAATCCCCAGAGATTTCCTCCTCAAAGGTTTTTTTTTCTCTCCTCCATACCTCTGGTCATAAACATTAGTTAGCCATAGTTAATGTTTCCTAGTTCCTTTAGGTAGGTTCCGCTGTTGGATGGAGGTGGATGGTGTCCCTACCTGCCGTTCCCTCTCTCTCCTTGGGAGGATCCCTTAATCTCCAGTGCAAACTATCCTACTCTTGCCATTGCTAACCTGTGCTTCTTATTATGTTATAAAACTGCCTAATTCCTTATCTACCACTATGTCTCACAGCTAGCTACTAATTGCTAACTTGTTTCATACTACTATATTTCTTTTTAGAGATCCTTCCTAAGGTACCTCTAGCCAAGGGAATTGTCCCTCAGCACCTCTAGGGATGGAACCCTCTTTGAAGGTTCCTTGCCTTCAGTACCCTTACAGGGTGGTAATTCCTCTAGAATAGAGAGTGTGAATGGTCAAAACCTAAACAACATAGTTGCACAAGCATAACACTTTACTGGCTGCATAGGCCATTGAATTGGAAGGCTGGGCCTGTAGTTCAATGGACTAGCAGCCAGCCAATCCCACTTCCTGACTTATATAAGCAGTTCCTCTCAGCATCCTTCTGAAGCACTTTTATTTGTCCCATTGTCCTCCCCTCCTCCTCCAGTGGCAGCGCCTCTCTCCTCGGGATCCTTCCTAAGATACCTTTAGCCAAGGGAATCATCCCACAGCACCTTCAGGGGTGGATCCTTCTTCAAGGGTTTCTTGCCTTCGGTACCTCTGCAGGTTGGTAATTCCTCTGGAATAGAGAGTGCTAACAGCCAAAACCTAAGCAACACAGTTGCATAGGCATAACACTTTACTGGTTGTTTAGGTCATTGAGTATATTTTTAATTTTTATTGTTCTATTGTACATTCCATGAGGTTTTCCAGCCATTAACATAACCCTTTAGAATGTGAGACAGACAATCCAAATGCTCCACTTCCAGCCATTGTTTTATAATTTTTTAAAATAATAAAACAGTTCCTTAACAAATGCATCTGTAGAGATCTCACCCAGATATCTGAAAAAAATGTTGAATGCTGTAGATGGAAGACTGAGGGTTTTTTTTTGTTGCTCGATAATCGATCGAGAAGTAAAGACAAAAAAAACATTCAAATTCTGTATCACTGGTTCAGATGCTCTGTGGCTGGCACCCAGAAATTATAAAGGTATGTCTCAAGTTTTAAAGCACAGTGACTGACTGGGGAAATTTCCAAATCAGGATAGTCTCGACCACCATTACTGGCCAAAGCAGAGAGCTCAAAAATTAAAGACATATCTCTCTCTCTCTCTCTCTCTCTCTCTCTCTCTCAATTTGCTATTAATTGGTGTTTATTATAAAAGCCACAAAAGAAAGGAAATGTGATGTTAGGATTTTTGTAACCATAACTCCACCCACAACATCTGCCACCCCTGTAAACTCCACCAAATTGAATGCCAATGCACAACATTAGTTTTGTGCATAGATATTTAAGATGATAAATAAATAGCAAGTACAAGGAATACAACTGCACCCCATGAAGAACACTGCACTCATACAGGATGTTGTGAGACACATGGCAGGGATACAGGTCTGGTGCAATGTCTTCGTGCATGTGCCAGTCACAAAGCAGCTGCATAATTACACACATATTGCCTTAGATCTATAGTGGGCTTTGTGAATGCATGAATCAGCTGCATCACCACATACTTTGCCACAGACCTATAGTAGACTACACAACTGGCCTTGTGGAACACTTGCATAGCAGCTGCATCATGACACACATTTCCCTAGACCTGTAGTGGACATTGTGAGTGTCCCTGCTGGACCCTCACAAAGAAACTGCATTATCATATACAATGGATCATATCTGTAGTGGATTTTGCCAGTGGTCTTCACTCATGAAGTATCAGCAACATTACACATAGTGCCCCAGGTCGATATCTTGCTGCCCTTTAACTTGTAATATAGTAGTGCTGTGTTTGCCATGGCATTTCACTGTTTTCAGTGTATTATATTATTTATAATGATATTAAAACAGATGTTTAAACCCAAGTTATGCTTTGGCATTCAATTTGGTGAGCTTCACAGGAGTTGGTGGGTAGGGGTGGGCAGAGTTGAAAAATCCCTAACGTCACATTTCCTTACTTTTGTGACTTTAACTATAAACCCTAACTTGTGCATTAGTATAGCTTTTTGCACTGATTTTTTTTTCCTTTTAATGTGTATATCCATTACTTAGTTTACTTTGTGTATGGCTGTATGGGACATAAGTAAAGCACCTGCCAGTCAGAAAGAACCCAGAACCTGTAGCATGCTTTGCATATGGGCCTGCAGAGCTGCAGGTCCATCAGTGCACACATTTTGCCACACCTGAAGTGAATTTCCTAAGTGATCCACAGCTTCATCATAACACACATTGCCCCAGACACCCTGTGGGCACAACAATAAAAAAAGAAACACATCTCAGGGGGGTTTATAACTGACCACTTATTGTGTTCAGAAGGGAGGGTTCCTAATTACAGGATAACCCATGTTTGGCAAAAATGTTTTTTTTGTAGTCTCCTTCCCATCCAAGCCAGAGGGTTCGGCCCCTCACCCTGCTCGCTGCCCTCTATGCCCAGACTTTATCCCCCTGGATGGGGCCATTTGGTGGGTGCCCCCTTCCTAAGGAATTTGGTGTCTTGCCCCGGCTTACCCCTCAGGTCGGGTCCACAAGAGTGGGACCCCCCAGCAGGCACTGCTCTCAGCAGGAGCAGTGGCAGAGGTGGGGGCCATCATGAATAGAGCTGGTGTTCTTTTGCATGCTGGATTCCTAGGGGCAGGGACGTACAATGATGCCAGCATCTGCCCTGCCCCAAACATGTGGCACAGGCAGTGGTGGTAACCCTGGCCTCTGCCAGTGGCCCACAGAGCACCAGACACTCTTCCCACCTCCCCCTTGAGAAGGAGAGCAGTCCCTGGCATGCTCAATCCTTCTCCTCCCAGCCAGCCCTCCAACTCCCGGGTCTGTCACCAAACCCAGGATGTCGGTGCCGCATGCTGCCTTGCCTTGTTGCTGAGCTGGTGGGTTGACTGGCCAAAATTGTTTGAAAGTACACCGGTTATGAGACACTTACTTAGAGTATGGTTCTCTGGGACATATGCAAAGCACTTGCTGAGTCAGACAAAGCCCAGAACCTGTAGCTTGCTTTGCATATGGCCCTGCAGAGCTCCAGGTAAATCAGTGCACACATTATGCCACACCTGGAGAAGATTTCTTAAGTGACCCACATCTTCATCATCACACACATTGTCCCAGATACCTTGCGGGCACAACACTCAAAAACACATCTTGGGGGGCAGGGAGGTATACCTGACCACTTATGGAGTTTAGGAAGGATATCCTAACTACAGGATGACTCACTTTGGCCCAAAATGCTTTAAAGTGCACAAGTTATGAGTGATTAAAACATTAAAAGTGAAAAAAAAAGCAAAAAAAAAAGCTAAGTTTGAACCCATGTCTAATATGTTATTTTTGTGACTTACTTTAAAGTGTAAAAATCCTACACCTGCACACATATGCAAAACACAATTTCTGAAGGCGTCTAAAACAGTAAATCTGAGAAACTACATTTCACACATGCACACAGACTTATTTTTAACTCAGATTTTTAAGCACTCCTAATTTGAATATTTTAAGGTATTTTTGGCCTAAATTTGGTCACGGCTTACTAAGGACATCCCCCCATGATGACAAAAGTGGTCCATTATAATTTTCCTCCAAGTGGGTTTTCAGGGGCAACTGAATTCTGATGTTTTTGTGTGCCTCTCAAATAGCATAATTCATACAAACAGTATGCAAATTGCATGCAAAATGTTTGTGAACATCACCATATTGAAAAATTTGTGGAAAAACATACAGCACATGTGCAAACAGCTAATCTGTTTTTATTAGAAATGTAAACATTTGTAACATTCTCAGTAAAGCAACATAGCAAAGTGACACCCTTGGCCATAAATAAAAAAAAAACTGAAAGTTTCAGGTTTCAGCTCTCAGCTGTTTTTGTGCTATTCATCAGCAAAGACAGGGTCTTAAAACCATATTTTTACAGATTTTCAGCAATCTAGAATTTACCAACTGTCCAACCCTCGATTACTAAATTTACAGTATCCAGCAATCCTAGGACTGACGATGCACATGGCAAACTTCCATCCATTGTGTCCAGGGGTGGCTTACATATTGCTGTGCATTAATTGGGGTTTAACTCAGACTAGCATTTGTAACCCTAACTATAGTGAAACTACGACGCCATTATAATGGGTTGAGAAGGCATTTCTACGTGTTACCTCAGTTTTTGCAGCTTATCCCATGGCTGTGCCTGACAGAATAAAATGTAGTTAGGCATGCTTTCTATCAGTTCCAGGATCTCTGGATCCTGTAAATTGGTCAACAGTCGATTTGGAAGTGTGACTGTTCTAGAATGTGGCAACTATGTAAAACAATTATTTAAAGACTTTTATTTGGTCACAGAGGGGGCTATTTACAATGGTGTGAATGGGTATGAGTCACGTAAATCCGGCATGTATCCCACCTCGCACCTGCATTCAACCACTATGCCCCTACACAAGATTCTCTAAGCAAATATACCCCCCACGTGCCTGATCCCCTGGCCAGTCACACAGCTGATCCCTGGGGCTGGCAGGTGGGGGGCCATGCTAGCAATCTGCGTAATTCACAAAACCACGGAGTGCTGCATGCAGTGGCCAGCAGCTATGTAAACTCAGGGAAGCCATAACCCTGAGTGGCCGATTATGCACCCCCTGGTGATGCAGCTACCAGCCATGGTGGAGAAGATGGGGGGCATTGACCCCCCCAATGTGGAAGACCCAGCCATCAGGGCACACTGGGAGGGCTGGGCGGACAACTGGGGTACCCCCTCACATCACAGTAGGAACACTGTGTGCTGCCTGCCAATATGGTGCCCCATGGGTGCTAGTAATCCACTGCGGGACCCGGGCTGGGTACCTGATTGGCTGCCTTCCTGGGTCCACCACTCCACATCTGCCAGCCCCCCAGGTTAGACATTACATATTAAGATCTGTGTGATATGATTTTTTTTCATTCTGGAATCTGGTGGTGACTTTGTTGTCAGTGCTGCAATATTTAAAGTGATTTTGTCAGATTGGAGCTTGCCTTACCTAACAGTATACCCTAGGTCAGCTTAATTCAGTTCTCACCATGTTTACTAAGTAATGCAGTATATGTATTTTTAAATAAGGCATCATACTTCCCTCTGAGAAACCTGGCAAGCTGATTCTTTCATTTACTCACTGACAAATATGTCCCCACGCTATGATGTTCGAGCAAGACCAGGCGTGGGGATGCACCCGTTGAAAAGAATGGGGCCCCACTTTGCATCCTATTTGATACCATATGATGGCCAGTTGGAAATTTATGAAAGATACCACTGCAGTGTCCTTCTTAAATCTCCAATTGGCCATCATATGGTTTTAAATTGGATGCAAAGTGGAGCCCCATTCATTTCAATGGGGCACATCCCTGCGCTCTTCCTTGCTTGACATCATAGCGCGGGGGCATGTTCGTCAGTGAGGATATGAAAGAATCGGCTTGCCAGGTTTTTTGAGGGGAGAGTATGATACCTTATTTAAAAATAAATATACTGCATTACATAGTGAACATGGTGGGAACTGAATTACACTGACCTAGGGCATACTATCAGGTAAGGCAAGTTGCAATGCAATAAAGTGAGAAAATCATTTTAAGTCCAGCAATGCTGTTGTGCATCACTCTATCAGACCAATTTATTGCCTGCATTAAATAAAATATATTAATTTTAATTCACTGTGAATAACAGCAGCTCAGCCAGTGAAAGTGGGTGTGTGACTGGCCAGTCATGCTTACATGAAAGTGGCAAGGTAAGGGCTGCTCATGTTGTTCTTGCTGCAGCAGCATCTGTTGTGTGTGCTACCCAGCAGTGTTAGAATTAATAATAATAATAAAATATATTTGTATGGTGCCCTATCCAAAGCCAAGGTGCCTCAAATTTTAAAACAACAATAACAATATAAAATATAACACGCTTCAATAAAATCAAACAAATATCCATAAACTAAAACAAGAGGCTCAGTTATTAAAAGCTTGAAGCCACAAATAAGTTTTAATGATTGTTTGAATGCCTCCACAGTTGTGCATTCATGAATCCAACAGGGTAGAGAATTCCAAAGCGTAGGGGCTGAAAATTCAAAAGCACTTGCCCCAGAAGATTTTAAACATACCCTTGGAATCTCTAGCAACCCCCTCACCGGCTGAGCGGATTGATCGTCCAGGGCAGTAGGGAATCAGGAGCTCTTTCAGGTAGTCCGGGCCCAGTCCGTGAAGGGCTTTAAATGTCAGCAAACCAACTTTATAGGTGATCCACCACTGTACTGGCAGCCAGTGCAGTTCACGCAGCACCGGCAAAATATGGCAAGATCACGAAGATCCCGTCAAAAGCCAGGCTGATGCGTTCTGCACTAGCTGCAAGTGGTGGATTTCTACCCCAGAAAGTCCTAGGTAAAGGGAGTTGCAATAATCTAAGTGTGAGGAAACAAATGCATAGATCAATGTAGGAAGGTCATCGGACGGAACTAGATGCCTAATCCTGGCGATATTCCTAAGATGGTAAAAGGAAGTTTTGACAACAGCCGATACCTGTGAATGCAATGTCAGCCCTTCATCAAAAATTACCCCCAGGTTACGCACCTGTTCAGAGGTTGGGAGTGAGGCACCACCAAGAAAAATTCCCGAGGGCAAATCCTCCCCTGACCCCTCTATCTGATGACCCGGATCCACAACCAACATGTCAGTTTTGTCCAAGTTCAACTTCAGCAAACTGGAATCCATCCAGTCTTGGATTTCTTTCAGACAGTTATTAAAGACCGATACAGCTCCATTCTGGTTGGGTGCAAAAGATAGGTGGAGCTGGGTATCATCAGCATAGTAGTGAAACCTCAGCCCATACCTTCTTACAATGTCTCCGAGGGGCAGCATGTACACCACAAACAACATGGGTGAAAGAACAGAGCCCTGAGGAACTCCACATGACAGAGAAGTAGGGTCTGAGGAACAAACCTCAGACACCACTCTCTGTGTTCTGCTCATGAGGAATGATGTAAACCACCTGAGGACTGTTCCTGACAGTCCACAGATGAACCTCAGATGGCCCAATAACACGTCATGGTCCACAGTGTCAAATGCTGAAGAGGGATCTAGAAGAACCAAGATGCAAGGGTTCTTCTGATCTCTAGCCATCAGGAGATCATTGAGCACCAAAACCTGTGCTGTCTCGGTACTGTGTCTCTTACGAAAATCAGACTGGTGTGGTTCATAGATGTCATGGATGGTCAAATGGTCCTCCAGTTGTGCAGCCACTACTTTCTCAATCACCTTCCCTATAAAAGGAAGGTTAGAGATAGGTTTGTAGTTTGCATGGCAGTCTGGGTCCAAGGAAGCTTTCTTCAAGAGAGGTATCACTACTGCCTCTTTCAGAGAGCAAGGAAACTCTCCAGACTTCAAGGAGCACCAGACAATCCTTGCCAGGACCAGACCGATAACATCAATACATCCCAAAATTGAGGAAGTAGGTGCAGGATCCAAACTACAGCACATAGCTGCACACTCTGGATAATCTGCATGACATCCATGAACTCTGGGTGGCCAAAGAATTACAGGGGGGGCTTGCTAGGCCTCATCCCCCCAGCTCTGAAATGAGCTCTTGTAGCTCATGCATCACTGCCATTGACTTATAATGGTAAGAGGGACTACATTTAAAGATAAGGCCCTTATGCACCCCTTCCCAGCTCCCAAAGCTCATGAAGTGTAATTTAAATGCTGACAGAAGCTCCTGGAAAAACAATAGCTCCTATATTCCCATCAAAGACCGGGCAAAGGAAGGTCATGGGTGAGAGGAGTATGACTGCACAATTTTGTTGCCTAGAGAAAAACAGAAACCTGCTACTGATCTAGCAGCAATGTTAATGATGTTACAATCAGAGGTGAATCATCAGTACTGGAGAATTATTGAGGATTGGAGAGTTTTCCACTACTTTGTCAACATTCAGTCCCCAAAACATTTATCTTTGAAAAGAGATATCTAACTGTCCATATTTACTTAACTTGAAACAATCAAAAACAGGCTGTCTTCAAAATGGAGTTTCTAATGGCATAAAAATACTGCGTATACTGGAGTGCAATAGAGTGAACCCCACTGAGTTATTTAAGTTGAGGAACACTTCATCCACCATGGGCACAATCTAAAGCTGGAACTGAACAATTCAAAATGGAGTTCAAGAAATATTTTTGGAGAGCAGGTGATGGACTGGTAGAATATTCCTCCTAGCAATTGGTTAATGCCTGAACTATAGCTGGGTTAAAAATGCAATAGGGAACCTTTAAAGGGGTTATTTATTTGTTTATTTATATAAAATTGATATCTAATAGAGACACACTGAGTCAAGGCTTGTTTCCAGGTGTGGCCTATGGAAGGGGAAGGGGAGAAGCACAATTACAAACAAAAAATAGCCAGTCAGGTCATGTGATTACAAAGAGGTTGACATAAAGAACAATCTGAGTGCAGTACAGACAAATGGCAAAACAATGCATATGGAGGACAAACGAATTAGCACACAAATCATCTGTGTTATCTGGGCAAACTCAAAGTGCACAGTGCCAGAGTGAAGGGAGGCTGAGCTGGTGCTGAAAGTAAGAGTCAAAACAGGTTGATAAACTACAGCAAAATTGCCAGAACTGTGAGGTCAAGGGGGAAGGGGAAGGAAGGGTTGCTCAAAAACCAGGCAAGGGTAAGGAAGGGTTCAGGAAGAGGGTTGGGTTACAGGCAACAAGGCAGTGGTAGGTGATAGAGAAGACACTAAGAGGAGTATTAATTCAGAGTAACTCATTGTATGGCATCAGGGCAGATGTGATGGTCTAATGGTCTTTTTCTGTCCTTAAAAGGAAAAGCCCAATTGAGAGCACAAGTCCTTAATTTCAGAAGGGCAGACTTCAACTGGCTGAGGGATTTGGTCAGGAAAAAGTTAGTCAGATAGACAACACAGGTGGTATTGAAGAGAGGTGGTGCAGAAATAAAGGTGGCCATTCTCAAGGAATCAAAGTTCTGCACAAGAACAGCAACCAAAAGGAGTACATTTAAGAGACCATTATTGTTCTCAGCAAAAGTTAGGAAAGCACTGTGGGCCAAGAAAAGGTCCTTCTACAGATACAACGAAAATCAGGGGGAGGAAGAATGTGGAGAATTCTTACTGAGAATATGGAGGAAAAGTGGGGGGTTATGGAGGTAAAAGCAGAGACGGAGCTGCATATTGCAGAGGGGGTCAAGGGCAGTATAATATGGAAAAAAAGAAAAAAAGGAGGTGGAATCATTAGGCTCTCTGAGGAAGGTAGCGTGATAGAGGAGGGTGGGCAAAAAGGATGCCATTGTTAGTGATGACTTTGCTCTATTAAGGGGTCCCAGAGACGAGGCTGACAATATTTAAAAGGAAAACAGTCCAGAAAGGGCTGGCAGCCCAAAAGATATATAAGGCCCCAGGACCAGGTGAGTTGCATACGAGGGTACTCAGGATATTGGCAGTGGAACTGGCTAAAACTCTGGTAGGACTATTCAACAGCTTATTATGGATGATAGTCCCAAAGGACTGGAGGGTGGTGGGCCTAGTTCTGCTCCATAAAGGGTGGGGACAAGGAAAAAGCAGGAAACTACACACCTGTCAGTGTTACCTCTGTTGTAGGGAGTCACTGGTCAAAGAAACCTCATGGACTGGCTACAGAGCAATGGTCTCCAGAATAGTAAACTGTATGGATTCATGGCAGAGAAGTCTTGCCAGAAAAACCTGATAGTTTTATTTTTCTGGGTGATGATGGAATTGGATAGGGGCCACCTGTAGATTTGCTCAACTTCAAATTCAGCAAACCTTTCAACTCGGTGCTTCACAGATGGTTGCTGAAGAAGAAGGAGGATGAGAGAGTGGCTATGGACATAGTAAACTGGGCAGGCAACTGATGATAGAGGAGACAGCAGAGGGCTATGGTCAAAGAGGTCAAATCAGAAGAGAGGGCAGTCACAAGCAGGGTGCCACAGGGTTCTGTCCAGGGCACTTCCTCTTCAGTATGTCCATCATCTACAATGGAGAAGGAGTGCATGGCAGGTTGTGTCTCTTCTCAGATGACACTAAACTCTGTGGGAGGGTGGACAGTAATGAGGAAATCAAGGAAATGCAGAGTGAATTTCAAAGGCCAGTGGGGTGGTCTAAGATTTGCCAGTTGAAACTCATCACCAAACAATTCAAGGTAATCCACCTAGGGGACAAAAACCCTAGGACAGAGTACTGGATGGTTATGGTGAGACTTTACTCTACAGCTGAGGAACAGAACCTAGGAGTTATCGGTGACAACCTCAAACAATCAAGCCAGTGTAACAAGGCCCATAGTAAGGCAAATAGGATGCTGGTGTGCATCAGGAGAGGAATTGACAGCAAAATGAAAGAGATAATACTACCCCTTTATAGATCTTTGGTGGGGAATGCTACCTCTTTATAGACTTTTGCTGACACCACACCTGGAGTACTGTGCCCACTTCTGGAGTCCTCACCTCAGGAATGATAGAGACAGGCTGAAGTCACTGTGGTGAAGGGTGACAAACAGAGCAGGTCTTATGAGGAGCACCTCAAGGCAATGAACATGTACTCCCTGGAGACCAGAACAGAGGGGGAGATATGATAGAGACCTTCAAGTTTCTGAAAGGAATTAATAAGATGAACTGTGGGGAACTATTTAGCACACTGGAATGAGTGGAAACTGACAGGAAGGAGATTCAGGAGGAATTTGAGGAAGTATTCTTTTACAGAAAGGGTGGTGGCACCATGAAACAGTCTGCCAGCTGAGGTGGTAGGTGCAAAAACTATAAGGGGTTTTAAGCATGCTTGGAACTGTGAAGGGTATAGTAGTTGCACTGGGTGACAGAAACTGGGAGGAGAATAGTGGGGTGGATTGGGAGGGCTAGGACCCTGGTTGGATAGCATGTCCCAGGTTGAGATAGGGAATTCAGGAAGACTGGATGGACCATTGGTCTTTTTCTGCTGCCACTGTCTATGTTAGTCTTGTATGTTTCTAAGTTTCTCCACCTACTTTTTGTACAATGACCTACCAGTGGAGCCAGCCACAATATAAGGCAGTAACTTGCAATAAGTGACATGTCACAAAATACTGCATGACAAAAGTCTTAATTGCCATTGAATTACACTGTTCCCTGTAGTATATGGCAGCATTTTGTGATATACTGCAGCATTTCTGTGTTGCATTCTGGCCAGCACTGCTGCATGTTCTATTTTTGTCTTTGACAAATAATTACCTATGAGGATACCATCATCTGAATCTCCATTGCTATTCATCACAAAAATGTCCATGTTATGACTGCCGCTTCGCACATCAGCCGTCTCAGAAACCTTATTTCCAAACTAGTCCTGCAAGCTGTCCCAGTGGTGTGGCAGGCTGAGGCACTATAAGTGCCTTACCTTCTGCCTCACTGCAACCCATGTTAGGAAATGGACACAGGTTGCTGAGAGGTCAGCCAAGGGAGAAAGGATTGAGCATCTGGAGCACAGCTCTCCTTCCTCAGGAATGAGAGGGTGCTGTGGCCCATCATTTAACTACTTCCTGGAGGAATCCAGTAGCAGCTGTCAGCAGGTCACATCTAGGGGGGAGGCCCCTTGTCCAGAGCACTGGGGGTGCCTTCACAGAGGCCAAAGTCACACAACATGCTCATTACATGTTCATGACTAGCCAGGGGAGAAAACAGAGTAAAAAAATGGAGGACAGGCTTCATAAAGCCTTATCCATTCAACCAAACACCTGCTCCACCTCTCCAGATCTGGGACACTTCTGAATGTGTGACTGGGGGTGAGGATGGCCCTTCCCTCCTGGCCTTGCTGTGTGGGGGGGAGAAATCCATGGGAATCAAGGCCCTGACTTAGGAGGTGGTGCAGATGAATGTCACGGGCAGGAAAGAGGCTGATGTAGCACCAGTCCTGCCACAGGGAGGATAATCCATACATGAGAATAAAAAGGAAAAAAAAAACAGTCCTGAAACCCCTTCACTATTTGGATCACTCTTTCCATATAAGAGCTGTAACCACAGCTTCCATAAAGAACATTTCTCCTAATATTATCAAGACATTAGGACAATGGACAGTATCCTGTTATAAAACCTAAGTTCAAAAACTGATAAAGGAACCCCTAAACACCAACTATTTGATTTTTTCATTACCCAGTATAACTCGCATACCAAATGTGGGTTAGTGGTATAATCAGCACCCTGGATCCAGTCAGACAGTTTTGTCTCTAGGTAACAAAAGGGGTGAAGCCCTTTTCTAAAGAGTTCATGGCAAATGAGCTATTGAGTGAGGAGCTGATAGTTCAAGCCTGTGACTCTGCACAGTTTGCACCCAGTAAGTCACAGCCTCTTCCTTTTCAAGAGTTAGAAGCTGAGCCCAAGCAACTCCATGGTGAAATGGCAGAAGATGCAGAGTAAAAGTTCTTCAAGAGTTAGAAGTGGATCACTTAGTGGCTGCAAGCTGGTCCAGTATCTGCGCTAATGGAGAACAAAATTAGAATGCATCCATCATTGTGATATGTTCTCCTAAATGGCTCTAGGCAAAACAAGGTACCAAGTGAAGCTGTGGATCCCCCTACTCAGGGTCTTGGGAAAGTTTGGACTAAAAAAATGCTTGAAGTCTGCAGGCCAGGTGGGTGAAGGAAGCACCTAGTAAGCACCTTAACTGACAGTAGGTCCCCAGACAGTGCGTCCATCCTGAGTGGAAGACAATGTGATTTGTGGCTGGGAAGTCCTATAACATGCTATTAGTAGAATTCATAGAAATGCAGCTATAACTACTATTGCTGTCAATCTGCTTGTTAGAGAGCTACTGTTAGAGTGTAGGAGCAAATTAATTTGTTGTGAATTAACTGAGGACTCCCTCTGGGGTTCTGTAATACATTAGTATCTGAGGTGACTCACCTGTGTTGATTGTTCAATATAGATGCAGCCAGAGAGTCCCGCCTGTGAGCTATGTCTTCACACATAGGTAAACCAGATATTGGATCATTGCAACATGGATGGAAAAATGTGGATGATGAACTACTTCCTGTATTCTTCAAGGGCCCAATGGCATATGAGCTTCTACAAGACCTGATTTTTGCCTGTATCAGTAGGGGTCACTACACAATCAATTGAATCTGTGGTCAGAACAATCTTGCCTGCACAGAACTGTGTACATGCCAAGGCAATGAAGACTGTGGTAACCCACACACTCTGTTTTTTAAAATTTAATATACTTTATTGAAAACATATAAAGTACAAATACAATCAAACATCACAACAATACAACATTAAAAACAATCAACCCCCAAAACTCACCCCTCTCCCTTCCCCACCCCTCCTCCCTGGCAGAGTGGCAAAGCATAAATTGGCTAAAGGAAGAGGTTGATAATTCATATAAACACTGACCCTAGACTGGTACAAGTAGCAGCAGCTAAATCCAATTGGGAGCCATACCATAACAGCTTACACAGTGTATAAGGTATGTAATTTGCCCCATTTCTTATTAAAGGATGAAAGCCGGTTACATAAACTGCCAATCATCTGTCCCACCCGAATATTGAATAAGAGCTCCTGTAACCACTCATGATATGACAGATGGTTTGGTACCTTTCATTGGACCAACATAGATGTTACAAAAGAAAACAGTGCTTAAGCTTTTGAACCAACCAAGTCCTTCCTTGGAAGCTTATGAGTTGTGTAGAAAATCACTTTCTATTAACACCCAGATCATACATAAAAAACATGAAAGAATTCTCATTGGTTTAAAATACCCTTTTAACCATAACAGAGGTTTAAATACAAGAAATCAGTTTTAGTCAGCTAGCTGGCTGCTGGAGCACTTCAAGGTCAAATGTCAGCAAAGGCAGATAAGGAGACTCCTTCAAGGACCAGACAGTTTCACCTATTGACATAATGAATGAGAAAAGTGTTATAAGAATATACTCTTAATTAAATGCAATACATTTAGATTAAACACCCACTTAGGTACAAGTTAAACATGTGATCGTATTCTGAGTAAAAATTTATAAAATAGAAATTTTCTATCTATGGCAATTGGGGGCATAAAGAAGTTTTACTTGAGTAAACAAACTGTTTCACAAATTCATAAAGAATTAAACATATCTGGAGACAATTTATCGACAATATACTCAACCAGATAATATATTCCATAAACATAAAAACCTTCAGTGCTGTAACCAGATTTTTTACAAAAAAATATCAATTGTCAGAATTTGAGCCCAATAAAAAAAACTTATCAAGGATCCCCAGTTAAATGAAATGATGCATCCTAAAATGTTTAGTGTTCAACGGTGTATCATAATATGATCAGTCTACTATATGTACAATAACAGTCTAGGAATCTTAATTTAAAAATTAAAGGAATTAACCCCCCCCCCCGGTAACAACATAATATAGATAACTAGTTGGAAAGAAGTATAAATTCACTAGGTATGTGAACCAAGAGTCCTAACACACTGTAACATCATAATGTTATAAACCTGAATATAAGCCTTGCCTTAAAAAAAATACAACTCCAACCACCCCGCCCCTACCCCAACCCATAACCTCCCCCCAAAAAAACACTATCCCTACCCCCCCAATAAATAGTTCATGTTGAGAAACCAACATATTGATAACCAGTTAAAAGGGTCCCTATAACCATACAAGATTGAAACTAAAAACAAATTCTTACTGAAGTCCCATTATAAGTCCATCCTTTGTAGTTAAGGTCTGTGTAAGTTCAAGTATGGTAATGTGCCATAAAACCCAAATCAATGTTCATGCCATCTACTACAATGATGAGAAGTAAAATAAGCTTAACCTCAAAAGTCTGTCTCTGTTATGTTTTTTGAATTGTCCTTTTAAGACCATTACCAACATATCTGATATGGAGTGATCATTCTGAGGGAAGTGTTGCCCCAATGACTTGTCAGTCATCTTCATATTAATAGTATATCTGTGTGAGTTCATTCTGGTGTGGAGACGTTGGCTTGTCTCTCCCACATATCCTGTTTGTGGACATCTCTCACATTGAATGAAATAAATAACATTCAATGGTGCACATGTATAATTCCCCTGTATCCAGAATAGTCTGTTTTGTGAAGTAGCTACACAATCCAAAGTGGAAATGTGCTCACAAGTCTTACATCTGGGGTGATTGCAAGGTAGTATAGCATTTAGTGTTATGGTGTTCTGTTCTAGTGCAAGTTTACCCTTAACAATCAGGTTGACTAAATTGGGTGGTTGTTTAAAAGATAGTAGTGATAGGTCTTGAAAAATACAATTTAGGCTCTCATCCTAACTAAATATCGGGTGGAGGTCCTTAATAGTCCTATGCTGAAGTTTCAGGTCAGGATGATATGTGACTACTTAGGGTATTCTGTTGGTAGTGGTCCATTTTTTTATGCTGAAGAGATTGTTCCCTTGGTACCTGTGTTGCACATTCTACTGCTCTGTCAAATTCTCTAGAAGACTGTCCTTGCTCAATAACGTTTTTTCAATATAGACAAATGTGTATCTCTGTCTTCCTCCCTAGAAAAGATACGGTGATAGCAAAGTGCTTGACTGCACATTACAGATTTTTTTGCATGGCTTGGGTGATTACTATTTCTATGCAAGTATCTCTGTCTGTCTGTTGGTTTCCTGTGTGTGTGTGTATATATATATATATATATATAATATGTATATAAGGTTCCATCCTTGATGGTGACTGTGGTGTCCAGAAAATTAACACTAGTGGCAGAATATTCAAAGGAAAGCTTTATGGATGGGTGTAGGTTATTAAGTTCCTGATGAAACTTCTTAAGTGTGTCTGTGTCCTCTGTCCAAATTAGAAACAAATCATCAATGTAACAGAAATAAGCGAGTGGTTTGTATGTACAGTGCCTTAAAAAGTCCTCTAAATTTACCATAAAGAGATTGGCATATTGTGGTGCCATCCTGGTGCCCATTGCTGTTCCCATAGTTTGAACATAATGTTTATCATTGAAGCAAAAGTTGTTGTGTGTCAGAATGAATTCAATAAGTTTCCCCACCACTTCTGGGTAGATGTTTTGGTCCAGTTCTTTCTCATGTAGGTATTTAAGGCAGGCTGAAATGCCATCCATATGCGGAATAATAGTGTAGAGGGAGGTTACATCCATTGTGGCTAAATAATATTAGGTGGCAAGTCCTTATAAACAGAAAGTTTACAAAGGAGGTGTGTAGTGTCCTGGATGAGCCTGTCCCTTTCTATAACCAACAATTTTAAAATGGTTTCTACAAATCCTAAGATCCCCTCAGTCAGGGTGCCATTGCCAGATACTATGGGTCTCCCCGGATTGCAAGGTTTACAGATTTTTAGGCAGCATGTAGAATGTTCTTGGTTTGGGTTCAACAGGGATGAGGTCAATTATTCTGTCTTGGACATGGTTTGGGAATGATCCAATTAATCCCAGAGTTCCTTTATGTATTTTGCAGTGGGATCAGTCTCCAGTTCTCTGTAGTAGGTATGGTCAGTTAGCTTCATTAATATAGACCTCTTGGTTTAAGATCACCACTGCAGAATCATTATCAACTCTTTTTATGACAATGTTGTGGTTCGATTTCAGTGATTGTATAGCCCCCTGTTTCAATGGAGAGAAGTTATAACGGGCCTGTTTTTGCCTATTGAGGATCGGACAATTAACTCTCTGGTGAAAGCAATGAATATAGTTGTCCAGTTTCACATTACACCCACTTGGGGGAGGTAAAATTGGATGATTTCTTTTTCTCATCCATTGAAGTGTTACTGTCAGTGATTTCTTCTCCGCCATGAAAGAATTCTTTGAGACTCGGTATACGGAAGTATTCCTTCAGTTCACCACAAAACTGTATTCTGTCCAGTGGTTTTGTGGGGCAGAAAGTGAGGCCCTTAGAAAGTACATGTAATTCTCCAGCAGTCAGTGAGTGGTTCGACAAATTAACAACTGAAAGGTGCCCATCCATATTGCTTTGTTGTTCTATGATTCTATTCTGTTCTTCATGGTTGTTAGGAAGTATGGTTTGTTGAAGGATATCTAACTTCCTGTTTTTAATAAGCATGGCTTTTCTAAAGGTCCTTTGGTAGTCTATGTGTATTTATTTCAGGATGTCTGGAATAGGTGCGCCAAACATCCTCTCCAGTGTGTGGTAACAATTCCCTCAAACTGTTTTTGCAAGAATGCTTTCTTGGCATATGACCTTTGGATCCTGTGGTTTCTCAGTTTCTCAGAGGTCCTTTGACAGAATTGTGCAGCATACTTAGAATTATCAGTGTTCCTTAATGGATTCCAAATATTTAGGCCTTTAGGGATAATGTTGTTCATCTTGCACTGGGTTAAAAAATAAATGTCCCTGTCTAACTGGGCATATTTCTTCTTGATGTTATGTAACTGCCATATCAGATGGCGAATTTCTATATCTTCCATGATGACACACAGAATTAGTTAGTTGCCGTATTGGTCCTAATAACTACTAGGACCAATATGGCAACTAACTAATTCTGTGTGATATGACAGAGAAATGGTATCAAGCCAATGACTGAGCACTAACCTTTTAACTGACAGAGAGATTAGAGCCATAAAATATCTATGCTCTTTCACCTCAATGTTGCTATAATTGCCCACTATGCAGATATCGGGAGTAAAGTCATCTTCTATCCTAAGAAGGGGGTCAGCCTTATTCTTAATTAACATTCACAGTGGTGCTACTTTAGAACATTTCCAAAAATATGGAAGAATAACCCCTTGGCTTGCCCACATTGAGTATGTATAGAGGACTGAATTCTGCCCATCTTTACTAATTTAGTTGGGGTAAAATACAGATGTTTCAGAATTTGGAATTGGGTAAGCTGTAACTTATTTTGTGATGTATAGGTATACAAATCCTTCCATATCTTGCGCCAGCAAAAAGTATACTGTGGGAGCTGAGAATTCTAATGCTGAAAGGCACCATCAAACTCTTGAAAATCTTCTAAAAATAAGACAGAATACGATTTGGAAACTGAATATGGTTGAGAAAGTAGATCCTGTAATGCTTGTAGGAACTCTAATAGGTCTGTATCCCCAAAGGTAGTCACAAATTGTTGCAGAATTACATGACGTAGCTGGTAGATCTTAAAAACGAACTTATTTCCTAACTGAAAATGTCCCATGATTTCCCTAGAGGATATCAATCTACCATTTTGGAGTAAATCACACACCCTGTCATTCACAAGTTGTGGTAAAAATACTACCATAAGGACCTTCCCTTCAATTTTGAAATTAGGATTCCTGAAAACAGGCTGAGAAATATTCCATACCCAATAATACCTCATAAATGTACACAACTGTGAGTGTACCTGAACAGAAAGGCCAATTATAGCGTTATGGAGGCCTAGATGTAGATATTTAGGAGAAGTGTAGAGCAGGAACAGAAAGACAGGCTGGCCTTAGCAATCTGGTCTTTCTCTAAAGCCAGCCTTATAGGGGATTAAACAGGGGATTCCTCCTCCAGTTGTGGGCAACACCACTTTAGATATTTACTGGCATAGCTAGCCAAGTAATACAAAACAAATTGGGGAAGTAGGAGGCCCCCAGGTTCTTTAGGGGCTTCCAGTTTATTGTAAGCTCACCTGGGAGTCTTACCTAACCAAATAAACTCTGATATTAGGCTATGCAATGTTTTAAACCAAGATTGGGGAAGCCTGATAGTAAGCATATTAATGGGATAAAAATGAGAGATAGAAAATTAATTTTAACAATGTTTATTCTACCCCAGAGGGACAAGGGTAAACACTTCCACCGCTGCAAATCTTGTTGCAAGGTAGATACCAAATTATCAAGATTAAGCTTCCAGAGTTGAGATACACCTCTTGAAAGAAAAATACCTAAATACTTATTATGCTTAAGGGACCAAGACAGACCTAGTGCAAAAATATCTGATTTAAGAATAGTGGAATTTAAAAGCATAATGGTGGTTTTATCTTAATTAAGTCTATAATTTGAAAGGGCACTGAATTCTTGGATGGCAGCCAGAGCAGTGGGAATAGCCAACTTTCGGTGTCAGACATGTAATAGAATATTGTCCGCATAAGCAGAGAGCTTTAACTTCCAAGAACTGACCTGCACTCCAGTTAACTTCTGATTGGCCTTGAGTTTCAATAAAAGGTGTTCTAACTAAAGGTTAAATAATAAGGGAAGCAAAGGGCATCCCTGTCTAGTGCCCAAAAATAAGGGGAAGTAAAGGAAAAGACCCCGTTACAATACATTTGGGCACTAGGGGAGGAATATAAAAAAAAATAAAGAAATGGTAAGGGAAAACTAAATCGCTGTTAGGGAGTAAACAGAAAATACCAGTTAACCCTGTTGAAGGCTTTTTCCATGTCCAGGGAGACCAAAGCTGCTGGGGTAGCCGAATCCCTGGACACAGAAAAACCCATGCACTCTCGATAGAGATCATGATGATGAACAAGATGATGATAATGATGTTCTTATATCACCAAGTGCAAGGTGTTGCATCTTGGTCGGGGAAACCCTAAACACAGGTACACCCTGGGAGGGGAGGTGCTGGAAGCCTCAACAGGGGAAAAAGACCTAGGGGTCATGGTGGATACATGTATGAATAACACTGAGCAGTGCAGGAGAGCAGCTAGCAAGGCAAACAGGATGTTGGGATGCATCGCAAGGGGGATCACCTCTAGGAGCAAGGAAGTGATTCTGCAGCTGTACAATGGACTGGTTAGACTACACCTTGAGTACTGTGTACAGTACTGGAGACCACACTTGAAGAGGGACATACAGCTCCTGGAGGGTACAGAGGAGGGCAACAAAGATGATATGAGGGCTAGGGATTTGACTTACGAGGACAGACTTGAGGAGCTCTGCCTGTTTTCATTGGAGGAGAGGAGAGACAGGGGACATGGATTGAGGTCTTCAAGTACCCTCAAGGAATAAATAGGGTAAACATGGAGGGGATCTTTAGACTAAAGCAGGGAGGCATCACCAGAGGGCATGGTTTGAAGTTGGAAGGTGGAAGGGTGAGGGGGGAAAAGAGGAGGAGGTTTTTCACTGAGAGGGTGGTGGACCCTTGGAATGCTCTGCCTGGTGAGCTGGTTCAGAGATCCACAGTGGAGAGCTTTAAGAGAGGGTGGGACAGACACAGAAAGTGGATGTATCAGATGATGGCCTGTCCCGGGGGGGTGGGGATGGATGATAGGGTTTCTGGAGCACAAGGGATGGGAGGGTCTCGGCACCCAACTAAGGATCTAGGTTCGAGCAGACTTGATAGACCATAAGGCCTAATCTGCTGGCAAATAGTATGTTAGTATGTTAGTATGTTGACTGGAAATGTCACCAGTGCTATTACATTTCAATGATACCTGTACAAATGTATTATTATATTTTGTTTTACCCTTTATATTGTTGTTGTGATGGTTTGAGATCACAAAGAAATCTTATTTTATGTCTTGAAATAATATATAGTGTTATTAAACTAAGAGAAAAAAATGCAAATATTTCAAAGTGGTCATTCTAACATGTTGGGGGTGTCATTGTTTTGCCCCTGCTTCTATGGCAACAGCATCACTTGACAGCTCCACATCACACCTCAATTTAAAGCAGATATAATAAGCTTTCAAATGATGTATGATGTGCGTGTGTGTAGAGAGGGTTCATTAAGTTGACCATATCGGTGGTGTCTGCCACTTGCCTAAAAAGGTAGACATCTTGAATAAATACTTCTGAAACTGTTCTCAGAGGAAAGAGAAGGATAGGAACTTGGAAAAATTAACAGCCTTAAAAGGGAAAAGAAGAAGAATCAGCATTTATATAGCACTTTTCAGACACAATGTATCCAAAGTGCTTTACAGGCAATGCTATACTGATAGTAAAATGACTGAATGTGTAGTGGTGGCCATATCACACATCAACACCCACACACAGCCTTGACAATTGCATGAACCAGTTTTATGGAAAGGGGAATACTGGCCAGGACACCAGGGAAGTCCCCTAATCATAAGTTGGAGGAGATTCTGGCCACTTGGCAGTCTTCCAAGATGGCTGCTCAGCAGGCTACTGGAGTGGAAGAGGAAGAGATGATTCTTGATGAACAAACTACTGTATTGGATATTGGTGTAATTCCATCCATGAATATTGACTCTGCTGATAATGCAATGGACGTTGCTGTGGACCACATTCAGACTGACCCCGATCCTGTACAAACGACTTTATTACCTGAGTTACCAGAAGATAGTATTTCTGATGGCAGTACTAGCAGTGAACATCCACTGGATACTCCGGGTGAACAAACACACTTTTCTACTGAAACTGCAAATATTATGGCACAGCTTGCTGCTGAGAAAAAACAGTATTTGTTTAAAAAAATGCAACTACAAAAGAGGCTCTGTGACATTAAAGCTGACACTTGGAAAGGTGCTGTCATGGGAGCACAGCTGAGCAAGCATGATGTAGGTGCATCAAAGGATTCCTCAGGGAGCTGTGTGGTGGCCATAGAGAAAGTGGAATGCCAAGAACTGCAGGGAACAGGGCTTACAGCAATTGCATCTAGAATGGCGATTTTGGGTGAATAGACATCTGGCCTAAGACATGCTGCAGAAGTTGAAGTTACTCCACAGATAGTGTGGTCAGTGGATACTGCCTTGAAAAATGCAGGGTGGTAGCAGAATAAACATACAGGTCTGTGGGTTTCAGGATCATCACCTATTCAAATGCCAGAGTTAACTGCAAATTATGCACCTGTCATTGTACAAATTTCGGATTTGGAGGTACCTCTTGAGCGTGGGCTAATGCAGAATCTGGTTTTAATGCTACCTCAAAATGCAGAATCTTCAGAACATAGCACTCAGAATGGAGGACTCCCCAATACATCTACTGTTGTACCACAATTGCCTCTAAATATTGTGAATATAGATGCTCCAAGGTCATTTTCCTCTTTATTTAAATTTCCTATTTTTACAGCTAAAAGGCATTATGTGGTGCATCTGGCATATACTGAAGGTATGTCTGAGCCTCCTGATTGACTGTTTGTAGCCAAAACTCTCTTGAAGGACTCTATGTAGTTCTTTTCCAATGAAATCTATGCACTGATCCATGTTTCTGGAGAAACTACATTCGATGTTAGTTTTAAGTCTCTCAATGGCTTGGAGAGGTTTTGGATTAAGTACAGTACACTAAAGAGGTCTGCCCTTTGGGCACCATTTGTTGCAATACCACTGACTAAACCTGCACAGAAGACTATTGCTGTGTTATTTCACAATGTGGGGGTCAGTGTCAATTACCTTACTTATTGGCTGAAACAGAAATGTACGGTAATTGAAGAACCAGTGGCTATATTGGACTCAGAGAACATATGGACTGGGGGATGGAAGGTTACGGTTTTGCTAAAAACTACTGCTACTAGTGTTATTCATTTGCCT
This sequence comes from Neoceratodus forsteri, assembly GCA_016271365.2. Lineage (NCBI taxonomy): Eukaryota > Metazoa > Chordata > Ceratodontiformes > Ceratodontidae > Neoceratodus > Neoceratodus forsteri. The sequence continues at coordinate 1,788,977,583 of CM057455.1, read as the reverse complement.
AACACTTTTTTGGGGGGATGGGATAGGGGTATTCTTTTTTACATGGGACAGCCGAAAATGTGCTACAAGTGTGTCTCAGTTGCTCACTTAAGTAGCATTTGTGATCAGATTAGGTGTAATACCTGTGGAGAACTGGGTCATGTAAGTTCTCAGTGTACAAATGAATGCAAGTGTAATCTCTGTGAAGAGATAGGCCATACCTTTCAAAATTTCCAATGGGCTACACATAACATACCCGACCAGGCTGATGAGGAGGAGCAGCGCTTGTTAATCACTTTGATGCAAAAAAAGAAATTGGTTTCTGCTAGATTGCAACCTCAGCAAGGGGTCTCTATGGCAGACCCTCCCCACACCAGACCTTTCAGTCATACCCCCCCCCGCCAAAGCTTTATTGACTTGTGATAACTTGGAAAAGTCAGAAGAAACCTCTTTAGAAGAACAGACTCAAGGAAAACCACAATCCAAGATATCAATGCTCTGTCTTTTGTTTCTGAAACCAGTCCCTCCACCTCTGGGGCTCATCCTAGTGGAGATCTTATGTCTCCCACCTTCCTCTTCTGACTGGTTCTGAAATCGGTTCTAAAGTAAGTGCCACAAGACCTAATACTAGGGCTTCTGTATTAAAAGCACAGCTAACTGCAGTACCTTTATTGAATAAGTTTGATGTGCTACAAACTGAGCTTACAGAAGATGATTCTGATAACTCCTATGTGGCATCTTCTGTGCCAGAAGTTACCACTGACACTGAGAAACAAGAAAGGGAGAAAGGGCCTCAAAAAAGAAAGGCTATGCTGAAAAAACAGTCTGCTAGGAAGGGAAATATAAATAACATAGGTATCCATGTTTATTCCCTTTTCCTGTTATACTATTAGTATTAATAGTATAAAGAGGGCTAGCAAAAGAAAGATGTTTCTTTTCCTTTCTGACACACTTATCTTTTGGTATTTTCTTTCTCCAGGATGTTCATCTTCATTCCTTGAAAGAAACATTACTAGCTTCAAAAGAATGGTATGCTGGGCCTTCTTATAGGTCTATAGGTCAGGACACCTGTTCAGGTCTAGGAATTTTGTTTAAATTGCTTGAAGTTCATCTTTTAAAACTGTATGATATAGCACCAGGCAGAGTTTTGATCTTGGATGTGTTAATACAGGCTACTCTATTTAGGTTAATAAATCTGTATGCACCCCAAACAAAAGCGGAACATTGTGAAATCCTTAATTTAATGCAACCTTTTTTGTTTACTGTCCATCATGTAGTTTTTTCAGATGATTTTAGCTGTCCATTAAAAGCTACTACTCTTAAAACGTACTGTGATTCGAATATTTTATCTTAAATAGTACGAAATGAGAATCTAAAGGATTCTTTCTTTGCATACACTAAATTAGCCACTCGTAGTTTTCAAAAAGGGCCTTTAGTCTCTAGGATTGATTATGTTTTTGTGTCCGCCTATTTATCAATACTTTCAGCTACTACATATCCAGTAGAGTTTTCAGATCATAGTATAGTGGGAATTAAAATAGGCCTACAGGCAGAGGTACAGAGGGGTACAGGTTTTTGGAAGCTGAACACTTCCCTATTGTCTAATGAACAGATTCTACAAACTATTGTTCATTTTCTATCAGCAAGAAAATCAGTGTTCTTCCTTTTTGATGATTCTACCTTGTGGTGGGAAGATACAAAAAGAGATTTGCAGAGGTAATGTAAAAATATGAGTAAAAATACACAGAAATAACAGTACTTTATCTATAACACAGAACAATTCTGCAACAGTTCCTCTCTATGATGCATGATACTGGTCAGAATCTCATACAACAAATAAGCACAGTGAAACAACATATGCAGGACTATCATGCACAAAAAAAAAGGGTTTTATATCATCAGCAACAATTTGGTGTAAAAGGGAAATTTGATGAGGTGTGTCCCTTTGCATGTTATGCTTCACAGGTACAGGCAAAAGGGATGTCTGCCCTACTGGGAGATGATGGAGTTGCCTATTCATCTAAAGAAGGTATGCTGGGAATTGTAAGTCAATATACTGCACAAATGTATGGTCCACTCAAAATTGATGGTGAGTGTCTAGTGGCCTATTTTTCAGACTTACAAGTTCCAGCTGTTGATTTCAATACAAAATTACACATAATTAGGCCTATAACAGTGGAAGAGGTGAAAGCTGCATTATCTACATTAGGAGGAGGAAAGGCTCCAGTACCTGATGGACTCCCTAATGAGTTACTAAAATTGATAGGCCCAGAATTGACAGAAGAGATAACATCTGTTTTTAACTACATATTAACTAATAAGGCAGTTCCCCTCCACATGAATATGGGAATATTAACATTTATATATAAAAAGTGGACAGGAGATTATTAAAGAACTGGAGGCCTATTTGTTTATTAAATTCTGACTTTAAATTGCTTACAAAAATCTTAGCAAGTAGATTGGCCTTGGTGGCACAACAGGTTGTTTCTAATGCTCAATCTTATGCTCTTCCAGGAAGAAAAATTAAAGATCATTTATTGTTATTGAGACAGATTGTAGAAGCAGGACAAACTACAGAGTTGGATGGGTATTTAGTCTCTCTGGACCAGGAGAAGGCTTTCGATAGGGTGAATCTTACATTACTGTGGGAAGTTTTAAGACATTATCTGGTCCCTGGGGTATTTATAGAATGATTACTTCCAAACAAACTGATTTTGAATACCAAACAAAAAAAGAAACAAAAAAAAAAATCAATGGTATTACACAACCAAAGAAAGAAGTTGCCTGCCGAACCAGTTCTTCCTCTGTGCACCTTAAAGTGGGTGGAAATTGAACAGGTGAAGGAATTTAAATACCTTGGCCTCACCTTGGACAGTACCCTTTCCTTTGAACAACACATAAACATCAGGGTAAAAGTAATCCACCAAAGACTAGGTTCACTGCATAGGTTAAACTCACTACTTATCCCTATTACAAGGATGCTTCTTGCACAGAGCTTCCATATACTAGTAATTGACTGTGGTATACTATTTATTACTCAGCTGGAGAGGGGCTGCTGGCCAGGATGAGGGCCCTTTATAATCCGGTCTCAAGATTTGTTACTCAAATGTCATATTGCACTCAGTACTGTGACTTGTATAAACAAGTCAGATGGTTTCCATTAGAACAAATGTACTTTTTGTGTTTCAGTACTGTACTTTTGCAAAAAAGTTACTTTTGATCATCTTTTCTCATGATTATATTCAGTTTTTAAAAAACATCTCAGTGGTGTTTTCATGCAATTATCTTTTCATGATCAGTTTACCGTTCCTAGGATGAGAATCTCATTTCGTCAAAAAACAGTGTTTTACAAACTTCCATCTTTTTACAGTTCTCCTCCTTTGTCTTTATTTGGTACATGCAGTACAGTTACAAGTTTTAAACATGCTCTGAAACAGTATCTCACTGTTAACTATCAATGTACATGCTTCTCTGGATAGACATATTTGTCGTTATACTCATATATTTATGGTTGTATTACTTGTTACATGTGTGTTTTGTACTTTGTTACATGTTCTGGTCACCCTTTTAAATGGACCCTTTGCCCAAGGTCTTACTAGATGTTAAATTAACAAAACAAAGCAATGTCTGCCTCTTTGTGGATGACATGAAGATCTGCAACAGGGTGGACACTTCGGGGGTGGGGAGGATGAGCACAGACCTGAGAAAATTAGAGGACTGATCACGGGAATGGCAGCTGGGTTTCAATGCAAAAAATACAAAGTAATGCAATTGGGGTACAGAAATCCGGGGGTGGAGTACACAGTGGGTGGAGTGGTACTATGACAACCAAGCAGAAAAGAGACCTGGGGTATTCCCATCCCCTGTACTGATAGCTGGTAAGACCCCACCCTAAACATTATGTCTAGTTCTGGTGACCACATCTCTGGAAGGACACAGACAGAGTGGAGGTGATCTAGAGGAGAGCAACTAAAATGGTGCAGGGTCTGCATCAAAAGTCCTATGAGCAGAGACTAAAGGATCTCAACATGTACACCCTGAAAGAGAAGAAAGAGAGGGGGGGAATATGATAGAGACCTTTAAATACCTCAAAGGATAAATAAGGTACAGGGTGAAGCATTTTTCTAAAAAAAAAAAGGTGCTCAAGAAAAAGAGGACATGATATGAAGCTGGAAGAGGGTAGATTCAGGAGTGATGTGAAGAAGTACTTTAAAAAGCACACCTCATAAAGGTCATTAACCTGCTGGAGAAGGATAAGAGGAGGGCTACAAAGATGACAGCAGGTCGGCATGGTAAGGCATACGAGGAGAGGTTGAGGGCACTGAGCATGTACTAAATGAGGACACGGGAGAGAGAAGGGACATGATTGGGACTTTTAAGTACTTGAAAGGAATAAATAAGGTGGGTAAGGAGGGTCTTTTTAAGCTGAGTGACAACCATAACATGAGGGGGCACAGTCTGAAGTTGGAAGAGGGCAGGTTTAGGAGGGAGGTCAGGAAGCAATTCTTCATGTAGAGGGTGGTGGACACTTGGAATGAGCTTCCTGAAGAGGTGGTCTCATTGAAGACAGTGAACAGCTTCAATAGAGGCTGGAATAGGCATGGGGGAAGGTAAAAATCATGGGTAGGGAGAATGGGAGGAGTGGGGATGGGAGGTAGGGACAGTAGCTCAAGTTGTGGACCCTGCAATATGAGCAGACTAGAGAGACCAAATGGCCTTCTTCTGCTGGCTTCTTCATATGTTCATATGTATGTTCACATAAAGAGTGTTGGATTCCTGGAACAACCTTGCAGCAGAGGTGGTGGGGGCCAAAACAGTGGTGGAATTCAAGAATGCATGGGATAGGCACAAGAGAATTATAGTGGAGAGGAGGGGGGAAGGAGAAAGAGCTTCAGATCAAGTAGGGTCTGTGGTGAGAATGTAGGTAGGGACAAAAGGCAGACTGGGTGCGCCATGTGTCCCTTATCAGCCATCAGATTCTGTTTATGTTTCCATGTGGTGACAGTCACAGTTAATGCTGAGGCTTACAACTGTACTTCAGTCACTCTAAATAAGTAATAAAAAAAATAAGAAAGTGGAGCACTCACCAATAGAGCAGTTTCATTTTATTAATGCCATGCCACAGAGTGCAGGACATGGTGCAAACTTCCTGAGGAAGCTCTGTATGAAGGGCATTACCAAGGCATGTTAGCACCACGTCCTGCACTGTGTGGCATTAATAAACTGAAACTGGTCTATCTGTGAGTGTTCTGCTTTCTTTTTTGTTTTATTGCTAAGTACAGATGGCACAATCTGTTTGAATATTAGACTCTGGAGGAATGGCGCACAGCAGGGGATCACCATGTTCCATGCAGAGCAACCAGGGTGTGGGGCTGCATGGCCTCCATGGGTAATATTCAGCCTAAACATACAGATGAGCTCGTAGGACTTGCACAGCACAATGGGGACTATTTGGATGCCATTATGGGTTCACCTGAATGCCTGTGCTGCCATGAAGTGCTGGGCCTATTCAAATTAGGGGTCCCCGTGCATATGTGGTTAAGCACAATACTGAAACATTTCAGAAGTTCAAATTGTCCCCCAGCAGTGGTGCCGATTTATACTTTTGAAACCCTGTCCTAACTAGTGCGCATACCCGACTGCACACTAGTAAGGGCAGGGAACCCTGGCTGTACAGCGGCCCCTCCCCTGCCCCCAGCACTGTGCTAAAAGTAAAAATGCCTCCCGATCCTCCTTGTCCCTTGTAGTCTAGTGGTCTAGAATGTAGGTGAGGAGAAAAGGGCAGACTGGGTGGGCCAAGTGGCCCTCATCAGCCATCAGATTCTGTCCCTGCTAGTCTAGTGGTTCCCCCTCCTCAGCCCTGATCACAGATAGCATAAAAAAAATCCAGCTCCAATTTCCCTGGTAGTCTAATGGTCCCCACTCCCCAGCTCCAATCACATATTAAATATAAAAAACACCCTGATCCTGTATCCATGATAGTCTGGCCGCCCTCCCCAGTCCTGATCACAGATATCACAATAAAACCAACCACATCCCTGTTTCCCTGGTACTTAAGTGGCCTCCCCACCCCCCACCCCATTAGCCAGTGACCCACCACCACCCCTGGTCCCTCCCCAGCCCACCTGGAGTCGGCAACTGGCACAGCCCACCCACCCCACTGCAAACAGCCACTGACTGAACTGCACAGGAGCATGTACAGTATACAGTGCATGCACACTGGTTGTTGACCTGTCAACCAATGGGCATGTACTGTGTACTGTATACTGTATGCACTCCTGTGGAGTTCAACCAGCAGCTGGCCATGGTGGTCTGGGTGGGCTGTGCCAGTCACTGGCTCCAGTTGGGTTGAGGGGGCCAGGGTGGTGGGTCACTGCCTAACAGGGTGGGGGGCCACTTGACTACCAGAGAAATGGGGATCGGGGTGTTTTATTCTGATATCTGTGATTGGGTCTCGGAAGGGGGGACCACTAGACTACCATGGATATGAGATCTTTTTTTTATTATTATCATATCTGTGATCAAGGCTGGAGCAGTGGATACAGGATAATTTTTTTTATATTTTATATAAGATTGGGGCTGTGGAGGGGGAACCACTAGACTACCATGGATAAGGGATCAGGGTTTTTTATAATAATATCTGTGATCAGAGCTGGGGAGGGGGGACCACTAGACTACCATGGATATGGGATCAGGGTGTTTTTATATTTTTGTATGTGATTGGGGCTGGGGAGGGGGGAACCACTAGACTACCATGGATATGGGATCAGGTTTTTTTAATAATTATATCTGTGATTGGGGCTGGGGAGGGGGACCACTAGACTACCATGGATACAGGATCAGGGTTTTTATATTTCATATGTGATCGGGGCTGAGGAGGGGTGAACCACTAGACTACCAGGAAAAAGGGGGATCAGGAGGAAATTTTACCATTAACACAGTGCTGGGGGCTGGGAAGGGGTGGCTGTACTGCCTGGGTTCCCTGGCCTTAGTTGTGTGCAGCTGGGTATGCACACTAGTTATGGCAGGATTTCAGAAGCATAAATCTGCTCCACTGCTGGGGACCAATTTGCACTTCTGAAATGTTCCAGTATTGTGCTGCACCACATATGCATGGGGAACTCCTAATTTGCATAGGCTCAGCATAATACTGTGTGTGTCGGCACTGTCTGGGGGTGTGCAACGCATCTGTGCCCTTTGAATATGGGCATGACCCCAACAGCGGGCATATTTCCAGGTTTGGGTGGTGCATCCTGTGATGTGATGCCCAAACCTTTTGAAAATGGGGCCCCACAAGTAAAGCGCCTTACAAAATATATATTTCTAAACATAACAGCAGGGTATGGGGCTTGGTGCATTTAGAGGTTCAAATAAGCAGTAAAAAACTGCTTAAGAAGTTGCTCTATAACACAACATTTCCTTTCCATTTACACTTTCCTGCAGTATGTAAGCATACCCCCCCAATATGCATATATAGAGGCCTGGATATTCAAAGGGGTTACACCTCGCACAACTGAGTTGAGCTGGCACAACCCCGCATTGCACCCCGGTGGGATATTGAGCAGGCTGCCTGGTACAGCACAAATCCCTATGAGCTGGGGTGCAATGATAATGTATGTGACACAGATGCAGGGGGCGTGCCCATGCATATGTGGCACATCCTGATATTCAGCCCTGGATGTGCTGCACATATGCTGGTGCAACTCTGCATTGTGCCACATAGGGTGGTTGCAGTATTGCAGGGCGCAACACAGCAGCCCAGCTGTGGGTGACCATCTGCTCACCCAGAACACCATCGGCAAGCACACACATAACCCTGTTGGTCATGTGGAACACCCCTGTTGCCGCAATCACAGTGGTTGTAGTACACCTGGTCCCTGGTAGTCTAGTGTCCCCCCGAGTCCCTGATTCCACAATAACTGTAATAAAAGACCTTCCCTGGGAGTCTAGTGGTCCCCACTCCCACCTGATTCCCTGATAAATATAATGAAAGACCATCCCTGGTGGTCTAGTGGTCCCTCCTCGCACCTGATTCCCTGAGAAATGTAAAAACGACTGTCCCTGGTGGTCTAGTGGAACCCCCCCACCAGTTGCTCCGATCGTGGTAGTCCTCCATAAATAAATGCCCTGGTGAAGCTCTCTGTAAAAAAGTGTCTACTCATCTCCCTCCTGAACTTTCCTCCCTCCAGTCTTATATCATGGCTCCTGGTGTCCCTCCCCTCCCTTACTTTGAACAGCCTGTACCTGTCTTGTTTATTCCTTTCATGTACTTAAAGGTTTCAATCATGTCCCTCCCACCCCTCATCTCCTCCAGTGAGTACATGTTCAACTCCCTCAGCCTCCTCTCGTATGATAAGTCCCCCAGCACCTTGATCATCTTTGTCACCCTGCACTGCATCCCCTCCAGTAACTTAATGTCCCTCTTCAGATATGGGCGCCAGTACTGCACGCAGTACTCCAGGTGCGGTCTAACTAATGACCTATACAGTGGCAGAATTACCTCCTCCCTCCTCGAGGATATACCCCTTGTAATACAACCCAGCATTTTGTTGGCCTTTGCAGCTCCCTTACTACATTGTGCCGAGTTGTTCATTGACCCTGTAATGAGCACTACCAGATCCTTCTCCTCCTCTGTCTGGGCTAGCTGCACTCCCCCCAGCTGGTAACTCCTCCTTGGGTCCTTCATCCCAAAATGCAGCACCTTGCACTTTTTGGCATTAAACCCCCCTTTTCCAGGTGTCTGACCAGGTTTCAAGCTTTGCCAGATCATCCTGCAACCCCTGCCATCCCCTAGGTCATCCACCACCGCTCCTACCTTGGTATCATCAGCAAACAGACTGATCTTGCTCTTGATGTCAAATGATATGTCTGCAACAATATCCCAAACAACACTGGTCCCAACACGAGCCTATGTAGAACACCATCGTCACTACGCCTTGGGTGAGCTCCCCACCTACCACCCTCTGTTGCCTTCCCTGAAGCCAGTTCCCTACCCATCTCACCAGCTTTGCACCGCCCCTGTGCCTACTAAAACTTACTTCCCAGCCTTCCATGTGGCACTGAGTCTAATGCCTTACTGAAGTCCAGATACAGGACATCCACTGCATGGCCCCTGTCCAGTTGCCTAGTTACCCAGTCATAGAACTCCACCAGGTTGGTTTGGCAGGATCTGCCCCATATGAAGCCATGCTGTCTGCTGTCCTGTAGTCCTTTGGCCTCTAGGAGGGCCACCAGCTCTCCTTCAGGATAGTCTCCATTAGCTTGCCCACGATGGATCTGAGGCTCACTGGTCTGTAGTTTCCCAGTTCATCCTTGGGGCCACTCTTGTGGAGGGGCACCACATGAGTCATCCTCCAGTCCAGAGGTACACACCCCAAATGTAGTGAGGCTTTAAATAGGTCTGCCAAAGGTCCTGCAAGGATCACTGCCAGCTCCTTCAGTATCCTGGGGTGGATGTTATCTGGGCCTGGTGCTTTATCCATCCTCAGTGCCTTCAAACCCTCCTGAACTCTGCCTTCCATGATTTCCCCATCTGTCACCCCCTCCCCCCTGTTTCTGAGAATAGAACTTAATCTGTCCATACTGGTGACACCATTTTCCCTTCTCTCCTTATCTGATCTGGCATCCCCCAAGAATCAGTCCTTGTCCCTGTTCTCTTGTCCATTTTCCAAAAGGACCTTCCCATTGCCTGCTTCTCTGCTTCCATTCACATGTAAGGAGATGACACTGTTCTCTATGACTTTGGTTCCTCTGCTTTGGACATCACAACCCAACTCCAACTGGATTTAAGAACATCTAGCATTGGTTTTGGGCAAATCAGCTGTCCCTCAATGCCAAAATGGGTCTGTATGATCTTTGGCAATAGGCAGAGACTTTCCATGCTCTCCTCCCTCCCCCTTCCAGACCTTAGATGGTGTTGTGATTAAAGATATCTCCTCCTTTAAATACCTTTGGGTATGGTTGGATTGTCATTTTGTCTTCTCTTGTCACATGAATACCATCCTCTAGAAGCTGAACCCTAAACATGGGCCACTTTACAGGAACAACAAAGGAAGTATCCCACTTCCTGCCTATAAAGAGATTGTCACAAAGTTGAGTCTACCTATCTTCGATTACAGAAACATTGCATATAGCACTGCTTTCAAGCCTACCCTTGCCAGGCTGGACCCCCTCTTTTACTCCTTGTGCCGATTTTCCCTGGATTGCCTAGCAAGAACCGACCACTGTTCCCTGTATTCTTCCCTCTCCTTGACCTCCCATGATGCAAAGTGCCTTGATCATTGTATTACCTTTGTCTCCATATTTTGGCTTGGCTCCCTTTCCCTACCTTTCCTCCCTCCTCTCCTCCCATCCTTCCCCCTCCTATTCCCTCTGAAGCTCTGACACTCTCATCCTCCCCCATAAAATCCTCTGCTGGTCGTTTTCTCCTTCTGCTTCCCCCAACATTGGAGCACCCTCTCTGTTGCTATCTGAAATGCTCCCTCTTTTCTGTTACTAAAGTCCCATCTCCATGAATTCACTACTCATTCCTGTAGTTGACATTGATCCTCAGCTTGTCTCACTGCTCTGCCTGTCTTCCCCTCTTCTGCCATGATTCACTGCTTCCCTGGCCCCCTTGGACTTGTCACCATTGCACTCCCATCTCCCTTCCCTCCCTATGTTGCTGCCAGTTGCACTTTGCTGAACTGATGCTTCTAATATGCTGTTTTGTAATACTTGTTCCTTGTGTATCCTCTTAATGATCAGCCATGTAATTTAATTATTGTTCTTTATTGTTATTATAATTGCAACACTACTGATGTGACTGATTTCACATTCCTCATCCCCTTCCACCTCAGGACACATCAGGAAAAAGCTGTTTAGGTCATTATGTTTTTTCCTGATGAAACTCTTGAAATATATAAATGTTAAAAAGGAACAGGCCAAGTACTGACCCTGGTGGTGCTCCACTCAGTACATCCTTCCAATTGGAATGATGAACATCCACCACCACCACTTTACTTTTAGTTGTGAATAAATGTGTTTACAATCTTGTATATATTTTGGCAACCTTATATTGTACTACTTTAACCATGTGTTTACCATGTGGCCCTGTGTCAAAGTACTTACTGAATTAAAACAGGCTACATGCCTTGCACAGCCCTTGTCCACCCCTGGTTACCTTCTTAAAGATGGCAATAAGGTTTGTTTGGCTGGCTTGATGTTTTATGAAGCCATGTTGTGTTCTAGAGAACAGCTCACTCTCTTCCATGTGCTGACCCATCACATCTTTTATGATCAATGCAACACTTTGCTCAGCAATACAGCAAGGCTCACAAGTCCATAATTACCTGGGTCTGGCCACCCTTGCCCCCTCCTTGTGGTGGGGTCTAAGCAATGACCTGTACAGCAGCAATATCACCTCTTTTTGGTTTGCAACTAGTGAAACCAGCAATATGCAACCCAGTATCCTGTTAGTGTTTCCATATGCTGTATTACATTTTGAAAACGCTTTCAAACTATTGTTAATTATCACCCCAGGTCCTTTTCCTCTTTTGAGTGCTCTACTACAACCCCACTAATACAATATTTCATATCCCATTTTTTGTTTCCAATGTGCATCACTTTACATTTTTGGTGTTGGATTTCAATTGCCAAATTCTGGATTACTCCTTCAACCTTTCTGCCGTTCATCTTTTTTCATGCTGTTAATCTCCTCATCAGTATCAACTCTCTCACAGAGTTTTGTTTAATCTGCAAACAGCCCCACTTTACCCTGTAGCTCCATTCTGCTGTTAAAAAGTATCAGTCCCAGAATTAACTCCTGTGGCAACCCTTTTGTGACATCTATGGCATTAGAGAACTTGCATTCAGAATTACTCTCTGAGTTCTGTTAACCAATCCCCAGTTGACAAAATTAGTGTGTTTTTCCCCTAGTCCAATACTATCTGCATCAGCCTACTATGTGGCACTGAATAAAAAGCCTTGCTGAAGTTTGTGTATGGAATATTAACTGACTGACCTCTATCAACCATCTATGTCAAAGGATTGGTGACATTAATCAAGTTACTTTGACATGATCTGTATCTGTGTATCTCACCATTTTCCTGTAATGTTTTTTATTTTGCTTGATTACTGTGTATATTACAAGTTACTAGCTGATTATTAAATTATTATTATTATTAAATGACTGTCCACCATAATTTTGTCACCACATCAGAATATGCGTATTTATAGTCCTTATCTACAACCTCTGGATTTTTTATGAATCTCTGGAATACCCCAACATAGTCTAGTTGTGCCTTGTACTATTACTAATATTCAGGAATAATTTAATACATGTTGGTATGGTTGCACTGACATAATGCTTTTCCACATTTACTAAAAAAAAAAAAAAGTAAAATCAACAAGCCACATCACTATGTTATGCAAAAGGTAAGCTATAGTAACTGTGTTTTTACTGATAGAAGCAATCGGAGGCCTTGGGGTTACCATTGGCCATTTCACCATTCTATCTCTGGTATGCTGTTTGGGGGCAAACTTAAAGCATGAATCCTGGAAAAGAATCTTGGAGTAGTACTGGCCACCACCCTAAATGTATCTCATCAAGGTGACACAACAATTAAAAAGTCAAGCACTAGGTTAGAGTACATAACATAAAGTGTAGAATATAAGTTTAAGAGCATTATGCTGAAATTATATAGGGGTTTAAATAAACTCTATCAATAGAGTTATGCCAGTTTTGAATGCCTCACAACATAAAATGTAGTGCTGCACCGAAGAAGGTGCAACAGAGGTCAGTTTTGTTCATTGCGGATCTGAAGGTAGTTGGATATTTCTGAGGAAAGAATAAAAGAGCTAAATCTGTTCAGTCTATAGAAAAGACCTGACCTACACTTCAAGGGGTGATTTAACTGAAGTTTATGAAAAGCTAAGGAGTACAGACAAAGTCAACCCAGAATCCCATTTTCCATATAAGAGCAACAGCAGGCAAAGAGGGCATAAATGGATGCTAATGAAAATAAGTTCAGAAGAGAGGTCAGAAAGCAATGTTTATGAACATCATGGTGAATGCATGAAAGAATGTACCAGGAAAGAAAGAACTGGAAAAACACTCATAATGTTTTGAAAAATATTTTATGCTGTTCTGGGTAATATGATGTGTAATGTCAAAATGCTTATTCTTATTATTGATGTTTTTTTTTTGTACAGTGGTGCATAGAGATGTGTGAAGTTGGAAAACTTCATTCAGTGGATTAATTTGCAAATTAGCCTCAATTCATGGAGTTAATTCACTGTATGAAGTCCAAATTTACAGAAAATCAATAACATCTGAAAAACGAGCTTTTTGAATCCAAATTTCTCACAATAGGCAGACTAGGTGGGCCAAGCAGTCCTTATCTGCTGACAGCATCTGTGAATCTATGAAAAAACTCTGTGAAATGCAAAGCTGGCAACTCCACCGGTGGAGTTTGGCACATAGGCGAAGTGACAACATGCAAAGTTGGTAACTTCACTGATGAAGTTTGGTGCAAAGTTGAAGTTTGCAATGTACTATGGGATTGAACATCACATGTTACTGAAACAAGCTGTTGGCACAAGGAGGCTGTCTTCAGTGTAATGTTCTAAAGACAGAGTGAGAGAGAAGTTTGTGTGTGTTGTCTGAGGAAAAGAACTTTTAAAATACATCTGAAAGCAGAGCTTTTTGAATCCAAATTGCTCACAAATTGTTCTAGAGGGCCTTGTGCTGCTAGATTTGTGTTTTGTTTGTTTATATTTGGGTGATTATTTACTTTCAAGTAGTGGTTTCTGTTTTGTCAGCCTCTGAAGCAGTGGGGTGGGGGAGGGTAGGTGTACTTGGTAAGACAAGGCAAGCCAGAAAGATCAGGATCCTTTTTGTGTAAGCAGGAGATTTGTGTTAGATTTTGGTTTTCTCACTCTTTCTTATTCATTATTTTTGATCTGTAGTGAGTAATTTCTCATTTTTATTTCTGTGGTTTAGTTTGGTTTGTTTAAGTAAAATATTTTGTCAGTGCCTTTCTTTGGCAGTTTTAATGCTTTTGTAGTTCATTTTTTTAAAGTTATGGCCTCTGTCACTTTTTGTTATACTTAGTAATAAATTACCACTGTTACCGGTGTTGTTTCCTGTTCTGTTGAAAAAAAGAAAAAAGGAAAACATTTACTTTTTTGATTATTTCTAGTAGTACTTTTTTGGATCACACTGTTGATCCCTGATTCCACAGGGGAGGTGTTGTCTGCTCCTGGTACTTATTTGTACTATTGTGTTAGTTTATTAATCGCTGTGTTGTGTTAAAAATAATCTATTTTTTTTTCTGGTTTTGCTACATACTATTAACATAGTATTTTTTCAGATCACACTGCTGATCCCTTATTCTCTAGAGGGAGCTGTTGCCTGCTGATGGTTTAACCCTCTAATCCCTGTTGTGTCTATCATGTTAATCCCTGTGTTGTTTTATTTTTATTTTTTTATATCACACTGCTAATCCCTCATTCTCTAGGAGTAGGTGTTGTCTGCTTCTGGTACTTATTTGTGCCACAGGCTTTTTTTTTACATTTTGTAATGTTTCATCCCAAATCAAGTTATAATTAGCATATTAGCATATAATTAGCATATAAGAATGACCGGGAAGAGACAATCTACTAAAGGTGGAAGTGTTGGGGAGGCAGCAAAGAAGTTTTCAAAATCTGAGGGGCAAAATAGTGCTGCAGTTAAAAAAAAACTACAGTATGTCTGAGGCAGCATGTTCTATGGACTCTGGGGCTGATAGCATTAAAGGAGTACTTAGCGGTGATGGCATTAGTGTAGCCACATTTTTTTCTGCCACATCTGTGGCAGCCATGCTGGTAGGGGATGTGGTAAGTGACAAGAGAAGCAGCAGTAAACAACTCGGAGGACATGTTAATTGAACAGGTTGCAGGTGAGCTCACTAACCCTAATGTTCCATGGGATAAAACTGCAACTTTATCGAGTCATAACAGCACCAGTCTTTGACATTACAAAACAATCTATTACATCCAAATAAAGGTCTAAATGTGTATTAGGAATACATAATACCCCCTGGAAAAATTCATGGGGTGTGCAACACCACAATATCACCTCCCAAATTGACCATGGCACCAAATCTACAATTTGTGTCTGATAACCATGAAAAATGTAATAAATATGCACATCCTCTTGTACCATAACCATACCAAATTTCCAACAAATTTGAAACAATTTGAATGAGTTATGCCTAAAAAAACTCAAAGGGAGTGGTTGGAGGAAGTGATTGTAAACCAGCTTTACCTTTGTGTATCCCATGCAGAAGTTACATGAGAAGTTGCAAGGTGAAGTTACCAATGGCAAATTTCCTATGGAATAGAAAAACTTTGCAAAATGATGCATGGAGGTGAATTGGCAACTTCACTGGAACCTCACCGGCAAATTAAAACTTTGCAACATCTCTAGTGGTGCACAGTATAAGGTTCCTTCATGTCTATTCATCTCAGTCCATATCTAGAATAAAGAACCTTGAAAATATTCAAGGCTATTACTTTGCACCTGCCTGATTTCTTGCAATTTACCAGCTGACTACTGGAGCTCACAGGCTAAAGAACTTGTGGAGGTACATGCATGCACAGCACTGTTTATACACACTGCTACCTGCTGACTCTGTAATGACCCTGAAGACAACAACATATTTAGCATTTACAAACAATGTCACTAAGCATTGCTACTACTGTAGTAGTGACTAAGGCCATCAAGAATGTAGCATCAGGATGTCTTTAGCCATGATGGGACACTGGGCATCATTGTATCTTCTCATGTTTTGTTTGGTAGATTTTGGTTTATTCAGATGTAGAAACATTCACAGATTGTCTGCCATATGTTTTTCATTTTTTTTTTTTTGTGGCTGATATTGACTAATGTGTTGATATTACTGTGCTGTTTCTGCAGGTGTAATTAGTTTTGCTAACTGGAAGTTTGCATTTCATTTTGGATGCCTATCATGTTCTGATCTCTTTGTTAAATAGAATAATGTATCTATACTAGCCTTTGCACTAAAAGATATACACAGTTAGTGATTTAATTCTTTTTATGAGAAAACTCATCCATTTATCACTTTTACAAGTATGTCATTCTTTGTTTGACCATTGTACTTGCCATTGCAGTGTTTACATGGTATTACAAAACTATGGACTGGAAACTGACAACATGGTGTTTGCCCAGAGTTTCAGCCCCACAAAGTAAAGGCATAATATTGTAAATTATGCTGTGTCTCTATTAATTTATTATAGCAATGAGACCCCCCCAATGCAGTCTGATTTGGAAAAATAGGCTCTTGGTTCACATTGGGTTTTAGACTGAGTGAAATTTTAATTCTGTTTGTGAAATTCATGCAAAATCACTATTTTACAAACAAATTGAAAAAATCATTATTTGCAAAAACTGTAGTACCTATTACCTGCAAATTAGCAGACATTAATCAACAATGTCACAAATTGAATATGTGGCATTTTTTGAATTAAAGTTTTAATATTTTAGTAAACCAGGTGAGTGCACTACTAGACCAAGGCCTATTTTCAACCATGACCAGGATGCATAAATTCAACGTAACACAAACAATCTTACACATTATATAAAAAATATAACAGAGCAATGAAAAGTTACAATTCAAAACAACTGCAGACAGAGGAAACAAAAAAAAATTATGCTTAAGCCTTAGTTTAAAACCAGGATAGTAAGGTGCAGTTCTAACATTAATTATATTAGCATATTTTTGTATATATGTAATTTGCACATTTTTTCCCAAGAAACTACAGAATGTGGAGAAAAGGTACATAAATCCCCTGTTTAGAAAGAAAAAATTCAGAAAAGGTCCTACATATGGTAATGGTGAAATATATATATATATACATTTTCTTTTTACTGATCTACTTTAGTATATTATTTCCAAACGTGGTCTGTAAGGATTACACTCTGTGTTGAGTTGTATTAATTAGCCTTTCACAACAATTTTCTGCAAGGACAGTGAAAATTTGCCCTTTGCTTTATTAAGAATGTTCATTTGGCCCGTTACTGAATTAAAACTCTTGACCATACAAATATATGTCAAGGTAAAGCCTAGCAATAAAACAGGGACATTAATTTTACCAGCGGATCAAAAATCTTCTGCAATCCTTGATCCCATTTGAAAGATTTCAGTAGGCCATACCTGGAGTACTGTGTACAGTTCTGGCCTCCTCAAAGAACATTAAAGCAGTCAAGGGGGGTGCAATGGAGGGGCATCAAAATTATCAGAACTATGACAAGAGGTTGTTGGCCTTAATATAGTCCCTTAGACAAAGGAGGCTGAGTGGTGACATGATCTCAATAGTCTGCATTTGCAAGGGTATCAGCAAGATTGAACAGACTGAGATGTTTGTTCTGGTGAACTCCACAATGATGTGAGGACATGCCCCAAAGTCAAAAGGTGGTAAATTAATTTGTAAAGTTAGTAGGCACATCTCCAAGAGGATGGTGAACCTATGGAGCAGTCCACATCTGGAGAAATCATGCATTAAGTCTGTACAGACTTTCAAACAAAGCATGGACATATGTTTTTCTTTCTTTTTTTTTTGGTTTTTGTAATTAAGATTTTAGTGAAGTTTCAATTTAAAAGGAAAGTTTACAACATTATATATATGGTACAATAATCCAGTTACTAGCCAGGGCAAGCCCCATGGAGATACAACACTAAAGTACATATATCATAGTGAACAAATACAAGTAAGAAATATTCTTCAAATAGACACATTTTGAAGGCAAACCAGATAAATACAAGAAAGGGGTTATCGTGGTGAATATCACAACCTTGAAGTCTGGTTAGAGTAATATGGTCGTGATGGTTGGGGCACCATTCCATATGTGAACTGTAGTCCAGTAGACCAGGAGTTGTTTTGAATTGGGTTATCTAAGTTATATGTATGGATATCTGTAAGGTTGTGAACTCTGGCCTTGAGTCTATATTGTTGTATTTACTAGGACCTTTATGTTTGTTTTGTAAGGAAGGAAAGGAACAGCTTGGCAGGATTCTACAACATTGAGAGTTAAGATAAGTTCCCCATATGGCAGTGTAAGCAATCATTTTATTCTGTGTAACATGAAGGACTCTCTTATAGCTGGCTGACTTAGCCATCTCTATTATCCATTCCTGTATGGGTGGGGACGTCTGTTCTTTCCAGTGTCTGAGGAGGATTTTTTTGTTGCTACTAGTGCACTGAGGAGCCATTTCTTTTATCCAGTCTGTAATCCGCCTTCTTACAGGAACATTGGGTATAGGTCTAGCATTACGTGGAAAAGGTGAGGGTAACACTACAAGATAACATGTCACAAATGATGTCCTGTAGTTCCTTCCAGAATTATTGGATAGTCTGATGAGATCACAGAATGTGGGTGATAGTCACAATTTGTATATCACATGTCCAACATTTGTCTGTGGTTTAAGCTCCCATTCATGGAGTTTGGGGGGGGGTTATGGAATCTGTGGAGGACTTTAAATTGGGTGAATCTGTTTTTGGAGTTCTCAATCATGGATTGAATGCTGCTTCAGCAATTGTAAGAGCTGCTTGTTGTGATCTCCTGTCCAATTTCTTGGACCACCTTTGTCTAATTCTTGTTGTGGGGTTTTGGGAGAGAGTGAGTAGATGTAGATAAATAGTATTGCTTTTTACCACCCTTCCCTTGACCTGGCCAGATGATTACACCCAAGCGGTTGTGGCCCTGACCTTTGAGCATCTGACCTATGATTGTTTGAAGTGCATGCCTTATCTGGAGGTACTTCCAGTGTTGTTGGCTGGGGGGTGTATACCTGTTGAAGCTAGGCAAAGCTTTTCATTATGTCAAGAGTTGCATGCATGCCATCCATTATTTAATTTTTACCAGCAGATGCCCATTCCTTGTCTTGGAATGACTTCCTGTCTATGCAGAGGCATGGATTAGCCCACAACAGAAAATCTTTCACTTTCTCTGCAGCCCAGTTACTAAGTCTTAAATATGTTTTCCAGATTTGGAGGGTATGGGGCCAATTCCAGAAGGTGCCTGTGCCAGACACAAAGTGTGGCACAGCTGAGGACTGCATCTGGTGCAGGTGCAAGAACCACAAAATGTGATAATCCAGAAAGCTTGACACTTGTGGCAAAATATCGGGAATAGCTGCAAAGTGCAGCTCAGTGGTAGAAGGAGTGGTGCAAAGGGCAGCATTGTCACAATTCCACAGTGTACCCAGGGACTAGTTCACAGGGTCCCACCCAGGTGACCAAAGGGCAGGAAGTGACATATCCAGTCACAATCTAGGCACCCGCTACAAGGCTGTAGAATGGGGCATTTGGCCCCCATAGGGCACCGTCCCAGTACCGCCAGGACACCTGTGTTCCTCCAATGTAGAATGCCTGCCATGACAGGCTAGTGCTAACCACCACAATCCCTGATGAATGTGGTGGTGAACTTGTCCCCCCACCCTACTGAGCAGTATCCCCAATCCCTGTTTTCATTGTTGACAAAAAACTCTGGTCCTAGTCCGTGTCTCCCCCCCCACACTCAAAGCCGTGTCCACACCAAACTGCCCAGACATTATCTGGTGGTGTAGTGGCTCCCCTACCCTCCCCACCCTGACAGGCAGTGGTCACCCACCATGCTTCCCTACTCTCTGACATGCATCCATGACTGGCACAGCCCTCCTCACACTACCATTGCCAGCCACAGACTGTGTATGGTGCAAGCTGTACGCTGTATAGTCTACAGTGTACAGTATGTGGCTCTTGCAAATGCATTCTGTGGCTGGCTCTGGTGGTGTGAGGAGAGATGTGCCAATCATGCATGCATGTTGGGGATAGGGGTGCAGGGTGGGTGACCACCCTGTCAGGGTGAGGAGGAGTGAGGCCACTAGACCACCAGATAATGTCTTGGCAGTTTGGCAAGGTACAGTGCAGGGGAAACAGACTGGGACTGAAGGTTTTTTTCTCAACCATGGAAATGGGGATTGGAGCTACATTGGACTCGGGGGGCACTATACCATCATTGACCAGGGCACCCAAAGAGGTTGGGGGAAATGATGGCTACAGTGTAGTACTGTCTGGGCACAGGGATGCCCAGGGTCATATGTTAGTACATGCTGGTGCCATCATGATCTTTGCCACATGCTGGAGTGGCTTGCCACCTTCCATCAATACCATGACCAATCCTGCCCCTGGTGCACCACTACAGGCCCCTATTCCACCTCAGCCCATTGCTGCAAGCCAGTTAGACCATGTCCTGGCTGGTCTAAGCAGTGGCCTTCCTGCACCCATGCTGGGGCTTCCATAATGCCAACAAAGGGGATGTCACAGCCCCACCATGATGCAAGCCCCTTACAACATGGTGCCCTGCGTTGTTTGACACAACCCTGGTGGAAGGGGGCTTTGGCACAGCACTGTGTCCATCAGATAGAGATTCCTTTGTAGAATAGCGCTTTCCACAAGTTGTAACACAAGTCACCACTTGCATCAGGCTCCTTTCATGGAACTCCCTTGGGTCATGTGCATCCCTTCCAGAATTGGCTCCTATGTGTCAAGGTGGGCAGTAGAGGGGAGTTTTTTAGTACAAAGGTGAATTGGATAATATTTATGAGTGGGCCACCTGCTATAGAGGCCTCACAATCTGCCCATCTTGGTATGTAGTTCTATGATCCCCAAGGTGCTGTCTACACCAGCTGTAGCAGATTATGGGCCATAATTCAGTTTTGGAAATCAGGCAGGTTAAGTTCACCATTTCTGAAGTCTCTTGTGAGCTTGGCCAGACTTACACAATTTGTACCAGAGTTCCAGAAGAACCTCCATATTTAGAGTATATTAGTTTTATTATTTTTTTATCTAATTGGAGAGGGAGGTTATCTAGTGTGTATTGCATTTTGGAGCAGTCATCATTTTAAAGGCCTGTGCCCTCCCCAGTGGGAAATATGGAGCGTATCCCAACATCCAAGGTTTTTGTCTAGCTCAGCCATTGGGGGTTCAGGTTTTCCCACCCTAACTGTGTGACGGCCCAATGAAACTTGATGCCTAGATATTCCACATGATGTTGGGCATGTAAAAGCCCCCATGGGTATTGTGATGAGTTTGAAATCTGAGTCATAAAGGTGAGAAACTGGGATTTTGCAATGTTGAGTTTATAGCCTGAGAGTTGGCTGTAGTGGTCTATCAGGGTCAGAAGATTAGTTATAGATCTCTCGGGGTCAGTGCAGGTCAACATTATGTCACCCCCGTATGCTAAGACTTTGCGCTCACCTCCCACTTCTACTCCTTTGATTTCTGGTGCAAGTTGGATTGCTTGCAGGAGAGGTTCCAATGCCAATATGAATAGTAGAGGTGACAACGGACACCCCTGCCCAATTCCTCTGCCCAGTTGGAAAGTGGGGGGAGGCTTTTCCATTAGTGATTACTTCTGCTGAGGCAGGTATTTTCATTTAATCTGGTGGAAGACCTTTTCAGCGTCCAGGGAAAGCAGTATGTTGGGAGTATGTGTTGCTTTAGACTTTCAAAGTAGGTTAATAAGTCATCTGGTATTGTCAGTGCCTCTGCAACCAGGTATGAAGCCCACTTGGTCCCTGCTCACTAGTTCAATAATGACTTCTTTAAGTTTAGCAGCCATTATTTAGGCAAAGATCTTGCAATAAGCCATGATTAGTGAGATGGGCCTGTAACTGCTGCATAGGAAGGTGTCCTTTCCTAGCTTGGGCAGCAAGGAGATTTTGGGCAATCTCATGGAGGCTGACAGAATTCCCATTCTACATGCTTCAGTAAGGGCAGATGAGAGTGGGATAAAAAGAACATCTTGACAGAGTTCAGGAATTCTGCCTGGAATCCATCACCCTCTGGGGCTTTCCCAGCTGGTGTAGATCATAGGGCAGCCTCTAGTTCTGATTGTTCTAACTGCCTATTTAACCCTTTCACTTTCTATGCACGGCTGCCATTCAAAATTGAATACTTTGGGTAGTTCTTTTTTGTAGGAAGGCTGCTGGCTCACATTTCTGTGTGCCCTCAGGAAAACCTACATATCGCAGGTTATTTCTTCTGCTGCGAAGTTCTGCATCCTCAGCTTGAGTCCACAGGAGTTGAACCAGTCTCTCTAACTCTTGTATTCTTAACTCATGGTCACTGTCTTTTTCATCAGTGTATAAAGATGCAGCAAAATGTAATTTTTGCCTACAGAATTCTGAATGTCGTTGCACTAATTGTTTAGCAAAATTTGTGCATTCTGTGAAATATTTTGTGGGTTCGAATTGTGGAATTTCGCCAGCGAAATGCAGAATTTTGCCTGCAAATGGCAGAATTTTGCCCATGAGTGGCGAAATTCCACCATTCAATGTCAAAATTTTGCATTTCACTGGCAAAATTCCACATTTCGCCAGCGGGATTTCACATTTTGCCCCACAAAATATTTCACGAAATACACAAATTTAGCGAAATATTTTACGTAATGAAATTTGCCGACTTTGCCCATCTCTATCAGTGTAGGTGAGGTAGGTTTCAGCATCCAAAATTCTATGATATAGTTCATCTACCTTGTCTGCTAGAGTCACCACTGAAGATTTGAAGGAGGTTATGTCTTGGAGGACTTGCTGCATCATGGATTTAATTTCCAGGGTCTCTGTTTAAGTAGCCACTGTCGATGAAGCTTCCCCCACCATTTCTGGCTCCAATATTGGGCTGTTACAGTTTTCGAGGGATAACTTCAGCAATACTGTTTCTTTTTCTCCGAGAGAGTCAGTAATTTGTTAGAGTGGATTTTTATCTGTCAGATGAATCCTTCTTCTCGTGTCTCAGTCACGCTGGAACTGAGTTGCACTGGACCCTTTTTTCTCTGCATTATTGTAGGGAGATATACCAGATCTCAGATTCACGCTTCCATGCTGGTTGGCAGCTCATGCATGCACTCTAATATATATTTTTCTTTCTACAGGAAGCACAAGATAGTCTGTGTAGTAGACTATGTAAGGGAAATCCCTATAAATTAGTTTGTTTTCAAAACATCATCGTTCATTCCTGCGCATGAAGTGGGGAGCAAGCAAGATGGATCTAGACTGATCCCTTCTACCCTCAAAAGTATGATGTTACTATATATGTACAGAACCCCAATAATAGTAAACAAAACAGGCAATTTTTTTTAATTGTTTAACCAGGAGTGACACACTAAGCTGAATGCTTGTTTACAGGTGCCACCTAGGAGCACAGGGAAGTTAAGTGACTTGCTCAGGGTCACACAGTTTATGCAAGTGGGGGCTGTGGGATTCAAACCCAGGTCTTCAGATTTGCAGCTCAGAGCTTTAAACCACTCCGCTATACTAATGCAAGCAATGGGAAATATATAGATTAAGAAGAGCCATGTAACAAGATGAAAAGCAAAATATAGCAGAGACCCCACTGCTTGATTCCAGCAGTAAGATTCAGCAAAACAACTGAGAAGAAAATAAGGCTATGATATGAAATATCTGTGACATTAAGGATTACACAGCATGAGTACAAAAAGTATTCTGGCTGTTAAGCTTGAAAATGCCCATGCTCAAATTTAATATAATAACTGGCGACCGCTTTTTCCCATAGGGGAAGGGGGTTATAATTTTCCGTTATATCCCGTAGGTTATAATGTGTGTGAGCATGCGCAAAAAGTGGTCTTCCGGTCCTCTTCAGTACACAGCACGCCGCAGTTCGACGCCAGTTGGAATAGGCGGTAAGTTAATTTAAATGTATTTTACATAACTGCTGAGGTGAAAAAGTGTTCCCCAGAAATTATATAAAGTAAAAGCTGGGGAGGTGTGTGAAACTCGAATGTTAGACACCCCCTTGGTGTGGGATGCCTGTACAAACCCCTCGAGTTTCGCTCTAGGGGTTTATGTCCATCCCACACCTTGGGGGTGTCTAACGTTCTCATTATAACCACCTCCCCTGTCATTTTTGTATAATGATCACTGGCAAGTGGCAGAAAGGGGGCTGTCAAATGGACCATAATTCCTTTCCATCAACACAATACTAAGTTGCAACGTTGGAAGAAGACTCCAAACAAAACAACTACATAAAACGTAACACATACTACTAAACACCAAACAACTCTCTTCCATCATGTCTGTTTGACTTTGCCTGTCTGTCTGTCTGTCTCACTATCTATCTACTGTATATATCCAGTACAATTTTGCAAAAAGAGAATCGGAGTGTATCTAGTCTTAATTATATTTACCCTTTAAGGACACAGCAAGAGTATTTTTAAACAACATGTTTAAAGGTACAGCATTGCATGCCATATATGAGAAGTATTCCTTTAATTCTGCACTGATATCACATTTGTCGGGGACAGTAAAGGAGCATTTTCTTTAGATTGTATGCTTCCAGACATTGCATACAGTAACAAGCCACATATGAGAGTTATGCCTATAATTCTTATCTTCACTGATGACCAATTATCCATTTGGCCACAATAAATATCTTTTAAAATATTTGCTGTGGTGTTGGCTCTTAATATATCTCCACACATTAGAGTGCCTCTCCAGCTCTCTCTGGAATGAATTAAGCAGCCTGGCTCACTGTTGCTTAATGATTGTAATCAGGGCTCTGTGAAATAAGCACATAATTCAGATTGTCAGAATTTCACAGATGTGTTTATTTTATCAGAACTCAGCTATCTTTGGAACTACAGACCTTAGAATTAACACATTTACTTGTGTAGGAGTCCCAGGAGCAAACCACCTGTCTTGACAGGTGGAGGAGAAATATAGAAATTATCAAGGCTCAAAGTCAGGCATTTTATTTTTGGGGACATTTTGAAAAGCATTTCTAAAAATGTAGATGTTTGTAACTTCTTTACTATGGCAAGTATAGTCCTGCAATTTTGGCATGCATACCCAGTGTCATTGGATCCTGAAATCTAGTAAAGCTGGGAAACATTGGTTGGGTACTTTCAAATCTAATGTGAAAATAGTGAAAATTACTAACTTGCTAGCTTTTCTCAAAAATGTACGAGAGCATACAGTAATAGAATTTCACTTGGGAATTTAACTTTGACAAAGCAAGTATCGTCACTGCATCTGCTAATCTAAACTGAGCTGTTTGCAGTACAGTAATTCCTTCCTAGCTGACTAGTTTTTCCCCCTGCCCCTTTTTTCTTTGCTTGACCAGATGGACTCAGCAGAACTTCTTGTCCCAGTTTACTCCATGTTACTCACAGTGACACACCTCATTAAAAACAGAGCCACTTACTCCTTACCTTTTCCTATTAGACCACCCCATTCAAATTGCCACAATCCCTCCTTCTTGGTGCCCCAATCATTTTCTTCCCCCACTTGGTCTCCTGTGGTGCATCTAAATGCTTGACTTCCAAGTACTTCAGACTCTCATACAAGTCACTTTTACTGGGTGTGATGTTTATAGTGTATGACCTGCTTTCCTTTCAGAATTGTTGTTCCCCTTAGCTTCATTGTTCCAACTGCAGGTCTGCTATTATCTTCTTCTACTACCCAGCTCAGCTGCCCTTCCCTTAGTGAACCCATACATCTAACTAGTGCCACCAATGACCCCCTGCATGAGCTATCTCCTTAACCCATTTCATTTACAGTAGTTTAAATACTTCTGACTGCCCTGCCACTTAATTTGACCAGTATCCTTTCCCTTGGTGCAACTGCAGTGTATACCAAACTTGCTCCACAATGTCCTATAGCTAGCCAAAAAAAGAAGACACTCCCTATTTCAACAGAATCTTAGTAATGGTTTTCTTGTCTAATTTCTGTCACTGTCATTTTGCACAGGCTCCAGGACCATGAGGACTTTGTAGAAGATTTCTCTGCATATCTTTCCTTTCTTGAACATCATTGATTTAATAAATGACCTAATGTTATTCAGCTCCTCCTACCTTCAGTGCTTGGCTATGTATCACACTCATTCGACCTGGACAGTAGGTAAGCAACTCACCTTACCTGCACTCATAACATGGTCCTGCAATTTCCCTCCACCTCTCCTTCTCCAGTGGAGTCTCCTATAAATTTAACAATATCACCTACCCTGTATTTTCCTTTTTTCCACCATAGCAGCTCAGAGATATGGTTGTGAAAACATAATGGATATGGGATGATGTGGCTTCCACAAAATTGTAATATGATTCCACAGATTGCATAAAAAATCTAATGAAAATTCAACTTTAGGTGCAAATGTTATTTAACAATACAAATAGTTTTTTTATTTTAATGGGTTCACCACAACATTACCAAGACACACTGTCTTAGGGTAGCTGGTTCATTCCACTGGGGTGTCAAACAGATGAGGCATACTGATGAGTCCTGGTAGGACGAAACACGTGTCTATATCATCTGTTAGCACCCTTTGCAAACTGTGTGAGAGGCCTTTCAGCACCATGCAATTCTGCTTAAAGTTGAACCAGCATAACATTCTGTGGTGATTTGCATATGCAGCCCATGATGCTTTGCATTGTGGGGGCATGTGTGATTTTGTATTTTCTTGAAACTTGGCTTCCCAGCCAAATGCACTTTGGGGTAACCCTTGCCTCAGTGTTTGCGCACAGAGGTTCTTTGTCTCTTAACATTACGTGGCTGCTTATAGCATGAAAATCTTTTAAGCAAGAGAATAAGCAGTTGGAACACATAGGGCCAAATTTTCAAAGGAGTTGGTCTGCTGCAGGACCTGGGTGTGCCGAACATATGCCGCATGGGGCTTGCGGCATTCACTGGCTGGCAATCGAGATTCTCAATACCGTGTGCCACATAGCATGAGTTAGACCAGCTTTTTGTGGTCTAACTTTGTAAACCTTTTTACACGGTTTGTGCCACAAATGTGGTGCAAGCTGCTGTTAAGGTGGTAAAGTGCCACAAATGTGTGTGACCTTTGAGAATTGGATGCAAGGTGCAGCAATGTATGTGGTTCAGCTACAGGGTTTGATGTAGGGGATGTGTAAGCTCTGCACCATTCTTTAGAATCAGGCCCATAGTCTTTTGTTTTTTTAAGGTTTATAAAACTGCCAAACTTGGTGGCATTAAATTCTCTAGATTTCAAGTCAACATTGTTGTTTCTGTTGTTGCAACACTTAATTTAAAATGCATGTTTAACTGTTTATAGCTTGTCTCCCTTTAAAAACATTCCCTGGTGTTTCAAATTCCCATTTTTCTGATGCTCTCAAAAACATTTTCAGGGTTGTTTTCTGGCACAAGTCCATTCTTAAATATATGGAAGCATTGTTAGAATAATGATGTATCCCATTATGTCATCTCCCACAGTTACAGCAGCTGATACCATTCAAGGCACTTTCCTAAATATGTCTATGTTTGGTAATACTGTTTATTTTATGGTAAAGTCCTTGCCATTCTGCATGTATTTTTGAATTGTGTGAATAGCATTCTTGCAAGTTTTATTTCTTATTGAGATGTTTCAATTATTTTTGTCCTGAGCTGACCACCTCTGAAACTACAACTTTGAAAGCAGATATAACCAAAAGCAACATGGCAACTCCTATATTTCTTTCTATTTCTATATTCATAACCATATTCTACATCTATCAAAAATGTTTTATGAAAATGACATGAGTCTGAAATGGTTTTATGTATAAAAACATACAAATATTTTCCACTTTTGGGGGAATATCAATTCAAGAGGATGTCATAGTATTGGTAATTTACTCTTTGTTTTTGCATTTGTGGAAAAAATTAAGCAAGCATCATGACAAATGATGTGTCCTTGTTTCACATTTTCCTTCACACTCATGTTGACATCTAAAATATTAATGTTAAAAACACATAAGACAATTTGACCCCTTCTGGATTTTTCCCTTAAAGAGGGATTATGTTTCACCAATATAACTTAAAAACAAGCATGGCAACCCATGTTTTTGTTGTGTTTTTTAAATGTTTAAATGACCATAATGTACTAGGGAAAAAAACTATGACTTTGACATTGGATTGCTGAAACACCAGGGAACATACATAAGGTGAGGATCTGAAATGTAATATATGCATATATGTGACACTGAACTACACATGTGCCACGTTTCATGAAATTAAAATGAGTACTTTCAAGCTGAGATGGAAATAACTGAAAATTAAATATTTGGCAGTTTTGCAAAAGTTAAGTGAGAATTCCATTAGATTTTGCAGAACCATAATTGTAATTATGAATGAATTCTGCAAACAGTAGTTTCATTTGTTTGGCATCTCTAATTATCACACACATACTATCACGACACATAATACACTAGGGAATTTATTAGATATGTGCATACTATGAAACATAGAAAAAACAATTATGAAGAGCATTCATTCAAAGCCCCCTGAGGACTAACTGAAAACTCAAGAAAACATAATTGTTATTCTTGGCAAAAAATGCATTAATGCCCCAGCTGGGGTTCAATTTACCACCACAAAAGTAGGGTAATGAGGCTTTAGGGTTTCCAACCCTAACTCCACCCCCCAACAGAAAATGCCAAGACCACACAAGCAACCACAGATAGCTATAATCAGTTAAAAAAAAGACATACAACTGTTTTAAGATGGCACAAATGCAGTATCACTGATGTGCTAACTTTGTGGACTTGTGTCTGTGGTACACACACTGTAAGATATACACACTTACTTCTGGCTGCAGATAGAAGTCCATAATACTAAAATGACAACACTGCTTCTGTGCAGAGAAGCAGAGACCCCTGGAGCCACAGATGCAAATCCATGATACCTAAATTACAAGATTTCTTTTATCTGCAGAAACACTGGCACATATGAGGCCAGTGCTTCCGTAAGCACCGGTACTCATCCACACCATTCTGTCTGCAGAAGAAGAGGGCCCTACAACTGCAGGTGTAAGACACTGATCTTTGGTTGTAGAAGTGCAGGCACCACAAATTGCATGATACCAAAATTGCAACAGTAGTTCTGCAGAAGCACAAGTCCCTGAGGGGCCTGTGCCTTTTCAGCCATAGGTGTAAGACATACACACTGACTTCAGGCTGCATAAGCGCAACTGCAGAAACACAGGTCTCTGTATGGCCTACACTTACACAGCTTCATATAGAAAACCATGCTATCCCACATTACAAAAACACTTTTGCAGTCACAGGTACTCATGCATGCTATAAAACATACACACACACAGCTGCAGTTGCAGAAGCATGGGTACATTTCCTTCTTTGCAGTTTAAAAAACAAATCAACAATCTTATTTCCAGATTTAAAAGAAAATAATCAACAAGGAGTTACCAGACTTGACCTTGGGGACTGTGCATCCCAATAATGGCATTTACTGTATGGTGGCACTGGGGTGGGCTTTCTGCTATTGCCACTTACCTATTGGGGTGGTGATCTGGAGAGGAGGGGGAGATGAAGCAGTACTGGGTATGTGCACTTTGGTCCACTTATAATTTCAATACTCAGGAAGGTCAAGGGAGGGTCTGGCTGAGATGGAAGGGGGAGAGTCTATAATTAAAAATATATTGTGATGGAACTGGGATGGATGATGGAGGGCTAGCTGAGCTGGGAAAGGGAGAGAGTAAGGAATCAACATTGGGAACAATAAGGGAACGTTGGCAGAGCTGGTGGGGGAGGAAACATGTAAATGACCTTTTTTGGGTGCAAGCCCAAAAAAGAAATTCCCCTAGCATACCACTTCATGTGCAAAAAGGGAATTCTCAAGTCACAACATGAAAAACATCTCCTCTTACTAATCTAAACACTCATGATTTTGGGGTGCCCAGAAAACATATTTTTAGGCCTAATTTAAAGGAAAAACACACACCAAAAATCCCCCAACAGAATCTAGCTAAATAGGTCTAGTTTAGCTAGGTTCAAGAGTTTTGTTTTTAAAAATACATAATTTTTAGGCAAATAATGATAGTAAAGGGAGGTACACCTGGACTAGTGGTGCCTAACCCCAATGGGAACAATGTTAACAAGGAAAAGAGGTCAGCACTCACCAACTGAACTTGCTGGACTTTCTGGCAACAATAAAGGGCACTGTGACTCGTATCTTGCTCTCTGCTTTCCTTTCATTTGTGCAAAATAGCAAATATGCAACATCAGACTTAAAACAACATTTTGGGGATCTTTAGTAAGATGGCAATATGCCACCACTACCCTAACTAATATTTTGCTTTGCCCCAACCCCCCCCGAGCCCCAGCAGAGACCAAGCTTTGCATCATGGTGCACTTTATTGCCATCAGAATGTCCTGCACGTTCAGTTGGTGTGGGATGAGTGCTGACCTCTTTTCCTCATTAACATAATCCGTGCATTTATTTTCCATGTTTTTTAGTTTTAAAAAATGGTGTTTTCCATGTTGTCAGAAATTAACTGGGGCAAAAGTAAGATGCTTGTGGTATGACATTTTTTTGTGTCATATCAGAGGGCTATCCAAAAACCCTACTGAGCATTTTCAGTAAAACAATCAAAATCCTTATAACTCTGGACAGGATTAATATTTTTTCACAAAATCTTTGAAAGGAGCTGCCCTGGCACAGGCTTCTTCTACTCTAAAAGTTTAGGGGGAAAGTTCTTTAACATCTAGGCTGTAGGCAAGAGCAAACAAAAAGTGTAATAACTATAGGAACATACATCACCTTTTGTTAAAAATCAACATTCTGTATCTTGGAAAGCACACAATCTGCTGTCTAAAATTTCCGTGTCGTGAGAACTTGCCTCTGTGACAGTGCATGCCAACTTTGGGGCAATTTTGTTGAACACTGACAAAGTTATTAAGGTGCAGCTATTGGGGTTAAACATTAAACACCCTTCTCAACCAGAAATATACTGGTGCTACTGTACCAGATTAACATTTCACTTACTTTTTATATATTGTCTGTGTCAAGCTTTCCTTCATTCTATTATAACTCTGTAAATTTAAATGAAAACAGAATCACTGTGTATTATACTTTGTCTGCTCTGGTTACCTACGTAGAACTGATATAATCCCCCTATTTATGGCAGCATAGTTATTTTTCTCAGCATCAGATTTTGATGTTGGAAGCAGGAGGTGGTGATGCCAGATGAAGAAAAACAAGTGTAACAGACAGTGCTTCTGTTTGCATCATAGTCTGCATGGTTATAATGACAATGTGGATTTATAAGTCTAGAAAATAGATTAAATATAATCTGAAATGTATTTAATAATTATGTCTTTTCAAAGTGCCCTTTGTTGTATGAAGTGCATTTTAAGTGCAAGCATGTTAATACTGTTCCATAACTAGACTGTATATATATCATTATTCATGTTTACCAAAAAACAAAACTTCTGTAGTTCTTCCTTGCATACAGAAAGTGCCCTGCAAGTAATTAAACACATAATATCATTCTTCTCAGTAAGAAAAAGGTAAGAACTTCCAATCCAAATTATCTATTGAAGCTGAAAAGAATGCAGGCTTAAAGCTTTGTATCAAAGTACAGTACCTTAGGTATCTCTGAAGGATGGTGCGCTCTGAATAGTATTATACAGTACAAACACTGCAGATGCAGATATTTTACAGCAAATATGCTCCTTATACCCTTGCATCTATTGTCACTACACTTATATTCAATAGCAAGATTTTAAAATAACCCCTCTCTTTTCATATTGATGTGAGAAAGACTTAAATGTGCAACGCTAACATAAATCCTGTTTACCTCTTCCTCCACACATAAAAGTGAATACAATTGCAATGTGGAGACAGATTCACATGAATATTAAAGGAATAAAGTCAAATACTCTTTCGGGTGACATTTTAAAGGAATTTTAATGGCAGTCTACCTTGTACAGTATCTAAACATGACTTTTTTTAACAGATCCATAGCAACTGGGTGTCTTTTAGGGGACAGATTTGGTTTTAACAACTGCCACCTAAGTGAAATGTCTCCATAGCCCAGCCATGCTAGAGTCACCTAGCTTTCATATAATTTGGTCCAGAGTTCCAAGCCATGACTCCATGTTTTCTGTCCTGGCTATAGACTTATGTATGCTTGTACTCAAAAGTTAGAAATAAATGTTTCCAGACCAATCCCAGAAAACAAAGATCTCAACTGACAGTTGTCAGTATGTACAGTTATCTGCACTGATGAATGACCAT
Organism: Neoceratodus forsteri; assembly: GCA_016271365.2. Taxonomy (NCBI): domain Eukaryota; kingdom Metazoa; phylum Chordata; order Ceratodontiformes; family Ceratodontidae; genus Neoceratodus; species Neoceratodus forsteri. The sequence goes on along the minus strand of CM057455.1, from coordinate 1,788,945,538 downwards.
CAAACACAAAATGCTTCCTAGCTTTCCCAAGATGAGCTGATTTTGAAGTACACCTGCTGTACATACACACTTATTGTGCTCTCCTACAATGTAAGATTCTGTATTTTTCCAACAATGTCCATACCTCTCAACCTATTTTCACTGAAATTTGGGACACTGACACTAAACATGAGGACAAAATAGGTGATTTGATATCGTTTATTAAACCAGCACAGATTTACAGAAAATCCTTAAGCTTTCAAACTTAGAAAGTTCTTCTTCAGAAGAAAATGGCAGTTTCATTAAAAGAGCTCACCTTTAAGTTTCCAAAACAATACTGGAAAGAAAAAAAAAATACAAATGAATGTGACAGATTAAGGGTGTCATTAGATAAGAAAACAGATACAGAGATAAGAAAGCATCCCTTAAACAGTAGTTGTGTGTAGGTCAAATGTCACAGATTGGAATGTTATGTAGTTGTAAAAGGTCGATAAATTATCTAATATTAAATGTCTTACTGAAGAGAAATTGGAAACTCTTTGTGTGTGTGGGGGAAGGGGGCTAAGCATTAAAAACAGCAGTACTGCATTAATGAATCTAATGGAAACCACCACCCACCAGTTTAAATCAAACCTATAAATACACATAGTTATATAGATTAGATAGAGCCATTTTATATATAAGCATATTAAAAACGTGTAACTCAAATATTTGTCCATGTTTCATACCTGAAACAAGAAAGAAGCAGGGGCACTTTAAATAGAGTGATGGGACATGAAACTAATGTTCACATTCATACCGTCATCATCGTATTCAAAAGAAAAATAAGTCTGACCTCAAACAATTGCCTCTGTTATGTATTTTCAAAATGTTCTTTGAGAACCAGGCCAGGGAGGTCAGAGATGGAGTGATCAGACCGAAAGAAATGTTGCCCCTTTTTCCAGGCTTCTTCATTTTAATATCATGTCTATGCAAGTTTGTTCAGGTTCAAAGAGGTCGCCCGGTCTCCCCCACGTAACCTGTTTGTGGGCATTTCTTACACTGACTATAATAAACAACATTCTTAGATATACATGTATAGTTCCTTTGTATCTTGAACTGTGTGCTTTGAGGGGTGTTGATAAAGTTTGAAGTGGAAATGTGCTCACATGTCTTACATTTAGAAAGATTGCAAGTTGGATAAATTTGGTGGTTGTTTGAAAGACAACAGAGGTAGTTCTTGGAAGATACATTTCAAGGTGTCATCCTCACTGAATATAGGTTGGAGGTCTTTAATAATTTTATGCAGGGGCTCCAGATCAGGGTTGTATGTGACAACCAAGGGTATCCAGTTGGTGGTGGTCGTTTCTTTATATTGTGGTAGTTGTTCTCTTGGTATACTCATGACTCCACCACTCTGTCAATTTCTTTAGAGGAATGCCCCTGCCCAAATATTTCCTTTTCAGTGTAGCCAGCTGTTTGTCTCTGTCTTCCTCACTTGAACAGATATGGTGGTATCAAACTGTATATTACATACTTTTTAGTGTGCCAAGGGTGATTGTTGGTTTTACTTAAGTACCTTTGTCTGTCTGCCTGTTTCCTGTAAATACAGGTCTGCAAGGTTCCAGCTTTGATGGAAACTGTGGTGTCCAGGAAATTAACACTGGTGTCAGAGTACTCTGGAGAAAGTTTAATGGTTGGGTGGAGGTTGTTAAGGTCCTGATGGAATTATTTGAGTGTATGGGTGCCTTCTGTCCAGATTATAAATAAATCATCAATATAGCAGAAATTTGTGTGTACACTGCCATGAAAAGGTTGGCATACTGTGGAGCCATCCTGGTGTCCATTGCTGTTCCTGTTGTTTGAACATAATGTTTACCATTACAACTGAAGTTATTGTGAGTCAGAATAAATTCAATAAGTCTCACAATGAATTTTGGGTGGATGTTGTGGTGCTCTCCTTTCTCTTGAAGGGATTTAAGACAGGTTGAAATGACATCAGTATATGGAATATTAGTGTATATGGAGTTTACATCCATTGTGGCTAATATGTTGTTAGGTGGTAAATTCCTAAAAACAGAAAGTTTATGCAAGAAGTGTTTAGTGTCTTGAATATAGCTGTTCCCTTTCATGACGAGCGGTTTTAAAATGGTTTCTATAAAACCAGAGATCCCCTCTGTCACAGTACCCTTCCCAGATATTATAGGTCTCCCTGGAATCCCAGGATTATGGATCTTGGGCAGCATGTCAACTCATGTGACTCGAGATGTGGGAAACTGAAGTACTGCTATGCAAAAAAAAGCACTTCATATTCATTACTTTACCAAATGTGCAGAAAAAGGTTTACACATTTCACAAGATTCCCATTTTTTTTGTATATTTTGAAGATTTAGGAAAAAAAACAAATTGTGTGAAGTCTATAGTTTTCCCTTATGAATGCTTTGTACTTTCATCAAGACTTGATACACTTGACATGCATTATGCTTATGGGACGCATTTTGCAAGGTCAAAGTGCAATGTACACACAAGTCATGAGTAGAGATGAAGCAAAGTTTTAATTTGCTGGTGAAGTTCGTACAAATTTGAGAAATCTATCTGTCTGTCTGTCTCTCGATCTATCCATGTCACATCCACCTATGTCATAAAATTTAGTGTTACCCCATACTTCTGCAGCTATAGCACCAAAGCATTTGATTTGGCTTCACCAGCAATAGAAGCTGTTTCTAAAGTATAGCTTCCAATGTTCTTATTAAATAAACAAAGTCCAGGTTTTGCATGAACAATCTTAAATAGAAACATAGCATTTGGTTGCAGAAAAGGACCACTTGGCCCCACCAGTCTGCCCAGAAGGTCTCTGCCTATTCCATCTCTGCAGACCCTAACTGGTCTCTGGTGACCTCCCCTGCTTATTTATCATTATTCCCTTATACCTGTCATATGCATGTTTGAACCCTCCCCACACACACTGTTTTTGATCCCGCTACCTCTGGTGGCAGGATATTCCAGGCACCGACCACTCTTTCAATGAAGCAGTATTTTCTCATGACCCTCTGAAACTCTCCCCCCCTTCTATCTTTGTTGCATGTCTTCATGCTTTTTAGGACTTCGTCATTTGAAACAGGCTTCTCATCAGTATCCTGTTCACTGCCATAAGTCACTTGAAGGTCTCCATCATGTCTTCACTCTCCCTCCTTTTCAAAAGGGTGTTCATGTTATGATCTCTCAATCTCTCCTCATGCAGTTTCTAGTGCAACACTGGCATCATTTTAGTTGCCCTCCTCTCAACTGCCTCCACCATTTCTATGTCCTTTCTGAGATGAGGCCTCCAGAAATGGACACAGTATTCCAGGTGTTGCCTTACCAATGACCTATACAGTGGAAATACCACCTCCCTCCCTCCTTCTGCTTATGATACCTCTGACTATGCACCCCAGCATCCTACTGGCCCTGCCCACTGCCTTGCCACACTGCCCCATGACTTTGAGTCCTCAGATATTATAATCCCAAGGTCCCCTTTCTGATTAGTGACTGACAGTACCCCCACCACATATTTACTCAGCTCCAGGGTTTCTTTTCCTCTGGTGCATGATTTTGCATTTTTTTGGCATTAAACACTAGTTGTCATACTCCTGACCACACCTCAAGTTTTCTTTTTCATTTTGTATTTTTCATGTTTTTTCCTGTTTTTCACCCACCCCCGCCCCCAGTCCTAGATGTGCACGTGCACATGTGGAGGTATGTACGTGCCACATTCCAAGACTCCCTCTGGACTTGCCACTCCCTCCTGACTGCACTGGCACTGGAACTCCACCTGGTGGCAGTGGAACTACCGGGCAGGGTGACAACCACCCCAGGAGAGGACAGCTGCCATTAGGCACTCAATCCTGTTCCTCTCCTCCCCCTGTGCCGGCACCCCAACAACTCAAGGTCATTCCTGAACCCAGGTCACTGGCATGGTGTGAGATGTGGTGTCCAATGCCTCAACCCTCAGTGCCACCAGACTGGCACCTCAAGTTTTCTGCAGTCACAGTCCTCTGCTGAGTATTCACCCTATTACAGATTTTTGTGTCATCAGCAAAAAAGACATACCTTTCTTTCCAGTTCTTCTGCAATGTCACTTATGAAGATAGTAGACATGATTGGGCCCAATACTGAGTCCTGCAGCACCATGCTAGTTCCTCTTTCCTCAATAAAGTTAATGCCATTAACCAGCACTCTCTGTCACTTATTCATTAACCATTTTTTCACCCAGTTTACCACTTTACCACCTGTAGATTGTCCAATTTCGTTATCACTCTCCTATGTGATCTGATTCTGATGTTTGGCCCATTTAGATGATAACTGAATAAATACTTCAAATACAGTGAAGCCCACCAGGATGAAGCACAATGTCACAGGTTTACTGCATGACAAAAAGGATCAACTCCCATTGAAATTGCATTGTTTACTGCAGTAATTCTACTGCAGAATTCTGCAGAGCTGCGCTTCATCCTGGTGGGCTTCACTGTATTGATGTTTATATACAATTTCCATTTTTTTCTCATTTACTTTCCTTTTTATAGTAACCGTTAAGCATAATATGTGTACTGTTAGCCCATCTGCATAAACAAAGACTGGACACACTTTATTAAGAATTTTAGGAGAATGGAATGTTTCTTGATCAATTGCAGTCAGAATATCATTAATATACACATTATGGCTGTTAAGCATGACTGCCAAGAAGACACATCTCAGTACAACTCAGTGTCTACTCAGAGTTTAACTTAACTAAATCAGCACTAAAGCTGCCTGTATTTAAATTTAACTTCCAGAATTGGACTGGACTGAGTATGGGTCATCCCAAGGAAACTGTAGGAGGACCAAAAAAATCAGTCACCACCACCACCACCTGAGCAGCAGGCCAGGACATCTTCCACACAGTCAGCCACTAGTTCTAGAGTGGATCCACCATGGAAATCCATGATGACCGCCATACAAGCCATTGACTGCAAAGTGGAAATGGTCATTAAATGTACAGGACAACAAGATATCAAAATAGAGGTTGCTAGAAAAACAGCAACCTCTGCAGCAAAATCAGTTACCCAGGTCCTGACAGCAACCAGCAAAATGGAGCAGGAGAATATGCAGTTATGCTATCACTTAGATGCCTTGGAAAATTCTCATACGCCTTCTAATGAGTGACTAGTAGGGCTCCCAGAAGGGAGTGAAGATGAGTAGCTCCTTCAGTTTTTAATATCTTGGCTGCCAGATGCCTTGGGACTTGTATGGAAGATCTGTATGGTGTCAGTGGAGGTACCAGTTATAATAAAAACACAGGACACAACTGATGGAAGCAAGCTTTCTTATATTTGCAGTTTGCACACAGAAAACATCACACAAGGTACATGGTATAGCCTTTATAGACAAAATGTTATCTAGCAGCCAACTACAGAAGATAAGCAATGTGGCCAGATATTACCTTCTCTTGGAAGACAGGTACAGCAGATGTCTTCTTTCCAAGTGGGGTCCCTGTTGTCTGGAAGCCATTATTACAATAACCAAGACTGCTTGTAATTCGGCCTTGGATGCTCAGCACTTCTGCACAATATACCTCATCCTGCTGTCTCTCCCAGTTTGGAATGTGGTAAACAACCACAATCTCATAACAATATGCTTTTGCAATTCTGGTGAATTTCCACTGTGTGTGTGTGTGTGTGTGTGTGTGTGTGTGTGTGTGTGTGTGTGTGTGGCTAACGAGAAACAATTACTGATGTGTGCTTAGCTAGGCTGCTATATGCACTTGCACTTCATCTTCTGTATGCAAAGAAGGCCTTTGGCTTACAGAAAATACAATTACAAATAAACACTATGCATTTGTTATACTCAGTGAGAGTACATGACTACTAATAAGTGCAGAACTCTAACAATAACAACAATAACTGACTAAGCTGTATAGGCAATTATTTATTTATTTATTTAAAGGTTTAACCAGGAAGTACGTACTGAGCTGAATACAGCTCATTTCCAGATGAGTCATGGGTGAGAGGGGAGGAGGAGACAGCTAACAATATAATAACAAGGTAAATATAAGTTCATGGTGGAGGGGAGGGGGAGACAGCTAACAGTATAATAACAAGGTAAATATAAGTAATATAAACAGAATCAAAAATATAAAGGCAAAATATTATACAATGGTGCAATTAGAAAATAAAAACACTCTCATAAATATACAGAAAGAAAACAAAAATGAAAACAGCAAGAAGATGGCAAGCCTAGAGCATACAGAAAAAGAGGAGGGTCAAAGGCACTTGCAAGTAGGATGACAAAAGTCAGAAAAAAGATACTTAAGGGAGGAAGTAGAAGAGGCAGAATGAATAGAAAGGGGAAGGGAGAATCAAAGTTTAGGAAAGCTGTAAGAAAAAAAGCAGATTGACCAAAAATAGATTTTCTAGGAGGCATATTAAAAGAATGGAAAGTATTGTTGTGAAGAGAGTAGGAAGAAGAAAGAGGAGTGGAAATAAGGGTTTTAAGATAAGAAAGAAGGGTGCCAAACCAGAATTTGGACAACAAGTGACACAATAATAATAAAATAATAATGAATGCATAATCTGTATGAGCAATAATGACAATAGCAAGCTATTTTCCTACAGTTACCCCTTTGAAACTATGTATACAAACATGCAAAACAGTGTCTCAAAAAAAAGAAATATGATGCCATTTAAAATGATTGGATTAAAAGATCAATAATCACCATCATGCTATAAATAATCTATAAACTGTTAAGCATGATACATATCACTCCTAATGTGAATTAGATGTTCATTTTTGCAGTTTAGCAACAGTTTTAAGTCAAGGGAGAATGGAGAAATATGCACACTGAAATTTGGAATGTAATTGATAAAAATAAATTTGGTAGCCATGTTACTGTAATTGATGACATCATTTTGATGGCCCAGTCACTAAGAAAATACTGTTCTTCGTGAAGTGACCCTGTTAGAATAATGATTTGACCAATGACAACAGAAGCAGAAGGAGTGAAGCAGAAACCTGGAGCAGTTACCGAGCATCCCAATGTGCCATAAGTAAAGTATTTATGGTTTTAAAACTGAACAATACTAACCTGCCATGTTGTGGTTGACTTTCATTTTAGGGATGCACCATCTCATGGGCTTCACCAGGCAAACAGTTGAAATTGTGACTTGCATCCAACTGGACGGCTCAGTGTGCAGTCGCACTCATGCAGTACATTCACCAGCTGGGGCAGTAACATCAAATTCATCACATCTGCTAATGTATTTATATCCTTTTATTGAGCAGCAGGCAGTATAGAGAGCTTGTCACAGGTTATGGGGTTATAAACTGCTAGGGAAGGTGTGTCACCAACTCCTTATGATGTCACCTTTTAAGTGATCCACAGAATGAACTATGACCAGTTTGTTAAAAACTGCCTCACTGGGGTCAAATAAAGGTAAACAGGGAAAGATATGTGTATGATGCCTTGTCCACTACAGGACCCACTGGTATAGCATGTGCTCTGGTTGGGGTGCAAGGTAACATATCCCAAGCTTTTAGTAGCTGTCACAAAAAAAGGAAAAAAAAAAAACCTTTGACAGGCCTATTGTAGGCTTCAACCCATCCTGAGTGGATGTCTTATGACCTGATTACATATCCAAGGCAATACCATTTAGTCAAGTAGTTATCTGAGATGAGGTCAGGGAAATTCCCCTTTTCCATGTTTTATGATCAAATTATAAATTATTGAGAGAACCTAGTTTCCATGGGTTGTGCATATCTCTTTGTTACCTATGTGTTTGTGTCAGGCCATTAAAGATTGTTTGTGACTAATGCATTAAACTTAGTTTATGTTTCAGCTAAACATGAAAATCATGCATATTGATATGATATAATGTACATATCATATACATGTTTTTGTGCTAGGCCTGCAAGCCCATATTTATCATAAAGTTAGTAACAATTTCTGCATTATAATGCTTAACTTAATCTTTTTATGGTCTCCATGTCAGCCATACTATATTAGGCCAATTTAGATGCAAATAGGGATGAGATGGTAACACTAAGTTTTGTTAGGTCTCTAACCCATCTGGTAAGGAAGACTCACTGCTGAGGTCTCCTGTCTTACACAGTTATGGGATTGTGGGCTCTAGCATGATACAAAACTTTAAATGAAAAATAAACCTTTAAACCATTAAGACCATGTAGCACAGGCTTTGTACCTTTTGCTTGGGTCTCAAAGTACCTGATATGTTGCCTTATGGCCTCTAAATTGTCCCTGTTCCAAACTGACATCCCTAACCCAAATACACCTGACACCGACCCGACAATTCCATCCAGCCCTTGTAGATGCCTAGAGCAGAATATACTGTGATGTGGATAAGTTTCTTGCCTGGCTACAGGACCTTGTGCTCATGCCTGATTGGCTTCTATAATATCTATACATTTGGTACCACACAGTATTAAACATACATTAGTAGAGACACAATAATGACTATGTTTAAACATATACTAAATGACAAAACTTTCAGAATCACAGAAGTATGCATAAACATTTACAGTACAGAATATTATTAGGTCTTGGCTGATGAACAGCAATCACATCTAAAAGAAAATATGAAACAATAATACATGTGTGCCCACATGTTATAATAACAAATTCATAGATTCATGCAACATGGGTATGCATAAGCTGTACATTATTCAATAAAGGCTCAGGGAAATTATAGGTGAATTTTCAGTCTCTTGTGACACAGGTGGTGATGTGTCATTGGAAAACATCCAAGTTTGTTGTTAACTGTTGCTTTGCACCGTTACAGTATTTACAGTATTGTATAACACAGTACTTTGGTTGCCCTTGTATGTCTTTAATTGTTAGCTTATAAGTGCCTGTATTTGAGTGTTGCATTGGGTCAATCACCAAGGATGCATTGTCCAGAAGATATGTATACAAGGGTGTTGTGTATGCCTTCTTCCCTTGGATTGTATTTCTTAAAAGAAAGTCTGAAATTTATTTTAGTGAGTGTCTGCAAATGTATATGAGGGCAGGCTGTGAACAGCATAATGATGTCATTATTATTATCAACTGGTTTGAGTCCTTTCTTACTAACAGGAGGCAATGGGTTGTGATGGGGAATTCCACCTCCACCCCTAGCCTCCCATCTTGTGGAGTTCCTCAGGGATCAGTACTGGCCCAAATTTTGTTCACAGTGTACATGCTACCCCTGGGAGGGCTCATTAGGAAGTATGGCTTGGGTTTTCATTGCTATGCTGATGATACCCAGCTATACCTTTCCTTTGCCCCAGGAACATCCAACATGGTGGACGTGCTAAGCAGCTGCCTTGCTGAGATTAACGACTGGATGACCTCCAGCTGGTTGCGACTGAACCCCGATAAGATGGCGTTATTGGTGGTGGAGTTGAACAGAGTGCGTGATAGGATGGCCTCTGAATCAGTGACTGGAATTGTTCTAGGATCTCTTTCATTGAAGGCCTCCTCTTAGGTGCGTAATCTTGGTGTCATTCTGGATAGGAATTTGACCATGGAGGCACAAATATCCTCCACATTCCACTCCTGTTTTTTCTATCTCAGAAATGTCGCCAGGATAAAGTTCCTTGTTCTGCCACTGGACCTCCCCACCTTGATACATGCCTTAGTTACATCAAGACTTGACTACTGTAATGCGCTCTACCACGGGGTCACAGGAGGGTGTCTCCGCAGATTGCAGCCAGTGCAGAATGCAGCTGCCTGGTTACCTATTGGGCAGCAGAAATTTTGTCATAGTACACTGGTACTGCGTGAGCTGCACTGGCTGCTGGTTAGGTGGAGGATCCTTTTTAAGGTGGGTCTTCTCACCTACAAGGTCTTACATGGGCAGGGCCCTGGTTATCTGTCAGACCTTCTTGTGCCTGCCTCTCTGTCCACCCCCTCCATTCTTCCTGTAGGGGCCCCCTGGTTATTCCTAGGACGAGGCTGAGATCGGCTGGCGACAGAGCTGTTAGTGTTGCCTCCCCTGTCCTTTGGAATTCGCTGCACCTTGGGGTTAAGGTGGCCCCTACCTTGGAGGTATTCAAGACACACCTTAAGGCCCTCCTATTTTCCCAGGCATTTCAGGAATTAATTATTAATTTATTTTTTTGAGTGAGTATGTATGATGTTGACATGATGTGTTATTATTCTGTACTCTTTTCTTTTGTATATTACTCTGAAGATGTATTTTATCTATTTGTACAGCACCCAGAGCCTCTGGATTGGGTGTTTTTAAATAACTTTGCCTTGCCTTGCCCTTAGAAAGTTTCTGCCAACAGATCACACAGAAGAAAATAGGTGAATCATTGGGATCAGACAGCATGGTTGGTTCTCCCCCATTCAATTATGCATTTTTCAATTGAAGTTTCAAAGTTCTGTGGCAACATGCCACAATGGAATTAGGATTTGCACAATCACCAGTAAGAACCTTCATATTTCTGAAAGACAAAAGAAAAGCAAAGAAGAGGGCCATAGGGCCCTCCCTCTTTAGTATGTTAGTGCTGACCTTAAAATGATGATGCATTATTTTCATACAGGTGCATGTGCTTTTGGGCGTGCTGTTCCCTGAATACAAGCCAGCAAAGCACACGTAAAATTTTATGACTGTCTGACATCTGCTATCCTTTCATGGCTACCAGCCACACATCACTTGATTTCTGGAAATAAAAAAGAGAGGACGGTGTCCCCTCCCTCACTGGTAAGTTAACGAACAGTTTCAACTGATTTACATGAAATCACTTGTCCCCATGCTGTTAACTTGCCCTTCCCTGTAATCCTGAATTTATACACAGTGAGGCTGCACCAGTTTTTTACCAGGTAGGTCCCTCCCAATTTTAGCTAAATGGTCCTTCCTGATCATATATTCTGGCCAATAGCATGTCTCCTACCTCTAATTGCATTTCAGGGCATGGTTTTTCTATGAACATTTTATTTATATGTTGAGTCACACCAATGTTGGCAGCAGCAGAAAAGTAAATAGCCTTTACAGTTTTTCCTTGTCATTAACACTCACACCCACACCATCTCCTCTTGTGAACCATGAAAAAGCCTTCTACCAGAGTGATTTCTTTTTTTTTTTGCAGGAGCAGTATGCATTTACTACTATTTCTAAAGTGTTATTTTGAATTTAAACAGCGTGGCATGAAATCATTTCTCAGTGGTTATTCTCAACCTAAACAAAGTAACTGACATTCAGAAATCGTTGTCTGCCTCTCATTGGCACATCAGTATTTTTTGTATGCACTTTTAAACAGTTAAGAATCAGCTATTGCTGGAAAGTAGTTAGTTATGGGGAGTCAAGAAGTCCATGTCTCTCCCCTGGGCTCCTTGTTAGTCAAGGAGATTGACTTAGGCATCCCATTATAAAAAGCAAATTTAATTCAAAAGTTACAAACTGCAAAGGTTGTTAAACAAAACAACAAAACACAACATAAAGCATTGGTGTGATATTCAAGGCACTGAAACCCTGGTACAGAGTAATTAATTAGAGGTTTGAGGTGACCACATCCCCATACAGTATCATGTCTATAATACAGATCATGTATGCACAGTAACACTGTCATTATATTCCTAAGAAAAGGATAAAACTTTTAAATTCTTGACAAGAAGTGAGATTCAAAATATGAACTTCATATTATCTTATGATGACTTTACAGTAAAATTATTTTGGTCTGTTGGATTACATTTCAGCCAGTCACTCCTTCTTGAAGAGAAGGGCAGAGAACTCAGGGCTGTAAGATTAACCTGAAATTAGACAGTTTATTTTAAACATGCCTCTTTTGAAAATGTGTCACTCTCCTCCCTTCTGGAGAAGTAATGTAAAACAAAATCAAAAGCAATAAAACAAAAGAAAAATTCTAAACCTCTTATAATAAACAAGCACTATGGTACAAGAAAACTTGATGCATACATAACAGGAGTATACCAAGTGTTGGGTATCCCTTGCAACAAGATGACACAAATGTGCAGTTGTAACAGAAAATCTACAAATACCTTCAAGTAACAAACATTAACAAACATAAAAGCAGAACAGGAAACTTATTGTTCTATTTAACAGTTAAACATTGTGCCCCCCCCAACAAAGAGGATTAAGTTAGTGATATCTGTGGCAGGCTGGCAGCTGCCTGAACTCCATGCCACTGAAAGAATGATTTCAGTAGGGACACACTATGGGGGTTAATCATATTAGTTTATACCACATTGTACTATTTGCAATAAAACAACTCTTTGTATTTTTCATAAGAAACAGGTATACACATTCAAACACAGAACATTGCAAAAATATTCAAACCAAAATGTCAAATTGCACTATTATCAAAAGTATCAATGTCATGACATACAAGAAATAACTTTAAACTGCAAAGCAAAAACTTAGCTGTAATTCCAGCAAGTTCACTCTCTCGCTCTTAAAAAAACTCTCAGTACTGCCTTAGATAACATTTCTCAAAACATCACAAGCATTTAACCTTGAGTACTGCTATTTTCTACTTTAGAGTAGAAAAATCTCACTTCATATTTACAGAACACATGGTAAAATAACATTCAAGCATTTTCACAGCATAACATAACAAAAAAGTCATGCCCATTCTGACAAACAGTACTCAAAGTCTAAGCTTTTTCTAGCAACTGTACTTCTGAAGCAGCATGTGTGTGTGTGTGTATGTGTGTGAAGAGAGAGAGAGAGGTTAAACAGGGCATTAAGAAGTTTCTAAACTTTGGGTGCTCAGCTTGTGATTAGATTATCTGAATGAGATAAGAAATATCAAAGAAATGTAGACGCCCACTCAAAATAGAAAGTTCAAGTGAGAATTAAAGGTTTAAGATTATTTAATATGCTGATTTTTGTCCTTGAGCCTCTAACCTCTGTCAATTAAAACCCTCCTATACTTCCAATGACATGTGGAGAAATCAGTCTCCGTATAATTACATTTTTTTCAACTTTGCCACATGGTTCTTAATGCATTTGGCTTTGACCTGCGAAGTCCTGACCGTAACAGTATGTTTTTCAGATGCTAAACAAAACTCTCACAGAGACACAGAAGGTGACAGCAGATATGGACTGTGTGGCCCACCTGGTCTGCCTCTTTTCCCTACCTAATGCATTATTGCAAATCCTAGTTGATCTGCAGCTTAATCTCTCTTCCCTGTTGCTAGAGTACTCTTATGTCTATCCCTTGCATTCTTGAATTCCCCTACTATTTTTGCCCCCACCACCTCTGCAGGGATGCTATTCCAAGCACCCACTACTTTTTCTGTCAAAAAGTACTTACTCACATTGCCTCTCAGCCTGCCCCCTCTAGCCTCATCTCATGCCCCCTTGTTCTTGTACACCTTCTTTTCTGAAAGATGCTATCCTCCTGTTCCTTGTTTATACCCCTGATGTTCTTGAATGTCTTTTTCATATCCCACCTCTCATTCCCCTCCTCCAAGGAATACATATTGAGGTCCTCTAGTCTTTCCTCATATAACTTTGGTGTAGCCCTTACATCTTCTCTGGACTGCTTCTGTTTTTTCTATGTCCTTACGGAAATGTGGCATCCAGAACTGGACACAGTACTCCAGATGAGGTCTCACTAATGATCTGTACAGTGGCATAACCACCTCCATTTTTTCTGCTGGTGATACCTCTCCCTATGCACCCTAGCATTCCACTGGCTCTCCACGCAGCCTTCTCACATTGTTTGATTACCTTTAGGTCATCAGATATGATTACCCCAGGTCCCTTTCTTGACTGGTGGCCATCAGTATCCTCCTATCTTGTACTCCTCCCTAGGATTTCTGTGCCCACATGCATGATTTTGCACTTCTTTGCATTGAATCTTAGCTGCTACTCTCTAAACCACTCCTCAAGCATGTTTAGGTCCTTTCTCATTTTTTCACCCCACCCCCCCAAGTGCTGACCCTGCTGCAGATCTTATTGTCATCTGCAAAGAGGCATACCTTTCCCTTCAGCTCCTCTGCAATGTCACTTATGAAGACATTGAGAAAGACTGGTCCCAGCTGCCTCCCTGGGGGTAGTATCAGGCAAGTGTGTACTACTGTGATCAAGGCTGCCAGAGGCACTATCCAATGTCAGGGAAGATGGGAGGGACTATGGAATAAGTGAAAAACAGAAATATCTGCCTCAAGCCATCTGAATGATGGTTGTTGGCTCCTCAAGCTCCACACCATGCAGATCCCCACTGGCTTTATGGTGGGGGGGACTAGGCTGGGGACCAGGAGAGGCCTGAACTAAGGAGTGGGTGATGGCTCAAAGGGCCAAAAAGCTTGATTATGAAAAAAAATAAAAACACTGAATATGCTGTAGACCTGTGCCCTACTTCACATCATCACAATGGTGTTTTAGGGCATGATTATAGAAAACTGCTTCACAGTGGTACATGACTGGATAAATATGATCCAACCACTCAAAGGGGGATATCTAATTAATTACTTTGCAAATAAAACAAATGAAACTGGAAATATGTACTCTTGGCCAGGCAGCATCTTGAGTTAATATTAGTGTCAACAGCTCCCCAATCACTAAGATACTGCAGGGGTGTATTACCTTCAGGTGCTCATGCCCACCATGTGACAAATTTTACTAGGTGAACGTGAATGACCCTTGCAATGGGAACTATATAACCAGTTGTAGCCAGAGACATGTCCCAGTGAATGTTATATATATCAGAATAAATCATATGAAATACCAATGAAATGAATGGGGATAGCCTAGGAAAAATCCAGATATCTCTAAATACACATAGATGCATTGAGCACTACTACACTAATACTATGCAGAAACAAGAATGGACACAAATCAACCTCTATAGCTGATGTGTTGTGTAATTTATTTTCAGTTTTCAAATGGCATCCTAGAGCCATGTGTTTATGGTTTATCTCAAAATCAATTCATAGTCTTACTTACCATATTCTTGAGGTTATGTAAGACCCTTCAGTCACAAGGGCAGAGGAAAACAATCTGGCTGGGCTGCAGTCTACCTGTGCTCTAGCTGAGCACATACAAAACCACCTCTATAGCTTTTATTTGAAATGTTTTAGAATATTTTTGAGGAGAAAGAGAAGAAGAATCCTTAAATAGCTTGTTCTCTCTGGGCAATATACTGTTGTTCAGTGAGTGTTTATTTTAACTGTTTAGTGTTTCTTTTAACTGTTTAATTTGCTAAGTAAGTAATATAATGTTGAGGTGCAGGGCTGTAGCATTAGATAAGGTCCGTTAGTGAATTTAACATAGGAGTCAGTTTTATTGTGTTGAGGTTCTTACCTTTTAGTGACTTGCAAAGAATTTCTATTTGATTTCAACTTGGCACTGCTTATGAGTGGTGTCTGCAGCCCATGAAGGCAGTCATCCAGAAATCAGTATTGAGAGGGGACTATGTGAAGCAGTCAGTGGGGAACTGTTCTGTGAGTGAGCCATTGTCGGATGAAGGAATTTTGATGCAGAGTACATAGGCCCACAATGCCATTACAGAATGGAGTTGGCCATGGACCTGTGGAGTTGCAGCCATTATTCAGACATCAGATTCAGTCTAGAGAGTTTTGAGGGGGCTGTTAAGCCTGAAGAACATCTTGTGGCATTTTGGACTGTGGTACTGGTGTTTCTGCTGTGAACCTGCCTTTGAGACTGCTGTCTGCTTTCAGTGAGTACAGATATGACCCTGCATGTGCTGGCTGTTTTGCTGAAAAGATTAGTCCCCATAGAGTGGTGGTGAGAGCTCTGTCTCTATTTGGGAGCAAACCTGTGGTTTTAGTCTGTGCTCTTCTTAGCCCGGCAGCTTGGACTTAAATTCTGCAAGAAAGGAGTGGTGAGAGCACTGTTTTGTTTGCCAAGTCCATCTTATTTACTAGTTACTGTGTTTATTTTGAGCAATGGTGAGAGCACTGCTGAGGACTGTGTCCTGCCTTCTTTGGTAATTCGGACAGTGCTCTGATTTTGACCACTGAGTTCACTGACATTTTTCCAGAGACTCTCTGAGACTTTTGGATATTGTCCTCTGCAGTTCACCAAAAAGGATTCTCCTTTAAAAGTTTTATTATAGGTATTTTAACCTTTGTTATTTCTGTTGTGGGAGTTCATTGGGAGGGGGAGTGAGTGATTATAGGTTAGTGGTTGATTGTCGAGTATGAAATATATTAGCTTGTATGTAATGTGACTATAGAGGTTGAATGACTGGTGTGTGGGTAAGGAATTAGGGTGAGTGGGGGATTTGGGAATTGATTTGGTTGGATATTAGGGTGGGGATTAATTTAAGTGGGGTATTTTAATAATTAAAGATCAGCTGTAGGATGTGCCTGTGCTCTGTACACCTTTGTGTTGCCTATTTAGCATCTCTGCTGTGTGACCTGTACCCCTTTACTGACCCCCTTCTTCCAGCTGCAGTGGTAAGGTGCTATTGGGAGGCTGGTATTGACAGGGGTGAGTTGGATGGCAGCAGAGTTCTGGGGGTACACAGGGCTGAGCAGCAACAGGGTGGTTAGGTGAAGGAGGTGCTCTGGGGTAAAACTGGGCCTGGAAAGAGGCCAGACATGTTTAGTACCCATCACTAGAGTTCCCACTGGACCGAGTGGGCAGGTTGCTGGTGGGCCTGCAGTCTCCACCAGTCCCCTTTGGGCAGTGCTATGCAATGCAAGATTGAAGAGGAACAAGACTGCAATTATGGTGGACTTGATTTCCTCAGTCAATCTCTCTTGCATCACAGAAACCTGGCTGATGGATGACACAGGTCCAGTTCTGGAGGTGATGGTCCCGGCCATCTACTTTGTAGTGCACTGTCCAATGAGAGATCACAGGAGTGGGGGTGTAGCCATCTGCTTTAGATCCAACTTGAAGTTCTCCATGCACCCAGTGGGTCCTACCTTGTTTGAATCTGTGGCTGTTCATGGGGGTCCAGGTGCACTTTGCAGAATTCTTCTTGTGTATCGTCCCCCTGTGTGTGGGGGGAGAATTCCTTTAGGAAGTCACAGACTTTGTCACAGATAGGGTGTTGGAGTCATCCAGATGTTGATTTTGGGTGACTGTAATGCTTGGGTCAATGAGGAACTCTTGCATTTTGGTCACGACTTCCTCCAGTTAATGACATCACTGGGCCTCGCACAAGCAGTTGTTTTTGTTACTCACTATCATGGCCATGCCTTGGACTTGGAATTCTCACTGGGGCTTGAGGTTTCTGACATCAGGATTGATCTGATCATTTGGTCTGATCACTGCAGGGTGGAGATCTCATTTGGGTCCCCCCGATAGTCCTTCCCCTGTTGAGATGGTCTGCTATTGTCCATTGAGGGAATTGTACCCAGAAGGACTTTTGGCAGTAGAGGAATTTTCTGACATGAGTACTGCATGCGCTATTGGCACTGGCAAGACGGTGACAGCCTATAATAGTGCTGTCTCCAGGGCACTAGATGCCTTTGTACTGGTTGGTATAAGACCCAGGTCTTCTTGCTTGAGGCCCCCATGGTTTGATGGGGCTCTTAAGGAGATGAAGACCAAAGATCAGAAGTTGGGGTATTGTTGGTGGAGGACCCAGTCCAAGGAGAATGAACTGGCTTTGACAGTTCACTACAGTGAATATCAAAGGGCAATCAACTGTAAGAAGGCACAGTTCCTGTCCATAGAGATCGTCACAATTTTTGTACTGTAGATAAGCTACTTCATTCTGCCTGTCTGCAGCCAAAAATCAGCTGTAGTGATATGAAACTAAGAGCTGCACAATTGGGCAGACTTGATAGACCTGTGAACAATTTTCTGCCAGCAATTTCGTATGTTTGTATGTTCGTAAAAAGAGTATTTTCAGTCACTCTGTGCAAGGAGTTTATTCAGTTCTTCTCTGACAGGGTGTCCTCCATTCAAGTCTGGAATCTCCCCAATGGGGCAAGATCAGCCCCACATTGCTGGACCTTGTGTAGGCAGAGGCACTCATATTGTTCAGGGTGAGTTTCAGCCAATGGGGGTGGCTGAGTTCATTGAGGTAACCTTGATGTTGCAGACCACCTTTTGTGAACTGTACCTGGGCTTGACTCATTTCTTAGTGGGATGTGCCAAGTCTGTTGGTCCAGTGTTCGCTGAGATAGTCTGGTTCTTGCTCTCAGAGGGGTTCTTCTCCAATGCCTTGAATGAGGTGCTGGTGAAACCCCTTCAAAAGAAATCATCACTTGACCCTGACATCTTGGCAAATTATTGATCTGGTGGCTCTGAAACTCGAAGCACACCTCATGGCCTTTGACATGTATGAGCCATTCCAATTTGGGTTTGGGGTAAGGCATTGCATTGAAATGGCATTGGTTAGGGTGCAACATGACCTCCTTGGGATGAGAGATAGAAGAGATTGGTCAATTCTCATTCTTCTAGATCTCTCCTCAGCATTTGACAGCATGGACCGGATTGTGCTACTAGATCACCTTAGAGAGTATTGTGGATTCACGGGTACTGTCATCAACTGGTTTGAGTCCTTTTTCATGGATAGGATGCAACGAGTAGTGATTAGGAATTTTTTTTCCTGTCCAAAGCCCCTGCCCTGTGGAGTTATTCAAGGCTCAATCTTGTTGCCAATACTGTTTGCGGTGTACATACTAATCCGGGGTGAGCTCATTAGACAGTACAGTCTGGGGTTTCACTGTTATGCAGATGATACCCAGCTGTACATGTCTTTTGCCTCAGGACAAGAAATGCCATGGAAGTATTAAACAAATGCTTGGCAAGATCCAAGAGTGGATGTCCTCTAACTGGCTGTGGCCAAACCCCTACAAGACAGAGGTACTGGTGATTGAGTCTGGTCACTGGTATGATGTGGCTGCTACCAGGTCAGGAACAGAGTTGTTATTTGGCTGTATTCCATTGTTGGCAGCCACTAGGGTGAGAAATCTGGGTGTCATTTTTTTATATATATATATAAGAAAATCTTTTTTTTTTTTTACCATTTATTTATTTACTTGCTTCTTCCAGCAGCCTCTTTCAGACTGACTCCCCCAGCCCCAACACCTGGCTCCCCCTAGACTTATCTTCACCACAGTCCTTTTCCACAGTACCTGTGGTTGTTCCCAGTCACTGGTGTGGCATCTGTGAGGGGTCGGTCTCTCATCCTACCTCATGGAGGGTTTTTTTTCTCCACTTTTCTCCCAGACCCACAGATGTGCAATGGGTGCAATGTCCAAGCTCCACCTCTGCAGAGACAGCTGCAGTGCCCTGTACATGGGACCCCCCCCATGTTGTGGCAGACAAGTGCTACCACCCAGCCACCTCTGAGCAGCAGGCAAGCAGTACATGACAGCATCACCCCCCCAAGGAAGGAGAGCTGTCCTGGGATGCTCCAGCCTTCCTCTCTCTGCCAGCCCCTGAGCAACCTGAGTCCATTCTCAACCCTGTGTCACCAGCAAAGAGTGAGGTGTGGCACTCAGCATCTCAACCCTCAGAGCCACTTGTCGGCACTTATAAGAACATCTTTATTCAAAAAATAATATACCAGAAGAAATCATGCAGGAAAAACCTCAACATGAACTATGGATTCATAGAGAAAAAGGAGCAACATATTTACAAATCAATCAAATCAATACAATTATTATATATTAAAAAAGTCAACAATAAATTCCAAGAAATAGAGCAACCATAGATTGGGAACAACAATGAGAAGAAATTATACCTAGGTGGATCAGAAATAATAAGAACAGTAACTACACACAAACAATCACAATAATACCAAAACTAGTTACATAATAGTAAGGACAACAATTTCATATAAGGTTCAAAGATAAAAGAGAAAAGGAGGCCCAGAGGCAGAACGGGGTGAGCCAGAAAGAAAAAAATGCCAATCTCAACCAAAAATGAATACTCTATAAGGAACAAAATCAGAATCAACATCAACTTTATACAAAACCCACTGCCTCCAACTGTCATCAGATATAGCTAAATGATTCAAAAAGACATACTGTAAGTACATTGTTCATACTTATAAATAATGTCAGCCAGGGTTTCCCAATGCATCACCTGTGGAGGGTGAGGTTGACACCATAACGTAGTAATATTTTTTTTAGCACAAATTAATAAAATTAACAGAATATTAAACTGCCTATCCCGTAATGGAAAGTCACCCATAGGAATGTGTAGTAAAAGCAGTATAGGAGATTAAGTAGAAGTAACATTAAATATATGAGGTATCACCCTAGAGATCTCCATTCAGAATAAATCCAGATGGGGAAAGGACCAAAAAACATGGACTTGGTCAGTGGAGATTTTTCCACATTGCCTCCAGCAGACCCCAGCAGTAGGTCCCAAATAAGAAAGGAGGAAGCAGGGGTCTTGAAA
Source organism: Neoceratodus forsteri (assembly GCA_016271365.2). Classification (NCBI taxonomy): domain Eukaryota; kingdom Metazoa; phylum Chordata; order Ceratodontiformes; family Ceratodontidae; genus Neoceratodus; species Neoceratodus forsteri. The sequence continues at coordinate 1,788,925,265 of CM057455.1, read as the reverse complement.
AAGTGCATTCTGCACTTCCATGCACACTCCCAAAGATATGGCACCATAGAAAGCTTGTATTTTAACAGGGTGCAGGAAAACACTATTTTTAAGTGAAAAAGATGTTCCAGGACTAGAGGGCATGGGATGAAGTTGGAGGGAGGATGATTCAGAGGAAACATAAGAAAGAATTTCTTCACATAAAGGGTGGTGGACAAGTGGAACACCCTGCCAGAGGAAGTGGTGGGGGCTGAAACAATCACGGGATTTAAGAATGCATGGGATAGACATAAAGGAATTCTGGAGGTCAGGGGTAAGGGGCAACAGACTTCTAGGAAAACAAACTGAACTTACAAGCTCAAATGGGCAGACTGGGTGGGCCATAGGCCCTTATTGCCGACACTGTCTATGTATCTATGTATGTATCTATATAGATAAAGCATATACGAACATACGAACATACGAAATTTTCCAGCAGATAAAGGCCTAGAGGTCTATCAAGTCTGCTCGAATGTGCAGCTAGCACCCCTTATTCTGCAGCTGCCCCTCCCTTCCACCCTTCCCCTTCATTAACCCTCCCCCTTGTCCTGTCCCATCCTCGTTTGAAGCAGTCCACTGTTCTACTGCATACCACTTCTGCAGGTAACGCATTCCACCCAGCCACCACCCTCTCTGTAAAAAAGTGTCTCCTCATCTCCTCCTGAACCTTCCTCGCCCAGTCTCATATCATGGCCCCTGGTGGCCCTCCCTCCCTTACTTTGAACAGCCCTCTGTACCTGTCTTGTTTATTCCTTTCATGTATTTAAAGGTTTCAATCATGTCCCCTGTCTCTCCTCTCCTCCAGTGAGTACATGTTCAACTCCTTCAACCTCCTCTCATATGATAAGTCCCCAGACCCTTGATCATCTTTGTCGCCTGCACTGCACTCCCAGTAACTTAATGTCCCTCTTCAGATACAGATGCCAGAACTGCACGCAGTACTCCAGGTGTGGTCTAACTAATGACCTATACAGTGGCAGAATCACCTCCTCCCTCCTCGAGGATATACCCCTTGCAATACAACCCAGCATTTTGTTGGCCTTGCAGCTGCCTTCCTACACTGTGCCGAGTTGTTCATTGATCCTGTGATGAGCACACCCAGATCCTTCTCCTCCTCTGTCTGGGCTAGCTGCACTCCCCTAGCTGGTAAGTCCTCCTTGGGTTCTTCATCCCAAAATGCATCACCTTGCACTTTTGGCATTAAAGCCCAGTTGCCAGGTGTCTGACCAGGTTTCAAGCTTTGCCAGATCATCCTGCAACCCCTGCCATCCCCTAGGTCATCCACCACCGCTCAACCTTGGTATCATCAGCAAACAGACTGATCTTGCTCTTGATGTCCCATGATATGTCTGCAATGAATATCCCAAACAACACTGGTCCCAACACCGAGCCCTGTGGGACACCGCTCATCACTGCCCTTGGGTGTGAGAGCTCCCCACCCACCACCCTCTGTTGCCTTCCCTGCAGCCAGTTTCCTACCCATCTCACCAGCATTGCACCTGCCCCTGTGCCTACTAACTTCCTTCCCAGCCTTCCATGTGGCACTGAGTCGAATGCCTTACTGAAGTCCAGATGTATAGTTCTCCAAGTGCGAATAATCACCTTCCAGCTGCAATTTCACTAGCCTGTGCTAAAAAATCTGAATGGTAGATTCAGTAGTAGAAGAATGCACTGCTGAGTAAAAAGTACTGATCAAATGCTCCTGCAATTCTCCAACTTTACAAGAAATAGTCAGAGAAAGCAACAGTGACCTAATACCAGATACATGCCAGGGCCAATGTGGGGAGGACCAAATAAAGGTCCAAAGTTGTAAATAATGATATTGATCTACCAGGGGTAGATGATATATAATCTTAAGATCTGCAAAAGATTGAAGCCCTTTGGAATCAAATAACTGATGGACATAATGTAAGCCTAATCTAGCCCAGCGGTGAAGGAAAAGATCACAGGAATTCAGAGAAATATGACAATTCTATGTTAATGCTGCAGTTATAAAAGCATCAGCCTTCAAAACACGAGTACAAACCCTATGCCAGGCAGTCAATACTTCATGGATTTTATGAAAACAAATGTGAAGGGGAGATACTGTGGAGGGTGGGGATAAATTATGCAGCTAATGTCATAAAGATAATTTAAAGCTAATTCAATGTCCTTCCAATGTGCCTGAAATAAGGAGGATGTCCACAAATATAAAATATTTATCTGACAGGCCATGGCATACCATTGGAGATCCAGAATATTAATTTCCCCATGATCCACAGTGAGCAATAACAATGCTGTCCAAATTCAAGGTTTCTTCCTTTTCCAAAGAAAATTCAAGAGTGCACACTGTCAATCCCAGAAATAGCAGAAAAGGGGAAGATAAGGAAGAGTCTGTAAAAGGAACAGTATGAGGGGCAATACATTAGACTGAATAACCCCTTGGCCCATTAAACAAAAGACAAAGAAAGAGTAGACCACCTAGCAAAATCCTGAGTAAGGGTTTCTATCAAGGGTTCATAATTAAGTAAAACAAGATGATCTAAGTTCTAGGGAATTAAAATGCCCAGATACCAGAGACAATTCCTATTCCAACAAACTGGATAATGGGAACGAATAATGTCTGGGGGAGAATAATTACACAACAAGACTTCTGTCTTGTCCTTATTAATATGGAAGCCAGCTAAATCATCAAACATGGATAAAATGTCAATAGTGACCATTAAAGAAGAAGAGGGGTCAGTGAGGGTTAAAAGAATATAATCAGCAAATACTGCAATTTTATAATCCTATCCTCCCACTGGTATCCCATGGATGACAGCTGCCAACTGAATATGAGAAGTAACCTTGACAGCTGCCCCTTCCCAAAGAAAATGGAGTAGAGTACATACCATTAACCTTGATGCAGGAGGAGCGAGATCCTACTCTGGCTTTGGTATAGCAGCAATAATACCATACTGTCAAGAGGGAGGAGGAGGAACATTACCCTCCTGGACATAAAGAAACAAATGAATTGATAAAGGAGTAAGCAACACCTTAAGAGATGGGTGTTTAAAAGACTCCATTGGGAAAACCTGTGAGTTCCTGGCATTTGCCCAGCTTAGTGGCTAATATATAATGATGCACCTCTTCAACAGAAATGGGGAGAGGAATACCTGGATTTGATCAGATGTGAGGGACGGAGGAAGGGCTGTAGGCAAGAAAGAGCATATATGACTTTCAGGGGGGCAAGAGGAGTCTGGGAAATACACAGATGAATAACACAAGTGAAAGACAGAAAGAATGTCTTTGCCATGAGTAACACAACCAGCTTTAGTTGAGGAATGAAGTGTTGTGACTGTAGTAGCAACTCGATGGATGTAAAGGTGCTAGGACAAGCACCTTATGTCACACAGATCCCCTTCATAGTAACGCTGACACAGATAAAACAACACATTCTAAACCTTCTGGTCGAGCAGCTGTTCAGCTGACAATGAATTTCTAAAATTTGTACCAGCACAGTTTTATTGGTGCTCCCCCGACCATTTGTAATGAACACAGCTCTGAGTATATAGCCATTTTTAACCTCTTAGGCTCTATGAAGGGCAGAGGCATGTGCAATTATGGTACCATAAAGAATCACCTTCAACATGTCCCATGCTAGGTGATACATTAGGGATCTGTTGAACTAACTTATCAATTAAAGTCCAATCCCGAAGAAGGCCAGAATGAAGCCTCCAGAATGGGGGCAGGAAGATTGACCCAATAATAACACCACCAAAAGAGGAGCATGGTCCAACAAATGAATAGGGCCACAGCAAATCATGGAGAGTTTCAAGATGCTCTAGGGTTATAAAAAAAATAATTAAGCCTTGCATGGCCCCCATAGTAAGGGGCATAATGTGTGTACTCTCTCATCTTATGGTTAAAAGGCTGCCACACATACACCAATCTCAAAAGTTGTAGATTTTTACTTAAAAGACGATTGGCCAAAGAAAAACAAAAAATCTTAGGGTGGAAAGCATCCTGATCTGGGGACAGGGTAAGATTAAGATCCCAACCCCAAAGCAGTTGCCCATGTAAATGCATAACTGAAAAAAAGGATGAAAATGTTCGCCTGTGTGTACCCAGTGGAAAGTAAGTGTTAAAAAGTGTAAGAGGTCTGCCAAATAGGGAGCCTATAACAATAAGAAACCACCCCTCTTCATCGTCAACAACTTGAGACAAATCAAAAAGAAGCTTCTTATGGCATAAAATGAGGACCCTTCTCTGCTTACCAGAATGATAAGAAGAAAAAAATACATGGCCGTCACCGAGTTTGTGAAATTTTGAATGCTCCACAGAAGAAAGATGAGTTTCCTGTAAAAATAAATATGGCCTTCTGCAAATGAATATACTGCAGAAGAAGGGCACACGTAACTACAGATGTGCTGAAGTTTAATTTCATGGGTGAAATTCTGGTGAAATTGTCAATTTTGCCACGCAAAATATTTTGCAAATTTCAAGTGTTCTGCAAAATATTTCATCGGTGTGAAATTGTAAAATTCCACTGGTGAAATGTGGAGATTTGCTGCTGCATTTACAGACAAATCCATTTATTAAACACTTACTGTAGGGAACACATACATCATATTTGTAAAACACTCCAGCATTATAAATGCGTTGCTTGGTTAAGTTAATTTATTTTTATTTCCCTGAGAAATACTGCCATTTTTTTCATTAAAACAGCCATGAGCTGAGAAATATACAAATATAAATGTCCAAAAAAGTATCAGACAGGGAGAAGAGCAGGCTCTTGCCAAATGATAGGGGTGCAGTAAAGAGTTAGGTGTGCTTGGAAAGAACAGGGATGCTTGAGCAGAGGCAGAAAACAGACTAGCACTTGAGTTTAAGCAGTAGGAAGCAAAGCAAGTGCAAAGTTATTATCAATGGTCAGACAGAGAGCGCAGGCTAAGAGCAAGGCAGCTATCAGTTAAGTCTGGTGAGAGCAGGGTCGGTAACAGAAAAACTGGTAATAGAGTTGAAGTGAATCAAACAGAATGCTATTACAAGTGGTATAGCAAGGTCTAGGCACAAAACATATAGCAATACTCAGTGATAAGGCATAATAATAGAGATAAGAACTGAGTATCAGTCTTCCTGCCTATTAATTCTGTCAGGTTTGCAGAGAGCAGCAGTTGGCAGGCAAGGTGATTGCGGCTGTTATGGACCCATTGCATGTGCACTGTGCAGACACTCTATGGCTGCCATTGGGAGACCTTCAGATGCATGCCACTTCTACTGCTCCCTGATCCAGGTCCTAGAGGATAGTGTGCAATGATGTCAACTATCACCACTACTCCAACACATGCACCTGGTGGCATGACAGGAAGATGCATGGTTGAAGCACTTAAGGGAGATGTACAGTGCAGTTACCATTCACTCTTTTACAACCACTGTTCTTGATATGGTGGTAAGAAGCATTGCCCATTGGCTGGGCCATTCTGACAACCGTTCAATGAGTCGCAGGTGTGTGACAGAGAGAAACACATCCCGGCAGTGTAACAACATTCATTTACACACTGTGTGGGTGTGTGACTCTCTCTGTCACCTTAACATGTTGCTGTCTCTGTGCTACTCGGTGCAGCCCACTTGCCTTCTTTGATTCCCTGACTGTGTTCTCACATACCTCTGGCACCCCATGTCTCCCTGACAACTGCTGATAACCCACGCTGTGTCTCATTCATGTTATTCCCTGGGCTGCTTTGCAGGATCACTGATTACATGCGTCACAGCGAATGAATGTGCCCCACTTGGGATTTAGATGTGACAGCAGTCTGACTCCAGCATGAGGCATAACACTGTCAAATACTGGCTAGCTCAACCTCATCTCTCACCTGTCATAGAACCTCAGCTTTGGAATGTCTTCCTCTCATGCTTGGGCAGGCTGTTTCCCCTGTCGCCCGTCAGAGTTCCATTCAGCAGTTTAGGACGCAGAGAGTGTTTGCAGATCTTGCATCCACAGCATCAGCCTGGAAATGCAGATGGGCACTCATATCAAAACTGGCCCCAAGATGTACAGACATCTCACATTCTTTGGGATTCTTACAGTTTGAAGATTTTTGTACATTTCATAAATATGGTATAGTTCTGTTGTGCTTAACACAGGGAATCATTAACTATATCAGTGAGGCCGCACAGATATGTATTTATCCAGCATCTGTCATACTTTCCCTCAGCTGCCTTACATGAAGAAAATTATATTGATTAACCTTCATGTTTCCTGGGGTGTCCGAGGTCCATGGGTGGGTGGGTGGGTGCAGTCCAACCTCCCCAGGAGCGTGATGTAACTGTGTTCATTGTGGTGTCGGGACTGGGGGGGGCACTCTTTTGGGGAAGTGATCAGGGACACAAGATATGCCATACATGCACACACAGCAGCTATCTTGGTATGCATGCCTGATACACATACAGACAATATTTTGGATCAGGGCGCATTCTCAGTACTCCATATATTCCACTTGCTGCTTGGGCAAAGATGTTTTGTGTGGTGTCTGATGTCCATGGGCTGGGTGGGTATATGATGGCACATCTGACTCAATCATCTTACAGACTAGATTTCAGAAAATAAGTCATATGAAAGTGGTGTCAGGTTTTGTTACTTTGGACTAACATATAGGGCAGAAGACACTAAAAAGATGCACAACTGCTCAAATTGCTCCTGCTCATCACCCCATCACTAAGAGCCTAATACATATGCAAACAAAAATTATGGGGTAAAAAACTGGCACACACATTTTTAATTGTTGAATAATTAGTAGGTGGGATTGACACACTGAGCCAAGGTTCATTTTCAAGTGTGATATGGGCACTACAAAGAGAGAAAGAAGGTACAATCACAAAACAGTATTATATTTACAGTACCTTTGATGAAGTGCAGTTATATCCCATTTAATTTTTACATGTGTTAAAGATAAAGGACCCTAAGCACAGTGGCCCATGAAATATGAAATTTCACAAAAACAGTGGAATTTCACCTATAAATGGTGGCATTTCACCCATGAGTGGTGAAATTCTGCCTTTCATGGTGAAATTCCACATTTCATGGCCAGAATTTCACACTTCACTTCCACTAAATATTTCATGAAATGTGCAAAATTCACAAAATATTTTGTGGGGTGGAGTTTGCCAACTTCACCCATCTCCATGCTTAAATTAGTTGTGGATAACATTCACATTATAAGAAACCAATCTCATAACATCATACTTCATTAGAAATAAAATTTCACACAGAGTAGATCAAAAATTCCCTTACCGAAAAAGAAAATAAATGCCAAAAATATTGTCCCCTCATATTAATCCTGGCCAGGTAATTAAAAAAGAACAAATCTCCCAGCTCCACGGACTGCTCCTGGGCAACTCCTGAATATCTAAGCCACAGTATGAATTATGACTAAACACAGAGAAAATAGCTTCTGTAAAAAAACAAGCAACCAAAATGATCCCTTGCCAGGAAGAAGAAAAAAGGTCAATGAGAAAATGGGCACTGAATATTCTTTGAATGGACAACAAACTGCAATTAACACCAAAAAGAAAATGACAACAATAAAAAGTAGGACCAAAATGGTAAAAAATATATAGAACAGTAAAAATATAAAAATCCCCTGCACAAACTCAACCCGCACAAAAACCTAGAACAATCCCCTTCCCAATAAATATCCCCAAAACCATAACAATAACAAGAGAAGTGAAAAGAAAACACTAACTACATACAAATACAATAAAACCCTACACTTGTCTGGGAAACAGTGCACACATAAAAAAGGTAAAAAAATGGACTGCAGTCCAAGAAAACAAAATAAGCCAAACAAGTGTAGTAAAAAAAGAGAAACTAATTGACTTCCAAGGATGAGAGTGGGTAAAAAAAAAAACACACTCCTAGGAAATGCCCAGAAATGCCAAGGCACTACAAGGGGCACAAAAGAAGTCAGACCAGGCCCTCTTGGTTCATAAGGAATTAAACTAAAGGTTAGGAAAAGAAGCATATGAAACTCTCAAAGGAGGGGTCATCTCCTTACCCACCCACATAATAAAAGTAAAACAATAAAGTTTCCATCAAGAAGGATCATCCCTAGATGTAATACTCAAATCCTCCCAAAAAAATACCATTTCCAAATTCAGAAAATCCTGCTAAGAACCTGTTGAAATCCTTCCCTCTGCAAGGGGGTGTAAAAGAAAAAATCTGAGGAACAAAATCCCCTTCCCTGGCTCTAAATGGTATCCCAGCTGTACAACAACAACCAACAATTAAGAAAAAAGGAATAAAGTGCAGCTCTGAAGACCCCATCTCTGCAAGGACATAGACAGGATGGAGGCAGTCTGTGGATAGCAACTACAATGTGCAGGGTCTGCACCAGAAGCCATAAGAAGACAGACTAAAGGAGCTTAATATGTATACCTTACAGGGAAGGAGGGACATGATAGAAACTGTCAAGTACCTCAAGGGAATCAACAAAGTCCAATAGGGCAGCATCTTTCAGAAAAAGAGACATGCAAGAACAAGGGGACACAATCTGAAGATAGAGGGGTGACGGCTCAAGGGCAACGTGAGAAAGTAATTTTTCACAGAGACGTAACATGGAACAGCCTTTCTGAGGAGGTAGTGGGATCAAAAACAGTGTGGGAATTCAAGAATGCATTGGACAAACATACGGCTATTCTGGTTGGGGGTAGAAGGAAGTAGGCTGTTGGTTAACTAGGATTTTCAGCTTATCCATTGGGTAGGGAAATGAGAAGACTGGGCATGTCAAGCAGTCCTTATCTGCCATCAAAGTCTATGTTTCTAAGTTCCCATAATGACATAAAATATACTGCGTACCTTTAAAAAATGGCCAAATAAACAAAGATCACAAAAATGAATAGTTGTCCCAACTACTGCATAAAAGGCACCTGGGTCCTAAAGCAAAATATAACCCCCTGAGGGGATAGCTCAGTAATCATATTTATTACAGTACCCCAACAAGAAGCTGGAAACCATGGAAACCAATAAAAAAAACAATTCTAACAAAAAATTACAAGAGGGCAGCAAAACCTAATAAATGGGAAAAGACTGGCAACACATGAAACAGAGCAAATCAGACAAAATCCAAAGCAAATGGGACCAAGGTGCCGACGTATAGTATAAAACAGCAACAAGCTACAGTAGTAGTCACAGACATGGCCAGATATTTCCAGATATTATGCAAAATTTCTGAAGAGTTTCTCTGTTGCCCCTACTGTGGAAATGCAGAAAGCAGAAGAGTTCTCTAGATATAACACAGAATTTTCGGGAAATATCTGGCCATGTTTTTGGCTGTGACTGTATATTGACTGGGATTAAACCAAACAGATGGGCTATAGCCACCAGGATTTAATCCCGAGGAAAGAAAAAAAATCAAAAGAAAAAGAAAAACTACAGTAACCAAAAAAAAAAAAGTAAGACATGCCAACTGAAGAAGTCAACCAAATGAATGACCCTTTTTTAGTAGATCAGAAAGATAAATCAAGATAACTGGAAGCTCTGCAAGAAAAATCCGAGAAAAGAACAAGGGAAATAAAATAAAAGAAAGAAAAAATGTAAGAAATGAAAAGAAAATAAACTAAAAAAGAAAGAAACCAACTGTAGAGAAATAATAAATTACAACCAGATATAAAAAAAAAATTGAAAATCAACTGCAAAAACAAAGCCAACCAGCCAAACAACAGAGAAAACAACAGCTCACAAGGGAGACCAGAAAAAAAACAACGCTGAGAAAAGACAACGCACGAATAAAAGGAGGGAGGGAGGAAAGTAAATCTTCAGAATACTGCGGAGAGAAAAAGGACTAGATTATGCCAAGAAATGATCGGAATGAAGAAGTAGATCTGAAATGGAGCTGAAAGGCTAGCCAATGATAACAGGAAGAAGCAAAGAAAATGTCGATACGTTGAATAGGAGCTGTGAAAAAAACAAGAGAGAGAAACCACTGAGGGTCGAAATTCCAAAGCGGCCCTAAAGAAAAAATGTAAAAGAGAAACAAACAAACAAACAAAAAAAAACAAAGACACGCAAAGCCAGAAAAGAGCAAATAAGAGAAAAAAAGAATCCTAGGAAGAATCCTCTCTCCAAAAAGCCTGCAGCATGGCTTTAATCCCGGTCATAGCTTGATCCTGATGATGTTTCTTGCTGTGAGGCATGAGTTTGATCCATTGATCTTTTTGAAGAACTTGTTTCTCTCTAGTTGCCTCATGGTCCATCTGGTCAATTGGGAGATCAATATGTCAAATCTGGAGTTCCTGGAGGGCCGTCAGGATCTTCAAAGGTGCAGGACCCATCCGGAAAATGTATTCAGAGCCTAGAAGAATAAGAAGCAGCATATTTGAGTTTATGCTCTTTCAGTAGTTTCAGAATAGGAGCATATGTACATCTTTGGGCCATCAGGGAAGGAGAGTAGTCATTAGCCATGTATAGCAGATGCCCTTTATATGTCAATGTCCCTTTCCTTCATGCTCTAATAAGAATATCCGGTTTGGTAGCATAGTTTAAAAATGGGCAACAACAGAGTGAGGTCAGGCACCAGGAGCAGAGGGCTTTGCTGAAAGGACTGAGTGCACCTGCTCGATCTGGAGTGGTGAAAGGTCTTTAATGTCCAACAAAAATGAGAAAAGATCCTACAAACAAGAAATCATATCCTGACCTTCCTCCCCCCTCCAGCAGACCATACAAGCATAAATTATTGAAGTGTAAATGATTTTCAAGATCTTCACATTGATCTTGAAGGTCCTGCTGGTCCTGCATAACTTTTATCAATACACATTCCAGGCGATCAACTTGAGTGTCTGTACCAGGGACCATTTGCTCCAGATCATCGACCCGGGTCTCCAAAGATACCAAGGATGATTTTAAATCAAGTTGCAAAGCCCAAAAACTGAGCTCAAAATTCCCAGAGCTTGTCTCATATTGCTGCATTAGATGGTTGTGCAGATCCTTCTACCAGGACCATCACCATGCTCGCAGCTACCACTGCACTAGTGCTACCAGAATAATCAGGCACACAAGGCTCAGCAAGCAGTGTGCCGGACTTCGGTTTTCTTTCTGTCTCCCATAAAAAACTTAGCAGCCGAGACACAAATTGAAGCTTACTACCTGGTAGGTGAAGAAATAAAGAGCTGTAAATGTAGGTGGTGCTGGAGCTAAACTCTCAGCTTGATATCTTGAAGCAATCCTCACTGGAAGTCTGGGCCTCATCTTTGATAATGGTTTCATGCTTGAAGCTCAGGTGTCACTAAATGCCAAAAAAACAGTCTCTATGATCTTTGGCACCAGGCAAAAGCTCGCCAGGCTTACTGCCACCCCTACCTTCCACACCCTCGAGGGGTCCATATTAGAGGATGTCTCCTCCTTCAATACATTGGGCTTTGGATCGACAGGAACCTCGACTTCAGTGGTCATGTGGATGCTATCCACAAAAAGTTACTTCCTAAACTAGGAGCTCTGTACAGACACCATAGTTGCCTTCCCCCACCAGTCTCACAAGAGATTGTCCAGTAGATGATCCTCACAATCTTTGACTTTGGTGTCATAGTCTATAGTATTGCCCCTAAGACCACCCTTGCCAGACTGGACACCCTATACAACTCCTTCTGTCACTTTGCATTTGTCTGTCCACCTCGTACACATCACTGTGATCTTTACACTGCTCTCTCCTTCCCCCCACTGGGGGCCAGACATCTTGACCACAGTGGCTCATTAGTTGGAAAGTTCTGGCTTGGCTCCCTTCCACCCAGCCTCAATGCCCTCCTCTCCATCCATCCTACCCCCACCTACTCCCTTGGCAACTCCCCCCACAGGTCTCTCAACCTCCCTGCCCATACTTCCACTGCAGGTAGAGCTGCCTTCTCCTACCACTTTGCAAACATTTGGAACTCCCTCCTCTAAAATATCCATTCTGCTCTGTCTACTTGCTCGTTATCCTATTTTCTTTGGCATTACATTTCACTATCCTGCGATTGCATCTGAGCCACATCTTCTTCAATACCCTGCCCTGCCTTTTATGTCTGTTCTATTTTCACTGCTCTACTCCCTTCTGCACATCCCTAGGCATTCCAAAAGCCTATAGCACTAGCTGGTTTACACGGAGTAGTGTTCATACACTTGGGTTTCCGCATCTGAGGGAAAGACTTGCCTCCATGCCCCCACCTCTTCACTCATCTTATATTCCCAACTAATTCCCTTGAGACATGTACATCCCAGAGGGGTGAAGATTCTCCTAACTCTCACCTATCTGTGTTGAAGTATTTTGGGTGTATCTATATGATTATGTATATGAGCTTATAAGTATGAGTGTGTGTGTGTGTGTGTATATATATACATATATATTTAGATCTATATATATATATATATATATATGTGTGTGTGTGTAGATGTATGAATTAATGCTATATGTACATAGACTATATCTGGATGACTAGTGCTTCTTGCCCATTCCCACAAAATGTTTAGCTTCACTTTAAATGCATTCGACTGTATGAATTGGCTTAGCTCTATGTATAGTTTATTTGGATCTCTTATTCAAATATGCAAAAATGTATCTCCTTTTCCCCTCTCCCCCAGGATGCATCTGGAAATTAGCTATTGTAGCTCAGTATGCCTTTCCTGGTGAAACTTTTCAGAATAAAATATATAAATAAATAGTGTCATCCATTGTCCAAAGTGGACTCTAACACTCAAGGAATATCACCTGGATTAAACCTCTAATTCTGCCTGGTGACCTGCCTGCACTGGTGCATGCCTTTGTCATGTCAAGGCTAGACTACTATAATGCTCTTCAATTCAGGGCCAATGGAGGGAACCTCTGTTGACTGCAGCTGGTGTAGAACACAGTGACCAGGATGCTGACGGGCCTTTCTGACTCCTGTCATGTGACCCCAGTCCTGCGGGATCTGCACTGGCTGCCTGTCAGATGGAAAATCCTCATCAAGGTGGGCTTAATCACCTATAAGGTCCTATATGGATTGAACCCTGGCTAGATGAGTGACCTTCTGACCCTTGCCCTCCCGGTGCACTCACTCTACTCCTCCACCGAGGGCCTCCTGGCAGTTCTGAGGGCCAGGCTGTAAACCTTGGGAGACCATGCATTTGAGGTGGCCAGCCTGGCTCTCTGGAATTCACCCTCAAGACCTCTGAGGGAGGCCCTATCAGTGTAGATTTTTAAGAAGGACCTGAAGGTACACTTTTTAATGATGCTTTTGGAAGGAGTAGCCTACTAGTTTTATGGTAATTTTATTGCCCCTGGGGGATAAACATCTTATTATGGTTTATTACTCTTCTTGTTTCTACAATGCCTCCTGCCCCATGTGACATTGATGTATCCAGGACAATGGATTGATCAAGCACTGGTTTAGTGTCAATTTTTCAACAGTAGACATGTGATATTAACCCTTAGGCTGCCAACCGAATTAAACATATAGGAATTTTGGACTGATATATCACTCTGTGGCCATGCAAGGGTTAAGTAACTCCTTATTCAGTGACCATTAAATGTTACAGTCATAGTTTAGCAAATGCTTGTGGGCTAATTGAGAGGTTGATTCTGTAAGAAAAAAGCTAGAGTCTTTTTCTAATTATAGCACTGATGATCTGGGATGATTTGTGAGCTTTTTATGGCTGTGTGTAGTTTGATGAAATGAAAAGTTTTAAAAGCAAAACATTTACTTCTGCTGGCTATACCTGACACACACATAGAAAATAAAAACTTTGTATTAGAGCTATTTAGTGGAGGCTAGAACATCAAGTTCCTATCTCTTATACTTGCTGAATCAGTAGTCCTGGATGCATCACTGTCACATGGGACAGTTGGCACTGTAGGAAAAAGAAAAGCGATAAACCTTGCCAAGATGGAGATACACAGGGGCCATCAAACTACCACATAACTAGCAGATTTATTTATTCAGTGGGCTATGCAACCAGAGTAGTGTTATGCTTGTGCAACTGTGATAACTGTTTAGCTGTTCGCACTCTCTATTCCATGGGGAATTACCACACTTTAGGGATACCGAAGGCAAGGAACACTTGGAGAGGGTTCCACCCCTAGAGGTGCTATGGGAAAGATTCCCTTGGCTAATGGTACCTTAGGAATGAGCCTCCTCGATGAGAGAGGTGCACTGCTGGAGGAGGAAGGGAGGATGGTGGGGCAAAGAAAAAGTGCTTCAGAAGGAAGCTGAAGTGAACTGCTTATATAACTCAGGAAGGGGGTGTGGCTGGTTGCTCCCCAACTGAACAACAGACATAGCCTTTTAAATCAATGGGCTATGAAACCAGAGTAGTGTTATGCTTGTGCAATAGGAATTACTACCCTGTAGGGGTACAGAAGGCAAGGAACCCTCAGAGAGGGTTCCACCCCAGAGGTGCAGCAGGAAAGATTCTCTTGGCTAAAGGAACTTTAGGAAGGAGCCCCAGAAAGAACATTGAGTAGTAAACATTGACTGTGAGATAGAAAATCTGATTGACAGCACTGAGACAGCTTGATGAAATACAATGAGATTCACAGGTTGTCAAGATTGCACTGATGGAATGGATTGCACTGATGATGACATCAGGGGGCTTCCTAAGGAGAGAGGGAACAGTGAGTAGGGCCACCATCCATCTCCATCCAACAGCAGAAACCTACCTAAGGAAAATAGGTAATATACTATGAACAAGTAACTACTTATTATGACCTTTGGCATGAAGGAGAGGAAAACCGCCCTTTTAAAAGGAGGAAACCCCTGGGATCTAAGGCATAGGTTGCCTTCCCTCCAGGCTAGGGTTGGTTTATTTAGTGATGGCTCTGCTGCTGCAATTTAGAAACCCAATCAAAGGGGAAGGAATATTCCAAATTGGTGGAAAGCTCTCACGATCCCTCTAATGGGAATGCTGTGAAGGGTTGCAAGAGGCCTCTGAAACAATGGGTACTCTGAATGAGAGTGGACACCCAAGGTGGAAGGAGGAGAGCAATGACTGCTGAGGCACTCACCTGGCCAACTGACTAACATAAACTAGGTGAACCAAAGATAGTCATAAGAAGAATAGTTTTTGAGGGTACCACGGCAGAGCCATAGCCAAATGAGCCCTCTTGGGCTGGAAGGGCCCATCCCTTGGCAGCTGAAGTCTTAAATTCTGCATCAAGAGGTACCCCATATGAAACTGCTTGCTAAAGCTAAACCCAGAGCGAGGACATTCCCACTATGGGCCAGATGAGAAGGACCCTGCCTTGAGGTTCACATGCTCAAGATGCGGATTTTATCAGTACAGATCAAGACCATCAGCTTACAGGGCAAGCCCTGAGCCAGAAAAGGTAATGGTTGTGGTTGGCATGCCTCAGAGTTATGAATGAGAGCATGAGTCAACTGTGAGTGCTAGATGGGAGGAGGCTTGAAGGGTTGCAAGCGACCTCTGCAACCACTAGATTGAAAGGATGCAAGAGAATTATGCAACCACGATAATGAAAGGTTGCGAGCAAATTCTGCAACCTCAAGAACTACCAGGCAGGGCCTGGGTGAGGCAGAAGGCTGGACTGCAAGCCAGTGTTTGATGTTTTGATAGTAGTAGTAACCTGTGGAAAACAAGTCAACCTATGCCATTACGGAGCCAAATTGATGGTGACATAGAAGGTAGGGAGAGGCTGTGATGCCAGTGGTTAAATCAATGAGATTAGCATAAATGAACCAATGAGGTTTAACAAGTAGGAGGTATTTAGCAGAATTTGCAGCAGCACCTGTGACAGCAAGAAGATGGTCAGAAGTATAGGTAGCATGATGCACTACATAGGAGATAAGGTGAATTACATATACGCTTGGCCATCCAATTCCATGAAGGAGCAAATGATGGTTTACAGAAAGCATTTGATGCCACAGTTTCAGCATGAATAGTGAATTGGTATGATTGCATGAATAGTGAATTGATGTGAGTGGCAGGAATACCTTAAATGCCATTAGAGCAGTGATATGCTAATCCAGTAAGGAGCAAGTAGTGCAGTAATGAAATGCATGAACTTCTGAAGGCCATGTAGACCATGATGTTAATGAGTTATGCATGGAATAGATAACTGAACATCATGAAGGCAAGGTACAGCTAAGGAACAGGAGTTGTTTAACCAACCCAGATCATTATGTACTGGTGAGACATCACAGTCCTCCACCCTAGGAATAACAGGGAGCCAGGAGTGAAGCACCATGAGACCAGGCAGTCATCAAATAGCAGCAAGTGCCAGTATAGCAATGCAGCATTTGTCCTAGTGGAGCATGCACTGAGTAAATCATGAGCAGAGCTGTAAACAGGGAGTAGTTGCTAGGTGAGCTGCTGAGCCAGGACCAGGTGCAATCAAGTAATGGCAGCAACTGCAGTGTGAGCCGAAACATACAATAACAATTGTAGGAAAGCAGAGGTTTGGTAGGAGCCTGGAGGAATGGCACAGATAACACAAGGCAGAGGGTAACAAGATTCTAGAAATACTAGAAACCCGCCAAAAAAGATAACATGAAATAAACACACAAACACAGCAGAAGAGAAAAAAAAAGCACACAAGGAAGCACACAGCAGCAGCCGGAGGCAAAACAATACAAGCCAAAAACAGAAGTCCAGCACAAAACAAGCAGGGCCCAAAGCACAGCAATGTGGGGGGGGGGGCAAAGCCCCAGCATGCCCCAAGGGTGAACCCTGATCGACAAAGCCTATGGCTGGCAAAGTAAAAGTGCTTCAGAAGGAGGCTGAAAGGAATTGCTCATATAGCTCAGGAAGGGGGTGTGGCTGGTTGATCTCCCATTGAACCACAGGCATAGCCTTTCAAGAAAAAAAAATCCTAATAGCAAACAGAGAGAAGGACACACCAGCACTATGCACAAATCAAAACACTGTATACAACATATGTTTTCATAGATTTTGATTGTATTACTCTTTTAATTGTGCATAAAACAAAATCCAAGATTTTTTTTTCAAAAAACACAATACACACAGATTCTGTATTCCAATATTTTGAGGCACAAGTGACATAATAAATAGCCTGCACTGCTATATGCATTGCTGCTGTGAATGTTTTTTATGACACCATTAAATGAGATGTGGTTGTTCCCTTAAGTTATATGTTGATGCAGCTGCTAGCTGGCCCTGTGCTATGTTAGTCTCCACAGCAACTGCCAAGGTGTACTTTAGTGTTCAGTAAATAATAATGAGTTTCCATGGCTGAAACAATTCTCATGACACTCAGAAATTAGATGTGCTCCCAGAAATCTTATATGCTGCTGCTAACTGATGTGTGGTATGCTGTGTGAGTCTCTATAGCAACTGTCAAGATTCACTTTAGTGCCCAGAAAATAAAAGTGAACTTCCATGGCTGGAAAAATTCTTATGACACTCCAAAATGAGATTTGCTCCCAGAAATGTTCTATGGTGCTGCTGCAACCAGCTGGTGCTGTGCAAGTCTCCACAGCAACTGCCAAGATGCACTTTAGTGCCCAGAAAATAAAAGTGAATTTCCATGGCTGAGAAAATTCTCATGACCCCCAGAAATGAGATGTACTCCCAGAAATCGTATATGCCACTCCTGCTGTTAGCTGGCATTATGCTGTTTGAGCCTCCACACCAACTGTCAGGATGCACTTTAGTGCTCAGAAAATAAAAGGGACTTTCCATGGCTGGAAAAATTATCATGACACTCATAAATGAGACATGCTCCCAGAAATCTTACTGTATATGCTGCCACTGCTGTACTTTCTGAATGTACAGTAGTGTGCAACAAAATGATCCAGTTGATGATCTTCAACTTGAGTTTCAGTCTTTTGTAGTGGCCTACATTATCAGCAAAGATAAATGTTTTTTGCTCTCTTTTTTGTGTTGTGGGGGTGGGAGGCCATTTGAAACCATTGTATCTCTAATCATCCTGTGGCTTGTTATTTATTTATTATTTATTTGGTTGTATGCCACCCACCAGAAGGAAGAACATGGGCCCAAAGCCCTCCCATGGTCGTGAGACCAAGGAAGTGGAGCTGTCAAATAAGCAGTGTTCTTTTTGACTGTGGGAGTGCCAGAGCAGCCAGAGACTTACAGAAAGTCAAACAAAGCAGGAATGGAATGTTTTGGAAGTACTTCCGTGTGTAAATGTAACAGCTGGGAGTGGGCGGGAAGTCAAAGAAGTGGCAGCTGGGTGTGTAAATTGCATAGTTCGGGAGTGCTACTGATAAGGGAGCAAGCAAGCTGCTAGTGGACCATTGTCACACACATACACACACACACACACGCCACACACACACACACACACACACACACACACACCCTTTCTCACAGCAAGAAGAGGCATCATTTTTTTTTTGTTTACTTGTTGAAGGGAGATCCACTGTCTGTAGTTAGTGATCCCCCCGCCACTCACAGATTGAGCTAGTGAAATGGACATACATACTTCCTTACACATTTCCCTCCCCACAGAAGGAGGACTTTTTTTTTCTTCCAGACAGAATGCTGCTCCACACATCACTCCAGTACTGCTAGGTGGAAAATCGTCTAATCAGCAAACAGAAAAGAATAAATATTTGAGATATAAGAAGTGATAACTGACTACATCTGAAAGTTACAATTAATTGCAGGCAGTTTCCAGGCAGTACACTAGCTCTTTAAGGCACAGCTTCCCTTATTATCACCTACTTCTAGTTCTTGCTGTAAATTTAACAGTGTCTGCCACAGAACCCTTAAAAGTGGAATTGCCTGACTGATATAGCCAGTGTTCCAACTCGCTGCCTGTATAGCGTGTTCAAATAGCCTTAGAATTATGTCTACTCTGTGGCAGGAAAGGCAGTGTCACACTCACATGACTCATGTGCTCTTGCTTGTGTGATAGTGCCACCATTAATAGGAGGAGAGAGTGAACAACCCAATACAGACACAGTTGAGTCAGGAGTACACTACAGCATGAGTGCACACAGGCCAGGGGGGCACTTATTGTGCAAAATATTAAATCCATATCTGCCATCAACATCTATGTATCAAATATAATGCCATTATTGCCACACTATAAGAACACGTTAGGCACAAATGCAACGGGGGGGCAACTTCCCCTCTCTGCCCTACCTAAATGGCACCCCTGCTTTATGGTAGAAATTAATTCTCAGGTGCTAGTATCGGTACAAGTAAATAAAATGGTTTCCACTGCATTCTTAGGTACTATATCTCCATGTTTCAAGATGTGTCCCGATCATCGTGAGGGTTAGTGTCCTTCATTATCCCTCATTTCAATGACAAAATATAAGATATGATGCATGCTTCCAAGACCCTACTCAGCACAAAGAGTGCTTTTCCATAGTGTATATGCTCCACACAGATTGACAAAGGGAATGTAAATGAGTTGGAACAGTAATGGAGAAACACATTTGTAGCACTAAATATGCATAAGGGGATTTGCATGGCCCAAAACAAAAAGGTCAGACTTCACAACTCAAAGGCCCCTCTTCACACATCTGGAATGCAGGATGTTGACTGAGCATATCTTAGGCATTTAGTGCAGTAAGCAAACAATACTTTAAAAATTAATGGCAATTTAATGACAAAAATCAAAAGCTCTTAAACAACTTGCAAAAGGATCAGAATTAATGAGTTTACCTAATTTTAATGGGAACTCAATGAAAATGTATTTTAATGGCTCTAATTGCTAGCAGTAGTATAAGAAATGGAAACAGATCTGTTTTTAGATGTGATTTGCACCAGCTTAGGTGCTGCACACATGGCAAGCATGCAGCATGTGAACCTGATGTGATTTTTAAATGATATTCACACCAGCTTAACTGCTGCACTCATGTCAAGGGTGCAACATGTGAACCTGGTGTAATTTTTAGAAGATATTCACACCCGCTAACCTGCTGCACACATATCGAGTTTGCAGCATGAAAACCTGATTTACTTTTTAGATGTGGTTCACTTAGGTTCACTTTGTGTATGCAAACTGCATGCAAACATTGCACAATTAAGCATGTGGCATGCATTCTGCATGTACACAGCACACTTCTATTTCTGTAAGGGATGGGGCTGAAAGACACAGATAAGAGCTACCAGCTGTTTGGCCACTAGTCCACAAACACAAGCAGTACTAAGGTGGATGTATGGTGATTCTGAATGCTGCAGAGCATATATTACTTATGTGTCACAGTCCTATAAAGTTCAGAAATGGCATGGGTGGAGACATACTGTAGGTTCACAACAGAATCTGCTAGGCATGGGCTACCCATTGAGTAGCTGAGTTGTGTAGTGTGGATATCATCTATTTTTACCCAGGTAGGGTAGTTAGTGTAAGGTACTATGCTACCTGACATAACAGTGACATTCTCGGATCAGGCAGTTTGAGACAGGGAATGGGTAATTAGGGCAGCCAGGACTTCCAGGCTGGAAACAGGCATTAAAAAGGCACCCTGTGGGGTCCTTCATGGAACTTACAGCAGAAATGTATAAAAGAGAGTGAGGGATAGAGAAACTGAGACAGAGTGTGTGTGTGTGTGTGTGTGTGTGTGTGTGTGTGTGTGTGTGTATGTGTGTTTCTGTATGTGTGTGTGACACAGACAGACACAGGAGTCAGCTGGAAAAAGTTGCACACCAGCAATTATATTAAATAAAAGATGGAGAAGTGATAAAGACTCAAATTTAATGCACATCAGCTGTGTGGGATGCTTTAATAAACCCCTCAAGCTTCACACTTGGGGTTTATGTAGCATCCCACACTTTGAGTGTGCAATAAATTCTCATATCATACACTTCCCCATCCTTTATTCTATATTTATGGATGTATTACACTGCTTGTGAGGTGCTCCCGAGGCTCGAGCCCTGTCATTTATTACTGTGACATAGTAAGCTACACTGTCTCTCTCTACAGCAGTTAAATCCTTTTAAGGCTGTATTACACTGTTAGTTAGGTGCCCCCAAGGTCCAAGCCCTGTCATTTATTACTGTGACACAGCCAGTTACTCTGTTAGTCTCTGCAGCAGTTAAATCCTTTTACTGCTGTGTTAAAGTTTGTTAGGTGCCCCCGAGGCCTGAGCCATGTTATTTATTACTGTGATGTAGTCAGATACACTGTCTGTCTCTGCAGCATTTAAATCCTTTTACAAATGTATTACACCATTTTTTAGGTACCCCCAAGGCATGAGCCTTATCATTTATTACTGTGACATGGTCAGTACACTGTCTATCTCTGCAGCAGTTAGTGAAAGCCTTTTACAGCTGTATTACACTGTTTGTTAGGTGCCCCTGAGGCCTGAGCCCTGTCAGTTATTACTGTAACATAGTCAGATATACTGTCTGTCACTGAAACAGTAAAAGCCTTTTACAGCTGTATTACACTGTTTGTTAGGTGCTCCTGAGGCCTGTATCCTGTCATTTATTACTGTAACATAGTCAGCTACACTGTCACTGCAGCAGTTAGTAAAAACCTTTTACAGCTGTATTACACTGTTAAGTGCCCCGAGGCTCAAGCACTGTCATTTATTACTGTGACATAATAAGCTATTCTTGGTCTAATCAGCAGTTAGTGAAACAATATTCTTTCACAGCTGTGTCTACTTTGTCTCATATTTGTCAGTGTAAGTCTACAAAAGGAAGCACAGTGCTGCTGCACATGCAACTATTAATGATATGGAAAACATGAATCATACAACTAATGAAGAACATAGCGACAATAATAATAACATCACCCGGACTGACACTACTGTAAGTGTCCCTAACAAAACAAGCATGTTAGAAATGAAATGATAGTAGAGTTTCAGAAAGAACTCATTAGAGTTACTCGTAGAGGTACTGAACATTTTTCCCCATGTGCCAGTTTACCTCCAGCTGCTGAAGCATCATGTAGGTAGGCATCATCCTCAAATAAAGGCTCAAATGCTGAGACAGTAAATGCTGATAGAGATGGTGGTGATAGTGGGGACTGGGAATGAGACAGCGCAGGCCATGTCCCACATAATGATGATGACACTTCCAGTTCTTCTGAATCTTATGGCACTGAGATCAGCAGTTTCGATGAGGGGATAGCAGAGGATGCCGCTGTAAGGCATGAGAGGCAAGTGCAGAAAAAAAATGTTAAAAGTAAGAATAAGAAGATAAGTATAAATGAGAACAATTCATCTTAACAAGGAAATGGCAGTGTAGGGTTTCCTCCAGGTCCCTTGACTGTACAAGGAATGGTGCCAGGCACCGTGGCACTAAGTAATAAAGGTAAATCTTTAGTATGGAATTTATTTTATATTAATGCTGCAGACAACACCCGAGCTGTATGTAGTCTGAGCAAAAAGAGCATCAGTTGTTGTGGCAAAGCAGCAAATTTTGGAACATCAGTAATGATACGACATGCAAAGGCAAAACACCCAGCTGAGTGGAGCAGGGCAAGGGGCAGAGTGGTTGGTATGAGTAGTAGTGGAGGTGGTGGTGGCGGTGATCGTAGTGACAATGAACTGGTAGCAAAAAGTGACATTGGATCACTTGATGTATCCTTGCAGTCTTCCCAGACAAACATAAATTGTTTTCTGATACCATCAAGTACTGGAAAATCCCAAAGCAGTACTCAAATGGGTAGTGCTAAAATAGTGGAGATCCCAGCATCTACAGGATGTATCCAAATGTCTAGTGGAGATAACAAAGCAGCCAGCTACATGAGGGTACATTTCACCATCACTCATAGTCTGGACAAATACTCAGCCATGTGGGGGACGTACCTCTACTCTGCATGTTGCAAGATTCAAAATGGGCATTTTATGCCATCCTGCATACTACACAGTCAAGGGGATGCCACAGGGGGACAAGGTTATCTCCTTAACACATAGGGTGGGATATTCAAAAGGGTTGCGCCGTGCGCAATAGGGTTGTGCATGCGCAAGTCCGAATTTGCACCATTCTGCAATATTCAGCAGGAGACAGTTGCGCCACTGAAGACAGGCTGAGCAACAGTGCAATGCAAATGAAGGCATGCGCAACTGTAGGGGGTGGACCCATGCATAAAGAGCGCAATGCAATATTTAAAGACTTGTGCAATGCGCAACAGCGGATGAGCCGGAAGGTGTGCCACGGTGGAAATGAGCCAAAATAAAAAGGCTCAAGGAAGAAGCGCAAGAACGCTACAGGGAAGCCACATGAGGCAGGGAGAAAAAGGGAGACAGTGGCAAAGAGTGCAGGCCTGGGAGTGCACAGGAGAGAAGGGAGGGTGTGTGGGGACACAGACTGCAGAGGCCAGTAGGTGTACCTGGTGCAGTGGAGGTAGCAGTCAGGACAGCGGGGGTAACAGATCAACAACAGTGGGGGGGGACACAAGCCAGGGAGATGGACAGTGCCAGCTTCCACATGGAAGCTGTAATGAGGAGGTGAGAAGGCATGCTGCAGGGGGCGTGGCCGTGGAAGGGCCCATCGGTGGTATGCCCCCAACAGGCAATGCCGTGCCACATCAGCTTTGAGCTGTATTCAGATCAGGGTGTGGGCGGTACTGCCTGAACAGCTTAATACTGAGGTGGCTCTGTGAGCTGTGCAGTGATGTGATGCAGGCACCCTCATGGCGGAGTCATGCTCTGTCAGTGGAGACAAAGATAACAGCCTGCATGTGCCTGCTTACCATGGGTACCTTCCAGAGGCCGACAGGGGACACCACAGGCATAACACAGTCGGCCACGTCATGCATCCTCACCCAATTCCTCAGCGCACTGCTGCCACATGCTGCGGAGTACATCCATTTCCCCAGCACCGTGGCAGAGCATACAGCAAACATGCAGGAGTTCCACAGGGTAGCACGTATGCCTGGTGTGCTAGGGGCCATTGACTGCATGCCACCTGGCCCCGATGGGGCCGCATACAGGAACAGGAAGGGCTTTTCCAGTGTCAACTGCCAGGTGGTGTGTGATGCCAGTGGGCGCATAATCAATGTCTGTGCCACACACCCTGGTGGAGCACATGATGCCTTCATATGGTATCTGTCCGCACTGTGCCATCGATTCGAGAGTGGGGACATCCCCACAGGCCATCTAGTGGGTGAATACGCATGTAGGAATTGCAAACTTGGGGCAAGGGTGGGAATGCCACAGGTGCCATGTTAGTGGCACACAGGGATATGGCACACGGGGATATGGGCAATATGGACCTGAACATGATACTTATCTCCACTATCTCCACACAGGTGACAGCGGATACCCACTCCGTCCCTGGCTGCTCACACCATACCGGCGCCCCATGACCCCATCGCAGCAATGCTATAATGAGGCACATGCCACCACACGCAACATCATCGAGTGGGCGTTTGGGATGCTTAAGGCATGCTTCCGATGCCTAGACACCTCCAGCGGTGCCCTACAGTACAGCCCCTCAAAGGTCTGTGGGATATTCCTGGCCTGTTGTATCCTGCACAACATGGCCAAAGACTGTGGGATAGCCATACAGGTCGAGGATGGGGACAGCGATGGGGACCCCAGCGACGCCGGTGATGATGGCGATGAGAAGCCCCCCCTTGGATGGCAGGACCCCAACTGATCCTGCAGGCCCAGCTGCACCAGGACACCATCACGGAGGAGAATTTTGCATGACACAGGTAAGTCAAGGGGCCATGTGCAACCAACACTGTCCAGGCGCAACCCACAGGCACACAGGGTAACACACCAGGGGTGCATGACGGCAAGGGGAGTGGAAGGGTCCAGGCACACAAACACACCATCAGGGAGGGGTGAACAGTCATATGGACACACATACACACACACCAGGCACAAAGCATACATGGGCAGGTGCACAGCAGAGCAGGAACAGACATGTCAAACACACAGATCCACAGACCACCCCCACCACCTGTACTGTCCAAGTACATGTGTCAGATGCTGGGCATCCTTGCACCTTGGTGTACAGTACAATGCAGGCATCATCATGCACACGCACCTGTGGACAGCAGTTGAGTGGGTGTGCAGGTGGTTCGTATGTCAGCGTGTTGGGCAGGGTACCCACCAGTGCACTGCCCACCATGACACATTGCACACACAGGGCAGCACCAGACAGGGCCCACACTGGGAGACAGGTCAGTCATGTTGCACTGTGCCACGGCCACCTCGGATGCATGGGCAGCCCCTCCGTGACCCAGCAGCACTGGCAGGCTGAGCATGGGCCACATGGGGTGGCACCGATGGACCACCAGGGGTCCCACTGCGCGATCGCAACCTTGTCCGCACAGGGGTCTGCAGCATGCCAAACATACCTGCACCAGGGGTGCTCGGGATGGCCACAGCAGAACCCAGCACCGACAGGCTGGGTGTCGCATGACGCCAGGACTGGGGAGTGGAGAGCGTACTGTGTGGGGTGCGTGGTACAGGGGCACCTGACTGTGTGCCCAATGCAGCCACGACAGCGACCAATGCCTGGGTCTGCCTGTCAATGGCGGCAGTCACATCCATCCGCATTTGGACCATCTCGGCAAGGATCAAAGCATTGTCCCTGCTGTGCCGCTCCACAGCCATGCACAGTGCCTCCATAGATGTTTGCAACCCACCCCTGCTGCTGTACTGATTCCCGCAGCAGGCGGGTGTGCTCATCAAATGTGTCCTGTGCCACATCGGCATCCTGTCCCCCAGGGTATGGAAGGTCCTGATGCTCAACACCCCTTGAGGGTGGGCGCTGTTCACCAGGACCAAGTATGGGCATATCAACGGGCGGTGTGCATGTGCCACCACTGGACCATGTACCCCCAGACCTGGTGGGTGACTGCTGCTGCTTCCCCTCCAACTGCTGTGCCCCAGGGACCACTCGTTCCACTACTGTGGCTGCAACAGTGCCAGAGACCTGCACAGCCACCGGTGCTGCCCCACCAGTGCTGACAGGCACAGCCTGGGACTGTGCTGACATGCTGGTACACACATTGGAACCAGCTAGGTCCAGGGGCACGTGCTGGCCTGCTGTGTGTCCATCATGGGACACACACGTGTCACTGCCCATTGCAGTCCTTGCATCACCAATGGTGCAGGTACGTGCAACAGCCACAGTCACAGCGTGCTGGCATGCTTGCATGCCAGACTGCTGAGACTCAGGCTGTGCACCCCCCACACCTGACTCACTGACAACAGAGGTGGCAGCCAGGCGTGCATGCTGGTGCAGTGCATGCCGGCTGGTGACAGAGGTGGATGGACCCTCCTCCAACTCTGGCACGTCTTCCTCACTGCATGGTCCCACCACCACCATCCCCTGTGGACAAATGGGATCTGTAACAGAAAGTGAGGACATGTTAGTGCATGTGATCAACCCCCCCCCGCCCAAACACCACCACCATGTCATACCATGCAATGATGGGCTTCCACCTGTCTGGAATCCACCTCCTGGTACGCCCTCTATAGCACTCCACTGCATTGATGCAGCCAGTCAGTCCTCAGCCGGGGTCAGCTCTGCCACCACTGGCTGGCCCCCGCCTGTGCCAGCGCGTGCCACCCTGTGGGCTGCCACCTTCTCCTTCACCCTTCTGCGGTCTGTCCCCATCTTCTTTTTGCATTCCTGCACGGAGCGCTGGTGGCTTCCATGCAGGTTCACTGATCAAGCTACCCCTTCCATGCAGCCGCACGGGCCTGAGGGGTGCCCTGCTGTCCACTCAGTAGTGGCTCCTCTTCCAGGTAGGCCTGGAAAAGGGCCTCTGTCTCCGCCTTGGTGAAGTTGGGCCTCCTCCTTCACCCACCATCCTCACCCTCACCTTGGCTCTGCTCGGTCATGTCGGTCTGTATGGGTGGAAGTGGACACCTGTCACTGTGCAGTCTACAGCGTTATCCCATGACCATTGGCCAGAACATCACACAGCATGCAACTCACCTCTCACCTGCAGTAACCGAATCTGGCCAGCGCAGCCCAATGTTGCATATTTATAGCGCAATGCAAGCAAATTAGGAGTGGCTCAACTTTCATGACATGCAAATTGTGCCACTGCACCTTTGAATGGCTGATCAGATGATTTGCATGTGTTGGCTGAATATCGCGCCGTTGCGCTTTGCGCAATATGGTTGAGCCGGCTGAGCCAATGGCGCATTTCTGTGACTGTGTAGTACACCGCATTGCGTATGCCCAGGTAGCTTACGCAGGTGTCTGCCACGCTGATGACGTGCTGTGCACGATCAGCAATTCAGGACATAGCCACCATTGTGCCAGTGGCGCTACAGTGCTGGGCACCAAATGGCACTGTGGCACAACTGTGCAATAATCCACTGTGGCACTGGCATGCAGGTGACCGTTCGCGCAGGACATGTAGATGTCCGATGGCACTGTGCATGGCCTTGCGCCACTGACCCCTGACCTTGTGCCCGACCTTTGCCCACTGGTGCTGTACGTCTGGCATGTGTACGGCTCTATCGCGCTGTTTGGTGACAGCGCGATGGGATTGACGGTGCTGTATGAACAGTGCGATAGGGACTGATGGAGTTCTATTGTGCAACATTTCCACGTGGGGTTGCCGTGCTGCGGAGCACCATATTGCCACTGTACAAATTGGAAATGGCACGCAGGAGAGCTCCACTGTGGGGGGCCTTGGAGGTTACAAACCTGGTGGCTTTTGTGGAGCCTCACCATGGCACACTGTTTGGAGGAGTGCCCCTGCAGGTGGCATGCACCTATATGTGGCAGCAGGTGACTGCTACCCTGGAGCAGGCCACTGGATGGAGGAGGAGGACTCCTGAGCAGTGCAGGCACCGCTACAGTGACCTGCGGAGGAGGGAGCATGCTCTGCTGGAGCACCTCAGGTCTCGTGCCAGGAGGGGCATTGTGCCTAGGCCAGGTGGGTGTGCTGTGTATGCACCAGTATTGTCCACATGGGTGACACTGTGTAATGTGACCTGTGCATGGGGGTGGGTTTGGCTATGGTTTGCTGTGAATGTGTTTGCAGGTGTGTGCTGTTTGGGTCTGGTTGTGTGAGCAGACACACTCAATGGGGCAAGGGGCTGTCTGCTTTGGGATCTCACTGATGTGTTTCTCTTCATTTGTCTCCCACAGGCATGGAGGAGCAGAGGTGGGCACAGGCTGAGGCCTGGGATGGTGGTGCCGGGGTGGCTGGTGGAGGAGTTGTGCCACAGCTGCAGCAGCAGCAGCAGCAGCCACAGCAGCAGCAGCCGCAACCACAGCAGCCCTGCAGCAGCAGCTTGATGAAGGTGAGTGTCATTACATCATGGATGCTATTGCATGCTGGGGGGGGCACGGCCACCTTCCATGGACGACACTACCATGCACACAACATGTGACAGTCATCACTGTCCAATGGCACTGCATGTGTGTGTGTGTGCATCACTGGTGGTCTATGCATGTACTGGGCACATGGCTGTGGCACTGCCATCCCACCACAGAGCTACGTCACTGGGCAGCCTTGATTGTGCTGTGATGGACATGGGTGGTGTGTTTGTGCAGTGGTACACATGACTGTTGCTGCCTGGTTGGGCATGTCTTGTGCACGGTCACTGTGGGTGGGTGCAGTCCATCACAGGAGCGGGGCACTTGGCTGTATGCCATGCATGATGGGTGGGATTCAGGGATGTGGACAGTCACAGCCATTGACTCTGATCCCTTGTCCTAGGTATCCCGATCCTGAGACGTATTGAGCAGGGACTGCGGAGGCTCACTCAGGTGGCCATTGACAGCCACACCATTCTACAGGATTTGCAGTGGCATGGGATGCGGCGCCGGCAGAGACCATGGGCACAGCACCAGGCAGGAGGAGGGCAGGCTGCCAGGCACTAGCTGAAGGACAGCACACCCCAACTTCCCTGTCCTGGTTGTTCACCCCTGCCCCTTACTCACCCCTACCTCATACCCATACCCCCATCCCTGCTTTGTAAATATGTTGATAGTTGTTTGTTGTTCTTGTTGTTCATCTTCAGCGTTACATTTATATTTTGATATGAATACTGTGGTGGTCTGATTTGCAGCTGGCTATAGGTGCTCAGTTGCAGTGGTGTGCATAGCATCTAGGTTGGTATGGTCATGGGTATGTGTGTGCGTGTGTGTGGGGTGGTGTCTCTGGTGTGGGTGTGGCTTCCAGTCAGTATTGCCGTGTGCTGGAGAGTCACGTGATGAGCTGATTAGGAGAGATGTGTCCCGAGTCTCTCCGAGGCCTCGCAGTACAAAAATTAAGCTTTCTCGCTCCAGAGCCGGCAAAAAGGTTCTCATAACAGCTGTTAAGAGCTCCGGTGACATCGCGAGTGCATTTCCTCGTCGGGTGCTTTAGAGCGGCGAAGTCTTTTAAACCGGCGATCTCAGAATTAAAACAGGCGCATTGGCAAGTTCAGGCTGCGCTGTTGCCGGAAGATGGAAGCCGACCCAGTGGAGCCCCTGGTGGGGTGAGCCCCAGCCACTAAGAGACCTAAATCTCAGTCACCTACCATACCAGAGCAAGGTGGGGAAGCAGGGAGCATAGGGGGCTTAAGCAATAATGCAGAGGATATCAGGGAGATAAAAACACTTTTACAAGGGCTGGTGCTGGATTTTGCTGAGTTTAAACTGGCCCTACACTCCCTGGCACAAAGAGTGGGCGATGCTGAAGCCCGGTTCTCATCACAAGAGAGGAAGGTTTCTGCACTTGATCAGGAGGTGGGGACGATTCGAAGGAAGCTGAAGAAATTGGAGGAGAGGGTGGAAGACCAAGAATCAAGAAACCGAAGAAACAACCTGATTCTGGCGGGGCTACCAGAGAAGGCTGAAGGCTCTGACTGTGTTTCATTTATGCAGGAGCTCCTCTTAAACCTGCTAGGCCCTACACCATTTGGAGAGGGGTATAATTTGGAAAGAACCCCACAGGGCACAGGAGATGCGCCAGAAGGCGAGACCCAGTTATAATCGCGATTCTCAGCTATAAAAGAAAAATCCCATGTGCTGCTTGCTGCCAGACAAAAGAAGCCTTTGCAATGGAATGGTGCCTCACTGTGGTTTTTTTCAAGATCAGACGCCAGCAATTAGAGAAAAGCAGAAGGAGTATGCTGACATCAAGAAGAAACTCTATCTTGCAGGGATAAGATTTTGGCTCCAATTCCCCGCTACCCTGGTGGTGCGTCTTCAGACCGGGGAGAAGAAATTCCTCACGGCAAAGGATGTGATGGATGGGCTACGGGTTGAGCTCCCAGATCTATTCAAACCCCCAACATGACTGTTTGCAGGCAAGGAGGCAGAGCTCCTTCGAGGGCTGTGATGGAAGCTAAGCAGTGGTCTCTCTACTTATTAAGACTGGCGATTCCTCAGTTTTGGTTAAATCTGGACATTCTAGTGACTAGCCAGGACTGGGCTCATAGGTCCTGTGTTGGGTCACAAAGTGTTATACCTTAAGGCTTTAGTGTATTAACTAGAGGACATGGGGAAGGGGTTCACTAATCACTAATCATAATATTCTTATTATTAGACCAGGAATGCTTATCAGACCTTGGAATGTTAGAGGAACTGTTAGAAAGGGGTGATGTTGGATTTTGTTTTTATAAAAGGGTAATTTAGTCAGGGCTACAGTGGTTGGTGGGTGTAAACTGTGGTAAGCGGGCTCATGCCAGCTTTCGATGAGTGGAGAAAGAGGAGTGTCTAGGGGTTTTGGACTTGATTAATATTAATAACTGGAGGATACCACTCCGAGGTGTAGGGGCGTTAATATTGGAGCAGGGCTGGTTGGAGATATAATTACCAAGGGGCTACGAGGGGACTCCTTTGGTCTCCTCCGTGCTTATTTTTCTTTTATTTCTGGGAAATGTAAGGGGCGACAGCCTGCAGAGACAAGAGCCTTTAGATCCCCGACTCTGGGGTTCCAGGGCCAGACTCTGGGGTCTAATGACAGAGGATGGGGCGGAAGAGAGGCAAGGGAATGGGTTCATCCATGACTCAGCATCAGATGGTTGGTCGATCTAAGGATCGGGGGATGGGGGGAGGAGCAAGGGTGGAAAGTAGAGAGAGTCCAATTATGGGAGCACGAGCAATGCAGACCTTAGAATGGTACAATGTGTGGGTTCAGTTGAAAAATTCTGTTCTTACTGATGGCTTGCCTTAAAATAATCTCTTGGAATGTAAAAGGGCTCAGGGGTCGATGTAAGAGAATGATTATTCTGTGGTATATTGAACAACGAGGGGCTCACATTGTAGCACTTCAAGAGACACATTTATTGACTGATGAGTTGGATGGTCTCAGGAAGCAATGGATGGGGCAGGTATATGGTGTGGGAGGGGACAGGGCCTCTGGGGGGGTGGCGATTCTAATTAAGAAATCTTGCCCATATGATGTGTCTCTAGTGATAACCAGGCAAGATTGCAGGGGAATCTACGTATTAGGGACCTTGTTTGGTAAAGCAGTCTCGGTAGCATCCATTTATGGGCCAAACCCTCCCGACCCCAAATTCTTTGCTTCAATAGAAGGGGATATAGCCACCCTTCCTTCACATTCACTTATCCTGGCATATGACTGGAACATATATTTTGATAACAAGGAGGACAGGATACCTCCACACAGTGGGCCGAGGACCAAAGCCCAGTTAGCCCTGGCTAAATTTATGGAGATAGCGGCCTTAGTTGACCCAATTAAGACTCTCTCAAATAGGGGCCGTGACATGACATTTTACTCGGCAACACACAGAGCCGCACTAAATTGATTTCTTTTTGGTCAACAGAGGCTCTTGCAGAGATCAGAAAGTGCTGACTGAGGTAGGACTCTCTCAAGATCACTCTCTTATCCAGCTGCAGTGGGAGCCCAGACCAGCGCCGCCTAGACCTTATAGATGGGGCTTCATGACTCGCTCCTCACAAGGACACGAGAAGGGTTGAACTAGAGGGGCTTTACAGGAGATCATTGGGTCCCAGCTCCCACATTGGAAGATAAAGACTAGCTTGGCCTACCTGTAAATTCCTTTATCTGAGGCAGCTAGGGCCCTAGCGACAAGGGATAGGTCGCTTAGAAGGGCAAAAGGAATTCCTGGTGGGGCGATAAACTCAATGTCACAGCTGGAAGGGTCTTCAGGGGAAATAGATGAGGAACTCAAAAGTCTGAGGAGGGAATTATCAGAAACTGTATATGGGAAAACAGAGTTCTGGTTGAATAAAATTAAGGCTAACTTTCTATTGCAGGGTGATGTCCCGGGGCGCCTTCTAGCAGCTAGAATCAAAGAGTGGGAGGCCAGTAGGACAATCATATCAATCAGGCAGGAAGGGAAGCTGGTCATAGACCTGCAAGAAATGGCTGAGGCGTTCGCATCATTTTTCGCAGAGAATTTACCAATCTAGGGAATTGGAGGGGAAGAGGAGGTTAACCGTTATTTAGATGGAATCAATTTATCACTCTGGATTCTGTTCAAGTTAAGGATCTGGCAGCTCCTATAAGAGCATCTGAGATTGTTGAAGTGAGTCTCTCCCTCTAGGTAAGTCACCAGGGCCCGATGGTCTTACCGCAAAATTTTACAAACTCATATCAGACCATACTCCTATACTTCATAAATTTTCCTCACTATATAATGGAGGAGGAATTCATCACTCACCGCTCTACCAGGCGTATGTCACTTTGATACCAAAGCCAGACAAGCCTAGGGACATAATAGGTAACTATAGGCCTATAGCCTTAATAAACCAAGATATCAAGATTCTTACTAAAATCTTGGCAAATAGGATTTTGACTATTCCCCTAGTTTAATTAGTCAGGAACAGGTAGGATTTATGCGGGGAGAGGGCAAAGGCGTATAGGAAAATTCACCATATTTTAAATTTTGCTCCAGACTCCCGCCTCCCCTGGCTCTGATATCCGTGGCGCTGAAAGCGTTTGACGGGTCTCACATTCATTTCTTTGCTACCATGGAGAAAATGGGGTTCCCGGGTGTCTTCTTAGAGGTATTAAGAATCTATCGCCGCTCCAACGGCTAGGATATTGTGTAATGGTTATATTTAGGGAATTTCAGCTCAATAATGGGACTCGTCAAGGATGTCCTCTCTCGCCGATATTGTTTAACATATATTTAGAACCCCTGTTAAGATCTATAAATAAGGATGCCAGGGTCCAGGGGATGAGGATTGGGGGACTGGAACTAAAATTTTCAGTTTTCGCGGACGACATTCTCCTCCATCTACAAGATCCAATATCAAGCTTTGAGAGAGTTTCTCTAAGGTCTCTAACTATAAGCTAAATCTAACCAAAACACAAATCCTACCCCTGACTCCACATGTATTTAAGGCAGATTTTTTATCCCTGGGAGTTCAGTGGCATATTGATAAATTGAAGTATTTGGGAATTTGGATTACAACAAACCAGGAGTCTGGGTTTGATGCAAATGTGGGGGGTTATATCTGCAGTTAAAGGAGATATCATAAGGTGGAATAAGTTACCTCTGAACTTTACGGCGCATCTGGGCCTTATCAAGATGAATGTCCTACCAAGACTGATATACCCGGTATATTTGGCTCCATACAACATTCCTGTTAAATGGTTTAGCATAATTAGAAGGCTAATTTCAGGGTTCCTATGGAATAACAAACCTGCCAGGGTTAAGCTTAATGTTTTGCGTTTGCCATATGGGTGGGGGGCATTAGGTTACCTGACCTCCAGGTATACTGTGTGGCAGGCCAGTTAGGTCTTATGATTCAATGGGCTGAAAGTGCCGAGGGGAGAAATTATGTACCTGCGTGGCTGCAAATTGAGAAGCAATTGTTATCGAGCCTAGGCTGCACCCCTGAGTCGATGCTATATGCTGGGCCGAAAAAAGGTTTATTTAGGGATGAGTGTGGGAACCCAATTAGGAAAACCCTGGAGGCCTGGTGGTCTTTTCTCACCCCGGTACAAAGGTGCTGTCAAATGAAGTCTGGAGATCAACCCATACTGGGTAATCCTAATTTGGTTATAGAGGTCAGGTACTTGGTCACGGTGGTCTAATTATTTGGGTGGCTTAAGATTGATTGATACACAGCAGGGAGATAAAGCGTTTTACCATCGTGATGTGAGGTTTGTCCTTTTTCAAAGGTTGCAGCTTAAACAAATGATAGCTGGGTTCCAGAGAGGATGGGGATTTTCAGATAACTTCCTCACGTGGGGAATCTAAGGAAGCCTTCCGGAAAGCTCACCCTCTCACAAGTTTATAAACTTCTCCTGGACTTCCTGGGCCCGAGCACTTCTATACAAATTTCTGACTGGGACAAGGTGCTGGCTCCTAAAATTCTTAGGTGGGAAAGTATTTGGAAGGCCATTAAATACAATGTGATTCCCAAATATAGAAACATGCAGATCTTTGTGGTTCACAACATATATTATACCCCTGTAAAGCTATATGGTAGAGGGTTGAGGCAGCCAGATCTGTGTTTCAGGTGCGAGAAGGAGGTGGGTGATCTGTTACATGTAATGTGGGGTTGCAGTAAAATCTCTCCCTTATGGAGGGAGATTAAATGGGGATGGATCCAATGCTAGACTATGCAGCGTTTATAACCCCAGAAGTATGCATTTTGGGGGACTTCTCTCAGATTACAGGGACTGCACCCAAATTTCACCTTTCCTTAATGGTGTCAGTAGTCAAGGCGTTCTTAGTAAAGCATTGGAAGGATGATCAGGTTTGTGCATATGAACAATGGGTAAGAGAAATGCTGGGGGTACTGGTCAAGATAAAGAGACACCTTTTCTCAGAGGGGAGACAGGAGCTGTATGCTAAAAGATGGGCAATATTAGATGCGATCTATTCCCAGCAAGTCACAAGTTCTGGAACACAGGTCTGTCTGCCAGACAAGGATTAGCAAAGAGTATATGCTGGAGTGTTTTTGCCTATATTGTTCTGTGCCTTTTGTACCTTGTTTATTTCCTTCATTTCCCCAATAACTCAGGTAATGTCAATGGGGTAAAGCTGAGTTTATTACCAAGGTTAAGGGGATTTGTTGTGGTCTGCAAGGGCCTAGGGGATTGGGGACTCTCTCTCTTTCTAGGGGACACACTGGGAAGCCGTCCAGGAATATTCAGGTTTCATGCGGGCTGTAGGTGATACTGCCCCTGCAAGTGGACTTATAAGGGAGGTTAGAGTTTCTGAGGGGGGAGGTGTTTCTAGCACTGGTCAGTGCATTATACTAAGGAACTATGGATTTTGGAAAGTTGACCATAATATGGGGCGGCTCCTCAGTGTGCTTGTACATAGGGGTTGTACATAGTTCGCACAACCAGTTTTTGGTTGTGTCCCTGGCCTGGCCAGGTATATGTAGTGTACTTGTGTCTGTTTGTCTGATATTCTGAAAATAAATAAAGGTGTTATAGAAAAAAAAAAGTATTGCTGTGTGCTACCACCCACTGCTGGGTGCTCATGGTGGGTTTGGCTGGTATAGTTCTGTGGTTCACGGGGTTGCAGTGTGCCGAGGGGGGCCTGGGGATTCCTGCAGTGCTGGTCACTGCACATGGGTGGTGTCTTGGGGTCACAGTGCTGGGAGTGCTGTGCACATGGGGGCTGCTGGACACTGGG
This sequence comes from Neoceratodus forsteri, assembly GCA_016271365.2. NCBI lineage: Eukaryota > Metazoa > Chordata > Ceratodontiformes > Ceratodontidae > Neoceratodus > Neoceratodus forsteri. The sequence goes on along the minus strand of CM057455.1, from coordinate 1,788,889,874 downwards.
GTGGTCCGCCCCCTTTGTGTGGCAATCTCAGCTTGCCAGTGGGTGTGCTGCAGTAACACAGCCGGGATGTGCTTTCTTTGCTTGTCCCCATGGTCCGGTGGCTGTTCCATCCCTCCCCCAGTTATGCTGTGCTTGGGGTGTGGGGGTACATTGTTGGTTCTGCAGTGTGTCCCTGTGCCCATCTGTGGCATGGGTGGTGGGCCCCTGCCTAATTCCCTGATTGTGCAGTTCCATTGCTGTGCTGCTGGGGGTCTCTTTGCTTGTGCTGTGGCGCCTCTGGACTGCTCAGCTGGGATGCCTTTGTTGAGCTTTGGCGCATCATCTCTCTCAGCTTCCCCTTCCTGGTTGCGCTATGGCGCAGGTTGTATGATATTCAGGCGTTGGTTGTACGCAATTTGTCTTGCTCCATGTTTTGAATATCTTGGCGTGTGTTCTTGTATGTCTTGCAATTGACTTCTTGGCTGCTCCTGCTGTTGCGCACTTTTTGGGCGCAGTTTGAATATCCGGCCCATACTGTATAGCTCACATGCAGACTATTTGATAATGACTTTCCAACATTGGCACTAGACAAACATTTGTTTAATAGTGAAGTTGAGGATCTCTGATCTACTAACTTTAAAGAAGGGATTCACTCATAATGAGCTCTATGCACTACAGCATGAGTTATATGCGTGAAAAGTGTGTATACTGCCCACAGAGCTGTGTGGCCTCAGTCAGGCACTGGGTGCATGGTATTCATGACTGCAAGTACCCAAAGGGCACCTGTTCACAGTCCCCTTCCCTAGTGTGCAGGATAGGGGGGACCCAGGCAGGCATCCAATCAGATGCCCATCTTGGGTCCCAGAGTTGATCCCCTGTGCCGCAGGAGCAGGGGAGTGTGGTAAGGTGTAGGTCCAGAATTACAGAAAGTGCAGGCATTCACCCGGATGGCTATCCCCAGCCCTTCCCATCAGCCCAGTGGGCTGGGACATCATGGAGGGGTGATTCCCTGTCCCACCACAGCTGGCAGGTGTCATCCAGGGGAGTGTGCACTGGGTACTTCAGGGTCCCTGCTACTGTATCCTGTACCCCCTGTGCCCAGCACTATGTATCTTTGTACATGGCGAGTAGTGCAGGCGTCACACTGACACTCCCCTCAGACTGCCCGTGGCATGTAGCTGCCTGGGTGGCCAGGGGATCCAGTGTGCAACTGGCAAGTGCAGTGATTGCGAATGCCACTGGAGTCCACTGGACCACTGCTGTGTGGCATTCTCATTTAGGGTTGCCTATGCACCTCAGTTGTGTGGTGTTTAGGCAATCCACACATTAGTGCATAGACCCCAATATGATTTTGCACACTACTGAGTAACATATAATATGTTTGTTCACTGTCAATATTTCTTCAAGTTTAGAGTTGTAGCTCCATGGGGGAGGTCTCCGACCCCTGCCATAGATGAATATGTTGAACATACTAGTAGTGTATTGAATGTATGTTTTGTGACTTAAAACAACAATAAACTTTTGATTACAAAAAAAATCAGAAACATTAATTGAAAAGAAACTCTGAGGAAAACAACACTAGTGCTCACAGACAGGGCTGCCTTGCTAGCTGCTAGCTAACATAGCTCCAGTAAATAAATCAGAAAAAAATATCAAACAAATTGCTAATCTAGAGGCACAATGCACTCTACACACTTTTAGGAGTGCCTAGACACAGCACCAACTCTCTCTTCATATGACTGCACTGGATTTAACCTATGCATTGTAACAGAGCTCACTGCAGTACCATGGGACTTCTGATCCAATGGAACATTGCAAACTTCACCTGTGGGCCCCACTTGGCAGAAAAAGTTATCAAATCCACCATTCATGATTTTTTTTACTGTGATGAGAATTAGAACTTTGCATTGCCAACTAAATCTGTGAAATGAGGTGAATTTACAAATTTCTCTCTAAAGTGAAGTTTTCTAACTTCACATATCACTAGTTATGGTATACTAAAGAAGTAGCCACAGTGGTGAAGGAAAAAAGGGTGGCTTTCAGGACATACAAAGAAATACAGAGGAAGGAAATCTGGTAGGTGTAAAGAGTAAAAAAGAGGGAAGGAGGTGAGGCAGGCAAGGAAGTGAGGAGAGCAAAGGCACATACAGAGAAGAGGATAGTCAAAGGAGTAGGAAAAGGAGACAAGACTTTCTTTAGGTACATAAGCAAGAAGAGGGAAGTAAGGAGACGGACAGTGAGGATAAGGAGGAAATTGGGCAAAAGAGGAAAAAGAAGATGCAGACACCATGTACAAATCCTTATGCTCAGTTTTACAGTGGAGGGAGGAAATGGTCTGGTCTGCCAAGAAGCTGCAGGAACAATGGCGGGGGGGGGGGGGAGTCGGACATGAGTCAGTTTTCAGAGTAAAGAGTCTTGAAAGGACTTGCAGATCTGAAAGTGTACAAATGGAACAAAAAGGGATTCATCCAAGGATACAAAAGGAACTCAGAGATGTTTTTGCTGCACCACTGATGGACTTATTCAGCAGGTCACAGGAAACAGGTATTGTTCCGGAGGCCTGGAGGAGAGCAGACATGGACCCATGCCATACAGTAAGAGTGGCAGCAGGGAGAAAGCTAGCAACTATAATCTAGTCAGTCTCACATCAGTGGTGAGGAAATTAATGGAAACCATGTTAAAGGAAAGGATTGCAGAGTATCTTGAATCTAATGACCTATAAGACTAAGTGCATCATGGTGGGAGGGCATTCCAGATTAATTCAATTGATTTCTTTAACCGGGTGAGCAGAGAAATAGATCAGGGGAGGCCAAGAGATGTGGCCTATTTAGATATTTACAAGATCTTCGACATTGTGCCACACTGGAGGCTGATTTCAAAATTTTCACCTTCCTGAACTTGGAATGCGATGCACGCAATGTGGGGTCAGTGCTACACAAAAAGGCAGCCAGCCCATGGCAACATACAGGAAAAGCAAAAGTGTGTAGCACCTGAGGAGAGTAAAAAAATCAAGTTTGCTCACCAGAGATGCTAAATCAGCTTGTTTATTTGACTTATGCCATCAAATGTAAATCACATATGCAGCTTGAGTGGCTGCTTCCTGCCCTGGCACTTCTACTCAGCTGAGTCTTCTCCAGGGGACATGGCTTAGGAGTTACACATTACTATTAAATAGGCGGTTCTCAGGTGATGTGTATTAACACAACTAGAATTAAGTAAGTACAATCAGTGTTAAACAGTGCATTAGTAAACCATTCATCAGTTACTATAATGTTTTGTGGAAGCCTACTGGGTATCTTGTTTTTTTATTCAAAATGGACCTCACATGATCCTGTACTCTGGTTTTCAGTTGCCTTATGGTGCACCACACAAAGACTAAATATTGTAGGGGCACCAAAACATGTACATTAGAAATGCAGTGTCACAGGTAATGCACTCTCCAACCTCACATTTACAAGTTGTAGCATTAGGATGCTCAAATGACACACCCTGCTGTGCATATCTGCAAACACTGCACCAATGGCATTTGTGGAACCCTTTTGTTTTTTGCGGAAGTCAGTTGAGGTGTATTTTGGGATTGGGGCCAAGGTTTAGTCTTCTCTGTACAAGTCTGTCTCTTAGACTGGCTGCCCTACTGAATGTAACCCTGAGCTGTTCAATTACAGCTCTGGCAACCTCCATGTCACTTAATAGTAGGCCAGTTCTGATGTATAACATGGCCTATATTTCCTGACACATTATTAAATTCTGCAGCAAAGGTGATTAGACCATAGTGCAGTTTTTTTAACTGCCTTTTATTTTTTTTTTTGTTAGCAAACTTTCTCTATCAAGATTCAGTGCCTCATCCTCTGATTTTGGTGTCAATTCCTTGTCATAACCCCTGTATATGAACCTCTGGTCAAGTTTGCTTGCTTGTCACTGGAAGGCTGCTACACTGCTGCAATTTCTCCTAAGCAGTAAAAACTGGCTAGAGGGAATGAAGTTCTTAAGTGTTAGAGGATGAGGTAGCATGGCCACCTTTAAATCTGACAAAAATTGGACCAATTTAGCTGACCCTGGCTCTGCCCAATGGCCTAAATCCATGCCCTGTTCCACCCCACTGTTACATCATATAGGCTGCTGACTGCTCAGATTCCTGCTGCTTAACCTGCCTTGCCTGCTTACTTGCTTAATAAGATAAACAACTAATTATTAATGGAAAAGGTAGAGATTTAATAAATAATTAAAGCTCCTCCCCTGTAACTGAATATACAAAATACCCTGGCTACATGAGAGTGCATCATGATCACTAGACTGATGACAGAGACGTCATCAGAGGTCACCAGTCACCTAAGTTTAATTCCAGCTTAGCCAAAGTTAATGCATCCTTAGTAATTCAACTGAGACTGGACTGATCACAGATAATATGCAAAATATTCCTATAATTAAGTGTCTGGGGTCTGCTCAGATATTTGTTGCCATCTTGCTTGCTATTATGCTAATCATGAGGAAAAGAGGCAGGCACTCCCAGGTAGAGAATTAAGACATATGTTAAATTATTCTTAAATGGACCCTTTATTAAAATGTCAGGCATCATTCATATTATTGACTATGATTGTGCTGCTTTGCCTACCTTGGGATATGCTACTGTGTGCCTGTTTGCTGCTTGCCATCCAATCAGAGCTGAATTGGAGTCAGGACCATTTGCCGGTCAGCATGTGAAAACTATGGCAGAGTTACTGGTTCTCAGTCTGGGCTAGGGATCAGTCTAGGTGGGGTCTCTCTCTCTATCAGGTCACTTCCTCCTGGTGGCACTGCAGGGACAAGTTGATGATCTTCCCTCCTCTTCTCTGCATACACACATACATTGTAATCCCTACTTTTTTTCCAACACATTCAGAGATGTGAATCTAAGGATTTAATTGGTCCTTACAATAGGATCAGTTCACAGCTCCATACTCAACCCAACTCCCTGATTGGATTGCAATGTGTTCCTGGCTTGTTGTTTGGCCAAATTTTAAAGTGGTCATTTGAGACTTGCTTATGGGCAGAAGTCATGGTCTGGTAGCCAGGTAGTCTTCCACATGGTCATGGTGTGGATCAGTGGCATGCAGGCTTACGCCATGGCAATCACTGCAGTTCCAGGACTCAAAATGTGTGTTTTACTCTCAGTGGGCTGGCAGCCCTGAAAAACCAGATGACCTCAGAGATTATCAGGGAATATCAGAGAACTGTAGGCCAGCTGCAAAAACCTGATGATCTGAAAAAATACTGGTTAGGTGACAACCCTAGGATGAGCACTATTAGCATGCACACAGAATTTGTTGCCATACTTTTTCTGTATCACTTTGTTTCTAGGCCCTCACTTAGATGATTGCTACTGAGGGTAATGTCAGAAAGATTCAGGGACTCCTTGCTGGCTGTATACATGAAGTGTGGACAGGACAGAGCAGAAAATAGGAGCACCGGGCATCGATTGATGGTGCTATGCTAAATACAAATCAGGCAGTCAGAAAAAAGAGCACCCATCACTATACTAGTGTCAAATAAATGTTATTTTACACTGTGGCAAAACATCAACCGGCTGGTTGATGTTTTGCCACAGTGTAAAATAAAATTTATTTGACATTAGTATAGTGTATTTATTTAGTTCCTGTGATGGGTGCTCTTTTTTCTGACTGCCTGATACATGAACTGTAGAGTCAAATTATTATTCTGGAGCCAGTCCATGAATCCCTTTATTTACGACATATCCTCTTCCAAAATGCATAACTATGTCTTCAGTAAAAGGAAACCATCACTTAGTTTTCACAAAATATGGATTGACTTCATTATTGAGCATATGCAGCTCATCTATCCAGAAAATGGTTCACGTGTGAGGGGGCCATGACCACCCACATACTATAGCTGCCCCACATACCTGCAGGAAATATTTATCCTCAAATTCAAACACACTGTGGGAAAGTATCAATTCTAAAGCAGTGAGGATAAACTGTATAGGAGTTTCTGCTGTATTGGGATATTTCTCCAAACAGTATCTGTGTGCCAGAATGCCCTGATGATAGCTGACTGAGGTATAGAGGGTCTCAATATCTATATACATCTGTATAAGACTTTTCCCCACTTCACATTAGTGAATTTTCTGAGAATGCCTGCTGTATCTTTTAAGTGAAATTCTAGTGACTAGACAAAGGCTTGAAGAGAAAAGAAAGAAGCCATGAATTTCCACAGATTCTTAGATAATGACCCACTCCCTGATTCTATGGTTCTACCCCCAGTGACTTACTGTTTTTTATGCACCTTTGGTGGTATGTAGAAACCAGGGGTAACAGGAAATCTATTCCTAACATACTTGTACTCCTCATTGGTTATTGATCTTTCTGTACTGTTTACCAGCAGAAGATAATGGAGTTCTTTTGTGAGAGTGGGGGTGGGGTTTGACATCATCTCCCTGTTATTATCTGCATTGTTAAGTAATAACATCACTTTCTCCATAATGTTCAAAATCTAATACCACAATATCCCGACTTATCGCTGGTCTGATAAGAACATTTTCGTTTTTGGTAGGTTGTTTTAGTGCTACTTTCTCTACTAAGGTCAAATTGTTTGGTGTCATGGATACATATTTAGTAAGTAATTCCTGAACTTGCTTTGAAACTATCTTTCTGAATGAAGACATTTCATGATTAAGTACTACTGGGCAAAATGTAGATTTACTTTTAAAAAGGGTTTCTCTTTGCCTCATGATGTGTCATTATAGCCCCGTTTGACCTCAGGTACATTACTTCTAATAGAGTCATCATTTAGGTTCAGATTATCCTCAAAACAATTCTGGATATTTCTCTCCAAACAATTCTGAATACATTTCATTATCCAGAAAATCAGACTCATTGTCCATAGTCATTTGTTCCAGTATGCTGGTTTCCAGGTTCACTCACTGACTGCAAGTTCACTCCCGGGTACAGTTTCATTCTGGAGTTCAATGTTAGCAATGTCATTTGAAATAAAGTTTAAGGAGCTACTGACACCCCAAAGAAAACTTTAAAAAACATAATAATTAGTTACAATTCTGCCTGCATTCCATTTACATTTGTATATTTCTCCTCCCAATTATTTATTACTAAGGAAATGTGCATGAATATATTATCTTTATCCCTTGGAGTTCCTTTAGAGTCCATCTGCCTCTATAGCTTACTCCCTACTTCAAGTCATAATCCTCTGTTGTGACATCACATCTGTTGCCATGTGAGTAACTGTGAAACCACAAGAAGCCCTCTATGACATCAGGTAGGGAGAAGGCAGCAGGAATAGATTATCTCTTCAGGAGCAAAGATCTTGTTTTCATACAAATGACCTCAGTAATAAATAATGGGGAGGGGGCATACAGAACTGATGGGAAATACCATCAGGACTGTGTCTAAATATTAGTTTTTGTTAAAGTTCTCCTAAATGTGTCACTAGTCCTTTAAATTCCTTCAGGTTCCAAGCCATATGACTCCTCCATGAAACCCATGTTTGTATTTGCTGTTTGATGACAACTGCAATATTTCAGTCTTATTTAATGAAAAAATGTATATAGCTCAGCATGAGTTTGCAGCGTATTTGGGGTAGGAGCTGGAATGAATGTAAGTCCTTTCTTCAGGACACTGATCTGGTTATTTGCAAGAGGTAGTTTAGACAAGTTTAATACCTGTTGTTTATTTCTGTTTTTGCTCCATCAGGATCCTTTATTGTTTTATTCCTCCTTGCTCCTCCATATTTGCCTTTCTGAGTTTTCTTAGTATTATTTTTCTTGTTTTGCTTTTGCTTGTTTCTCCTAAAAGAAGAAAAGGACCACTGGGCCCAACCAGCCTGCCCAGATGCTCCCTGCCTAGTCAGTCTCCACAGACTCTAACTGGTCTCCATTGACCCTTCCTCCTCCCATTCTACTGTAATTACTAATATTCCTCTATGTCTATACCACACATTCTTGAACCCTCTGCTGTTTTCACCTCCTATACTTCTGCCAGCAGTCTGTTCCAGGAGTCTACAACTCTTTCATTGAAGTACTACTGCCTCACATCTCTTTTAAATGACCCCCCACTCCAGCTTAATTGAATGCCTTCTGGTCCTTGTGCTCTTTCTCATTTGAAAGAGACCCCCTTCCTTCATCCTGTTTACCTCAGTAAGGTACTTGTAAGCCTCTATCATGTCTCCTCTCACTCTCTTCTCATCCAGGATGTACATGTTGAGATCCCTCTGTCTCTCATCATAGGGCTTTGGTGCAACCCCTGCAGCATTTTATTTGACCTCCTCCAACCAGTCTATGTTCTTTCTGAGGTGTAGCCTCCAAAACTGAACACAATACTCCAGGATGGGTCTTACCAGCGAGCGATATAGCAGCAACACTATCTGTCTAATCTTGCTGGAGGTACCTCACCTTATGCATTCCATAATCCCACTGGGCCTACCCACTACTTTGTCACACTGTCCTGCCACTTTGAGGTCATCAGATATAATAACCTTAAGGTCCTGTTCCTGCTTAGCGACTGTCATTAAACACTCCACATCCTATATTCAGCTACTGGGTTCCTTTGCCCTGCATGCATGATTTTGCACTTTTTGGCACTGAACCAACTGCTACACTCTTGACGACTCCTCTAGTCTCCCAAGATCTCTACACTCTTTCTCCACCCTCTCCTCAGTGTCCATCCTATTACAGATTTTGGTATCATCTGCAAAAAAAGCAAACCTTCCCTTCCAGTTATTCTGTACTGTCACTTATGAAGACATTGAAGAGCCCAGTTATAGTACTGAGCCCTGCCACACCTGCTGGTCACTGTCCCATCATTAGAGTGAGTGTCGTTAACCACAGTCACTGTCTCCTATCTGTTAACTAGTTTCTAACCCAGTTCACCACTTCAGATCCCAGCCATAGATGGTTTAATTTCTTTATCAGTCTCCTGTGCAGCATGGTGTCAAAGGTCTTGCTAAAATCTAGATAGGCCATGTCCATTGTCCTCCCCTGATCTATTTTCCTGGTCACACAGTCAAAGGACTCAATCACATTCATCTGGCAGGACCTCCCTCCACCCTCCCTGAATCCATGGTTCCTGTGGTCTTGCAGCCCATTGATTCAAGATACTCTGCTAACCTTTACTTTAACAGGGCTTTGGTTAATTTCCCTACCACCGATGTGAGACTGATCATCCAATAGTTGCTAGCCTCCTCCTTGGTACCTTTTTTGTGTAGAAGGACCATGTCTGTTCTCCTATAGTCCAGTCCAGTCCTCCAAGTAAAAAAGGAAGAGCAGGTGCATGGGGAAAGGAGGCCATGAGACTAGGACAGAAAATGTATAGAGAGACTATTAAGAAGGCACTTCAGACATTACAGCCAAAAGATGCCAGTCTCTACTAGCACAGCTCCCACACAGGAAATAGTGCACATTAATTAAGCATTGTTCTTTGGGTTGAAACAGTGATAAAACAACCCCAAACCCACAGTGGATACAGTAGAGCGTACTTTATCATACACATACTAGAAGCATATCTAACTACCCTGCAGACATCCCACAAGGGATTTAGTGCAAAGCAATACTGTAGTATTATGAAATGGATTTTAAAAATGATGGCTCCTGATTGGTCATGAGCTGCTTTCAGCTGGGCTGTTATCCAAGAACAGCAGTCCAGCTTAAAGAAGCCCCCACACAATGAAGACTCTGCACTTCAACCATACTACAGTACTCTGCCTGTCATCAGGGCAAAATGCCCACAAGTGACACAGCGGAACAGAGTACTAGTCCACAATACAGTGAGGAACATCAGGATAGCTTGCTGTCGTAAACAATGACAGCTGTAAAATACAAAAAAAAGTTTCTACCACAGCTACCAACTGCTGCTAAAAGTAACCTCACCTCTCACTCAGCTGCAGTCTGCCATTGCCCGCTCACTCGCTCCCTTTTAACCACTGGCCATGAGTAAGAATGGCTCGTGCTCTGACAGGACACTGCTCACCTGCCACAGACAACTAATCTGAAGACATCCAGTGTTTTTAAAAATAGAGCAACCTTTCACCCAACCTCAAACCACTTGGCCCTACACCATGTAAATCATTTAACGGCAGCTGCTGCTCCTCAACTGTAAACCATTTGGCTCCATCCCTATAACAGCATAAGCAAGAAGTGAAGCCACTGATGGCCCTCAATACTGCCAGAAAAGCAGTTTGGGGCCACCTAGTGGAAAGCAGCAATGAGTACAGTATCCATATTGGACTATTTTTTGCATACAGTAATTATTCATTTTTTAACCTTTTTAATTAATGTAGTACTGTAATAAAGCACAGTTACTTAAGAACTTACTGTAACAGTAGATCTTCGAGAGGATCTGTTGCAGCAGGCCATACCTATGGAAGTATAGCCACCAGGTGCCATGACCACAGGTAAACTTTTCTAGTTAGCAGTCTACCAGGGGACACCCACTCTGATCTCACACACTGATGTCACCCTATCCTATAAGAGTAGGTGGCTCCCATGCCCTCATCAGGTCTCCCACCAGAGACCATAAGAAGCTAGTGCCCTGCTGAGGAAACAAGGAGGAGCCAAATGTTCCCACCAAAAGGAAACAATAGGAAGAAGGTCTCCTGATAAGGAGAAAGAGGAACAGACAAAGGAGACAAACAGTTCCAGGGGGAAGGAGGATTGGATGGCATAGCTTGCTGCAAAAGATCCTCTTGAAGATCTACTGATTCTGTAAGTTCTTACGTAACTATACTATCTTACTTATAGGGAATCTCTTGCAGCAGGCCACACCTATGGAATGAGTCCTAAGCAGTTCTGGTATTGAAATAACCAGTCTGGGTAGTTGGATACCTGGATCCTAAGACAGTAGGCCCTGTAGAACAGCTAGGCTGAAATTAGCCCTACACCTAGAGGCAATGTCCAGACTGTAGTGCTTGGTAAGAATGTGAACAGAACTGCAAGTGGCAGCAGCGCAGATCTCTGTGGCTGAAATATTTCTGAAATAGGCAACAGAAGTAGCTATGCCTCTGGTGGAATGACAACGAACAATACCAGGAAGGTCCTTCCTATACTTCCTGTAGCAAAAAATAATACAGTTGGCAAACCATTTGGACAAGCACTGTTTAGGAACAGAAATGTCCTCTTTCTCAGGGGTGAAAGAAACAAACTAAGTAGACTTTGTACAGTGTGTATAGTAGTGCAGTATTCTATGCATGTCTAAAGTATGGAGCAATGCTTCCCCTGGATTGGCATACTCTGGATAACAAACAGGCAGGTGGATGGATTGATTTAAAGTAAACTCAAACACCACCTTAGGAAGAAACTTAGGGTTAGTAATAGTACCTAAAGATACCCTGTCTTTTTGGAAAATCAAAGAAGTCTGCTCACACATGACAGCCTGTAGCTCTGAAATCCTTCGAGCGGAAGTAATAGCAACTAAAAGGAATGCTTGCCACAACAGAAAGTGTAGTTCACATACGAACATACAAAGAATATACACATGTCACGGCTGGCTCAAAAGGAGCCAAATTCATTTTCTCCAAAACAAAATTCAGGTTTCAAGGCAGGACTGGATTGAAGATAGGAAGCTTCAGGTGAAGAATGCCTCTCAGAAATGAATGGGATACCTCCAACTGTGCCATCGTATGGTTATGTGTGGTTCATAACTCAGTGCTTGTGCTACATACTGTAACTAGATACTGTAGGTTTTTGCTTGGATGCAGAGGCCAGGACAGTAACGATGCTCCCATGGTATTAGTTGTATGAAATGGTTGGTGCTTAGATACTCCAGCATAGACATGAGCAAGTCAGTGATTATAGTACTTGTGAATTGGATAGTATATACAGGGTGATTAGATGCTTGAACTGATTAGTAGCTTGTTAGGACTTGATTGTTTTTGGCCTTTCTCTGTATCCCACCATAGGAAGGATGCTTAGACACGTAGGATGAAACCCCCCCAGTGGGATAAGAGTGCCAGAGAAGGAGGAGGTGTAAGGGGAGGATGGAGGGTGAGTGCGAATAGCTGTAAGCAGAGTGGCAGTAGCCTGCTTATTTAAGTAGGATGTGGGGAAGGAGCTACAGATGGAAGGGGCCATGATGATTCTCATCACCCAAGGATGGGGTAAGGCACAGGCATAGCCTTTCAATTATGTGTGGTTCATAGCTCGGTGCTTGTGCTACATACTGTAACTGGATACTGTAGGTTTGTGCTTGGATACAGAGGCCAGGCCAGTAATTAGAATGATGCTTCCATGGTATTAGTGGTATGAAATGGTTAGTGCTTAGGTACTCCAGCATAGACATGAGCAAGTCAGTGATTATAGTACTTGTGAATTGGATAGTATATACAGGGTGCTTAGATGCTTGAACTGATGAGTAGCTTGCTACTGTATGACTTGATTGTTTTGGCCTTTATCTGTATCCCATCGTAGGAAGGATGCTTAGACATGTAGGATGAAACACACCAAAAAGAACAATGATATCATACGATTATCTCTTCCAACTCCTGAGAGTGTGGCCAGTATCACACAGGGAGAGGGAAAAACCTCCTTGGGGGAAAACCTCTGAGGACCCATGGCTACTGACCTGCCCGTCCTTCTGGGCATACTAAAGGAGAATAATTCTAAATTAAACATATTAGGTTGTCGGCTATTTCGAAGTCCAAGAAATTGTAAATCCAGAATCCAATAAAACAGGAAAGCTGAAATCAGAGCCCTGGTGATGAGACTCCATCAAGATAGCAGCACATCCTTCTAGCAAAGTCTGAGTCCAAAAGATATCCAGGTCCAGGCAAGAATCTGATATTAGTAAGGTCAAATCCACAGATGAGCATAAACAATCTGAAAGGGTCGCGTAGTACCAGTCAAAGCAATCCAACAGGTGAGGAATTCTTTCCAAGGAGAACTTGAGCTTGGACGAATGACTCTATGATCTAGAATAGGAGGATTGTGGTCCTGGATTCGAAAGCAAGTTATGCAAGGATAAGGTCCTAGGTGAAGAAAGAAAGCTAGATGCAGGCTATAAGGCTGGGGCAAAGCAGTTGAAACCTCCAGTCCTGAGCTGGGCAAGCAGATAGGAGTAGATAGCAACAGAACCTGAAGTACAAGTAGATGGAGAGCTGAAAGACCTCCAGGCCCAGCAGGTGAAGCAGGTCTGGTAAGCAGGGATGTTACTCTTGATTAACCTGCAGGCCCTGAGGGCAAAGCAGGTACATGTTAGTAATAGAAGTTAGATAGACTGCCGAGCCTCGTAGGGGTGCAGGTGATTTGAAGTGTGATGCAGTGACACCTCCAGCCCTGCGGGACAATGGCAGGTTGAAGAGCAGTGATAGAGAGTGCAGCAGTCATCCCAGAGACAAAAGCCGATTATGGTGGTAGATATGAGCAATTAGTGCATAAACAAGAGTAGACCTGCACATAGGTCAGTAGTAGTAGCAGTATTTGATGAACCTGCATGCAATACAGAAGTAGTAGCAAAGGAGTAAAGAATTAATTGTCTGGTACTGTGAAATGATAGCAATATCCTGAGCAAATTTCCAGTCCAAGCCGTCAATGTCCAGGGCAAGCTATCAATAGAAGGTCACTGAAGTCCAGTGGAATGCATAGTCCATCTTGGACTAGTGATCTGAGTTCCAATGTACGAGTTATGGAAGCATAGAGTTCCAGAAGATGAGGTGCATAAGCTGGATACATATGTGAGGCTGAAGAAAGTGGAACCAATGAACCCCTGGTCTGGAGTGGGTGAAATAGTACTTGGACTGTAGGCTAGAATGGCCCGGAAAACCTACAACTCATTTGACTGAGCAAGTAGAGTAAGGAACAGAATCTTCACGCCCCTAGCTGAGTGAGGCAGGCGTAGTAGAATGGACAACCTCCAGGCCCTGATGCAGGGCGAAGCAGGTTGAGTAGGACAGCAAGCAGGTGAGCAGCAGGATGAGCACTGGAGTGCTAGGAGCACAATGAGTATTGAGTGGGGAACCCTGGAAGGGCAAATGCGGTATTGAGTGTAGCAGAATCCCAGGGACTGAGATGAGGGGATGGCAGTAAAATTAAGCAAATTCGGGAAGCAATGAGCAACTATTTTGAAGTGAGCATGAACCTGCACATAGGTCAATAAAACAGAGTAGTACTAAGTGGACCCACAAGTAGGTCTGCATAACAGATAAGCAATTATATTTGAACCACCATGCCCTGAATTGGCAAGGCAGGCGCAGTGGCTAATGTAGCAGTATGGGGGTAGTATGAACGATCCTGTAGAGATATTGGGTCCGATTCTCAAATGAGGCTGCGTTCGGTGCCAGCTGCGGCAAACAGCAGCCTATGCCAAAGCCCCATACGCCAGGGACCCTGCGCTGGATTCAGGTACAGGAGGGGTCCCAGCATTTAAGTCCCCACACTTGCACCATACCGTCCCTTGCAGTAAACACCTGGCGCACTGGAGGTGTCCGTCGCAAGCCCGGTGCGGCGTGGGAAACAGTGCCTACTGTACATATGTGCACAGGGACTGCCACCAGTCTCAGACACTGTGCCCATATGTACAGGATGGTGCCGATGCAGACCACAGTCGGCGGCTGGCCAGGCACCAAGTGGTGGGTTCCACTAGACCACCAGGCAGTGGGCACTGCAGTGATCAGGCACATGCCCATGCCACATACAGGCGGCCAGGCAGCATCGGGGATGGGGTGGTGGTGGCATTGGGGATGGGTGACAGGACCTGGCAGGATGGGGCACCATCAGTGAACCAGGGGGGGGGGGGGGCAACCGCAGCATATAGTGGCACATAGGCTGACTGCCCCAGTGGAACATATTCTAAGTCCCACTACACCAGCCCTGGCTGGTCTAAGGGCACTTAGAATATCTCCCACTGGCTGCTGTCTGTGAATAGCAAACTGCAGCTTGCATCAGCACAGCCCACTTAGCGCCATGTCACAGCACTGTGCAGGGCGCAGGGCTGGCACAGGACCCTGTTTGGGGCAGATGGCCTGCGGTCGACATAGGCCACCTTTGTGACTTGCCTGAAGGCAGTCCTGGATGCAAGATGCACCTTGCACCATCTCTGTTTGGTGCAAGTACCTTGTGTCAGATGCAGGGCTTTGAGAATCGGGTCAATTGATTTCAGGATGAGCATGGATGGCAGCAGAATGCAGAAGAGGACACTGGAAAAGGAAACATCTGAGGCCTAAGGCATGAGATAGGAAGGATCTATGAAACAGAGCTTGGCTGAGAGTTCTGGTGGGAAGTGGTAGTCATAGTAATTGCAAACAAGCTAAAGCAGCATATTAAAGACATCCAAGGGAATTGATTGTAACAGGCCTGAATGGTAGTTCAGATATAAGTTCATGGTTGAGTGAAGAAGGGTGTCCTGACAAGCATAGTAGGCATGAGTAGGTGAAGGAGAGAGCTGCAGAGTCCAGAAGTTAGTGGAACGTTTAAGTGTGAGACATCCTGGCAGTGCGTCCTATCCTGTTGAATGCCATGATAGAGCGCATGGCTAGAGTGCATGGCAGGTGTCCAAGGATGGGGTAAGGCAACAGCTAGACCCATACGTGAGGTGAAGAGGGCTGGACCACACGTAGGCCAGCAGAAGAAAGGAGTAAAATGGCAACTAAGCCCCATGAAGGCTAGCAGACTGCAAGCCCATGCATAAGGTGTCAGTTAATGATAAATAAGCAGTGGAAGCCCATGAGGGTGCAGCAAGTAAGCCAGGTGATGGGACGTGAGGCAAATAGATGGTGCCAAGCCCCTTTTTGAGGAGTTAAGTAGGGATCCTCAATGAAGCTTGAAGAAGGCAGGTGAAGTGTAAGAATCCTGCGAATGCACTGTTTTTTGAAATGGGGAATATGGCCTTAAACCACACGTTGCTGAATTGTGCTTGGTTATGGTGAACAAGAATGAATAGGGGGAGCTGTTTGTGCCAAGCGGAGCCACCAGTGTCACTGGGCGACAGAACCCAGTGGAGGGCGGTAGAGACATAGACTTGGATAAGCCAGGCAAGACGGGCAAAACTGCAAGGCAGACTGTAGGGAGACAGGCATGACAAGGTCTGTACAATGTGTTGAGGTCTAGAAGATCAAGGGATGGTAACCTGACTAAGCATGTTTAGTGGCCCAATAGCAAATCTGAATCCCAGTGTATGAGATCTTACATAATTCAAGGCCAGGAGTTTTGGAACAGAGAACAAGAAGGAAAAGTACTTGCTAAACTGCAGACTGAAAATAAAGTTCAGTTCTGTTACATTTATTTAAGCAGACAGACCGAATAGATGTTTCGTAGGCAATTAGAGTAGTAGCCCAAACCTCATTCACATAAGATGCTGACAGGCGTTTGACTGCACTGTTCAGGAAAAGGGGTGAAGTCAGAATCTCGGAACTGTCTCTTTAACTGGGAAATAGATATTAAAGGCAGTTCTGACTTGAATGTTTGTAAACTGACCTTAGTAGCTGATAAATACTGGAAACACTGGAAGGTGAAGTATATGATGAACAGTGAAAAACAGTTTGTAGCAATGCATTTTCATGCAGATAATGGTAACGGTTCTGAAAGATAGGAGGCTGAACACACCTTAGCCACGTAATTACCCTTGTCTCCTCAGGTAAATCTGAGTTCGTATTTTTGACTGAGCTATGAGCTGCTAGTGAGGGTGAGAACTGTAGGAAGCATGTATGGGCAGTGATGTTGACTGACCTGATAGGTCGCCAAATAGTTGT
Source organism: Neoceratodus forsteri (assembly GCA_016271365.2). Taxonomy (NCBI): domain Eukaryota; kingdom Metazoa; phylum Chordata; order Ceratodontiformes; family Ceratodontidae; genus Neoceratodus; species Neoceratodus forsteri. The sequence goes on along the minus strand of CM057455.1, from coordinate 1,788,873,215 downwards.
CAAATAGGTGAATTCCCTTAGGTTGTTTGTACAAGTTAAAATGTGTACTATCGGTATTGAGGGAATGTTCTTAGATTCTGTCTGGGCACATGGATAGTCATGGAAAGCCTGGAATGCAGGCAGCAGTGGATGCTGTAGACTGGAGGATGGATCTAAATGCAGCAAAAAGACAGCGGAGTCCGTGAGTCAAACCGGAGCAATCCAGGAAAGGTAGCGCGGCGCAGCCGATGGAAGCACAGGTATGGCCAGTAGGAGATGAAAATAATGGTAGAACAATTCTGGAATGGTGCTGAGTGGAGTAGGAATCCAGCATCCAGCAGCAGGTACACAAAAACAACTAGCGAGGCAAGGGAGGTGCAGTGGACGAACTGAGGCACAGCTGGCAGAAAGCCCTCCCAAAAGACAAAAAAAAGCAGACAGCAGAGCGAGAGGGATGGAACGGGGGTGGGAGGAAGCACAATGGGAAGGGAAGGGAGTGAGCAAGGCAATGGGCAGGCAAGACAAGGGAGCAGAAGGCAGTCAAGAAGGAAGCAGAGGGGGCGGAGACCAGCCGAGCCACTGAGAAGCGAGTGCAACTCGCTGTAAGCAGAGCGGCAGTAGTCTGCTTTTTTAAGTAGGATGTGGGGGAGGAGCTCTTCCCCCACATAACTACAGGCATAGCCTTTCAATTGTTAACAGGCACATGGAAGGCAGAAATGGCAGACATGTGCACATTAAGTGAGGAGTAAGCCAGACTAGAGTCTGATAGGGAGAGCGAGTACTTCAGAATCTGATTCACTAGACAAGTGAAGGGATCCAGTTGCCATGAAACAGACCACAGTGCAAAGCACTTCCACTTCATGGAATAGGTGACCCTAGTGGAGGGCTTTCTAGCCACCACCAATAAATCAGCCACTTTGGGAGACACCCCAAATCTGGCCATGGCTATGTCCTCAGGAGTCAGGCATGGAGATGCAGATATTTGAGGTCTGGATGGACTAGGGTGTCCTGCTTCTGGGAGATCAAGCCACTGCACAGACACAGGGACACTGGAGGTTCCACTGCAATCTACTGCAGCTCAGGGAACCAAATCTGACAACACAAGAGGTGGGTGATGAGAATCATCATGGCCCCTTCCATCTGTAGGTTAATCAGAGCCCTCTGAGGTAGGGGGAAGGAGGGAAAGACATACAGAAACCCCACTTTCCAAGGGAGGGACAATGCAGCTCACCAGAAAACTCCAGGCCCTGGAGTGACAGAACAAAAAAGTGACAGTTTTGCATTGAGTGTGGATGCAAAAAGGTCCAACTCTGGATAACCCCACCTGTCAAATAGGTCATCTACTACCGAGGTCAGCAGCTCCCAGTCATGCACCATGGTCTGTGACCAGTTTAGGTCTGCCAGAAAGTTTTGGATGCCTGGAACATGGATAGCTAACAGTGCTAGAATATGTTCTAGAGCCCAGTACCAGACTCTCATGGCTTCCCGGAAGAGGGGATCTGAGTAAGTGTCCCCATGCTTGTTGATGTAGTGGACTACACTGATGTTGTCCATCTGCACTAGTTGTAGGTCCAGGGACAGCGGTGTCTGGAAGGCCTGCAAGGCATAAAGAACTGTCTGCATTTCAAGGACTCCGATGTGCAGCCTGGACCATGTCCCTTATGTTTGTTGTGGCCTCAGATGAGCCCCCCAAACCAACCCAGAAGCATCTGTGGTGAGAATTTGCTGAGGGGCTGAAATGAGGAAAGGAACCCTTCTCAACAGATTGTTGGGTTCCATCCACCAGCAGAACCTTTTTGACCAAAAAGGAGATCAGGACCTGCAGTTCCAGGTCGTCAGAGCGCTGATACCACTGTACCCTCAGTGTCCATTGGGATACCGTTATGTGCAGTCTGGCTAGAGGCACTGTGACTATAGCCACAGCCATCAGGCCTCAGAGCTGGAGAAAGGTTCTGTCTGAGACAAATCTGCTGCTGTATAGCTGGAGGGCTTGAGCCATTAGCCAGTCCGCCCTGTCCTGGGGCAGAAAGGCCATACCTTGACCTGTATCCAGGACTGCCCCCATACACTGGAGGCTGTGACAGGGGGTTCAGAACTGATTTGGGCAGATTGACCATGATCCCCAGGTCCTGGAACAGATGGGTGGTATGTCCCAGAGTCTGTAACAGGTGCTTCCTGGACTGTGCTTTGAGAAGCCTGTCATCCAGGTAGGGAAAGACATAAAGTCCCTCCGGCCTGAGGGCTGGCATCACTACTGATGCTGGACAGGAGTAGCGGTCTTCCCCAGCAACTCGTCCAACCCTGGTGGTGTTATGTAATGCAAGGTCCATACAAAACAAAACAGCTATTATAGCTGATCTTGTTCAAACAGTGGAGCTGGCATGTATCACCGAGACCTGGCTGGATGAAAATGCAGGCCCAGTATTGTCTTCTGCCATTCCAGCTGGGTTCTCAGTGATTCTCCGCCCGAGGTTGGATCGTAGGGGTGGGGGTGTGGCCATCTTTTTTAAGACCAAACTGGGCCTTGTGGATGTTCCAGTGGGGATGGCTAGATCCTTTGAGTGCATCATGGGTGAGGGTGTAGGTAGTAGGATACTCCTCATTTACCCTCCACCAGGTGATGAGGGTTTATTCCTGCAGGAGATTGCAGGCTTCATCATCAACATGGTGTTGGAGTCCCCAGATGGATAATTCTGGGGGACTTCAATGCCTGGGTCAATGATGAACTCTCACAGTTTGGTCAAAACCTCCTCCAGCTAATGACAATGCTGGACCTTACACAGGTAATTACCTCCTCTACCCATATAGGAGGTCACTCACTGGATCTGCTGCTCCTCCTGGGGATGGAGATCAGTGACTTGGGGGGTGGAACCAGTCAGTTGGTCTGATCATCACACCACAGGGTTCAGTTTCAGAGCCCTCTCAAATAGACCTACCCCTTCAGAGATGGTCCGGTACCACCCTTTAAGGGTAGTTACTCTGGATGGTCTATTGGCGGTGCTGGACCTATCGGAATTGCTGGGTGAAAGCACGGGTCCTGGGGATCTCGTTCTAGCCTATAATAAGGCAGTGGGAGATGCCATGGACTTGATTGCTCCTGTGCGTGTTTGACCACTCACTCTTCGCCCAAGGTCTCCTTGGTATGATGGGGTCTTGAAGGAGTTGAGGTGAGTTTGTAGAAGACTGGAGAGAGCATAGCAGCAGTCTGGCCTGGATGCTGACAGGCTTAGATTGTTGGAACATTGTAAGGGCTATCAATCAGAAATCACCCGTAAGAAGGCAGAGTTCCTGTCCAGGGAGATTTGTGCTGTGCAGAACTGACCGGCTCAGCTTTTTCGAACCATTGACAGATTGTGCAATCCAATCTGTCTCCAGTCTAGAAGAGCTTTTTCACAAATTAATGTAATGAACTAGCTCGGTTTTTCGCCATGTTTTGCAAGGTGGACATTATTATTTAGAAGAAGGTGAAGGCAAGTATTATTTATTTAGTTTTTATTGACCAGATAATCAATCAAGGATTATTCATTCAAATGTTTAAGTCATTACAAACTGACAGTACAAAAAAATAAAATACCTCACAATCGATAGAACACCAATTTGAGAATGTGCAGAAGTATCTATCATGTGCTTTGTGACAAGTAAAAAAAGTACCATATTCTGTCATCTATCATACTTAATCATCATTTCAACAATGAAGACTTATACTAAGGTTTTAAAGTGACATAATATTCTTTAGTAATAATCCCCCTTGGACCACTCTGTATAACTGGAAACTTGATGCCTTTAAATACTGTATGTTTTAGGACTACAATAAGAGGCAGCCATCCAAGACCAAGAAAATTACAGTGTAAAATGCCAACTTTCAGGGAAAGAAGCCTTATTAAAAATACATATACTGCCATGCACAATCAGCATTCCTGATATTTTTCCGGGGTTTAATGCATTTCATAGATTCTGAGTACGTTACATTACCTGGGCTCCCAATACTGTGGAGACTCATGGAATGTTGGTAGAACAGACTTTCTATGGTCCACTATATCCCTAGGGTCATTCTGATCCAATCAGGATCCTAGACCACCAAACTTTGGGGAAAGGGACCCTAAGTAGCCCGAAGGCTAACTAGGCATAGGATTACTATGAATCCCATCCCAATATGTACATTTCATCTTTGCAAACATTACATGGGCCCACTGAGTTCAGGTTTAGCAAGTTCTGGCAACAGCCTATAATTTCCAACAGAGAACAGTCTCTCATACCCTGGGCAATGTCATAGCATAAACCTGGCCCCATGAACTGCTCTTAAAAGAGGAAACTGAATGACAATCAGGGCTATATCAAACCAGATGCTTTGTGATCATATATGATCTATGCTAAATCTTGAAGTAAATCCAGTCTAGTGTATCAGGAAAAAACCATAAAGCTTAGCTTTAAATATTAATTATATAAGTTTGAACTCCGATAGTTCTTTCAAAGTACATTAATATAAAAACACTATCACAGAAGTTATCTTATTATCAGATATAATAATAAAAAAACAGTACTAGAGAATATCCTGGTCAATGTAAGAGTTCATCATCTCTTCAGTATACTCATTTGGCAGCTTGTTAAAATCACATACAAACGCACCCGGCCTGGTGGCGCTGAGGCCTGAGGCGCTGGATGCCACTTCGTCAGTGACCCAGGTTGGAAATGACCTTGGGTCACTGGGGTACTAGCATGAGGGTGGGAGGGTGGGATCAGGATTCAGTGTTGGCTCTACCTTCAATGGTAAGGGGTGGGGTCACCTGCACATAGTCCTGCCATCACCGAATGAAGGTTTGGTGCCAGCACAGGTGGTTAATGGCATGACTGGAAGAGGGCCATCCTGAATGGCATGCATGCATGTATCTCCACATGCATGTGCTACATCAGGGACATGTGGGTGTAGGGGCCAGGAGAAAATCCTTAAAAAACACAGAAACTGTATATGGAAACAAAATCATGTTCAAAGTATATTTAGTAGGGTTGTTTATGAGAGTTTTATGCCATACTTCACTGAAGAACTCAAACCATTCTCAAACAGCTATTCAAACAGAACCAAAACCGCCCTCAGGTAATTTAACACTTCCATTTTTTCACCGCCATAAGTGACCATATGCCATGAGGAATTCAATGTCCATCAAACTATTCTGCCTACTTTCTGACCTCCTCTCAACCCAAAATGTATCAATCACTGTACCTCAAATCAGTTTTGCATTTTCGATTTGCTTTTAGTGATCAGAAATATATTAAATTTTGTATCACATGATCACAAACATTTAAGCCAGTAGTTACCATACTCTGAGTTATGCAGACAAGTGGCCATAAAATACAACTGGTAAATCAATGAAATTTCAAAGAAGACACCTGAAGTTCCTAAATTTGAAGCTGGGTGATACCTGAAAGAATGTAAATGCATGATTAATATGTTATTCTAGTAGCAGCCATGGCTGTTGACTGGAACCACTCCATCTCATATATGAATCATAAACCATTGCTTTAGATTCCTTTTGTCACACAAGCCATGAAGTATAAAATAAAAAGCAAAAGGAGAGAGTACCTGAAATGTAGAAACTTTTCAGGGAATACAGGGCATATTCATCATTACTGTATTTCAAAATCAATACATTAAAATAAAGTGAGCTCCAAAGTTTCCACCTCGATTCATTCTCTCTCTCAGAGAGTTGTGTATACAATTTGTCAGCAGTCAAAACTGCTCTCTCCATATGGATTTTCAACTCTGGATCTCTCCCCCATTCTCCCACTCATTAGTTCATTCATCAGTATTCCATTATTCAAATCAAATGATTATACCAGGAGTTTAAGGAATCCGTGAGTGCTATCTACCATATATCTCTTCCAGACCTCCAGCTCTTCACTTTAAAGCCCTCATCCACTTTGGTTCCCCATCTCCCAAGACTCCACATACACACCTGTAAAAAGAAAAAAGAATGAACGCTCCACTGAGTGTAGTAAATTTCACAACATTGGAGATACAGGACTCCCCCTCCTCAGTACTAGGCAATGATGGCATACCTTTTTGTTAAAAAAAAACATAGGCATATCAGCACAATATTTCCAGCTCTTCTTAATCCTCCATGTGTCTTGTCTCCATCACTTTAATTTAGTACTTCAACCAAAAGGACGCCAGAAAACTTAGCTGAGGGTCAACACCACCACCGTTCAACAATGAGCTCGGTTCTTTTCCATTTAAGTTTTACAATAAAAAGCTCATTTTTGCAAATCAAGAGCAAAAACAATGTCAGTTCCATTCAACAAATATAAAACTGAAAGAGAATAAAAATATTTTTAACTAAAACATTAAAATGCCAAACAGCAGGAAAGAATGTAGAGAGAAGCATGGAGCAGAGCAGCACTGCAGCCATCTTGCCGTTGCCCCCCCCCCCTCGCTTCTCTAGATTGTTGACCAGATAAGTGCACTAGACAAACAAATGCATATTTTACAGAGACTGATACAGGGCAATGACAATTACTGTAACAAATATGAGCAAGAACAAGTAGTACGCCAGCCTTCTAGTTCATTCTTAGTGCTACTGTCTGCAGTGCTGATGACCCATGTTTGGGAATGAGCACGGTGCATTTGAGGGTCGCCCGGGTGGAGGTAGGATGAGCATCCGATGGACAGCTCTTCTCCTTCAGCCGGGAGGGTTGTGGTTTCCTGGCATGCTGGTGACTCCCAGTGGAGACTGGGTGTGCATCAACCAGAATCACCATTCAGTGGGCAGAGGCAACAACAGACATCTGCAGGTCATTTGCAGGAGCTCACATGACCTGTGCTGACATCATTGCTTGTCTGTGCCTCCTGAGGAAGCCTAAAGTAGAAACACACTTGGGCCAGCCACTCTGGAAAGTCCCTGGACCTCCACCCAAAATGATGCCCTAGGCATAAGCTTTGACTGGGGCCACAGTTGAATCCTGGTCTCTCCCCTAAGGGCCTCCAGCTCTAGGGGGCAAGCTGTGGGCCTTCGAAACCAGGTGGCCTGGGAGGATGCTGGGTTGCAGGATCCAAGCACTGAGGATGGGGTATATCCCCACCATAGCCCAAGGGAGAAAAATAATTGAAATAAAAACCTATAAGTAGTGCTGTGTGAAAATAAAATTTCACCAGTGGAATTACTGTGAAAGTCAGAATTTCACTTCCACAAAATTTCGGAATGCACTTTGCCAACATTCACTGAAATTCTAACTTAGAACTGTGGAATTAATGTACAAATTTCAGATTAATGTATTAAACTGCTGAATTTCTTTTTTTAGAGCACTCTGACATGCACTTTGAGAGAGCCTGGGACAGGTGTTTTTGTGTGTGAGAGAGTATTGGTAGGCACTGATCTATGAAAGTTTAGAATGCTATCAGTGGTGTCAGTGCACTGCACAGCACAAGTGTACTATGGATAAAAGGCATGTTGGTTCTGAGCTGAGAATGGCTGACGTTGCTATAGTGATTTATAATAAACAATGGCATGACAGGCTGCGTATTACTGTGGGATAATTGCACACCTTGAGTGTATTGTGAGGTGTGACACATAGCTGTATGCCTTCAACCACCATATGCTGTTAGTGATCTTACGTCATAATGCATACACTGGCATATCTTGAAGTGATTACAAAACAGATCCAAGATTTCATTGGGGGCCGGGGGATAAATGCTCATGAATAAAATATGCTAAATAATTTTAATGATTGTTTTAGTGTTACAGTATTCATCCAGCTCAAACATCAGATGTACAAAGAAATAATTACCTACCCTCAGCCTAACCTGGCCCTGCACTTCAGCCACCACACAAGATCTTCCATTTTGATTATGATAAACTCCATTCCAGCAACATTTCCAGGTTTGATAGCAACCCCCCACTCCATCCCTATGTACATCTTTATTTACATTAAAATTATAGCTAACCCAGCCTGCTAACATGGCAAACCCTTGCGCGATTTACAATTTTTTGTTAAAATTTTTATGTATTTATTTATTACTAGGATTACAAATACCCTTGAACAAAGGGTTCTTTTACAAAGGTACCGCATCAGCAATGAGTGCAAGCAAAACAGTGGTAAGATACAATACAAGGTCAGGAGGTTAACATAGAAGTATGCAGAGGTAAGATACAATACAGGTCAGGAGGTTAACTTAGTAGCAAAAGACAGTACGTGTGTATAGATTAGCACAGTATCAAACAGTCTGGCAAATAACAATGCACAATTAACAATACGGGTCTATATATATATATATATATATATATTAGAGGCAAAAAACTCCGTTTAATGCATTAGTTAGGGTTGTTCCACAGTGACAAAAGTGAGGAAATTCGCTGTTAGGGTTGAAAACCCTAACTCCGAATTCACCCCCCCAGCACCACACACACACAGACACACACACACATTCAAGTATGGGGGAGGACCAAGTCAACACAACCAATGACACATCCAGCAGCAGGTGACAGAAATAACAAACAATTGTCTAAATGTACCACGAGACATCCCCACCCACCTGACCAGGTACTGCATGCTCAGTGGAGATCAACAGCAAAACTGAGGCCATGTACACCAAACATATACATCCCTGATTGCAGCTGCACAGCACTACCACTTAGTAGTTGCATGGCCTTACCTACCGATGCCCCACACCAGACCACACCACTTGTAGGCCACCTGAGCAATAGAGTTCAGCAAAACCAAGGAGTTGTACAGGTATAATATCTCTGATTATAACAAGGATTTGAGAAATGTAGCTTTCTAATTGACTGTAAACATTGTAACAGCCTTATGTTTAGTTTTTATTAACATACATGTAGAGCCCAACCATATGATGAACATGGTTTAATGTTGTTTAAAAAACAGTTTTATTATGATAGCAATAAGCCACTCCCAGGTATTATGTCAATGGTCAGTTTATCACTGTCTAGCGACATGTGGCACTCGGATATGTCTCATTCAACATTAAACCCCTACAGGGTGATTAACAGACCATTTAACATAACTGCTGGTCATGCCTTATTGTTTAATTGTCTTTATGAGTAGATACTCTCCCTCTGCTAGGCACTGCAGCAGCTTTGCAACACAGTGTCCCCCAGTTACACCATACACTGTCTAGTTACTGGAGAATGGCTGTGAATATGAACTCATGAAGATGAACAGTGTAACTTGATCATCACAGTCATCGAAATCCTAGTGTGATTATAACTGACAGACTCAGTGATAGAGGATAACCCCTGCTGTCCTAGTACACTTACCCCATTATGAGTTAAATCAATACTAAAAGACATTCTGTTTATATCTACACCATACCTACTTGATTCCTGTTGTAGCAGAATTAACATAGTTATCACTTTGATAGCATCAGTGACAGAAGTGTGGCAAACCAAACAGTAGGCATACAGCCTGAGTATGAAACAACTGTTAAAAAATCACACTGTGTCCATAAGTGGCATAGATCACTCATTGCAACAATAGCAAATGTATTACTATTTGAATAAGTTAGTCATCACAGATGCAATGAGATTGTCTTTATCAGGTACAACATACTCAGTAAGTGCCTACAGGAAATCTATCCTATATACATGTCCGATACAGGTACATCATTGTTGGCTCAGTAGTGCTATGATATTTAGAAGTTGCTTGGCCTGATCCATGCAATTACAATCTTTCTTACAAAGAATACTTACTGCATCTTTAATATTGAAACACACTGAAGGTCTATGTATGTACATCAGCAGTACACCTTCATCAGTAAGAATGCATGTGATACTGGCAGTACCAATTTCACAGCATTGAACAGGCAATGCTTTTCCATACATTTACATCAGCCTCTCTATGTTGAGTAAACCATTGCAGTAAATGTACTACTATGTAAATCACCTACTAAATGTATCACTACTTTTATCTTGAGCATGCTAGTGTCTTGTAGTTAATTTATGTGCTTCTCTTAATTAATGTATACTCAGTAGTGTTAAAACCTTTCTACAACTGTCATCATGCACCTTTAGCATTTATATTGAATAACGACAGTACCGCTGTGGTGAGGTGTGGGAGCATCGGTAGGTAAGGCCATGCAACTACTAAGTGTGTACGTCGGTGCAGCTGCAATCAGGGATGTGTACGCTTGGTGTACATGGCCTCAGTTTTGCTGTTGATCTCCACTGAGCATGCAGTACCTGGTCAGGTGGGTGGGATGTCTCGTAGTACATTTAGACAATCGTTTGTTATTTCTGTCACCTGCTGCTGGATGTCTGTCATTGGTTGTGTTGACTTGGTCCTCCCCATACTTGAATGTGTGTGTGTGTGTGTCTGTGTGTGTGTGGTGGTGTGGGTGACTGGAGTTAGGGTTTTCAACCCTAACAGTGAATTTCCTCACTTTTGTCGCTGTGGAACAACCCTAACTAATGCATTAAACGGAGTTTTGCCTCTAATTTCCTTTTTGAGAATGATATTGAGAAATAGTGAATGTAGGGCCCCTGTATGCCCCGCCAACATGATGTCTTGTGGCATAGTAACAGGAGCAGCAATGCAAACAGAAATGCTAACAGTGGCACACATGGTAACACAAGCGTGAATGAGAACAGAAAGGGTAACGCATATGGTGGCGAGATGGGAACGTGTGCCACGGATGTCTTGTCACATAGTAACATGGTGCCTGTAAATGGAAATGTCAATGGGCATGGTGGACGCAAAGTGAAACAGAAAGAGAACAGCACGGTACACACAAATGGCAAGAAAAGTATCAGAAACGCAAGCGCAAATGAAAACACAAAGGATGACGAATGGGAAGTATTGGGTGTGTATTGGGACTATCAGCTCCAACTCTCACCCCATGACATGTGTAAAGGCAGAAGTATAGGAGAATGGGGTGAGAGTTAGACCCATGATCCCAATGCACACCCCAATGCCGGTTGGGGGGGGGTGGGGGGGTGTTCAACCTCACAGCGAATTTCCTCACTTTTGTCGCTGTGGAACAACCCTAACTAATGCATTAAACTGAGTTTTTTGCCTCTAATTTCCCTTCTTTTTGAGAATGATAACAAGAAATAGTGAATGTAATGCAGCGGCGGGAGCGCGGTGCCCTCTGGGCCCCACGCTCCCACCGCATAATGCGGTGGCGGGCAGCAACGCAAGCAGAAATGCTAACAGTGGCGCACATGGTAACACAAGCACAAATGAGAACTGAAAGGGTAACGCACATGGTGGCGTAGACAGGAATGGTCTGCCACGTGATGTGTTGTCACATAGTAACATGGTGCCTGCAAACAGAAATGGCAATGGGCATGGTGATGTAAAGTGAAACAGAAAGATAAACAGTACTGTAGACAGAAATGGCAAAAAGTAACAGAAACGCAAGCGCAAATGAAAATGCAAAGGATAACGCACATGGTGGCGCAGACGTCAACGGTAAGTGAAATGGGTACGGAACCGCAAGTGGAAAGGGAAACAGTAACAGTAATGTAAGCGCACAGGCTGGTTTCCCCCAAAACCTGCATTGAGAAAGACAGTGAGTACAGATAATGTATGCAAAATAATGAGTATCGGCGCAGAAAATGAGATCTTGGAATACTAAATACATTATATCTCAGGAACCGTACGACGTAGAAACAAAACTTAAAAGTCATATTATTTACAACTGTCCTGGCTAATTTGGATCTTAGCCCCAATGGGGACTAAGAAGTTTTCCAACGAAAAGTCCGTATCTCGCACCGTTTCCGAGATACGGGCCCTGAAAGGCGTGGCCAACGCCGTAATGTAATCCAAAGGGAAAAAGAGAAAAGTTTGGAGCTCCATAACTTTGCCTCCCTGTAATGTTTTTTCACCAAACCACTGAAAGGCACATCAGTGGGCAGTTGGCTGTCTTCCCTCCAAATTTCAGGAAAAAATACCTAACCGTTATTTTGCAGCAGGGATCCAAAGGATTTCTGTTATGCATTGGGCACCGTAATGTTATCCTAAGGGAAAAACTGTCAACTTCGGAGTGCAGTAACTTTGCCACCCTGCAATATTTTTTCACCAAACCACTGAAAGGCACATCTGTGAGCTGTTGGCTGTCTTCCCTTCAAATTTCAGGAAAAAAGACCAAACTGTTATTTTGCAGCAGGGATCCAAAAGATTTCTGTAATGTGTCGGGCGCCGTAATGTTATCCTATGTAAAAAAATGTCAACTTTGGAGTGCCATAACTTTGCCGCCGTGTAATATTTTTTCAATACAGCACTGAAAGGCACATCTGTGAGATGTCGGCTCCGTTCCCTCCAAATTTCAGCTCAAAACTCCCAACGGTTCTTTTGCAGCGCAGTGCCAAAGAATTGCTGTCATTTTCCCACAGACTAGAAAACTACTGTCGCAATTTGTGAAAGCTTTCGAAAAAATTTGCGACACTTTCGTGAGCACGAAAGTAATTTGCGAAAGTACTTTTTCCAGAAATTTGAAAAACATATTTCTGGGGTGTTTACCACAAAATAAAGACATGGCAAGCATCCTCAGGGCCGACTAGGTGAATACAAAAAAAATTAGGTTGCTAGAGGGTCCCAAATTTAAATGCCAACCATTTTTCTGATCACCAACTGAAAACAAAATAGCTGATTTGCGAAAGTAACAGGCCCATTTGTGAAAGTAAAAATGTATTTGCGAAAGTGTTGAACTTTTGATAACTTTTCCCATTGACTTATAATGGGAAACTATTTTTTGAATAACTTTTGAACCGTTTAATATTTTTTCACAAAATCTTCGAAAGGCACATTGAGGACCCTGGCCGCATGTTCCCTAAAGATTTTTGGCTGGTCTCGCAAACCGTACGACCTGTAGGCGCGATCATAGAATTCCAGAAAACCGTAAACGCGCGCACAGATCACACTTAATAACTCCGCAGCCGTATATCTGACCAGTACAAAACTTGGCAGATCCCAAGGCCTATGGTGCTTGATCATAAATTCCAAATTTCAGACAAATCCATCAAACGGTTGCAAAGTTATTAAGGTGCAAAGCTTTGGGGTTTAACATAGAAATGGCTCCTCAACCCTAACTATGGTAGCACTACCGTGCTACCACAATATATATATATATATTAGAGGCAAAAAACCCTGTTTAATGCATTAGTTAGGGTTGTTCCACAGTGACAAAAGTGTGGAAATTCGCTGTTAGGGTTGAAAACCCTAACTCCGAATTCCCCCCCCCAGCACCACACACACACACAGACACACACACACATTCAAGTATGGGGGAGGACCAAGTCAACACAACCAATGACAGACATCCAGCAGCAGGTGACAGAAATAACACACAATTGTCTAAATGTACTACGAGACATCCCCACCCACCTGACCAGGTACTGCATGCTCAGTGGAGATCAACAGCAAAACTGAGGCCATGTACACCAAGCGTACATCCCTGATTGAGGCTGCACACAACGTACCACACTTAGTAGTTGCATGGCCTTACCTACCGATGCCCCACACCACACCACACCACTTGTGGTGGGCCACCTGAGCAATAGAGTTCAGCAAAACCAAGGAGTTGTACAGGTATAATATCTCTGATTATAACAAGGGTTTGAGAAATGTAGCTTTAATTGACTGTAAACATTGTAACAGCCTTATGTTTAGTTTTTATTAACATACATGTAGAGCCTAACCATATGATGAACATGGTTTAATGTTGTTTAAAAAACAGTTTTATTATGATAGCAATAAGTCACTCCCAGGTATTATGTTAATGGTCAGTTTATCACTGTCTAGCGACATGTGGCACTCGGATATGCCTCATTCAACATTAAACCCCTACAGGGTGATTAACAGACCATTTAACATAACTGTTGGTCATGCCTTATTGCTTAATTGTCTTTATGAGTAGATACTCTCCTCTGCTAGCACTGCAGCAGCTTTGTAACACAGTGTCCCACCCAGTTACACCATACACTGTCTAGTTGCTGGAGAATGGCTGTGAATATGAACTCATGAAGATGAACAGTGTAACTTGATCATTACAGTCATCGAAACCCTAGTGTGATTATAACTGACAGACTCAGTGATAGAGGATAACCCCTGCTGTCCTAGTACATTTACCCCATTATGAGTTAAATCAATACTAAAAGACATTCTGTTTATATCTACACCATACCAACTTGATTCCTGTTGTAGCAGAATTAACATAGTTATCACTTTGATAGCATCAGTGACAGAAGTGTGGCAAACCCAAACAGTAGACATACAGCCTGAGTATGAAACAACTGTTAAAAAAATCACACTGTGTCCATAAGTGGCATAGATCACTCATTGCAACAATAGCAAATGTATTACTATTTGAATAAGTTAGTCATCACAGATGCAATGAGATTGTCTTTATCAGGTACAACATACTCAGTAAGTGCCTACAGGAAAATCTATCCTATATACATTTCCGATACAGGTACGTCATTGTTGGCTCAGTAGTGCTATGATATTTAGAAGTTGCTTGGCCTGATCCATGCAATTGCAATCTTTCTTACAAAGAATACTTACTGCATCTTTAATATTGAAACACACTGAAGGTCTATGTATGTACATCAGCAGTACACCTTCATCAGTAAGAATGCATGTGATACTGGCAGTACCAATTTCACAGCATTGAACAGGCAATGCTTTTCCATACATTTACATCAGCCTCTCTATGTTGAGTAAACCATTGCAGTAAATGTACTACTATGTAAATCACCTACTAAATGTATCACTACTTTTATCTTGAGCATGCTAGTGTCTTGTAGTTAATTTATGTGCTTCTCTTAATTAATGTATACTCAGTAGTGTTAAAACCTTTCTACAACTGTCATCATGCACCTTCAGCATTTATATTGAATAACGGCACAGTACCAGTTGTGGTGTGGTGTGGGGCATCGGTAGGTAAGGCCATGTAACTACTAAGTGTGGTACGTTGTGTGCAGCTGCAATCAGGGATGTGTACGTTTGGTGTACATGGCCTCAGTTTTGCTGTTGATCTCCACTGAGCATGCAGTACCTGGTCAGGTGGGTGGGGATGTCTCGTAGTACATTTAGACAATCGTTTGTTATTTCTGTCACCTGCTGCTGGATGTCTGTCATTGGTTGTGTTGACTTGGTCCTCCCCCATACTTGAATGTGTGTGTGTGTCTGTGTGTGTGTGGTGCTGGGGGTGAATTCGGAGTTAGGGTTTTCAACCCTAACAGTGAATTTCCTCACTTTTGTCGCTGTGGAACAACCCTAACTAATGCATTAAACGGAGTTTTTTGCCTCTAATTTCCCTTTTTTTTGAGAATGATATTGAGAAATAGTGAATGTAAGGGCGCGCGCCCGCCACATGATGTCTTGTGGCATAGTAACAGGAGCAGCAATGCAAACAGAAATGCTAACAGTGGCACACATGGTAACACAAGCACGAATGATAACAGAAAGGGTAACGCACACGGTGACGTAGACGGGAACGGTGTGCCACGTGATGTCTGGTCACATAGTAACATGGTGCCTGTAAATGGAAATGTCAATGGGCATGGTGATGCAAAGTGAAACAGAAAGAGAAACAGTGCGGTACACACAAATGGCAAAAAAGTAACAGAAACGCAAGCGCAAATGAAAACGCAAAGGATGACGCATGTGGTGGCATTGGCGTGTGCATTGGGATCATCAGCCCTAACTCTCACCCCATGACCTGTGTAAAGCAGCAGAAGTATAGTAGAATGGGGTGAGAGTTAGGACTCATGATCCCAATGCACACCCCAATGCCGATTGGGGGTGGGTGGTTGTGCAAGGGGTTTTCAACCCTCACAGTGAATTTCCTCACTTTTGTCGCTGTGAACAACTCTAACTAATGCATTAAACTGAGTTTTTGCTCTAATTTCCTTCTTTTTGAGAATGATAACAAGAAATAGTGAATGTAATGCAGCAGCGGAGCTTGGTGCCCTCTGGGCCGCTGGCCCCATCAAGAGATAATGCGGTGAGTGGAGCGTGAGCCCTTGGGCCCCACGCCCCACCACATGATGTCTTGTGGCATACTAACAGGGACAGCAACGCAAACAGAAATGCTAACAGTGGCGCACATGGTAACACAAGCACGAATGAGAACAGAAAGGGTAACGCACATGGTGGCGTAGACGGGAATGGTCTGCCACGTGATGTGTTGTCACATAGTAACATGGTGCCTGCAAACAGAAATGGCAATGGGCATGGTGATGTAAAGTGAAACAGAAAGATAAACAGTACTGTAGACAGAAAATTGCAAAAAATAACAGAAACGCAAGCGCAAATGAAAACGCAAAGGATAACGCACATGGTGGCGCAGACGTCAACGGTAAGTGAAACAGGTACGGAACCACAAGCGGAAAGGGCAACAGTAACAGTAATGTAAGCGCACAGGCTGGTTTTCCCCAAAACCTGCATTGAGAAAGACAGTGAGTACAAATAATGTATGCAAAATAATGAGTATCGGCGCAGAAAATGAGCTCTTGGAATACTAAATACATTATATCTCAGGAACCGTACGACATAGAAAAAAAATTTAAAAGTCATATTATTTACAACTGTCCTGATTATTTGTATCTTGGCCCCACATTGGGGCTAAGAAATTTCAGACAAAAGTCCAGATCTCGCACCGCTTCCGAGATACGGGCCCTGAAAAGCGCGGCTAACGCCGTAATGTTATCCTATGGGAAAAAAGAAAAGTTCGAGCACCATAACTTTGCCTCCTGTAATGTTTTTTCACCAAACCACTGAAAGGCACATCTGTGGCTGTTGGCTGTCTTCCTCCAAATTTCATGAAAAGACCAAACCGTTATTTTGCAGCAGGGATCCAAAGGATTTCTGTTATGCGTTACGTCATAATGTTATCCTATGGGAAAAATGTCAACTTTGGAGTGCCGTGAATTTGCCGCCGTGATATTTTTTCACCAAACTACTGAAAGGCACATTCTGGGCTGTTGGCTGTCTTCCCTCCAAATTTCAGGAAAAAGACCAAACCGTTATTTTGCAGCAGGGTGCCAAAAGATTTCTGTAACAGCGTCAGGCGCCTTAATGTTATCCTATGGGAAAAACTGTCAACTTTGGAGTGCTGTAACTTTGCCGCCGTGTAATTTTTTTTCAATACAACACTGAAAGGCACATCTGTGAGATGTCGGCTCCGTTCCTTCTATATTTCAGCCCAAAACTCCCAACGGTTATTTTGCAGTGCAGTGCCAAAGAATTGCTGTCGTTTTCCCACAGACTAGAAAATTACTGTCGCAATTTGAGAAAGCTTTCGAAAAAATTTGCTACACTTTCGTGAGCACGAAAGTAATTTGCGAAAGTACTTTTTCCAGCAATTTGAAAAACATATTTCTGGGGTGTTTTACCACAAAATAAAGACATGGCAAGCATCCTCAGGGCCCGACTAGGTGAATACAAAAAAAATTAGGTTGCTAGAGGGTCCCAAATTTAAATGCCAACCATTTTTCTGATCACCAACTGAAAACAAAATGACCGATTTCGAAAGTAACAGGCCCATTTAGAAAGTAAAATGCATTTGTGAAAGTGTTGAACTTTTGTTAACTTTTCCCATTGACTTATAATTGGAAACTGTTTTTTTAATAACTTTTAAACCATTTAATATTTTTTCACGAAATCTTTGAAAGGCACATCAGAGACCCTGCTGCATATTTCCCTGAAGATTTTAGGCCAGTCACGCAAACCGTACGACCTGTCGCGACCACAGAATTCCAGAAAAGCGTAAACGCGAGCACAGATCACAATTAATAACTCCGCAGCCGTATATCCAACCAGTACGAAACTTGGTAGATCTCAAGGCCTATGGTTCTTGATCATAAATTCCAAATTTTAGGCAAATCCATCAAATGGTTGCAAAGTTATTAGTGCAAATTTTTGGGTTTAACATAGAAATGGCTCCTAAACCCTAACTATGGTAGCACTACCGTCTACCATAATATATATATATATATATATATATATATATATATATATATATATATATATATATATATATATAGCAAGACACAGATACAAATGAAAACCATCCTAGGGTTTACAGAAGTGGAGCAAGGGTGGAGGATGAAGGGGATGGGTGGGGAAAAGGGGGTAGACAGTCAAGGATTTGACATTGTCATATGCAAGAACACAAAGATAAGTGCTAAGCAGTATGGGGTTGAGCAACAAGAGATAGGGTGATAAGGAGGGGGAGACAGGAGGAGAGGAGCAGGAGAGGGGTGGAATGGTAGGTGGGAGGTGAGATGGGGCAGAATGGTAGATGGGGGAGTAGCAGGGGATGGAGGGGGGAGAGAAGTGGGGAGGGTAGCAAGGGAGGAGAGAAGAGGAGGGAGATGTGAAACAAAGCCGCAAGCCTAGGCAGAACAGTCACAACTGCTGAGGTCAGTGAGGTGCTGGCAGAGTTTATGTTTGAATGGGCCAAGCTTCTTTTCAGGTGCAATTTCAGGAGGAAGGTTGTTTAGCAGAAGGGGGGCCCTGGTGTGGAAAGCATGTTGAGCCTGGTTGGTATGGCAGAATGGAATGATAAATGTTGGTTTGAGGGAACTGTGCGCAAAATGTGCAGTGACTGCTGGCAACATTAAGGCATGAGTTGCAGGGAGTGTGAGGTTAAGACAAATTTTCTTTTCCAGTAGGCAGGTTTAGTAGGCAAGTCTACTATTTAGATTGAGCCAGTTGGATTGCTTGTAGAGATCACAGGTATGCGTATGCCTCCCTGCACCAGTGAGAAGTCTACAGCATTTGTTAAGGGCTATCTTGACCTGTTTTAGGGTGGTATCAATGGCAGCCCCATAGAAGACAAGCCCATAATCAATGATGGGTAGGACTAAGGCAGTTATGACTGCACACATAGCTTCTTTGATAAGACAGCGATGGTGGCAGTAGAAGACCCAAATTCTTGAGTTGACTGATTTTGAGATGTGTTGAACATGTGAGCTGAAAGACATTGTGCAATCAAGGGGAATACCACGGTATTTAAACTCCTGCACTTGTTCAAGTGTCTGTTCAAGTTCATTTTGTATGGTGAAGTTTATGGATCTGTATTTGCTGTGAGAGCTATAGAACAGCATAGACTTTGTTTTTTTGTAAGTCATCAACAGCTTATGTTGGAGAAGCCAGGTTTCAACTGGGCCGAAGTTCATCTGTGGCACCTTGGAGAGTGAGACGGGGTCAGTATGGGAGGAAAAGAGGACTGCATCATCGGCATAGAGTATTAAGTTATTATTGCAAGCTGCAGGAAGGGTATTGATGAAAAGGCTGAAAAGTAACGGGCCAAGGATGGAACCCTGGGGTATACCAGAGCAGACAGGAAGGGTACTTGAGAGAGACTCAACGATTTTGACTTTTTGGCTCCTTGCTGAGAGGTAGCTTTCAAACCATTTGGTTACATCATTAGGAAGTCCAAGGGAGGAGAGTGAGTGAAGTAGGAGCTGATGGTTCACGGTGTCAAATGCCTTGGTCAAATCAATGAACACCGCATCCAGTAGGTGGCCAGTGTCAGTCGCCTTATGAATATGGCTGGTGAAGTCAAGCAGGGCAGTGGTAGTACTATGGTCTTTTCTAAAGCCATGTTGCAGGCAGAGCAAGTTATATTTGTTGAGGTGTTCAGACAACTGGTAGCTACAATTCATTCCAATGCCTTGAAGAGTGGTGGGAGGATAGAGATAGGGCAGTAGTTAGAGAGAAGAGACCTATCACCACTTTTATGAATGGGTGTGACCACTGCTGATTTCCAGAGCTGAGGAAATTGTGTATGAGAGAGTGAAAGATTCAGAAGTTTAGTGAGAGATTGTAGGACAACAATGGAGAGAGAGAGAGAGGAGTTTGAGGTCAAGGGTATTGCTGCTGAAACTGACTTTGCTTAGCACTTTGTTAAGATATCTTTTAGCTTCAGACATGGATACCTTCTTAAAGTAGAACGGGGGGGGGATATTACTGTGGAGATTGACTTTATTATCGAGGCAGTGCCTGGCAGAGTTGTCAAAGAAGTTGAGGGGAAGGACACTGCTTAGATCAGTGAATGTGATATTAATGGAGTCTGCTATTTCTTTGGGGTCCTGTACAGTGAAGCCATTAACCTCAATCATAGTGGGGGAGGATTTGCTTGGTTTACCTGTGAGGCTCTTGATGTTCTCCCAGAAGGGTTTGCTATTTCTCTAGGAGTTAGTAAGATCCTGGTTGTAGAAGACCTGCTTCGCTCATTGTATAGCTATAGTGAACTGGTTCCTAGCAGCCTTATAGAGCTGCATATCGTGTGGTTTCCCTGAGTCCATGGCTTGGTGCCAGAGGTTATCTTGGTTTCGCATCATGGAGAAGAGTTTGGAGTTAATCCAGTGATTCATGTAAGATTGAATTTTGCATTTACATAGGGGGGCAAAACCTTTACAAACTTTGTTAAACTGGGCAATTAAGAAGTCAAGTGCTTGGTCGACACTGCTCAAGGAGTCCAGGGGTGTCCAGTCAACTGTTGACAGGGCAGCAAGGAATTGTGGAAGCTTTCCTTTTGTTAAGATTATTTTATAGGAGAAAGAGGACTTAGATTTAGGTGCCTTGTTTGACCAGTGGCAAATAACTGGGAAGTGATCACTGAGGACATCTGGGAGAACTTCCGTGTTAGTGATTCTGCTGGGATGACAGATGAGGATTAGGTCAAGTAAGGAGCTACTACAAGACTTATAATTAAACCCAATGGGAGAGGTGACCATTTGAGTAATGTCTAGGGCAGTAATGGCATCCTTATGTGGGTTGGCTTCTGAAGCTAGCCAGTTAACATTTAGGTCATCCATTACATTGTCTCGCCATGGGAGGTGCTGTTGTCCATGAAGTCTGTGATCATTTGGAAGCCTGTAACATGTTCACGTATGGGGGATATATACTGATGCAACTGTGAGGGATTTTCCCTGCTGGCCCAGTATTATTTTGACTGCTAGGATTTGAGAGTTGTTTGCAGAGGGGGGTAATGACATGACTAGCCCTTTAAGAGTTTCCCTTAAATAAATGGCGCAGCCACCCCCTTTCTTGGCAATTCTGTCGAGTTAGAACAGGGCATTGCCTGGAATGGATACAGCATTATCTGGGACCTTAGGAGAGAGCTAAGTTTTGTTAAGGGCCATAACGTCCAGCCTATGTTGTAACACCCAGACTTGGAGTGCATCAAGCTTAACTGGCAGGCTGCAGATGTTAAAAGTCACCAGTTTGATGGAGCCTTCTTTCTTGTGTCGTTCGTATGCTGAGGTGGGCAGACCGGGGTTTGGGTGTACATTCCCAGTTAAGAGTAGGAGGAGAAGTGCAATCCTAGCAAGATAGTGAGCAAGGAGCTTGTGAGCCAAATACTAAACACTTACCAATTATCATTTACAGTGGTGCCATACCCTAACACATTTCCCACCTTCAATATTAAATTAATTGGATGCTCCTATTACCTATTTCAAAAAGACCCTCATTGCTTTCAGGATCATAGAGTTCCTCCATATAACATGCCACCATCACAAGCCATCCAATGAATTTACCACATTTCTTGCAACATCCCTTCTTCCACACTTACAGTTGTGCAAGTCCTTGACCACCCATTTCACCACAGGTGTTGATTCAAATCTTGGCTCTTCCTGCCCACTTTAATACTCACCAATTGCTGTTGCTATCTGAACTTAATTCCCTCCAGAGTCAGTATGCAGTGCCTGTACATCTCTATAGATTTGGTGACTCCCAACACTCCATATGTGCAGTGACTCACAATAGATGTTTACTGCAGGCAGTTGTAGTCATACCTCTCAACTGTCCCTGCTCTTGCGTCAACATTTTACTCTGCACCTTGTGACTGAACAGTGTGGGTTGTAAGCACAAAATAATGTCAAAAATTAAAGTTACAGACTTGTTTTTCTTCAGAAAATGCATCTTACACTAATCTCCTTATTCTGTTAGCTTTCTGACTGAATATTATAAATTTTTAAGATATACGAACAGACCACTTCTCATTGCAGCTAAGTCACTGCCAGGCATATTTTAAATCAAGGATGGAAATGAGAAAAGAAAAGTGTGGCCCACCGGAAATTGAACCCAGACCCCTGGCAATACCATTCCAGCACTCTAACCATTAAGCTATGGGCTCACATGTTCAGCAGTCCTTAGGCTTTCCTTAAATCCACACAAATTCCTTTCTCAAGGGCTGCGTAATCCTGCAACTTAGGAACATATCAGAAATATAAACATACCAGTTCTCAGTGCAGCTAAGCCCCTGCCAGGCACATTTTGGATCAAGGATGGAAATGAGAAAGGAACAGTGTGGCCCACTGGGAATTGAACCCAGATCCCTGGTAATACCGTTCCAGTGCTCTAACCATTAAGCTATGGGCTCATGTGGTAAGTTTCTAAGTTTCTAAGTTGCAGGATTGTGCAACACTTGAGAAAGGAATTTGTGTGGATTTAAGGAAAGCCTAAGGCCTACTAATCATGTGAGCCCATAACTTAATGTTTAGAAAACTGTAACGGTATTATCAGAGATCTGGGTTCAGTTCCCGGTGGGCCACACTTTTCCTTTCTCATTTTCACATTTTTTATATGTGTCCCTGATTTTGGGTCTTTGTCCCTGATTTTTTATGCCTTGTCCCTTATTTATGAGGCAACAGGTTGAGAGATATGCTTGTAGTTCCAGTGGTCTCTGAGCCTAACAGAGGCCTGCATCAGGAGTCAGCTCATCTTTGGAAATGTACTATACTGGATACAGTGGGACTATGTTCAGAGGGCAGTAGCAGTGGGGGAGTATGAAAGTGGGCAACCTGGGTCCAGATTTTAATAGTAAGTAAGTAAAGTAAAAATTTATTTTTAAGCGCTTTTCAATATCAAAGCGCTGTACAGATAAAACAATTAAAACACATACAAAATACATACATATGACACAACAGCAACAATAACAATATAATTACAATGAAATACAGTAAATCACTTCCCATATGCCATTTGAAATAAATAAGTTTTTAATTCTGACTTAAAGCTGGGCATCATGAGAGTGAGTTTTATGTTTAGGGTCTTGTACTGTGTGAGAATGGTGTGGGTCAAGATCTGTTTTTTAAATAGTAAGTTTGGTGAAGGGTTTACAATGGCAGTATATTGTATGAAGGGACTTTTGATGTTGGAAGCAATGGAAGGTTTTTTAAATGGGCTGTAGTATCTCCTATCTATGGACTATTTTCTTACATTTGCTTAAGGTACCACCTCAGAATTTATACATTCTTCACTGTCTTTTAGTGATTGTCCTTGGTAAGTACCTTGTTTTATATTTCCTTTCCTTATTTATTAATTATGTTTCTGAAATGTGCATCTAACAGATCACAGGCTGCCCTCTTAAGATGCAGTATTTAAGTTTCATTGGGAGCTAGTCATACAGCAGGACACAACAAGAACTCAGTATGTAGTACAGTACAAAATGACAGAGGAAATGCTGGTTCTGAAGGGCTACCCAAATTGTAGTCAGTTATACTTACTATGTACTATATGTATAGTAGCAATTATATGTATGGCAGCAGTAGTGGATATTATTCATACAGTTGGTAATGGGTGATAACCACATGCATTGAAGGTTGCCTCTTTGTATGCATGGGTGATATGGACAGCTAGGATTGTTACATAAAACTGTAAATACCAGGGGTGGATAAGAAGCGGGTACAGGTAGGAGAATATCTAAATGGATCATTAAACTTTTCAGTCAGGAAGTATTGGGAATGAAAAAGAAGGGGTTTTAGGTGGGAGGGTATCTACCTTGATCTTTGAGCTGTTCAGTCACTAAATATTGTGAGGGATAAGAAGGAGTTTATGTGGAATGGTATCATTATGGATCTTTGAGCTGTTTGATAAGCAAATATTGGGGGTGTTTAAGAAAGGGGTCCAGGTAGGAGGGCAAAATCATGGATCTTTCAGCTGTTCCTTTAGTAGGTATCATTGATGGATAAGAGGGGATAAAGGTGGACGTGTATCTGTATGTATATTTAAGCTGTTCATTCTGTAAATATTGAGGGTGGATAAGAAAGGGGTTCATGTGGGTGGGTGTCGATGTAAGTCATTGAGCTAGTTATACAGTATGTATCGGGGGTGGACAATAAGGAGGTTTAGGTGTTAGGGTATCTGTATGAGCCCTTCTGCTGTTCAATCAGTATATACTGGGAGTGGATAAAAGGTAGGGGGGGGTAGATGGGAGATAGCTACATGGATCATTGAGTTGTTCAGTCAGTAAATATTAAAGGTGCATAAGAGGGGGGGTTCAGGTGGGAGGGTATCTACATAGATCTTTGAGCTATTCAATCACTAAATATTGTGAGGGATAAGAAGAGGGTTCCAAAGCCAGCCCACCAGTGCAGCAGTAGCGCTACTACCTGCAACGCTTTGACCCGGATTTGGGAATGAGCGCAGTGCATCAGAGGGTTGACTGAGGGGAAGGCTGGATGAGCATCCCATGGACTGCTCTCTTCCTCTGGGGAGGGTGGGTGGTGGCATGCAATGTACAAGTGACACTCAGCAGAGTCTGGGTGTACATCAGCTGAGACCGTGAAATTAGGAAAGGCGTCATCGGTGGACATCTGGAGAGAGTGCGTGGGAGCATGCACATCTAAGTGTGATGTCATTACATGTCTGCATCTTCAGGGGCAACCATACAAAAAAAAGCCCTAAGAGCAGTGCAAAATGATGTTGTCATGCCTCCTCTCCTAAGTGATGCCCTCAGCATAAGTGTCAGCTGGACTTCAATGCAGATATTGGTCTCTCCATTGGGAGTCCTGCCATAGTGGGTAAGTTGTGGGCCAGGGTGGGACTTCAAGGGGCAAAGACAGGGGTACATCCCCACCTGTGCCATGGTGGAAATAGAATTGCAAAAGAAAAAGAAAGGGATCAGGTGGGAGGACACTATTATGGAACTTTTAGCTGCTCTTTTAGTAAATATTGGGATTGATAAGAAGGGAACAGGAGGTAGTGCATCTACATGGATACATGAGCTGTTCTGTCAGTAATTATTGGAATGGATAAGAAGAATTTTCTGGTGAGAAGGTGTCTATGTAGATCTTTGAGTTATTCATTTAGTAAATATTGACAGTGGACAAGAAGAGCATTAAGGTGGGAGGGCATCTGCATGGGTCTTTGTGCTCTTCGGTCAGTAATTCCTGGGCGTGGAGAAGAAGGGGGGTTTAAGTGAGATAGCTGCATGGATTGTTGAGCTGTTCAGTCAGTAAGTATTGAGGGTGGATCAGAAAGGCAGGTGGTCATAATGTCATGGTCAAAACCGCACATCACAATAATGCCGCACAGAAAACAGCATGCAGCAAAATTAGATCTAGTAAATATGCCAACCTTACTACAAACGTGCACACTGCTAGGGACAATACGGAATGTTTGTTAATGCAGGGTGCTCCACACCCACACCCACCAAACTAATATAATTCCAAGGGGGTATGGACCAAGGGGAAAAGGGAATACTCAGAGCGGGTGCACTTAGGGTTTTTTTTTGTAGAACACACAAAACAATCTTGGAGGACGGGGAATCAAACCCCGATCCCCTCCCCCACACCAGGTGCATATGCCTTAGCCACTCCACCATGGGAGCAGCTCGACCAAGCACAACACCTGTTTCTTCTTTAGACCTTCTTCCAGTTTGTAGAGTGTGACAGGAATAGCGGTAGTGTACTACTGCTATTGTACCCGTCGCTGTAATGCATTCCATACTATAGACTGCGCAATTTTTCATGTGCTTTTTCGGCAGTGCTATACTGACCTGGTACTAATTAGAAGGGGGAATAATGTGAAACATATCTACCTTAGAGCTGGGTAAAATTGAAAAATTCCAAATTGATGGAATTTTTGTGAAAGTTTGCAAAATTTTGCAAAATTGTGCAGACTTTTGAGGAATTTTCCAAAATTCTTTAATTGACTATAATTCAGTCTGTGTTACAGTTGGATGTCTAAAAGTTTCAATGCATCTTGTCTGGTAATGGCCCTAAAATCATGACCAGTTTAATAACATTTGGATGAGGGATGCAGATGTTCTAGGAGCTCAAAGTCTGGCAATTTAATATTCATGTCAACATTTCTGAAAATGTTTCTATGCTTACAACTTAGCCACCTTTGGAGCTACATAATTGAAAACTTAGATGCATACTTTCTTGGAAAAGTTATAGTAACTGCTAAATAGAGCAGTACTGCTTATATAAATTGTAAGTTTTAGCCATAACCTGCCTCCTGACATGACTTCCTAGGTTCGCTTCTGAACGTACTGTAGGCTGTCACCATGGCTGCATGATGCTCTGATGCTGGGCCATACAGGGTCCCTTAAAGCCTAATATTTGGGGTCAATGAACCTAACAACATTGGTGATAATACAATCTTTAGCTTTAGAAACATAGAAACATAGAAGTTGATGGCAGATAAAGACCCCTTTGGCCCATCCAGTTTGCCCAATTTCCCTGCCTACTGTGCCACCGTAGCCCCTCAATGATCTGCAGTCGTCCCCACCCCCTGTGTTACTTCCAAGGTCCCCTTGTATCTGTCCAATATAAGCTTGAAGCCTGCAACCTCTTTGGCACCCACCACTTCTGCTGGGAGGCTGTTTCAGACTTACACCACCCTCTCTGTGAAGAAATATTTCCTCACATCCCTTCTGAGTCTGCACCCCTCCAGCTTCATACCATGACCCCTTGCCCTCAAGTCTGTCTTTCTATGGAAAATGCTACCTTTCTGTACCTTATTAATACCTGTTATGTACTTGAATGTTTGTATCATACCTTTCCTTTCCCTTCTTTCCTCCAGTGAGTACATATTCAGTTTTCTCAATCTCTCCTCATAGGGCTTTTGATGCAGTCCCTGCACCATCCTGGTTGCCTGCCTCTGTCACCTCCACCCTAGCTATGTCCTACCAGAGGTGGGGCCTCCAGTACTGGACATAGTACTCGAGGTGTGGTCTTACCAGTGACTTGTACATGAGCAATATTACCTCCTTCTTCCTACTGGTGATACCTCTCCCTATGTATGCCAGCATTCTACTAGCCTTTCCCACAGCCTTTTCAATGTGCATGGCTACCTTCAGGTCATCAGAAATGATTACCCCCAGGTCCCTTTCCTGTTTGGTGGTTGCCAGCACCATGCCTGCCAATTGATATATAGTCCCTGGGTTTCAGTGCCACAAGTGCATGATTTTACACTTTTTAGCACTGAAACTCATCTGCCAAACTCTTGAACATTCTTCTAACTTGAACAAATAGTTCATTTTTTCCACCCCCCCTGATGTGTTTACCCTGTTGCAGATTTTTGTGTCATCCACAAACAGGCAGACATTCCCTTCTAGGCCTTCTACAATGTTGCTAATGAAGACATTGAAGAGGACCCAGCCTAGTACTGATCCCTGAGGCACCCCACTGCTCAGCCTGCCTTCTTTCAAGCGGACTCCATTTATGACCACCCTTTAACTCATGTTGCTCAACCAACTTCTTACCCAGTTTACTACTTTCTGTCCTGTTCCCAGATAGGCCAGCTTGTTCACCAGTTTTCTATGTGGAACAGTGTCAAAGGCCTTCCTGAAATCCAGGTATGCCAAATCTACCACTTTATCCTGATCCACTTCCCTTGTCACCCTGTTGACGAACTCAATCAGGTTTGTCTGGCAAGACCTCCTCCCATGAAACCATTTTACCTTTGATCCTGCAGTCAAGTTGTTTCAAGGCATTCAACTACCCTTTCCTTCAATAATGATTCCATAACATTGCCCACTACTGAATTCAGGCTGACAGGTCTGTAACTTCCTGTCTTCTCTCTGTTTCCACTTTTGTGAAGTGGGACCACATCTGCCTTTCTCCAGTCCCTCAGAGCCACCCGTTTCCAGTGATAAGCTGAACAAAGTTGTCAGGGGTACAGCCAGCACCTCCCTGGGCTCCTTCAGTATCCTAGGGTGGACCCCATCTGGTCCCATTGCCTTGCCAACTTTTGATTTTGCTAGTACCCTGAGGACTTCCTCCTCTGTAAAAGGATTAGTGTCCACTTCACTACAAATACTACCCTTGTTCTTTATCTTTGGCCCATCACCTACCCCTTTGATTGTAAATATTGAACAAAAGTATCCGCTCAATATGTCTGTCTTCCCTTGATACTCTTCCTCACAGACCCCACCTTCACCTTTTATCCTTGTTATTCCCCATTGTTCTTTCTTTTCTCATTAATATATCTAAAGAAGGTTTTATCCCATTTTTTACTGACTCAGCAATATTCTCCTCTGTTTGTGCCTTTGCTCTCCTCACTGCCTTCCCTGCCTCACTTCATTTACTGTATCCTGGTAATTTATCCTATCATTCTCCTTCTGTGTTTTTTTGTAGTTTCTAAATGCAAGTTTTTTTGCCCTTGCGTTTTCCGCTAGTTCTGTAGAAAATCATAGTGGTCTCCTTTTACTTTTGTCATCACAGGCTTGCCTGACAGGGAGATTCATAGCTCTTTCAATGCACTCTTTTATTTTTGCCCACTGGTCATCAACTGCTCCTAGCATCCGTATCCCTATCAGGGTGTCCCTGATGCATTCTCCCATTGTCTTGAAATCAGCCCTCCTGAAGTCCATGACCCTTGTCCTTTTGCAGCTCAGTGCAAACCCAGTTTTTATACCAAACCACACTGTCCAAGGATCACTTGTACCTAGGTAGTCCACCACTGTGACATCAGCAACACTGTCCCCATTTGTCAGTGCTAGGTCCTGACTGTATTGCTTCTCAATGAGTGGAGAATAAAATTCAGCAGTTTATGTAATTGCAAAATGTAATTTTAAAATTTCCAAAACTTTGGAAACTTTTAACTCAATCACCTTTAAATATAGAGATCTGACACTTTGCACAGATATGCATGGTCATTGGTTAAGTCAACATACCAAAGTTGGTGCAATTTGAGCAAACACTTTAATGTACATAGTTACCTGTAATTTTAACATGTGTGAAGGTCTGGACACTTATACCTCAGACATCTTTATAGATAGAGATTCAAGACTTTGTGCACTTTAGTATGGACATTGTCAAAGTCACCATACCAATTTTGGTGTAATTTGGACAAATAAATTGTAAGCTACACAGAAATAACCAAAATCACAATTTGGGCAAAAGTTTAGACAAGTTTAATGGAAATTTCACAAGTTTTCACTGAAAATGAAATCAGCATCTTGCCAGAATTCCACTGGCAGAAGCTACATTTCACCCATCCCTAATCTACATAGATCTCTGAGCTGGTGACTTTGTAAATATTGGGGTGGGCAAGAAGCAGATTCAGTCGGGTGGGTATATACACAGATCTTTGAGCTGCTCTATCAGCAAATAATGAGGTGGCTAAGAATGGGGTTCAAGCTGGAGAGTATCTACACCGATCTTTAAGCAATTTAATTTGTAAATATTGGAAGTGGATTAGAAGGGAACTCCAGGCAGGAGAATATCTACATGGACCTTTGAACTATTCAGACAGGAAATATTGGCGAACGATTAGATGGGGGCTCAGTCCATACTGTATCTACATGAATCTTTGAGCTATTTAATCAGTAAATATTGGGAATGGAAAAAAAGAGACGTTCATGGGGGTGGGTATCTATATGGATATTTGAGGTGTTCAATCAGTAAATATTTGGGGTGGATAAGAATGGGGCCAAAGCAGGTGTGTATCTACATGGATCTTTTAAGTATTCATATTAATCTTTGGGGGTGGATAAGAATGATATTCAGGTGGGAGGGTATCTACATGGATGTTTGAACTGTTTACAGTCAGTAAATACAGAGCTCCCTCACTATAGTGAACCTCTCTATAAGGAATTTCTATAGTGAACAAGTCGTCTGGCTCCAGAGGTGTTACTTATAAAGAGGGACCATTGTATTGGGGTTGAACGAGGTGGTGGTTCAGGTGGGGGAGTATCTGCATGGATCTTTGAGCTGTTTAATTAGTATATGTTAGGGGTTGGTAAGAAGGGGATTCAGTTGGGATTGTATCTGCATGGATATTTGAGCTCATCAATCAGCAAATATTGGGGGTGGCTCATAAGAAGATTCAAGTGATGGCTATCTGCATGGATATTTGACATGTTTGATCAGTAAGTATTTGGCGTAAGTAAGAAGGTGGTTATGGCAGGAATGCATCTGCACAAGTCTTTTGACTGTTCACAGTCAGAAAATATTGGGGAGAATGAACAAAGCTCAGGATGAAGGGTATCAATGTGGATCTTTGAGCTGTTCACAATCAATAAATATTGTGAGTGGATAAAGAGGCGGTTCAGATGGGAGGGTATCTGTATGGATAGTTGAGCTGTTCAATCAGCAAATAGTGGAGGTGGATCAGAAGGGGGTTTAGGTGGGATATCAACATGGATATTGGAGTTGTTAAATCAGTAAATATTGGGGGTAGATCAGAAGGGGGTTAAGGTGGGGTATCAACATGGATATTTGAGCTGTTCAATCAGTAACTATTGGGTGGGTCAGAAGGGGGTGTAGGTGGGGTATCGACATGGAAATCTGAGCTGTTCAATCAGTGAATATTGGGGTGGATAAGAAGGAGATTCAGTGCGAGGGTATCTACATGGATCTTTGAGCTGTTCAGTCAGTAAATGGGGGTGGATAAGAAAGGGGTCAGGAGGGAGGTTATCTGCATGGGTCTTTGAACCATTCAATCAGTTACAGTAATATTGGGGTGGATAAAAAGGGGGTTCAAAAGGAAGGGTATCTACATGGATCATTGAGCTGTTCATTCAGTTAATATCAGGACAGATAAAAAGGGGATCAAGTAAGAGGGCACTAACATGGATTTTAAGATGCTCAAGTAGTAAATATTGGGGTTGGATAAGAGGGATTTTCAGGCAGGAGGGCATCTACATGGATCTTTGACCTGCTGAAGTAGCAGCTTTTGCTAAGTAGAATGATTTGGGGCAGGTCAAAGGAAACTATGAGGCTAATCCATTCCACTAGGTTAGAGGAGGAGAAATTTGATGAAGTGATCTGGTGAAACCTTTGCAGAATTTTTGTACTATCCAGTATGCTGCTTTGATCGATCATGCACAATTATGGCTAAGTAGAAGGGTAATAACATGTTTGAGTGATGTGATTCTGGGATGTGGGTACATCTATAAATACACCCACCCTAGTTCTGCTCAATACTTTGTATTCATTTGTGCACCTCTCCAGTTTTTCTTCTTTGCTCCCTCCCCAGTCTTCTTGTTAATCCTCATGAAGTTTCCATGCCTTTTTTCTTGATTGCCACTGAAAAGTGGTTCAGAAACCCATATGAATGATACAACCATTTGTTGAATTATACTGTATTATATAATACTAAAAGATTTATTCACTTAAAGATTTACTTTTTATCATCCATTTCTTCAGGATTAGACTAGGCCTTCAACACTGTGCTATGCAGGAGATGGACTAAGAAATTAATTAGACTAGGGGTGGGATCCAAAGTGGTGAACTGGGTTGTGAAATGGTTAATGGATAGGCAACAGAGGGTGGTGGTTAATGGCACTCACTGTGTGAATAGTACAGTGATCAGCAGGGTGTCACAGGGCTCAGTATTGGGACTAGTTCTTTTCAATGTCTTCACAAATGACATTGCAGATGAACTGAAAGGGAAGGTATGCCTTTTTGCAGATGATACCAAAACATACATTTATTTATATATTTATTTTTTGTTAACCAGCTGAATGCACCAGTGCCAGGCACCTTTCTAAGGCACAACCCGGTTACTAGTGTTTACCTTAGATAATACAGTAATAAGATACGCAAGCATGAGACAAACACATTATATTGTATATTACATAATACCCTAGTATATTGTGATGGAGGACAGCATACAAAATACAGTGCAGTAAAATAATACAATTGTTCAAATATATATATATTGCAAGAAAGGTGCATAAGGTTAGATATACATGATAATAATACTGGACATGAAGCTTGAGATCAGGAATAGCAGATGTACTGTGCCTTAGAAGTAGTCTAGTATGCTGAAATGTGTAGTAGTGTGGATAATAGGAAACAGTTGAACAGAATACATAGGGATCTTGGGAGAATTGATGAAGAGTCAAGGCCATGGCAGTTGAGATTCAATCCCCAAAAGTACAAAATCATGCACCTTGGGTTTAGGAACCCAAGAACTGAGTATATGATGGAGGAATGTACTGTAAGTCACTGAGCAGAAGGGACCTTGGGATTATAATATCTGATGACCTCAATGTAGCAGTATCTGATGACCTCAATGTAGCAGGGCAGTATGGCAAAACAGTGTGTAGGGCAAATGTGATGCGGGGATGCACAGGGAGAGTTATCTCCAGCTGGAGGAGGGAGGTAGGGTTCTCATTATATTACTCATTGCTAAGACCACACCTGGAGTATTGTGTCCAATTCTGAAGGGCACAGCTCAGAAAAGACATGGACAACATGGAGGCAGTCCAGAGCAGGGTAACTACAATAGTGCAGGTGGTGTACCAAAACCCTAATAAGAAAGACTGAGAGATCACAACATGTAAACCGTAGAAAACAGAAGAGTGAGAGGGGACATTATAGAGACCTACAAGTACCTCTCAGGGGTGAACAGGGTGCAGGAGGGGAGTCTCTTCCAAATGAGGAAGAACACCAGAATCAGGGGCATGTGATGAAGCTGGGGGAGGCTTAGGAGGGATACAAGGAAGTACTAGTTCACCGAACGAGTGGTGGACCCCTCAATAGACTGCCTGTGGAAGTGGTGGACATGAAAACAGTAGGGGACTCCAAGCATGCATGGTATGGATATAGGGAATATTACCAAATGGGCAGGGAGGAGGGAAGGAGGGTTGCCAAAGATCAGTAAGGGTCTGTGGAGACACATAAGACAGGGATCATCTGGGCAGACCGGTGCACTAAGCAGTGCTTTTCTACTAACAAATGCTATGGCTCTATGTTTCTATGTATTGCATGAAAATAAAATTCTGCCTGAGGAATTACTGCAAAATTCAGAATATCACTTCCAGGAAATTTCAGAATATACTTTGGCAACTTTCACCAAACTCCAGCTTTGATATACAGAATGAATGTACAGTATATATTGTGGAATGATGTGTAATTGCAACAAATGACATTCAGTAGTTAGATATCACTGAAATGTTTGTGATATCTCTAGAGAAATTCCCTTCCTGCCTGCAGTACTGCTGCAGGGCCACCAAACAGAATCTCTCTCTCTCTAGAAATAATCCAAAACATATGGAAATATCTGACCATGTATATTGCTACAACTGAATAACATTGTGGATTTGAATTCTGCAGAACTGACCACTCTGTTTTTATAGAATTTTGGAATTATTCCATGTATTTTGTATTAATGAATAAATAACACTGAAGTTCTGCAGGACTGTCATTCATGTTCATGTAAATCATTCTGTACTGTAATTCAACCAAAAAAGTTCATGGATTGGGAAGAAAATCTGTGGAATACATTTGGAAGATATGGGTTATAGCAAAGTCAGAATTTTTGAAGGGTTCATGAAATGTCTGAAATGTTCCAAACATTTTGTGAAATCAGAATTTGCAGTTTACATCACACCCTGTATTTAATTTGCAGTATCAGTGACTCAGTAGGTATCATGTTTGTTTCTGGGGGCCAGAAGATCAAAAGGCTGTAGGTTCTTGCATCACACTTGGTACTCAAGGTAATACCCATAGCTGACACTGTAGCACAGTACAAGGAGGGTGCTGTTCTAGTGAGGAGCCAACATTCAGATAAGACATTAAATTGAGGTTAGAGATGTGCGTAACTGCTGAAATTAGTTCCATGAAAAATTCTATGAATTTCACCAAATTTGTGAAGCTGGGGACTACAATTTGCCTTTGTTAGTCGCCAGGCAGATTGGCCAAAATTCACCTCGCAAATGGTCAATTCACCAGAGATTAACAAGGCAAATCTAGTGCTGACTGCCAATTACACCCCTGAAACATTCCACCACTGGCATCCTCCTCTGCCCCCAGCAAGCATCAGGCTTGCTGCTGCTGAGTTAAGAATAGGTAATCCCTTCCCCCACCTGTGTGACAAATACACTCACTAGCCCCATGGTTCTTTCTGTTTTATTTCAGTCTTCCACCCAACCCCCTCTTGTTCCCCTTCCCATGAACACTCACAAAATATAGGCTGCAAATAAAGAAAATGGTCCCAACAGTGCAGAGTGTTTGCTGTGCTCAAGGCCGACTCCCAACTCTCATCTAACAATAATGGCTTAAAGAACAAATGTTGATGTCTTGGCTTCTAGTAAAACTTGACTGGATGAAAATTTAACCAATCAGGTTTTACTAGAAGCAAATACATCAGTATTCATTTATACATACCATTTTAAAAGAGGGAACTGGTATGAGTGGGCACCAAACAGGGGAGATGCTCTGCAGCAGTGAACTGTTTTGTTTATTCATACCTATATTTTGTTGGTGCTCATGGGGATAGGAGGGTGGTGGTGACTGTGAGGGTTGAGTGGGGGACTGAAAATAAATCATAAAAACCATGGGACTTGGTTGGGGGTGTGTGCTGCACCTGGGTGGGGGAAAGGGATTGCCTATTCTTCAGTTTCTTTCAAAGTCCAAACAGCCTGCGCTGCAGCAGGCATGCTGATTACTGAAGCGGGGGGGGGGGTTGAAGGTGCCAGCAGGGGGCTATTTGGATTAATTTTTAACTTCATGGGTGGGGAAGGGGATGGTTTCACAGCACAGTAAATGGGGGAATTTTTTAAGTAAAAAAAAAATTGCCTATGAAGTTGCCTGGTTCAGCTGCAAAATTTGCAAATTTTTTATAAATGCAAAAAATGCGGATTAAAGCCAACTTCACTAGTGAATTAAAGGTTTCATGTGATAAGGGCACCGCTGTTTAAGCGAGTCCCCAATGGGCGAACGCAGAAAGCAGAACACAGAAAGGGCGACAGGGGAATTGGGGCGAGCAGCAGAAAGAGCATGAGCAGGAGGCAGAGGCTGCAAAGACACATTGCACTGTGCATATATGCTATGGGATGACGTGAAATGGGCGAACCCACTGTGACGACTGAAAGAGAGCCTGTGCACCAAAACATGAGCACCCTGTGGCAGGTGTGGGGATGGTGCAAGCAGCTCATGGCAGCGTGGGTGTGGAACGTTGCCCAGTCATGGTGGGGGCTCCCATGGGCCTGCTGATGGGAGGGTTCTGCTGTGGTGGTGTACTAGGCAAGGGGGCAGTGGTCTTTGTCATTGTGTTGTGTGTGGCCCTATGTCGGGTACTGTGTGTCATGCCCCTCGCTGCCAGCTTTATGAGCATTCCCATGCCTCAGTTAGCAGGGTTTCGCCTTTCCTGCTGCCCGCACCCAGGTCTCGCTCCCATGCCACAGGGGCTTTGTGCACTCGCGGGATGGACTGTAGCCACTCTAGATCTCTTCCTTGTGGAGCCGCAGCTATAGTTGCTATTATACTTCCGTTCTGCTACATTAGGCGGTCGCCGTTTAGGTAGGGGCTCTTTCAGTAGTGGCCACCCCCTACAGCGCCATTGTTTAAGTGCTAGTCTTGGCTGCTACCGAATTAAATATTCACAACATCTCTAACTTAGATCCCTTCTGCCCATCTCTGGTCACAGTTCAGATGGAAGTAAAATATCTCATTGCACATATCGAAGAAGAGTTTGGGAGTTTCGCTGGGGTCATGGCCAATATTTCCCCTGTCAATGAAACAGGTCCATGTAACACTCCCCAGGACACACCTGTATACAAGCTGTAATAGCTTAGTGTACCTCTCTTGGTCAAAAATTACAAATAAAAAAAAAATTATCAAGATCATGAGGTAGGTAAAACATATATGACTGAAGAACTCTGTTCTCTCCAGTGTGCTCAAATTCATTTTGAAAGTAAAGACAAAAGTTTCCTTCTTGTTCACGTTACAGACTTGCAAAGTACTGTACAAGGATTAGGGTCATCACAAAAAGGGGATTTTTTAAAAAAAGAGGCAGATATGGACACAAATGCATATTGTTTCTGTCTGACTGATTGCATATGAGCAACTTTGTTGTGATTTCCAAAAGATGCAGCCATTTCTGAAAATAAGTTGCAGCAAGAACATTTGATGCAAATACCATTTCTGTCATTTTGTGCACCAGTTCTATTTTATTTTCGATGCAATATTCAGATGCAGTTAGTCCATCTAATAGATGGCGTAATGGTGTGAATGGATGTTAATTTTAATAATACCACACTGGGCAAATCCTTGGCAGATGCTTTGGAAATCCTGCCACTAGTCTCAAGGAACTCCCCAGTTAAAATAAAGAAAGAAAAACAATTAGGAGCATCCCCATTTAGGTAATACACTGTTATTTCCTTAGTCCATTGTGGGCTGCATTCTAAGAATAAAAAGGTATTTATCTGGTGAAGCACAACATACAGTATTGTACAGATGTTTGTGTACATGTTATGGGGGTATAAATACTGCACATTCACATAGAATTACTTCAGCTAAGAATAGTTAATGTAGGTCATAGTATTTGAAACCCTGGTGGATTTGGTATGAAATAAACAAACTCGTTCTAACCTTCATTGCATTTGCTGGGTTGTTAACTCTCTCGGTTTATTAGTACTTCTCAGCAGGGGGTGTTCACGTTACTGCTTCTTTGTTTTAATAATCTACCATAATGCATCCTCTATATTCTGTTTTTCAGACATTTACATTGACTTTCTCGCCACTTAATAATCAAACTAACCATTAGGAAACCCCTAGCAGCAAAACTGCTGGGTTCAATCGAATGCCAATTTTCCTCAGTACACATAAGGCAAAAGACTCAAACCCAGATCCCCAGAGTTGAGGTCACTGACCTCAAGTGTTACTTAAACACAAAAGGGCTACCATGTGGGCAGTTGACAGAAATGAAAAAACTAGGTTCATGTTAGATCATAATATTAAAGGGAAACATTCATCAGCCATGGATATCATAGTTTCAAAACCCACAAAAAGCTCTCCTAAATGAAGTATTGGGCTGCCTGTAGCTAACAGCAGTCCAGAGATTTCAGTGACAATGCCTGCCTCATATTAATACTACAGTGATACTATTTCTAAAACCTTGTGATGTCACTTTGTCTGGTAGCCCTCCATTTCCCTTCCCCTGAAATAACCACACAACACAGGTCTTGGAGGAAATGGCTGCAGAAATGCATTTATTTAAATATATCACCACTTATTAGGAGCAGTATGCACTGCTGGGAGGATACGCAGCCTTCATGCAGTCCTACCACACTCTTGCCCCCAATTCTTGGGCCACCTTAGTGTGCACCTGATGACTCATGTACCTCCTAAGTCAGAACTCCTCCGACCAAAGAGGGTCAGATCATAGGGCCCAATACCCTTGCAGCTGCCCCTGTCTGATGCCACTGTGCCTGAGAAATAATCCTGATGAGGTTGGACCATGAGCCCTCCCATCTGGGTCCAAATCTTGCAGTCCCCCTGCATCATGCCAACTGGAAGTGACAAGCCCTTCGGGTGAATTCAACTCATCTCCTCCTTCTTCCCCTTGTACCCTTGGTCTGTGATCCTCCCAAATGGCCACACTTGGCTGAGACAGTTGCATTATGCTTCATCATCAAGCTGAACAGATTCTCTACCTTAGCATCTATCTTCCATTTTTTTAATTTATAATTTATTATTTCACAAGGTGAAAGACAATGTATACATGTAATGTCAATGATAAACACAATCCAACACAACCCTCCCTTCCGCCTTCACCCCTATAACCCCACCCCATGCAGCAGCACCAGCAGCTACTCTGCTACCTTGCATAGATAATTGACACCAGGAAAGGTTTTTCAGGGTAAGAGCTTTATAAGGAGTATAGGGTGTAAAACTTCTCCAAATGCTTTCATAGCTATGGGCATGGTTACGAATAGTGGCTATCATTTTCTCAGTGTGTAGATTAAGAAGGAGTTCCTCCAACCATTCAGTATAGGAGATTACTTCTTCGTCTATCCAATGATGAAGAAGTCATTTCTTTACCGAAAGGGCAATCAAGGCCATAAAATATCTGCATTCTTTCACTGGAATACCCCCAAAATCACCCACCAGGCATATTTCTGGGGTGAAGAGATCCCCAGACTCAATAAGGGGTCAGTTTTTTCCCTGATAAGTTTCCAAAGGGGGGGCTACCTTGGCACACTCCCAAAAGATATGGTGTAAAGATCCCTCCTCCTTATTACACCTCATTCATCAGAGGAAGCCACTTTCCCCATTTTGTGCAGTTTGGGTGGTGTCATGTACATGTTATTCAGTAGCTGCAGTTGCATAAGTCTCAGTCTATCCTGAGTTATATATCTGTGACAATCTTTCCAGATCTTTTGCCAGTAGATGGTTGCTCCTGAAAAAAGTGAAGACCAATAGTTAGGTACCCCTTTAACCTTCAGAAACGCTTTTGAGTATAAACTAGCATATATTTGAGAGACAGCACGTGGGAGCAGTGCAGGTGCATGGAGAGACCATATAAATTCACCCAATTCTGAGACCACAAAGGGAGATCTAGAGCTCTGGACTAGCATATGTCTAAGCTGGTAAATTTTGAAAGCCAGTTTATTATTGATAGAAAATCTGGACAGGATCTTTTCAGAAGGGAGCCAAGATGCATTTTCCATAGCTAAATTCTCCACTTCCATGAAGGCCATTTGTGGGATCCAGGATTGGGAAATTAAATTACCCCCTATTTTAAAATTGGGCTTCTGAGCTAGGGGCTGCTTGAGATCCCGGTTATGTTTATATTTCAAGAGCGAACACAGTTGTACATGAACCCTCACTGGTACTCCAATTAGTGATTGGCCCAACCTTGATGGTAGATCCTTAGGTTTTAGGTGTAGTAAGGCCACTGGTGAGACCCCACTAGTCATTATCATATCTTTTTCTATCCAGAGTCAGGTGGGTACATAAGGTAGTGCTTCTATTTCTCCCCTGGGTGAGAGCCAGCGGAGACACTTGCTTGCATGACTGGCTTAGTAATATAGTCCAAAGTGAGGGAGCCTGAGGCCACCAAGAAACTTAGGAGCTGCTAGTTTATGATAAGCTCTCCGTGGTGCCTTCCCTAATCATAAGAAGTCCGAGATTTATTTATTTATTGAATTGTTTCACCAGAAAAGATACACTGAGCAACTCAATGCTCATCTCATGGTACATCCTAGGAGAAAAGGGGAGAGGGATGTACAGAGTAAGAATTCATAGATACATACATTACAGAGGATGAATACATACATACAATATCAATACAGATTCAAAGCATTTGATACATGGTAGGCAAATGCAACAGTTACATTACAGGCGGTTCACAGGAGATGAGTACATACATATATACAATATCAGTACAAAGTCAAAAGCATTGGATTCAAGGTAGTCAAATGCATACAATTACATTACAGGCAGTTCACAGGTGATGCAGAAACTGCAAGGGTAAAAACATAGGAAACAATTAATACCTTTTTAAGAGCTAGGCTATATAGGGCCTTACAAGTGCAGATGGGGTAAGGGGGAAGAAGAAAGAAGAGAGAGAGAGAAGAGAGAGAGCGAGAGAGAGGGAGTGAAGCAGGTGGGCAAGGAGGGGGTTAGGAGCAAATGCAGCTAAGTGTAAGGTAATTGTGCAGAGCTGAGGTAAGAGAATATAGGGAGGAGGAGTAGCGGATTTGTGGAGGAAGTACATTCCACATTTTAGGCAGGTGGCAAGAGAAGGCTTTTTGACCAGAGGATGTAGCTCTGCAGGGGACTGAGAGGCTACGTGTGTCTGCATGGGATCTCAGGGAATAAAGGGAGGGAGCAGGGGTGCCAAGAGATGAGGAGATATAGGAGGGGAGAGATCCAAGCCAGAATTTAGTGGTGAACTTAGCACCATGTAGCGCACACCGGGAGTGGAGGGGAAGGAAGTTGAAGGAGTGGTAGAGATCATAATGATGGGTGCAGTGAGGGGCATCAAGAGCGAAATGACAGAAGGAATTGAAGAGAATGTCCAATCTGGATAGGTAGGTAGGACTGTGGGGCAGCACCATAGACTATGTCACAGTAGTCAAAATGGGCATGATCATCTTTGGTACCAGCTCACGCCTGGTGGCAAGTGGGATACACGTATGTATCTTCTTAAACCAGCTGAGAGGTAGCCACAGGTTAAGAAGAGTAAAAGGGTAACAGAGTAGTGGCTAAAGATTCATTTTGACTAAATTAAAGTGTCCCCAAAGAGACAGAGGCAGCTACTTCCAACATAACAGATCTTGTTGTACTGTGGTCAAAGTTGAATCTAAATTGAGTTTTTTCATTTGGGATTCACTTCTAGCCAAATGTAGGCCTAGGTATTTTAGAGATTTAGGTGACCATTTTAGATCTGAGTTTTGGATTTCAAACTTCAGGTTTTTGGCATTGAAGGGGAAGACAGCTGTTTTCTC
This sequence comes from Neoceratodus forsteri, assembly GCA_016271365.2. NCBI lineage: Eukaryota > Metazoa > Chordata > Ceratodontiformes > Ceratodontidae > Neoceratodus > Neoceratodus forsteri. The sequence goes on along the minus strand of CM057455.1, from coordinate 1,788,832,855 downwards.
AAGATTTATCTTGTAATTAGAGAAGGAACCGTATTCATGGATCAGCTCCGGTGTCACCGGTATAGAGTCATAGGGGTGGGATAAGTTTAAGAGTATATCGTCCATGTAAGTGGACATTTTCTCCTCATGTGACCCCAGTCTGATACCATGGATTGAGTGGCATTACTTTAGATTAACTACAAGGGCTCTAAGTATAAACTGAATAATGGGGGGGATAAAGGACATCCCTGTCTGGTGCCCGATTTCAACGGGAAAGCTGAGCAAAACACCCCATTACAATAAATATGGGCTGATGGATTAGTGTAGAGTGATTGGACCCAACAAATAAACTATGGGGGAAATCCAAAACTTTGCATAGTCCTAAACACAAACTGGCAGTTCACTCATTCAAAGGCCTTCTCCATATCCAGGGATACCAATACCGAGGCATAGGCTGCATCCCTGGATGCAGAGAAAATGTGGGCCAGCTTACGGAGATGATCCACGGATGATCTCCCGCTCATAAATCCGACCTGCTCGGGGCCTATCAGGGATGATAAAACATTACTAAGTTGGCCCGCTAAGAGCTTAGCCAGTATTTTGATATCATAATTAATCAGCGAAATTGACCGATAATGTAACCAACTCTGGTTCTTTCCCCGGCTTCTGAATGACAATTATCAGAGCCTCCAGCAGCTGAGAATCTGAGGAGTCTAAAGTGTCAAAATGTGGTGGAATAATTTATGGAGCCAGTGGATAAGTTTGGGCACAAAGAGTTTTATAAAAATTGGAGGAGAATCCATCTGGTCCTGGGGCTTTAGCTGATGGCAGAATCTTGAGTACTCTTGCAATCTCGGCTTCCGAGAAGGGGGTCAACAGTGAAGTTCTCTGCTGTTCTGAGAGAGTGGGGAAGGGGACCTTGTCTAGGACATCATCCACCATTTGCTGTGGAAGAGTATTAGGCATTTGGCTATATAGGGTCCTGTAATACTTCTCGAATTCCATGGTATTTTCTCTGGGATTGGTCTTAAGGGAGCCATCTCAGGTGAGCAAATTGCATGACTATTCTTGATGCTTCTTGTTTCCTAACTCTAAGGGCCAGAATTTTGCCTGCCTTTTCTCCCTGGTCAATATAAGTGGCCCTCATTTTCAAGATGGCTAATTTAGCTTTGTCCCTTAAGAGGTCACAGTATTGATCTCTGAGTTTAATAAGGCTCTGCCTAATCTGGTCTCCTGTCTTATTTGATAATTGTGATTCTATGGTTCTAATTTCGGATAGCAGGGAGAGGGCACATCTTTCTGTGTCCTTATTCCTAGTGGCCACAATTTTAATTAATTCACCCCTAATATAGCACTTTAACGGCCCCAATTCCATATCCAGTTTCCCAGTTGTCCCTAGATTCTCTTTTGTAAATTGGTCTAAACATATTGTAATTTGCTTAGTGATCTTTTCGTCCTTTAATATCTGATTATTTAATTTCCAGATGGTTCCCCTAGGAAGGAAGGGGGAAAACTCTATCCTGCAATCTATAGTTGCATGATCGGAGTTAATCTTGGGTCCTATTCCACAATCCAGGACCCCCTGCAGGAATGACTTACTAACTAAAAAGTAGTCTATGTGTGATGAGGACCCATGAACAGCAGAGCAGAACATGTAGTCCCTAGCTGCAGGGTGTCTATCTTCCATTTTTAATAAACTATTTCTTTATCAATTATCTAGTCATTCACTAAGTTTTACAACCCTTTGGAGGAGGCAAAAAAAACCCAGAAAAACCCTGCTAATGAAAAAACTGGGAAAACTCACTCCCTGACCCCTAATGCGGTCATCCATAATGGGTCAAAGGGGGGCCTACCTCCCTGGCCCCTCACCCTGCTTTTACAAGGGTGGGCAGGTGGGAGTTTGACAAATGGAGGGGAAAGAAGGGAGAGCTGCTGGCCTTCAGCTCACTTGACCCTTGTTTCTCCTCCCCCCACCATACACCTCCACCTCCATGCAGCCTTGTGGGACCTCCCCTCATGGCATTGCTATTACATCTATACACCCCCGGGGAGGTCCCCTACATTCCTTCCATGTCCAGGGAGGGAGGGCTCCAGACAACTGGCCAGCTGCTGTGATGCCTTGCAGCTTCTTTATTGACTGGTAGCCCTCCACTTTTCCCTTCCCCCTGAAATAACCACTCATCACAGATCTTGGAGGAAATGGCTGTGGCCATGCATTTATTGAAATAAATCACCACTTATTTGGAGCAGCATGCTCTGCCGGGAGGATATGCAGCCTTCATGTATGTCTACCACACTCTCTCTCCCAATTCTTGGGCCACCTTAGTGCGGGCCTGATGACTAATGTACATCCCGAGTCAGAACTCCTCCAACCAGAGTGGGTCAAGTCATAGGGCCCAGCACCCTTTCAGCCGCCTCCCATCTGGTGCCGCTGTGCCTGAGGAATAATCCTGATGAGGTTGGACCATGACCCCTCCCATCTGGGTCCGGGTCTTGCAGTCTCCTGCCTCATGCCAACCAGAAGTAACGAGCCCATCAGGTGAATTCAACTCGTCTCTTCCTTCTTCCCATTTTACTGTTGGTCTGCGATCCTACCAAACCGCCACAGGTTGGATGCAGTCTGACCCCCTGAGCTGCTGCTCCAATTAACCACCAAGACCATTACAAGCTAACTCCATACTATCTATCTACGCCACTCTCAACCATTCTCTCCTTCCTCCAGTGTTGTGGGAAGACTCTCAACAGCCCCCCCAAGGTTTCCAACTCACGGCATGGAGCTTGCTGCACCAATGCCCCAACCTTGTTGGCATACTCGCTGCACTGGGTTGACCCATTGAAACCTTACAAAAGAGGAGCCAAAGTACTTGAGTGCTGCCTTGTGCTAGACTCTCCATCAAGAAGTTGCACCATACTGGCAGTACCCTTGGGGCTCGTTCCTAATTCAGGCTGGCACCCCTGTTACTGTTCAGAGGGTACCCATCCTGTATTCTTTGCTCTTGGTACCACCATGGCACCTGTAAGAGACAACAAAAAGTTAGTGTGGGTACCACTGCTACAGTGCCCCACTGCCTACCTCTCCAGTTGCATTCTGACGACTTGCTGGAGTACCACCTGCCTGTCAGGGTGCTACAAAGCCTACCCCATCCTATCTGCCATTCCAGACCAGTAGCCCTGGGGCTGGGAGAGCCATCTCAGTACCTTCTGTTGTACCAGACAGCAAACCTTGCAACACTCCATAACTCCCAGGGTAATGCACCAGCACCCAGCCCCTCTGACCCTGGTGCACAGCTGCCACCTTTGTGGCTGTCTAATCTGGACATGCCTAAAGGGCCTGTGAAATCTGCCCAATAACCCTAGGAACCCCCTATTTCCTAAGCCTTGCAGCTGGTTGGATGGGATGGAAAGGAAACCCCCTATTATAGAGGACCCAGAAGAGGCATGAACAGGGCTATACAAGCTAGCAAAGCTAGTGATCTATAGCATGCAGGTCGTGTACTGGCTTGCAACTGGGTCTGTAATTTCTCTTATTACTATGATTGAGAATAGTAAATTGCCTTGGGCGGCTGCTGGCCCAATTCTCCTAGGATCCTGGCAACTTTATTCCCCCTTACGAACCTATCTGCAATACACCTAGTCTAGGCCTGAGGAGGGCAGGCCCCCCCAGCTCCCTTCTCTGCAGGTGCCTGTGCCTGAAGCCTACCGGCCTGGCACCCATGTGTCTTCTTGCAGCTACTCAACCATTCAAGCTATCAAGGCTAGTGATGTATTATTGCCTTGGGCTGCTGCTGGTCAGATCCTACTAGGATCCTGGCAACTTTGTTCCCCCTTACAAACCTAGCTGCAATACACCTTGAGCTAGGTCTGGGGGGGCAGACCCCTGGCCCCCTCTTCTGCAGGTGCCTGTGCATGAAGCCTAACCAGCCTGACCCAACTCAGGCCATGCCTTGGAGCATCTTATCACCTGCTCCAGAGCTGGCAACATGCTCGACAAAACTGCTAGATCAATCTGGTCACTTCCCCAGTCCATGAGGATGATGCTGACCTCCAGCGGCGCACCCTCATCCCTTTGGCAGCTGCCCAGATGCTGCTCCCTAGTTTATGAGAGAGGCCTTTCAAGAAAGGAAGTCCTCCACCCTTGCAAGATTTAAACCCGTCACCTTTCAGCTAAGGGACCAACCCGCTATTCATGGGCTACCAATTAACATGGCCCAAGCGCTTACACCACCGATGCCCACCAATGTACTCCTGAAAGTTGCATTCTTGACCTGCTAGAGCCACCCCAGCCCTTCTGGGTCCATTTGTCAGTTTCCGCAACCTCAAACTGTACCCTTATCCCCTTACTGCAGGAGGGGGAGTTGCTACCTGGTTTCCCAGATGCTTCCTCATAGCAGACTCCCTTGGTGATGCTGCCAATATGGGCACCCCTTGGTCCCCCTTAGGAGGCCTGGTAGCTGAAGAACCCTATGCAGAAGGTGAGGCATGAAGCTTTCGTAGCCATAAAGCCTGTAAGTTGTTCCCTTGGGGTGTGTTTTAGTGGTCCAGTGAGCTTCAAGGAGCACTGAGAGTTAAACAAACATGGTAGCCTATGCTGTACTGGGCATGCGCTGCCACCTGGAGGAGAAATTTAAAGAAGCCATGGTTCCTTTTTATGTTTTCAGCTACAGCCATTATATAATTATTTCCCCAACTCCAGGGCAGGCAGCGGAGCAGGGGACTGGGGAGATAAGCACAAGAATGGCTGCAGGTGCAAGTACTATGGGGTGCAGCACTCTGAAAGGCTAATAATACACATAATAAAGCCAGGACTGTTGGGGACTAATACAAGCAAAGATGGCAGCCCCCAATGGACTTCAAAAATCCGGGAGCTGCTGGGAAAGTGTAAAAGGGCACAGGAAAGCCTGGAACTCATGCAGCCAATCAGACAGAAGGCTGTGAAAAGCATATAAGACTGCCAGACTGCCAATACAAGAGATCAGCCAGAGCTGGAGTTCCATATCTGTCAGTAGCCAGCCTTATGACTGCACTTTCACCTCCATGGCCTGGCTGGCCACAGCTTGGTCCAAGTAGGCAGAGCGCCTAACCAAGCCACTTACTGCTGCAGAAAGAAGAAGGGTTTGGAGTTGCTGACTGTTAGAGCTGAGCAGAGAAATAGTTGAAAGAGTCCAGAGTTGCAGTGTGCCAGTATAAACTGAAAGGTGCTGCCTGTTTAAAGAATGTTGTAGCCTTGAACCCAGACTGCGGCACAGTGTTCCTCCCTTGTAGGGGGGTATGTGTGGAGAGTGAAAATTTGTCAAGGAGAGAAGCACAAGTTGGAGTGCAGGAAAGACTGCTTTGGGCTGGCAGCCTTACAACTGCAATGTTTCCCCAATGGCCTGTTTGGCCACAGTTTGGCAGCTAGGGACAGAGTGCCTGAGGCAGCCTCCTACTGTTGCCTAAAAGAAGAGAGAGTTTTGTGAGGATTTCTTGCCAGAGAAAGGAGAGATTTCATGTGGAGCAAACTGAGAGAGCCTGAGAGATTGTAGCTGCAGTATGATGAGAGAGACTTGTGTGTGCAGCCTAATTTGCTGAACACTGCAACATTTTAGCAAGGACTGATCTACTGAGTCTCTATCCCAAGGGGTAAGTTTGGAGAGTGCAAATTTTGGCTAGGAGCGAGAGTCTGAGTGTGCTGTGGCTATAGACTGAGCAAGGAGCCAGCACAGCTGTGCACAGAGAGACTGAAGTAAGAGCACTGGGGCTGGAGACTGAGCAAAAGTCAAGCTGTAGATTGTATGTCCAGAGTGTGCAACAGAGTGGTCTAGAGAACCACACCTGCCTTGTCCCTAGACCGATGATGGTGGAGACGACCAGCAGAGAAAGACGGCGAGAGGCCTGCCTGGTGAAAACTGTCTACAAAGGCCTCTGAGGCGAAGTTGGCAAGGCCAGGCAGGTGAAGACCAGTGTTCTTCATTTCTCCTGTCATCCAACTCTATGGCCTTGCGGTGTACCACCAACAGGATCCCTTTACTGTACCATACCAAAATCCAGTCTTTTGGAACCTCTCTGTGAACTGCTGAACTGTAAGTACCATGAGCTGTGGCTTTGGGGAGTGTTTGATTAGCTAACTAGCTATGTAAAAATCATGAGGGCAGATCCTGGGCAGGACTCTATTAGAAACTTGAGCATGGGCCTGAAGTTCAGCAGAGTTATCTGTTTAAAAGCATTGGGCCACAACACAAGCATCCCAGCTCTAGCACCATCATCATTTCAGTGAAATGCCCACTGCATCTAAGGAACATTAGCCAGAGTGCACCCAGAGGTGGAAGGTGGGGAGTTGTGTGGGGTGTCAGTGCTTTACTGTTCTTGTTGTTGTTGCTTAACCTCCCCATTTTCCCTTTTCCTCAAAATAAACACTGTTATTGGCTGTATGTTATATCTTGCTACTGTACTTCCTTGTGAAAGGAGGGGCACCAGCTGGGGAGATTGTTGTTGTGAAAGGAGTGTCTGGAGGGCAGTACATGTATTTTCCTGGGGGGGTGGTAAGCTGTTATTTGTCCCCAGGTATCCTCTGCCACTCCCCTGATTGGAGGCACCATGCCAGACCTTTTGTGCACTGTGGAACCCAGGTCGGGCCCCTCTGAGGTGTGTACTGTGTGGATCTGAGACCACCAGAGCAGCCAAGATGAGTGAAAGGGCTGTTATATTTGAATATGTGCAATATTGTGAGGCACTGTAGTTCTGGCTGCCTGGGAGTTTCTGTTCACTATTCCTGTCTGTTATAACTGATCACTGAGTCTTTTGTTTTAATCAAGTAAACTTTATTAAGTTTTACAAAACTATTAACAAGACCATACAGCATAATGAGATGAACAGTGAAAGTGTCTAAGTGATCACTGAGTCCTTAGCTTGGCCTCTAACTTAATTGCTCATAATCTTGTTGGTCCAATAAAAGGTATAAAATGACCCACTTTGTTCATCTTTTGGTGCAAGGGTCAATACGGCAACAAACAATTCTTTTGCTCATAATTTGGCGTTATAAAAAGAGTCTGAGAAATGGAGCTTTCTGATTGGCTGCAAACATTCTAACAGCCTTATGTTAATCATTAATTAATGTACTTGTACAGTCGCTTCACATGAGTAGTGGTTTCAAATAACAAGTACCAACTTTTATAAAATTCTTTTTTTCTGAATCTTTATCTGCCATAACTATTTCCTCCTCAACTGTTGCAGGCTTTGGGTTAAATCCACTGCAGAGCAACATAAATATTCATTCAAAAACGGCAACAGTCTAGACAAACAAACATATACCCACAAGCACTGTACAATTGCCTGGTTAAATAGTTGTAAGTTGCTTTCAGTACTGTATGTACAGTGCTACTAGCACAAATAACTCTATACAACTAAGTCTTCAAAGCCACAAAGCGCAGTATTTTAGCTGTTGTTATGGCAACAACAGTAACACAAATGCAAGCATCCTCTTCTGCCCGTTTTACAAAATAAAGAAAATCTGAATAGCCCAGCATTGCATCTTAAACTATTATAGAAAATACAAAATCACACATGCCCCCACAATGCAAAGCATCATGGGCTGCATATGCAAATCACCACAGAATGTTATGCTGGTCCAACTTTAAGCAGAATTGCATGGTGCAATTCTGCATAGAATCGACCAGCATCATTTTGTGTATTGATTACATGATCGGTATATGGGCATGTGTGATTTTGTTTTATGTGAAACTTTGCTTCCCAGCCAAATGCCCTTTGGGGTAACCCTTACCTCAGTGTTTACGAACAGAGGTTCTTTGTCTTTTAAATAGTTTTTTATTTTAATGGGTTCACTACAATATATCCCAGGCACACTGCCTTAGGGGTAGCTGGTCCATTCCACTGGGGTGTCAAACAGACGAGGCATACTGATGAGTCCTGGTAGGACCCTTTGCAAACTGTGTGAGAGGCCTTTCGGCACCATGTAATTCTGCTTAAAGTTGGACCAGCATAACATTCTGTGGTGATTTGCATATGCAGCCCATGATGCTTTGCATTGTGGGGCATGTGTGATTTTGTATTTTTTGAAACTTGGCTTCCCAGCCAAATGCCCTTTGGGTAACCCTTGCCTCAGTGTTTACGCACAGAGGTTCTTTGTCTTTAAATAGTTTTTATTTTAATGGGTTCACCATAATATATCCCAGGCACACTGCCTTGGGGTAGCTGGTCCATTCCACTGGGGTGTCGAACAGACGAAGATACTGATGAGTCCTGGTAGGACCTTGCAAACTGTGTGAGAGGCCTTCGGCACCATGCAATTCTGCTTAAAGTTGGACCAGCATAACATTCTGTGGTGATTTGCATATGCAGCCCATGATGCTTGCATTGTGGGGGCATGTGTGATTTTGTATTTTCTTGAAACTTGGCTTCCCAGCCAAATGCCCTTTTGGGTAACCCCTTGCCTCAGTGTTTACGCACAGAGGTTCTTTTGTCTTTAAATAGTTTTTTATTTTAATGGGTTCACACAATATAGCCCAGGCACACTGCCTTAGGGGTAGCTGGTCCATTCCACTGGGGTGTCAAACAGACGAGGCATACTGATGAGTCCTGGTAGGACCCTTTGCAAACTGTGTGAAAGGCCTTTCGGCACCATGCAATTCTGCTTAAAGTTGGACCAGCATAACATTCTGTGGTGATTTGCATATGCAGCCCATGATGCTTTGCATTGTGGAGGCATGTGTGATTTTGTATTTTCTTGAAACTTGGCTTCCCAGCCAAATGCCCTTTGGGGTAACCCTTGCCTCAGTGTTGACGCACAGAGGTTCTTTGTCTTTTAAATAGTTTTTTATTTTAATGGGTTCACCACAATATATCCCAGGCACACTGCCTTAGGGGTAGCTGGTCCATTCCACTGGGGTGTCAAACAGGCGAGGCATACTGATGAGTCCGGTAGGATGAAACACGTGTCTATGTCTTCTGTTAGCACCTTTGCAACTGTGTGAGAGGCCTTTCGGCACCATGCAATTCTGCTTAAAGTTGGACCAGCATAACATTCTGTGGTGATTTGCATATGCAGCCCATGATGCTTTGCATTGTGGGGGCATGTGTGATTTTGTATTTTTGAAACTTGGCTTCCCAGCCAAATGCCCTTTGGGGTAACCCTTGCCTCAGTGTTTATGCACAGAGGTTCTTTGTCTTTTAAATAGTTTTTTATTTTAATGGGTTCACCACAATATATCCCAGGCACACTGCCTTAGGGGTAGCTGGTCCATTCCACTGGGGTGTCAAACAGACGAGGCATACTGATGAATCCTGGTAGGTTCCTTTGCAAACTGTGTGAGAGGCCTTTCGGCACCATGCAATTCTGCTTAAAGTTGGACCAGCATAACATTCTGTGGTGATTTGCATATGCAGCCCATGATGCTTTGCATTGTGGAGGCATGTGTGATTTTGTATTTTCTTGAAACTTGGCTTCCCAGCCAAATGCCCTTTGGGGTAACCCTTGCCTCAGTGTTTATGCACAGAGGTTCTTTGTCTTTTAAATAGTTTTTTATTTTAATGGGTTCACCACAATATATCCCAGGCACACTGCCTTAGGGGTAGCTGGTCCATTCTACTGGGGTGTCAAACAGACGAGGCATACTGATGAGTCCTGGTAGCACGAAACACGTGTCTATGTCTTCTGTTAGCACCCTTTGCAAACTGTGTGAGAGGCCTTTCAGCATCATGCAATTCTGCTTAAAGTTGGACCAGCATAACATTCTGTGGTGATTTGCATATGCAGCCCATGATGCTTTGCATTGTGGGGGCATGTGTGATTTTTGTATTTTCTTGAAACTTGGCTTCCCAGCCAAATGCCCTTTGGGGTAACCCTTGCCTCAGTGTTTATGCACAGAGGTTCTTTGTCTTTTAAACTATTATATACCTCTTAGGTGATTAACTCCTCTAGAATCCGTAAGAGTGGGTGGGGAGTTGGGGACTGAATGAGGGAGCGTGCGTCAGCAGTGGACTACTCATTAAAGGCTCCAGGAAAAATATAAACCCTTCTGTTACCTGAGATCACCTAACTTGCTGTAAAGTGGGGGGCACAACCCTTACAAAATGTGATCAGCTTTGCTATGACTAAAAATGTACTAGATATTTGTTAAATCATTATTTACATTGAGTAGCTTCATCGCAGTTAGGATGAACATTCCCCCTAACTCTGCAGCTATGTCTCTCCACATTTGCCAACAAGATCCTCACACTTATAAATTATATTGGGGGGAATGTTGTTGACAGCAGTTTTGTGTTCCTCAGCTGTCTGCAGTAAACTCTGTTTTCCCTTATTTAAAACAAAAAAGATTCTAGGTTACAGTGGGCTTAAAATCAACTGCTAGCTTTCATGTTTAAAAATATCAGCAGTGCTGCTCACAGAGAATTGTCACGGCAATGAGCAACACACACAGACAATATGGGCATTTGGTTTTTTTGCCAAAAAGTCGGAGTTAAGTTAAAAAATAATGTTTAATTTATGAAGTATTCCATTATTCTTCAGCCCTGTACTATAGATGTCGAGACTGAGAGGTTTTGATGCTCCTGAGAGGCAGTAAGTATGGCTGTTGTAAAATCTGTCAGCAGCTTGGGGCAGGTTAGTCCATTTCACAAAATACAAAATAAAACAGAGGCGTAATATGTTTTTTAGAAACAGTGTAACACCATACAGACTATCCCATATTTAACCCATATTTAAACAGTCTGAGCAGTATTTGTGAACACAATCCCACACCAGCAGTATAGCATACCTAAAGGTTCTAATGGGCATTCTAAGCAGGGCGGATGGACTATTTTACCAACTGTCTTGCTTTTGATTTAAAAAAATAATAACAGACACCCTTTTAACACAGTTTTTTATGTTTTATTTTTATAATAGCAATAAGGCTTTCCCAGAGATTATGTTAATGTTTTTGTTAATCACATCCTGGGGGCAATATGGCATTCGACTGCGCCTTGTGCCACAGTACACCCCCAGGTAGTGATTAAGTAGAACATTAACATAGCCCTGGTCATGCCTTATTGCTTAATTATTGCCACAGTCTTTAGTATATAGTTTAAAAACAGCAGCAAGCATAATTCTGTGCATACACCTTCTTATGGCATAAAAAATGAAAGTTGAGTTCCAGAGCATCAATTACATCTTACCTTCATTGGACTTTTCCACATTTAAACTTACTGACTTGATTGAACTAAAAAGAAATCCATTCTATTGTGGTCTCTCTGCATTGTGGACCTTTCTGAGTCTATTTGCACTCTTGATTACTTGACATACCATACATTCCTTCAGGAATTCTAACATACTTAACAGTATTTGGTCACTAGGTGACTCATCAGACAATTGGAATTAAATGGAGAGGGAAAAACAACACAGATCCTGGGTCCAGATACTCAAAACCTAGCCCCAGGGCAAAATTAGCACTGCACAGTGTACTAAGTTAGCCTGGAATCATTAGCACGCTATATTCAAAGGAATAGCCCCGGGGCTAAATCTGCTAAATATAGAGTGCAAAGGAAGCAGTGCAAACAGGGCTGGGAGTGCAGTGCAAAAATAACCCAGAAATAAGACAGCTCTGAATATAGCAACAGGGAAGGCCAAAATGCAACAGCAGCTCAGTGGACACAGAGGTGGAGGACGGCAGAGCTGCAGTATCAGGCCAATATGAGTGATAGTCATGGAATGTTGCACAGCAACAGCAACAGTCAGTGCAGGCCATAAATAGCAGAACTGTGCTGTGCTGTGCAAGTGACAGGTTAGCCCGGAGCAAACACATTATCTCAGTGCTAGCACTTTGCCCCAGGCTAACACTTTAACCTGGGGCTAAAGTTTGCAATATTCAAAGCTCCTGTGCAAATGAGCCTACTTAGGCAATCCGTGTGCAAACAGCCATATTAGCATCTCATAATGTCCTGCTTAGCATACATTAGCATAAAGATGGCCTGGTGCTATTCCATTGTGCACACAGCTTCACCTGTATGTCAGACTGGAAGTCCAGACTGGAAGCCACAGGCCGGGTTGTGCACACAGCTCCACCTGTATGCTGGAATTGGCAATAGCCAGGTAGCTGCAGGTAATGGGTATTGGCAGGATCACTCAGTGCATAACCCATACCCATACAGCACTGCAATAATGGACACAGATGTTCAGGGTGAGGGACAATGAGGGGCACCACTGCCCAGAAGGAAGGACACATGCTCAAACATGGAGAAACACACACAGAACACTATGGTAACCATCACCTTTGTATGTACAAAGGTAAATATTATGTAGCACCATAGAAATGTCTGCTGTCATGTCCGTATGTACAGCACATTCACTGTGTGTGCACCACTGTCCCCCATGAGGGACGAATGCCAGTCAGGGCCATATTGAGGGGTACACATAAGGATGTCCGTAGGGGCATGTATAATTTTATATAAATATATATATATATATATATTATATTTTCATTGCAAAAACCTACATTAATGCATCAGTTAGGGTTCTTACTAAAGCATCAAAAGTATGGAAATGTGGTGTTATGGTTTTCAACCCTAACACCCCAACCCATCACCCAACATACCTCAACAGATGTCGGGGCTGTGCATTGGCATCACTAGACCTAAATGTCACCCCATTCCATGTGTCAGACAGCTTAGATGGTACATTACAGGAGAACTGTGTGACAGTTAGGTCTGATGACACCAGTGCACACCGTGGACACCTGTTGAGGCATGGAGGGTGGGGAGGGGGTTGGGTGTGAGGGTTGCAAACCCTAACACCACATTTCCATACATTTGACACTTTAGTATAAACCCTAACTGATACAGTAATGTAGGTTTTTGTAATACATTTCCTTTCATTGTGAGATAGTCCCACCCTCCATACAATAACTGTCCTTAGGTCACAGCGGGAGAGCAGGGTCCTTTGGACCCTGTGCACCCATCCCTCCATAGATGCGTGACCCAATCATCAGCATAGCTATCTTATTACCCCTGCACATGTAACCAGTAGAGAAACTTTTCAAATCCCTGCATATATATAATTCTGCACAACTGCAATGCCATTCCACATCAGAGGTGCGAAAAACGATTTTTGCCAGGATTTGAAAAATGACAGCAGTGACATTCATGAGGTGAAGTAATAAGACTGTGTTGCAAATCCGTAGTCAACATATTGAAATAATCTACATTTATGAGCGTGCATAGCGAAATTCCAAGTAATGGCTATAACTTCACCATTTTTAAAGATTTTGACCCCAAATATTCAACATAGCCTTCTAATTACCCTACCTAATGAATAATATGACTCTCATTATGCAAACCTGCCTGAAAGGTGAATTTGCCAAGCAACCCCAAAATCACCTTTAGGGCGAGAGCTGCGGAATGACAGTCATATTGGTCATGAAGTGGGGTCCCCAATAGGTCATGTTTAAGATTTGGGGATAATATCTTGTAAAATGCCAGAGTTATACACCAAAGTTGAAACCCTCCATTGAAATACATTTTACCGCATTTACATTAGTTACTCATATTGCAGTTGCCAATTCCAGCAGCTAGATGTGTCTACCATCGGGAGAGCTGTTCTTGAACCTAGGGCCTCTTCAGGTGAGAGAAGGTGTGTGAAGGTGCGGGGGTTGTGGGAAGGTGCTTGCACAGTCGGTGGTCAAGTGGGGGAGTGAGTCTGATCAGTGATGGGTGTTTCACTTTTTTTTTCAGGTTAAACAAAACACATTACATCGGGGACAGTTTTTTATTTCAGCATGAAACAAAAAAAAAAGAAAACCACTGCCCACCAATGCACCAGGGAATGGAGGATGGTGTATGGGACAGGATGCAGAGGGAGCAGGAGGGTCTGTAGTTACTCTCACTGTGGGGACTGGGTAACGAGAGTGGTGGGTGTGACTGCACGCAGAGAAAAGGAGTGGGAGGGTATCATTCCTTTGTTGGGGGGACTGGGGAATAGGGTGGCAGGTGGGACTGCGCACAAAGGGAGGGAGCAGGAGGAATTTCAGTATTGCACGGGGATTGGGGAATGAGGGTGACATTTACAGTGGAAAATCAGAAATATGTTTCTGCTTCAGTTCTGTATCACATGTCCTCTTCTACTTCATGTTTTAAGTTCAACAGTGGTGTTTGATCTTCAAGTTTAAGTTTATGGCTACCATGCTAGTACAGTTTCTTTTTATTTTTTTATTTTCAGTTGTTTAACCAGGTGAGACACATTAAGCTGAAAGCTTGTTTACAGGTGCAACCTGGGATCACAGGAAAGTTAAGTGGCTTGCTCAGGGTCACACAGTATACAAGTGAGGGCTGTGGGATTCAAACCCAGATCTCCAGATTTGCATCCCAGACCCTTAAACCACTGCATTATATTGCCTCCCACTGTACATGTGCCACAGTTCATGTACAGTTTATCAACATTTAAAAACTGAGGTAAAAGAACCTTTAAATATTGGAGCAGAGTTCTCCACCCTAGTTCCTCAAATTAGTAATGATCTAAAATTATAATAAAATGAAAGTATAAAATGATAATTCCATTTATCCTGTTATTATTTGTGTATATGTCAAAGTCATACATAATGTTTTAAATACTAATAAGATTTTTGGTTTCTTTTTTTTTTATGACTTTGGAAAAATAGATTGCACCATTATTAAAGAGTTTACAGGTATTCATTTCAAACAATAACTCTACAGTTTCTTCTAGCAACAGAAATAGTTTCTTCATAACTGACTCTAATATTCTGTCTCTTAAACCATCATATACGGTAAAAGATGATACTGTTAATTGCTTCTGGTTCTAAGTTTGTGCAGAGACAATTTGCAGATGGGTATTGTACTGGGTTTCCTTTATGAATGAGTAAATTGGTAATAAAAGTTTCAAACCTCATTGTCTTAATTATATGTCTCAAATGAGGATGTTTCATAATTACAAGGTAAGATTCTAATACTACTGATGCTTCATTTTCTGCTGTTTAGTAACATGATTTTTGAGTCTTTATTCTGTGCGATATATTGCTTTTCAATTTAAATAATTCCAGAACTGATATATACCTGGATTTATCCAGAAATGTCCAAACCCACCATATTCAAATACTCTGCACACATTTCAACCATTTCACTTTGAAACCTTAAAGAGCAGCTGACACCATTAGGAGAACTTTAACAAAACATAATACTGTATTTAGACATAGTTCTGCTCGTATTTCACATTCGTTCTGTATTTCTTCTCCCTGTTATTTATTATTGAGATAATCTCAAAGGAATAAATAGGGTAAACATGGAGGGGATCTTTAGACTAAAGCAGAGAGGTACCACCAGAGGACATGGTTTGAAGTTGGAAGGTGGAAGGTAGAAGGGTGAGGGAGGAAAAGAGGAGGAGGTTTTTCACTGAGTGGGTGGTGGATCCTTGGAACGTGCTGCCTGATGAGTTGGTTCAGAGATCCACAGTGGAGGGCTTCAAGAGAGGGTGGGACAGACACAGAAAGCGGATGTATCAGATGATGGCCTGGCCCAGGGGGGTTGGGATGGATGATAGGGGTTTCTGGAACACAAGGGGGGGGAGGGCCTCGGTACCCAACTAGGGATCTGAGGTTCAAGCAGACTCAATAGACTGTAAGGCCTAATCTGCTGGCAATTAGTATGTTAGTATATTAAAACAGGATCTTTGCTCCTGAAGAATTAATCTATTCCTGTTATGTTCTCCCTACCTGAGGTCATAATGCTCTGCTTGTGACATCACTGTTATTCCCATGGCAACAGACTGTGATGTCACAACAAAGTATTATGACATGAAGTAGGGAGTACGCCAAGGAGGCTAATGAACTCTTTTGGATACAGAGCATATTTTCATGCAAATTTCTTCTGTAATAAGTAATGGGGAGGAGAAAACTATCTAATACATATGTATTGCACTATGCACTAACTTGTTTTTTTCTCTTTTAGATATTTCCTGAAGAAGACCTAAGGTCAAAACGTAGATTTTTAACTCTATTTTCTATTTTCAGCGTGCATTTAATATAACCATTTTGTTTTGCTAATACATATGTAGAATGCAAGTAAAATTATACCTAAATACTATGTTTTTCAAAGTTTTCTTTGAGGTGTCAGCTGCTCTTTAATTGTAATAGTGTAAACTATCTGATATGCCAGAGTACTAAAAGTATTCTTTACTACAGTAATGTGCATTTTTCTTAGGTCAGTGAGTTTTTTACATATAAGATTTTATTAATTTTAACACATATAACAAAAAAAAAATATAACCATTTAAAGTCAAGTCAAGCCAACCTGTAACAATTTGCTGCTAAACATAGCCACATGCATCTAATCATAACGGAAACAATATTTTATACAACTAGTTCCCTCTGCCCACCCTCTTTGCCTTCCCTGTGCTTCGTTGCCTTCCCATCCCTGTCACTACCTCAGCAACCCTCTCCTCTTGCAGCTCCCCTTCCCGCTGCATGCAATACCAAGCCACTCTAAGGGTCCTTGCTCTCCTCCTTATGCTCTCTAGAAATATTCACCCTAATGCTGGGCCCCCTTCTATTAAACCCCCTCACATTCCAGTGCCCCATTAGCTGTGCTTTGCAGCCATGAACATATGTATTTTGCTAAAGAAATTCCCTAACTTACAGGTTTGGACTGCTCTACATCAGCCTGATATCTTGGCCATTGTTGAAACCTGGCTTGCCAAGGCCACCCTGATGCTGCTGTTGCGCTCCATGGGTATTTGCTTTTTAGGGAGCACTGGATCTCTAAGCATGGCGGGGGTTGTGCCATTTACCTCCGCAACTCAATCCAAGGGCATGCCCTCCCCACCCCTCAGCTCAGTCACGGTGCCCAAGCCATCTCCCTCAAAATTACCCCTGACCCCTCTAGAGATCCTTTATATCTTACTGCATCCTACAGTCCTCCTAGGCACCAACACCTTGCCTTCCAATCCCTCCTTGATCATCTTTCCTCCTTGCTCCCCAAGATGGAGCAAATCTTACTTGGTGACCTAAACATTAACTGGCTTGCTGACTCAACTTCCCAGGCTAGGGATGCTGCTGCCACCCTAGACCTTACTCAACGTGTTACTCTGCCCACCAGATCTAACATGGTCACTGGTATCTCTACCTTACTGGATCTTGTTCTATCCAACAAACCCCACAAGATCTCCAACCTCGCTGTGCTCCCTGATGTTCTCAGTGGTCACTCCCCTATCACTTTCTCCTGGTCATGCATGATGCTAAAGCATCTACCCAAACTGTCCATTCGTCATCCCATATGCCCTGGTAAACTTTCCCAACTAAAAGAGTACCTTGTTGGTTGTGATTGGTCCCCCATTGATCATGCCCCTGACATTGACTCTGCCCTTCTCTATTTTATCCAAGTTTTCAACAAGGACTGCGACACCTTTGTTCCCCTTTCCAAAGTTGTCTCCAAGGACCGTGAATCTCCCTGAGTCACTCCATCACTGCTTGGTCTCATGTGCCACAAAGACAATCTTTGGCACAGGGCTGTTGAATCCAGTAGGACTGCAGACAGGCAAGCTTATCATATTGCTAAAAATAAATGTACCTGAGCTATCCGTAAAGCCAAGGCTGAACTCTACAGGTCCACCCATGCATCTTCCTGGGGCTAGTCCTGTAATTTCTGGAACAATATCAAGGAACTTAATTTTATTTATTTATTTATTTGAAATATCAGATTTACAACCTTTGAGCCAGATGGCTCATTTACAAAGGTACCTCGTCACATGGAGGACAGAATAAAACAGACAGGGTACAGTTACAAAGGAATAGCCATCATGTATAGGTTACAGACATTGTTTACAAACATTATAATCAGTTTTGGATACAGATATTTACATAAGCATAGTAGAAAAACATTGCTAACCCAAGAGAGCATCCGTTACAGCATAATCCATCATATTCATGAGCCAGAGGTGGATTAGACATTGTTGTAAGAGGCTGCAGTCCATAATGGACTTTGTCAGAGGTTTGGGTCATAGTGGGCATGAGAGCATAGGCTAGTTGCAGTTACAGGAGCGGACATTGAGGAGGTAGTTGTGGAGAGCGACTTTGAAATGGGCAATCTTGGGTGTGCTAGTGACGGTGGCTGGGAGTGCATTAAACCAAAGAGGGACTCTGTAGCAGAAGGATCTCTGGGCAAGGGAGGTTTTTACCCTGGGTACTGCCAGTATAGCTTTGTCTGAGTTGTGGGTGGAAATAGAGGGGGTGGCAAGTTGGAGAGAGGTGGTGACTCCAGGAGGGGTGTGACCGAGCAGAATTTTCTTGGTCAGTAGGCAGGTCTGGTAGTGGTGTCTTTCATCAAGGTTGAGGAGATTGGCAGTGGAATAGAGGGAGCAGGTCTGGGTGAGCCTAGGGGCACCATTTAGGAGCCTGCAAGCCTTGTTGAGGGAGATCTGAATATTCTGGAGTGCAGAATTATCTGCTGCCCCATACACAGGGAGCCCATAGTCCACTAGGGACAGTATTGAGGAAGTAATGGCAAGCCTAAGGGCATCAGGAGAGAGCCAGCCCCTGTGCCGGTTAAGGAGTCCAATCCAAGTGTTATTGGCAGCCGCTAGGGTGTTTATGTGGTCATGGAAGGTAAGGGCAGAATCGAGGGTAAGCCCAAGATATTTGTAGATGGATACCTGTTCAAGGGGGTGCTGGGTGCTGGGGAGGATGAGGAGAGATGCACTTTTCACTTTGTTTTGGTGGTGGGAGAAAATGATAGATTTCTTCTTTTTTAGGTTTATGACCAGTCTACGGTCCTTGAACCATGTTTCAGCCTGGAAGAAGGCGTGTTGGTGGGAGTTCTGGAGGGGAATAGGTGTATGATGCAAGGCATAGAGCACTGCATCATCTGCATACAGTAGGATTTTTTTGGATCAGGCCTTTGGCAAGGAGTTTAGGTAGACTGTGAAAAGAAGTTGACTCAGGATGGAGCCCTGGGGCACCCCAGAGCAGACAGGAAGTGTGTCGGATAGGGTCCTATTTATTTTGATGCATTTGGACTAGGTGGAGAGGTAATTGGCACACCATGCCAGGGGGCCTGTGGAGAAACCAAGTTGGCAGAGGGAGTCAAAAAGGAGAGGATGGCAGTGTCAAAGGCCTTGGAAAGGTCTATGAACACAGCTCCAGCAATGTTACCTGAGTCTAGGGAGGAGTGTAGGAAGTTGGTGAATTCTAGGAGGGCTGTGGTAGTGCTATGGCCTGAATGGAAGCCATGCTGCTCTGGGCATAATATGTCATACTTGGCTAGGTATTCAGTGAGCTGTGTGGCAACCACTTTTTCTAAAGCTTTGGGGAGGAGAATGAAGATGGGTCGATAGTTACTGGAGGGGGATTTGTCACCACTTTTATGAATGGGGGTAACAACGGCTGTCTTCCAGGCACTGGGGAATTGCCCCAGGCAGAGGTATTTGTTGAGTAGGTCTGTTAGAGGGACTAGGACCTCATCAAGGGTTATTCGAAGGAGCCTAGCATCTAGGGGGTCACTGCTAGGGTTATTGCTGTTTAGCACTTTTTGCAGGTATGGACGGGCTTCATGGGTAGATATTTTGTGCAGGAGGAAATGAGGGCGCTGCAGGGTTAGGGGCTGGGATTCAGGCACATGGTCAAAGAAACAACTGGGGAGAACAGTGCTGAGATCCGTGAAGGTGGTGTTTAGGCAGTTTGCTATGGTAAGTGAATCGGTGGAAATAGTGCCATCTATGGAGCGCTGGGAGGGAGGTGGGAGCACAATTTCCCATTAAGTTCTTTGATATTACTCCAGAAGGTCCATGCAGATCCCCATGTGGTGGTGGTGGTGAGAGTAGATTGATAGTGGTCTGCTTTGGCCTTGTGGATGGCTCAAGTGCATCGATTGCATGCAGCATTATAGGATTGTCCATCAGCCAACCTTCTAGACTCTGTAGCTTTGTGCTAGAGATTGTCCCTTTCCCTCAGCTTTTGGGGTAGGGAGGGGGTGATCCATGGTGCTTTTTGTCTTTTGGTGTGGTGTTTGGTGAGTGGAGCATAGAGATCACAGGCCTTGGTGAAGGCCTGCGTGAACAGATTGACTTCAATGTCAATGCTGGGAGCTATATTACTGTGGGACCAGTCCATTTGGGTGAGAAGTTGTTAAAGTTTTTTAACCCCTCCTGGGCAGAGATGCCTTTGGAAGGTGGTTTGGGCTATGGGTTTGGGGGTGGAGGAGGTCCATAGGAATAGGACAGGCAAGTGATCGCTTAGGGAGTTGGGAAGAACTTTTATATCCTGGATTTTAAGGAGGTGGTTAGAGATAATGATATCCAGGATGGTTTTGGTACCAGTAGAAGGATGAAGTCTAGTAGGTTGGGTGACTAACTGGATCATGTCAAGGGCAGAGAAGGAGTCCTTCATTGGTGCAGCTGAGGGGCCAAGCCAGTTGACATTTAGGTCCCCTACTAGTGTCTGTTCAGCTTAGTGCAGGAGGGTAGAAAGGTAATCAGTGAGGGATGTGATGGCTGGCTTTTGGTTCTTAGGGGTTATGTAGCAGACTGTGAGGTATAGTGGACCCCTGGAGGGGTCTGGGGTGATTTTTAGGGTGAGGGCTTGTGCTCCGTTTTTGAGTTTGGGGGGTGGGAGACTGTGGCCAATAATGTTATCTCTGATGTAGATCACACAGACGCCCCCATGTTTTCCCACCCTGTCTTCCCAGTATAGTGTTTATCCGGGGAGCGAGATGAAGACATCAGGAGTAGATTTAGAGATCCAGGTCTCAAAGAGTGCAGTGATGTCTGGTTGGTGTAGGGTGGCCCAACATTGGAGCGCTGCAGATTTTTTGGCAAGCTGCGTATGTTCAAAGAGGCAATGCGGAGCCCAGAGGACCCGGTAGGTGGACTGGTGGGGGTAGGGCCTGGATTAGGGTGGATATTACCAGAAAGGAGTTGTAGAATGACCAAGGTTCTAACCATAGGGTGGCAGCTAGTTAACTTTTTGGGAGTACATTGAGAGGAGGGTGAGGCTATAGTGCAGCAGGGTTTGGAGGGTTGGAAAGACACAGAGGGTGTGAAGCCAAGGGGAGCACGTGTGGGCGGTGGGGTTGGGAGGGCAGCTAGAAGGTGGATGCAGAGGTCCAGGGTGCGATGACAAGGTGTGGGGGAATGGGTAATTCTGGAGAGATACGAAGGTGCGGTCCACAAAGGGCATGGGGTGAGGTCTGGCTGGTGGGAGGTGAACCCCAGGGTGGTTATGAAGATGAGGCACATAAAGAGAAAGTGAACAGATGGTGCCTAGGGAGCCTTGGAGGAAGAACAAAGTGATTGGGGGGGCCAAAATCTTTAATAGCTTTAAAACAAACCAAGACAAATTAGCTTGACTTGTAGGCTCAGCGGTGGAGCTGCCGACTTTGGTGACAACGCTACAGGGTTTGAGGCTTGCGGTGAGGCAAAAAAAAATTATTTTAGCAGACTATGGAGTCAGAAACTTTGAGAGCTTTAAAAATTGAGCATGAATTAGCCTGATTTGTTGGCTTAGTGGTAGAGTTGACTGTGGTGGCAAGGATAAAGGATTTGAGGTCTGTAGTGTGACAGAAGAAAATTATTTTAGCAGACTATGGAGTCAGAAGTTTTGAGAGCCTTAAAAACTGAGAATAAATTAGCCTGATTTGTTGGCTCAGTGGGAGCGCTGCTGACTTTGGTGGCAAGGGTACAGTGTTGGAGACCTGCAGTGGCACAGAAGATATGTATTTTTGCTGAGTATGGAGACAAAAGGCTTAAGAGCTTTAAATCAGAAAGTAATATTGGCCTGACTTGTTGTAGGGCTGCTGACATTGGAGTCAGGGGTACAGGGTTTGAGACCTGCAGGGGACAGTAGTGAACTATGGGATAAAAGGTGTGTAGGAGGGTGGGGAGAGGAGTAGAGATTAGAAGAGAAAACAGAGTGGTGAGAGGAAGGCAGCAATCAGGGACTAGGAGGGAACTGTAGTGACTCCTAGTGGACAGAAAATGATATCAGCTGTAAATAGGAAGTGGAGAAGTGGAGATGAGGGGAGTGGATGGACTGCTACCAGCAAGGGCAGTGAAGCAACCCCTAGTGGTCAGAGAGTATAAGCTGGAAATGGGAAAGTGGACACGTAGTTCCAGGAAGGAGAGATCATGTGACATGTCATGCTAGCTGCAGCAATAAAGGTAGAACCGAGCTTGGGTAGGTGGGGCAGTTGGCACGCAGTGCCTGACAGGGTAACACCCCTCCACAAGTAAGCTTGAAGGAGAGAGGCTTTACCTCTTAGAGTCCCCTAGTGTGAGCTCTTCTGCCTGCAGTGATTCTATGGCAAGGTTGTGACCTTCTCCTACCCATCTCTTTGTCAACGGCACCTTGTCTACTGATCCTGTGGCTGTTGCTGACTGCTTAAATAGTTCCTTCTCTGACCTCTCTTCTGTCCTCCCTCAAAATGTTTTTGACCCAGTCCCACCCACCTCCTCTGATCCAGTTGTTCATCCCCCATCCTACTTCAAGGCCCTCTCCCGCCATGAAGCAAGACCCTATCTGCTCAGATCACTTAAAGGGACTCTGTCACCCCCCTTAGGTCTCAAAGTGTCCGTAGTTTAAAAGACATATTTTATGATTACCAAAATTGTGTAAAGATTGCTGATGTAGCTGGTAGTTTGATTTTAACTTGTATTTTCTTTACAAAAGTAAAAAACAGACTGCCCAAGATACTGGTGTTATCACACCAAAACAGGTTTGTTTACATTCCTTGATTAGCAGCAAATGCATCTTTCCTGGATTTGGGAACACCCACAAAACAGTCTAGCCCCTCATGATTATGTGGGAGTTTTGGAGGCTACTTCCTCATGAGTGACTGAACTGTTTGGGTGTGATTCTGATGCTCAGAAAGCGTGCAGTAAGAACAGAACTAGGATTGTAAACAAAACAAGGTTGTTTATAAATATACATTGCCATGCATTTCAGTTCTACTAAACAAGGAGACAGACCAAACAAACAGCAACATCACTGAATTTTAGAGAGGGTAAGCAATCATAAAATGTGGGGTTTCAACTAGAAATAATATGATGAAAAACAGGTTGACAGTGTCCCTTTAAGGACACGGGTCATAGCAGTGACTCCCTCAACACCAAACTGCTTAAAAGTGTCCTAGATGCCATCCTCACCCCCCTTACCAAATTGCTTAACCGCTCCCTCTGCCTCAGTCAATTCCCCCTTGCCTGGAAAACAGCAGTGATCACCCCTCTTCATAAATCTGGAGACTGGACCTCCACCAGCAACTATCACCTAGTCTCCATCCTCCCCCCTTTCTCCAAGGCTCTTGAAAAAATTGTGGCCAATCAGCTCTCTGACTACCTCTCCACCTATAACCTCCTCTACCATGAACAACACAGTTTTCATCGTGCACACAGCACTTCTACCGCCCTTATCGAAGTCTCCAATTTCCTTCACACTGCTCTTGACAAAGATCATGTTGCTGGCTCTGTCTTCATTGACTTGTCAAAAGCTTTCGACACTGTCCACCACTCCCTTCTCCTCTCTTCTCTCCAACCCCTCAGCCTCTTACAGGGTGTGTTGAATTGATTCTCCATCTATCTTTCCTCCCATACCCAGTGTGTCAAAATAGGGTCTACTGTCTCCTGCCCCCGACATGTTCATTCTGATGTTCCCCAGGGCTCCATCCTAGGGCCCTTGCTTTTCAGCCTCTATCTGAATTCTCTCCCCTGTGCTTGTAATGGAAACCTTCTACATTATGCGGATGATGCTGTCCTGTTTGACTCACACGCTGACCCTCTCCTCCTACAAAACTCCTTGCAGGACTCCTTCACCCAGTTCGAATTCTGGTTCTCTGACCACAGGCTGGTTTTGAACTTAAAGACAACTAAAAACATGCTTTTTGCACATGACCAGAGTAAATGTAAAGATTATTCACTCCAAGTTTTGTCTAGTACTCTCTTACCCCATGAATAAACCTCCTGCTTCAAATATCTTGGTGTTCTCTTTGATCCCTCCCTAACCTTTCATGACCACATCCACTCACTTTGCTCAGCCAGCAACTCCAGGATAGGCCTATTGTATCATCATCAACATGACTGTCTCCCCACTGAAGCACTATGGCTGGCCATCTCATCCTCGGTACTGTCCCCCATGGATTATGGTCTGCTTATTTATGATGCCACTGACAACACTGCTCTGCACAAAATTAAGCTATCCCTCAATAAGGCCTGCTGGCTGCTTATAGGTTCCCCACATCTTATCCATACTTGCACACTGCATTTCCCCTCTAACTTCCTTAATCTGGAGGAAAGGCTTATCTATCAATCTTGCCTCTTGACCAAAAAAATCACTGGAGGTCTGACTCCCCTAGTCTGTCTTCTATCATAAGCCTATCTACCCCCTCCCTCTGTACCCGCAGCACTGTCAGCTCCCCTCTGCAAGTCCCCAGAGTTAGGATCTCTCTTGTACAGAGGTCATTCCATTACCATGCCCCATCCTGGTACAATTCCCTGCCTGTTGCTATTGCCCCTCTACCAAGATTGGGACCTTTTAAAACTGCTCTCATGAACCACCTCTCCTCCCACTGCTGTGAGTGCCCTGACTGTTTCGCCCTGCCTTTACTACTCTCAGTTTACCTATTTTTGACTCTGCCCTTCATTTGACTCATTATAGTCCACATTATTGTTTATGTCTGTTTATTATTGCTAATTTATCTTGATGCAGGGCCTTTGTAACCAGCCCTTAATTTTGACTGTTTGCTTTTATTTCAGCTCATTTTCATTGTTTTCTGTTGCTTGCTAGTAATGTATTTGTGTTCCTGATGTGGAGCCTTTGTAAAGGAGTCCCTGACTCAAAGGGTTGTAATTCTGATTACTTCTTAAAATAAATACTATCACAAAATGTATCGATGAGCATAATCACATGCCCAATGTTGGGGCTGTTGCTGTTTGCAAGGTGTTGCAAAATCTTAAGGAGAAAGCTGTGTCCAGGCTGGAGGGCACGCACCAGATAGTAGCAGAAGCCACAAGCACTCTAGACCCTGCAACAGCAAATAAACTGCCATCTATTTTGAGTTTAAAAAGAACTACATGAAGAGCAAGACAAACTGCATCTGTTGCTCCAGTATTACCAACATGCCTTTCTGAGTTATAAATTCCTCAGGAGTACAGTATCACTGATCAAGAAGAGCAGTTTTTGCTCCATTACAGTGGTTGCGAGGACAATGAGAGGTTTCTCATTTTTTCCACTCACAGAAATCTAAATTACATGCAGATGAGTAAGCATTGGTACGCACATGGCTCATTTAAATCTACACCACTCTGTTTTCCCAGTTATACGCGATACATGTGGTGCAACATTCCAACAGTGTTTATTCTGATGTCTTCCCACTCTAATTCTGCTTATGTAAAAGTGCTGTCAGCATTAAAAACCCTCTGCCCAAACCTTGCACCACTCTCGGTGATGACAGATTTTGAATTGGCAGCTGCCAAAGCCTTTGCTTCAGAATTCCCTGGCACTGCTACAAGAGGCTATTTCTTTCATCTATGCCAGGCTGCGTTGCGTAAAACACAGGAATTGACAGACATTCTAAAAAATGAGATGGTCGACGAACACTTTGCGCAGCACATTTGTATGCTCCTTGCTCTAGTATATGTTCCCCCCAATGATGTACAGTACTATCAGCCTTTGAATCATTCAGATGCAGCTCCTTTTACATAGAACACGAAGATCAACTAGCTGATTTACCTGATTATTTCGAAGATACATGGCTTGGGTGCCCTGTTGGTAAATGCAGGTGCCACAGACCACTTTTCTCAATTGAATTTTAGAACTGATACAATGCAGTTGCTGACAGCCTCCGTACCACTATTACTTCAGTTGAGGGGTGGTAAAGAAGTTTTAAACATTTACTGGGAGCATGCCACTGAAATATATGGAAATTTATTCAGGCAGTCAAAACTGAGCAGAATCTAAATGACATAAAATTAGAGCAGTACCTCTCTGGCCCGGATCCCCCAGCTCCTCACAGAAAATATTGAGACACTGACAAATGTCTTACTGTGGTGGTTGGCAATTATGGTAGCTGCTCAGAAATAGAGTATCTCAGAGCTGTAGTGCATAATTTCTAACTACAGGTTTAAGCTGGAAACCTAAAACTGGGTGACAAGAAATAAAGAAAACTTCTAACAGCCTTACCTTCACCTTAACATTGCTCCTATATCTTCAATCAAGCCCGATAAAGCCCTTTTAAATAAGTAAAGACATTGTTTTAACAGCTTCAATCAAGATACCATGCGATTTCAGTCATCTTTGACCTTTAAACCTGCATCTTTGAACTTGCTCCCAGAATATGAGATGTGATGCCATGCAATGTGAAGCAGCTTGTGATGCAACGTAATTATGATTACAATATATAACTGAAAAGCACTCTTCTATGTTGCATTGGTAAAAGTAGTTCAAATGTTATATTTGGGCATTTATAGAACTTATTCATTCTGCCTCTGTTCACCTCTAAGTGCACAAAGAGAGATTGTTTCTGTTATGCGATGAGCCTTTTTGCGTGCACATGCTTGCGCTAACATATTACAGCACTCAATCTGTATGTGAAGAAATTACCGCACTTAAATTAAACATGCTGATATTGCATGAGAGCATTTGACATGGAACCTGAAACAGACACTCTTACATGTTTGTTGGATTAGAGATGCAGACTTGTGTTACGTTACATGAGAATTTTACAGCACACATCACAATTATTCATGTATCTGATAATGCTAATACAGTAAAAAGAACAAAAACAAAACAAAAACAGCTTCAACACTGGATGTAACCAAAAGTAGACTATGAAGATGCAGCTATAATATTTCATGTGTCAACACTGCCAAGTATTGTGATTCATTCTCTCTGTCAATATGGTATTATCATTTTTTATTTATTTCCTTGTTTTCATTCATTTTGCACTTTCTTTAGATGTAAACTCAATTCCACCAATGATTTGTTTCTGTTTGTTGTTCATGTTTCAAAACCATGCAATAAGTCTGAGATATTTGAAACATGTAAAGCAAAGTTAAGATGCTCCACTTCAGCTCTTCATTTAAACCAGTTGTGCATACACATGGACAACCTTGTAAGTATTCAGAGCAAAAAGGTGCACCAACTAGAGACCCCACTGTGGTGTGACTTTTCTGGCATAGCTTCTCTTCCTAAACAATATATAGTTCAGAAAGAATGATTCCTTAGACAGACTTTTCAATTTTCAGTCCTTTAATTAATTTTCTATGAAGAAGTTCCATATAAAAAAGCCATACAATCACAATACTCACAGTGTTCAGTAAGACAAGCATACAGTCCAGTACAAGAGGGTACAAAAAAGAGACAGTATTGAAAAAGGTACATGATACAGGATACCTGGCTACTGAGGCCTTACGTGTCACCCCAGCTGGGGAGAGCTTCTTCAGAGACTTATCACATGATATCTAAATCTCACTTATACAGTGCCATTAATTAACTGAAGTGCTTGTGCTATTAAATAAAAACAATCAAACTATTAGTGGATATTTGAAACATACAGAAAGATTGTACAATAAGTGCCTTAGGTAGTAACCCATTACCAAAAGTGATACATTCTGTTTCATGCAGGTAAGACAACAGAAATTCCACGGCATACCTGTCTAACTAGAATTCTGGGATGTTAAAAAAGTATCTGTTGATGTTTTTATTTCCTCCCCTCCACCCCTGCACAAATTCCATATTAAATGTGTAGCTCCCATACCAGTTGTGGTCTGTAAATTGATTTTGCAGCACTTTTAAAGCCAGGATATTAATACATAATAAATTATGGCTGGCAGTCTCCTAGGCTAAAATTAAGTCAAGTACAGTCAGGGATATTGCAAATGAAATAGTGAGTTGCTTGAGTTTTATGACGTGAAAAACAACATTAATTCTTTCATTGAGCCCTATGCATAAATGTGTGGAGTGGGTATGCACCACATAACCCTGGCATGTAGCCCACTCCACACCCACTGCACCCACTATGATCTCTCTGCTGCAGAGTCTCGACACACTTATGCCCCCCCACGCACCTGATCCCTTGGCCACTCCACACGTGGGTGGGCTGGGGTGGTGCGGGGGATGTTCCAGCACTCCATGTGATGCAGAACTGTGTGGAATGCTGTGCACAGGGGACCAGTGGCTATGCCAAATCAGGACAGATATAGCCCTAGTATGTGTAACCAGAGTTGCAGCCAACAGGCCTGGTGGTTGTAGAAGGGATCCGAGGACCCCCAGTAGGGATGCCCCTGACATTGGGGCAAATCTCTGTGGGTGGGGAGGCAGTGAATAGGGCACAGGCCCCATCCAGTGCAAGCATCACACTGTGTGCTGGCTGCAAACATGGTGCCTCATGGGCACAAGTGATCCACCATGGAGACACAGGCAGCCAGCTGATTTGGCCACATGCCCAGGTCCTCCAATCCACACTCGGCCATTCCCAAAGATCCTGCATGCTTGGGTGGTAGGGCCATGTAAGGGGGTTACACAAAGACCAGCGTTGGTGAGTACAGCCTGTGTGCAGAACCCCCATGGGTGTAGAGCTGTGTACCCAGACAACACACGACTTGCACGTTTTTTGTGCATAGGGTCCAATGTTACTAAAGGGTAAAATAGAATTTTACCTGCAATTAACCCACCACCACCACCACCACTCCACACATACACACACACGCGCGCACACTGGTTGGGTAAATGTTTGTGTAAACTCAGGAAAAGTCACTTCTCTAGATATTTTATAAGCAGGGGTTGCAATAATAATTTGACAGTTTACATCATGCAGATCTGGACTTACTGGATTATCGTAACAGGGAATGAGTTTGGGCTTAGTCACCATTGAGCAGTGCAATGTTGCCAACCCAATGGCAAAGGTGGGGTCCAGAGATAAGTTTTGGAGAGATCATATGCAGTTTTGTTAAATTTCTTTATAATTATGCATTTATTTAGGGAAAGGGAACATTGTTTAACCAGAAGAAGCACACTAAACTGAAGCTTGTTTCCAGATGTGACCTGGGAGCACAAGGAAGTTAGATGGTTTGCTCAGGATCACACAGTATACATCTAGGTGGCTGTGGGATTCAAACCCAGGTCTCAGATCTGCAATTTAGAGCCTTAACCCACTGCACTATACTGCCTAAAGAAATAAGTGCCTTAGCTGGGATATGAACCCAGGCTGCCCAGAATATCATTCCAGATATGCTACCAGCTTTGCTACCAAGGCAACTCATGCCTTATTTATGTTCTCCTTCCCATACCTCCTCAGTGCCCCTCTCCTATAGGCCCTATACATGCTTCCCCTGCCCACCGGACTCAACTCTTGTTATTGGCTCTTACCTTCTGACTCTCCAGTTTCTCCAACATCCCCTTGGTTCTGGCTTATCCCTGCTGGAGGGCCTCCCTGCTCTCACCTTAACAAGCCAGCATTTTACCTATTTGGTTATATAAACTGGACTATCCATATCCGCAAGTTTTCTAAATAATTTGTCATGGATCATCTGATCAGTGGCTTTTCTCATGTACAAGTACACATCTTCCACTGTCTACCCTGAGTCAAGTGCCCAAAAACATGGTCAAAAGAGATGGTCAGACAGGTCTAACATGATCTGCCCTTGTGGTGTGTTTTATTTACCTGTCTCTTGTGAATATGAGTTATAGAAAAACACAAAACAAAAAAATGTCTTGCGTGTGTATGCCTGTGTGTGGGGTGGGGTGGGGTGTGGTGGGGGGCTCAGATAGCAATACCAACAGCGAACTTTCAGCATTGACAAATGCTTGTTGAATATTGGGAAGATAACACTTCCTCTACAACTATTAGGGATTTGACCACCCGGAAGTAAGTAAATAAATAAAACTTTTAGTGTTGGAACCCACCAGTCTGGGAAAGATTTATAGACATCAATCAATATTTGGTCAGGTTCAGGTGCTTTATTTGAGTGTGATGAGAATATAGCATATCTAATTTCCTCTTCCTGTACATAAACCAAATATGGATCAAGAGACTGTATTGAATGATAATTCTGCAATTTAAACTTACTATAATCCTCTTCCTCCACTGTAGTAAAATAAGGACCTGGATAGTGTTCTGCCCATCTAGAGGGAGAAATATAGGCTTCAATACCAGTAGCATGTTTATTGTATCCATGGCTAACCAAGGTCCAGAATTTTCTTGTATCACCAGTACATGTTGTTTCCCTAAGCTCATCCCACACATTTTTATAGAATTTATTACATTCAATGTCAAGCAACTTTTTATATTCCTTCTTTGCCTTATTCAGATTCTTCATATTTATTTGATTTGTCTGTTTTTCACAAGATCTTACTGGAGATTGCAAGTTCCTTTTAACCTCTTTACAGATTTTGTTAAACAAGTATGGGCCTTTTTACATGGAATGCAGTCAGTTTGAAGGAATGATCTAATATTTGAATTTAACTCTACCCATTTTTCTAAAATCATTCCTCTGTTTGTAGTTTTTTTAGGACTTCACTGATATTAATGGTAGTATCATTTAATAGGAGGTCTGAAAAAAAAAGAGGTCTCAGCCATGACATCTTATTCTTTTATCATCAAGGACTTCTAATTTATCAAAGTTTTTCTGTGAATGTAAGTCCTTCCCTCATTATCCCTTGGGTCTTTAGGGGCAGTAGAAATGGGAAGTGAGTGGAATCAGAGCACTCTAATACTTCTAGGTTGCAACTAGTTCTCATTACCTGTAAATTGGCCCAACATAAATCTATAACAGAAGACCCCAATTGTCCCATAAAGGTAAACTCCCCTTCCCTGTCCCCAGGAAGTCGACCATTGATCAGGCGAAAGTTATTCTCAGGCATAATTCTAAAGAGATTTTTTACCATGTACATTTAAGCACAATGGTGTGGGTTACGTTAGGATTTACCACACCTGGTGTGCTATTTGGTTATGAGGCTGCAGACATTGTAAATCCTAACATTACTCACAACCTGGAGTGGTATTATGTCATTATACAATGGATAAGACTTGTTTTCTTTGATTTTTTATGTATATTTTTGCTTAAAATAAGGAACAATTGTGCTGTTATTGTTACACAGAAAAATATAGTGCAGTTTTATAATGAATTTAATAGGATGTTGTTAACTTTTGTAGCAAAATGTAGTTGTGAAGCTGTGAAGTGACTGTCATGTATCCTAATGCAGCCTTTTTTTTAAACAGGTTAAAATGCCATAATGTCCTTATATCACAAGTTATGTAAAACCCACCTCCCCTCAACCCTCTCCTGGACCTTCTATCTTAAGATCCCGCCATACGGTATCACACATAGTTTTTAGGTGTCTAACCCATTTTTGTACTTTCATAAAATACAGTGTAAGGAACATTGGTTCCAGTTTAATTCTTAAAAAAAGCATCTCTGGACATAGGAGCAATGTTAGATGGGAGTTTTAAACTTGTCCTTCATGTAATTTAAATGTTATTGTGTAGTTTGTGAATAGATTATTTTCTTCACTTTTATAATTATAATTAAGTCACATGCACTATAAAATCATGCATTAATTGTTTGTAAGATATAGATAGCACTAACTCAGGACTATCCAGTAAATAAAGTGGTTTTTAAATTAGCACTTTAATTACTTATCATGTGACACAGAATTGTGGGTATAAAAGAGACTATCCACTAAGGGCACTATCTTTGATAAAGCCTCATGTACAGTAGGTGAAAGGGGTATCACATCAAAAGTGTGACTACAATTGCTTCTATCACTCCTAGCAGCTTAACTATTGTTCCTCTCTTCTTCAACACTAGTCCCAGCTGCTTATCCAAATCAGCCCTTGTCACTACTACTCCCCCTTCCTCTGCTCCACTGGCTCTAGCACCCTCTGCATCCCTATTAATCACCACCCCCCCTTCTGCCTCATTTACCTAAGGCTTACACACTGTTATGCGCACCTCCATAGCTTAGGAATTTCCATCCAGGCCTGTAACTTGTTTCTGCTGGACAGGAATATAAATAATCTTTCTTTTTTCTTCTATGGTTTGTATAAGACATCCATACACATCCTGCTCCTGTGGGAACTGTATATATATCTATATATTACGTTCAGGTTGTGTTATGTATATCTTTCTTGTACATGTGACTTGGAATGTAAATACTCTGCTCCTATCAGTATTGTAAACATGTTGTTCCTTTTGTATTATGTATATTTATATGTAACTGTACAATTTTCCCTGCCAACAGCAGGTCCACCTTGTAAATAAGCTTGCTCAATTGTGATCACCTGGATAAATAAAGATTTGATTGATTGATTGATTACAGTTGAACGACTCGCAAATGTGGGAGTCATATTTGCTGAAATGGTAATGGCTACCCTGCAAGAGTAGCGATCTGGTCAAAGGCAACCATTCAGAAGGGCAACTGGAAGACAGGAATAGCAAGGGGAAGGGGGGATAGGATAGAGGGTTTCTATGGGGCAGTGTTCCTGGTGCTGCTGAGCCAGCTCGTGTGGTGTAGTAGTGATGGTGGCTGGTACTGGCATAGGAGGATCTGGGTTCGGAGATGGGATGGGGAGAAATTTTTTTTGCTGCTGCCTGCGGCTCTTGTTTTTTTTGTTTTGATTCAGGAGTCTCACCACCTCCCCGACCTGCAACCCCCGGAGTTGATAATCCTTCAATAGGGGAGTGAAGCCCTACCACATAAACATTGATAAGTACTGGCAAGATGTAGTATCACTGTTACGTGTATATTGCTGAATTGCTTTTCAGTGATATACACTTGCCATAACAGCGGTCGCTCTTTTGCATTCGCTATTATGACGTGGAACCAGTGAAATGTCAGAGCTCAGTTTGTTTTTCCCTGACCAAGAAGGATCAGTTGTACCTGTTGGCATTTTGAAATAAACAGAGATTTGTTTTGGAAAAGCAACTTTTGTTTGGACATTCCATTTTGTTTATGTCCATAAGGTGAGTGCCATGACTAGTGTTCCTGCTTGTATGTTGCTCGCACTGAGCACCACCATTCACCTTCGTTCAGCTCTGTTTTGCCCATACTATCAACCTCTTAGAGTTGAGAGCAGTCCTTCTTGCCCTAAAGGCCTTTGCTCCACAATTGAGGGGGTCAGTCAGTCCAGGTCAGGATGGACAACACAACAACCATGTGATACATCAAAAGCAAGTGGGTGCAAGATCCTCAAGGCTGTGCACAGAGGCCATGAAAATCTGGTCCCTAGCATATTTCCTGGAGGTGCATTGGCCAGGCTCCAAATTTTCATTGCCTCTGAGCACAGTGGGGTGGACCAGGTCCCCCCTTGCTTGTTGATGCAATACATTGTGATAGTGTTTTTATTTATTTATTTATTTATAAGCACATTGGAATTACAACCCTTTGAGTCATAGACTTGTTTCCTAAGGCTCCACATCATGATACAATAAGAAAAATACAGATAGTAATGAAGATTGAATGAACAGATAATACGTAGATGGAGAACATTGAATACAATTAGCAGGGTGTTGGTGTCATCCAGCAGATGAACGTCAGTCCTATACAAATAGTTGCTAGGCAGTTGTTAACATGTCCATCAGAGGAATGAGCTGTAGTCCTATACAATCAGTAGCTAGGCAGTTGCTAACATAAAAGCACAGTAACTTCTTATGAGGTACAAAGTGTGGTGTCTCTGGAGAGATATTGTCAAGACTGGCTAGGCTCTGGCCACTGAAGAGAGGGACCTAGAGGACTAGGGTGATTTTGGAAGAGAACACTCACAGTTGCAGGTGTGCTGAATGTGATTCTTGAGTGCGACCTTGAAAGACCCTATTTTGATGAGAGAGGTGATGGTATGGGGGAGAGCATTGTACCAGGAAGGTGCTCTAAAGGGGAAGGATCTTTGTGGTAGTGCAGTCCTGACCCTAGGGATTTGCAATATAGTCTTGGAGGCACTGTGAGTGGCAAAAGTAGGGGTGGCAGGGAGAAGGGACTTGGGGACCCCTGGTGGGGACATATCCAGTTGTATTTGTTTGGCAGGGAGGTAGGACTGATATTAAGGTCTCTCTTTGAGTGTGAGTACGTTGGTTAAGGGATAAAGGGTGAAGATATATGCCCGTTTATTGGCTGTGGACAGGAGCCGGCATGCCTTGTTAATGGAAATTTGGATTTTGTTTAAAGCAGTGGCATCGGCTGCTGTGTATACTGTGAGTCCATAGTCTACTAGGGGCAGTACAGAGGAGGTGACTGCCAGGTGGACGGCTTCGGGTGGCAGGCAGTCCTTATGTCTGTATAACAAGCCAATGCGTGCATTGGTGGCTGAGGTAAGCATACTGATGTGAGAATGAAATGAAAGGGTAGAGTCAAAAGTGATGCCCAGGTATTTGTAGGTGAGGACCTGGTCCAGTGGATGGAGCAAGTTGGAAAGGAGGGGGGAGTCCTTGGCTTTGCTTTGGCGATGGGCAAAAAGCATGGATTTGTTTTTGTTTTAATGTTTATGATAAGTCGGCTGTCCATGAACCAGCTCTCAGTTTGACTGAAGGAGTGCTGGAGTGTGGACTGGAGTACAGAGAGGTCAGAGTGGGAGGTGAAGATGACCACATCATCTGCATAAAGAAGAACCGTGCCTGAACAGAAGTTGGGCAGGGTGTTTAGATAAAGACTAAAGAACAACGGGCCCAGGATGGAAGCCCTGGGGAACACCAGAGCATACAGGCTGGGTACTGGAGAGGGTGGTGTAAATTTTTACACATTGGGACCTTAAGGAAAGGTAGCTAGAGAACCAGGAGAGGGGTCCATGAGAGTAGCCGAGTTGGTGCAGTGTGTTCAGTAAGAGGGGGTGTGAGTCCATATCAAAGGCCTTGGAGAGGTCTATAAAAACAGAACCAGTGAGGTGGCCCTTGTCTAAGGCAGAGTGGAGGAAGTTAGAAAATTCTGTGAGGGCAGTGATTGTGCTATGGGCAGATTGGAAGCCATGCTGCTCCCTGCATAGCAGGCCGTGGGTGCCAAGGTACTCTGTGAGTTGATTGGCCAGTATTTTTTTGAGAGCTTTGGAGAGCGGAGGGAGGATGGAGATTGGTCAATAACTGTTGGGGGAGGTGCTATCCCCACCATTCAGTATGGGGATAATGACTGCCGTTTTCTAGGTGGTTAAGAACTGCCCAAGACACAGAGATTGGTTGAATAAGTCTGAGAACGGGGCAAGGATGGAGTCAAGGACCAGTCAAAGGAGTCTTGTATCAAGGGGGTCATTGCAGGGGCAAGTGCTACGGAGTGCATTGGTTAAGTAAGGTTTGGCTTCTTGTGGTCTAATGACCCATAAATGGAATGGTGGGCAGTGGAGATTAGGCACCGGAGAGGGTGGAGCTGGATCGAAAAAGTTGCCGTGGAGGACTGCACTGAGATCCGAAAAGGCAGTGTTGAGGCAGTCAGCGAAGCTTTTTGGGTCTTTGGAGGTGGTGCCGTTAATGTCGAGTTGGAACGGGGGTGGCGGAGAGTAGGATTTCCCATTAAGTTCTTTTATATTGTCCCAGAACTTACGGGCACTCCCCCAGGAGGCAGCCAGAGTGGATCTGTAAAATTCTGCCTTGGCTTTACGTATGGCCCAGGTGCAGCTGTTACGCTCGATATTATAGGCTTGTCTATCTGTCTATTTGCCAGAGGCAGTGGCTTTGTGCCAGAGGTTGTCCCTCAGTCGCAGTTGCTGAAGAAGCATAGGAGTGACCCAAGGTGCATTACGCTTCTTGGTATGGGTTTTGACAAATGGAGTGAGTATATCACAGCCCTTGATGAGGGCGCTAAGTGAAGTAGTTGAGAGCCTCGTCTATGTTCTGGGCCAGTTTTATGGGGGACAAATCCCAGTAGGCTAGGTAGTGTTTCAGCTTACTGAGGCTACCTGGTCATAGACAATGGGAAACAAAGCTGGGCAGTGGTTTGGGTAGCCAACAGGACCAGGTGAAGAGTATTGGAGAATGGTCTCTTAGTGAGTATGGGAGGACCACAATGTCCATGATTCTGTGGGGGCGATTGGTTAGAAGGATGTCCAGCAGGGTATGTGAGCTGCTACAGGGGCTATACCTAGTGGGTTATGTTGCCAACTGAGTTAGGACAAAGGCTACGAAAGTGTCCTTGGCATGGGCTGCTGAGCTGGTGAGCCAGTTTACACTGAGTTCACCCACCAATATCTGTTCTACTTTGTGAGGGAGGCTGAAGAGGTAATTGGAGAGGGATAGAATTGCAGCAGTTTGGTTCTGCAGTGAAATATAAGCCACGGTGATAATAAGGGGGGCCCTGGTGAGATCAGGAGAGAGTTTTTGGGAGAGAGCTTGTGCCCCATGGTCCAGCATAGGGGCAGGGAGTGCTTGATACAGTAAGGAGTCTCAGATGTAGAAAACACAGTCACTAGCATAACGCTTTCTCACTCTATCCTCCCTGAGGAGGGAGTAGCCAGGGAGAGTGACGAAGGAGTCAGGGGTAATTTTAGAGAGCCAAGTTTCCACTAATGCCAGTATGTCTGGTTGGTGTTGCACTAGCTAGCTTTGGAGGGATGCAGTCTTCTTCGGGAGGCTGCAGATGTTCATGTCGGTGATACTTAGCCCTGTGGGAGTCAGCAGCTGGTTGGAGGTAGGAGGGCTTGGGTTGGGATCGATGTTACCAGATAGCAAAAGTAGCAGAAAAATTATCCAGGGGAGAGCTGAGAGGCATTTATTAATTACTGGATGATGACTGTAGGTGGACTTTATGGGGAGTGAGCAGGGGATGGGCAGGGAGTGGAAGGCTGGGAAGCTGAGGTACAGCAAAGGGCAGGGGGGTTGAGGGAGAGCAGCATTGTGGGAAGGGGAGTAGGGGGGTTGGGGAACTGAGGGGGGTTGACAGGGTGGGGGAGAGTTGGGTGGAGGGAGGTCCGAGGGGTACATCTGACATGCTAAGCATGGGAGGCGACGGTGAGCATATGGGCTGAATAAGAAGTAGCAGTGTCACAAGCAGGGCTGGACCGTCTGTACATAAAGAGGTGGTCATGGTTGTCAGTGGGCTTTGGGGTCACAGCAGGTACAAGGCTGCGGGGGTGCTACCAGAAGTGAGGCAGCAACCTGCTGTTAGAGTTCAGTGTGGTGTCTTCAGAGAATAGAAAGCGAGTAGATGTGCAGATGCCTTTAGAATGAGGAGAAATTAGGCTGTTTTAGAGTTCAGTGTGGTGTCTTCTAACTTAAAGAGTTAAGATCAACACCAGCACATGTTAGGTCCTGTAACTGCATTCTATATCTTTAAGGGGAGTTGCAATATTAGTGAAAGGGGAGGATGAAGATTGACTAGGGGTGGTGCCGAGGGGGGAAGGAGAGTATTTAATAAAGACCAGGGGTGGGGTAATGGGGTGGCAAAAAATTCAAGCAGGAAGCAGAGAAAGTGAAACAAAAATGGGATTATTTGCAGGGCGTAGCTTACAGCTGTGGCACAAATAAAACCTGCTCTACACAGAGAACTGTAATACTTTAAAACCTAAAAAACCTGCACTCTAAAGGATCCTGCATTTCAAACAACCCTTGAAGTGCAAAATTGCTGTAAACAGGCTTAGATTCACATTTCATTTAGCATTCACGGGACAATTAGGAGAAACTTAACTAGTACTAGAATGAGTAAATAAAATTAGCTTAAAGTCCAAAATGAGTAGCAAAGAATTTAAAAACTGTAGCAGCCAATCAGCAGGCAGAGCCGATAGTTCCAGCCAGACAGCGTGAAGATGCCAGAAGTTTCAGCAGCTTACCTTCAGTCTGGTGATCAGCAGGCAATACAGCAAGGAAGGCAGCTGGCAGACAGAGGGGACTCACTTGCAGCAGCAGAGGCACCCGTGTCAAGGGTGAAGCTTTGGTTTGGTGATCGACCGGCAGTACAGTGAGGAAGGTAACTGGTGGACAAAGAGGACTCACTGGGCTGCTTGCTTTTTCTCCAATTCTTTTTCCCTCTGGTTGCTGGCTCACTTGGTCTCCCTCAGGTGTAACCTCGCCTGACACAGGACCTACTGCTTGGCATGAGACCTCCCTGACTAGGGAAATGGGGACAGGATTCCCCCCTCTCCATCTCACTGAGCACAAGGCCGACCCCCCGGCCTCCACACTCCACAGGGCGGAGCCATCCTGCAACTCCTTACCTGGGTGCCCTTTCTCAGAATCCAGACTTCCAAGGCCTGGAAGTGGATGGAGGGTCCAGGAGAGCTGGTCGGGTT
Source organism: Neoceratodus forsteri (assembly GCA_016271365.2). Taxonomy (NCBI): domain Eukaryota; kingdom Metazoa; phylum Chordata; order Ceratodontiformes; family Ceratodontidae; genus Neoceratodus; species Neoceratodus forsteri. Next base: position 1,788,794,725 of record CM057455.1, on the reverse strand, counting down.
GTGTCCAGTGATGTGCACATGGCCTGGTCCCTCGAGGTCAACCATCATCCTCACGTGTGCCAGAGTTTTTCCTTGTTCATTTCAATGCCCCATGAAGCTTGGACATGCAATGACGTCCTGTCCTGTTGTGATCTCACTCCTGCACCCACCTGGAAGACATCCACCAATGCATCCTCACTGTACACAACCTGGTTGTTGTGCTCCCAGCCTATGCTAGGAGCCACCAACACCATGATTCCAAGTCCCCACTCCCTCCCAGGAAAGGAGAGCCATCCTCTGGATGCTCAGTCCTCTCCTCCCCATGTGACTCCAAGCAACCCAAGCTTGCTCCCAAACCCGGGTCACTGGCATAGCGTGAGGTAAGGTAGATACCTCAGCCCTCGGTGCCACTGGGCCACCATGGTGGTGGTGGTGTCTGTTTTGACCTGCACTATGTAGTTTTTTAAGTGCAGAGCAAAAGACTGTAGAGCCAGAGAAACTGCCCTAAGCTCCAACAGGTTAATGAGTAGTAGTGACTGCTGTGCTGACCAAGTGCCACTGGCTGTGAAGTCAAGCATGTGTGTTCCCCAGCCTAGAAGGGAGGCATCCATGGTAAGAACCATGGTTGGGTGCTCTCTTTGGAAGGGGAGTGCCTTCTCTGCCGGTTCTCAACTCTAGTTCACAGCCCCATTTTTAAAACAATGTACACAGCTTTGTGCCCTTTATACAGCGCTGAGGTTTTTATGTTCTCTGAGTTCTATGGATCATTTCTTCATACATAGTTGAGGGTGTAAGTGTCTCTGGAGCAATTCTGAATTTATTCAACATAGAGATGAATAGAGACTCCGCTGCGAGAAAAAGTATTTTACTGCTTCACGTATAGTACTACAGGAGGAAGTTCTTCCACACTCCCCACTTTCCTATTCTTCCTCAGTTCTCTTCGACACCCAGAGAACCGATTCACGCCTATACCACTGTCTTCATCCTCTGCTGGGCTTACTACTTCCACCTCCTTCCACAGGCTCCTGCCACCATGGACTCCAAGACAGAGAGGGGTAAAAGTGGGACTAGTAGATAGGCAGCAATTACCACTAGTGGCACAAGTCAGCCTGGAAAGGCTGTGCAAAGATTACTAGCCTTGGGGACATGACAACAGCAAATCTGTTTTATCTCCTAATGCTGTGGTAATGATGGCATACCAGTTGTAGTAAAAAAAAACTCACCTTGCAAAGACCTGCTTTCATTACTTCTGCTCAGTAACGCAGCATTCAACCACTCTTTTCTCCCAGTGTCCTCTCCTCAATTAATCCTCTTATGGAGCCTATGAATGGTCTTATCTCTGTGGTGTGTTTCCTGGAGAAAGGCAATATGCCTTGAGTGATTTCAAATACATGAAAACCTTGTTGAGTTACACAGGAAGATTAAGCCTTTTTACATTCCAGGAAACACACCTTACTTCTCCTTGTTGGATACCAGACATTCTTCCTATCCTCAGTGCCTTTCTGCCTAATAGGTCAGTAACTATATGTCCTGACAGATTCAGCCAAAACCTCTTAATATCTGGCGTGGGTGTCTGGCTTCACCTACTGTTGAGCCAAAAAAGTCTAAAAGTCAAAGTGTACTTACCCACTGGGTGAAGCGGGGGGAAAGTAAGGATGGCTTTCTTCCAAGGGAAAGCCTCTGAGTTTCCTTCCCTTGGGAAAGTCCTGTAGTATGGACTAGCCTCTGCTAATAGAAGTTAGACATTTGGAAAGGATATGAGCAACTACAAATATTATACTCTAAGCAACAAACTTAACTGTTCTATATTCGATAACAACCACTTTTCCAGTAAAGAAGAACAGACTGCAAGTGTACACTGGGTCAAATATGTGCTCTCATCAAATACAATTGGGGTAACCCTATTGTGGATACACTAAAGCAGTAAGTGTGTTAGCGAGAAGGAAGCAAAATGAGATCTTCCAAGCCTCATCACACCAGCACACAGCGAGGGAGTTTAGAAAACAACTTAAAGATCAATCATTTCAACCCCTGTCCTATAAGATATTATGTTATTGCTGTCCATCCTAAATATCTGGACATATCCACAGTAGCGAAACTTGCTGTTCCAGCAGATAAGCTGCACTGTGGTAAGGACTCCTCTACATCCAAGGGACCAATCAATGCTATCGGTCACAATGCAACCAGAATTACATCTATCAGCATAAAAGGGTGGTCTGACAAGGATTCCCAACTTGGGCATCATAATAGCACCTTATTGTCTATTTGTGATGGATGATATTGAACTCTACAGTTGGTAGATACCAGGTGTCGAATACCAGAGGTTGGCTATCCACAGGAGGGTCCAGTTGTGATCACTCCTTAACCTGGTATGGTAGCCTTGTCCTCCCCCTCCTCAAATGAAGGAGGGGAGCCTCCTTCCATAGTGCTTTTTTAACCACTGCTTCCTGGGGAGACAGTTTCACCCCTCATCTGTTTTGCCTCTGTTACAGTGGGGTTCTGTGTGCCCAGGGGGCTGCTTTTGCAATTTACCTGTTGGAGTTAGCATAGCTGATGTGTGTGTCCAGCTCACTTCTCAATGACATTGTATTGTATTCTCTGGGTTTGGGGGGGGAAGGGGTCAACCTCCACAACTACAAATACCCTTGAGCATGTCTGTACAAGTTTAGAGTTCGTAAATGCTGTCCAAGAGTCTGCAACCTTATAAAATGGCCAGAGTAAATCATTTACACCCCCTGCCTGGATGAGTTCCTGAGACTGCAGGTCAAGTGTGACAGCCACCCGGGTGCTGCAAACTTTGTTTTACAGGCAGATGTGTATACCATGTTCCCCTGAAGGCCCTCCAGGACAAGGAAGATCCAGTATTAGTTGCTCAGGGTCCCATAATTGCATTTGCCATATATCCCATTAACTAAATTGTGGTGCACTAAATTGCCTGGTCTGCACTCTCTGGATAGTAAAAAACCTTAACCACTGTTATAGTACTTACTCCCCCACCACCCTCCATAAATAAACCACCCACCATGGTTTGCATTGTAAGGACATGTGATTATAGAAAAAAAACAACCCCCAAGTAAAACAATAGAATTAGCTGGTTACCTACCCCGGTATCAAGGCAACCTCGGGGAGTATGCAGTAACCTCCTTCAGGTAGTTCATGTCTGTTGTGCAGCCATCACCTCAGCAAAGGTTCGATGTCTGGGTCACAGGGATATTTCCTTTTTTTCTATTATGTTCATGTCCACAGTGTCAGCAGCCGTATCTGCCCAATCATGGATGGGGGATGCAAATTTCTCTTCTGACTCGGGTGCTAGATTCTTGCATTGCTTTGGAGTACTGCTGTTGACAGGCTGTCTTGGAGATGCTTTGCAGGTGGTGAGGCTATATCTATTACAAATCTCTGTTCCCTCATGGACCTCCTCCGTGATCTCTGCCACTGCCTTTGCTGTGCTGGGATACATTGTTCATTTCCTTCTTCTGGCCCTTCCTGGATCGGTGTCTACATGAGGCGGCCCCTGCTGTATAGGGGTATTTCTGGTGAGGGCTGCCATCTTGCATCCCTGTGTGGGTTGTTGAGTTCTGTCCCCTGTCCCACCTTGGCTGGCTTCTGGGTTCCTGGTTTCATCCTGGCCTGACTGTGCCTATCCCATAGCCTTTTGGGATTTTGAGTCCCCAGTTTTAAGTCCGTCCATTGATGCTGCACCCACACTGCTACCTCATGGGGAGAGCGGCCCTTAAAGTCCATGCTATCTTTCTTTATGCTGGGGTTTGTAAGGCCTCTTAAATGTACCATATGCCAGTTTCCCTGATAGCCACTTTAAGCAGATTATAAGCTTTTGGCTTTTGTACCACTTCTTGCGAGTAGTCCTGCTGCAGTGATATTCTGGCCCCCCTCCATTGTAAATAATGCTTTTCTCTGGCCACCTGAAAAATTATCTCCTCAACTAAGTACCTTAACAGATAAGAAATGATTGGCTGAGGGTCAGTGTCAGAAGGGGTGGGGGGCCCTCATTCAGTGGGCCTTTTCCACCTACACTTCTCCTCGCCATCTAAGACCCAAACTCTGATGAAAAAGGGGTCACTTAGAAAACGTTCCATATTGCCCCTTCTGCCTTCTTCAGAACACCTAGAATACTAGTATAATTGTGGTGCCCCCAATTTTCCTGATCCTCTGCTCTCTCCCAAAGTTTCTTCAACCTCCTGTCATGATCATCTAGTCTGAAAAATTCTGCACCGCAGGTTATCTAGATCATCCAGTCATTTCTCACCCACATTCATTCTATCTTTCAGTTCCTTAACATCTTCTGTGGGGTTTATAATGGATGCTTTTAAGTCAGACATGTAGGCCGCTAAGGATTCCAACATTTGAGCAATATATGCTAACGAGTCTGGATTCAGGCTGGGTCCTTCCCAATCTCTCACTGCAATTTTTTTTAGATTTTGTCCCAGGCTCTGTCTCCAGGATCTCAAGGGTCTGAACAACAAGGTCGTGATGCTGATATGCCCCTGCTTTAATTTCACAGTTTGTTTAATCCCATTCCATTCTGCTTAGCCAGTCCTATACCTTTATTCCACGATCTGCAGTTGGGGATGGAAACTTTTGTAGGTCTTTACTTTTGAAGCAGGAACCCTTTCTGTTACTACTATACACTATGTAAAGCCAGGTTGGTGGTGTGTGTGCCTTGTGGTTGCTCTCCGCGGAGTCTGCTCAGTAACACCATAATGAGTGGGTCATAATCTCCCCAAAACAGTAGATCATGATCACCAGTATGATCTAACACCTTCTTCTGTAGTTTAGTCTGGTATGGACAGACAGTTATCAGGTAAATATATATGTATATTCCTGGGTTGAAACAGAACAGCCAATTCAAGTGGCCATACTGCTCAGCAGCTAAACCATGCCCCTTCAGGTCAATGAGTTCTCTGATAAATCACGGTGATTGCTTAGTTCCCACATGACAAGCCCATTGCAAATGTGCAGGCATTATCAATCACAAGATGTGAACACTTAGCTAATGAGACAAATCATAACTTTTAGTTATTTGTTTGAGTTAAACCATTATTAACAGTCTGTACACTCTTCTGGATTGGTCTCACTAATTGCATGATATCCACATATTTTTGTCATTTGAACCTCCTATAGCACAACAGGTATTAATTCCAACAACTTTCACTGAATGGAACAGCAATCGCTATAGTTCTTTCACTGGAATTATAAGAGTGGGCAGCTCTACAACACTCCTAAATCAGCAGCAAGCAAACAACATCTGCAGAAGACTGTGGCCCTTAAGATGTATTGTGCAAATATAATGTCATTACTGTTTATTTAATGATTTGGCAGCTGGTAGAGATGTTAGGGGAAATAAACTATTGTTCTTAATTGTTGCCTCATGAGTAGTAGGTCTTCCAAATGTTAGTGATGTAGCTTCCTCAGAATTGGACTAGAACTTTGGAAATAGCAATCTCAAGAGATTTATGGGCAGAGAAGACCAAGGATAAGGCATTGTTCTTCCAGGGCTATAACATTGTTATTGGGTCTCTCAGCTGTGCATAGTTCTAATTTGGGTAGCTAGTAATAAGAAAACCTAATGGGAACTGATTGAGCTATTGAAATTCCATCAAATGTCACTGGCTACATTAATTTTCTGTAAAGAATCAATATTTTTTTGTTTAGATTTTGTTAACTAAGTAAACACACTAGACAGTCAAGTGCCTATTTTCAGGTGTGATCCGGAAGAATTACAAGGTACAGGCAGAAAACAGGCATAACAAGATTTACTGTCAGGTATTGTACATAACAAGATAACATTTAACATACCACGATGCACAAAGGAATCCCAAATTCGAAATCCGATCCTTTTCCTCTCTGGTAGCTCCCAGAATCCCCAGTATGAAATCTTCCAGAGCTTATGCTACTCCTGAAAATGTAATATAAATAATCCAACCATAAAGGACCCTCAGCCACCCCTGTAGGGAAGCTTGTGGGTAGGGAAACACAGCAGAAGTAGGCTGCTGGTTAACTAGGATCTGCAGCTTATCCAGTAGGCAGGGAAATGGGCAGACTGGGTAGGCCAAGCGGTCCTTATCTGCCGTCAAATTCTATGTTTCTATGTTTCTATGTATGATCTCATAGACACATACAGTCAGGTATTGCACATGACATGATAATATTTAACGTAACATGAACTAGAACTCTGATTTCATAGACACATCGGTCTCAGTGACCGGACCATAAAGTGCAGCACTGTCTGGAAAAGGGAGGATGGTACCTTAGTTGCAAAGACAATATGAGGCAAGTTTCAGGAAGCCCCAGAGGGAGTTTCTGAAACAGGAGTGGGAGGGGGAGGAACGTATGTGGGCAGGGAGGGAGTTCCACAGTCTGGGTACAAAAATGGCAAAGGCCCGATCACCTGTTTGGGAATTAGGAATAATTGAGTGCCACTAGATCTTAATAGGTAGGAAAGGTTTGTAGGTTTAAATAGCTGAGCAAGAGCAGGGGGAGTGGCAATTCTGATGATATTGTCAACGAAGCTGCTCATAACAAAGGTGCAATGGTTGTCAGGGGAGAGCCACTCAAGCTTGTTGTACAGCTCGCAGTGGTGCGTGAGATGGGGGGCAGAGAGAGCAAAGTGACATATATTGCTGTAAGCAATATCCTATTTTTATAGACAGGTTTCTGGGGCATGTGCAAAAGACATGAGACCATAACAAAGCATGGGAAGTAGAACCCCCTTAACTAGGGTGAAATGTACTGCTGGGGTGAGACAACTTTTTGCTCTGTATGCCAGGCCCAACTTGCTGTTTGCAGCCTTGCATATATTGTGTATATACAGTGAGAAGTCAAGCTGAGGATCGAGATAACCCCCAAGTATTTAAAGGAGTCAGCAACTTGTAAAAGGGAACCATCAGCTCCGTTGACTCTTAGAGGAGCAGGGCAAGCTTTGGATTTGGCCAAGGAACCAAAGAGCATTGCCTGGGGTTTTTTGAGATTGATGGCTAGCTTGTGGTCTTTTAGCCAGGACTGAATGACGTCAAAGACAGAGTTGAGCCGGAAGTTGATGACACTGATGTCCTTGGAGCTGGTTAGGATAACAAGGTCATCAGCATACAAGGTGGAGTGTCCATGAGCTGGGACCAAGGGCAAATAATTGTCAAAAAGGGAAAACAAAATAGGCCCTAGAATGGACCCTTGAGTCCCCCCATAGTTAACAGGCATGGGCTAGAAGAGGGCCTTGTTGAATTTAATGTATTGCTGCCTGCCAATGAGGTAGTTACGAACATATGAAATTTGTCAGCAGATAAAGGCCTAGAGGTCTATCAAGACTGATCGAATGTGTAGCTAGTACCCCTTATTCTGCAGCTGCCCCTCCCTTCCACCCTTCCCCTTAATTGACCCTCCCCCTTATCCTATTCCATCCCCTTTTGAAGCAGTCCACTGTTCTACTGGATACCACTTCTGCAGGTAACGATTCACCCTGCCACCAACCTCTGTAAAAAGTGTCTCTCATCTCCCTCCTGAACCTTCCTCCTCCAGTCTCATATCATGGCCCCTGGTGTCCCTCCTCTCCCTTACTTTGAACAGCCCCTCTGTACCTGTCTTGTTTATTCCTTTCATGTACTTAAAGGTTTCAATCGTGTCCCTTCTGTCCCTCCTCTCCTCCAGTGAGTACATGTTCAACTCCCTCAGCCTCCTCTAGTATGATAAGTCCCCTAGCCCCTTGATCATCTTTGATACCCTGCACTGCACCCCCTACAGTAACTTAATGTCCCTCTTCAGATACGGGCACCAGTACTGCACACAGTACTCCAGGTGTGGTCTAACTAATGACCTATACAGTAGCAGAATCACCTCCTCCCTCATCGAGGATATACCCCTTGCAATACAACCCAGCATTTTGTTGGCCTTTGCAGCTACCTTCCTACATTGTGCCAAGTTGTTCATTGACCCCGTAATGAGCACCTCCAGATCCTTCTTCTCCTCTGCCTGGGCTAGCTGCACTCCCCCCAGCTGGTAACTTCTCTTTGGGTTCTTCATCCCAAAATGCAGCACCTTGCACTTTTTGGCATTAAACCCCAGTTGCCAGGTTGTATGATCAGGTTTCAAGCTTTGCCAGATCATCCTGCAACCCCTGCCAACCCCCTAGGTTATCCACCACTGCTACTACCTTGGTATCATCAGCAAACAGACTGATCTTGCTCTTGATGTCCAATGATATGTTTGCAATGAATATCCCAAACAACACTGGTCCCAACACCGAGCCCTGTGGAACACCGCTCGTCACTATCCTTGGCTGTGAGAGCTCCCCAACCACCACCACCACCCTCTGTTGCCTTCCCTGAAGCCAATTCCCTACCCATCTCACCAGCTTTGACCCTGCCCCTGTACCTACTAACTTACTTCCCAGACTTCCATGCAGCACCAAGTCGAATGTCTTACTGAAGTCCAGATACAGGACATCCACTGCATGACCCCTGTCCAGTTGCCTCATTACCCAGTCATAGAACTCCACCAGGTTGTTTTGGCAGGATCTGCCCCCTATAAAGCCATGCTGTCTGCTGTCCTGTAGTCCTTTGGCCGCTAGGAGGGCCACCAGCCTTTCCTTCAGGATAGTCTCCATTAGCTTACCCACAATGGCTGTGAGGCTCACTGGTCTGTAGTTTCCTGGTTCATCCTTGGGGCCACTCTTGTGGATGGGCACCACATGAGCCATCTTCTGGTCCTGAGGTACACACCCTGAATGTAGTGAGGCATTAAATAGGTCTGCCAAAGGTCCTGCAAGGATCTCTGCCTGCTCCTTCAGTACCTTGGGGTGGATGCCATCTGGGCCTTGCGCCTTATCCAGTCTCAGTGCCTTCAAACCCTCCCGAACTCTGCCCTCCATGATTTCCCCATCTGTCACCCCTCCCCCCTGTTTCTGCCATTTCTCCCTCCTTGGGTGTCACCCCCCCCTTCGCTTTAGTAAATACTGAGCAGAAGTACTCATTTAGTGCTTCTGCCTTATTGCACCCTGCTTCCACCCAACTCCCCTCCTTCCTGATCCTTACTATGTGGTCCTTACAGCTCCTTCTCTCTCTGATGTACCTAAAGAAGTCCTTCTCCCCCTTCTTAATGCCTTGTGCCAGCCTGAGTTCCGTAGATGCCTTGGCTCCCCTTACTGCTCTTATTACCTCCTTCAATTCTGTCAAGTACTACTCCCTGTCCTCCCCTCTCCCTGTTTTCTTATACTTCCTAAAGGCAGTTCTTTTCCTCCTTACCTTTTCCATGACCTCCTTGGTCAACCAGCTCGGTTTCTTAGCCCTAGCCTTCTTGCTCTGGGCCTTGCAGCAGGTTTTGGTTGCCTCCACTATCCTTAGCTTTATGAGCTCCCACCTCTGGTTAGTGTCCACACTAGATTGAATTCTGGCCAGGTACCCTTTTACCACTTCTCCCATCCTCCCAAAGTTGGCCATCCTGAAGTCCAGCACTCTTGTGCCAGATTCCACTCCTTCCTTGCCCATATCCAATGTGAGCCATACTGAGTGGTGGTCACTCCCTGACAGTGGTTCCTCCACTGTAAGTTCTCTCACAAAGTCCCCATTTGCCAGCACAAGGTCAAGGGTATTCCCTAACCTGGTAGGTTCACTGAACATTTTCAGCAGGAAGCTGTCCTGGAAGACATCCAGCAGTACCTGCTCCCTTCTGTTCCTGGTTGTTGGGGTACTCCAGTCCACTCCTGGCATGTTGAAGTCCCCCACAATCACCACATCACCCTTCTCACAGGTCCTCCTGATCTGTCCCGCTAGTTCCCTGTCTAACTCCTCCATCTGAGATGGCGGCCTGTACACCACTCCCATTCTAAGAATCCTATACTTGGAATCCTGGATTTGCATCCAAATAGACTCTGTACCACCCTCCTCCCCTTCCTCCCTTACACACTTCAGTCCTTCCTTCACATATAGTGCCACACACCCTCATTTCCCAGTCACCCTGTCCCTACGAAATAACCAGTACCCTGGTACAGACAGGTCCCAGTCATTGTATCGGGTGGTCCATGTTTCTGTGATGGCTGCAATGTCCACCTCTCCCTCTACCATGAGCACCTGTATCTCTGCAGTTTTCCTCCCAAGGCTCCTAGCATTGAGGGTAACCACCTTCCACCTTCCTCCCCCATCCTGCCCTCCTTTACTAGCATCACCAATACTACTTGCCATTTGTCCTTTGTCACTGTTATGGGGGTAAGCTCATATGGTTTCCCAACCTGTGGTCTCTGCATGTCTCTTGCCAATTGCCACGCCACACTCATAGTTTAAATTCCCTACTTCCTCTAGGTACTCCTCCATCCTCTGTTTCAACACTTTCTTTCCCTCCTCACTCAAGTATAGTCTGTCCTTGGCATATAGACTACTGTCCTCCCAGGTCCTTCCCCACCCCCCAACAGCCCATACCCTTTAGCACAACACCAGGTTCTTAGCCATCCGTTAAATTCTTCTAATCTCAGCTTTCTTGTTGTGCTTGCCTTGGGCACTGGAAGGATCTCTGAAAAAGTTACTGATCTTCCTGCCCCCTCACATAATTGTCCTAGATCCTCAAACCTCCTCTGGACTACATCTAATGTCTTGTCAGCCAGGTCATTTGTCCCAAGACGTATAATTAAATGAGGCTTGTCCCTACCCCTTCTAGCATATTTCAGAACAGATTGTCCCACCCTTTCCACTGTCATTCCTGGCATGGCCTCCACCCAAATGTGACTATGCCTCTCCCCCTTGCTATCCCACCAGACTCCTCTTAGTATTGAGTCCCCCAGCACTAAGATTCCACCCCTCTTACTCCCTGCTTGCTTCCATTCATCTCCCTTTCTCATTTTTGGCTCCTCTTCTTCCTCCTGCACATTATTTCCCCCTTTTGCCCTGTTGCAATTCTCCCAGCAGAACTCCCCCTGCTCCAGTTTGGTCCAGGCATTTATCAATTACTCCTCTAATTTCATCATTTCCCTCCTCCACCTTCTTCCTCTCTAGCAGTGCAAAACTATTTTCTGAAGACCCTTCACAAATGTACGTTCCCTCTCTCTTCATAGTAACCTGTTCTCTCCTTTCCACTTCATGACTTTTGCCACTTCTTTGCCTCCCCTCACAAGTCCCTATCTCCTCCTTCCATTTGTCTTTTGTCTCCTGACCTGGTTTCCCCCGGCAATCGTTCTTCCTGGCCTGGGCTCCCTTGTTCCTGCTTCCCTTCTTCTGACCCTCTCCTCACCATTGTTGGCTTAAATTGCCCTCCCTCATCTCCCATTCTTCCTCCCTCCAGTATTGGGCTAAACCCACCCCCGGTCTGTCTTGCCTGTCTTAGTTCTTCCTGAAGACCCTCAATCTCCTTTCTAAGTTTCTCTATGTGGTTGCACACTAAGCATCCTCCTACATGCCAGGCAATTTTTAGAAAGATTGGTGCACCACAGTTGTTGCAGTCTACCACCCTACCCACTGTTGCTGTTGTTGCCCACCAGTGACCCCCCCACATTTCCAGATGCAGGATACCAAACACTCCTCCAAGTCTCCCCTCTCCCCCTCTATCAGTGAAAAACATTTTTTTCTTAATTTCCCTTACCCCCTTTGTTGTACATGTTTAAAAGGATTGAGCAACTGCTTTTTATATTCCTAACTTTCCTATCCACACTCAAAAAGAGACTTTAAGTAGCTATTGCACAACCTTTTTCAAACTCCTAATCTTCTTTTCCACAATGCAATAGCAATGCAAAGAAGTAACAATGAAAACTCCTAGATCTGCAGTTACTTGCCTTCCATTTCACTGAGATAGCAGTCAACTCTTTACTCGCTGCTGTTCCTTTCCTAGATGTCTGCTTCTGCTATGACAGGTGCATATCCTTTGCCTATCTGAGGAAGTGATGTCAGAACCCCTGGTATAAAGGAAATCATGGAACAAGGGGCAGGTGGGGTGAGGGGTTGGGGGTGGCACCAACCCAAGTCTTCCACAAACAATCAGGTAGCTGAGGCCCACCTGGTCAGACCATTATCACTCTTCCCCCACTATGCACTAATCTTTGCAGCTAGTGAAGACAGCAAAAATGAATCACAATTCTACTCAAAGCCCACAAAATAGGTTTGCTACCAAAAGAAACAGGTCTCCAATTCAAACAGCTTCACAAACAACACATCAAAATAGGCTTGAAATTAGAAGATATAGGTCTCTGATTCAAAGAAACAGCCCCAGTTAAATCACACCAAATAGGTTTTAAATAAGAAGAAATAGGCCTCTACAAGTGCAGCCTGCTACACAATGAAACATCAAACAAATGAGCCCACTTATAGCCACCAAAACAGTTTTGAAAATTTGAACAGCCCCAAAACAATACCCTGCTATCCCCTTAGAAGTAGTAAGTAAGAAAATAAATAATCTTCTACCAAGTAAAATCCACAAGACACAATGTAAAAACAACAAGAAGCTACTGTACTGTAACAAATCTGATCCTTTCCCTTCTAGTTCCTCCTGAGAAACCAAAGCAGCTGACACCACACCTGATTCAGCTCTGCCTCCCTAGCTGAGTGAGACCTGGCCAGACCATTAGCACCCTTCCCCCACTATGCACTAACCTTTGCAGCTAGTGAAGACAGTGAAAATGAATCACAATTCTACTCAAAACCCCCAAAATAGGTTTGTTACTGAAAGAAACAGGTCTCCAATTCAAACAGCTTCATCAACAACACATCAAAATAGGCTTGAAATTAGAAGATATAGGTCTCTGTTTCAAAGAAACAGCCTCAGTTAAATCACACCAAATAGGTTTTAAATCAGAAGAAATAGGCCTCTACAAATGCAGCCTGCTACACAGTGAAATATCAAACAAATGAGCCCACTTATAGCCACCAAAACAGTTTTGAAAACTCCTACAGCCCTAAGACAATACCCTGCTAGCCCCTTAGAAGTGGTAAGAAAGAAAATAAATAACCTTCTACCAAGTAAAATCCACAAGAAACAATGTAAAAACAACAAGAAGCTACTGTACTGTAACAAATCTGATCCTTTCCCTTTCCCTTCTAGTTTCTTCTGAGAAGCCAAAGCAACTGACACCACACATGATTCAGCTTGTTGATGATAGTTGACGAACCTGGCTAGGAAAGGTGGGGAGCAGTTGAGGGACCACAGTGTAAAGCACAGGAGAAAGTGGTCAACCAGATCAAAGGCTTTTGAGAGATCAATGAAGATGGCTTCAGTCAGATTCCCCTTATCAGTAGCAGCCCTGATCTCAGAGGTGACCTTAGCCAGGGCAGTCGAGGTGTTTTGCCCCTTATGGAAGCCATGTTGTGCTGGGGTAAGAAGGTCATGGCTTTGTATGTAGTATGTGAACTTGGAAGCAGTTTGCTAATAGCTGACAGGACAGCAATAGGATGGTAATTTTCAAGAGTTTTTGAGTCACCTTGTTTGAAGACAGGGACAACCCCTAGCCACCTTCCATATGTCAGGGATGATTCCAGTAATAAGAGTAGTATTGAAGATATGGGAGATGGGTCAGGCCAAAAAGGCGGCTCCAAGACACAGAAGTTTGGCTCTATGTTGTCATGACTGGCACCAGTGAAAGGGGAGAGGCCAGCAAGGAGTTTCAAAGTTTCACTGATGGAGACGGCCTTAAAGTAAAAGGGGAAGGGGATACATTTAACTTCTGGGATGACAAACATGCTAACATTTATAAGAGAATTAAAGAACAATTTTTAATTTGAAAATAAATTAGTTTGGCTCCAACCTATAAATTGGAGTAATATTTTTACCGACAGCAGAATTGACAACATTTTTTTAAAAGGCCTTAACTTGTGAACTTTTTCCCACTGATACATATCAGGCTCCCAACCTGTCATCCCTGTGACTCCATGGAATGACTGGGACCAAGTGGTGGTGGTGGAGGAGCACACACAGCTCTGTTGGGAGAACTAATGAATGCCATGATGGCCTCTCTGGCACTACTTTCTTGGGTAAACAGATTTCATTTTGCCTATGTTCATTGTGGTGGTTAGGAATTTTGAACGTACAGGCTGATAACATGTTCCTCTTTTACTGTATCAGAAGAATTAATAAGCAATAAAATATATGTGTAAAAAAGAACATTCATAGAATGCCTTCCAGTCAAGGATGCCAATCTGTTACAGAAGCTGACTTGCATTGTAAGACTACAGAAGGCTGTTTTCTATTCATGCATCCACTCATTCATTCATCCATGTTTTCATTTGTTTATTCATTAATTCATTCATCCATCCATCCATGTCTTCATTAATTAATTCATTCATTCCTTCATTATTGATTGATTGATTTTATTTGGTACCCTTCCAGCAAAGCCCACCCAGAGCAGCTTGCAATATAAACATAAGCCACATACTGTATATAAAATCACAAAAAAACGCAGTTGCACTACATACAAATAATCTTATTGCACAAACCCCTTAGCAGCAAACAAATTTAAAGGTCAATCCTAAACACTTTCAGAAACAAAACTGCCTTTAAATGAAATTTAATAACACCAACTACTAGATGCCAGCCAAAGAGTGACAAGGAGCTTATTTCCATAGACAGGGACTACCACCATAGGAAGATTATCTCTACCAGTTCACAATCATGGCATGGAGATTAGTAAATGACAATTTACCTGAAAGCCCAGAGAGTACATCAAAGATCAAGAGAGTTGAAGGGTTCCTCTTGTGCTTTCTACAGAACTGCAAGAGCTTTTTCTGTAATCTTAGAAACCTAGAAGCTGTCAGTAGAAAAGGACCTCATGACCCACACAATCTGCCCTATGTCCCTGCCTATTGAGCTACCACAGTCCCTAAGTGATCTCTAGCCTTTTCCTCCTTCCATTACTAAGGTCCCCCTGTGCCTACCCCATGTGTGTTTAAAACCTGTTACCAATTCTGTACCTACCACCTCTGCTGGGAGGCTGTTCCAGCCATCCACCACCCTTTCCATAAAGAAATATTTCTCACCTCTCCTGTAAGTCTCCCTCCTTCCAGCTTCATATCATGCCCACTGTCCTTGAGCATATTTTTCTGTGGAATATGCAACCCTCCCATGCCTTATTGATACCCTAGAGGTATTTGAATGTTTGTATCATGTATCCCCTTTCTCTCCTTTTCTCCTGAGAACACATACTTAATTCCCTGAGTCTTTTCTCATAGGGCTTCTGATGCAAGTCATGCACCATTTTGGCCGCCCTTCTCTGCACTGCTTCCACCTGATCTATGTCCTTCCTTAGATGAGGCCTCCAGAACTGGACACAGTACTCCTGGTGGGGCCTCATCATTGATCTGCACAGTGATAACACCACCTCCCTCTTTCTGCTGGTGATGCCCCTGCCTGTACATCTCAGCATTCTATGTGCCCTTCCCACTGCCTTATCATACTGCTTTACTATCTTCAGGTCATCACAGATGATGACACACAGATCCCTTTCCTGCTTTGTGGTTGATAACACCTCTCCCCCTAACTGATACATTGCCCTTGAACTTCTGTGCCCCACGTGCATCATTTTTCACTTTTTGGCATTGAAGCCCTGTTGCCAGACCCTTGATCAGTCTACTAGCTTTTTCAGATTTCCCCTCATTTTTTCTAACACCCCCCCAGTCTGTCCACTCTATTGTAGATTTTTGTGTCATCTGCAAACAGGCATACTTTTCCTTCCAGCCCCTCTGTGATGTCACTAATAAAGACATTGAAGAGGACTGATCCCATTACTGACCCCTGTGGCACCCTACTGGTCAACTTACCTTCTTCCAAATGAACTGTATTTACAACCACTCTCTGAGTTCTTTTACTCAGCCAAGTTTGTACCCATGTTATGATCCTTGGTCCCACCCCCGGTGAAACTTATATGGTCTCCCTTTGTTTATGTGACAGCCAGTGCTACTCACAGAGCAGTGATGTTATGTTTGTCTAAGATCTGCTTCTGTTAGTTACTCTAGCTCAAAAATTCTGCTCTGCCTGTAAATTCTGGGTGAGCTTCAAAGGAAGGTCCAAGTAAAGCACATCACAGTAATCTAACCTTGATGGAACACAGTCATGAACTACTGTGGCAAAGTCTGCTTCAGAAACAGATGTCACAATCTGCCTACATATTGAGTAGATGAAAAGCAGTCTAGACTACAGAAGACATCCGTCTCTCAAGAGTTAGACTTTGATCCAGAAAAATTCCCAGATGAAAAAAACAAAACTCACTGGGCAGGATTTTCAAAACTCTGAGAATGCCTCTAGCCACTCATGCACTGAACAAATGGTACACAGGTCATGCAGCATTCTCCTGGTCAGGAATCCCGAGTTTCTCTCCCATGCACCAATTGCCTTAAGTCAGAGCAATCTTTTGTTGTCTAGCTTGCAGCAATCCCGAGGGTCTATTTTATGGAGCTTGCACTAAGTAGTTGGTACAAGCTGCTGTAAATCATGGAAACTGTTGCAACTGCACCCATGACTGTAGAAAAGGGTGCAGTTACGAAGAAGAGGCTTGGTGCACTGCCAGAACCTAAGTGTTGTTGTGCAGGGCTTGATGTAAGCTCTGTGCCACACTTTGAAAATCCAGACCACTGCCTCCAGAACCTCCACAGCCAAGAAGAGGTTGTGAAACAGCTGAAGCCTTCTAGCTTCCTTTTCTCATTAACCAGTAGTACCTCCATCTTGCCCAGATCTGAGTCCACTTTCACTCATCCAAGCAGACATGTCAGCCAGGCAGTTATTTAGCAATGTGCACAAACATTTTCAAAAGGGCAAAAAAGAAAAATACAACTGGGAATCATCTGCTTAAACAGGACAATCTATATCATATCTTCCAATGAATTATGTATCTATTGATTGATTGATTTATTGATCTATTTGTTTGAAATTGTTTTATCAGGTAGGTAATTCTCTGAGGGGGCCACAAATGTACATTAAAAACATCCTCAATACTAACACAGAGTACTGAGGAATAGCCCATCTTTATTCAATTTGAGATGATTAGAATGTTTTCATCCTCACTGTCTGAGCTTCTCCATATAAGTTTTATCTAAACTATTCAAAGAAATTCCCAAATGCACCTATGAGAACTCTAGGCATCTACAGAAGCAACTGATGATCAACTCTATCAAAACACATTAACAGATTATGTAACACCAATATGGAGAGAGTTTCCCTATCTCAAGTAAAAGATAAGGCAGTAAGGACAGGGATGGGGCCAAAAAGACATAAAGCCATAAAAAATGGAGGGTAATGAGCACTAATGCCCATAGTCTAAGTAAAAAGCTCCCCAAAATGGTGGCCTAGATGGAAGAGGGATGCCGGGATATCGTGGCAGTCACAGAAACATGGTGCACAGAGAACCATGACTGGGATGTCAACATACCAGAGTACACAATCTACAGGATGGACAGTAAGGAAAGAAGAGGAGGAGGAGGAGGAGGAGCTCTCTATGTAAGGGAAGGGATCAAAGTAACAGAACTAAGGCATAAACAGGGAGGGAGGAGAGGAGAGGAGGCACTGTGAGTCACCCTGGAGACTGGAAATGGCTCCATGGTCCACACAGGGGTTGTATACAGGACCCCATCTCAGGGGGAGGAAATAGACAAGAAAATGATAGAAGGCATCCTTGGGATGGCAAAGAAAGGGGATATGTTGCTGATGGGGGACTTGAATATGCCAGATGTTAATTTGAGCACCTTTGCTGCAGTCACATCCAATAGCAGGGTCCTTCTTGATATCCTACAGGGGCATGCCTCAGACAGCTAGTTTTGAAACCCACTCAGGAGGGAGCAATCTTAGACCTGGTACTCTCAAATGGGGATGGAGAGATTTTGAAGTGGGTAGCCATCTAAGAACAAGCGATCACCAAACAGTGTGGTTCACAATAAACTTAGCTACAGAGTCAAACCACACAAAAGTGAAGGTACTGGACTTTAGGAGGGCTGATTTTGTCAAAATGGGGGAGTACCTCAGAAAAGCACTAGCAAATAGGCAAGAAGGTGGGGTGGAGCAACAATGGGGAAACATCAAAACTGCCATCACAGAGGCAACAAGCCTTTGTGTGAAGCAAATAAACAAATCAAAGCAAAAGAAAAAAACTCTATGGTTCTGAAAATAAGTGGTGGGGAAGGTAAGGAAGAAAGAGATAGCATTCAGGAAGTATAAGGAAACACAGAAGAAGCAGGACAGAGAACTGTACCAGATAAAGCAGAAGGAAATGAGGAAGACAGTCAGAATAGCAAAGGCCCAAACCAAGGAAAAGATAGCCAACTCAGTTAAGAAGGGGGATAAAACCTTTTATAGGTACATTAGGGAGCAAAGAAAGACTAAGGCAGGGATACTGAGGCTGAATAAAGAGGAAGGTGGTTGGGCAGACAGCGACAGTGAAAAAGCAGGGGTACTGAACGAATATGTCTGCTCAGTATTCACAATGGAAAAGCAGGAGAAGATATCTAATCCAGTCAACAGAAGCACTCTGGATGGGGGGTCATATTAGTCCTTTCACAGAAGAAAGGGTCCTGAAATAACTCTTAAAACTGAAGAAGGATAAAGCAATGGGGCCTGATGGGATTCACCCCAGAATTCTAAAACAACTAAGGGAAGAACTAGTAACACCACTGACTACCATTTTTAATAAATCATGGGAGGATGGTGTGGTACCTGAGGACTGGAGGAGGGCAGATGTGATTCCCCTTCACAAAAGTGGAAGCAAAACAGAGGCAGGAAACTACAGACCTGTCAATTTGACCTCAGTGGTAGGGAAAATTATGGAATCACTTCTGAAGGAAAGAACTGCTGAGTACCTAGAGGCCAGAGGGGCACAGGACCCAGGGCAGCATGGATTCACAGCAGGAAGGTCATGTCAGACAATTCTAATTGATTTATTTGACTGGGTGACCAAAGTAGTAGACCAGGGAGAGGCTGTGGACATGGCCTACCTAGACTTTAGCAAGGCATTTGACACAGTCCTGCACAAAAGATTAATAAACAAATTAGCCAGCCTGGGAGTGGGTTCCAGGGTGGTAGCCTGGGTGAAACACTGGCTGGACAACAGGACACAGTGGGTAATAGTAAATGGAGTCCCAAAGTGAAGAAAGTAGAGTTACTAGTGGGGCACCGCAGGGTTCAGTACTTGGGCCAGTCCTTTTTAATGTCTTTATAAGTGACATAGCAGAGGGACTGGAAGGGAAAGTATGTCTCTTTGCAGAAGAAACAAAGATATGTAACAGGGTTGATACGCAAGGTGGGGTGGAAAGGATGAAAAGGGACTTGGCAAGGTTGGAGGAATGTTCAAATGTATGGCAGCTTAGATTCAATGCAAAGAAGTGCAAAGTAATGCACCTGGGAAACAAAAACCCAGGGGAAGAGTACACATTGGGGGGGGGGGTGAGGTACTGACAACAACAAAAATGGAAAGAAACCTGGGTGTAGTCATATCAGATAACCTAAAGGCAGGCCAGCAATGTGAGAAGGCAGTAAGGAGGGCTGGGGAGATATTGGGATGCACAGGGGAGAGGCATCATCAGTAGAAAACAGGCAGTTGTTGGCCCTCTGTACAAACAGTTGGTAAGACCACATCTGGAGTATTGTGTACAGTTCTGAAGACCCCATCTCCGCAAAGACATAGAAAGGATTGAGGCTGTCCAGAGGAGGGCAACTAAAATGGTGCAGGGTCTGCACCAAAAGACATATGAAGATAGACTAAAGGAGCTTAAGGTGTATTAGCCTCAAGGAAAGGAGGGAGAGGGGGGACATGATAGAAACTTTCAAATACCTCAAGGGAATAAACAAAGTCCAAGAGATGTGCAAGAACAAGGGGGCACAATTTGAAAATAGAGGGGAGACAGCTCAGAGGTAATGTGAGGTAGTATTTCTTCACAGAGAGGGTTGTAGATGCATGGAATGGCCCTCCTGAGAAGGTTATAGAGTCAAAAACAGTGGGGTAATTCAAGAATGCATAGGACAGACATAAGGCAATTCTAGTCGGGGTAGGAGGAAGTAGGCTGTTGGTTAAGTGGGATCTGCAGCTTATCCGTTAAGTAGGGAACTGGACAGACTAGGTGGGCTATGTGGTCCTTATCTGCCATCAAATTCTATGCTTCTACAATCAGATACCTTAATCAAGGTCTTTGCTATTCTATGATCTGCTCAAAAACTCAATAATTTTAAATGTGTCAGATGTCTCTGAAGCTGCATACCAGCAACCTTCTCCAAAAGCTTGCTCAAAAAGGGTACAATAGAAATTGATCAATAGTTTGTCGGAATGTTACTGCCATGAGTCAGTTTTCCTATAGGTAAGGGTCAACTCTTGGCATATCTAGCTGATCGTGTTGACCAAAAAAAACACAATCATTTCTTGCATCTATGTTGTGAGGAACCATATGCCGACTGCACGGCTAAAACAACACGGCAAAATTCCCACAGCGACAATCTCAACAGGTTTTGAGATTGTCGCTGTGAGGGACCTGAGGGTGAAATTTTGTCCTTTCACCAAAAGAAAACACACCGATGTCTGACAGGTGAAATTTTGCCTGTCAACATTGGGGATCTTACTATGTTGAATATCGACAACAGTGTTGTTCTTTCGGCATTGGTAAACCGTGAGGACGTCCCCCTGGAAGTAGGCAGACTAGAGTCACCTTAAAAAAATGGATATTGTGGGTGGTACCTATCCCTCTAAGTGTAATTCATTTTGTTTCTGAGAGTGTAATTTAAAGTTGAAAGAAACATGTATATAGAACAACAAAAAAAGGGATATTGTGGGTGATATTCATATCTCTAAGGGTCATTAATTTTATTTCTGAAGAAAGTTCCTTGGAATACAGAGGAGTTTTTAAGGGATACAGTATTTAAAGTTAAAAAAGACATATATACATAGAAAAAAAAGAGTTAAATGACACTGATGTTGCACTTACATAGTTAGTCTTTTATTTGTTTTGCAAGTGCAGAACAAGAAAGCCAACCACAAGAAAAGGTATAATCTAAAAGATGGTCCAATTTGCCCACTGTGCAATCTAAATAAAGACATCAGGAAGGATACTGAAGCTGGTGTGAGTGCTTTACAACTGTAGAATAATAATTAAATTAAGACATAATTAATCAGGTGCATGACAGCGAATTTCTGTTTTCTTATGAAATGGGCATGTAAGAAATAATAACTGATTTAAAACCAGTGTGTATGTTATCTATTTAATTAACAATGCCAGTAAAGAACATTTGGGAAATAAAATGAAACCAGAAATGATAAAAAATAGTATATTAATGTTTTAACAATAGTAGATTGACAATAAATTTATCATATAGCACTGCCGGTCTCCACGTCTACATTTTAGCATGCTATCTTGTTGCTACCTTAATGTTTGTTTTTCTACATCCCAATCACAAGTTTTGATATAAATAAGATCACTGAGACAGTTTTGTTCAGTTAGATATATTCAGGCAAGGAGCTAGAGTGTGTTAGCATTAAATGATGAAAGTGCATTTCTTCAAGAAAAAAGCTACTTATACCCAGCTTTCATAAGAGAAAAGTCCAACACAAACAAACATGATGGTATTCATTAGGCGTAGTCTAATCACTGATGTATGATTGTTGTTTATCCTGGAAGCCCATTATTTCTGCTGACTGCACAGAAAGATGTAGATTCTTTGACAATATACATACCATACCTTTACTACACCAAGATAATGTCTAGAAGGCTAAATTTCATATAGGTGGATATTGTATTCAATGCTTTGTCAAGCACAGTATATATTTACAGAAATATATAAGCATTAACACATTAGAGGGTGTGCATTAAGCTATACTGATGCACATCCTGGGTATGGTATGAGGCAGGCTGAGGGCCTTCAACCATAAAGGAAGTGTTGCAATTAAAGCTTAAATTACACCCTGGAGAGTGTCATTGCACTTACATAGTAGGGGAGCAGATTCACAAAACACACAATACCCACAAAGCTGCAGAAAAAACTCAGTGCAAGTGGGTTGCCACTTGTTGATCCTTAGGTTTCCCACAGCTGCAGGTATTCAAAAAGGTGAAGCTGGATTACAACCAGCTCCATGATTTATGGCAGCTTGCGAGTGGCATTGCCTCGGAAAGTGGGTCCACTCTGTAGAAGGCAAGGTGAACAGTGGGGTGCCACATGGGTCAGTACTAGGTCCGATCTTCTTCAATGTTTTTATTAGCAACATTGCATAAGGGCTGGAAGGGAAAGTATGCCTGTTCATGGATGACACAAAAATCCGCAACAGAGTGGACACACTGGTGGGGGAGTGGGTGGAAAGAATGAGGGATGATCTGAAAAAGCCAGAAGAATGGTCAAGGGGATAACAGCTGGGTTTTAATGCAAAAAAGTACAAAATCATGCGCTTGGGGCACATAAACCCAGAGACAACATTCCAATTGAGCAGGGAGGTATAAGCAAGCATAACACTGGAAAGGGACCTAGGGGTAACCGTTTCTGATGACCTGAAGGTAACAATGAAGTGTGATAAGGCAGTGGAGTAGGCTAGCAGGATGTTCTCGTGCATAAGAGTCCACTCTGTAGAAGGCAAGGTGACCAGTGGGGTGCCACAGGGCTCAGTACTAGGCCCAATCTTCTTCAATGTCTGTGTTAGCAACATTGCATAAGGGCTGGAAGGGAAAGTATGCCTGTTCAAGGATGACACAAAAATCTGCAACAGAGTGGACACACCGGTGGGGAAGCGGGTGGAAAGAATGTGGACCTTGCACCTCATTGAGGTACCTTGGGATCTGGCTCAACCAACACCTTGATTTTTCTGTTCATATAGATATGATCCATAAGAAACTGCACCCCAAGCTGGGCTTCTTATATTGTAACAAGGACTACATCCGTCTGCCAACTCGCAAGGCAATTCTACAGAAAATGATACTCCCAATAATAGATAATGGGGGCACTGTCTACATCGCT
Organism: Neoceratodus forsteri; assembly: GCA_016271365.2. Classification (NCBI taxonomy): domain Eukaryota; kingdom Metazoa; phylum Chordata; order Ceratodontiformes; family Ceratodontidae; genus Neoceratodus; species Neoceratodus forsteri. The sequence continues at coordinate 1,788,771,859 of CM057455.1, read as the reverse complement.
GCTCTTAAGTCCTCCCTAGCTAGACTGGACCCTCTCTTCCACTACTTCTGCTGGTTCACCCTGGACTACCCCCCCCCCACAACCCATCACTGTGTCCTTTACAGGTCATTGAACCTCCCATCGCTTCATGACACGAGACAGGCTCACTGTGCTATGATGACAGCAAAATTCTGTGACCAGTCCCTTCCCCCTTACCTTGCAGCAGCACTAACAACTCAACCCCCACCTGCGTACTCACTCAGGAACACGGGCTCCCGGCTCCTCTATGTCCCACATATCTCCACCTCTTCTGGTCAGGCTGCCTTCAAATACCGCATGCCTAAACTATGGAACTTCTTGCCAATGGACATTCAACACATCACCAGTAGCCAGCACCTCCACTCTCTCCTCAAGGAGCATTTCTCCACCTCCTACACTTGCACCTAGCAACACTGAGGCCTATACATCCCACATTTGTACTAATTCCTGACCACCTGTTAAGTTGCACACTGGCTCCATTCCAAGCATTCACTGTCCTCTACCCTCAGCTGTTTAATGTGAAGTAAATTCCTCTGATGGTTGTGCTTAGCTGCTGTACCTGTATGTGTTCTGTATAAATCTCTATTGTATACTTCTCCACTACCCCCTTCCCCCAGGATGCATCTGGAATAGACCATTATTCTGCTCAGTATGCCTTCCTGGTAAAACTTTTAAATAAATAAATAAATAAATAAAGAGGGCATCACCAGCGGAATGAGGGAGGTAATATTACCCATTTATAGATCACTGGTAAGACCCCAGCTGTGTTCAGTTCTGGAGGCACCACCTCCTGAAGGACATAGATAGGGTGGAGCCTCTACAAAATAGGGCTACCAAAATGGTGCAGGGTCTGCATCAAAGCCCTACAAGAAAGATTCAAGGTACTAAATATGTGCTCTGTAGAAGAAAGGAGGGTAAGGAGGGATATGATAGAAACATTAAAATAACTCACATGTATTAATAAGGCATAGGAAGGTAGCAATTTCCATAGACAGAGATGCTTCAGGACAAGGGGTCATACTATGAAGCTGGAGAAGAGAGGCTCAGAGGGGATATGAGGAAATACTTCTTCATGGAGAGGGTAGTGGACACCGGGAACAATCTCCCAGTAGTGGTAGTGGGTGCTAAACTAGTAACAGGATTCAAGCATGCATAGGATAAACACAAGGGGACCTTAGAAGTAAGGCAAGGGTGGGGTAACACCAGGGATTGAGTAGGGTCTGCAGTGGCACAGTAGGTAGAGAATATAGAGCAGACTAAGTGCACCAACAGGTCCTTATCTGCCGTCAAGTTCTATTTTTCTATGAAGGCAGAAAAATAGCCCTGCTAAAATAATGCTTATCCAAATGGGCCCCGAGCCTCGGAAGGAGGGTACCTAGGGATTGGTTTGAGGCACATGTGGTGCCAATCCATAAAGGGGGGTCAAGGAAGTACCAGGTAACTATAAACCCATCAGTGTGACCTCTGTGGTGGGAAAATTAATGGAGAGTATACTAAAGGAATGATTGGGGGTGCACTTGGAGGAGGTGGGAGGTCTGGATAGTTGGCAGCATGGATTTGTGCCAGGTAGATCATGTCAAACCAATCTTGTGGAGTTCTACGAATGGGTAACATCAGAACTGGACAGGGGAAAGCCTGTGGATGTATTATTCTTGGACTTCAGCAAGGCGTTTGACTCTGTCCCCCACAATGGTCTGGTGGAGAAACTGATGGGGTTTGGAGTAGGCCCTTTGATGGTCAGATGGATTGAAAACTGGCTAGCTGGATGCACCCAGGGAGTAGTGGTCTGTGGGGAGCTCTCACCTAGAGAGGTTGGTAGTGGGTACTGCAGGGCTCGGTCCTGGGTCCGATCCTGTTTAATGCATACATATTGGACATCAGGGATGGTATAGGGAGTGAAATGAGTCTCTTCGCTGATGACTCCAAGATGGGAGCAGTAGTTGAGGGAGAAGAGGGGAGGTTGGCCCTGCAAGGGGACCTGGACACCCTGGAAAGCTGGGCTCACACTTGGAAATTAAATTTCAATATCACCAAGTGCAAGGTGTTGCATCTTGGGCAGGGAAACCCTAAACACAGGTACACCCTGGGAGAGGAGGCGCTGGAGGCCTCAATAGGGAAAAAAGACCTAGGGGTCATGGTAGATGCATGTATGAATAACTCTGAGCAGTGCAGGAGAGTGGCTAGCAAGGCAAACAGGATGTTGGGATGCATCGTAAGGGGGATCACCTCTAGGAGCAAGGAAGTGATTCTGCCGCTGTACAATGGACTGGTTAGACCACACCTTGAGTACTGTGTACAGTACTGGAGACCACACTTGAGGGACATACAGCTCCTGGAGAGGTACAGAGGAGGGCAACTAAAATGATATGAGGGCTAGGGGATTTGACGTATGAGGACAGACTTGAGGAGCTCTGCCTGTTTTCATTGGAGGAGAGGAGAGATTGGGGGACATGATTGAGGTCTTCAAGTACCTCAAGGGAATAGATAGGGTAAACATGGAGGGGATCTTTAGACTAAAGCAGGGAGGTATCACCAGAGGGCATGGTTTTGAAGTTGGAAGGTGGAAGAGGTGAGGGGAAGGGAGGAGGTTTTCACTGAGGGTGGTGGACCTTGGAATGCACTGCCTGGCAAGCTGGTTCAGAGATCCACAGTGGAGGGCTTCAAGAGAGGGTGGGACAGACACAGAAAGTGGATGTATCAGATGATGGCCTGTCCCAGGGGGGTGGGGATGGATGATAGGGGTTTCTGGAACACAAGGGAGGGGAGGGCCTCAGCACCCAACTAGGGATCTGAGGTTCGAGCAGACTTGATAGACTGTAAGGCCTAATCTGCTGGCAAATAGTATGTTAGTATACATTAGAACAGTTTATATGGGCTGTTTTGCAGTCTCACAGTACTTCCCAGATATACAAGGTTTTACAATGCTTAGACCCTAATGGGTTGAAAGGAACTAGTTATTATTGGGAAGGGGTGCTAAAGCTTGTTTGGTCTATTGCAGAATGGTAAAATATCTGTCACAATCTAATATATTAAACAGAATAAATATAGGCTTTTGCAAGTCAAAGTATTGCATAATCTATTTTTTACACTTAAGAAATTTTGTATGATGAAAAAGCTTCTGAACAGCCAATGTACTGGGGTGTGGGAAAGAGGAAGGGTCTCTCTATCATATGCTCTGGACTTCTGTAAGGGTCAAATCCTTTTGGGAAGTAATAAAATGTGCTCTCCCTTCCCCGCTGGAGTTGGACAATGAATTACACCAGATATCTGTCTAATTGGGAGGTATCTGGATGGATTATGGGGTGGAATAAGCAGGGATATACTGCTTTGATTTCTGTTGTGAAATTAGTTATTCTAAGACACCAGCTAGATGATCAGATTCCCTCCAGAGTGAAATAGTACAGTGATATTTTGTTGACATTAAATGCTGAAAAGCAAACTGAAGATCTACATCATAGGCCTCAAACATATCATAAAAGATGGAACCTTTTGCATACTTTACTTCTGGAAGTACGACAAAATCCTTTGGTTTTTGATCGGCATACAGAAATAGATTAATTGCTGTATTGGTCCTCGTAAGAACAGAGCCATAGTTTTCTTTTTATAACATCTATGTTGGTCCAATAAAAGGTATTAAACCATTTGCTTCTTCATTTGGTTTTGATTGTAGAGCTATATCATTAAAAATACCACCAACAGTTTAAGCAGGTTCAATGTCAGTTGGCACCCATCTGTATCCCCCTCCCCCGGGACGAGGTTGAAAATAGGCAGAATTGTCTAGTCCTCCTTTCCCAGTCAACAAAAAATAAATAAATAAATATATTTCTGCTATTTAAGTGTTGCCAACTAGTGTGTATGTGTAGGTTGTTAGCCCCTCCACTTATCGACTGGTCTGGTCCGGAGGAGGTGGGGAGTGCAACGGAGGGATGAAGGGAGTATTTTTTATCTGTATATTTTTTTGTATGTATTGTGTTTTTGTTATTATTGTTGTTGAAATCTTTTCAATAAAGTTTACTCAATTAAAAAGTAATGCTTACCCATATGGTACAAATAAATGTAATTTCTTTGTAAGACATTTGGCTAGTCAGGTTAAAGTACAGAGAAGTGAACCCAGAGACCTTGGTTTGAGTCCTGCAACCACCACTTACTCACTTATTGAAATCCCACTATGTGCTGAAAAAACAGGAACATTTTTTCCCCTTACTTTTATGGACTGTAAAGGGCTTTGGGATACAGTTTGCATGAAAAGCAGTATGTATATAAAACTAAATGTTTTCCCTTCCCTTCCCTTCCCTGCCCTCCCCATTCCCTTTGTAGGATTACATAAAACAATAAATGTTTATGGACACCAATTGAGAATTCATGAGTTCTGTAAACAGCAGATAACTCAGATACAGTGGGCATACAGTACTTAGTCAAGTGTTGAGTGCAGTTCTGGTCCCCATAGATACATAGATACATAGATACATAGACAGTGTCGGCAGATAAGGGCCTATGGCCCACCTAGTCTGCCCATTTGAGCTTGTAAGTTCAGTTTGTTTTCCTAGAAGTCTGTTTCCCCTTACCCCTGCCCTCTAGAATTCCTTTGTCTATCCCATGCATTATTAAATCCCGTGATTGTTTCAGCCCCCACCACTTCCTCTGGCAGGGTGTTCCACTTGTCCACCACCCGTTCTGTGAAGAAATTCTTTCTCATGTTTCCTCTGAATCGTCCTCCCTCCAACTTCATCCCATGCCCTCTAGTCCTGAAACATCTTTTTCGCTTAATAATAGTGTTTTCCTGCACCCTGTTCCTCCCTGTAAGATACTTGTATGTCTCTATCATATCCCCTCTCTCCCTCCTCTCCTCCAGGGAGTACATGTTCAGTTCCTTCAACCTGTCTTCCTTAGGACTTGTGATGCAACCCATGCACCATCTTTGTTGCCCTCCTCTGAACCTTCTCTACCCTGTCTATGTCCTTACGTAGGTATGGTCTCCAGAACTGTACACTGTACTCCAGGTGGGGCCTCACTAGTGTCTTGTATAGCGGAATTATGACTTCCCTTTTCCTGCTGGTGATGCCTTCCTATACATCCCAGCATCATATTGCTTTACCTGATGCCTTGTCACACTGTTTCCCTACCTTGAGGTCATCAGAGATGACAACCCCAAGATCCTTTCCTGCTTGGTGCATGCTATATCCTCACCCCCAACTGATATATTGTGCCAGGGTTTTGTGCCCCATATGCATTATCTTGCACTCTTTGCATTGAATTTCAACTGCAAACCCTTGACCATTCTTCAAGTTTCTGCAGGTCCCTTCTCATTCTGTCTACACCCTCTGGTGTGTCTACTCTGTTACAGAGCTTTGTGTCATCAGCCGAACAGTGAAATTCTGCCTTCTAGATCCTGTGCAATGTCACTGATGAAGTTGTTGAATAGGACCGTCCCAGCACTGATCCCTGTGGTACCCCACTGGTTACTCTTCCCTCTGTGGAGTGACAGCCATTTACCACCACCCTCTGTGTCCTGCCACCCAGCCAGTTACGTACCCACCACACTACTGTCCTGCCCACACCCATATTCCCCAGTTTGTGTAATAGTCTTCTATGTGGCACAGTGTCAAAGGCCTTGCTGAAGTCCAGATAGGCCATGTCCACTGCCCTCCCCTGATCCACCTTCCTAGTCACCCAGTCAAAAAATTCAATGAGGTTGGTCTGACATGACGTCCCCCTGGTGAAACCATGCTGCCTTGGGTCCTGTAGTCCATTGACAACCAGATGTTCTACCAATCTCTCCTTCAGTAGTGCTTCCATGATCTTTCCCACTACCGAGGTGAGGCTGACTGGTCTGTAGTTCCCTGCTTCCTCTTTGTTCCCACTTTTGTATAAGGGGACTACATCTGCTGTCCTCCAGTCTTTGGGTACCTCCCCTGTTTCCAGTGATTGGCTGAACAGGATAGCCAGAGGTTCAGCCACCACCTCTCTTAGTTCTTTAAGGACCCTGGGGTGCACCCCATCTGGCCCCATTGCTTTATCAGCTCTTATTACTTCCAGTTCCTTCAGGACCCTTTCTGGTAAAGGGACTTGTGTCCATTTCTGCACCATTCTCACCTTGTGCTCCCTTCAGACCCATTACCCCCCTCTTCCTTAGTAAAGACTGAGCAGAAATACCTGTTCAATATGTCAGCTTTATTGTTGTCATCCTCCATGGCTCCCATCCTCCCCTTCAGTCTCACTATCCCTCCTTTGTCTTTCTTTTTTCACTTATGTACCTGTAAAGGTTTTGTCCCTTACCCACTGATTTTGCAATGTGTTCTTCTGTCTGAGCTTTGGCTTCCTTACTGACTTCCCTGCCTCCCTTTGTTTCTCCTGGTACTTCTCCCTATCCCCTTCTGCCTGTGTCTTTTTGTATTGCCTGAATGCAATCTTTTTGGCTTTCACTTTCTTTGCTACCTCTTTGGAAAACCATAATGGTCTCCTCTTCCTTTTCCTCTTGCTAACCTGCTTAATGCATAATTCTGTTATTCTTATAATCCCCATTTTAAATACTGCCCACTGTTCCTCAACCCCTGATTCCTGTCCCATTCCCCTTAATGCCTCTTTCAAGTATCTCCCCATTTTCCCAAAGTCTGCCCCCTAAAATCCAGGATACGTGTTTTGTGTGGTTTGGTTCTGCTCTTTCTGTGATTTCAAACCACAATGACTGGTGGTCACTGTTACCCAGGTGCTCCCCACTGTTACCCCATCACACTGTCCCTGTTTGTGAGCACAAGGTCCAGTATTGCCTTCTGCCGAGTTGGTTCCATGACCAGTTGCTTGAGGAAGGCACCCTGAAGGAGTCCAGGATAAATCTGCTCTAGTTGATGCTGCTGCTGGGATGCTCCAGTCCACGTCTGGTATATTGAAGTCTCCAACCAGTACTACCTCACCTTTGTCTGCCATCCTTTGGATGGCTAGCATCAACTCCTATCTGTTTCTTCCTCCTGGGCTGGTGGTCTATAGACCACACCTGTGCGGATGGCTGGCCCCATTTTCCTTTCCAGCTTAACCCACAGTATCTCTCCCCATTTTGTTCCTCCTGGATCTGTGTGGCCCTTATGTCATTTTTCACATACAGTGCCACTCTCTCCCTTCCTGCCTGCTCTGTCTCTTCTGAATATGTTGTAGCCAGGTATGGCCATCTCCCAGTCATGGTTATCATTACACCAGGTTTCAGTGATGGCCACAATGTCCAGGTCTGACTGTACCATGACAGCCTCCAGATCTTCCATCTTGTTGCTAAGGCTCCTGGCATTTGCACACATGGCTTTCCATGATTTGACCTCCCTAGACTGCTTCACTGTTCTACTCCAGCCCCTTCCTTGGTTGTCATTTATCCCTGGTTCTCCAATCATAGAAAAGCTATTGATGTGACAGAGAAGGTATAGCAGAGAGCGATATAGTTGGTTGATGGCTTGTAGAACATGGACTATGAGGGCTGACTACATTTGAGTTCTCGTGCGGCCTCAGACCTGTGGAGAGATGAAAAATAAAGTCTGAAATCTGTTCAAAGTACCTCTGTAAACTAGCTAATACAATTCAGGTAAAAACCTACTCACCAGCTTGATTTCTTTGTCATGAATTTTTGTTTGTTTGTATATGCTGAGAAGCTCATAGGACTAAACTTTGGCAAATAATGTTTCCTGACCCATCTGGTCACTTCATCAGGGTTGACTAGTCCTGAATGGCTTCGTAGTTCAATACACAAATAGGCTAATTAACCATAGTCGATTGTAGTGTCTTAATATCCTTAGTCAGCTTCAAACCCATTTTTCAATGTGGTCATGAGCCAAGGAACAGAGAGGTATCAGGACTAAATTTGGGCAATATAATGCAGATCCACTAGAGGAAATTGAGTTTTTATATTAAACCAAACAAATCTAAAGATGTTGATGACATGTTCCTCAGTCTTATGAGCTTTCAGTACATAAAAAAAAGCATTTTATTTATTATAAAAAAATTAAGCTGGTGAGTGGATCTTTGCTCCAGCTGTGGTGACTATGGGGAGTGACTGGTAGACCTGGGATTGTTTTTTTCTGGAAAGGAGGGGACTCGGGGAAAACATGATAAAAGTATTCAAGTATGTAAAAGGGATAACACCATCAGATTAAGTGCAGCTTTTCAAAATGTATGAGAATGAAAGGACAAGGGGTACTCTCAATGCCACTGGAGGGAGAAGGATTGTAGAAAGACATCAGAAATAACTACTTCACAGAACGAGTGGTGGACACTTGGAATATTGTGTGGTATCAGCTGATACTGTAATAACCTTCAGACTCAGACTCTACAAGTACTTTCAAGAAACTGGGGTGATGGGGTGTTCCAACTCCCTTCTGGCCATCTGTGTGCCCATTGTAGTGCGCCCATCATTAGGGCACCAAACTTCAAAAATTGCCACCCCCGGCCCAAAGTCCTCTTTTCCCACAGTTGGAATATTTAGTTAGGGGAGGCATGGGTGGTGCAGCCCCCCGTGTATAGGGCAATCAATAAAATTAAATCCATGCACCCTAATGACTGGCACACTCCATCGGGCACATTCTGAGGGTGGAACCATATGTATGCATTTATCTGTTATTTTGTTTGTTTACTTGGAAGGCCTTTGCAAATCAAGTGCACATTTTTTTAAGGCAACCCCAATCTTAAATAGCAAATCTGCAATAAAATAACATTACAAGTCATGTAAATCCCAGATTAAGTTATTGATTACAGTTACACATAGATCATCGATCCAAAATGTTTTGAAGACTGTTTAAAACTAGCAAAGCTAAGATTTACTAAGTTCCTGGGTAAAGAGTACCAGAGCTTCATTGTTCTGTAGGTATATGATTTTGAACCCATATTTGAGGAGGGTGGTGTAGGTTACAATTTACAGCAGCGCTTGTATCCATAGATATTGGTCAATGGTGCCAAAAGATCTAACAGGTAAGTAGATGCCTATCCATGCATTATATTCACAGAGAGAGAGAGAGAGAGATGATCCCTGTCTAACATGGACCCTGAGTTGGAGATAGTGAGTTGCTGTGCAAAGCATGTACAGAATTGCCTGGTAAGTGTTGTGCCCTGATCAGTTGTGTAGCAGTGTGGTGCGGTGCTTGCTCTTTATCTCTGCACATATGTCTTAAGTGTCAATGGTGTGTACATAGTGTTAAGTGGCAATGTCGTTCCACACAAGTACTCTTTTTTTCCTTCACTCTGCACTCTACCTTTGTCACTTTGATATGATCTGTTCACAGCCCAGTGGAGAGAAAGAGAGAGACACCGAGTGGTGGTCAGTAAGAGAGAGAGACCCCCCTGAGAGAGAGAGCTGCATATCAGAGCAGTGCAGTCATTCATATTCTTAGTTCCTGTCATTCCTCAGCAGTGTTTGACTGTAATTTCTGAGCTGCATGTGGATTTCTGTGTGTGTGTGTGGGGGGAGGGGGCTGAAGTAAATGTGCTAGGCAAGGTATCAAACATTATTATGCACAAGATATATCAAAAATCATGTCAATACTGTATGTGTGACATTTCTATGTGCATAACAGCAATGCAGAGTGCATTATTTGTGAGGGGCTATTTTGCAAGGTGCTATTTAAATGGGAAAAAAAAACTTTCTGTGGCTTTGTCCCTTGTTTTGCACATACTCATGTTATAAGTGCAATAACCGACTCCAGTGTATGGGGTTATTGGGGATTAATCAACACCCCGGGTGCTGTGAGGACACTTGGCCTGTGGCCTTGTGCCTCACAATGCAGGGTGTTGATTAATCTCCAATATCCGTGTACCCTGTTGAGGGTTATTGCTTACTTATTCATGTTCTTATAGCACATTTCATTAGACAGATAATGTTGTAACCAACCTTGGGTATTTGATAATAAACCTAACTTATTCAGCCTCTGTTTGAGGTGTTAAATTTGATGACAAACCTCTGCTTATAAGAAAAAGTTGGTTAAACCGACCTTCTTTGAATAGAAGAGACAACACATTTCACTCTCAATGTCAGTCATCTACATCTGTTATTAAACACAAAGATACACATCTTAATATGAGAGAAACATATCAGAAAAACATAAAAGAACATACTGTATGGTGCAGGGTGTTTCACCCCAGTGACTATATCTGACACATTGGCCCAGATTCTAAAGGGATTAGAATTATACAAGGGACTTGCATCAAAGCTTTTTGATGCAAGTTATGATTTGAGTCTCAACTTGCATCAAACAAGATTTCATAATGCGGTCTGCATCTGTGCCAGACACAGCTGTGTCAAAACTCACTTGCACCAGCCTTGTATCCAACGGCCCAGTGTGCCAGGTTGTAAGTGGCCTTTCGCCATGGAAGGTCTGCCACATCTCATTTTTTTTTTAATTTGGAAGCCCCGCAATAGACTCAGTAGGGCTTGCCACTTAGATCAGCCTGGAGGTGGTCTAAGTGGCTTGCAACAGGCACTGCCAGGGAGCAGTGGTCCTGTGGTGGAGCAGCAGATCCATAGGGACTAGTAGTGCAGGGAGGGAAACAGGTGCTGTGGACCCATAAGGTTGTGGCAGGTGGTGTCTTGGCCCTATAGGGTACTGTGCCACAACTGCTTGGGCACCCATGTGCCAATAGGATGGAATGCCTGCTGTGGCAGGCTATTGTCAACCCTTGCAATTCATAAAGTAGGCAAAAAGATGTTTGTATAGTACCCCTCAATACACAATCAGCACTTATCCCTACTGTTCACTTTATAATGGAACCCCAGTCGCAGTCAATCCCCCCATGCTCTTTCCATGCCTGCACCAAAGGTCCATGTCATTACCTGGTGGTCTAATGGCCTCCCCTCCCAGACCGACAGTGGTGAAGCACCCCACTCCTCCCACCATTACTGACTCACTTCTGTGACTGGCACTTTCCTCCATGCTCCCCCTCAGCAAGCCACAGAATGTGAATTGCAAAGATCACATAAGCGTAATGTTCACTCACGCTATCTTTGTGATTGCATTCTGTGGCTAGCCATGGTGCTGTGTGGAGGGAAGTGTCAGTTGCAGAAGCAGATTGGTGATGGTGAGGGGAGTGGGGTGCTTCACCACTGCTTGTTGAGGTGAGGAGGGTGGGGGCCACAAGACCACCAGGTAATGACATGGAACTTTGTCGGGCATGGAAAGAGTGGGGGCCAGATGAACTGGGACTGGTGTTCCATTTCAAAGTGAACAATGGGAATCAGGGATGATTGTATGTTGGGGCAGTATAGGAACATCATTGTACCTACTTTGCAGATTGCTGGCATGTATTCCATCCTGTTGGCATGTGGAATAGCAAAACAATGGCTGGCAGTGCCCTATGGGGGCTGAATGCCCTGCCACAGCCTTGTGGCAGCTGCTCTCTTTTGTGCCCGGATACCGGGCTTGCTGCTCCTTGCATCACCTGAGGTGTCCCCTGTGTATTTGTCCATGGATCTGTCCATGGACTTGCACCAGGACCTCTAACTATGCCTATCTTTCAGTTGCAGGGCAAATTTTGCTGCTATTCCAGAAGGTTTGACACAAGTCGCCAACCTTCACGAATTTGCGGTTGCCACAACTGCATCAGATGCATCCCCCTTTTCTGCTGGAAGTTGTGTCCAATGCAGGAGACTTCCAGAATTGGGCCCATTGTCTTAGTAGTCCCAATACCCCTTTCCCTTTAGCAATACTCACACACACAGGTCTTGGAGAAATGTCCTCAGCCATATATTTATTCACTGTATGTTATTGGAATGGCATGCACAGTTGGGAGATCTTGGCAAACACCTCATCCCCAGCACCCCTTGTAGTGAAAGGCCAAACCCTTTATGTGGGCTGAGGAAATTATGTACTTCCTGAGTTGGTACTCAAGCCTCAAAAGTGAGGCAGTCTCAGGGCTGGGTGGTGAACGACCACCAACATCTGGCACTGACACACTCACAGGCAAACCCAATGTGGTTGAACCATGAGTCCCCCAATTGGAATCCAGTTTTTGCAGTCCCACATATCTCATGTCAACCAAGGATGACAAGCCCTTCAGAAGAATTTCACTTATCACCCCCCTTTTCCTCCGTACCATCAATCTGTGAGACTCCCATGACACCATGTTATATGACTGAGACAGTTTGGGATCTATGCTATTCTGTCTTTGTTATCCGAGGCAGTATAGCACAGTGGGTTAAGGCTCTGAGTTGTAGATCTGGAGACCTGGGTTTGAATCCCACAGCTGCCTAGGTGCATACTGTGTGATCCTGAGCAAGTCACTTAACTTCCTTGTGCTCCCAGGTCGCATCTGGAAACAAGCTTCGGCTTAGTGTGCTACTCCTGGTTAAATGATGTCCCCTGGTTAAACGGTGTCCCCTTTGGAGGAGGAGGTGAAAAAAACAGAAAAAAAATTCTGAGGGGGAAAACTGGGAAAACTCACTCCCTGACCACTAATGTAGTCATCCCTATCGTGTCAGTGGGTTCCCTACACTAACCTGGTTAACTGTAACCCTGTTTATATGAGGCGGGTTGGGTGGGTGATCTTAAAAGGGCAGCCAAAGAGGGGACTGCTAGCTTCTGCTCTTTAACCCCTCACTCTCTGGCCCCTCCAGGTGACCCATGCCCTGTGATTGGCTGAAGTGATTCCTGCTTGGAGGTGGTGACAAGACTATGCCCCAGCCCCAGAGGTGGAACTCTTTCTGCCTGTCTACAGGTTGTGGGAAAGGGGACAAGAACAAAAGGATGTCTGTTGCAATGCTTTGGCAGACTTTGTATTGCCTTAGCATTCACCATACCCCTTTCCATGAACAGTAGCCACACACAGGTCTTAAAGAAATGGTAACAGCCATAAGTTAGTCACTGTAATTACACTATTGTAGTGGCATGCACATCAGGGAGATCTCAACAGACACCTCAGACCCAAGCACCCCTTTCAATGGTGGGTCAAACCCCTTGCATGGGCAGAGGGAATGATGTACCTCTTGAGCTGGTATCGAAGCCCCAAGAGAGGAGTAGGTCATGTGGCTGGATGGTGAATACCATTCACATCTGGCATCGCTGCTCCCACAGGCAAGCCCAATGAGGGTAGACCACAACCCCCCAAATGAAGTCGAGGTCTTGAAGTTCCATATACAGTACCTCTTGCCAAAAGGGGAAGATGATCCCGTCAAAGAAGTCAACTCATCTCCCTCCTCTCCCCATGTACTATTGGCTTGTGAGACTCCCAAGCCACCAGAGGACAGATGCAGTCTGACCCCCCAAGCAGCTCACTCAAATTGTTGCTCCAAGATCTGATAGAAAGAACAACAAGTGCCATCCTTCTTCACACAAATGCACACCATCCTTAGTGTACAGTCTCTGCTGGGAGGTGTTAATGTCCTTGTACACAGCCATGGAGCTCCACAAAAACTCAATAAAAGGCTGCATTTCTCTAGTAATGTGTATGCATGCTTTGTCCATAGCTTAACAGTCAATTGTATGCCAGCAGTGAAGTTGCTGAATGAGGTGAGTCCAAATGATCTTGGTCTTAGGCCATTGTTCTTTAATTGGCTGCAGGTCCTCCTTCATCCTAGGAGCAAGTCCATGGTTTTCAGGAGTTCAGAGTCATTCTCACCTAACTTAATCATGAGAATTTTCAGTGAACTCCTTTGCCAGGCCTACACTGCCAACCTAGGGAGAAGTTCCTCCTAGCATGTGCCTCTCTTGCCCATCCAGTTATTCTGCTCCTTCTGACAAGGTAGTGATAGGTTATTCCCCCTCAGGTTGACGTACCACTCTCTCCACTGCCCAGTGGTTGAAAGAATGTCTGCAGATCTAGACCATCTTAAAACCATTAAGGGAACCTGGAAAACAACAAGACAAAATGATAAAGCAAATGTGGATAGACATAACTCGAAAACACTTGGGACCACCATCACTCCATGGCCTGAATCTCGATATCCAAAATTCCATGAGTCATGGTGGTCATTGCTGCCGCAATCCTAAAGGAATGGATATGATACTCTTTAACATTCAGGCCAGCCCACTGCAATGCCAGCCCCAGTATGTGTCTGAACTGATAGGCTGTCACAGGCTTGCCATCTGTATGCTGTAAGAAAGCCTCACCCTCCACAATGTGGAGGACCATGTAGGTGATCACTACAGAGTGTATGTCCCATGCTGACATAGTCAGGGCCTTTACTGTATACTAGTAACTAATTTTCTTCTGTCTGTTTTGCTCTGTTGCAACTGGGCAAATATTCTCTGGGGGTCACAATGATGTCTGAGTCTTCCAGACTTACCTCAGGCCCAATCTGTGCACTATGCATCAATTTGGTTACCCGGACCACCGCACAGAATTCCTGGGCAAATGTGAGCTTAAATAAAGTGGCCTCATATGCTGTCCAAAAACCACTGAGAGGGTTGCTCACAGCTGTTCAAGAACCTCAGGCATGAGTGGGTGCCAGAGAGCCAACCATTTGGTATGGCCCATACCCAACCCTTTGAGGACTGTTTGAACCTTGAAGCAGTGAGTGGTGTCCGTGTAGCCCCAAACTCAGGAAAACCATGACAAGCCCACCAGATTCTGTCCCACTACCCCTGGCATCAGGCCCTGCTATTTGGCTTTCATTATATAACTGCACAGTTGGCCATCTGGAATAGGCCAGCTGTTTGACAATCTCACCTCCACAGACTGCATGGTAATGCTTCACACCACACCAGTAGGCCACTCTGGTCCAGGGAGCGATAGCATTAACTGTGCACTCCCAGGTCTGAAGGTCACAGCCTTTGAAAGAAATTATGAGACTAGTTGTAGATACAGTTCCACCACTGGAGCCAGCTCCATGAATTTCTGCCACTGTGAATGAGATAAAGAATCCGCAATACCATTCTCAATCACAGTGACATGCACAGCTTGTAACATTAGATAAAGATAATTGCACGTCTGTCTTGTAGACTGGACAACAGTCCAAATGACATGTAGTACCTGTATAAAAATAAAATGTTTCACTCTTTTACTACTATTTTAAAATGGACATTTATCAGCATGAATTCATGGACAACTGTGTGGCCACCAATGTGCCTTAGTCCCCAACTGCCTGTTTATTGTGTGTACCACATCCATATTGTTGGACTGAAAGAGGACCTTATTGTTTCTCAGCCTGGATCCTCACATGCACAGAGCCACCACATTTGGGAAGAGCTCCAGCATTGTTAGCTGCCTGTGGAGCCCAGCAACTGCCATGGAGGGTCACTCCATGGTACACCATTCACCTTGTATTATGCCCTGAACCCTAGCCCTTCTGAAGTGTCTGTGTACAGTCACAGCTCCTGACTGTCCACTGTCTATGGCCACATAGATATGCCATTGAAATGGACAATAAATGCCTGCCGAACCTGCAAGTCCCCTCAGAGATCCTCCATCACTCAAATCCAGTGATGAGGCTTCTGGACACCTGTCCCCAGCTTTGCCATCCACCACAAGAAGGTCCTCCCCATGAAGATGTGCTGGCAAGCAAAGTTGAGGTGTCCCACTATCTGTTGTATGTCCAGTAAGGTTATCTTTTTAGCCAATATGGCTTTGCTTAAATGACCCCTCAGGGCATTGCTCTTATCACGGGGCAAGTGACACTGTGCCTCACTACATCAGTCTCTATGCCCAGAAATGTCATCATTAAGTTCTGTCCTTTAACTTTCTGAAGAGCCAGGGGTATGCCAAGGAGACTGCACAACTCAAAGAATGTGGCAATCATTTGTCTGCAGGCTAGAGAATGCTCTGGCCTGCAAACAAGAAGTCATCAAAGTAGTGAACAATGTCCTAATTCTTTGATTCCAGGACTATTACCCAGGGAAGGAAGGCACTTAAACCATCAAACACTGTGCAGGCTACTGAGCAGTTCATGGGCATGCATTTGTCCTCATAGTATTGGCCCTCAAGTTTCATCCCCAACAAATCCTAACTCGACAGATTAACCAACAGTAGTCAAAAGGCTAACTCTATGTCCGCTCTGGTCAACAGGTGGTGTTTGCCTTGCACTTGCAAATCCACAACCACTCTGCCAAATGATGCATATTGAACACTGTGAATCATGGATCAGTGGATCATTGAGTATCCTTCAGGGTGCAATAAGTGGTTGATCATGTCAAATTTTCCTGGGGCTTGCTTAGAAAATAGATCAACAGGAAACACCATAAGATTCAGTGGGGATGGGTAAGGATCACTGTCCCGTCCCAGTCGCTTCTCCTTTTACAATTTATCTGAGAAAACTTATGTCAGACTCAAGCAGATTTCAGGTTCTTTGCTTTGTGCCCTTGGTGTTGCCCAGTGTATGTGATTCTGAAGCCCACTGAGAAACCTTCAGCTAGCAGATGGAATGCCTCACTGTCCGAGGATTGGTCTAGCCAAGGTCTAAGTCTGTCCACCCTTAATGGGGTGGGTAGGCATACCTCCTTAGGGCTTGTAAATGTTTTTTTATAAAAGGGGCAAATGCCTCCCTTCTGGGGCTTAGGGGAGGGTCAATGCATGAAGGGGTAGCATTGTCTGCAAGTGACACATTCATGCCAAAACATGCAGTGGCTTTTGGAACAAGTCCCTTTATTGAAGATAAAACACATCTGTGGGGATGGCCTGCTGGTGTCAGACTGCTGTGACTGTGGGTCCTGATGGGTAATCCACTGTCTGTGCATTTGACTCCTCCTCCATGCATAACTTTGAGTAGGAGGGGAATATCAAGATTCCCCAATCGATCGATGAGTCGGAATGCATCTGTTGCTAGAATTCCTTGTTATATTCTAACCAAGCCATTCCTTCCTCATACCTTTGTGCCAACATAATCATTTTCAAATAGTTTAACAGATCTATGCCTGTACCAGGGGCCATCTGGCCTATGATGCTGGCTAAAACAATAAACCCTGCCAGCCAACTGTCAAAGGTGCATTTGACTTTCATCTTCTGTTTCTCCTGATCTTCCTTTGACCTGTGTGTCGCCTCACACGAAACTCACCTTTTATCGGAATAAAGGGACACCATTCTGTACCAAATTGATGTTTGAAGTGTGTCTTAGCTGATGAAGATGATTGAAAAACCCTCGTTTGCATAAATGAACATGCTGCCAAAGAGCTAGTGCTCATACTGAGTAATGGAATGGTTGGGTTAGGCCACATCACATGGCATGCTCAGCATCAACCTCTTGATGGTAGCAGGCCATCACTCACTGATGCCTTCCTGTGTCACCTGCATCCAAACTCCAGCAGCTTCCAGGCCCTCCTGGTGATCCACACCCTGTGGGTAGTCCCAGTGGTTCCTTCCCAGGGATGGTGCCTGGGCTAAGTCCCACCCCCAGAGGTGGAACCCTACCTGCCTGTCAAAAAGCTGCAGAGAAAGGGACACAGTCAAGGGAACATGTGCTGCAATGCTTTGGTAGACCTTGTAATTGTATCAAATACATTTAGTCCACCAAATGTCCCCTCAGAATCTGTGCACCAGCATGTTGTTCAGGCATCCACATTGTTATGCTATTCACCAGGCCTAGTTCAAATTGTCATATCATTAGCCTGTAAGTCTAGGCTCCATCTTAGCAGTTGGCCACTTATACCTTTTACCCCACACAGTCACACCAAAGGAGTGTGGTCCATGTACAGTACACCGTTAATTGTGCCATGCTGTGTAACAAAATTGTGGCCCTTAACTTAATGCAACTGATCCATGATCCAACCTGACTAAATACTAAATCAGACAACCACTCAGTCATCAAGTGGGCCCTAACCTCACATGTCCACAGAGCAATCAAATCTGGTCTCCTCCTGGATGCACTCAGCGACCATCATATGATCTATTTGGTCCACAAACTCCACCGCCCAAAAGTCCCACATAAAACATTGCTTGTCTGCTCATATGAATCATATTACCCACCTCCTATATGATCTAGCCCATGCTGACTGGTCTATTTCTTCCACTACCATAGTTAACAAAGCCCTGGACTGTTTCCAAGGCCACGTTCTTAATATCTGGAACAAGCACACACCCTTTAAGCACACACGAGTACGTGGAAACCACCTGTGGATCACACTAGAACTGATGGCAAGTATGAGAGCTTGAGACTGAGCTTGGAAGGCTCACAACATCTCTAAATCAAATACTGATCATGACAGATATTGAGCCCTCAGAAATGCCTGCTACAAGGTTCTCTAAGTCCCACTAATTTAGATCCACCTTTGATGCTAACATATGTACCCCCGTCAACATTTTGGAAAGTTATTAATTCCCAGTTCTCTCCCTCCTCTAAATTTTAAACTCCGCTATCAATATCAATACTGCCCTTACATCTGCCCACCTCTCAGATGCCACTGAATTCAGCTCTTACTTTTCCTCTTGTGCTGCTGCTCTACTAGCTTCTCTTCCTCTGTCCCAACCAGTCGCATCTGTCCACAATAACTCACACCCAAGCACCCTCCCTAGAGACCTCTTCTCCTTCTCTTCAGTCTCACCTCATGATACTCTAAATGCTCTCCTTGCTTTCAATCTATCTAAGGGTTCCTCACCTGATAGCCTTGACCCCAAACTTCTCTTCTTCTCCACTCATGCCATTTGTTCACCACTTTCTGCCTTACTATACCTTTCCTTCTTGCTGGCCTCCATCCCTGACCCATGGGAGCACATTCTTCCAGTACCCAAGGGAGGTGACCCTTCTATGCCTGGGAACTATTGGCCAATCTCTCTCTTACCTTATCCTCATTAAGCTTCAGGAGCACCTAATGCTCTCCCAACTCTCCTGTTACCTCTCTGACTCTGCCTTTTTCACTCCCTAACAATCTGGTTTTAGAAAAGATCACTCCACTGCCACTTCCTTACATTGGCTCACCGATTCCATACTATCCGGTATGGACAGTGGTCTAATCACATCTACCATCTTTGCCAACCTCGCAAAGGCTTTTGACACTGTCTCCCACCCTCTCCTCCTAGATAATCTGCAATCTTCTGGCCTGTCTGTTTCAGCCACAAATTGGTTTAGCTCCAACCTAACAGACCGGACACAGTCAGTCAAAATTGCTGAGTCCACCCCTCCCACACACATGTCAGATTAATGCTGGCATAACCCAAGGCTCCATTCTTGGCCCCCTACTATTCTTCATATTCCTTAATGACCTCCTGTTAGTGTGTATCTCCTCCATTAATATGTATGCTGACAATACTGTCCTTTTCTACTCTGGCCAGTCACCAACTGATGTCACTTCCACACTTCAGCATGACTTTGAGAAAGTACAGCAATGGCTAAGCTCTTACATGCTTTTCCTCAACACCAAAAAAACAGTCTCTATGACCTTCGGCACTAGGCAGAGACTCTCTAGGCTAACTAAATTGCCCTCCTTCCACACCCTTGATGGATCTACTCTAGAGGACACCTCCTTCTTTAGGTATCTTGGGGTCTGGCTAGACCAGCACCTAAACTTCACTGGACACATAGACTCCATCCTGAAAATGCTGCACCCCAAATTAGGTGCCCTTTACAGGAATCAAAGATGCCTACCTCTACAAGCCAGGTGGGAGATTGTCCAGAAAATGA
Organism: Neoceratodus forsteri; assembly: GCA_016271365.2. NCBI lineage: Eukaryota > Metazoa > Chordata > Ceratodontiformes > Ceratodontidae > Neoceratodus > Neoceratodus forsteri. The sequence continues at coordinate 1,788,752,334 of CM057455.1, read as the reverse complement.
TGCTACCCATCTTCAACTATTGCAACGTAGTTTACAGTGCCACAACAAAGTCATCCTTAACCAGCTTGAACAACTTTTTCAGTGTTTTCTGTTGTTTCACTCTGGATGCACCTTCTTTTACCCACCACTCCCGCAGATCTCTACCATTCTAGGTGAGCAGTTGGAGTACGTACCAAAGTTCAAGTACCTGGGGGTCTGGTTAGACCACAGACTTACTTTCACAGATCTCTTAGAAGAACTGGCAAAGAAACTTAGACAAAGACTTGGTCTGTTCTTTAGGATTAATAATCTCCTCACAAGAGACGCTAAACTGAAACTGGTTCAAACTACCTTTCTTTCCCTATTGGATTACGCAGATTTTCTATATAGTCAGGGACCAGCAGGTACCCTAGCCAAACTCGATACGCTTTATCACAGAGCCATAAGATTTATCACAGGTCTTCCATACTCAACCCACCACTGTGCATTGTACACAGCAGTGGGATGGTCATCCCTTGCTTACAGACGGCAAAAAAATGCTGCGGTTTGGACATACAAAGCTATCTCAAATAAACTGCCCCAGTATGTCTCTGTTTACCTTTGTGCACTCTGGGGAAGTATGCCCTGAGAAGCACCTCATACATCTACCTTTATGTTTACAAAGCAAAATCTCACATTGGTAGAGCAGCCATCAGCTTTGTGCTCCCTCAACTGTGGAACAAGCTACAAAAAACTTTGAAATTAACTCACCCGATCAGCCAAGCAGCTTTTAAATCTCTATATCTACAACATAATAAGGAGTCCTGTGCCTGTCTACTCTAAATAGTGACTCCTGTAAGTCCAAGCACACTCTAATTACTACTGTTAAAAGACTGATCACATCTATAATTGACTCTTCCCTCTCCCCTTTTTCTACCCCCCATATCTGTCCCTTCCACATTCCTTTGACTCTGGTTCCAGCTCAAAATTCTCCATACCGTATCACTGTATATCTTTTTATGTTAGGTTTTATTTGTGTTCAGTGCACCTGATATGTATATTTATTTACTTTTATGAAAAATTGTGTCCTACCCAAAACTAGCTGTATCTTCTGTTCCAAACATATACTACTGTCAATCCTACCTGCTGATACATTGTATATACTGTATTATTGTATCTCACTTTATTTGTATTATTACTATTTTCTTGTGTGTTGCATCCCATGTATATTGCCCCTTGTTCCTTGTTCACAAACCCAGGGCCACCTCGAAAATGAGCTTGCTTAATGATGATCACCTGGTTAAATAAATACTTTGATTGATTGATTGATTGATATTGCTCTCTAGTTTTTCTTTCCCTGGAAAACCGCCATCTAGCCCAGTGCATAAAATGTGTCTCTAAATTCTGGTTTGATATGCTTCCCTCTTACCTTACCTACTCACTGTCCTCCTGCCCCACTGCCCCTCTCTACCTCAGATCCAGTGACTCCCGCACCCTAGCTATACCATGATGTACCACCTCTATAGGCCAATCATCATTCTCCTATAGGTTCCCTAAACTGTGGAACTCAATGCCTCATCAAATCAGGCACTCCTCCTCCTGCCCGTGGTCCATCTCGACTTCCCTCCTCAACTTCCTCTCTCCATCCTGCAGCTTCTCCTTATTTCACCTCTGGCTCTTCACACCTCCTAATTTCCCCTCTGGCTTCCCCATCTCCTTTTCCAGCCTAGCACTTAACGTAGGGTGAAACCAATCTACTTTATTGCATTTCCTTGTACGCATCACATGTATTAGTCTGCAGTGCTGTTAATTTGCTCCTTTCACATCAAATCCCAATGTTTATCTAATGCTACTGATGCATTTTCTTTTTCATTCTGTTGCTTCTCTGTTTTAGTTTACCTTTGAAAATGTGTTGTTGAGTATTGTATATATACTTTTCTATAATACTGCATGGAAATGTGCTTTTGATTACTGTACTCCCATGTTCCCCTTCCCCCAGGATGCTCCATGAGACGAGCAATTTTATATTGTTCAGTGTGCCTTTCCTGGTGAAGCTTTTCAAGAAATAAAATAATAAATAAATTGTCACCCTATATAGATACAGGGTGAGCTTTTGGAAATGCCAAACTGCGTCCAGACACTCCTTTTACATGGTGCAAGTGTTTACTCCCTGGTACAGTATGTGGCTAGCAGCTAAGAGAGATTATTGAGTGTTTTCCTCTCATCTATACAATGACTGAAGGATTGCATTAAATCCTCTGTCCGACAGATCAATATGCACAATAAACTCAGTATCATAATTTGGACTTGCAAGGATGCAGAACTAACACACGGCCTCGTTTAGTTGGTGAATTTGGTTTAAAAGTTAAAAGTCAAAGACCGCACTACCCTGTTTCATAAGTTTCATAAGTGGATTCAAGCTGGAGGGACATTCGTCCATAGTGCTTGCCGATCCCAAAATATTAGAACTTAGTAGTTTTACCACAGCAAAAGCTGTCCTTTCTGACTTTAAACATATCCATATTATTGCTCTCAACCACAGTAGTTGGTAGGTTGTTCCATACGGAAACAACCCTTTGGGTAAACCAGTATTTCCTCAGATTAGTGTCTCCTACTGCTAGTCCAGCCAGATCTAAAAGTGAATCCCAGTCTTCTCACAGTGTGGTATCCCTAATGATTTTAAACACCATGCACAAATCACCCCTATACCTTCTGTAGTGTAGTGAGTATAGATTTAGTTGTTCCAACCTTCTGTCATAAGGAATACTTTTCAACCCAGATACATATTTTGTAGCCCTGCGCTGCACCCCCTCAATCTTTACCACATTTTCCCTGTTGTATGGTGACCACACTTGGGCACAGTACTTTAAATGTGGCCTAACCAGGGCTCCATACAGAGGCATGAGAACCTTCTTGCTCCTACTAGCAATGTGTCTTAAAATGCAATTTAGATTTTGGTTGTCCTTTTTGATTTGCTCCTTACAGTGTAAACTAAACTTTAGGTTAGATGTTATCTTTACTCCCAAATCTCTTTCCTCACTAGTGAGAGATAAATTATTAGTCCCTATGGTATACGTGCAGTTGTTGTTATGTGGTCCCAAATGCATGATTTTACATTTGGCAATGTTAAGTTCAAGTTTGTTAGTATTAGTCCACTGATAAATTTCATCAATATCCTGTTGCAGGGAGAGGGCCTCAGATATATTAGTCACAATCCTTCCCACTCTACAATCATCAGAAAATTTGGAAATCCATATGCTACAGTCTTTAAGTTGAAGCGTGGAGATGTATATATTAAATAAATAGGGCCCCAAAACTGATCCCTGCAGTACCCCACTTGAGACTGGTGACCAATCCGACAGCACATCTCTCACCATGACTCTCTGTTTCCTACCAGTTAGCCATACTGATATCTAACTTAGAATATTCCTGTCTAATCCAAAAGTTACAAGTGTTTCTATTAGCTCAGTATGATGTAATTTATCAAATACCTTGACAAAGTCGATAAAAACCACATCCACTACATTTCCCCTATCGAACTCCAAATTAACTTTTACATAGAAGGTAAGTAAATTTGTCTGGCATGACCTTGACTTAGTGAACCCATGCTGAATAGGATCATTTAGGCTATTTTCCTCCAAGTAATCCATAATCATAGCCTTTAGAATCCATTCCAACACTTTCCTTATTAGAGACATAAGGCTTATTGGCCTAAAATTAGCTGGCTCAGACCTAGGCCCTTTTTTATGAAGTGGGACCACAATAGCAACCTTACAATCCTGTGCAACTTCATCTCTATCTAGAGAGGTCTGGAAGAGGTAAATGAGTGGAAGTGCCAAAGGATCTGCCACTTCATGCAAAACTCTGGGGTGAATATTATCTGGTCCAGGGGAATTATTAATATCCACTTTGTTTTATCTGCCACTAACATCCTCTGGTTTAATATTAATTCATCCAGAAGAAGGTTCAAGTTTTACATACAGTAACTAGAAGGAACAGCTCCAGCATTAAAAACCGAGCAAAAATATTTATTTTGAATACCAGCAGTCTCTTTTTCTGATGCCAATATCCCAGTTGTGTTTTTAAAGTAACCTGCAGTTTTTGAATTGCCCTTCATGCTGTTTATGTATCAGAAAATTACTTTTTATTGTCTTCCTGCTGAGCTTGCACCTTTTTCATAGATGGCTTTACCTCCTTAGTGCAATTTCTATACTCTTGGCAATTTGTTGATGTTCTGTCCTTTTTACATTTTTTGAACATTCTGTTTTTTTTGGTTGATTAGATGCTTAATATTTTTGTTAAGCCTCCCTGGAGTTAATTTTTTATTAACCTTGTGGTTATGTAGTCTTGGGATATGTATGTTAATCAGTTCATTTTTTTTTATTTAGTTGTTTAACCAGGTATTGCATACTAAGCTGAAAGCTTTTTTACAGGAGCGACCTGGGAGCATAAGGAGGTTAAGTGACTTGCTCAGGGTCACACAGTATGCAAGTGGAAGCTGTGGGATTCAAACCCAGGTCTGGTCTGCTGGATGTCACCAGATTTGCAGTTCAGAGCCTTAGACCACTGCGCTATACTGCCTTCTATTTAACTTAGCAAGAAGTGTATTCCATATACCTTCAACATTGTTGCCATTAAAATCCTTAGCCCAATCCCATAAGGCACTTTCTTTTTTTCAGCTGAGGAATATTTGCTCTGGCTAAATTGAGCTTAATAGCCCCCCCTAGTTTGGTAGGTAATTCCAACCCTTTTAGCCTAAATGAGACCATGGAATGATCGCTGTTTCACAGTGGGGAGGTGATCTCAACTGTGTCAAGTGAATCCCCCAGATTAGTTAGTACAATGTCCAATATATTATTGCCTCCGGTGTTATCATACAATTTTTAATCCAGTCCAATTTGATCAATTGTTTCTAGGTACAAATAATTAGTTTTATTCACTCCCGTAAGTAACTTCCAATCAATATTGGGAAGATTGAAATTCCCCAACAGTAGTATTTTGTCTGCAGGGTTTAAATTACTTAGCTGATTAAGAAAAGCTAGATCATTAGCTAGGGTAATAGAAGATGGCCTATAAAATAGTCCAGTTATTATTTTGGAGCCCACCTGTGGCACTAGTTTAACCCATATAACTTCTAGTGCAGGGTGTTCATGAAGTATTTAGACACTTTTTATGGAACCATGAACACACATTGCTATGCCCCCCCTTTCTGTAGACTCGCAATTTATAGTATAAGTTGTAACCCTGTATAGATTTTTCCCAGGTATCATTGTTGTCCCACAAAGTTTCAGTGATGCAGGCTATACAGTATCTAATTTTTGTGAAGATAATAACATTTTAAGTTCGTTAAACTTGCTTACAATCAAGTCCCTGTTTATTATCCCTACTCATATTTGTAACTGGGCTACTGTCAGTCAAATATTCCTCCCCCCATGCCAGCTTAAATGAAAATCAATAATCTGATTCAGTTTTTTGCCCAGTACCCTAGTACCTGCTTGATTAAGATGAAGACCATTAGGTTTGAATAGGGATTCATTATTAAATGTAACCGAGTTGTTAATGAAACCTACATTCTCATTCTTACAAAACAATCTTAACCAATTACTGATAGATTTTATGGCCCCATTTTTGTACTACAGATGCCCATAAATTGGTAGTAATCCTGAAATAATAATCTCACCTCCTTTTTTTTTAATCCTTTTTGTTATGTCAGTTACTTTGGTCTGGAAAATACTTAAACTAGTTTTATTTACACTGTTAGTTTCTATATGCATAATAACCAGGGGTTTAGTCATATTTTCCATGAGTCCATCCAATAAATTAGCTACATCTCCCACTTTCACCCCAGGCAAGGTGCTAACAGTAGTACTTGCCTTCCTACCATTACATACTGCAGAATCGACTACAGTTATTATAGAGTCCCCAGTTACTGTACCATTATATCCTTGGTTGGGGCCTCTTGAACTGTTATTATGTCATGGTCATTTGGAAGGTTGGGATCAATATAGCTACTATGGGAGTCATACACAGGGCTGTCTTCAAAAACTATATGTTCTTTGAGACCTTCAAATGTATTATGCAATATTAAGGGTGATTTCAAACTTTGGTTAATGTATGGTACTTTGGTGTAGCTTTTTGGTTGTTCCCAAGGTGCTTCATTAGGAACCTGAATATCCCCTAATTCTAGTTCTTCTGGCTTATCCTGCTTCATAGGCCTCATACCCAAGCCTTTTGCTAAAGGGGTCTCATCGGGAATAGTGTCCCGGGCAGCACTATCAATATACTTTTCTAATAACTCAATTTCTTTGTGAGTTTCTAGCATCTGTAATGATACTTCAATTTCATCCTTTAAGGTGCTAATAAGTATACTGTTGTCACACACAAACTCTTACATGCTGGTTCTTCAGTAAACATTTTGCACCTAGTGCATGTCCTTTTTGTTTGACTGCCCCTTTTTCTCTTAGCTTGTGACATAATAACTACTTACTAAATTTGTCCAGAAAAAAAACTTATAAGGCTGTTATAGCAACTTACTAACAGGGAAATGCTTTTAACCCTTGGCTTGAAGTTAGCAGAAGGTTGTGCCCTGGTACCCAGTGTAACCAGTGGACACAGCTGACACACGCTGATGCACGTGTCTCTGCGCATGGCGACACATGCCCTGCTCACTGCAGGGCCAAGTTTTAAAGCCCTTACAGACCTGGATGTGCTTCACAAGTGGTCACTGGTCCCTCACAACTGAGGTTGCTAAATTTGGTATTAATCTAATGGAAACTAGCTGTGTGTCACCAACTCGTGCATGGGTATGGCACAAGACTTAAACTAAGGCTCAATTAAATTTTTAGAATGTTCAGTGGTAACAGTAGTTCCCCCCATCTTGATTGTGACATGTGAGAAAGGTGCTGCAATTGCAGTACAGCTTCATGAGCCCCACAAAAACCCACTTGGCATCTCATTTTGGGCATTAGCCAAGCACAAAGCACCCCCAGCATTTGCAGGTTCAGATTAGCTGTACCTTTTTACAAATATGTGCCCAAAGTAAGTTATATCTGCTGTGCCAGTGTTACATTTCTCTGCTTGATTGTCAGACCTGCTCTTTGCACTCAGGTCAGTAAGTTCACCTGTGAAATTGTCATCATAGTACTTTCATATCTAGCTTAAAAATACAATGTTATCCATATAGGTGACTGCACAGCTCTCTAAATCAACCAGTATATTGATCATCAACCTTTGGAAAGGTCAATAATGCATTTTCATCCTAAAAGACATTGTAAAAAATTGAGGAAAATCAAAGGACATCACAACAACAGACCCCATGTCAATCCTCCAGCTTCTGCTTCCTTCTAGCCTCCAGCTGTTCCCTTAACTAAGGATGACTGAATGCCACATTTGCATTTGTAGAACACACCAGAATACTACATTTTGGAGAACTCTAGAGAAACTGGGTTTCTTTCTGGCCGATTGACATTATGCAACACTTACAGGGAGCACATACTGACTGTCCAAGTTGATGGCAAGCTACATGACTTGCAGCAGGTATCAGAAATGCTGAAGACTGAAAATGCCTCACTCTGCACACATCTCATTCCCCATTTAGCTCTCTCTCACACAAAGATGAAAGATCTATGACAACAGTAGCTACTATAAGAGTTCCTTTAATTATCACTACATTTAGCTGTAATTTCAGGCAAGCGGGCTAGTAAAATCATGCTGCAGAGCAGAGGAGAGTGCAAAGTGTGTGTGTCTGAACTGGCAGTTGCAGGTCCTGTAGAAGGAACAGGGCAGAGGGAATTTAGCAGATAGTGTGAGCCTGACAGTCAGTCAGAGAGTAAAAATCAAACTAGATTACTTTGTGAGACTTGAGATTTGTCAGGGGTGTGGGGTTGTCATCTGTCAGTGGGGAAGGGTTGTAGACTGTTGTTTATGTTCTTCCCTGTCACCTCATGGGTCATATGATTCTGCACTTGTGCATGTGCCAGGCATGCATGACATGTTGGCAGCTAAGAGTCATCAACAATGATTGTGACCATCATTATTAACATCTGGTGTCAGCTGTGACATATCATCATCTATCATACATACCCTGTATGTTGTCAATGCATGTAGAAAGCATGAAGATAAGAACAAGAGGGAAGAGGGATGTGGTGGGGAGTATGGAGCATATAAGTAAATGTTCCACCGTGCAAGGGGGGGATGGTGGTGCTGGGGAAGGGGAAACCATCAGGGCCAGGATAAATGGTTCAGATAAGAGAGGGTTAAAGGGGACACCTATTCAGAGGGAGTTTGAGTTAAGTGGGCAAAATAGCAAGGGAGGCAGAAAGGGTAGGGTGACAAGGGGGTCTCTAATAAGGCAGGAAGACTCCCATGAAATTGCGATCATGAATAAAGTGGGGGGGGGCTGAGAGGGCATAGTGGAGGTAACCATAAGGATGATGGCGGTGTTAAGGTTCTGTTACTGGGAGACTCGATGATTAAGGTATCCATTGGGAGGGACAGGGGTGGATGCCATAGCCAGGTGAAGGTAGTGAGTATCTCTGGGCTGACAGTGCACAGAGCAAAGTTCATGGTGTATGAAATGGTTAGGGATTGTGGAGGGAAACCAGATTTCCTGGTGCATTTGGGAACTAATGATCTAGAGGGAAATAGCATTTTGGAAATCCAAGCAAGGTTCCAAGAACTTGCCAGAGTCTGTCGGGATAATGGATGCAACATTTCCTTTTTGGAGATATTGCCAGTACCAAAGGCCTCAGTGGAGAAAAAAATGAAGCTCACAGAGGTTAATGACTGGCTCAGGAAGTGGGGTGAAGAGAATGGGTTGGGGGTGTTAGGGAACTGGAATGGAGTTTGGGAGGATAAGGGACTATACACCAAGGACAGGTTTCATCTTGCCCCATTAGGGAAGGAAGTCCTTAAACAGGGGATGGCTGACTACATACAAGAAAGGTGGGGTTTAAACTTGTAAGGGGTGAAGGGATAAGGGAGGGGCTGACCAGAAGCCCTCCCCCCCAGATGAGGGGAGTAGCCTTCAAGCCCAAGGGGGGGAGGGGGAAACAGACTGGAGGTGGAGGTTTCAGGAGGAGCAGGGGGAGGATGGAAGTATAAGGAATCTGGGTGGGGTTCGACACGGAGGATCAGGGATAAGGGGTGGGGGTTAGTGTTAGTAAATGCCAGGAGATGGGAAACAAGTTGCCAGAGTTCCAGGCCATGCTGTTTGAGGGGGGGGTGGATGTGGCGGCAGTCACGGAAACGTGGGCCAACAAAAACCATGACTGGGACCTAAATGTACGTGGGTACACTATGCTTAGGAAGGATAGAAAGGAGGGCAGAGGGGGTGGAGTGGCTATGTTCATTAGAGATGACATAGAAATTGCTATGGTAGAAGAGGCAGAGGGAAACGTGGAGGCCTTATGGGTCACCTTACGATCCCCAGCAGGAGATAAGGTCAAGCTGGGAGTAGCATATAGGCCCCCCGGGATGAGTTATGTTCTAGAGGATGGTTTGCTGGACAACATCATTGCCCAGTGTGGTCCAAAAGGGGAAGGAGTGGTGTGGATGGGGGTCCTTAATATGCCAGGTACAAACTGGGGAACTATGTTCTCTAAGGTGGCCAAGGAGCAGAGGCTGCTGGATGGCTTCCAGGATGTGTTCTAACACAGCATGTGATGGAGCCCACAAGGGAGGGGCATGTCCTGGATGTGGTTCTGGCAGATGGGGATCTGGTAAGGGACATGGTTGTACAGGACCCCCTGACTGGGAGTGACCACAATACTGTCTGGTTTCAAATAAGCATTGGGGGAGTGGGGTGAGATCTAGGACACTGGCAGTGGACTTCAGGGGGGCAGACTTTATGGGCATGGGAAATATTCTCAAGGATCACTTGAAGGGGATTACCTCAATGACAAGTGTGGAAAGGAGATGGGAGGTCATAAAACGAGGACTTCATGAGGCAGTCAGGATCTGCGCTAAGTTGAAACGTAAGGGAGCAAGGTCACATAAACCATGCTGGTGGTCCAGTGAGGTCCAGGTAGCAGTCAGAGAAAAGAAGGCGGCTACAAAAAATATAAAACAACAAGAGGGGATAGGGATAAGGAAATGTACCAGCTTGCATCTAGAAAAGTCACCGGATGGTGAGGGGAGCAAAGTCCAGTAAAGAGCAACGGCTGGCACAGGGGATACATGGAGGGGAAAAGGGGTTCTTCCGGTACATTGGGGAGCGGAGAAAAACTAAGGGTCATCTCAGCAGATTGAGATCAGAAGGAGGGTGGGTGGAAGAGGCGAGGGACCAGGCAGAGGTATTTAACGAGTACTTTGCCTCTGTGTTCACTAGGGAGGGCGATGGGATATCTACAAAGCAAGGCACAAAGGGGATAGAAGCGGCAGGGAGTGGGATCAGGGGAGCAACAGAAATGGAGCAAATGGGAGGGAAAGGTACCCCAGGGGTGTCACATCTGGATAAGGATAAAAAGACCAGTAAGGTGGAGGGGACAGATAATGCCATCCCCACCAAAAGGGTGTGGTTTGCCTCAAGGCCCTAAAGAAAGACAAATCTCCTGGGCCAGATGGCATTCATCGGAGAGTACTATGGGAATTGGCGGACATAATGGCTGCACCCCTGGTGGAGCTTTTCAGCAGGTCACTTGAGACAGGGAGGGTACCTAGGGATTGGCGAGAGGCACATGTGGTACCAATCCATAAAGGGGGGTCGAGGGAAGTACCAGGTAACTATAGACCCATCAGTTTAACCTCGGTGGTGGGAAAATTAATGGAGAGTATACTAAAGGAACGATTGGGGGTTTACTTGGAGGAGGTGGGAGGTCTGGATAGTCGGCAGCATGGTTTGTGCCAGGTAGATCATGTCAAACCAACCTTGTGGAGTTCTATGAATGGGTAACATCAGAACTGGACAGGGGTAAACCTGTGGATGTATTATTCTTGGACTTCAGCAAGGCATTTGACTCTGTCCCCCACAATAGTCTGGTGGAGAAACTGATGGGGTTAGGAGTAGGCCCTTTGATTGTCAGATGGATTGAAAACTGGATAGCTGGACGCACTCAGAGAGTAGTGGTCTGTGGGGAGCCTCGAACCCTACAGAGGTTGGTAGTGGGTACCACAGGGCTTGTCCTGGGTTCAACTCTGTTTAATGCATTACATCGGACATCAGGGATGGTATAGGAGTGAAATGAGTCTTTTCAATGGATGACTCCAAGATGGAAGCAGTAGTTGAGGGAGAAGAGGGAGGTTGGCCCTGCAGGGGACCTGGACACCCTGGAAAGCTGGGCTCACACATGGAAATTAAATTTCAATATCACCAAGTGCAAGGTGTTGCATCTTGGTCGGGGAAACCCTAAACACAGGTACACCCTGGGAGGGGAGGCGCTGGAAGTCTCAACAGGGGAAAAAGACCTAGGGGTCATGGTGGATACATGTATGAATAACTCTGAGCAGTACAGGAGAGCAGCTAGCAAGGCAAACAGGATGTTGGGATGCATCGTAAGGGGATCACCTCTAGGAGCAAGGAAGTGATTCTGCCGCTGTACAATGGACTGGTTAGACCACACCTTGAGTTCTGTGTACAGTACTGGAGACCACACTTGAAGAGGGATATACAGCCCTGGAGAGGGTACAGAGGAGGGCAACAAAGATGATACGAGGGCTAGGGGATTTGACTTATGAGGACAGACTTGAGGAGCTCTGCCTGTTTTCATTGGAGGAGAGGAGAGACAGGGGGGACATGATTGAGGTCTTCAAGTACCTCAAGGGAATAAATAGGGTAAACATGGAGGGGATCTTTAGACTAAAGCAGGGAGGCATCACCAGAGGGCATGGTTTGAAGTTGGAAGGTGGAAGGGTGAGGGGGGAAAAGAGGAGGAGGTTTTTCACTGAGAGGGTGGTGGACCCTTGGAATGCTCTGCCTGGTGAGCTGGTTCAGAGATCCACAGTGGAGGGCTTTAAGAGAGGGTGGGACAGACACAGAAAGTGGATGTATCAGATGATGGCCTGTCCCGAGGGGGTGGGGATGGATGATAGGGGTTTCTGGAGCACAAGGGATGGGAGGGTCTCGGCACCCAACTAAGGATCTAGGTTCAAGCAGACTCGATAGACCATAAGGCCTAATCTGCTGGCAAATAGTATGTTAGTATGTTAGTATGCCAGTTCCACCAGGTACAATCTCAGCAAGTGGTGTGGTGGTGAAGGAGCAAGTCATGGTGGAACAGGGGCTGGGAGTCATGGTCATAGGGCTAGGCACATGATACTACAGTCATAGATACCAAGGTTCATTAGTCCCTAGAAATAAACTGGTTCCACTCCCACTACAGTGCAAGTAGCTTTCCCCCCCCGGTTATCATGTGCATCTGGTGAAGAAATCATGGTGAGCAATCCAGGAGCACATTAGCATCCCCATTTTTCCTTCTTCACAAGCTTTCAGTTTGTCCATTTGGTATAGAAGTGATTCATCTAGAAATGTAAAGTCTAGTTCATGTGAAACTGGTGGATTTATTTCTCAGTTTTGGAAAATAGCAAGTGTCCAGAGATCCTGGAATTTTAGAGTTACAAAAGTTAGTAATGGTCTCTCTTAGGAACTACAGTATATCTAAAATTGATAATGGCTAAGTTCACATCTGCACTGAAGCAAAGGTTACATGCATTGGTGATGCTGTTTATCATTGCTTTACTTGATTTTATTATATTCTAATGAGAAATGGCTGCCTTTATAAGGGATGTATGCAGTATTCATATATTTGCTATATTATTTGATGTAATTTGTCTTTTATATGTATATTATGAGCAGGATCTTTTTTTAAAATGCACACTTGTTGCTCAAGGACCTTCCTTACAATAAAATGAAAATGAAATCAACTTACATGCATTGCACAGTTCCTCAAAGTTCCACCCCACTCCACTGTCACTAAAGTTGTCTGAAAACAGCATGAAGGAATGGAGTAAAGTGTCAAGCCAAATCATGAGTTTAGTTTTATAATTCATATTTTCTTAGCACATAAATAAAAATAAATAAATAAAATGACTGTATGTACAATTATACACCCTTCTCACATAGCAGATTATAGTATATGATTATATTATCTTTTCATATATCAAATTATATAATATTTTATTATATTATCTTGTCGTATATCATATTTGTTGCCCTGCCCTAAGCTACCTGAAGGCACATCATTCCACAGTTGCAGAAACGAAGAAGTCATCTCTCAGTTGCCACTCAATTCTTCCTGAAGTACACCCCATGGTACAACAAATCCACTAAAAGAATGCTGCCATCAGTGTGGTAAAAAGATTGTTCCATATCAGTGAAGTCTGCTTAAACGTTATGAACATACAAACATACGAAACTGTTGGCAAAAACAGACCTCATAGTCTATCAAAGTCTGCAGCTAGCACCCCTAGATTGCAGCTGCCCCATCCCTCTCCCCTATCTTCAGGATGGGATCTTTTGGCAACAATTCTTCTGGCTGAGGATTTAAAATGTGAGTATGACATTTACTCCCAAACCACACTATGGCTAGACAGACAAGCAGCATCATGGACAGTGGACCGGATTAGGTATCAGACATGCTGGGATAAGATTGTCAATTCAAACAATCCAGCCATCATGGGTGGCAGCAGCCTGAGCCAATTGCTACATCCTTTGGATCTGGACTGGCATTGCATTACAAAGGTCCAACAACTAATTTCCAGAGCTAGTCCCAGTGTATGCACCCCTGCTAGTGCTGCAATTTAAAAAAACAAAGAATGCTACCTGAGTAAATATATACAAGCACTAAACTGCCAAGCTTTCCTCCTGCTTCTTCAAGTGCTGACAGTCCCAGACACATGTCATCTTGAGTCTCGCTTCCTGAAGCAATACATCTTCATCATCATCCTCATCCTCCTTCCATCATGAAGCACATTTTCTCATCTTAAAAATGAAGCCAACTTTGTGAATAATAATAACCAATAATTATAATAGTTACATACAAATTAAAACCATAGAAGCCAACTGGGTTGGAAAACAACACATTTTCTTTATCATCATATTCCTCCCATCATCACAAGTCATGATTTTTCAGCAAATAAACAAAGCACACTTTTAAAAAGAATAGTAACTAAGAAGAATAATAACAACATTGAAATAAATATTATAGCTTGTCAACTGGTTTCAGAATAACACATCTTCTTAATCTACCTCCTTCAATAATGAAAAAAAGTCTTAGCATATCTAAAAAGAACAATTTAATAATAATAATATCTAATAATAATTGCATTAGAAAAATAAACATAGACATTGACTTGTTCTGAAAACCAAACATCCTCTTCATTATCCTCCTCCTCCTCCCTCCATGATAAATCATGTTTCCTTGCATATAAATAAGGAAAAACTCAGATATAATAATAACTAATAATAATTACAGTAATATAAATGTATTCATCCTAGGTTTATTTGATGTTTATGTGACTCAAATATTGTTACTGGATATACTGGACAAAAGAAGGCTGTCTTGGCCCATCGAGATTGTCCTCCACAATAGTAGGCCAATTTCCTTCATGTGTTTGTTAATCATATATCTAAGTTTTTTTTTAAAGTTTCAAGGGTTTTAGAATTACCAAGTACTCAGGAAGTGAATTCCAGATTTGCGGTACCCTAACACTGAAGAAGTTTTTTCTTAAATTAGTATTTTCCCTTTCAACAGTCAGTTGTTTGTTGTGTAGTCTACCCACTATGTGTTTCTTTGCAAATGTCAGTCTGCATAGCTTCATCTGAATTGGGCATTTTATAATATTAAATAGAAGTAAAAGGTCACCTCTCAGTCTTCTTCTTTCCAGACAGCGAAGTCCTGTTTTAGTTAATCTAACATCATAAGAATCTTTTTTTTAATCTAGGTGTCATCCTAGTCAATCTTCTTTGGACTTGTTCCACTCTACAGATATCCTTCTTGAGGTAAGGGGTCCAAAATGGAGAAGCATAATCATGATAGGGTCTAACATATGATCTATACAAAGTGACCAAGCATTGTTCAGATTTATTTACAAAAGTTTTATTTATCTGCCTCAGTATAGTATTAGCTGTATTTGCCACTCTGTTACAGTGTAAATTGGCTGATAGTTTAGTGTTGATCATAATCCTCAGGTCTCTTTCACATTCAGAACTTTTAATTAGCTTATTATTTAACCAATAAGCATTTTTTTGGGTTGTTTTTTCCAAAGTGTAGTTCCACACACTTATCGGTGTTAAAGTCCATACAGTTTCTTTTAGCCCATGATTCTATAGTTTGCAGATCTTTCTGGAGAATTTCACTATTTAAGGCTGTATCCACCTTTCCTCCCAGTTTGGTATCATCTGCAAACTTAGTTAAAAAGTTGCTGGAAGTGATGAATAGGTCCCCAATAAATAAGTTGAACAAAGTGGGACCCAGGACCGACCCCTGAGGGACACCACTAGCAACCCTACAAGGTATATACATTGAATTGTTAACCCTAACAACCTGAGTTCTATCATATAACCATTGTGAAACCCAATTTATCAAATAATCTGAAAGACCAAGTTTACACATTTTCTGAATTAACAATGAGTGGGGTACTTTATCAAAGGCTTTACTATAGTCCAGAAGGATAACATCAGATGGAATGTGATTATCCAGTAACCTACTAGTGTTATTATAGAAAGAGATCAAGTTAGTAGTACAGGATGATCCTGTTTTGAAGCCATGCTGTGTCAAGTCCTGTATCCCCAGTGAGTGTATTTCAGAGTCAATATAGGATTTATCTATTGCCTATTGCCATGGCCTTTCCAACTAGTGATGTAAGACTAATTGGCCTATAGTTATGAACCCTGGATTTATTCCCTTTTTTGAAAATTGGGATAACTGTTGCAACACACCAGGCCTATCTGGTGGGCTGCACACTCAGCACAGGCAGGACAGTATATCCAGGACTATGCTGAAATTGCTAATCCTCTCACCAGATTGCTGAAAAATGCCAAACCCTGGGTGTGAGTGTGTGTGTGGGGGGGGGGCAGGGGCAAGAGAAAGCCATGGAAGCTTTGAAAGATAGTCTGAGTCAAGCACCATGTCTTGCTTACCCACAAATGGATAAGGATTTTTATCTAGAAACAGGGTTCACTGACAACAGTATCAGTTAAGTGTTATTTCAGAAACATGATTCAGACAACTGTGTTAGTGCTTATGTAAGCACAACTCTAAGTGATGTTGAAAAAAAGTTTTCAAAATGTGAAAAGGCATTATTTTCCACTGTAAATTCTGCTGCTGGAAATGTTACCATCCTTAAGTTTCTGGCTCCCCAGAAATGTAATAGGTTGGTAACAGGTCTCTACAACAACTTTCTTATCACAAATACAAGCTTGGTCCCAAGTCTAACCAATATGCAGAGTTATCAGTCACCTATAGTACACAGCAATACAGACTGCAGTACAACATGATTTACAAGACATTGTAATTTGTACTCATTCTGATTATGTTGAGCATAACCTCCTTACACATTTACCAGGTGGGAAAGTGAAGGGTATTGTCAGTTCCAGGGGCAGTAAGGTGATGCATGCAGAACTTATCTTAGCTACAGATCAGTTAGTTCAGGAGCATAATTTGGTTGTTTATTGGAAATAGATAAATGGGTATTCAACAATTCAGGGAGTAGACAAAACTGGAAATGACCTAGCTGATGCTCTGGCTAGGGAGGGTGCATTAAATGGAGAATAATGGAACCTTGTTCCTCCGATCCAAGCTAATGTGAAGTTAGTTACCCACAAACAAAAGCAACAGGAACAAGAAAATAAGGTCTTGCACTTGTATGGTGATAAGCCTGATTTTTATTTGGTGAAAATGCAGTAAGATGAAATAGTAGGAAGGTTTTATGGTTTCATCAAGGATCCCATTGTAAACATAATTTCTGAATGTGACCTACAAGATAAGTGTGACCTGAGGGGTATGTATGACCAGAAGGGTAAATTCCAATCAAGAGATGATCTCTTGGTGAGAATTGATAAAAGGTCTAACAAGGCCAAATGGGTGGTTCCTTTAGGCCACAGGGGGATTATGTTACAGCATGCTCATGATGAACCATCAGGAGCACATAGGGGTCAAAAGAACTCATGAAACCTTAAATGAGGCAGCCTACAGTAGTAGCCACAGACATTGCCAGCTAGTTCCAGATATTTCTCAAAATTTCTGAAGAGTTTCTCTCTACTGACCCTAAATGCAGAAAGCAGGAGATATTTCTGGAAATATCACAGAAATTTCAGGAAATAGCTGGCAGTGTCTGTGGCTGCTACTGTACTATCCTTACATGTACAGTGATGTTGCAAAGTATGTGCAAGGGTGTATAACATGTTGTAAATTTCAGCTGACTTCTTCAAGACATAGATCATTACTACAGTCAAAAGGAATCACCATACCTTGGTCAGACATCCAGATTGACTAGATTGGCCCTGTTACAGGATCTTCAAGGGGTAATCAATACTTTTTGACAGCTACTTGTCTGTTCACAAAATGGGTTAAATGTCTACCTGGTCCAAATAATACAGCCAAAACCACAACTTTTGTATTCATAAATCATGAGTTTAGTCATTGGGGATTATGATTGAGAGTGGAATCCGATAGAAGTCCCTATTTTATGGGTGAAGTTATAGAAAATATGTGGAAAATACTAAGGGTCCAGAGAAAACTGCAAGTGTCTCACCATCCACAACCATTTGGACAGGTGGAACATGCTAATCAAATGATTGTGTGTATACTGACAAAATATCTTAGTTCTTCAAGAAAAGATGGGAATGTAAAATTACCATTAGTATTAATGACCATATGTGCTACACCTAGTAAGTCTACAGGTGTATCTACATTTGAAATGATAACAGGGAGACAAATAGTGTTGCCCTTGCTGCTCCCGTATGCAACAGGGAATGTAAATTTAGCACTTGCCACTACAGCACATGAATATGTAACCCATTTGAATCAGCTGCAAGGAGGAAAGGACTCCAACATCAGGTTCTTGATAGAGATAAACAAGTGGAAGGAATGGCAGACAGTGGCAAATTATGTCATAAACAAGTTTATTACAAAAAAACACCAAGAATTATAAACCTACAGTGCAATGCACTGGGAGAGACAAGTGTTCCCAAATACCTAGGTATAGCAAATTCTCAGAGAAAACTTCTAAAACTGTGCTTCTTATAATGAAATAAGGAGAAAGGTGCAACAGTTCTCATTGGCTGAAGCAGTGGTACCACTACAGTACTGGATAGAAAATGTAGAGTCAGCAGAAAGAAAATCATTACATTATACAAAAAATGTAATGTTAGTTAGAACAAAGAAGACACACAAGCACTCCAGCAGCTACAAGGTCATTATCGTGCAAAAGCAATGTCAGTGAAAATACATGTGAAGCAGAAAACTTTGGAAAAAGGATATGATTAGGCCTAAAGCACATATGCTTCATTTAAGCAAATGCATAACGGTAAAACATACGCAAAATGAATATTGCGTATAACAGAAAACAAAGAAATAACACTGTAAAATTAGTGTATACTATATAGTGTATACAATTAGCAAGCATGATCACTAGTACTCACGCTTGTATGGTGGGTACCTATTGCTACATGTTAGTGTAATACAGCAACAGCACAGTAATGATACAACATCTGTCACTGGCATGTGCATGAGGGTACAAGGGGTGTGGGAACCAGGCACAGCATTCCCCTCCTTGTTGCCTCAAAAGGGACAACTCAACCATAAGGAAGACATTGGAATCATTTACAAGCCTGAAGCACAAGCCTTGTAAAGGAATAAGTTGATCATAATGTCGCATGAGAGTACGCCTCAGACAGCAAAGTGTTAGAATTAATAATATATGAAAAAATAAAACAGGGTTACATGTATGATGGATTATCACAGATTGAAGCCTAAATGCAGACAAAAATTCATGCAGTTTGTAAAAAGCATACAGATAGTCAGAGTTGCTGTCAAACATGGGCCTGTTCAGGAGTTGGTACAGGGTCGGTCACAGATGGCGCACAAATGATCTGTTTGTAAAGCATAGTGCTGAACCCAGGGATGTCAACACCACAATTGATATATGTGAAAAGATGTTAACATGTGATACCACATAGAACATAATATGACATAACAGTGTCTGTTGATGAAGAAGAGTTCATTGAATCCACTTTGAGAGTGGATAGGGTAGATGCTACCTGGCTGTTGAGGTATGACACATCCTTGGAGCTTGATTGATGTCTCTTGACAGATGGGTCAATATAAAACATATATGACCATTTTTTTTCCAATTATTTAACCAGAAGATACACACTAAGCTGAAAGTTTGTTTACAGGTGTGACCTGGGAGCACAGGGAAGTTAAATGACTTGCTCAGGGTCACACAGTATGCATGTGGGGGCTGTGAGATTCAAACCCAGGTCTCCAGATTTGCAACTCAGATTGTTAAACCACTGCACAATACTGCCTCAAGTAGTAGTTTAGAAAGTTCATATGAGTAACAGTCCATAAAGTTAATATAGGGAACCACAAGTTGGCATAGTTACAGGTGAAATGTCATTTGCAAAAAGGTGGTAAACCCAAAAGTCACATGGGGCTATACAGATGGTAATTTAAAGAAGAAACACTATCATAGTAAGAAAGTTAATGTTTATGTTGCTAGATGACTGGATTTGCAGAGGCCTTGGCAGGGGGTGTATTAGATTGTGCATGGAGTCTTTCAATTCAATAGACACACACACTGGTGTAGTGTTTGTGTTGTGGAAGTTGATCATACCCTGGCACAAAGATTAACAGTTCATAAGTGACAGTCCATAAGAGAACAAACAGTTTGTATGAGGTGCCAGCCAGGCTTGGAAAGAGCAGCAGTGAAGAAAATAGATGTCTTGCTTGAAGATTAATTGAAGAAGGGTCTCCTTGCTGAAGTCAGGGAAATGCCCCTACCCCAGGCTTAGCTTCATAGTAAATAGAAACAATACATTTGATTGTACAGTCTGAATTGGTTGGACCATTTTCAGTTTATTTAAATATCTACAAATAGGAGTAATTTTCCTGAAAACATTACACTTGCAGAGGTAATAATAACTTATTTCATGTAGTAGTTCTTATATGGAGCCAGTCAGGCAGAAGGATGGTGATGACATTAAAGTTGTGGCAGCTGTTTTCTTTTCAGGAAAAAGATGAATTTTTTTGGAGCTTAGATGAAAGTGTGAGATGTTAAGTGTGCCACACCGTGGAAACCTGCAAACTTGTAAAGTGTGTTAGCAACTCAGTTAAGAACACATATATACAGATGTTGAAAAGGAAAAATAAAAATAGCAATGTTTTATACCAATGACCTTTTTGTTTTGTGAAGAGTGGTGTGACAGAACCTAAATTCCTGATAATTGTGGAAAGAGAAAAATAAAAATGGTGCATCAACCACACAATTGGGGGTGCAGGCCACAGTCCAATAATACCATTTGACCGTCTGTGAATCCATGACAGTGTCATGGTTGCACCCTGCTTTCAGGTCACAGAATAGGTTATGATAGTGACTAATATGATTTCACTGTATATGTGTTGGTGACAGGACTAACTGAGGCCTGTGTTATACAATATTGTAATGTTATATTAATAACACACTTTAAACATGTAGCTTATGGCAATATGCTCATTACATCATGCAGTAGTGGAACAAATATATTGTTGGCCCATACCAACTGATGATAGTGCCTATTGCACCTGTGACAAGTGAAAGGGTCTACCGTCTTTGCATTGTATAGTGAAATACTTCAAAGTACTGAGTAAGGTAGTGCCAGCTATGGAACCTTGAAGCATCAGTTCTTAAACAGAGTCTAAATTCTGCCATATTATAATTGTCAGAATTTAAGATCACAAGTCGTACAGAGTGTGCACTTTATTTTCCAAGGGTACCTGGGAGTGATGTGACAAACAGAGCACTAGTTGGTCTGAGTTTTTGCTTGGAACACAGTGTAGAGGTGGGTCAGCAACGCTGGCCCCAGTATCTAGGTTTGGTTATAGGAACTAAAAACATTCATAAATGTGGAGCAGCTTTCTGAGTACACACTTGATAAAGTGTAGCAAGATGTATATCAAAGCATAACAGCATAAACATAGAACATAAACATTTTTGCAATGGAACAATATTAGTATTGAGCATAATGCAGAAAATACATTTTAAACAACAGCACAAATGTACACTGAAAGATTAGTTCAGAGTCCTGGAATCTTGAAGTATTGTGAATCCACTTGTGTTGAGCACAACAGTGGAATAATTTGCAGAGGGTGGTGCAAAGTTTAAGTTCATAGGTTGAAGTCCTTGGTTTGTAAAAATTGCTTAGTTTCAGTTGAAAGAATTATTTGAGTAACCCACCACTCTGTTTTGTTAACTTGAAAAGAAGGCCTGGCTATTACTTTGTTAGGCAGCCATGGCACTTATAACTTGTAAGGTTTTTTCAGGATATGCAATGCTTTGGAACTTTGAAATTATTGAAACGTGTTTGTGCTTGTAGAAAGTAGATGTTTTCACCCATTGCCATAGTGCTGAAAAAACAATCAACAGATATGAATATGTGGAAATACATACACAGCCCCCTTCCCCAGCTTGGCTGATTACTTGTTGAGGGCAGTAGTCCTTGCACCAATAATATGTTTTGTGCAGTTTAGCTATTTCCACTAGAAAAAGCAGAAGGGCTGAGCTGGGTTATACTGTTAGAATACATTGGGTCTTTCTCAAGCCTGTAAACAACAAATGGTTATTAGGAAATACACATTTTCTTTTTATTTACCCTTATGGGGAACAGTGTACATTGTTCCTTGCAACCTCTGTGGGCATTGCACTGGAAGGAAGGGTATGCCCCCCAAGCTCCTACTGTGGTAAAAGAGGCAGTTTGAGCACTGTAGCAATAAAAAGGTTGTGCTGTGAGTGGTGATGTGGATGCTGAATCAGAAATGGTCTAGCAAGTTTAGTAGCCAGTCAGTCAGCACCTTAAAAGGTGTACACTGGATAGGTGGTAAAGGGGTGGCCCCATTGCTGTCCCACATAAATATACTTTTCAAACTATAACAAAATTATATCACAATTAGTTTAGTAAGTTTCATACCTTACTAGAAGATGGGGAACTTCCTTTTGCCTAAGACGAAGAAAAAGGAACAAAATGAAATATACAACCTGAAAATAAAATGAGTTTATTTTATAGGGCAAGAGGAGCCAAGTGTCCTTGGGTTCCCTTGTCCTAAACATTACAAAATGTCAGCTGAGTTCCTAAAAGATCCTGACTGATTGTAATACTGTACATACATATATCTCAGAATGCATTCAAAAAAGATGGTAACACACAAAAAAAGATTATAGAATTCAGGCCTGGGAACACACTCAAAATAGCTGTAATATTTGTTTTTAACAGTATACTGTATATAAAAAAAAATACTGGGGGTGATGAGTACTTCCTCCCCTTGAACACCTTGCATAGTATGGGAATCACATGTTATTGCTCGGGAACAAAGAAGCCATGTTATAATTGAGGCTCTGTAAGGAAGGCAGATGTGATGATAGTGGGTGGAGTTAACTTTATACCAGCAAGGTCTGACTGTGAGCCCAGAGTAACAAGGCTGCTGTCCCCGGGCTCAGTACAGAGAGAAACAAAAAGTGAAATCTGAGAAATCACAGTTCATGTATTTTCCTGCTAAAAGTAGCATTCAAATGGAAAATGATCAATTGCTCAGGAAAAAAAAAACATGGACTCTGAGCTGATAGGTGATAATGGTTCAAACACAAAAGGAAAGGTCACATAGCATGAAAGTGGTGGTGGTTGTTGGGAATCAAACAGCCATTTAGGTTTGAAACAGTAGTGCAGTGAAGTACTGAGCTGCATTAAGGTATATGCCTTTTTTGTGAGAACAAAAATTAACACATAGTATGTGAATTAACACAGTTATATTACTGTAACATGGAGCAAATGGCCATTAAAATGCAGTGCAATATAAAATGGATCATTATGGAAATGGGTGTTAGGAATTACCTTTTCCATGAAACACAGTGCAATGGTGACATTGCAATGACACCAGGAACAAAGAAAATTGGATATACAGTATGTTTATGGCTAACACGAAAAAGTGACTTAGAAGTTTGAATCCAGTCATGAATAGGGTCAAGTAGTTTGGCTGTCAGCCTAGAAGTGCTGGCAACAGTCCTAGGACACACGTGGGTATGTGAGGAGCAGTAGCTGTACAAAGAAAATTCAATATGAGAGATTTTTTTAATGAAATGTTAAAACAATTGTTGTATGCTGATTCCAAATTAAAACACTGACTATCTGATAAATACATTGTTGAAATAAGTATGTATTCTAATCAGGAACCTTATAAACACTTATTCAACTTTGGTAATCTTTCTAAACAAAGACTTCTCAATCTGCCATTACGCCTCATGAATTTTCTCACACATCATCCATCTTCACCTACACAAACCCTCAACGCATGCAATACCCATCAGAACAACTTATGCATATGGAATCAGCTGAGACAACAGGATTCTAAGCATAATGAAAATGTTGTACAAGAAACCCCTATATCACAGATGGTGAAAACAACTGGCTAGCAATGACCCTGAAACGTGGGCTGCTTTTTAATCTTACAGAACCAAACCATCATTACACACAGAGCACAGAACAGCTGTAGTATATACCATTGAGTCTGAATGCATCCTACACTGACTAGCAATAAAAATTGAATAAACACATATATATTTCACACCCAAACTGTTGCAGATGACATTAGAACAGTTTTAAACATTTACCCAAAGTGAACAGTGGTTCTTGAACCATAAAAACAAGGAGTTGGAGATAAAATAGCGAGTGAACTGTTAAGCTGAGAAGAAACGGCTGCTTGCCCTCTAGGATCAAAGGGGATAGTTTTCCATTCCCAAATCTCTGATTGTTTGGTCACAAATTGAACAAAAGGCAATAAGTCTGATCACAATATCTTGGGTGTTTGAATAGCCTGCATAGCCAAAATGCTGTTTGTGCTGCACAAGGAGTGGAGGTCTGTTTGCAGCTCACACTCATTCTGAGGCATCCCCCATGCCTGCAAGTCCAGTCTTTTTGTTAGAAGGGATTTTTGCATGGCAAGGGAGTTATGCCATGCCTCTGATTTTGGTAGAGCAGAATAGAAGGTTGGGACTGACAACCCTTGTGGCATGTGCATTTTGGCTGTGGGTCTCAACTGAGACCACTTGGCAGAAATGCAGAGTACAGAATTTCATATTAACCCTAGCAGAAGGCTGCATGAACCTCTGAAGGGATTAGACAGACTGATAAACAACATAGAAGCAAGCATGTGTTGGAAACCTGAAAAAGTAGCCTGGCACCATAACCTACCTCTTCCCATTCCCCAGTAGGGAATCAGCCATCACATGAGGTTTGCTGTGACTCGGTATGGGTCTGCCACACCAGAGAACCCAGGCAGTGTGGGTGTGCCATGCCCACTACCACTGTAAGTATGAGCAGGTCCAAGTAGGCAAAATGAAGATCACACTACACTGCTCGACATTCAAAATGAATTGAAAGTGAAGCTTCTCTTGTTTAAACTCTACCTTCTCACAGTCACCATATATGTAAGGAGGAAAGGATTCCCCCATTAGGTTCTTGTTAGACATAAACAAGTGGAAGGAACGACAGACAGTGGCATGTTATGTAATAAACAAGTTTATTACAAAAAGAAAAACAATTACAAACCTACAGTGCAAAGCATTGGGAGAAACAGGTATTTCCAAATACCTACCCATTGCAAATTCTCAGAGAAACCTTCTAAAACTGTGCTACTTATAGTGAGATAAGGAGAAAGGTGTAACAGTTCTCATTGGCTGAAGCAAGTGGTACCACTGCAGTGTTGGATAGAAAATGTAGAGTCAGCAGAAAGAAAAGCATTATGTTATACAAAAAAAAATAATGTTAGTTAGAACAAAGAAGACACACAAGAACTCCAGAAGCTACAAAGTCATTATGGTGCAAAAGCAGTGTCAGCAAAAATACATAGAAAAAAGAAAACTTTGGAAAAAGGATATGATTAGGCCCAAAGCACATATGCCTCATATAAACAAATGCATAACAGTAAAACATAAGCAAAATGAATATTGCATATAACAGAAAACAATGAAATAACATTGTAAAATGAATGTATACTATATAGTGTATACAATTAGCAAGCATGATCACTAGTATCCATGCTTGTACAGTGGGTACCCATTGCTACATGTTAGTGTAATACAGCAATATCACAGTAATGATAAAACATCTGTCATTGGCATGTGCATGAGGGTGCATGGGGTGTGGGACCCATGCATAACACAGTACTTGCAAGAAACCTTTGCATTTGTTCAAAAGACCTTAGAGAAAAATGTCCAAGCTTCTAAGTCATATTATGATCAAAAAACTAATCCAGAATAGTATCAAATTGGAGATAAAGTGTTTTTCTTTAACTGTAGTAGGGATAAATCTAAGATAAATAAGTTCCTTACAAGCTAGCAAGGACCCTTTCTGATCACAGGTAAAGTCTCACCTGCAGTTTATCAAACTGAACTCAACAAGAAGAACATTGAAGAAGTGATACCTAAATGGGTTCATATTAATCATCAGAGGCTATATCATGAACACAAAAAGACATTCCAGAATATTTCAAGTGAAACTAAAAGTGATGATCAGGAATAAGAGTTGCAGTGAAACTATTAATTGTCATACTGATATTTATAAATGAGGAACAAAAAGTGTGTTGTTCTTGTAAAATGTTTGAAACAATGTAAAAGAGAAATGTTAAAACAGTTAAAGAAAGTGTACATAGATGTAGTCATGTTTAATCATGTAGTACTATTCGTATTTCTATGCATAAATGTAGATCTCAGATGATGTCACATCTGATGATGCCACATACAGTGATGTCAAATGTGATGATGTCATGTGTTGATGATGTCATAAGTTGCCACATGATAATGCAATTTTGTGTTGTGTGTTTCATTTTCCCTGTGATGCTTAAACTATGTACCAATATAGTAGGATCACAGTTTTTGAATTAGAAAATGTATTGTTTCAAAATACATTTTAATTAAAAAAAGTGGGGAAATGTGGGAGCAAAACCTTACCTATCAAAATATTTATTATAATTTTATTAGTTTACATTATTTTATAATGACTATTTTAAATTCTTTACAAATGCTTAATTATTAATTAAGGTTATTGGGGTGTAATACTAGACATGTTGTTTAAATTCCTGTCTACATAAGTTCTCTAAGCAATATGTAAAATTGTCTGCAAAAAGAAGAAAAAAAAACTTTTACATTCATCCTGCCTAAGTGAAACTTAGGGTACATGGCATCTATGATTCTTCATTTAAAATGGACTTTCCCTTAAACTGACCCTCCTTAAAGGATGATATTAAGAGACTGCTACAATCTTTGCTTACATAAGGAAAAAACAGCAATGTTAGACTGGAGATAAAATAACTTAGCAACTGACATTTCAGGGATGTATGCTCTGGTACTACTAGGCACCAGATACCTATTAGGAAAAGAGAAAAGAAAAAAAATAACTTCAATTCATTGTTATCATTGAAAAAGACTTTTATTTCTTGCAAGACTATTTTTAATGCTGCCAGAGTGAAACTTGCACAGTGAATAAATAACATCTTATCCTCTTGACTGACTGAATTTGAAACATGCAACCTGTAGAAAATGTGAGTTATTTGATAATCTGTTTTGTGACAAAAACCTGAAAGCTAAAATACCTGAGTTTGATCTTAAATGAAAGAGGGTATTGTGACAAATCAACAGATATAATTTCGTGTGCGTGCAACTTGGTGCTAAATAGAAATAAACAATCTTAAAGAGTTAAGAGGTAAACAAGTTTGCCAGGTTGACAAATGTGTTTCCTAGGAAGAACAAAGACCTATTTGCCCATAATGGAATTCCATGCTTTTGAGAACTTTCCTAAAAATGTTTTCTGGAGGAACCCTACTTAATTTTGGAGTCTAGAGCATGAACTGCAAGCTCATTATATCCTTTTTGAAAAACTTTGCTAAGAACTGACTTTATAATCATTATTAACTTATCTCAAAAAAAATATTTGTCTTACAGACATGGATACACTTCAAAAGACTGATGTTAATGAACAGAATCCAAAAATGTTTGTATGAAAACTGCATGTTATTACATTCAAATGTTTCGAGAAAAAATATTTTTGGACTTAAAATTGAACAAGGTACCAGGGCGCAGTCCTAAAAAATAGTGAAGAGCCACCCCTCACATCATTTGCAGGTTCCAATCAAAATTGGTACAGTTTACAGGAAATTATGTCAGGATGATGCTCTGACAAGAGTTAATAAAGCCAACCACTGGGAGACCCAGCCCAGTTCTTGCCTATTCTACATGCTGAGGGGACCTGTGCCTGTGGACCTGCCAATGATGTTGTTTATTTTACTGTTTTGAAATCCCTGTCCAAACCTAAACCATGAGCCAAGTCTGCCTGGTGATGTAAGGACCAGCAAGGGACCAAGCCTTTGTAGCTGTGCTTATACCAGAGGTGCTGGGTCAATAGCCTGAGGTTCAAGCACAGAAAGAAACAAAAACAATAACAGAGCCAGCCACAACAATAAAAAGGACATTTCAAAAAAGGACATTTCACAGCAGAAGTAAAACGAAGACTGTCACCAACAACCTGAACATTCCAGTCTCTACAGATAACCAGATGTCTGTATATTATTTTAATTAATTTTTATAATATTCTAATTGGTCTTAGCTGGGAGGTTGCATAAGGAGAATAATTCCTTAAAATACTAATGTGGGTATATAGAAAAACTTAATTCAAGTAATAATATAAACGTTTTTGACAATGAGAAGGTATCTGGAATAAGTACAAATACATGTTTTGAAACACTAATAAGAAAAAAACTATTTGAAATCTTTATATAGGAACATTTTTACTGTTAGCAAACATTACCAAAATCTCAAGCTGCGTGCTTTTGTTTTTTTTTATTTTCTAAAACCTGTGTTGTTTGTATTTATGCTGCTTTTCATTATGTTTATAATGTTTTATTATCTATAAAAGATATTAGTAATTAGAGGTATTGTACAGGGACAAATAAAGTCTATTTTTTCTACATGTTACTTGAGGGTATGATGTAAATGTCATTCTGTTTATCTAGAACTTTATACAGTAGGCAGTAAAGTAAGATTTGAGTCAGTCTAACATTGTTTCTTTGGTTTTATTCAAACATTTTGGTATGGGGCTAAAGACTTAGCTAAGTGCCCATAATAAGGAATTGGTATTGCAGCCTATTGTTCTGACTCACCCACCATTAAGGTGCATGAATGCCCAATTATGGCATGTGCCAATGATACGATATGATATGATATGATATGATATGATATGATATGATATGACATATGTTATGAAATATGATGTGTTATGATACTCCAGTCCCTGTTTCCCATTGGAGTCCAAAGAAAACATAGAGTATTCCAGGAACTATGTAGTAATGGTCAGATGTTTCCCAGGTACATCAGTGTAGAGAGACACTGACACATTGCTAAATTTGTGCAGGAAGCAGCAGAAAACATCAATGTCCTGGTACACATAGGAATGAATGATCTAGCCAGCCATTCAGTTGTGGAGACCAAGGAACACCTGACCAGGCTATGAGACAAATTGTCATCCATTTTGGGGAGTGGTTTGGACACAGAGAAAGATGGCAGCATAAACCATCAGCTCTCCACCCAGCCAACAAAATCCAGGATAATCTGCGGTTATATTAAGGATCCCCATCCCCTTTTCACTTACCAGTGTGGCCCAGGCATCTTAAGACCGACGAACGGGGGTTCTGCTCAGTTAGCTATCCGGTAAATAGCTTCTGGAGCACTGGACACCATGATACTCTCTCTATTTCTGATGCAGCCTTGCAGCAGCACTCTGACGGATGCAATAGGTTTCAACGCGCACTCGGTAGCGGCTTCCCAGTATTAGCGTATTCAGTGGTATTACCAACAGGCTTGGATCCCCACATTAGCACACACCCTAGACCTGAGTTTAGTCCATTATCATGGTATGGCTTCCCCACCAGCCAATATACAGCCTCACAGCTCTGCTCTTGGGGGGGGGCTAGTACACAACACGTGGATGTCAGTGCATCACTAATGCACATTACTGCAATGTTAGAAACCCTTTTAACAAGGGTGGACACCATCTCTACAACTCTAACTGGCACTGTTATGGAAGTAAAGGCACTCAGTGACAAGATGAATGTAGTAGATTAGAACAATGAGCAGATGATCTGGAAATGGACTGCACTAAAATATGGCAAAAGATTAAAGATCATGATAAAAAACTGGTGACTCTGTGGAGAAGGGCAGAGGATCAAGAAAATAGAGGTAGACGTAACAATATCAGGATTCTTGGGCTATCTGAGGGGGTTAAAGGACAGAATACAGGAAAAATTCTTTAATGAGGAGATTCCTAAAATTATGGGGGACAGATGATCAGGCCCAATCGAGGTGGAGAGAGCACATCAAATTCTCAGTGGCACCAGATCTCGTTGAGGGCCCCCTGACCCATCATTGCATACCTGCTAAAATATTCCACTAAAGAAAAGCTTCTCAGGGCAGCCAGAGATGTAGGAGAGCTGCTATGGCGGGTGGCCTGATTGTCTTTTTTCAGGGATTTTTCAGCAGAGGTGGTGGCCCATAGAAAATCTTTCTTACCCCTGAAAAAGCTTTTGGCAGAACAAGGTTTTCAGTATGGATTTAGAAACCTTACTTGTCTTTATGTGTCCCGAGAGGGCTGAGATATTCTTGTGGAGACACCTCAGGAAGTCAAGGAATGGGCACATAAGTACTGGCCCAGACTACCCATCAGAACTACAGCTCCCAGGAGACTTTGGGCACCAGGACCTAGGTCACAAAATCAATGGAACAAATCTTTTAGGGGAGGTCCCTGGTAGGATCCAAATGCAGGCCGGACAGTGCAACCCTCAAATGCACCCCCCAGGTCCCCTCCATCCCACTGCAGCTCAGCAGAAATGGCAGACCATTGCAAGGAAACCCAATTGGAGTCTTCAACCCCTCCGCCTCCTGCACTACCTAAATGGGGCATAAGTCAATCAGCTAGAATCAGGCAGCAGTCTATTAGTGACCACGGCTCTACCCCTCAAGGCCCAAGCGATGCTCCACCTGCCAAGCAGACCAAAGAAGAGCACCAGAGTTCTGACACACTGGCAGAGGTATCTGATGAAATGCTAGTCGAAACAATGGACAATTCGTCATAGGGCGACATGCATCCAGATCTGGAATGCTTACAGACACCCCCAAATGGTCAAGTGAGGCCTGGCATGCTGACATATGCTGAGGTGTTATCTGTGGACAGTCCTCCGCTGGATCAATCTGTGGAGTGACATACTAATGACTGAGTAGTATATCTATTGGTTTTCTAGTATATTGAATTGGAGAATAATGCCCAGCTCTCATTATAAATGCAACTGTTGCTATGAGGGGAATGTGCCTTTTACATTGGTGGAATACATGCTCTCTCAGCTAATGTTTGGAAGCTGCTTTTATTAATTAAACTTGCCCTCACTCCCTGTGGATAGGTGGGATGTTTTCTGTGCCTTTCATCCCTTTCTTTCACCTCCCATTAGAAGGCTTGCTGGCCCTAAGTGGCATGCAGACTCCTGTAAGGAGCATGGGGCAGCTTGGGTCGGGTGGCATGTCGTGGCACACTGTTCATTGTCCCCCTGTGGATAGGTACTTTGGGAGAAAGCACATGCAGATCTAAAATCTTGCCTGAATGAGGGGTTATTCCCCTCTCTCTCTCTCTCTCTCTTTGCCCCCCCACCCTACTCCCTACCCTCTTGAATATCCTGCCTATGCGTTTATGGCTGGGGATGGAGATGCGTGTTATTGGTTGGGTTATCTCATTATCCCCCCCGTAGGTGATTGGATAGTGTGGCTGAGTGCCTCTCCATGATAATGCAGAGATTAGCACCTCGCATAGATACCTAATCACCTTTAGTTTAGTGACTGTTTAGAACTATAGTGTGTTAACTTCTTTTTCCTTGTTGAGGAAGTATACACTTTGCTTAGAGATAATTGTTACTTCCAATATCCTGTTAACCAGTCATTGGCTGGTGAGTTTGAAATTGTAATATTTCTATCTTTGTTGCTATATCAGGCTTTGGCTGCTTTCACCACTACTGCACAGATAACCTTTTTCTAGTCCTCATCTAAACTGCCTCTCTCTTTCTCTGGTAACCCACCTAGGGTCTCTCCATTATTTCTGGATAAGGGTCGTGAGTACCGATTTCTTAATTTATCTGGGAAGCATGATGCAGAACATGAATGTAGGTATGAACTTTGTCTCATGGAATGTGAAGGGCCTAAATCATCCGGTAAAATGGGCCATGGTTCTCAAGCACCTACTCTCCTTGCAGGTGGATATTGCTCTGGTCCAAGAGACCCATCTCACTGCAAGAACTATAGGGTGGCTCAAAAAAGCATGGGTTGGTACTGTTTTGGCAAGTTCAGTGATGTCTAAATCAAGGGGAGTGGCCATACTGGTTAAAAAGTCCTGCTCATGGGTACAGGACCAAGTTATTACTGACAAACTGGGTCGCTGGATAGTAGCCCGATTCTCATACCCCTGGGGGCAGGCTGTCCTAGCTAACCTATATGGCCTAAATGCAGATCAGCTGGACATCCTGTAAGATCTCATCAAGGCAGTAGAGTCCTTAATGGTCAAATGTCTGCAGATTCCTGTACTATGGGGCAGAGACTTTAATCTTATTCTCGATACTTTCCTTGACAAAAATAAATCAACTCCCCAGACACACCCAAAAACATTGGGGTTCCTGCAAGACGTCATAGAGGAATGGATCCTATCGGATGTATGGCACAGAGATCACCCATCAGGATGTGATTATTTCTTCTTCTCCTCAGTCCATGCAACTTCTAGCCGGATAGACTTCTGGCTGGCTAATTTCACTGCGGCCAGCCATATCTCCCACACAAAGATCCATAACATACTAGTCTCTGACCACGCGCCAGTCTCCTGAAACTATGCCCCCTCTAAACAGGGGGGTCAGATACCAGATGGAGATGTAATCCCTTGTTTCTCTGTGACCCTGATTTTTGCTCCATGATCAGAGAAGCAGCTTGAGACTACTTCTCACATAATCACACTGCAGATACCTCTGCTGCTACTGTCTGGGAAGCATTCAAAGCTGTACTGCGAGGCTGAATTATGGCCTTTTCAGTGCATCTAAATAAATTGATGAGTGCAGAATTGGAAGTGTTACAATCTGAACTTGCTCAGATGGAGGCCAGGTTCAGAAGTCCCTCAGGGAGCACACCAGATCCAGCTTTACTCTGGAGCATAGTTGGGTTAAAATATATTAACATTCTGCTCTACCAGAAGTCTGAGTGGGTGCTCCTCAGGTCCAAACATACATATTGGGAAGGGGGTGACAAGGGAGGGAAGCTGTTAGCATATCAGCTAAGGAAACAACAGGCAGCCTCTAGGATTCATGTCCTTAAAGACACTAGTGAACAGATTATCAAACACCCTCCAAAAGATCAATGCCTGTACGCAGCAATTTTATCAAAAGATCTACCAATTGCACTCCTCTCTTGAACCTGGTCAGCTGGAGGATCAACTAGCAGACTTCTGTGTGGATGCTGGTACCCCCCAGTTGCCTAAGGACATCAAAGATACATTGGACCAACCATTCACGGAAGAGGAGGTGTTGAAGGCCCGATCCCAATTGTCCAAAGGTAAATCCCCGGGGTTAGATGGGATGGCTGTGGAATTATATCAAATCCTAAGTGCAGAAATAAGTACCCCTCTCCTCTCTGTGCTGCAGGAAGCTCACAAGACTGGTATCCTTCCCCCTTCTATGCAGGAGGCTTTAATTACTCTCCTTCCAAAAAAATTGGATGATCTCCTCCATTGTGCTAACTATAGGCCAATCTCCCTTATCTCCATGGATAACAAAATTGCAGCTAAGGTGCTCACCACATGACTGATAGAAGCCTTACCTTCTATCATTCATTCATCTCAGGTAGGCTTTACTAAGGGTCGGGTGGCAGCTGATAATATGCGGCTGGTTTTAGACCTGAAATGACTCACTATGCGATCTAAAGAGCCTATGGTGGCTATGGCCATGGATTTTGCTAAAGCTTTTGATTCTGTTGAATGGCCTTACCTCCATGGAATTCTACGGCTTTATGGGTTTGGTCCATATTTTAGGCAATGGATTGGAGTGCTATATAATGCCCCTTCAGCTAGGATACTAACTAATAAAGACATCTCTCCCCCCTTTTCCTCTGCAAAGAGGTAGTAGGCAGGGCTGCCCCTATCCCCCTTACTGTTCTTAGTGGCCCTAGACCTGCTAATATGGAAAATGCAAGCTACAGAGGACATCAAGGGTATAGAGGTTGGACAACATGAATACCTGACTGATGCCTATGCAGATGACCTGCTTCTGACCTTGACTTGGCCTGAGCAATTGCTCCCAAAAGTGTTAGAGGTCTTAAATAAATTTATACACTTGTCAGGGTTGCAAATTAACCACAGTAAAACTAGTGTAACCCCCTCAATGCTGGCTGCACAAAGGCATGTCTGCAAGACCTAATGCTCGCCTGGGCCCCACTTGGTTTCTCGTACCTCCGGTATTACTGTTCTGGCCAAGTGGAGCTACTTGGTACAGGAGAACTTCAATCCTCTATTAGTATCTCTTACGGCAGAGGTAATTTGTTGGAAGCGCTTTAATCTATCTCTCCCTGGCAAAGTAGCAGCAATTCGGATGCTGCTCTTGCCTCGGGTAGGGTACCTAATTTGCAACCTCCCTATTGCTCAGCCGAATAAGGTGTTCTATCAGTTGGTTGGCATAATATCATCCCTGTTATGGGAAGACAAAACCCCAGGATGGAGTCGAAGAAAGATGCAGGCACACAGGATAAGGGGAGGTCTGGGGCTCCCATGGCTGCAAGGCTATCATTGGGCATACATGTCTGCCCAGGTGACCAAATGGTTTGTCCCCTCTTTTCATACCCCTCCTCCATGGGTTCAGTTAGAATGTCAGTTGATGGGAAACACTCCCTTAGGGATGCTCCTGACTACCACCTCTCTTGACACCAGCACAATTACCACGGCTATGGTCGAGACCAGGAAACCATAGTTCAAACTCAGGATAGCCACCAAGACTCCAAAGGCAGCTAGATCTGTGCCTTTTCAGTATCTGGCTGTCTGGCATAACCAACTCCTCACAGTGGATAATAAATCAATCCATTGGCCAATGTGGGAGAGCAAGGGTGTATGCACCATACAAGATTTATATATGCAGAAATCAAACAAAATGATGTCCTTTGAACAATTGAGGGTTAAATATTCCTTGTCAACTACTGATTTTTGAAGATACTTGCAGATCCGCAGTGCAGTCCAAAACCTTAGCAGGACACTGACAGTGGATCCAAAGTGGAGTTGGGTTTCATCGCTCCATTGTAGGACCTCCTCCCAGGGCCTAGCAGGACAGTTCTATAGTACCTGGTGAGAGGTGCAACCAGATCACACTGAACCATGTTGGGTGGCATGAAGTGAGGATTTAGGCACACCCATACCTACTGGAACCTGGCATCGGTGTCTTTACTTAGCGCATTCCACTAATCAAGATGTGAGGAGCCAGCAGATGCAACTAAAGATCCTCCTCAGGTGGTATCACACGTCTGCAGCCCTCCTTTCATGAGGCATTTTGCCACATGCACAATGCAGGAGATGTGGACAGGACCTAGCAAACATCCTGCATTTACTGTGGACATGTCAGACCTTAACCCCCTTTTGGTCTGCCATATCAATGGACTGCTCTGGGGTCCTGGTAACCCCCATAGACATCCCTAACCCACTGCTCCTCTTGGAGGACCCTTCCCCTTTGGGCCCTCTACCAAGGCCACACTCAAGTTGGTTACTGGGAGCTCTCTTGGAAGCAAAAAGGCTTCTGCTTATGTCCTGGAGACAAGTTCAGCCACTCTCTATTTCTATTTGCCATTCTGCCATGGCCAAACTAGCCATATTTGAAAGGCTTACACACACTAATCAAGGGAAGCTAGTACTCTACTACCAGAAATGGGGACCATACTTAAACTCCACTCTATGTAAAGTTCCCCTTCCAGCACAATGTAATCCCCCATCTCTCCTTGAATGGTGGGATCTGAATTCCCCAAAATCCTGGTTAAGGGCCCTTACCCAGTAGGACAGAAGGTGATGCAATGAGGCGCCCCTTCACATTCTTCATCTCTCTCTAGCTCTATTTTCTTCCTTCAGACACTTAGTTTTCCTCAAGGTTGTATTGTGCCTGTATGTTGTGGTAATCTATTTTTGTAGTAGCCTTTCAGTATGTAAATATGTACCCTTCCTTCAGGAGGGTTAGTTATAAGCTATGTACTTTATACATATTGTCAGAGTCTGCAGTTTAGCCTGTTGACAACATACATGTTATGGATAATTTAGGGTGAAAACTGTGCGTTATTACTGAATTGTAAATGGTTATGTACAACTTGACCTTTTGCCTACATAATACTATGGTGTAGGTTGAGTGTATGTGTGGTGTATAAGAAAAACTTAATAAAATATTCTATGATAAAAAAAAAAAATTGTCAGCCATTTTGTCCAGCATCTCCTTCTCTGAAGTCCTCCCCATGTGGGAGAGGAGGGCAGATGGGCGGCAGGTCAGAGAAGGAGAGATAGGGGAGCTAAACATGTCACTTAAGGGCTGGTGCCAGGAAAAAGGACACAAATTTGTAGGTAACTGGCAACAGTTTTGGGAGAGAATGTTCTTTAAATTCGATGGACTGGAACTGACTAAGGAGGGAGTCAGTGCATTGGGGCAAAAGTTTGATGTCTTTGCAGAATATTTAAACTAGCAAATGGGAAGAGGAGTGCAGCACCCAATACACCGAATGGGAAAAGCACCCCTCCCCCTCAGCTAATGATCAAACAGGGGTTCAGCATGTTTGTAGTTCATTTGCATTACCAGGTGAGGAAAAAGGTCCAACTCTCCATACAACGCACAGGGGAAAAGATGACCTCACCCCACAAATAACGCACCAAAATCTGGCAGATCATAAATTATGTATACAAATGCCTTCAGTCTGGGAAATAAGATCCCAGACCTGAGGCAAGAATGAGAGAGGCTAAAATAGACAAAGCAGCCATTAGCAAGATGTGGTTCATCAGTAACTACACTTGTGAGACTACTGTACCTGGCTATGTACTGTTCAGAAAAGACCCAGGTGAAAAAAGGGGATGTGGAGTGGCCCTTTATGTCAATGAAAATATCAAAGCTGCAGAAATTCAAAATATGCATAAGGAGCCAGAAGAACTATAGGTCACTCTGGAAACAAGAAACAGGACAGCCATATGAACTGGAATTGTCTACAGGCCTCCAGACCAGGGGGAGGACATAGACACATTACTGTTAGAAGATATACAAAACATGGCAGCTAAAGGGGAGGTTCTGCTAATGGGAAACTTCAACATGCCAGATGCAGGTTGGTCAATACCAGCTGGAATATCTGACAAAACTAGACACATTGTGGATTCCCTGCAGGGGGAGGGCCTCAAGCAATTGATACAACAGCCCACAAGAGATAGGGCTATCCTGGATCTAGTATTAACTAACTGGGAAAGGATCACAGATCTGTAGGTAGAAGGTCACCTGGGAGCCAGTGACCATCACATGATATGGTTGACTTTGGCACTAGAACTAAATCTACCCATTCCAAGGCAAAAAGATGGGACTTCAGAGGAACTGCCTTTGATAAGATGGCCAACAAAGTTAAGCTAGCTCTAGCAAGAAGACAGGTGAGAGGGTACAGGCAAAGTGGGCCAGCATTAAGGATGTAATACTTGAAGCAACATCCCATTGTGTTAGGTAGAAAAGCAAGAGCAAAAGAAGGAGGAAACCACTTTGGTTCTCAAAAACAGTAGCAGAAAAGGTCACAGCCAAAAGGTTGGCCTTTAGGAAATATAAGGGAATGCAGTGGGATGAAGATAGGGAGGCATACCAAACTTCCTTAAGGGAAGCAGGGAAGGCAGTAAGGCAGGCAAAGGCTCAAACTGAGGAAAAACTAGCACAAACAGAAACAGAAGGGGACAAGACTTTCTATAGATACATTAGTGAAAGGAGAAAGTCCAGAGAGGGTATTGTGCAGATGAAAGGGGATAAGGTGGAGTGTGTTGAGGAGGACCAAGGAAAAGCATCTATCCTAAATAGATACATCTGTTCAGTATTTACTGAGGAGAAGGTAGGCAGGACCCACAGCTCAGCACCATGGACATGGGGGAAGGAGGTGTGCACAAGTCCCTTCACAAAAGGAAGGGTCCTAAAGATCTCACTAAGCTCAGGGTGGACAAGGCAATGGGACCTGATGACATACATCCCAGGGTACTGAAGGAGCTAAGGATGGAACTAGCAGAGCCATTAGCAGAACTGTTTAGTGAGTCTTTGAGCACAGGAGAGGTCTCAGAAGCCTGGAGAAGGACTCATGTGATCCCACTCCACAAGAGTGGCAGCAGGGAGCAGGCAGGCAACTACAGACCAGTCAGTCTTACCTCAGTAGTGGGCAAGATTATGGTGACACTCCTTAAGGCAAGGATAGTACAACACCTGGAATCCATAGGAGCACAGGATCCAAGATAGCATGGGTTTACAACAGGAAGGTCCTGTCAAACTAATCTCATAGATTTCTTTGACTGGGTAACCAGAGTGGAGGACCAAGGGGGTGCAGTTGATGTCGCCTACCTTGATTTCAGTAAAACATTTGATACTGTTCCACATGGAAGATTGATTAGCAAGCTAGGTAAGCTCAGGGTGGGTCAGAAGTTGGTCAACTGGGTGGCAAACTGGTTGGCTGGCAGAAAACAAAGAGTGGTGGTAAATGGTAAACAGTCAGAAGAGATGCAAGTCACAAGTGGGGTACCTAAGGGATCAGTCCTGGGACCAGTCCTTTCCAATATCTTCATCAGTGACATCACAGATGGACTGGAGGGTAAGGTTTGCCTGTTTGTAGATGACACCAAGATCTGCAACACAGTAGATGATTCAGATGGGGTGGGCAGAATGAGAAGAGATCTGGAAAAACTGGCAAAATGGTCTGGAGAGTGGCAACTGGGGTTTAACGCAAAGAAGTTCAAGATCATGCACATAGGGAAGAGAAACCCTGAAGCTACCTATAGGTTGGGAGGGGAGTTGCTGGCAATCACAAGGGAAGAAAGAGTCTTGGGCATCATCATCATCACAGATGACCTGAAATCCAAGCAGGTGACTAAAGCAGTAGGTGAGGCTAGAGGGATGTTGGCATATATTAGTAGTGGTATCACAAGTCATAAGAGGAAGGTAATAATCCCTCTTTATAAGACACTGGTTAGGCCACATCTGGAGTACTGCGTGCAGTACTGGAGGCCACACCTGCACATGGACATTAATAAAATGGTGGCAGTCCAGAGAAGGGCAACCAAAATGGAGCAGGTACTGCATCAAAAAACATATAAGGACAGATTAAAGGAACTCAATATGTATACCCTGGAGCAAAGGGGGAGAGAGATGATATGATCAAAACATTCAAATATCTTACGGGCATTAACTAGGTGAAAGAGTCTAACATGTTTCAATATGAGAAAAATAGCAGGACAAGAGGATACAGTACAAGATTAGAAAAAGGCAGATTAAGGAGTAATGTAAGGACATTATTTTTCACAGAAAGTGTTGTGGATGCATGGAACAGCCTACCTCAGTAAGTGGTGAATATGAATGCAGGGCTTCAGACAGGCATGGGATAGGCATAAGTGAGCAATACAGATGAGAATGAATGGACAGGCCATTGACAGAGTAAAGGCCTATGGCACATTCAAAAGGTAGAAAAAATGGGCAGACTGGATGGGCCTTGCAGTCGTTATCTGCTGTCAATGTCCATGTTTCTAAGTTTCTGTGTTTCATAAATTGAATATAAAGGCATCTGAAGCTAAAGAACTAACATTTGGAGGCAATGATAAAAAGATATCCTACTTTAGTAATGAACAAATGGAGGCAATGAAGGGCCATGTGTATTTGGTGGTAATTGGAAAATGGTCTAAACATATAGAAAGCCAACTAAACAAAAAAGATAAATAGAAATATGCTTGCACTGAGTAAATTTAATGACAAGTATGGAGAATTTACTGTAGTCCCAGTATTCATGATGACAGAAATCAAATTGAATCCTATTGCCTTAAATGGCTTGACGAGGTGGTGTTTCATACTGTTATTATTAGGGTGTCAGTCTTGAAAATTTGTTTCCATGATTCACAACAGTGGTCCACTGTGTGGCAATCATGTCAGCACAAATCATGAATACAAGAAAATCAGAACAGCATTACCTACAAGATGCTTTTATTGTGTATTCCTCTCTCTTAAGATGAAGAACTGTGCAAAAAAGACTGCAAAAATGGATCACCACACATGAGGCAATTCTAGGGCTTTGGCTGTGGTGGGAGAACTAAAGCAGCAAATGGAAAATCTGATTCAGACAAGCAAACTATGCCAAAATATTTTTTTAGCAACAGCAACATGTTTTTACTTCAGACTCAAAAACTCTGAATATTCATGCCAAAACAATAAAAGGGTAGAACCCCAAATATTTAGAGTTGGTTGTCTTACTTGAGTGCTTACGTATTAGTGTCAGAAAGATGCCTTCATCAGAGCTCTGACCACCAAGGCATGGGCCACTGTGTCTCAATGGCTGTGGGTTCCCTCACTTTATTGTTTTTCAGTTCATCATCTAATGAGAGAAGAATGCACAATAAAAACATCTTGTTGGTAATACTGTTCCAATTTACTTGCATTCATGATTCATGCTGATCCAGTTTCCACATAGTAGACAACTGTTGTGAATCCTGGCATGTAGCACTCCTAGGTATCCTATGTGTATTTGTTTAAGAGTCACCTGTCTTTTATGTTCCCAACTCCTTTTTCCATGTGTTATCCTCTTTATTATGGTTCAAGAAAAATACCCCTTGTTACATTGCCAGATATGAGTCAGGCACAGTTCCTATGAAGTCATTAAAGAAATATAGAATGTTATCATTTTGAATCTCAACAATGAATAATATTAATAGCATATGGCCTAGGGGATCTATTTGAAAACAAATTCAGATAGCAAAAAATGGTAAGTTTTTTGAGACTGAAATCAATTATACAAATATTAGATGAAGAAGGATCATTGCATCTATGGCAAGACTACACAAAGGGGGTTAGCCTAACAAATTTATGTAAACAATTATTAAAAGCTAAGATTTTGGACTCATTTAAGACTAAGGATATGGAAAGAGTTAAAAAGTTGAAACTATGTCCACGGTTTGCAGAAAATAAAACTATTCATGGCTCAGAACTATATTTGTCATTTTCACTAATGCCCGTGGAACAACATCTACTTACCTTAGATAAACTGGAACTATTTCCCTCCAAGATAAATGATTTGAAGTTTGTAGGGGTGAAACTTAATAACTCAAATGTGTTATGTTATTATTGTGTACAGTGGAATGTTGTTTAAACCCAATTTCCATTTCAGCTGAAACACTGTTGTACCATAGTTCAAATGTCATGGAATGTGATTATTTCCTTCTGTGGCACAATGACATTCTAGCTCATTTGGAAAGTGCACATGCCACACAGTTTACAAAACATCTGAGGCAACAGAAACTGCAGGATCAACCAGATAAAATGTCACAGAAACACAATCACTAGTGTAAATCCCGAAGATGCAGGATAAACCAGATACATAAAAAGAAATGCAAACTCAACCAGATATTTCAAATTAATCACAAAATAAAATAAAATATGATTGCTCATAGTAAGCTTCTTCTCACTAAGTTAGAAATACAGCCACCATGTTACTTTTTTTTTTTAAATCCTCCCAAACACTATAGACAACCAATGGAAGTCCACACTATAGATGTAGGGATGCCTGATCTCTAGCAACCACACCCCTGACCCTAGCAACCAGCCCAGAAAACCAGAATAAGATGCAGTGGTGAAAAATTTCTTTCTGTATAAAAAAAATAAAACATTTAAGGCCAGATATTCAAAACTTTGCCCCGGGGCAAAATTAGCACTGCCCGGCAGGCAAACCTAGCCCGGAACACAGAGCAAGCTATATTCAAAAGGAATAGCTCAGGGCAAACAGCTTCCAAATATAGCATGGTAATGAGGCCATGCAAACTGGGCTGGGAGTGCAGGGCAAACATAGCCCTGGAATAAGACAGCACTGAATAAAGCAACCAGGAAGTGCAACCCACAACAACAACACAGTACACAGCAACGTGAGGGCAGGTACAGACGAACTATGTGGCCAATGTGTGTGCTAGCAAATGCATGGACTCAGTACAGCTGCAGGAAGCAGCAGATGTGAAAGAACAGTGATTAAAACTGTATAATATTCCCGTAGCCGTTAGCGCAACACATTAGCGCCGGCATTAGCCGAGCTAAGTTAGCCCAGAGCAAACTCGTTTGCCCGGAGCTAAAATGTGCAATATTTAAAAGTGCCATGCAAATGAGCCTACTTAGGTAGTCTCTGGGCAAACAACCGGATTAGTATCTCATTATACCCTGATTTGCATGCAGTTTGCCCAGCGTTACTGCAGGGTCCCACAGAGCCACCTGTAGGTCAGTCTGGAAGTACAGGGCTGACCAGGTCCAACCACAGCTCCACCTGTAGGTCAGTCTGGCAGTGCATGATGATAGTTGCAGGCTACATGTAAACAGTACAGCATAGCATAGCATATTGTACCCCAGGGGACAAGACAGCATAGGCACAGGTGGTGGCGGTGCTGCATGCAACTGTCACACTGTAGGGCACGCTACAGTGCACAGCAGCAACTACAGTAGCAAGGGGGCCAGTAGTGTGTGGACACAGCAATGCCTATGGTGTGTAGGGCAGTGATGATGACTTCATTATACACAGTGAGAGGCCCAACCTGCGGGTGTTTACTGACACTGGATATTACTGTTACGCTGTTGTGTGACCCACAGATGCTGCACCTGTGGCATGGATGCTCACAGTGACATGTACATTTCTGGCTTTGTGTGCTATAGCAGTTGTACAGCTGTGAGGTATGTGGCCAGCGGGGGGGCGGGAATATATTATCTGAAAGGCACACTGGTGTTGGGGTATTCTCAATACTGGCCCATGTACACTGCATGATGTGTCCCAGCCTTGTGGTCACACCTGGTCTGTAGCACAGCCTCGCCACCCATACATGCTCCCCTCAACATCCTCCATGCCCACAGTGCTGCATGTGTGTGCTGGTAACTGTTGGTGTCCACGGAAGTGCGGTCCGCAGGTGTGTGCTGTATGGCCACACTGCCATGCTGTCCACTGGTGGCAGGGTCACCACTTACTGCCTGGCATGGCTGGGACTGGTGGCAGATGATGGCATCATTGTGATGCCATCAGTTAGCAGCATGCTTCCTCTATGTTTGGCTTTATCTATGTGTCATATTTATTTGTTAGGGTCACGCAAAACCCGCGCTAAACCCGTGCAAACACCGTGCAAAGCCATAGTGTCGCGCAAAGCTGATTGCCCAGGATTAAGACGAGCTTTTCCTGGGCAGTAATGTGCACCGTGCTAAGTGTCGCGCTAGGTCATGCAAAACCACTTAGTGCGGCGCTAGCCGCTG
The DNA here is from genome assembly GCA_016271365.2 of Neoceratodus forsteri. NCBI lineage: Eukaryota > Metazoa > Chordata > Ceratodontiformes > Ceratodontidae > Neoceratodus > Neoceratodus forsteri. Next base: position 1,788,709,636 of record CM057455.1, on the reverse strand, counting down.
AATATAGCATTGCGCCTGTATTCATGTCATTTTGCCCCTTGAATACATTATAATGTTTCCCGGCGCTAATACAGTTTGCCCATGCTATTTGGCCTTTTAAATATAGCAGACCCGTGCTAATCCCGCGCTAAACCTGCGCAAATGGTTTTTGCGCGGCGCAAAGTTTTGAATATCTGGCCCCTAGTGACTAACTATATTTGTATTGTTTTTAGGGGCACCATACACTATAAAAAATTATTGGATGTGCAACTCTATGCACAACCAGTGTACTCTGCGAACTTGGGGTTCTGACTTCCACATACAGTACCTCTCAAGCTTCGCTCTCAAGGTCAAAGGGAATCAGAACTCCTCAGTGGCAGAACACACTGGTTGTACATAGTTGCCTACTTAGTATTTTCTATGTAATCAGGATCATGAAGAAACATTATTCCACATTGTCCTTGACTGTCCATTACATGATAAAAGTAGGAAGACTTATTTGAATGATTTTCCCTTAATGTATTATTATTCACTGGATATCTGTTTTTTCTGTTGAATCCTTGGGAATTATAATTGTAAAGGCAATCTCCTTTTTCATCAAATTTGTATTGAAAAAGAGAAAGACATTTTTAACACAATAATGCATTTTAATAATATATGGAATAATATGATTGTAATATGTGCACTAAAGATGGATCTTTTAATTCTGTTTTAAAATGTCATGCAAAAACATTGGCTTTGGTGAAAAATAAAAATATGACTACTGAGTTCAGTGAAATAAAAACCATAAATGTCTACTGGTTCTGAAAACACAAATCCTCTTCATTCTCCTCCTCCTCCTCTCTCCCTCATGATTAACATTTTATTGTAATGCATCACTGCAGCATGTGGGTGACACCACCCACTATCTTGCACATTGCACAGCAAATGGTGCAGTAGGACTGGTATCTAACACTAAAGGAGGTGGTGACACCCCTGGTTCATCTGACTGATCTTAGTAGTAGGGATGGGTGAAGTGAGCGAAATTCACTTTGTGGAGTAGTCCACGAAATTCCACCCATTTTGCAGAGTGAAATGTGAAATTTGACCTGGCAGAGTGGCAAAATTTTGCCTGGTGGAATGGTGAAATTTCACCTTCCGTGGCAACATTCCACCTTCCATGGCAAAATTCCACCTTCTGCGATAGAAATTTCACCCACAGAAGGTGGAATTTCACCTGCAGAAGGTGAAATTTCACAACAGAAGGCAAAATTTCACCTAGGTGTAATTCTGCCTTAGGCGGAAGAATTTTGCAAATTACTCTGCCAGGTGAATTTGGCCACTTTGTGGGCACTTCGCTGGCGGAATTTAAATTCGCTGCATCCCTACTCAGTAGCTGTAGGGTGCAATACTATTTAAAAGTGTTGGAGACATGTCTGATACAATTTGCAGACAGGTTTAGCAGTATTATATTGGACAAGTAGCACCCTATATGAGAGAGTATTATTGAGCGTATCAATATGAGTGACTCAATAGTTCCTCTCACACTGACAGCGAGTGGTGAAGAACATTACTATATCCTGTAGAGCTAGTATAGCAGGGTACTATACTCGCTACTACAGGATATGGGATGTTGTGTGGCCAACTCCTACTGAGCTGGCCATTTAGCATAGTGGTGTAAGCCACTGCTTGTGATGCCAGCAGACCCGAGTTTGGGTCTGGTTTCGGAAAATAGCATTTTTTTTAAACAATGATTTTGTCCTGGGTCCGCACCCCCCATGGAGTTGATTATGTTAGTTTGGGAGAGGGGGTAGACCCCTGCATAAAAATACTTATTTTGTTTGTTGTTATTAGAGATGCAGCGAAGTAAAATTTTGCCAGTGAAGTGCCCATTTTAAACCCTCACTTCACCACTTTGCGTTGTAATTATGACTTTGCGTTGTGCACTCCACCTTATTACGCTTTAAGGCAGAGTGAGAATTCACAGGTAGCCCACACACATCACATGGCTTACACAGTGTAGATTACATGCTTCAGGCAGGCAGGCAGGAGGTTGCAGGCAAAAACACTTTCCAACGTGGGCTGACTTACACATTTTGCATGGGGTGTGACAAATGGCTCTGCTCTGCAAATGGCCGGGGGTGGGGGGGGTGTAGACATGCAATGAAGAGGAGTGCACAGGTGACAAGTCCACAAATGAAGTTATTTTCCCCACTTTACATACAGGGGTTGATGTACCACTTGCACTAGACATACTGCATTGACCACCACCACTGTCACTGTTACTCTGACCTACACTTGACAAGATTTCTAAATCATAATCCTCCCCCTCATCATGCCTGTAGTAATACTCTTGTGTTATTTCATCGCTACTATAGACATTCCTACTTGGTCTTACACTCATGGAAGGGGATAACATGCTTAGTAAGGTTGATGATGAGAGTGAAAGCCCCACTATGGCATTAGCTGCCATCTGGTGTCATGTGCCTGTTGTTAAAATGTGTAAGCTGACCCCCCCCATCCCCAGATGACTTCCCCTTTTACCTTGACTCACACACGCATGGCAAAGCTGGCAGATTGCAACTGACTCATCATCATTTGCATCTTTGACAAAAAAATCCCAAACAAGGGATTGTGATCCCCCACTTTTAAAATGTCCCTGATGCTGCTTATTGTACTCTGTTTTTTAGCCCCTGAAATGGGGGGTGTACTATATGATTTTTTAGGCTAGACACACTTGGACTCCAACTGACCACCACGGCTACCTCTGATTATTACTGGGTCATCATCATTATCATCAACAGGAACCGCTAAATCACAACTTTTTTTGAGGGGGGGATTTAATACCAACAGGCCCTGAGACAGCCACCTTGACTTTCTTTTTCTCTGGTTCCCAACAGGGGTCACTGACATCATCATCATATTCATCACATCATCCACATCCACATTTTCAGCTTGGATGCTGTTATGTGGAGAACATGTTCCAACCACAACATCATCATCATCATCCCTCGATATTTTTGTGTCACACTTAGAATCATTGGATGGCAAAGGCATGACCTCAACAGTATGGGAAGAAATGTGACATTGTGAGATATCGTCGCCAGGATCAGAATCATGTTCAGCTAACGTGGGGATGTTAATGGGGGGTATGACATCATCTACAGTGTCAGTCACAGCTTTAGACTCAACTGTATTATTTGAAAAGGTTGACTGGTCAGAAGTGGAACTTGAGGCAACAATACTCATGCCAGCAGAAACTACGCTAACACCACCAGCTGAGACAACATCATCTCCTCCAACTATGAGGGAAGCTACATATTGTGCTATAAAAAACATGGATGGAAAAATCTCTTTACTGATATCAGCTTTGCACTTCTGCATATTACCACACCCACAGACAATCTTTCTACTGGCAGCAGTGCCATGGCCAGAGACAGCTTTGCTTGAACATCTCTTTGCAGGCATTTTGGGGATCATCAAGAAAATTCTAAATAAATTTAGATTTCTGAACTTTCAGTTTGGGCCATAGAAACATAGAAACATAGAATTTGATGGCAGATAAGGACTGCTTGGCCCACCCAGTCTGCCCATTTCCCTACCTACTGGATAAGCTACAGATCCTAGTTAACCAGCAGCCTACTTCTTCTTACCCCCACCCCCCAGAATTGCCTTATGACTGTTCCATGCATGCTTGAATTCCACCACTGATTTTGACTCCACAACCTCCTCCAGAAGGCTGTTCCATGCATCCACAACCCTCTCTGTAAAAAAATACTTCCTTAAATTACCTCTAAGCCACACCCCTCTATCTTCAAATTGTGCCCTCTTGTTCTTGCATGCCTCTTTTTTTGAAAGATGCCACCCTCTTGGACTTTGTTGATTCCTTGAGGTACTTGGAAGTTTCTATCATGTCCCCTCTCCCTCCTTTCCTCGAGGCTATACATATTAAGCTCCTTAAGTCTCTCTTCATATGTCTTCGTGCAGACCCTGCACCATTTTAGTTGCCTCCTCTGACAGCTTCCATCCTGTCTATGTCTTTACGGAGATTGGGTCTCCAGAACTGCACACAGTACTCCAGATGGGGTCTCACCAGCTGTCTGTACAGAGGGATAATAACTTCCTGCTTTCTACTGGTGATGCCTCTCCCTATGTATCCCAGTATCCCCCCAGCCCTCCTTGCTGCCCTCTCTCATTGCTTGCCTACCTTTAGGTCATCTGATATGACTACCCCCAGGTCTCTTTCCATTTTTGTTGTTGTTAGTATCTCACTCTCATTGTGTACTCTTCCTCTGGGTTTTTGTTTCCCAGGTGCATTACCTTGCACTTCTTAGCATTGAATCTAAGCTGCCATACATTTGACCATTCCTCTAACCTTGTCAAGTCCCTTCTCATCCTTTCCACCCCACCCTGTGCATCAACTCTGTTGTAGATCTTAGTGTCATCTGCAAAGAGACATACTTTTCCTTCCAGTCCTTCCGCAATGTTGCTTATAAAGACATTGAAGAGGACCGGTCCTAATACTGAACCCTGCGGTACCCCACTAGTAACCCTCCTTTCTTCTGAGTGGACTTCATTTACTATTACTTTCTGTGTCCTATTCTCCAGCCAATTCTTTACCCAGGCTGTCATCTTGGGACCCACTCCAAGGCTGGCTAACTTGTATATTAATCTTTTGTGTGGGACTGTGTCAAATGCCTTGCTAAAGTCTAGGTAGGCCATGTCCACATCCCTCCCTGATGTACTACTTTGGTCACCCAGTCAAAGAAATCTATCAGATTTGTCTGGCATGACCTTCCTGCTGTGAATCCATGCTGCCTAGGGTCCTGTGCCCTCTGGCCTCTAGATACTCAACAATTCTTTCCTTCAGAAGTGATTCCATCATTTTCCCTATCACTGAGGTTAAACTAACAGGTCTGTAGTTTCCTGCTTCTGCCTTGCTCCCACTTTTGTGAAGGGGAATCACATCTACCCTCCTCCAGTCCTCAGGTACCACCCCATCCTCCCATGATTTGTTAAAAAGGGTGGTCAGTGGTATCACTAGTTATACCCTTAGCTCTTTTAGAATTCTGGGATGAATCACATCAGACCCCATTGCTTTGTCCACCTTCAGTTTTAAGAGTTCTTTCAGAACCCTTTCTTCTGTAAATGGGCTGGTATCAGCTTCTGTATCCAGAGTGTTACTACTGTTTGTTTTATGTACCTCCCCCTCTTCATTTGTAAATACTGAGCAAAAATATTTGTTTAGTATCTCTGCCTTTTCACAGTCTCCTCTGCCCACCCTCCTCCCTTTATTAAGCCTCACTATCCCTCCCTTGGTCTTTCTTTGCTCCCTGATGTACCTATAAAAGGTTTTAGCCCCCTTCTTAACTGAGATGGCTATCTTTTCCTCGGTTTGGGTCTTTGCTGTTCTGACTGCCTTCCCAGCCTCCTTTTGCTTTAACTGATACAGTTCTCTGTCCTGCTCCTTCTGCGATTCCTTGCACCTCCTGAATGCTTTCTTTTTCTCTTGAACCTTCACTGCCACTTCCTTTGAGAACCATAGTGGTTTCTTACATCGTCTTGTTTTGTTTATTTGCTTCACACAAAGGCTCATTACCTCTGTGATGGCAGTTTTTATTATTCCCCATTGTTCTTCCACCCCTCCTTCCTGCCCATTTGCTAGTGCATTCCTTAGGCACTCACCCATTTTGGCAAAGTCAGCCCTCCTAAAGTCCAGTACTTTTGTCTTTGTATGGCTTGACTCTATTGCTGTGTTTATTATGAACCATACTGTTTGATGGTCACTAGTTCCCAGATGGCTACCCACTTCTACATCTATGATCCTCTCTCCATCTCCATTTGAGAGAATCAAGTCTAATATTGCTCCCTCTCAAGTGGGCTCCAGTACTAGTTGTCTAAGGCATGCCCCCTGTAGGGCATCTAGAATAACTGCACACTTTGAAGTGGCAGCTGCAACTGCACTCCAGTTAACATCTGGCATATTCAGATCACCCATCAGCAATATCTCCCCTTTTTCTGCCATTCTAAGTATATTTTCTATCATTTCCTTGTCCATTTCCTCCCCCTGAGAAGTGGGTCTGTATACAACCCCTGTGCGTATTGTGGTGCCATTGCCTTTCTCCAAATTTACCCACAGTGCTTCTTCTCCTCCCTGTTTACCCTTTTGTTCTGTTGCTTTTATTCCTTCCCTTATGTAAAGAACTCCTCCTCCTCCTCTTTTACCCTCCCTGTTCTTCCTGTAGGCAGTGTATCCTGGTATGTTTATGTCCAAGTCATGGTTTTGTGTGTACCATGTTTCTGTGACTGCCACGATATCCAGATGTTCCTCCTCCATCAAGGCCACTAATTCAGGAAGCTTGTTACCCAGACTACGGGCATTGGTACTCATTGCTCTCTATTTTTTGATGGCTTTACATTCTGTTGCAGCATTCCCCACTGACCGTTCTACCTCAGTCTTTTTCTCATTTAGTACCCTGTTTTGTAGGGAGAGGCTGGGATTTTTCTGCTGCTTGTCAGTGCCTCCCCCTTTGACTAGTTCAAAATCTTGCAAATGGAGCATTTAAACTAATTGCTCAAAAGACTTGTTCCCTTCCTGGACAGATGCAGACCATCCTGCCAGTATAGGCTGGTGTCCCTCCAGGTGGAACCCTAGTCCCCAATGAAGCCAAACCCCTGTGCTCCACATCATTTTTTCAAAACATTCATTAAACTGCATGGTGCCAATTACCCTCGCCTCTCCCATGCCTTTGACAGGCATCACCTCTGAGAACGATACTGTGTGTGCTACTTGTCTTAGGCCCCTCCCCAACTCTGCAATGTCTTCCTGCACTGCTCTAATCTCATGAAAAAAAACAATTGTGGCTTGCAGATGGAGATTGGGCACTAAACAGATGCAAAAGCACAGACAGATTAAGACTGCACTGTGCGATCAAGATGAGATGCAGATTCAAAGTCACAACAAAACCTTAACCAGTGCTCACAAGTCACAATCCAATCTGGAAAAGAATACCTTTTGCCGGTTGTTGGGGGGGGCAGTGTACTGCAGTGAAAAATCATGCAGGTGCGGTGGAGAGCAGGTTCACACTGCTACAATTACTCTGTGGCACAATAAAAGGTGTCTGATTTGATGGCATATGTCACACACACAGTCACACACACACACACACACTTCAAGTAATATCTAGCAAATTGAAAACTTCAGTAATATAACCAAATTTTTCAAACAAACTGAAATTATGCACTTCTGCACCACAACAATCAGCAAAAAATGTTCAAGAATTATTGAAAACATTACTGTGTGTACATTAATGCAGCTATACAAGAAAAATATAGCCAAAACAGAAAGACTGCCTTTTTCTCCCAGTTAATCTACCTCCACCACAGATATGCCGCTCCGCCAAAGCACACTTCAAATGTCTGCCAGTATACAGACTGAATGTTCTAAATTAACATTCAAAATCCTCACACCAACAATAAACATTCAATGATATGAGCACAGGAGGGTTTCCTACAATTGATGTACTAAATTTTGAGCAAAAAAAGGCTCAAAAAGGCTTTTTTAGCAGCTTTTAGATGATTTGACTGACATATCTCTGAACACAAACTGTCTCCAGCTACCACTACATACACAATACACATAACTGATGCTGTGCAGAACAATCTAGAGCTCATGTGACCTGCAATCCCATGAATCACTGCAAAATTCACCTTGGAGCTGAATAACAAGGCAAAGTGATGCGAAGTACATTGATTTCTATGTACTTCACATTAAAAGTGGTGCAGAAGTGATTTGGGGAAGGCAGAGTAATGCCAAATCATTGTTATCAATGGACTTAGCATTCCTCATTATGACGTGAAGTACTCCACTTTGCGTTGCAGATTACGTCACAGATTCTGCATTACTCCACGAATTGCTTCATGGAGTGAATTTTGGCCACTTCTCCCACCTCTAGTTGCTATGACTTAATTTAGTGACCGTCACTATTTGCAACAGTCATTACAATTTCAATCGCCCATTTGAAGACAGGCTGTTTTGTAGTCATTTTATGTGATCAGTGGTCTTTTAGACTCACCCTTATTACATAAGATCTATTGACCACACTTTTGAGCATGATAACGCTACTGGATTCATTATAGTATAACTAGGCTCTCTTTTTTCTTTAGTTTGAGTGCCATGTAATACATTTTTCTCTTTTATTTCTTCTTTCCAGCTGCAGATATAGAGAGCAGCAGATTTACTGTACCTGTTTACACAAAACATTCCCAGTTGGTTGAAGTTTGTTTTGGAATGCTCCTAACTATGGTTTGACTTTTATCTCTGCTTTGCATCTTACTGTTTTCCATTATTTAATATGAAAGTAGGATACAAAATTCTTTCTCAAGTTTTTTGAACATATATGGGCATGAAGCTTCGCTCATGCCTTTTGTAAATACTCTTAAAAAATGTTTTTCATAAAAGTTTGTGCAATTGAGTAATCACGTACTTTTTCTTAAAATTGGATCTACACAATACATTAAGACCATGATACATAGGCTTGTAGCCCTTTTGTTGTGGAATTTACTATTGTGGTAATTAGTAATGCAAAATCTATGATGTCATTCTCTAGAATGGTATTTAAGGGATCAGGCCAGATCAGGTACCCGGCCCCGATGAAGCAAAGTGGCAAGGCACCTGTGTAATGGTAGCAATCCCACCCTGTTTGGAAATTACTGTTTTGGTGCACTTTGTGAGACTGGTTTTTGAATTGATTTTTCAGCATTTATGCTTTGTCATGTATGTCTATTCTAAAGTAGCAACCTTAACATACCTACTGTGGGAGTGCTATCAATTCTTTGTTTTTCTGTTGTTCAGCCTTGGATCAGCAAACCCATGCCGAGCACCTTGCCCAGCACCGGAGATCACAGTAAATTTTGGGGAAAGGTTTCAGCACTATTGGATTTCTGGTAAAAAAAGGTGTATATCAAACAGAAAATGCTGTGTACACTTAGGGTGAACCAGCAAAAACAGCTTGAAGAAACCAGAAATAAACTATATTCATGTCATTCTGGTCTTACCCCACCTCCCCTTCCTTTTCTGCTGACTTTATATCAAGGCAAGATCCTGAAAATCTTGAATTCTTAACCTTTCTCAAATTCATTTCTTCAATAATAAGATTTAACAATTCATTCGGTTATTCACATGTTCAACAAGTGACATCTTCTATTCCAAGTTCTATAGTTCCTGGAGGCGCGTCTCCCTTTACTCCTCCCTCTGTCACAAGCACCACAGTCCAGAGCACCACTCCCAGCAGTAGAGGCATAATTCCTCCAGTAGATGACACTTACAATAACTTTCACTTTCATATCACCAGCAAGTGCAATATGATCATATGTGACACTGAAAACACATAGCACACACAGTCAATATCAGTTAAAGACCCATCAGGGGCAATGTGATGCCCTACATTAATGTCATTTCATGTATTTTTATACTTGTGTATGTGATACATAGCTTTGTTTTATCGGGGGAGGGGGGCTATTATTATATAATTTGAAAGTCCATGAGGCCTGACTCCAGAGAGAATATAATAATTGGTATGGTGGTAAAGCAGAGATTACAGGTGATTTGAGCCTTGACGTCAGCAATGAAAAGTAACTATTACAGTAACTCAGAATGGGCCACGGCAGTCTTACTAGGTTATGTTGACTCTGTCACACACCACCAAGAGCAATCCACAGCAGATGAATGCCATCCACACCTGCCGCAAGCAAGCTACAGTAATTCATATTAATTGCTGATTGCAAGGTTTTCTTTTTCACTCTGTTATTTGTAGTTGGTTTTACTTCATTCCAGTTACTGCACTGGGAGCTGATGTGACTTGGCTTGGCTGAGCTGAATTTATGGGCCCTGATGGCCCACCTTCCTCGCCCTCACTCTAATATGCATCTCTAGATCTATGTCTCTCCTGAGCCCCAATCCCATCAATTGCTAGTCCTCACCCCTTATTGCCAAACTACTACTCTCTGATAACCCATGACCATAATGATGTGGACAATGGTGATGACAAAAGAGGTGGTGGAATACAATAACTGCAGATTTGGTAACTGGGGGTTCCCCCCTCCCCGAGCTGCACCCCCCTGGAGTTAGTATATTTAGTAAAGGAGGTGTGGGGAAAAAACCCACAAGGGGGGTGCAGGGGATGAAGCCTCTGAAGATACACATATCGCCGTATATGCAGTCGCCCACTTCAATGCACCATCATGCATCGCCATTTAATTTTTGCTATTGTGACATGGAATCCTACTCTCTATTTCTATCTCTTTATCCATGACCCTATTCTCTCACTTAACAATTGACCCCTACGAAACTCCAGCACTGTTTGCAATCCTCAGTCACTCCATTCAGCTGTTACTCCTTCCCTGAAACAGATTTCATCCCCAGGCCACAACCTATTGCTGCCATCTCAGTCCTGAACACAGTCCGGAGCCCCCCACCTAGCTACTATTTCCCAAATCCAGACCTTGACTACAGTCACCATGACATGGGTACTCATGCACAGCCAGCCTGTGCTTCCATAGAGGGGTTCTGATTCTATCAGACCTCAAGAGTGACGCTCAAGAGGACCAACATAATCAGAAGCTTGAGTTGGCAGCTCAGGTGGGTTGGGTATGTGGTTGCCTAACCAGCATTTTTTATAGTATATAGTTTTTTTTATAAAAAAAAAGTGTTTTCTCAGCACTCCTGCTGCAAGCAGGCAGTTTCACTTCAGAATTTGAACTGATTGCTGTGCATGTGACAGTGCTGTGAAAAATACCACCTACAGTATGAGTCATATCAAACTGTTCCTTCAGTGAGTTGGTGTAGCATTTTTAAATGAGTTGCATAAGTGTTGCTGGGTTAAGTACAAAGCCCTGACAACTGTTTCTTAAACATTAAAGCTCGGTTTTGCATTGCTGTATAACTGGGCTGCAGATGTATGTTAAATGAGATGCAAAAACATTTTGCAAATATTGCTGTTGAGCTGGTTAAGCATTAAAAAAGAATGCAATATAAGTTCCCAATGCATTGCCAACTGCAAAAAAATAATACTAAACCAACTCATTGGTGGAACAGTTTAATGCAGCTTATACTGTACCATGAAGGTTTCCAATCAGCTGTAACCCTTTTGTACCACAGAATGGTGCAACCACATTCCATGACCTTTGAATTGTGGTCCAACAAGGTTTCAGCTGGCATGGAAATCCATGCAGAATGAACCCTCAGTATACACTGTATGATTTTACTGGATGACTGAACAAATGCTTTGAGGTCCCTGTATTTGCAGATATTAGTTTGAGTCCAGTTTTGTACTTCAACATTTTGACTTATTAGTACAAGAGTTGCAAAGCTCATTTATAAAGCACTACTTGCTCCCTGGCAGAAAACATGAATCCACTTAACCCCATTGACTTGTTGCCATATTTAATCCTGAAATTAATATTTAGTGAGGCATAAGCAGGTTGCTTGGCATCTTTCTTAGCTACTGGTTGGATAACTACTTCCTGATATGTATATAAAATGTTCTGACTTGGTTTGAAGTAATAAATTATTCAGAGCACTGGTTTAACAAATTGATGCACATTCATTAAAATAAGAGGTGCCAAACAGGACTACTGGAGGCTCCAATATAAAACCAATCAATTATCTCACTGCTACACAGTTCTAAATATGACCGTTATGGATTGTTTATAGGTTTCAGAAGCTACATACATATTGGAATGGATCTTGTAAAGAGACGGACTCATTGATTTTTATAGTAGGTATCCCTAGCCAGGAGCTTCCAGAGATAATTGCATAATAAGCTACATTAACCCTTTGTCATCTCAAACTAGCTTCTTCTCTAAAGTGCATGCCACTGTAATTACAACAATTAGGGTGATAAGGGTAAAGGCTGACTTTCACATTAATAATGCATTCTAGACCCAATAATTAGACTGTGTTTAAGATGCAGTATGTTGCATCCATTAACTAATCTTACTATAAGATAAAAATGCAGTAATGAGCATACAATAAGAGTATGTTATAGTTTCCACTTGTAAAAGTATTTTCCATTCAAGCAGATGCCCCTTCTTTAATGGAACTGATAAATGTGTATTTTAAATGAATACTTTCAAAACTCAATAAGATGGTATTGAGCATTAACGTGGTCTTGACTGGTTTTAGACCTGATGGCAATCAAAAATACTTGTGGTGCCCACTTCAGTGCTCCCACTGCCCCCTCTTCTCCCTTCTGCCCCAACCCACATCCAAAAAGTGGTACAAATTACGTGACTACAAGGGTGACAACAAGGATTTTAGTTTTTGTTTTGACAGAGTTTGCATTCCAAGTTGATCTCTGCTTATACTTTTTACTTTAGTGTCCCCATTCTGTGCAGATGCCCCAACTGGCTGCTTGATTCACTTGTGCCTAACATCACCTCTGACTGTGGTAAATGTTAGTCAAAGTACCAGTGTTACTGGGCAGTGCCATGGTTTGAATGATATTATATCCACACACACATACACACACTCACACTTCCACAAATACTTGCATACACAAACACACACACACACCTCACAAAGACATGCACTACAACTTGTAGTGGTGGTACTTTGTACCACAGGGGCTTTAACAGTGTTGCAATAGTAGTGGTGTCTCCTACTCCTAGAGAGCTTTCTTGATATTGCCACAAGCAACAATGGCTCCAAGTCACAGATGCTGGATTTATCAATGTTGCCACCAACTGAGGTGACTCCTCTGTCTGACAGTCACCAAAAATACCCCCTTCCCCTGAAGATATACAACCTGGTGACAGCTGTCAATGCAGTTTCTGTGTTGGTAAATCAATGTACCCACAGAAAGTTTCATGGCAGCACTAGTAATGGAGACATAGGGCATGATTCTCAAAAGTTGATGTAGGCTTGTGGAAAGTCTTGCATCTAACCCAGCACTGCACCAATCACTTTGTTGCAGCTTTAACCCCATTCTCAAAGGTTGCATGCTTTTGCGACCCTTTACCCTTTCTATGGCAGCTTGCACCACATAATTGGTGCAAACTGCGTGAAAAGGTCTCTTAAGTGGCACAAAACTAGACCAGCAAAAGCTGGTCTAACTCATGGCATATTGGCACACAGGAATGAGAATCACGACTGCCACTCAGAAAAGGCTGCAAGCCCTATGCACTGTGCATTCAGTGCAACCGGAGCTTACAGGAAGCCAATATGTTTGAGAATTTCACCCATAGAGTCTGAGCAGCATGGTAAGCAGATGAGATTTAAATGAAGACATTCCTGTCAGGGACTCCTTGGTGTATGTTAGCCATGTGTGTTGATGCCCTGCTAAGCAACTGTATAGGAAAAAGTTCCAACCAGTACTACAGTCTACTAGCTGTGCAACTACATAGGCAGCACATCTGATGCATGGCTGACTCACACAAAAGGTAAAGTAAAATTCAACAAAATTAACATCAAGTACTGAAAGTACTGGCAGACCCCAAAATAATTGAATAGTGTTACATAAATAACATTTTTCTGCCTTGTTTTATAATATCATATAAGTAAATGGGGTGCTTGTGGTATTTCTTAGTGAATCAAGAGTGCAGCTCTTGACTTCCTAGGGTTCAATAATCAAGAAACAAAACTAATTGGTTCTGGAACCCTAAGAAGTTATAGTGGGATCAGTGGGAAACTCTTAGTATTTCTTTTTTTTTTTCACTCAAATTCAGTTTCAAAGAGAAGGATAATCACTTTGGAATGAACAGCAAAATAAGAATGTGGTTAGATAACTGATATTGTACACCTGTGGCATGTTGCATAAAGGTGGTAAGACTAGTTTTTAGTCTTGTTTTCGACTTAAAATGTATACTTAGTCTTAAATTGTTTAAGTCAGTTGCAAAAAAAAAAAGGCTTCAGAATTTTTGATCTTATTGTCTGACTTATCTAAAAGCCTGCTTGCTACCAGGCTTATTAATTGGCTTAGGACTAAGTTCCCATAGAAACTAAACTGATCATATTTTGAACTCAGGGAAACAGTGTGTGAAAATGGCAGGACACATGATTATTGTTCTTGATTATTTGAATGAATCATCTCTTCATAGAGAAAGAGTGTTTCATGATCGTTCAAATCCACTGGAAAACCTGTCCAATATAGAAGTGTTTGAAAGAATGAGGTTCAGAAAGGAACATGTGTTGGATGTGGTGGACTTGGTGAAAGAAGATATAGAGCCACCTACACGCCGGAATCACAGTATACCAGCATTGCTGCAGGTATGTCTGGCTCTTAGATTTTATGCCACTGGATCATTTCTAAACACTGTGGGTGACTTCGTAGGAATCCACAAGTCTACTGCGAGCAGAATAGTTAGAAGAGTTTCATTAGCACTGCAAAGAAAGATAAACAAATTTGTTAAATTCCCACAAGATCCTGCCATGGTACGTCACACAAAGACTAAGTTTTTTGACATTGCCGGGTTTCCTAACGTGATTGGAGCAGTAGATGGAACTCATATCAGAATTCAAGCTCCTGCAATTCAAGAGAGTATATATGTTAACAGAAAAGGATACCACTCTGTTAACATACAAGTGGTTTGTGATGCAGATTTGCTGTTTACCAACATTGTCGCAAAGTGGCCCAGTAGCACACATGATTCTCACATTCTGCAAAATAGTGAAGTCTGGGAAGGGTTTGAGAGAGGACATGCTAAGGGATTTCTCCTTGGAGACAGTGGCTATCCATTGAAGTCATGGCTGCTCACGGCATATTTAAATCCAAGAATTTCAGCTGAAGAGTGTTACAACATATCTCAGATAAAGACAAGGAACACGATTGAACGATGCATAGGGGTCTGGAAGTGAAGGTTTCATTGCCTGCATGGTGAAGTAAGAATGAGGCCCGATCGTGTATGTTCCATCATTTGTGCAACAGCTGTACTGCACAACATTGCAAGGTAACTGAGAATGGATAGGTTTAGAAGTAGGTGTAATAGACCAGACTGGTGTGGAAGATAGCCAGATTCACGATTTGGTTGTGTGGTCTGCTAATGAGGTGCATTTGAATGAGGAATATACTTCAGCAGTTGGTTTATTCTATGCTGGTTTGCTGACGCAGTGGTGGAACCATTGCCTGCAGCACCTGTGACCTGTTTTGGGAACAGATTTAGATTGGAGGGCCGCTGGGGGTGGGGGGGCTCGAGTGGCCAGAGTCTGCTCTCCTCCTTCTCTAGGGGGGAGTTGCTCATACTGCTGCTCTACCACCACCTGGGTGACAACAAGTGGAGGAGCAATGGGGAAAAAAAATAGAAGGGAGGGATGACAGCCAAGAGCTGGAGCATCTGCCTCCCTAACAGCGTGCCTTTCTATTTTAAAAATTAAAAACACCCTCTTTGTACTGAACTGGCAGCATCTGAACACCTTGTGCACAGCTTAACACTGTCACGATCAGGCACTCCATTAATCTGTTTTCTCTTTCTATTCAACAACATTCCCCTTGCACAGCTTGTTTCCAATGAAAGCACTTCACAAAAATAAATAAATTCCATCAATGGTGTCTAAAGATAAAACAAACAATGAGACACATTAATGTGTGTGCGTGTCTTGTGGAAACACCACAGTAACAAACATATCGCTGCCCTCTACTGCCAGTCGCAAAGGGAGTACTTTACCACAAAATTACAAACAATTGATATGCAGTCATTTTAAATAGAATTAATTTATTTTTTATCCTAATCCTATAACAAAATTTCACTCTACCCATTTTCTAAGTGCAATTATACAATGGGCTACAAAACAGAATGTAAATTCTGTATCCTGATTGGCTGACTCACACCCATCTCCCATTGTAAAATCTACAATCACCCCACGGGAAGAGGTGCCAGCCACTGATCAACCGCATCAGGATGTCCCTGGAAATCACTCCAACAGTCACCAACACAGCACTCGGAAAGATGGCGAAAATCCCTGCTTGATAGCAACCGGCAAATCGAGTTACTACAATAGGAAACCGCATACCTCACATGAAATTGAAACTGCGGCTTTCTCCCATTTTCATTGATATTTATTTCATACTGTCTTCTGTGCCTCACGCACAATTTTTAACATTTACCAGTCCCTCAAAAACACACTGCAGCCGCCAATGTTAACTCAGTACTGCGCATGCACAGTAGCAGCGCGGCTCCAGCAACCAGAAGAGTATTTTTTCCCAGTAGAACAATAAACACAGCAATATATAGCTTAAAATGAATAAAAAAAAGATTTACTAATTTTTCTATGTGCCAAAAATAGGAGGACATTGTATAATTGCAATATTCCACTCGAGGATGTTGGTGATGCCAGGATTTACCCACGCCTGCTGTGCTGTTGGTCACTCGGCTGCGCCTCGTGACCGAACAACACCACAGGGCGTGGGTAAATCCTGGCATCACCAACACCCTCTCATGGTATATTTCTTAATAATACCCTCCAGGGTGGGCAGTATGGGCAATACTGGACTTTCCAGTGGCTATAAGGCCCTCCGCCACATTACGACCCTGGGTGGTCTGGTATTGGCCAATACCGCCCACCCTGGCAGGTATTATTGCTTGCGTAATGCTGTTCTTAACACCAACCTTTACTTTAGTTCTGAGTAATAATGAAATGTACCTGTCAGACTTGTGCGTTATCTGGTCAGACTTGTGCGTTATCTGGTCACTGTCCTTGACATGCATGTGGTAAGTTTCTGTGTTGTCACATCATCATCCATATTTTCAAAGTATGCAGTGTTGTCTTTCATCTGTAAGTTAATGACATTTCATGGTAAGTGCTAATGGTTTCAAAAATTTTGACTCAATGTTTAGCATTAGTGCAATTGAGCAATAAGTGCAATTGAGCAATAAGGCATGACCAAGGGTTATGTTAATGGTGTGCTAATCAGTTTCTAGGGGTGTACTGTGGCACAAGGTGTGGCTGAGTGCCACATGCCCCTAAAGGATGATTAACTGACCATTAACACAATCCATGGGAGTTCCTTATTGCTATTATAATAAAATATTTATTTATTTAGTTTTTGTTAACCGGGTAGGTGCACTACCCAGCAAGTGACTATTTTCAGGCATGACCCGGGAGGTACAGGTACAATACAATAGTATAGTGCAAATAAGACAGATACATGATAAGGTGCATTGAAGTAATTAGACATTGTTACAAGTAGGCAGGGGAGAACAGCGGGTACTGGTGCTGGGATAGACTTCAGAGTAGAGGAGAAAAAAGGGGGGACATGATAAGGGAGAGGGTCAAGGATAGGTAGGGTAAGTGCACAGCTAAGTTCAGCAGGAGGTGGCAGGGCTAGAGACCGGGGTCAGGGTAGCCTTACCAGATAATAGAGCTGATGGGGCAAAGGATGGAACCTGCAGCATCAGCGACTGTTAGCAGGAAAAGTGTCTGGGCTGATGGTTCTCAAGGCCAGGCGAGGGGGCGAGCTTCGGTCGGGTGGGAGGAGAAAAAGTTTTCAAATGGCGTTAAACCTTGTTCAGCATATGACTAAGCTCCACTCGTGTGTTAATAAAAGATTAACCTAAGGTTGTTAGAATGTGTTCGGCCAATCAGAAAGCTCCATTTCTCAGACACTTTTTATAATGAGTGATCTCCCCCCCATCATACTCAAATTCCCGATCTCATAATGCTTTAACTTAACTGACCCCATTTTCTTTGCCTAATGATTTTTACTGTACTGTCTTCTGTGGTCCATTATGTGTTATCACAATCTGTGTCCTGGGATGTTCCCATATTGTCACTCTACCTGGTGATGTTCTTGTGTTATGAATTTCCATGTGTTTGCCTTTGCGGTGCATGCAGTCTCCTCCTTCTAATGCTGGCCTGCTTCTCAGCACATTGATTTTTTCTTCGTGTGATGATGTGTGCAGCCTGGAAGAGAAGAGATAGAGAGAGAGACCAAAGCCATTGTGTGTATTAACTTTGTTTAACCCCTATAGTCCCCACTTCCCTTAAACAAGACGTCAGGCAAACTTGAAAATTGTTTTAGTAACTAATTTCCGTTAACATGTATCTGAATTCATTATTAACCAGTTGTCGATTTAGTGTCATGTTTACAGTGGATATATCATACTTCATGCAAAACTGTTTAATGTTCCTAGTTCAACTGCCACTCACTGCATAACCTATGCTCATCACTTCCCCCTCCAACCAATCTAACCCATCAATCCACTCTTTAGAAACCAGTATACCTCATTTTGCCCTTATCCCATTCCCCTATATCCACACACACACATACACGCACACACACACTTTAGATCCCGTACATTCAGGTCTCGAAAATAAAAAGAGATTCCTTATCTGACAATCATTCCCAAAGTCTTCTTCAACTGGTCATATTGCTGTAGTTTGGTCTGGGTGCTTCCACATATGTCTCAGTGGGTAGTAACTCTGAACAAACTAGTCTGGGGCGTTCCACATCTTGGTCATTGCTTGTTTGCTGGGTTGACCTGCTTGAATGATAGGTGATCATTATTTTCTTTTATAATTAACAGTAATTTCCATATAGAAACAAATATGTTACTATTTGTAAATCTGCCATATACTGTAAGTAATCATTAGCATATACCTATGTTTTGATTTCTGAACAGGATTAATAATGTTCCTGATCCAGACGAAGCATTGGTTGACTATTCACAGTCTGTGCTCAAAATAATTGCTCATGAAATGGAGGAATCAGCAGCCACTTGCACTGTTGTAACAAACCGTGTGTTTGCAATGGTATATTCAGCAGTTCTTGATGTGTATTGCTTGTTCCTGCCTATTATGTTGTTTTATATTTGTGTACAATGGAGTAATACAGCATGTGTTAATAATACATATGTAAACAATAAGGCATGACCAAGGGTTATGTTAATGGTCTGTTAATCACCTTCTAGGAGTGTACTGTGGCACGAGGTGTAGCCGAGTGCCACATGCCCCTAAAGGATGATTAACTGACCATTAGCATAATCCCTGGGAGTGTCTTATTGCTATTATAATAAAAATGTGTTTAAACAGTGTTAAACCTTGTTCAACATATGGTTAAGCTCTACATGTATGTTAATAAAAGATTAACATGAGGCTGTTAGAATGTATGCAGCCAATCAGAAAGCTCCATTTCTCAGATCCTTTTTATAATACTGCATAACATAGAGAATAGTGCATGGGCAATCATGCTGAACCAGCCCATTGTAGCTCACATGGGTTCTGATGACCTCAGAACTCGAGAGTGAATAGTGAGGTGCGAGTAATCAGAAACCCAAGGTGGTACAATAGGCTGGTTGCACATGAGGCTGCCCATGCACTGTGTTTTATAATGTGTAGTCTACATTTTCAATTATGGTTTTAATTTTTAAAATACAAAATAAAAGTTTGTCGTCCCTTCATTATCTTCAAGTTAGAGCATGCTTGCTGGGTGGCATGCATGGTTGCTAGGGCACAGACACGTCATTTTTAATGAGCAGCCTTCTATTGTCTGTAATTTTGGTGTGGGAGGGATTTAAAATTAAAAAACAGCAGTCATAATTCTCACTAAGTGAGATGGTGTTGGTTTGGGGACCGTTCACTTATTGTTTTCTTTTTTTTAAAGTACAAAATATCTGGATGATTCTGCATAGAAAATCACACAACACCAGCTGGAGAACACAACAGGGAACAGAAATGTTAACATAGCTAGTGCAGCATAACAGCAGAGATGCAGTAGGGATGGCTGGGGGGATATGGGGATGTATATGGACAGGTAGCATCAGCAGACAACAGGAAGTTGTGATCCCTCTGTACAGAATGCTGGTGACACCCCATCTGGAGTATTATGTTGCTATGTCAGGCACATAATTAAATAATATATTTAGGCACTTTCTCAGTTTCTCAGTACAGTAAGAAAAACAGTTTGGAGAGTTTATGGTTTATGTAAACATTATACAATAGGGTATGAAAATCATGTATCGTGAGATAAAACCTTTACAGTGGGTATAATTGATGATTTATCACGGTCATGTGATGTATTATGATCATTGAGGTTACAATGATTTCATAATCCATTGAGTAATTCTTTAGTACCCCACACACTGTTGTGCTTTATTGTGTACATCAACCTTTATTATCCAAAATACAGTTGTTATTTCTCAAATACATACAATTGAAATCGTTTTGATGATATAGTCTGCCATGCTGTGTCTAACACTGTGAAATGTGTTATCTTCTCAACAGGTGGAGTAGACCCTCAATCAACTTTGATTTTACTCTGTCTACGATTATAATTGCATCAACCTCAGAATTATGTTATTGTATGTTTATACAGTCTATTCATCTATATTTGACATATCTAATAAAACATTGTTATTTGGTCTGCATTTCTTCTGATGTATTCTTTTTTTTGAGAGTAAATGACAATATGTGCATGTGTCTCTACTACCATACCATTGTTTTCCTGCATTGTCTTTGTTATCAACTTTATGAAATCAAAGAGAGCCGCGCCATGGATGTTTGTCCCCTCTTCCCCCGGAGAAGGAGAGCAGTGCAGATGATGCTCCATCAATCTCCCCACGGCAGGACATCCAGAGACACAGATCCATTCCTGATCCCAGGTCGCCGGCGTCACAAGTGGGAAATCCAACCACTGTACTGACAGTTCAGTTTGGGTCATTTTCTAAGTAAGCAATAATACCCTCCAGGGTGGGTATTATTAGGAAATACCGGACCTTCCAGGGGCTATAAAGCCATCAGCCTGCGGCATCGGTCCTCAATACGTCCCTGGGTGGTCCGGTATTTCCCAATAAAGCCCACCCTGGAGGGTATTATTGCTTACATTTTGGAATAGTTGTAGCCTGAAATTATTCAAACAACACAAAAAGAAAAATTAAAAACTTACATGTGCTTTCTCTCAGTTTATCGAGAATAGAGTCTAGGTGCAGTACTCCTCAATAACGAAGCTAATAAATAAATCATAATAAAACCATCAGATTGACATAGCCTGATTTTTGTAACTCATTTACTTATCACCAAACTGCAATGACAGTAACACAGGTAAATGCTGACTTTCCAGCCAGCACTCTTGTCTGCACAAGGGAAAATAGATGCAACTGTATCTATCATATTGCCCAATTACTTCCCACCACAGAGTGTGTCATCATTTGCATGTTACTGTGTGATCTTATTAATTATTTTGCATAATGTATGCTAAATAACCAGAAAGGAAATTCCAAACTGTAAGGAAATCTAACCTGATATAGAATAGTGAGTCACAAAGAAACATATTATTTAACTAATTTGTAAATTAAATAATTTATTTGGTATATACTGAACTGTGAGACAGTAAGATTCTAGAATGAAAGAACTACCATATATAAGTCATTGAGAAGTACTCTAAAAATTCAATAAGATATTTCTTAATGTGGTAGTACTGATTACTTGCATTTCTTTTTGATTTGTCACATTTCAGAAAGTTACTAAAAAGATACATTACAGAACTTCACAAATGTGTGAAATATTAAAAATAGTTAAATATGAAGGAGAACCTAAGCAATTTATGGCGTGAATACATATATAGAACACCAAAATTAAAACCAGTAAACAGGTATTAAGATATTACACAGTCCGTGACAGTATTTCCCTGGTACTTAATCCAAATTAAATCAGATTTTATTAAAAAGCTTATTTTAATAATTAATACATGTTCTACTTCATCATCTTATCAGCTTTAAGTTGTATCAAATCAGTCTCACATTTCAGTTTCTTGATTTCTAATTTTAATTTTTCATTTTCCAACAAAAGGTTCTCCTTCTGAAGGCGCAATATTTCAGTGTACAAATCTGGTGAATGATGTCTCTTATGACTCTTCACTGGAATTGTTGCTGTTGACTCTGTTCCAGGACCTAGATCAAATGAAATCTTTTTTAAATCAAAACAGCTAACCTACATTTAAGCAACATAGATTCATTTTTTATCAAACATACATAGCTAGTTTGATGACCTAATTGGCATGGTTTACTCGTTGTATTGATTTTCGGATCCCCCTTACCCGTCACACACTTGACCAATATTTGGTACATACTGAACTTGACTGATATACTTACCAATTCTGTGGTCAGATGTTGTTTTCCATGCCCTAACAGAAGGCTACTGGAATCACCCTACTCAGATTAGTTACCTTTGATTTGGAAACAGATGACATCAATAGCATATTTTTGTAATGTAAGTGTGCTGCAGATGTTTATGCAAGTTCAACTTAAAAAAAAGAACTCACAGCTTGTTAGGATAGAGGGAAAACATGTACGTGGTAGCATTCCATCATACACTACAAAGCAGCATGGGTCATTGGGGCTATATCCACACCTTGAGTGGTGTGTCAATGTGGTGCAGTTCAAGTTCTGAGTGCCCCATTACTGAGCGTATCCATGGCATCCCGTTGCCCACTCTGCTTAGTCATTGGACAAAAGATCCTAGACACATTGTATATGTAATCTGACAGTCTCTTCCTATAACAGTGTTTTCAGTTCCTTAAATATTTTAGTCCACAAAACACTCTTTAAATTCCCAACCATTTAGTGCTGTGACACATACTCCTTCACCAACTCGAGCGTAGCCCCACTCCCCCCCCAATTCATTATTAAACTGAGCTAGTAAAATGCAGTGACCACCGGACTCATGACATTTTACATAAATGTTATATGTTTAAAACATGAAAGGTACACTGGCCCATTTTCTAAGCTCAATAATACCATCCAGGGTGTGCGTTATTGGGCAATACTGGACCTTCCTTCTGCGTCGGGCCTCATTACATCCCTGGGAGGTGTGATATTGCCCAATACTGCCCACCCTGTCAGGTATTATTGCTTGCATACCATGTACCCCACCTGATATTGTTACATACAGTTATAACTGATAAGGTTATTGTTTCAAACATAGGTTGCTTTACAAATGACATCATACTCACCATATAATGAATCATGTGAATCCTTTACACTTCCATTTGCAATATGGCACCCAATATTCCCTTCACCATCCTTGTACTCATTATGTGAGTGACTGTCATGGCCCTCATTGTGATATATATGTATTGTACATATTGTAGATGTTAGTTTAACTTTCTCTTGCCAAGCTTTAACATGTGAATTCTCTGTATATTATTGTATTATAAATAACATTTTCTTGTTTCTGTATGTATAACTGTCTCATAAGTATGTGATGTAATTGCTGTGCACCAACTCGAACCTTGACCTTATCAGGTCCATCTTGTAAATGAGCCTTGCTCAATGATGATCGCCTGAATAAATAAAGGTTTGATTGATTGATTGATTGTTGGGGACCTCTTGCTGATCTATATTAAAATTAAAGATGTCGGAGAATGAAACAAATTACTTTACTTAAATGAATACAACATTTGGGGAGGGAGGAAGGGAATGTATGACAGTGTTATACCCACAGAGTACATATGTGTGTGTGTGTGTGTGTGTGGCAAACTAACAGATGTGTATAAAAAAAACATAATTACTTACCAGAAACAATTAATTGGATCTCCTCAATTTGTGGTTGGCTTACCTCTGGAATCTTTAGATGTGTAAAACTATCTGAAAGAAAATTAAAAAAAAAATGTTATTACAGAGTTACATACATCTTTCTCTAATAAATTATGTACTTGTGCAACAGCAGATACTGTATTTAGCAACCTCTCAAACTGTTCACAGCGTGGTTATTAACCAAAGACCATTCATTATCCTCTATGTTAATCGCGAGTATAAATTTTATAAGAAAGGTATACTGTTACACTAAACGCAGAACAGCTTCAACTTGATTGTCTGTACAGAAAATGATAATCATACAGTAATCCTTTATTACTTATACAATGAGTAACATATTTCTGGTAATCTGATATGTTGTTAGGCCGATAGTAAATTATAACACCATACCAGATTTTAACAGTATAACCAAGTACATCTGCTGGATGAACTATCATGCCTGTGATCAGAGCACAGTGTGGAGAGGAATGAAGATGGTAAAACAGCTGAGCAACCTATCTTATGAAGGAGATAGAGATAGATGAACATGTACTCCCTATATCAGAGGAGAGAGAAGGGGGGTCATAACCGAGACATACTAATAATTTAAGGGTATAAATCGGGTGGTAATTGAAAGTACCTTCCAGCTGAAAGCTGATAAAGGACTGAATGGGCATGGCCTACAGGTGGAAGGGTAGTAGTTCAGGGGTAACATAGGAAAATACTTTTTTTCACAGAAAGGATGGTGGATAGGTGGAACTGGATCCAGAGAAGATGCCCGGTAGAGAGAGTTACTGTATCAAATACCACTGCATTTCTGAGGAACTCACCATTCATAATGCTAGTGAAGATCTCAGATAGGCTGCTTGAGCAGGCTGCAACATTTGCTTGACAATCAACTGTGTCTGAAAAGACAAACAAAAACAAAACATCTATAAGCATCGTATACATATACAATGTAGTAGTAGTAATACACATTTAAGAAGGAGATCAGGAAGCGTTTCTTAATTCTGTATAACAACAAGCCATTGTACAGGAGCAATAATGCCCTCCAGGGTGTGTGTCATGGTAGGATAACGTAATGCCTTACATATTGGATGCAGTCATGCCTACCCACCTGAGGCGTGAGGTTATCCCAACATGACCCACGCCATGTCCGGCATTACTGCTTACTTGCACCCAGTATTAACACTTTTCTTTGTTACCAAGTTAATTCTGCAGTCTCCCATCCCATATTATTCAATGTCAAATGGCTGAATCTGGTTAGGTAAGGTAAATGAAGAGGATAATACTCTCCTCAAGCAGCAAGCATTGCATACACAATTTATTGTCATTTATTTTTTTATTAATTTTTATTTATTTATCAAGTATAGCATTACAAACACCTTTGAGCCGAGGCTATTTTACAAAGGTTCCACATCAGAGAAATACAAAATTATGGGGAACATCAAGACAGACATTACAACAATGTGGGTATTGCAAACAGATTACAGATTAATACAGTTCAGTGGGTAGCACTGTAAGCAAGGCAGCCATCAGTATTTGTCAGATAAAACAGACAAGAGATAAGAAGTGCCGGAGTCATAGGGAGAGGGAAGGGATCACTTCACACAACCTAAGAGAACAGACACCACAGGAAGTTTGCTGGAATGATGACTCCGGATACCTGTGCACAGCCATGCAGGACCCACCCTGAAAGGTAAATACTTGGTAGGTGGTTTTTATTAGCATCACCCATGACAGTGTGTGGTGCACTGGTTATCATAGCCCAGGTTGCCACTGATGCCCCCCCATACAGACTACTTCAAAAATGTCTCGTCTGACAGTTTTCAAGGGCACAAATGAAACATGGTTGCTTCAGCCTGATGTGGTTTAATATAGTTGTCTTTGTCCCCTGGGGGGGATTGCTGGGTCACAGGTCAGGGTGCTAAATAAGGAGGAGGGACCACAGAACATCTTGTTGAACCACTGTCTTTTCCTCAGTTTGAGCCTTTGCTATTCTGACTTCCCTCCCCGCTTCACTTAACTGGTACAGCTCTCTGTCCTGCTCCTTCTGTGTTTCCTTATACTTCAGGAATGCTATCTTTTTCTTCCTGACGTTCACAGCCACCTCTTTTAAGAATCATAGTGGCTTTTTCTTTCGTTTTGATTTATTTGCTTCACACAAAGGCTTGTTGCCTCTGTGATGGCAGTTTTAATGATTCCCCATTGTTGCTCCACACCTCCTTCTAGCCTGTTTGCTAGTGCTTTTCTGAGGCACACTCCCATCTTGCCAAAGTCATCCCTCCTAAAGTCCAGCACCCTCACTTTTGTATAGCTTGACTCTGTAGCTGAGGTTAACGTGAACCACACTGTTTGATGGTCACTTGTTTCCAGATAGCAACCTACTTCTAGATCCCAGATCCTATCACTGCCCCCGTTTGAGAGTACGAGGTCTAAGATTGCTCCCTCATGAGTGAAACTAGCTGTCTGAGGCCTGCCACCTGTAGGGCATCAAGAATGGCCCTGCTCTTTAATGTGGCTGCAGCAAATGTGCTCCAGTTAACATCTGGCATATTCAGGTCTCCCATCAACAGTATCTCCCCTTTCTCTGCCATTCTAAGAATGCCTTCTATCTTCGGTCGATAGTGAGAATCAAGTCAAGATAGTGGTGATACCACCCTCCCTTTTCAGAGACGTGACATCTTTAATTTCCACCTGGACAATCTCTAGAAATGGGAATAAGTGAACCTCAATTCAGTGTCTCTTTGGAAGACTGAAACTGTCAACAGTGCATCATCCAACCACTCCTCATCCCCACAATAACACACCAGTCACTGTTGAGTCTCAGCTTTTTTTTTTCTCTCTCTCTCTCTCTAAAAATGACTTTACTTTTGCTCCTTGGGTATCAGCTACAGGATATACCCCACATTGTTTTGCTGGGACTCCGCAAGAACCCCCAACTTCATGCACTGCTTGCTGTTCATGGGTTTATTCTGCTTTGTCGTGGTTCCCCTTGGCGAAAGCATGCTTGCAATGACCTCGGCACACAGCTGGGCGCAATCCATCACAGGGGTGTTCAAATCAAAACTTTTATTATTTGTCCAGCCATGACTACAGCTTAATTTTCACTTGCCCCTATTAATTACAATGACGTTAGCTCTATTTTGGTACTTGCCATTCAATGAAATTTATTTGCTCTGGACAGAGGGCAATGGGTTTGCACACCCCTGCTCCAGCACCCAACATGCAGATGTCCACCACCTCCACCAATCCCACTGCGGCACTGATCCCTGGATAACCTACCCCTAGATGTCACTGGGGGTCAGTATGTTGCCAGATTCACTCCCTCCACAGAGAAGCCAAACAGTCCATCAGACACTCAGCCTTCTAAAAAGTATTAAAAAAAAAAAACACTAGACACTCTGCCTTCTTTCCCCTGGCTGGCCCTCCTGACAGCCCTGGGTTTGCTCCCGAATGCAAGTCGTCAGTGTCTCAAGTGGTAGCACTACTGCTCCACCAGCAGACCAGCGTTGATAATGTCCCTACAGTGGACCTTCTGCTTCCAACATGAACTGCACTGGCCACAACCGAACTAGAAATCTACTGAAATTATAAGGCATGTATTTACCTTTTAAAAAAATCCCGGGCTAAATTTCACAGAAGAAAGCAGTAAAAATTGCAGTTGCAAAGAAAAAAAAAAAAAAAAGTATGTGTGTTTTGTAACGAGAGCTTGGGGGGGGGGGACAGTACCCCAGCCAATGAGTTATGCTAGCCACAATTTGCAGCCCTTAGTTTTTTGATTTATGGAGTAACTGTTAACTCAGGAAAATCCTTGGAAATTATAATGAGGAGACACAATCACATTTCTACATACAATACATTTTATTGGGCATTTGCGTGAAAACAGTTATCGTTGTCCCATACAATGTGCCTGCTGCCTGCATATACTTGAACTCAGTTGTCCCCGGCTTATGGCATCATTCATTTCCATGGCAACAAATAGCAACAGCCTGCAAAGAGGCTTATGATTTCAAGTGCAGGCAAGCAACAGAAGCAAACAAATTAAAAGGGAGAAACACCCCAATTTTGTGCAGATTTTCTTGCTCATAAACACAGTTGTCAGCCCAACAGTCCAAAATAGGGAGCATCTTTATATTTTCCCACATTATTGAAAGGGGAAGGAAACCATGCCCGAACACTCCCCCAGGCTTTGTTTCATTTTATATCTGGACTCTCTTTTTTGGCCCGTCCACAAGCCCCCTCTTCCACCTGCATGGAGCAGACTGCACCACAGCCTGAGCTCTGTACGGGCTGGGAGTTAAAATTGCCATCTGACACTTTCTTTCCAGTCCAGTACATTGTAGCAGCTTGATTGTGTGCTTGGCCTCTCTGGGAAACCCAGTGCTTGAATGCCATTATTATGACAAAATGTAACTGGGTTTCTATATGGGGGGGGGGGGCATCCCAAAAGCATGATAAAAAGTATGACAAATTCAGTTTCACTATATTACCACACCCCCCGCTGAAAACAAATTAGGGTTTGAAAGGTCCCTCTCACAGAACCCAAACCAGATACCATAATACTGCGATATGTTCATTGACACTGTAAATCTGTTAAGGTTCTCATACCTTAAACATTTCCTTATCGATATCATGACACATCAAATCAGCCCATATTGCTCAGTGCTTACTTTTTCTGTTATTTCATCTGGGTGATCCTACTACATTCCCCCCCATGCCTACAATTTCCCAACTACAGCTGATACAAGTTGCAGGCTCAGCTGCTTAGCACATCGACTGTCTAATGACAGAGTCAGGGACAGTGGACATGGCAGTGCTTAATGCTACTGACACCGAGTACTGCTCTGCCTCCCTACAGGCACTGGGAGGGAGAGCGGTACTGGCACTATCAGCAGAGTTGATGTCACTGCACTAAAGTGGGGTACGACTCTTTCCGCTTTCATTTATATTTTTGTCTTGCCCGTATAAATGCAGGGCCTCTGGTTTGCCACAACTCTAAGAAATAGAGATAAGGAAGAGGGATACCCACTAGAGCCTACTTAGGTAGGACCAAGGTGGACAGACCGAGTTGGCTGCGGGGCTGTTTTCTACCGTCATGTTTTTATGTTACTATAAATGCAACCATGCAGATCCTTCACAGCAGGGTCTGAGAAGAAAAGATTGATTATGCCAGTGAAGGGGTCAGGGGCCACCTCACAGTTTTCATCTAAACACATTAGTTGCCTATGCCTGTATGTTTCAATGCAAGACCAGAAACTTGCACCTGCCCTACAGCCAAAATACCACTACATTTTGTATCAGCCCTGTAAAAGTTTCTTTCAACTAGCCCTGCAGGTTTATATTAGAGAAGAAATATTCTAAGTATGTCAAATGGGCCTGTGCAATGTACAGTGGGCCAAGCACATCGATCTTCCTAACCGTTAGCCCTGCTGGCTGGTACCTGGACAATTTACTTTCAACTCATAAAATGCCACTCCAATTTGTACATACGGGGTGCCCAAATGGTGGGTAGGTCATTTCCCACTTCATGGAGCCAGAAAGCACTGCCTCCACAGCACACAGACTTGAAGATGGGAACTGGGTTCATAATGTGAACCTAGATCTCGTGCACAGTAATGCAAACCGCTGTCTGCCACACACCCAGGGCAGCCAATGTACAATGACTATCAAAGTTTTCTCTGAAATATCATTAGCTCCAATAGACCATTTTCCACCATATCTTCTCAGTTTTGTTTTTTGGTTTTTAACTGCAAGGGCCACAATTAAGTAAGTTTTGTAGCCACTAGCTAGTGGGGCTAGTGACTGGGGAAATCCACCAGCCCAGCAAATATTAAACAGGCCCAAGTGGCGTTGAACACTGAACGATCCCCTCCTCCAACACTAGCTAGTACGACACAAGCAATACAGAAATCTACAAGCATTTGGGCAGTGCCTTGGCCACCGCAAGTTTCAGACCAAAGGCGGAACTGTGGAACATGTTAAGGCTAAGTGCTCAAGACAGATTAGATCACAAAAAAAAGAAACATAACAGATAAAAAGCAACTTTGTTTTTGTAACCTTTAATGTAAAGAAAACAACCTAGCTTCATACCCATATCAATTCTCCAGAGCCTGTAAATCATACCATCATTCAAGCAATTCACCAACAAAAAGAAGCCTAAAAGTTTTGTTTTTTTTGTAAAACCACAGCAAAAAACTACAGCAGGGGCAGTTCAAGGTTCCATCGATGCTGCAAGAAACAATCATGGCACTTTCTGCAGCTCTGCATGGCTTAATCCTGCAAAATAAATATATGCTCTTCACTCGTAGTCACCCCTCTTCACTGGTTTAAACAAAACTGACTAATGTCCTTTTCCAGTAAGTGCCTATAGATCATGCCAGAGCCATCCGAGGACAAAATGCACCTTAAAATATATGCGCCTAATAGGGATAGCAACAACGAGGTCAAACGTAAATCCAATTAAATAAAGGGGCACATCGCTGCGATATGCAGCTTATTACACTCAGTAATGTACAGTCATTATCTAGCCACAGTGTTTCATTCAAGATTTGCAATTCAAGTCAGCCCAAGAATAAAAAGCCACTCCCCAGTTCTCAACCTCCAAGACAACAAACAGTTTCTGACTGATACACAGTTGGTCAAATGACATTTCGGGCATGATCGACATTAACGACAGTTTTAGGAATAAAAATGTGGATCAAAGTTGTGACTTCAAGAACATGCAAACTGTCTCCCAAACGTATTTTCCTAGGCGATGCCCTGATAATATGTTGCTGGCATTTACTAAATATCTGAATCACAGCCATTTAACTAAGGAGCAAGCCAACTGCGCAGCAAACATTGCCTGCACAGCCCAGAGAGAGCTCTCTGGGATACCATTTAAAATACAGATGGGGTGGGGGTTGCCAACACAAGTTTCTCAGTCAACACAAGTAAGTGGTAGTTATATTTAGGAAATACTGCTCTTGCATTATGAGCACAGCCTTACACAGCCAGCCTCCCCCCTTGCCTTCGCTGATTAAAGTCCCACCTCTGGGCCCAGTGGCTGATCGGGGCAGCTTTCCGGCCAACGAGCCCCAAATATTGCCCAGATCAGCAAAGATTGGCCCAAGCCAAACCAAACAAAGTGCGGCCTGAGCTGGAGGTATGGGTGAAGCATCTGGCTTTCCTGCCGGTGCCAGTCGCACGTCAGGGCCCTGTTCTCCCCGGCCACCAGCTTCCCCCACACGGCCTGTGCATTCAGCACAGGGGAGCCAGGGGAAGGGTCTCTGTGACCCGTGGCTCCGGCAGCACATCCTGCCTTACCACGTTCCGCATTGTTCCTCTCCTGTTGCTGCTGTGGCTCCTGGGCGCGGCAGCCTTGACACTCGCCTCGGTCTCCTGTTGGCTGCTCTGACGGAGTTCATTTGGGGAGTTGGAAAGCTCGATTTCCTGACCTGTTGCAATCTCTGCACGTTCCATCGGCAGTACTCCCACAGGGGCAATTCTCCCCTTCCTGAAGCGACCGAGCACGGCCGCCTTTGTTTCCGTGGAGGTGTTATTTTTCTGGCTGGTTTTCTCCCTTGAAGGGGTCCTACACTTCCCGAGCATTTAGTGAAAAAGGCACAGTGGTGTGCACAAGGGACGCTAAGATAACAGCATGCAGCATTGAAGAGCAGGCATAGGTTCCCTTCTCCCTTCACCTGAATGGAGCAGGCCGCAGCCTGTGATCCATGAGGGGTGGGAGTGAAAGTAACTGCAGCAAATGCCTCACACAAAGCGGGAACACTCTTGCGTTGGTAGCAGGAACCACTAATGACTGTTGGACAGTAAATTACTTTTTATTGTGGGGACACATCGCATGTTTGCTGGCAGACAGTTCTCACAGATTCTTACATGGACACCTACCTCGGCTAATTTAGAATATTTACAAGTTTTTCTTTTTATCACTGTTAATTACTACTTGGCTATGATTCCTCCTCCATGGTTTGACTGCAACAGTTGAACTACTGTTCATGTCCATGCCACACACACACACACACACACACACACACACACACACACACACACACACACGAACACACAGCTATCATTTTACAATATTAACCTACTTTGAATGTCACTTTTGCTGACAATTGCACTTTCTTTTTCCACAGAGTTAAGGCATGTACTTCCCTGAGTTACCACACATGACTTCATACCTCCCTCAATACCATTAAAAATTGCTGACTGACTACCGTATATATCCATAACCAGTGTGGTATAATTGGACCACCTCCTGTCCTAGGTTTTTTTTGTGAAATTTCCTTTTTAGCATCTGCCAGTAGATTTTTCCATTTCTTTTTCACCTCACCCACAGTTCGCTCAACAGTGGGATTAATAGCATTTACTTTGCTTGTTACCTCAGCCCAGCATTTCTTTTTGTCAGAATTCTTTAAATTTGGACAAAGTTTACCAGTAAAAATCGTTTGTCTGAGGTAAACCTCTTCAATGAGACATAATTTCTCATCCTCAGAAAAGTTACACTTCTTAACCTTGGCTGCCATCTTGACTGTTACTGACAGCCAGATAAGACCTGTTAAGTGACTTAAGCTGGTTGCTAGGCAACGTATATTTAAGACTAGTCTTACATAAGTTAAGACAACTTCTGCTTTATGCAACTGACCTAAACACCGGACTTAGACAAGACTACTTAAAGCCAAAAAAACTTCAAAAACAGTCTAACAATTAAGACTACCTTTATGCAACTGGCTGCAGAAGAGCAGGATAATGATTACTGATAACCTTAAAGAGACACTGTCAACCCCCTTAGGTCTCAAAGTTTCCCTAGTTCAAAAAACATATTTTATGATTGCCAACATTCTGTAAAGACTGCTGATGCAGCTCATAGTTTGATTATGATTTTTTTTCTTTAAAAAAGTGAAAAACAGACTGACCATCAAACTGGTGTTACCACACAAAAACAGGTTTGTTTTCATTCCTTGATCAGCTCCAGCTGTATTTTTCCTGGACTTGGGAACACCCACACAGTCTAGCCACTCATGATGCAGTGGGAGTTTATGAGGCTATTGCATCAGGAGTGACTGCACTGTTTGGAGGTGTTTCTAATGCTCAGGAAGTATACAGTAAGAACAGATCCAGGATTGTAACAAGAAAAAGGCTTTTTATAAGCATATATTCATGCATTTCAGTTCTACTAAACAAGGAGACATACAAAACTAGCAGCAACATCAATGAATTTTAGAGAAGGTAAGCAATCATGAAATGTAAGTTTTTAACTAGAAATAATATGATGAAAAACAGGTTGACATTGTCCCTTTAATGCCCAGGTTTTATTCTGTGTCGGTGTTTTGGCCATTTTTATTAGATACACTGTCTTTTGTTTTTTGAGAAACCTAACCATTTAAATTTCTGTCACACTAGCTGAACACACAACTTCTCAGTAAACATGTACTAGAGGATGAGGCCTGCAATGTAACAGGTGGCTCTTTGACACATGTAAAATAGCACACAGTTATCAGGGAGGTATATTCATAAGGCAGAGTGTTTTGTCCAGCGAGTGCTGCCTGTATGAATATTAGTTTGGATTTGAAGTGCTAGACTTTTCTCTGGTGCAATATCTCATGTTTCATTTGTCACGATAAATGGCTATTAGTTGCTGTCCAGCTTGTTTGTATTTTTATGGGAACCTCAGTTACTTGTATTTGCAGCCCTGCCCTACACTTCTGCTGAAGTTCACTGTTAAAGATTTTTTTATTGTTTCCCAACTTTGGATTCTAAGAAAAAAGTCTTGCTTTCTGATACTACTGGAGCAATAGTTATATTACTCTTATATGGGGCAGGATTTTCAAAAGTATTAGATCTCTGCAAACCCCGGTGCACCAATGATACAGTGCATGGGGTTTGTGATGATTTAACAGGATTTTCCATCCAGTGCAGCAATTGCCGCAAGTTAGACCAACCTATTCTGATGTAACTTGCGGCAATCGTGGGGAACATTATTTTGGAGGCTGCACCAGATATTTGAAGCAAGCTGCCATAATCCATGGAAACTGTAGCAACTATACCTGAGATTGTAAAATTGGGTGCAGTTATGGTGCACCACAAAAAACTAAAGTGCCGTGGTGCAGGACTGGACACTAGCCCTGCACCATGGTTGGGAAATATTGCTCTGTGATCTTCTTTTAAACAATTTCGATTATACTTGAGAAATATTTGTAATACCAGAGATACTACCATTAAAAGTACACAATTTTTAAGCATGTTAAAGTTACATGTGTCAAATAAATGAAGAATTTCATGGATGTAAAATTTGACATAGAACTCATAATACCTGAACATGATTTGAGTGTACGTATTCATGTTTCATGTGAAATCACACCTTTGAATTTATTTTGCAAAAGTTTTTATTGTGAAGTTAGCAACAAATGAGTTTATAAACTATAGCACTAATTGTTGCCTGAGGGCCACATATTATCATATAAAATTTCTAACATAAAATGGTAATATAGTTGATTTATGCATATTATGTGTCTGATCCTAACCCCTTCACACCTGAATTAAATAGAACTCAATACAAAGTGAGCCAAAAAATGTGTGTGATTGTTATGACTTAGTCCACAATTAGTGGTGAGTGCCTTAAATGGCAATATCTATGTTGTATATTTTTATACATTCAGACTATTGGTCTCTTTTCTGGGTCATTCTAAATGAGTTTTCACTTGACTTATTACAGTGCTCATCAATAAATAATAGAAAATATACTTGTTGACATGTGCATCTAACCATAACCATTTTTTGTAAAGTTTTTTACAATACACATTTCTTATAATAGGTGCGTATCAACATAAAATGTTAAATAACTTTCACCCATGGAACTTTCAGTGACATCACTGATCAGCATTGGAGCCTGAATGAGAGATCCTTCTCTGAGTAGTTAATTATTGTACCATCGAACTTGCTAAACCATCAATAATGGCAAAAATCATATATATACAACAGAAAAGCATGAATAGCTCAAGAAAAAAGCAACAATTTGACTCAAGAAGGTGCTTCTTAGCTTTTCAAACAAGCAGCCTAAGCCCAATGCCTTCCCGATCTTCAGTGCTTATGGTTTCAGGAGATTTGGAAGAAGAAGAATCAGGATCAGATGTGGGCCCACAGATGACTCATGCAGATAGTCACAAAATACTACACATGTTGCACAAAATAGATGCTAAAGTCACAGGTATACAACAGGACTTTAAAAAGCTTGAATCCCGCACCAGTGAACTAGAAATGCATAGGGAGTCCATGCAGACAAAACAAATGGCATTCGGGTGCTCCCTCGCTTACCTCCATAAACAGGAAAGGGATCTGACACTAAGTGCTGAAGACACAGAAGTAAGGGCCCACCAAAATAATATTGGGGTTTTTGGAATACTAGAAGATGCAGAACAGGAAGACACAGTGCAATTTATGGACTGCTGGCTATGCCAAGAGCTTGAGTTGGCAGAAGATTTCCAGTTGGAGATTGAAACGGTGCATAGGGCTATTGCACCAAAGCCTAAGGTAGATGCACCCCCAAGAACAATCTTAATTAAATTCCTCAGATATTCTACAAAAGATAAGCTTTTGAGGTTAGCCTGGGAAAATAAAATCTCAACCTGGATGGGAAAAAAGTTTACGTAGATCAAGACTACCCTTCGCTGATGCTGTCTAAACATAAAAAAGTTTTGGCAGTAACAAAACAACTAAGAGATAAAGGCATCAAGGCCCAAATTCATTACCAGGCAAGACTGTGGGTCAACAATAAGGATGGGGTGAAAATCTTTGATACATTTCTGCGTGCAATATCCCACCTTGAAGCAGCAGGAATACCCTTACCAGATTTAAAGAAGGATAAAGCTGAGCAGGAAATAGAAGAGCTTCTGTAGTGTACAGCTCCAGGAAGAATGCGGTCAGGCAAAAAATGTGCTGATTATTTCCTGCCACTGCACTCTGATATTTCAAAATGGCTCCTACTGAAGAAACCCTAGTGAGAACTCTGAGGTAATATTTAATTTGTCTCTTCTGATGACTAATAGCTGAATCTGGGACTGGCAACAAGTGGCTACTAAACATTAAAACTTAATCGCAGTGTATTAGCAATTATTTACAAGTCTATAGCTTTTCTTGAGTTTGCAGTTGTGAGGTTCATTATTTTGATCTACCAGTTCATTATATTGGATACGATTTTATTTACTGGCTGGAAAGAGGAACTATATTTGAAAGAATGGTTCAGGGTCCATCCTCCTGCTGTGCCAGACCCACCAAAGGTGCACTTACTAACTGTGTCCCCCAGCCACAAGCTTCCTGAACAAGATAGAATTCCTGAAGTGAAGATGAACTTCAAGTGCCACAGGGAAGTGGGTAGAAAACAAAGTTATGTTAATTATACATAGACACTGTTTTTCGTGATGGAATAGACTGAAAAAAGTCAGCAGGTTATTTGCTATAGTTAGTAGATATAACAATTATATAAATAGGCCTTAGAGTTAATACAAGAAAACAGGCCTTAAAGCAGGGCACATTTATCAGGTGTATTTCTTGTTTTTGTTGGGCTTACTTCAATTTAAGTTGATATGTGATAAAAAATTGATTTTATAAAAGGATAAAATACTTTTAAGCATTAAAATGGAATTTTTTTGGTTGGTGCTCTGATTACTGCAAATCTCCCTACAGGTAGGGATAGAAACTAGGGAAGTATAGTCCCTTAATCTGGCATTGATCTTTATTTTAAGAAATGGGTACCTGAGATGGTAGCATGATAATACAGGTTCAAACTAGCACTGATGAGTACTGGTTATGCACATGAAGGGCCTACCTACCTATTTGCTTTATATATAGGTTCATAGGTTCATAGGTTTATTCAAGCCGAGAATAGAAATCTATCCTATAAGGCTCGCCTTCCACTTATTATTGACATACGAATTTATTTTTTCCAAAAAATAGATCAATCCCATTCTTGAATCGATTCATTGTTGTACTATTTACAATTTCCTTTGGTAGTTTATTCCAAGTTCCCACAACTCTTAAACTGTACCAGTGCTTTTGAAAATTATGTTTCCAATTTTGTTGGTACAACTGTTTGTTATGATTTCTTGAACTAGTTTTCCCAGGTTTATAAGTGACCCCCAATTCATTCATTAATTTATTGTCCTCCATACTTTTGTATAGGAAGCATATATATCCTCTTATTCTTCAATACTGTAGAGAATAAAGATTTAGGCTGACCAGTCTGTTATAATATGTTTTGTGTTCTAGACCTTTAATTTTTTTTGTAAATCTTCTCTGGACTCCCTCTATATTTAGTATGTCTTCCTTATTATATGGTGACCAAACCCTTGCACAATACTCCAAATGCGGCCTAACCAATGCAACGTACAGAGGGATCAACACATTCCTATCTCTACTCGCTATATGCTTAAATATACAATTTAAAATCTGATTAGCCTTCCTAAGTTGGTTTCTACATTGGACTCTAAACCTCAGATCTTTGGTGACTATAATTCCCAGGTCTTTTTCTTCACATACTACCATAAGTGTAGTATTATCTATTTGATAATTTGCTTCTATGTTATTTTTACCGATATGCATGACTTTACATTTAGCTTTATTTAATCCTAACTTGTTGCTAATTGTCCAATCATATATTAAATCCAATGTATATTGTAACGCTTTTATATGTTCATCTTTGTTTGTAACCACTCCCAATCTGCAATCGTCTGCAAACTTTTGCATCCATATAATATTATTGCCAATATTTAAAGATGAAATATATACATTAAACAAAATGGGACCCAACACCGATCCCTGAGGCACACCGCTGGTCACCAACGCCCAGTCAGAATATTCCCCGTTAATGACCACCCTCTGCTTTCTAGCGCGCAGCCATTCAGAGATCCATATGCATATGTTATTGGGTAGTTTTTTGTCTTCCAACACTAACAGCAATTTCTTATGTGGCACTTTATCGAAGGCCTTTGCGAAATCGAGAAACACCACATCCACAGGGTTCCCACTGTCCAATTCTTTGTTAACTCTTTCATAGAAGGATAGTAAATTTGTCTCACATGAGCTATTCTTCATAAACCCGTGCTGTATAGGATCCCTCATGTCTTGTAACTCAATATGTTCAATAAGTATATCTTTAATTATACTCTCCATGAGTTTTCCCAGAATTGATGTCAAACTTATGGGCCCGAAAGTTTTCTGGATGTGTACTAGGTCCCTTTTTTTTAATGGGTACAATATTTGCCAATTTCCAGTCATGAGGGACAGATCCAGTATTAATAGAAGTTTGAAATATATGTGTCAAAGGATATGTTAATTTGCTTGCCAATTCCTTTAGAACTCTAGGATGCAAACCATCTGGGCTGGGAGATTTATTTGGGTTAAGTCCAACTAATTGTTTGAATATGTTTTCTGGGTTTATATTTTTTGAATTCATGCTCTGATAGTTGTTTTGTGCTATATGTATCTTTATCCTTTGGATTAAAAACTGAACAGAAGTATTTATTTTGAATATTTGCCATTTGTAGGTTAGAAGCTGGAAATCCATCACCTATAGTAAATGGTCCTATACTGTTAGATGTCTTCTTCCGATTGTTAATATAAGAATAGAAAGCTTTTTTATTATCCTGTACTTTCTTAGCAAGGTTATACTCATATGTAGCTTTAGCTTTCCTAATATTAATTTTTACTTTTTTTTGGCATTCCTTATACTCTGTATATAACTTAACTGATTTGTGGGCTTTTAACTTCTTAAATAATCTGTTTTTTTTTTTAACCTTTTAATTTTTATGTTGAGCCAGGCTGGTCTTATAGCTCTATCCTTGTGGTATTTGGTTATTACAGGGATGAATTCAGCAATCAATTCTTCCAATTTATTTTTGAGAGAATCCCACATGCTTTGTAAAGATTTATTGTTAAATTCAGAAATCCAGTCCCAATAACACAACTTAATTCTCATATTATGGAAATCAGCTTTCCCCATGTTTAGTTTTAAAGTAGCTCCCATAGGTTTGTTAGTTTCAATTTCTTTTATATTAAATGCTACGATATTGTGGTCACTATCGCCTAATGGGGCTCTAACTGTCACTGTATTTACTATATCTCCCATATTAGTAAAAATCAAGTCGAGGATGCTATTGCCCCTTGTACTTTTGTGCACTAATTGGACAAGGCCCCTGTGGTCCATTATGTCAATATATTGCCTTTCAAGGGGACAGTTGCCCGTACCATTAATCCAGTTTATATCTGGTAAGTTAAAATCACCAGTTATTAAGAGTCTTGTGTTTGTGTCCAGTTTCTCAAATATATTCAGTAAAATTTTATCGTCATCACGTGACATAGATGGTGGTCTATAAAGTAGCCCCAGTATGATTTTAGGTCTGTTTATCGGTGATAATTGAACCCAAAGGAGTTCAGTTTGACCTACATCCCATTTTAATTTTTCTGAGTCAATATCATTGTGAATATAAATTGCCAATCCTCCTCCCTTTCTATACTTTCTACAATGAGAAAAAAGTTTATACCCCACAATTTCCTTGTCCCATATATATAGTGACCATTCCTGCTTAGTTAAGTTCTTATGCATGGAGACTCTCTGGTTTGGGCTATGCACCACCAGAATCACACCACTAAAGAGGGAACGGCAAGGTTATTCTCAGTGCAAATTGGAAAACCAACCAACACCACCACTGAGGAAGGTGTCTCTCTCTCTGGTGCACAGCCAGTGGACGCTACACATCCATATCACAAATGGATTGCTGTCTGCTGGAATAATCCATCCAGCAGTCAACCATGCTAGCATTATTGTTGACTAATTTAGTCCAGTTGGCAAATTAGCCCAATGTAGTTGTGCTCAGAATACTGTTGTACTTACATTTCATGTGTGTTGTTTGAACAGTTTTCTAACGTTATATATGTTTCTTTTTTCTTTTCTATTATTATTATGCTACTAATTTGCACATCTATTATGGATATTCTACTTATGGGGGAGGAAGTAATGGGAAGAGGGATCAAAAAAATAAGCAGAGGGACACAAACCTTAAATCAAAATATAAATAGCTACTCTAAATATATGTACAAGCAATGTTAAAGGAATTAACAATGTGATAAAGAGGATGAGGATTCATAGTGAACTCAACAAAACCCACTGTAACACTGCTTCTATTCAAGAGACAAAATTATCCCAGTCAAAACATGCAAACTTGTGAAGGTCTTGGGTAGGGGCAGTTTATTCTTACTCTCACCCAAAGGCAAAATTAGCAGGTGTAGCAATACTTGTCCACAAGGGCTTCCCCATTCAGGTTAATAAAGTAACAAAAGTGGGCACAGGAAGACTAGTGGGGATTTCTGGGATGTAGTCAGGTCTTTCCTTACATGTCATATCCATATATGCTTCAACCCCTCCAACAGGAGAATTCTTTAGATATCTATTCAGAGTAACTGCAGATCTTACAGAAGGGCAGATTATTATGGCAGGAGATTGGAATTGTGTAGAAAATGTGACATTAGACAACCCCCCGGACAACAATCTCAAAAAGCATGCACTTGTTTATTGAGAACACTATGCATAGAAGCCAGTATAATTGACCCATGGTGTTTCCAGAATCCTTGAAAAAAAGATTTTACATTTTACTCAGCTACCACAGATACAGTACATACTCTAGACTAGACAGGTTCTACACATAGAGGGACTGGGCACATACATTTCAAGAAGTCACTATCCATCCAGTGACATTTTCAGATCATGCCTTGGTTTCATTTAAGATATGTAGGGGTTCCTATACAAGAAATACTTTGTGGCGATTTGATCCTGGCTTTCTGAATGATAAACAGTACATGAAGTCCACACAGGAAGTAATCAAGAATTATATTAATGAAAACACAGAGTCTGAATCTGCATTAAAATACATTGGGTATTGGTTGAAGGTGGTGGTAAAGGGTCATACTATTACTTACACTGCGTACAAGAACAAGCAACATCAGGGTTTTAGAAAAGCAGCACTGGATCGTGTGAAGAAGTTAGAAGATGAACATAAACAAATGAGAAATCCTTCTTTAATACCAGAATTGCACCAAGCCAGGGAAACATATAGTAAATTAATGCTAAGACAAACAGAAAATGCTTTAAGATATGCTAAATGGAATTTTTATGAATGGGAGGAAGGGCGAGTCGCTCCTGGCGTTGTGCTTAAAAAAATAGGTGGCAGATAGATACATTCCACAGATCAGATAAGAGGCAGAACATAAAACTCTTTATACACAACCTCCACAAGTTGCTTAAGAATTTGTAAACAAAAACTCTGACTTTCTAACAGAGATAGAGCTCCCAGGATTGTCAGATGGACAGCGGGAAATGTTTGACTCACCTATTACACCAGAGGAGATCCTCTCTACCACAAAATCATTTAAATCAGATAAGACTCTGGACCCAGATGACTTCACTGTGGAGTTCTATAGAACTTTTGCAGGGGATCTGACACCTCTTTTTCAGAAGGTATATAATGTAGCACATGAGCCCAGGGCAACATCAGATTTGTGGAATGGGCATTGATTATGACCTTGCCCAAGCTGGGGAAAGATCCAATGTTGTGCTCTGATTTATGCCTGATTTCCCTTCTGAACCAAGATGCAAAGATATTTGCAAAAATAGTGGAGGGTCAGCTGCAGAGTTTGATTACAGTTCTGGTACATACAGACCAGATGGGTTTTATCCCAGGTAGACACATACAAGACAATATTAGATTACTATTAAATACCTAGGGCCAGATATTCAAAACTTTGTCCCCGGGCTAAATTAGCACTGCCCGGTGGGCAAACTTATCCCAGAGCACAAAGCAAGCTATATTCAAATGAAAATAGCCCGGTGCTAATCCTGCTGAATATAGCAGTCTAAGCAAGCCAGGCAAACTGGTCTGGGAGTGCAGGGCAAAAATAGCCCTGGAATAAGGCAGCACTGAATATAGCAACAGGGAATTGCAAACTGCAACTGCAGCTCATTAGACTCTGCAGCAAGCCAGGGTTGCAGGTGGAGAACATTGTGTGTGATTGCAAAGAGATGTCTCACTTCTACTGCAAACACACCTCTCAACCTCCTGCCTCATAAATCAGGGACAAGGCTTAAAACAATCAGGGATAAAGGTTTAAAATCAGGGAGACACCTTAAGAATTGATGATATCCACTCAGGAAGCTGGTTGAATAAGTGGTGTAGCGTAAAATGCATTTTCTAAGGAAGAACATGTCTGTAACATTAATGTCTGAGATTATTGTATGCTTACAACCCCCCACTGTTTGGTCATGGAAACACAATGTTTAGGAGGGGCAGAGTAAAACACTGAGGTAAAATCAGGGACATCACTGAAAATCTTGGACAATTGAAAAGTATGACTGCAAACAACAATCTAAGCCACACACTGCAGAACTGTGCTCTGCTGAAGTTAGGTTTGCCTGGTTCTAACCTGATTGCACAGTTCTAACACATTAGCCCATGAAAACTGGTTAGCCTGGGGCAAACAGGAGCTATATTCAAAGCTCCTATGCAACTGAGCCTACTAGGGTAATCCATGGGCAAATAGGTTTATTTGCATCTCATTAAGTGCTGCTTAGCATACATTACCATGTAGTTTGCTCGGTACTACTGCATGGAGCATAAAGCTCCCCCTTTTGGTCAGAATGGAAGTACAGGCTGGATGCTGCAGGCCAAGGCATGCCCACAGCATCCCCTGTTGGTTGGAATAGAAGCACAGGCTGGAAGCAGCAGGAACTGTGTGCTGGTAAGTACAAGCAGTGCATGCAACATACCCATGCAGCACTGCAAGCAGTACATAATGATTTACATATATATCTATATATATATGGCACTCTCTACTCACACATCTTTTTGAAATATTGTGAATCAGGCTTTCCTTCTCTGTTTATGTTATATACCATATGAGAACTTGGCTCTCTGTGTGCCTACATAAGGCTCCACACATATGGCCCTGAGCCGTCCCCTGTCCTCTCTGCTATCTACTATCCCTGTCCCTGTACTTTGCCACTCCCTGACTGACTCCCTCCTCCTCGGGAGTTCCCTTGGACCCTGTCAGGATCCCTCATCCCATACCCTGGTTCACTGCACCTTTACTAAGGGCTCTGTTCATTGGTTCCTCTGGACTGCTCTCAGGCCAGGGTTACCCTGTAGCCTAGTCGTGCTAGACCATGGCTCCTCCCGTGCTGCCAGTCTCCACACCCTTCTACCCTGGGCACCTAGCCCCCCCCATTCTGACCCAAGCAGCCCCCTGCCTGGCTGCTGAAAAAAGGGGTTAAAATAGCTCATCTAAATATCTGCAGTATCCTCCATAACCTGGTGGAACTGACTGCTTGGATGAACCTGTATGAGCCTGACATTCTGGGACTCACGGAAACCTGGTTGAAGCCTGGTATTCCTGACACCGCATGTGCCATCCCAGGTTACAGCCTCATCAGGTGGGACAGGACCGGTAACAAACGTGGTGGGGGAGTACTCCTTTACTTCAGGGGGCACCTAAATGTATCCATAGTATCCCTATCTCTGCCCAACCCCACAGGCTGTGAATTCATTCATTCCCTGTTGCTACTCAGGAACTCCAAAAAGGTGCACCTGGTCTGTGCCTACAATCCCCCCAAGAGTGGCTTACCCGGACTCTCCTTTCTGATTGATCACTTAAAAGGCACTGTGGGGTCTAATGAGGTCCTTATCCTGGGGGATCTCAACCTCAACTGGTTGGGGCCCAATATCAAGCTCATTTAGCCGCTTCTGTCTGGCCTAGCCCTTTGTCAGACCATCTCTGGACCCACTCGTATCTCCACCTTGGGGGACAAGGGCTCGTTTATCGACTGGTTACTTAGCAACCATCTGGATAACATCCTACAATCTGGTATTCTCCCGGATGCGATATCAGATCACTCACCCATCTACTGCATATGGGGATCCTCTGCCCCAAAAATTCCCAGTAGAGTGATTCAGGTCAGGGATTATTCCAAACGTATCCTAAACGACTACCTGAATGACCTACGTCATACTGACTGGGCCAGGGTACTTAGTACCAGTAACCCGACCATTGCATTAGACCACTTCCTATCGATTCTCATCCCCCTGCAGGATAAGCATGCTCCCCCCACTAAAAGAAGGGTGAGGGGCACTGTCACCAAGTGGCTGCATGGTGGACTACTCGCTCTCATGAAGCAGAGAGACAAGTGCTGGCTCACCTACAAAGTTTCCGGTGACTCACTTGATCACCTTGAATATTGCTGACTCAGGAACTCTTGTAAGGCCGCTATACACACCGCCAAGTGTGAGTTCTGCAAGTCAGCTTTGCTCAAATCGGCTTACAACCCCCGGAGTTTTTGGAATAACATCAAAAGTATGGTGGGTGTGTCCGCCATGCCCTCGGTTGTTGACATGAACTTAGAATGGGCCAACTGCAACAACCCCCAGACCATCGCATCAGCATTCAACCGTCTGTTCTCAGAACTGCCCGCCACCCATCACCTCCCTTCCCCCTCCACGGAACCTCAGGGCCACCCCCCATCCTCCAGGCCTCCTTTTTACCTGAGGCAAGTCTCTGCTAGAGAAACTCAAACTCTCCTAGCCGGGCTCTCACAACACTCTGGGGCAGGTTATGATCACCTAGAACCTAAGCTCCTGAGTCAAGGGGCGTCCTATCTCGCTTGGCCGATTACCCACATTTTTAACTCTTCCCTCACCTCTGGAATCGTACCTGAAATATGAAAGGTGGCCAAGGTTGTCCCGGTGTTTAAGCATGGTGACCCCAAGGAGTTAAATAACTACCACCCCATTGCCATACTCCCTGCTACCAGCAAGCTACTTGAAAAAGCTGTGGCTGGACAAATCTCCCATTACCTCCAGGAGTATGCAGTTCTCTCCCCTGCCCAGCACGGCTTCAGGAAGGGGCATAGCACATCTACCGCTCTCACCGTGGTCACCTCCCAGGTCAGAGCTGCCACAGATGCTGGT
The DNA here is from genome assembly GCA_016271365.2 of Neoceratodus forsteri. NCBI lineage: Eukaryota > Metazoa > Chordata > Ceratodontiformes > Ceratodontidae > Neoceratodus > Neoceratodus forsteri. The sequence goes on along the minus strand of CM057455.1, from coordinate 1,788,665,168 downwards.
AAACTGACTGGGGCCATCTTTGTTGACCTCTCTAAGGCCTTTGACCGAGTTGACCATAATCTCCTTATCTCCACCCTACTTGGGCAAGGCTTCTCCCCCCAAGCTCTTGACTGGTTCACCAGCTATCATGGGGGGAGACAGCAATACATCTGTTTTAACCGTGCCCTTTCGGGCCTCTCCCCAGTTAGATGTGGGGTACCCCAAGGGTCCATTCTTGGTCTCATTTTGTTCTCCCTCTATGTAAATGAACTCCCCTTAGTTACAACCTTTGGGTCTACTACTCTATATGCGGATGATCTGGTATTACTATCTAGCACCCTGAACCCAATTACCATCAACTCCCAACTTAATTCCGATTTTGGGCGTATCCAAAACTGGCTCATGGGACGCAAGCTTACTGTAAATCTTGACAAAACCCATGCCATGCTATTCGGGTCAGCAGCCATAATTGTCTCTTGCCCCTCCCCCCTCACCATAAATGGGGGGAACGGCTCTCTCCTGCCTGTCCTGAACTCCTCTAGGTACCTAGGAGTGACCCTAGGCCCCCAGCTTGATTTCACTGAGCATCTTCGGAACATTTGCAAAGTGTCAAACTGTAAGCTTGGACTAGCCTACAGGGCCAAGGACTGCCTCACCCTGGCTGCTTGGCTCGCCATAGCCAGGGGGATCCTCCTTCCTACGCTCTGCTATGGGCTTGTTGGCTTTGCGCCGGTCCCGACTGTCTCCCTAGCAAAATGGGACACGGCATATAACAATGTCTGTCATTTTGCCCTCTCTGCCCATCGCCTTATGCATCGGTGTACCCTCTATACCCGGATGGAGTGGCTTCCCCCTGATAAACACTGAGCCTTTGTCTTTGGTAGCTTGGTAGACAACATAGTCCATACGGCTTGCCCCCCGGCACTTGCCCTTCCCTTCCAACACTGCACCCCAGCCTATCTGCTTAGGCCCAGCTCAACTCTCGCTTGCAAGGTCCCCAGGACCCGCTCCCTCACCGAGGATCGTGCCTTCTCTGTCTACGCCCCCAGATTCTGGAACTCCCTCCCTGCTCCTGTTCGAGCCTCCCCTTCCCACTCTGGCTTCAAAATGTCCCTCTGGAAATTCCTCAAAGGGGCCTCCACCTGTCCTTGTGGAAATGTGTAGCTGCCACCACTGGCTGCCCGTCACCTCTTCCACCTCATAGGTTTCAGCCCTACCACTTCTCCTCCTCTGCACTTATTTGCTCTTGTGGCCTCCCTACTCCCCACCCTCAAGTAGTTCCTGGCCCCCACCATCCCCTCTGGCCTGCACCTTCCCCCCCACACTGTCTGGGATCCCCTCCCCTTCTAGCTCCCTCCCTTGGGGCTCCCGAAGGTCCCTTCGTTAACCCCAGACCTGCCCACAGGGGCCTGTCACTGGATTGGGCAGTACTCCCCTGCAGCTCATGCTTGCCTTGCTGTGGTGGTCCTCCAGGTTGGGTTCCTCTCCCTCTAGCTCAATGCTGCCCACTGAAAAATCTCGCCACCCCCTGCCCGTCCTCCCGACCGCCACTTGGGGTGTTAGCCCCGTGTACTTGTGTTCTCTTCACCTCTGCCACAATGTGAACTTATTTCTTAATGAGCCTGTAGTTGCATTCTTGTTTGTTGCTCTGACCGTGTATTAGTGTCTACATGCTGTTTACTCTGGCCCCACCTGTGTGTGGGTGAGATTGTTCCTTGTCTTTTCAATGTCCTGTGTATTGTATTCCACTTGGCCCACTTGTAGTTGTGGGCCTGTATGCTACCCTGTACATGTACCATTTTTCTCTGTACTGTAACCTCCCGGGTCACACCTGAAAATAGGCACTCGTCTAGTGTGCTTACCTGGTTAACAAAAACAAATAAATCAATAAATATATTTATATACATATATATAGAGATATATTTAGATCTGTAGCAATCTATAACATTAGATAGATACAGAGACACATGAATATACATATATATATATATATATATAGCTATAGACACACACCCTACCAGTGGCCATACGTGCCCTGGATGATGCCCCACTTCACACCAACAGCAGGTGTGGGTGGAACACAAGTATGTATGGGGCAGGCATAAGGCAAACTTGCTGGGGATGGGTGGATATCAGCTGTAGGGTCACTGGGCTGTGCAGTGCAGCCATCCAGTATAGAGGGACCTGGGCAGACAGGCTGGGCCAAGTAGTCCTTCTCAGCCATCATGGTCCCTGTTCCCACGAATGTTGGTTCCACTCCCTGGTAGTCCAGTGGTCCCCCCAACCCCAGCATGTTTCCTGAACCCGTTTTAAATAAAACCAAATTTGTTTCCCTGGTAGTATAGTGGTCCCCCCACCCCCAAGCATGGCTACTGACCCCCATAGATATTAAAATAAATGTATTTTCCCTTGTACTCTAGTGGTAGCCCACCTCCAAGCAGGGCTCCTGACACCCTTAGAAATTAGAATAAATATAATTTCCCTGGTAGTCTAGTGGTCCACCCACCCCTAAGCATGGCTCCCAACCCCCGTAGATATTAAAATAAATGTATTTTCCCAGGTAGTCTAGTGGTACCCCCAACCCCAAGCACAGCTCCTGATGCCCATAGAAATTAGAATAAATATAATTTCCCCTGGTAGTCTAGTGGTCCCCCCACCACCAAGCATGGCTCCTGTCTCTCATTGAAAATCAAATATATATATTTTCCCTGGTAGTCAAGTGGTTCCCTCACCTGGCAGTGATGCCCCCGCTCATCCCAATCAGACTCCAAGAATGATGCCGGCAACCAGCTCAGCCATCCTCTCACCACCATGGCCGGCCACCGACTGAGGTCACAAATGAGTGCTCTGCCAATTACAGTAGCACTCATTTGCTCACCCAATCGGCGGCTGGCTAATGATGAGGAAGGAGAGCAAACCGATGCCGGCTCCGTGCTGAGTCTGATGAGATAGTCAAACTTGCTGAATGAAGATCCTAGAGACTGCAAGTGCTGTTGAGCCTATGGGGATGGGAGCCATGCTTGTGTGCTGGGCACTAATTACCTGGAAAAATACATTTAATTTCTACGGTGTCAGAAGCCATACGGGGGGTGGGGGGGACCTGAGACTACCAGGAAATTATTTTATTTGAATGTCTACAGACATTGGGAGCTCGGGGGTGGGGACCACTAGACTACCAGGGAAATTATATTTATTTCTACGGTGTGGGGAGCCGTGCTTGGGGGTGGGGGGGACCTAGTGGAAATTATATTTAATTTCTACGGGCATCGGGAACCATTCTTGGGGGTGGGGGGACCACTAGACTATCAGGGAAATTATATTTAATTTCTATGGGGGTCGGGAGCTGTGCTTGGGGGTGGGAGGACCACTAGACTACCAGGGTATCATCTTTTACTTTATGGACAACAGGGGTTTGGGATTTGTGTGTGTGTGTTGGGGGAAGGGCACAGCTGCATTACCATCAGCTTTTCCTTGGCAGTATTTAGTGCCGTGCTACAGGTAGCGCTAATGCCTGTAGCGTGGTGCTATACTTTTGAATATGCCGGTGCACCGGCATTCAGGGCCCCTCCCCTCAGTCCCTCCCCTGCATACATTATTATTTAGTGTCAGTGCTAACACCTAGCACCGGAGCTAAATGTACTTTTGAATATTGCAGTCGGGCGCAAATTCGGTGCTACTCCAGCACAACGGATTTGCGCCCGGCGTTCCACTTTGAATATCTGGCCCCATGTCTGCAGCTGGATAATTTCCTAGAAATGTTTTACATGCAGTTATTGATTTGGATGCCGAAAAAGCATTCAATCATCTTAATTGGTACTATTTGCAAAGTGTTTTGGGAAAAGTTGATTTTGGATTGAAATTTAAGGCCTGGATCTAAAACTTATACAGGAATCCATGGGCCCAGGTCCATGTAAATGGAGTTATGTCTCTGGTATTTCAAATTGAAAGGGATACTAGACAGGGCTGCCCACTCTCACCACTCTTATTTGCCTTAAGTATAGAACCACTACTGGCCATGATTCGCCAGTCAAAAGACTTGAAAGGAATTGAGGTGGGAGGATGGCGAAGTCCGTATCTCTAGCTACACAGATGATAAGCTATTATATGTAACAGACCCTGTTCAAAATTTTCCACATTTACAATCTATTTTAGATAAATTTGAAAAAATCTCTGGCCTCAAAATCAATGAGACAAAATTATAAATGCTCACTTTTTGTTCATGTTCAGTCTCATCCCTCCCTGGGATGAGCCCCTTTAAGTGGGCAAGTAAAGGTTTTAGCTATTTGGGGATCTGGATTCCAAGATACATTAAAGAATTATACAATACAAACCATTAGAAACTTCTTCACACTATCACGCTGATTGCAATCGGTGGACAGAACTACCACTCTCTCTCTATTAGGCAGAATAGAATGTGTCCACATGAATATTATGCCCAGATTTGTCATTCCCAGTGAAACTCCCACAGTCATTCTGGACTGCATTAAGGAAAACAATTCTTAAGTTCATTTGAGCTGGTAAATGCCCCAGGCTCAGCGAGAAGGTACTTGCTTTGCCTAAATTGAGGGATGGGCTGGGTCTACCAGACTTCTATAAATATTTTTGGGCTGCACAACTACAGGTCTTAGCGCTCTTCTTATCAAAGGCAGAAATGCCCTTTTGGGTGGAATTAGAGAGAAATTCCTTTCTTAAGGGTGGAGTAGAAGTCATGATGTTAATGGACACTAGTACTCTTAGAAAACTAAGTACTAACAATCCCTAGGCTTCAGTTTTAAAAACTTCTTGGAAAGAAGCGTGTGCTAGATTTAAATTAAATACTGCAAAGACAGCCCAGACATCATTAAGGGCCTGCCTAGACTTTTTACCATATATATGGTATCAAGGTTTTCACAGATGGGCCAGAAGGAGTTTAAGTATGTTGGGCCAATTTTATGATATGGTGTCAATTAAATCCTTCCAACAACTCAAAATTGAATTTGATTTATCTCAAAGTGATATGTTTCAGTACCTGTATATGCAACTAAGATATTATTTAATAGAAAATGAAGTGAGCAACCAGCTACATACATCAGTCAACCCTCTATAAGAACTGATCAATGTTCTGGCTTAAATCCCAGCTTTAGGAGGTAAGGTATCTCAAATAGTAAACCTTTTTCAATCTTTGGAGCCAGATCATTCAGTTCATTGTAAGACAGCATGGCCTGCTGAGGCAGCTGTACAATTGGAGGAAGCAGACTGGAAACAGATCTCGTCATGGAAATATCTCACTACCGCTTCAGCTTCATGGTGTGAATTTCTCTGGGGTGTGATTATGCGACATTTCCCCACACCAGTAATAACCAAATACTTTGGAAGACATACCTCAGATATTTGTTGGAGATGTTACTCCCAAAAAGGAACACATACTCACATATTTTGGGATTCCCCAGATTTAATACAATTCTGGCACCATGTGGGCATGGTGGTGGGTGAGATATGTGAGGTTTCTGGTCCTTAATCTCTGAGCAATTGCCTCTTTGGCCTGCTTCCTAAAGAAATTAAATCCAGGTCCCAGAGGTATTTATATTCTATATTGGTTGCAGCCCCATTAAGGGCCATTACACAATGTTGGCTTTCAACAATGCCCCCCTGGACAGAACAGTGGTATAGCAACTATCTTCAAATTCTAGATTTAGAAAAACTATCAGCCAAATTAAGACTACAAAAAGATAAATTCATGGGGCAGTGGCTACCTTTTTTACATTATTTAGTAAATAAAGAAAAAAATCTATTCTGGAAATTATTGCCGAACATAATTAAGTACTAGAATAGCAAACCCCAGGTAAAGGTGGAATGTAAATAATTTAAACAGATAAATATGAAATAATGTTTAGATGAGTGCAGTTTTAAATTAATCAGTCCTCATACCTCCTTTCATGGATTAATTCCCAAACAGGTGACCAAGATATCAAACGAATGTGCTTTATTATTACTATTGTTCTCATTATTTTGCTTCTTTTCTTATGTATTATTTTAACATTCCAAGATAGTCTATGGTAAAGGTATTTAAGTTGTAATTATGAGATGGGCAAGGAAAGCCTTTATTTATAATGCCAGTATGGTACGTATCATTTGTATGTGTGTATTATATGTTTTTATTTTTTAGTTTTCTTGTGTTTCAAAAAATCTTTAATAAAATATGATTTAAAAAAAAATACTTTCAGCCATCTTATTTCTTATCATGATTATGATTATGATTATGATTATGATTATGATTATGGGAACAGTCTTCCCAATGACATCTTCTCCACACCATCGCTCAGCGCTTTTAAGTCTAGGCTCCGCCTCTCACTCATTGCCTCCAGCTCCTGTGACTGCCTTGGCTAAGCATGCCATGTGGTTTCCATAGCCGAAGATACCCTAATGGGCCTTCATCTCCTCCAGCCTTTGCCTGCACCCTGCGCCATCAATGCACTTCCCCCATCTGCCCACAACAATGCCACCCAGCTGCTCAGCTCCCTCCTTGTCTCTTCACCCCCTCCCCCACCCCACTACATTCTTACCCCGTCCTCCTGACCTCCTCTTCTTTTGCTGCTTCCCCTCCCTTTCTCAACCTCCTTACACTCTCTACTCCCACCATTCCCCCTACTTCCACCCTCCTCCTTATGTCCCTGACTACCCCACTCTTTCTTTTTTCTTTCTTCTCTCCTAGTTTCACATTATTTTGCCTATAACTTTGAGTTGAAATTGTCACTTCTTACAAGATGTATAGAAACATAGAAACATAGAATTTGATGGCAGATAAGAACCGCTTGGCCCACCCAGTCTGCTCATTTCCCTACTTACTGGATAAGCTGCAGATCCTAGTTAACCAGCAGCCTACTTCTTCCTACCCCCACCCCCCAGAATTGCCTTATGACTATCCCTTGCATGCTTGAATTCCACCACTGATTTTGACTCCACAACCTCCTCCGGAAGGCCGTTCCATGCATCCACAACCCTCTCTGTGAAAAATACTCTTAAATTACCTCTGAGCCACCCCCATCTTCAAATTGTGCCCTCTTGTTCTTGCACACCTCTTTTTGAAAGATACTACCTCTTGGACTTTGTTGATTCCTTGAGGTACTTGAAAGTTTCTATCATGTCCCTCTCCTCCTTTCCTCGAGGCTATACATATTAAGCTCCTTAAGTCTCTCTTCATATGTCTTCTCCGTGCAGACCCTGCACCATTTTAGTTGCCCTCCTCTGGACAGCTTCCATCCTGTCTATGTCTTTTGCGGAGATTGGGTCTCCAGAACTGCACACAGTACTCCAGATGGGGTCTCACCAGCTGTCTGTGCAGAGGGATAATAACTTCCTGTTTTCTACTGGTGATGCCTCTCCCTATGCATCCCAGTATCCCCCCAACCCTCCTTGCTTCCCTCTCTCATTGCTTGCCCATCTTTAGGTCTTCTGATATGACTACCCCCAGGTCCCTTTCCATTTTTGTTGTTGTTAGTATCTCACCCCCCGTTATGTACTCTTCCCCTGAGTTTTTGTTTCCCAGGTGCATTACCTTGCACTTCTTAGCATTGAATCTAAGCTGCCATACATTTGACCATTCCTCTAATCTTGCCAAGTCCCTTCTCATCCTTTCCACCCCACCCTGTGCATCAACTCTGTTGCAGATCTTAGTGTCATCTGCAAAGAGACATACTTTTCCTTCCAGTTCTTCTGCAATGTCACTTATAAAGACATTGAAGAGGACCGGTCCTAATACTGAACCTCACGGTACCCCACTAGTAATCCTCCTTTCTTCTGAGTGGACTCCATTTACTATTACCTCTGTGTCCTATTCTCCAGCCAATTCTTTGCCAGGCTGTCATCTTGGGACCTACTCCCAGGCTGGCTAACTTCATATATTAATCTTTTGTGTGGGACTGTGTCAAATGCCTTGCTTAAAGTCTAGGTAGGCCATGTCCACAGCCCTCCCTGATCTACTACTTTGGTCACCCAGTCAAAGAAATCTATCAGATTCATCTGGCATGACCTTCCCATCTGAATCCATGCTGCCTAGGGTCCCGTGCCCTCTGGCCTCTAGATACTGACAATTCTTTCCTTTAGAAGTGATTCCATCATTTTCCTATCACTGAGGTTAAACTAACAGGTCTATAGTTTCCTGCTTCTGCCTTGCTCCCACTTTTGTGAAGGGGAATCACATCTGCCCTCCTCCAGTCCTCGGGTACCACCCCATCCTCCCATGATTTGTTAAAAAGGGTAGTCAGTGGTGTCACTAGTTCTACCCTTAGTTCTTTTAGAATTCTGGGATGAATCCCATCAGGTCCCATTGCTTTGTCCACCTTCAGTTTTAAGAGTTCTTTCAGAACCCTTTCTTCTGTAAATGGGCCGGTATCAACTTCTGTAAACTATTCTGTAAACAAATTTTCTTAAACAAATTATAAGTCCATCAGTTGTTGGAGTGAAGGGGTAAACTATTCTGTATACTATTGTCTGATGTATTGTATTGTCTGACTGTAACCAATGACATGGAATCTTTGTAAAAGAGCCTGGGCTCAAAGGTACTTGTAATCCTAGAACTAATAAATAATAAAAAAAATCATTATGATGTCAATGCAAATTTGTTATTTAAAAGTGTATGTTTGAATTTGACTCCAACCCCTGATAAAGAGGGTTTGATCCCTCGAAGCACCAGGGTAACTGTTTGTATGGAAGCACTTCATTAAATTACATTTATTTTGGAGCCAGAGTGAAGCACTTCTTTATTTGTGTTTTTCCATTTGCAAAGGGAACCCCAGTTTTATAAAATTGGACTCGGGGTTCCTGACACACCCGGAATTTGCCATAGCCCTAGAGTGATGCAAATTGCATTGCTCTAATGGCTCAAGAACTCTTGAGAATTTCACGAAAGAGGATTGATTCATACGAAAGAAGAAGCCAAACTTAGTTTTTCCACATTCTTCTTTCATATGAACCAGTCCTGTTTCATGAGTTCATTAAACTATCATAAAAGAGGATTGGTTCATACAAAAGAAATAGTTGGACTTTTTTGCACATTTCTTAAACAAATTATAAGTCCATCAGTTGTTAGAGTGAAGGGGAAAGCTACATATCAAAAGAAAGGTGTCAGTGAGTACCACACAACTAACACATAACACTTTCCAAAAAATTCAGGGGACATATAAAAACATAGAAATAACAAATAAATCCCATAGGATAACACTGCAGTTTTAACAATGTGCAACTCAGTCAGTTTTTTGAGTTAAGGGACAAGCTGTATATCAAAAGAAAGGTCTCAATGAATACTACAAAGCTAAGTCCTTAACAAGTACCAACTGAAAACAGACATATAGGATAATATAAACATTAAACAATTAAACTCTGCATAGGATAACTTTGCAACTTTAACAAGATATAACTCTGTCAGTACTTGGAGTTATGGGACAATCTATATGTCAAAACATATGCCTTGACCAGTACTACAAGACTAATACATAGTACCCATACAAAAAAATTCAGGAGCAATATAAAAACATTCAGATTAATAAATGAAACTTCCCATAGGATAACATAGCAACTTAACAAGCTGTAACTCAGTCAGTCTTTGGAATTAAGGGAGAATCTGTATATCAAAAGAAAAGTCTAAATGAGTACTACAAGACCACACCCCTAGGAAATACCAACTGAAAACAGACATATAAAAAAATGCAAAAAGTCAGAAAGAAAATTCCCATGGGATAAGAATGCAACATTAACAAGACATAATTCCATCAATATTTGGAGTTAAGGGGCAGTAAATATATTAAAGAAAAAGGTCTCAATGACTACTACAAGACTAATAGATAATTTCCCAAAAAAATCATAAGGTATGCACTGCACCCAAAAAGTAACTCAAAATTTCACCATGGTGCTAAATTTACAAATAAAGTACAATCAACATCAAAATTGCACCAAAGATTTATCTGGTGTAGGACTGTAAGTATAACAATCTTAGACCAAACCAGTAACAATTTACTGACTTATGGTTAAACAACTGAAAAACTACTTTTTGCCCATGTACAAGCAACCACTGGAAGATAAGAGGTACTTATAATATATTTTATTTTGAAGTGAGCCCCACAAAAAACAATTGCAGCAAAGCAGATAAATAGCTTTTTTGGATGTATGAAAGTACAGATCCCAGAGGGGCTTGTGCTTCAGCAGCCACATGGGTATGTGTATCTGTGGCTCTGCACTTCTGCAGCCAGATGGATGTGTTCATGTAGGTCCTGAAATTCTTGGCAGAAATTGAATTAGTGCACCAGTTGCAATTCCAATAACAACGATAAAAGTAGGAAATGTGATGTTAGAGTTTCCAACCCTAACTCCCCACCCCACCTGCCAGCAGCAAAAAGAAAAAAAAATTACAGCATTGGCTATCCTGAGTCTTGGCAATTCAGGAGTGGAGTCTTCCTTGGGGTTTTCATCCTTAATGCTCACCCCCTTCCCTGAGTAAATACATTAAGATGTGATTTCCTTTCTTCAGGCAGGGCACACAGGCTGTTTCTAACATGTGGGAGACACGGTTCTCTATGTTTGAGGACTGCATCAGAATTGGATGAGCATTAGGGTTGAGAACCACATGGAAAACCCTTCCTCTGATTTATCAAGACTTAGGAAAACCACAAACATAATTTTTTTTTTTCATTTTGCTGCTTGGCGGGTGGTGGTGGGGAGTTAGGCTTGAAAACCCAAACACCACATTTCTCTACTTTTGTGATTTTAAACCCTACCTGGTTAGAATAGTATTTCTGAAATAGTGTGGGTTTGAACAGAGATGCAACAACAGCACAGGCTAGAACAGCTACAGGGGTAGAATAGTGAAAGGTAATTACTGCTACCCCTGTAGCTGTCACATCAGGGGGAGGAAGGGGAGGAGATTGTTAAGTGTAGAGAAATCAAGGTTGCTGGCTGAGCTGCTCCCATAGCTCAGCCAGTGTAGTGCAGTCCTGTAGACCAGGGTTCTTTTCCTGGTCTCCTGCTTGTATGCTTTTTGTTTCCAGCAGAGTCATTTTTTTTTCTTAAGTCCACTCACCCTTGCAGATTCCTCCCAAGTTACATCCTTTCCCTGAGATCCATCCCCCATGGAGCTGATTATAAAAATTACAGATGGTGTGGGCGCAGAGTCCCCCACAAAAAAGAAAATATCAGTTGATTGTTTTGAGACATGGTGGTGTTTTCAGTGTAGTTTTGGACTGCTACCATTGGCAATATTGTGTCCTGTACTGTTCATATTTGGTGCTGTTGTGGTTGGCAGTGTTTGGCAGTGCTGTTCTTTACAGTGCTATTGTTGCTTTCTCGCTTCTCACTTAGTGCCCTTTAAACTGAAACCTAACTGGTGCATTAACAATTTTTTGCAAATAATATGTAAATTATATATTACATAATATATACACATTATAAATTGTATGTTATATAATATATACATTATAAATTGCAAAAAACTTCATTAATGCATGTTAGGGTTAAAATGACAAAAGTAGGGAAATGAGATGTTTGGGTTGAGCCACAACCCCTCCAACCACCCCACTGCCCCATCCTCCACAGACCAACAGACACTGGTGTGTGCCTGGGATCATGAGGCCTAACTCTCACCCCATTCTCCTTTACTGTAGCATGTCAACCTGTTTACACATGGAATGGGGTGAGAGTTGGTCCTTGCAATCCCATAGAACACTCCACATCTGTAGGTCTGTGGAGGATTGTGGTGGGGTGGTTTGAGGTTAGGGTCTCATCCCTAATATCTAATTTCCCCACTTTTGTTGCTTTAACCCTAACTGATGCATTAATAAAGTTTTGTAATATATATATATATATATATATATATATTCAGTCTCAGAGTGGTCATTGGTGCTCTTTAAACAAATCCTTGTCCCACTTCTGCACCACTGCTCCCATGCATCTGAACACCAACTTAGTAATCTTGGAGTATGGGAGCTACAGGGGAGGTACAGGGGAGCTGCTGATGCACCTTTATTCCAGTAGGAAAAAGGATTCAAACCAACACACATGTGCAGACCGCCAGCTTGCACATTCTCAGAGTGGCTGTTTCCTCATTGCCACATTGGCTCAAATTCCTGAAGGTGTTTCAGACTCTGTCTGTCTGGCCACACATATCATTTCTGCTTGTAAAGAGGCTCCAGAGGAGAGACACAGCACCATTTACAGCCAAATCAAGAATGCGCAAGATGACGGTCTGTCCATGTGTGTTGGTACACATCCATGTACTCTCCATGATAGGTGTGCCCCTTGAGCTATCCCAGTTCTTCTAGGCCTCAAAATCACTTAATAGAGACATGAGCTGCGTAGTCGAAGCCACAAAACTATTTGCTTAAAGAGCACCAATGACTGCTCTGAGACTGAATATATACATCAAAATAAGCTGCTCAAGAATATCAATGAGCTACTTGTGAATATCAATGGACTGCTCATTAATATTGATAAACTGCTCATTAATATTAATGATCCCTATTAATGAGCTATATATATATATATATATATATATTCTATGCAAAAAACTTCATTAATGCATCATTTAGTCAGGAAATTAGACCGTTTGGGTTTCTCCCTCCCCTTATGGACCCACCCATCATCCTGAGATTGACAGATGACGGGGTGTGTCATTGGGGTTGTGAGGAATCAAATGTCACTCCTTCCATATGTAATCATATTCACAAGCCACAGTAAAGAAGAATGGGGTGACATTTAAGTCTCACAACCCCAATGACACACCCTGTCATCTGTCAATCTTGGGATTATGGGTGGGTCCATGGGGGGGAGAGGGAAACCCTAAAGGTCTCATTTCCTGATGTTTTGTGTTTTAACCATAAATGATGCAGTAACAAAGTTTTTTGCATAGAATTTCCTTACTTTCTGAGAAAGATTAGAAAAGTAGAAAGTCACACAAGTTTGTGGGAGTGCAGGCCCTTCGTGCCCTGCGCTCCCACCAACTTGAAAATTTCTGCCTAAGTTAAGAGTACAAGTACTGAATATCATATGTATTGCTGGGAGTGCATATGAGTGGGACCTTGGGGCCCACCACCTTGAAACAAAACAAAGTGTCTGTCATCCAACTGGCATAATTCAACACCTGTTTACACGTCAGACACCTAAGGACTGAAAATTACCTCCGTGGCAGCAAGACTAGGTACCCTATAAATGTGAACCAACTATCACAATGGAAAACACTATGCATAAAAACATAAAGTGCAGTATGCAATATCTGCTCATCAAACATTTTTTCCAACATCTGAGCACCATAATTTACATGTACAGGACATCCCCTCAACACCCTCCAAATTTCAATTGAAAAGACCAAACCGTTTCCGAGATATAACATTTGAAACTTTGAGATTTTCATTTGTTTGAGTGGCAGAATTCTCCACCTGTTTACATTTTTGACACCTAATGACTGAAAAGTACATCCATGGCAGCAAGGCTAGCTACCATATAAATTTCAAGCCAGTACCAGAGTGGAAAACACTATCCGCAAAATGTAAACCGTGACATGCAATATCTTCACAAAAACTGTATTGTCCAACACTTAAATGCCACAGTTCACATATATAGGGCATCACGTCAACACCCTCCAAATTTCAAGTGAAAAGACCAAACCGTTTCTGAGATATTTAATTTAAAATTTTTTTTAAATTGGGCTGTCTGGTCCCTCCAAATCTGGCCGTCTAGTCATGCCCTCGCAATCAAAGATCATGGTCAAATATTCTTGTGATCAAAGAATTTGCAGGCTCATGATCAAGGAATAAAAAATGGTAAAACTCAATATTTAGACAAAAATAAATTAAACCACAGCCATGACTCGATAGAGTGAAGCCTTCTGAGCAAAACCCATCCTCATTTGGCTTTATAAAGCACCCTGGGCTGAGAAATTAGATTTTCTCATCTGGCCATCGAGTTGCATCCTTGCGATCAAAGATCGCGGTCAAAGAATCTCGCGATTAAAGAATTTGTAGGCTCACGATCAAAGGTCATTAGTGAGCCACGATTAAAGTTTTTAAAACTTCAAAACTCTATTTTTTGACAAAATTACAAGAAACTACAGCCATGGCTCAAGGCAGCAAAGCCCCCTGAACAAAATCCATCCAAGTTTTACTTCAGGTGTCACCCCTGAGCTGAGATGTTTGAGTTTTTCTCATTGAAAACAAGATGGCTGCCATCGCGATCAAAGAATTCCTTGCGATCAAAGATTCTTTGATCGCTTTGATCATGAGCCTGCAAATTCTTTGATCGTAAGGAGAGACTAGATGGCCAAAACCCCATTCTTCTTTTGCAAAATAACCTTATAAATTTTCCCATTGACTTATAATGGGAACTTAAAACTTTATTATACAATGGCAGATAAGAATGCTGACCTCTAATTGGTCTGTCTGGTACTGGAGCCATGATGTTATCCTGGCATAGCACCACGGCTCTAGTCCCAGCACACTACTGACTGCATATAACTTTAAAAAAAAATCACTCCACTACCTATGAGCAGCTTCCCCACTCCCTGCTTTGCCGCTCTGCTCGCACACTGGAAACCCGCTCCGAACGCACCGACCATAACCCCAGAACAGAACCCAGACAATACACTTGCAGCATATTCCTCTCATCTGCTAATAAATTAAAAGTTTAAACTAAGTGAAGCCATCAGCACGATCGGCTTCATGCTCTCGGTCGGGTGCTGACTTTATTGACCTGGTGCACCACTACATAACAAGATACCCAACAGCAGCTTAACAGAGTAACAGTGATTTCAATTAAAAGTGCATTTCTCTGAAACAAATAGATAAGAAACTAATCTTAATGAAGCCGCATGTTCCACTACAGTTGTCTGCAGTTGGCTTCAGCTTTCAACTCTTCCCCACCCACATGGAACTGACAGAAACTGAGCATGTGCTTCTCTTCAACAGCAAAAATGTATTCTCTTATTACCTAAGAAAAGAGTGTTTCCTTCATGTTCTTGGTTTGCTCTTTTTTCTCCCAGTACAAGACACTCACTAGCTGTACTGGGAGATTGGAGAGCAACACACAGCCACTAGCGCCACTGTAACGTACCGACTGTGGGGGTGGGGGTGTGTGGCGAGTGCGTTCATAAAAACAAAGCATGACAAATGGCAATTTTCAGCTTCACACTGAGTAAAAAAAGCAAAACGGAGACACAGAAAAGCCAGTTCAGAAATTAGGAGGGGGGAGCTAACGTGTCCTTGGCTCAGCATACAAGTAACTTTTCCTGGCCAGCCTCACACAGTACAGCAGCTACACCTACTAGCCCAGGAAAGAAACAATCAGCACTATTTTTTTTGATTAGTGTACCTACACACAAAAAATGTGACTAAAAACATACTTATAGTAAACTTCTTAAGCATTTTGTCTTTTGTTTATACAAATGAGCCATTGAATAATAGGAATAATGCACTCCAGGGTGTGTGTTGTGCTGGGATAACGTCACTTCTGGGGTGATTAGTTGCACTTGGCCTGCGGCCTCATGTCTAATCACCCCAGGTGTGACGTTATCCCAGGATGACACACGCTCTGTTGTGCATTATTTCTTTAATAACTTTTGGATGGATTAATATGTTTTCACCAAACAAAAAGTGGCATGTTCCTTCATCCAAGCTCTATCAGATGAGCCAAGTCACAGAACAGCACATCACACAACGGCCACACAGTGCCACGAACAAAAGTGCATTTTTCAACATTTTGTTGCACAAAAAACATATGTCTGACCAAACTGAAGTTTAGCAAATCAAGAGATCTACAATGCCCCACCGCATATACCAAATTTCATGCACATTTATTCAACAGGTCCAAAGTTATTAACATGCAAAATTTTGAGTTTAGCATAGAAGTGCCTATTCAACCCTAAATATAGGGGCATGACTGTGCCCCTATTATATATATATATATATATATAATGGTAGCACAGTAGTGCTATCATAATTAGGGTTGAGTACCCATTTAATGTTAAATGGTGAAATTATGCACCTTAATAACTTTGCCACCTTGTAATGGATCTATATGAAATTTGGCAGGCACAGGGCGTAACCATAGATCTTGGGATCTGCCAACTTTCGTACTGGTCGAATAAACGCTGTGAAGTTATTAAGTGACATTCTGGGGCACATTTACTTTTTTTGCGCATTCTTTGCTTATGCCTACAGGTTGCATAGTGTGCGCGACCAGTCCACAAACATCAGGGAACATACGTCCGGGGTCTCCAATGTGTCTTTTGAAGATTTTGTGAAAACATATTGAACGGTTCAAAAGTTATTCAAAAAACAATGTTCCCATTATAGTCAATTGGAAAAGTTAACAAAAAGTTCAACAGTGTCACAAATGCACTTTTTGGTGTAACAAATGACCCTAGTAGTGTCACAAATCCACCATTTTGTTTTCAGTTACTGATCACAGAACTGCTTGGCATTAAAATTGGGACCATCTAGAGATTTAATTATTTTTGTGTTTACCTAGTCAAGCCCTGAGGATGCTAGCCATGTGTTTATTTTGGGGTTAAACACCCCAGAAATGTTTTTTAAATTTTTGGGAAAAGTAGTGTCACAAAGTAGTGACACTGTCGCACTTTTTTGCAAAAAGTGTCGCAAATCATGATACTACTTTTCAATCCTATGGCCAAAATGACAGGAATTGTTTGCCACCCTGCTGCAAAAGACCAGTTTGGCCTTTTGGCTTGCAATTTGGAGGCAAGGCAGCCAACATCTCACAGATGTGCCTTTTTGTGGTTTGGTGACAAAATATTGCAGGGATGTAAAGTTACGGTACTCTGAAGTTGACATTTTTTTCCTATAGACTAACACTGCGTCGTCCACCTCGCCTTTCAGGGCCCATATCTCAGAAATGGAATGAGATATGGATTTTTCATCAGAAAAAATGCTTAGCCCCTAGCCAGAGAGTCATGAGTTATATGAAATTAAAATTTTTTCCCTACGTTATATGGTTCCTGAGATATGAGCAATTTAGTATTGCAACACCTCATTTTCTGTTCTGAGGGCTATTATTACGCATACATTCTTTGTGGTCAATGTGTTTCTCTATGCAGCTGTAGGGGAAAACCAGGGTGTGTGCTCCAGTTACTGTTGCACTTAGTGTTTCCACTTGCGTTTCTGTACTCGTTTGCCCTAGCGTTCCCATGTACGCCACCGTGTGCGTTACCCTTTGCATTTTCTTTTGTGCTTGCATTTGCATTACTGTTGGCATTTGCACTTCCACTACTGTTTCTGTTTGCGTCACCGTTGTGCATTACCATTTGTGTTTGCAGCCACCCTTATGTTTGCGTTTCTCTTTCATTTTGCGTCATCATTGCTCTTACTGTTACCATTTACATTTCCAGTTGCATAACCGTGCCCGTGTTTGTAACGGTTTGCGTTTTCATATACAGTTGTGTTTGCATTTGCATTTCTGTTTCCTTTGGTGTTATTGTTGCTGTTACTGTTACCATTTGCATTTCGGATTGCGGCACCATGGCTGTACGCATTACAGTTTGCGTTTCTGTATGCGCTTGTGTTTGCATTTCTGTTTCTGTTCTTTTAGGCATTATTCTTGCTATTTCCATTTCCAGTTGCGGTACCGTGACCGTGTGCATTACCAGTTCCATTTCCATACGCAATTGCATTTGTGTCTCCATTTGCATTACTGTTTGCTTTGGCATCACTTTCCACTTGCATTTCTGTTACCGTTTACGTTTCCATTTACGTTTCTGTCACCATGTGAGTTACCATTTGCACTTGCATTTCCATTGTGGTTACTGTTACTAAAAATCACGTGCTGGGAGCATGGGGCCCAAATGGCCTGCACTCCCAGCACCACATTTCATTCACTATTTATAGTATTCAGTCTCAAAAAGAAGGGAAATTCATGGCAAAAAAATTCTGTTTAATGCATCAGTTAGGGTTGTTCCACAGTGACAAAAGTGAGGAAATTTGATGTTTGGGTTGAAAAGCTCCTCTTGGACCCATCCCCACCTGGTCCCCACGTCGGCATTGGGGTTTGCTTTGGGGTTGTCAGTCCTAACTCTCACCCCACTCTATACTTCACCACCTCAGCTTGTTTACATATGTGATGGGGTGAGAGTTAAGGCCGACAACCCCAATGCACACCCAGATGCTGGCAGGAGGGGCCAGGTGGGGGTGGGTCCAGGGCCAGTTTCAACCCTAACATCAAATTTCCTCACTTTTGTTGCTGTGCAACCCTAACTGATGCATTAAACTGAGTTTTTTTGCCATGAATATATATGTGTGTGTATATATATATATATATACACACACACACACACACACACACACACACACACACACACACACATTAATTGCAAAAACTGCATTAATCATCATAGGTTTTTATTAAACTATAAAAAGCTGGGAAATTCAATACCAACCCTACCAACCCACCCTCCACACACCATCAGGCACTGGGGTGTGCCTTGGGGTCATCTGCCCTAACTCTCACTGCATTCCATGTGTAAACAAGATGAGATGATACAGTATAGGAGAATGAGGTGAGAGTTAGGCCAAATGACTCCAAGGCACTCCCCAACCCCTGTTGGAGTGTGGAGGGATTGGGTGGAGTGGGGTGGTAGGGTTGGTAACCCTAACATTGAATTTCCAAGCTTTTTACAGTTTAATAAAAACCCTAACTGATGCATTAACATAATTATTTACAGTGAATTTCTGTTCTTTTTAAGAATGTGTAATGCAACTTGTAAGTGGGTGTTTTCAAGATACATGCGCTGAAAGGTGCAGCAGGTGCCATAATTCAATGGACACTCATAACTGGGGTATTTTCAGGCTGATTGTCACCCAATTTTCAACATGGTATTTGGGGACCCCACCTCATGAACAATGTCACTGTCATTTTGTTAATCTGTCCTGAAAGTTGAGTTCGCACAGCAAACATGCCATTCTGCGCCACATGTGCAAATCATGTTTTGGGCAGGATGTGAAAAAATTGTGCAATGCACGCTTGTAACATGGCCATTTTTTTGATTTTTTTGCACCAAATTTTCAACATGGGCATAGAAACTGCACAATGCATGGTTGTAACATGGTCATTTATGGGGATTTTTTTAGTCAAATTTTCAACATGGACTTTTTCAGAAATCTCCTCATTAACAGTGGCACTGTGATTTTGTTAATTGACCCCAAAAGTTGATTTCATGCAGCGACTGTGCCATTCTGCACCATGGGTGTGAAAACACATTTCTGGCAGGATGTGAGAAATTACAGATGTACTGTTCATGAGGAAGGGTGACAAAATGGCTATGTTGGAAATCTGGAGTGAAACTATCAAAAATTGGTGAAGCTACAAGTTTGCATAGAAACTGCGCAATGCACATTAGTAACATGGCCATTTTTTTTTAATTTTATCACCAAAGTTTCAACATGGGCTTTTTGGGACCTCCCTTCATGAACACCAGGGACACTGGTTTACCGGGATTGAGAAAGGGTATATTCCATTTTACACATTGTAAAAAACGGTATTGTCACCGGTGTCTTAAGCCAAAATCCGGTTTTACCGGTGTTTGGTTTTGTGTACTTACTTTAACAATTTTCAACTCTGCTAACATGCATTTTAGCAACTTTGACCTCCACAATTACACATCCTTCCATCCTTGCACTAATTTAAAGTTATTTTAGGTACAAGATGTGATGGCAGCAGCAACACTACAGCCCCCATCCCTAAGGTGTGATAGAAGCAGCATTACGACCCCATCCCTCAGGTGCGATGGCAGCACCAACAGCACTACGGCCCCCATCCCTCTTTTGTGATGGCAGCAGCAACAGCACTATGACCTCCTCCTCAGGTGTGACAGAAACAGCAGCACTGTGGCCCCCATCCCTAAGTGTGATGGCAGCAGTACTACATTCCCCATCCATCAGTGGTGATAGCAAAAGTACTACAGCCCCACCCCTTTGGTGTAATGGCAGTAGCAACAATGCAGTCCACATCCATCTGGGGTGATGGCAGTAGTGACAGCACTATGATCCCTTTCTTCAACACCCACACCCGACTATGCACAAGTTACCAATGACTTGGTCTCTTGCTTGTAGAACTCAGATGTGAATTAATTGGAACCATCACCACTAAGGTGGGCTACCTTTGTTTTTCCTATCTATAATTTAACTGCCTGAGTTGGGTTTCTGCCTGTGACACCGCTGACAGATTTAGGGAACAGACTTGGATGTTGGAGGCCAGCTGGTGGTGAAGGCTTGAGTGTCCAATGACCACTCACCTTCTCCTGGGAGGAGGTGGGTTCACAGCTCAGCATTTGCTGGCTCCTGATAGAGACCAGAAGCATAACAACATGTCAGCCCTCACTGCAGGAGGGAGCGTGATGGATGTCAACTTGTGCCTTGACATCATGTGGCCTGTCACACTCCCAAGAAAATGGGAAAACACCTGCTGACCAACCGAAGGACAGCTGTTGGTCCCTCCATAAGCTGGAAGCCCCAGACATGTGTCTGTTCTGACCCCTGCCATGCCCAAGATACATAGGAAGCTCTTTAGGACAATTCTCCTCCCCTGGTAGCCTCCCACAGGGGTAGGGGTCCACTCAATGAAGGGTTACTTTGGGTTACCTGGTAGCACAGCAGTAAGGGACAGTGGATGGTGGTTGGGACTCAGCAACGGTGGTAGGGGGCCTTGGCAGACCTGAAGGAGTGAATGGCCAGGGGGTAGGAAGAGGAAAAAAAAACCTGCTTGAATTTGCTTCTTTGAAATATAGTGTCTTCACCAAAAAAATCCATAAGTGATTAGTGGAGGACGTTCAAATAGATTTATGCATCTCCCAGACGTGGATGCTTTTTTGTTACTTGGTGTCCTTGAAAAGGGTGTCTCCCGGTTTTCGTGTCTTTGTTCAGATGTGAATTGAGCACTACTCTGCCCACCAGGATCATACAGTCCCTGGGGTCTTACCTTCTCTACGTCATTGACTGTGCTTTCAAAATCCACTGGCCAAACATAAGTATACTTAAATACTTAACATTTGCTTTTTATTGAAGCAGTCTATCAGAAAACTTTTTGGTGTCACAAAGACTGAAACAGCAGGTGGGAGAAAAGGTGCAAATTATCCAATTCACCTAAATGGGGTGCTAACTGTGAAGTCTTTTCATAACTATCAAGCTCTGGCAAGGTACGCTTGGTGCTCGCTCCTTCTCTCTTACTCTGGTTCAGTAATCTGTAGCTGTGCTCATTTCATTACTGCAATGGTTGTGTCTTTCTGATGGTCTTAGTTTTGGATACATGTTACATGTATGCCCTAGCTACCTACTGTATAGGCTCCCTAACAGTGCTTCCTCAATTGTATAGAATTTTTGTGTATTACTGTCCTTCCCATTGTCTTCGGTTTCCCCAGGTCGCATCTGGAAACGAGTGGTTCTCCACTCAGTATGCCTGCCTGGTTAAACTCTTGAAAAAATAAATAAATAAGTAGTAAGACAGTTTCTTCTTTGTGAACACTCTTTCATTCAGACTAGTTTTCATTCAAATAACTGAGGATATTGGATGGTACTACTGATTATAAACTTGAATAAGCTAGTTGGTGACAGTGAGCCTGCGTTTAGCAATCTACAACCTAGATGCTTATGTGCAAAGAATACAACAAAAACCTGACTAAAATCTAAAACAAGCGTATAAAACACATAAAATGTATCTGAACATTTATCTTTACCTACACAAAATCATTGCAGCCCAAGTAAAACTCAGGTAAATTACATGGTACCCTGACTACTTTTCTGTGATGTAGTAAACATATATTGGTATTTTTTTTATATTCTTTATAAAGCAGGTAAGGCCCACTAGGCAGAACTGTCTGTTTTCAGGAGTGACCTAGAAGCACTGGGGAGGTTAAGTGACTTGCTTGGAGTCACACAGTATGCAAGTGGAGGTTGTGGGAATCAAACCCAGGTCTGCCGGATGTACCTAGTTCATTCACTGTTTGTTACTCTAACCACTAGGCATGGGTGGTTAAACTGAATGGCTGATTACAACAAAGCAGTGCGGGTGATTTCCTTACTGACTCTATGTGCAGCAAAGCAGAAAGAATGCAAAGCACAGTAGCATTCATTTTAAGATACTAAAAATCTAGGCCAGCCTGCTGGCGCTGTGGTAGCACTATGGCTTGCAATGCCAGTGACCCAGGGTCAGAAGTGAACTCGAGTTGCTGGAGGTCTGGCCAGGGGAGTAGGATCGAGCACTTAGGGGACTGCCCTCCTCCTCCAGGGAGGGTGGGCTGCAGGTCCTGCTGCTTTACCACCACCTGTGTGATCACGGGTGGTGATGCAATGGTGCTGCAGAGTGATCAGAAGGGGATGACGCTAGCCAGGATCTGGAGCAGTGGCATGTTTCTATATGACCTACCTCCTTGGATCTCCTGTAGTGCCAGTACTGTCAGGGACAAAGACCAGGAACAATCACCCCACATTGGCCATTGGCAGAAGGGACTCAGGTGCTCTAGACTTCATAACCAGGCTCCATGAGGGACCCACTGAGCTGCCCGACACACATTAAGGGAGTGTGGAGGGGTGACCTGGGGTTCCCTCCCTCCCTTCCCACCTAGGGGGGGTACAATCCAGGCAGGATAGGGGCAGGACCACAGGAGCTCCTAAGCATTAGCTGGGGGTGAAGCTAAGGGATAGCCAGCCTAGGGATCTTTGAAAAGTGGAGACTGATGCTGTGAGAAGGGGACACAGAAAGAGAAAATTAAAAAAAAATTTAAATCTTAGAGATTCTGTGCAGTGACATGCAATTTCCGTGAAGCACCGGTACAAGAATTCAAAATCCGCAAATCAAGGAGGATTCCGTGATTGTTACTGGTGTTACCGGTAAAAATGGAAAACCAGGGTCCCTGATGAACACTGGTACTGTCATTTTGTTAATTTGTCCAGAAAGGTAATTCTGTGCAGTGACCATGAAATCACCTTTCAGGACCAAGTAATGAGATGACATTGTTCATGAGGTGGGGTCCCAAAAACCCCATGTTGAAAATGTGGTGCAAAAATCTCAAAAAATGGCTGAGATATCAACATAAGTTGAAACAGCTTACCTGTGATTCTTCAGTTTGATGTTTGGCAGAAGTGTCCCAGTCCTGAGAAGATAACTGCTCCTGACCTCTGGAGGTAAGTATGGGTAAAGGGGGTGTGTGGGGAGGTGGATGCTCAGTGGGAGTGTGAGGATTGTGGGTGGTGGGACTCATGAGATGACGAGGGACCATTTTAATTTTTGCAGGTTTGAAAAACAAAGACATCGGTGGACTGCTTTCTGTTTTTACAGGTATCTAACAATTATATGTATTTTGTCACACTGGGGTGGGCCCCCAGTGTTCCATATTTGTGTGTGGGGGTGCATATATGCTGACACAGGGATTGGGCACCCCATGTCGACAATTATATAGGACTGCATTAGCGGGAGAGGGGGCATCATCTGGCACTGGGAGTGGGCACACCAGTGTCGAAGAAGCACTCCCCGTTCTTGGGGGGGCTGTAGTGCTGACATGGGGATTGGGCACCCTTTGTTGACAAAATGTGTTTATTTAATCATTTATTTTATTTTTGGCTCACAAACTAGGATCTTAGGTTGTATCTCATGCATACGAACTAGGATCCTAGGTCGTATTACTCGAATATGAAGTAGGATTTAAATGATTAAATAAACACATTTTAGGGGCATATTTCATTAGGTAAAGTACAGAATGCACCAAAGGGGGTCCCAGTAAGCATGTTACATGTGTTGGTTCCTCCCCAGAATATCATTTTGGGAGGTGTTCAAATTTGAATTTAAGGCAAACTGAAAACAAGATGGCGGCCATACAAAAGAGGAATTTTCTCATAAAATGCAGGATTCCTCTTTTGCATCAACCAGCTATCTTGTAGTGCCTACTGAGCATACACAGAAACTATTTTTCCAAATTTTTAAAATGCAATAACTTAAAAACTACTTATTCTTTTTATACCAGATTAATAAAAAAAAGGCACATCTGTGGGTTAGTCCCTTTCTACCCTGCAAATTTCATGCCAAACATCCAAACCTTCTGGGCTGTATGCAAGTTCAAAGAAAAATCCCAGCAAAGTCAATGAGTAAATGCACGTTTTTTCACCTCTCCGTAACTCAGAAACTGCACATCCAACTAGAACAAAACTTGCTAGATCAAGAGGCTTACCTCACAGGAAGGTGCATAACACATTTTGTGTAAATCTGTTCAACAGTTCCAAAGTTATTAAAGTGCAAAATTTTGAGTTTAACATTGAAGTACTTACTCAACCCTAACTATAGAGCCGTGACCATGCCCTATAATTTATATATATATATATATATATATATATATATAGAGAGAGAGAGATGTATATATATTTGCATATATATATATATATATATATATATATATATATATATATATATATATATATATATATATATCTTCTTTGTAAAACACTGTGTTAACACACCAGTTAGTACTCAACTTGATGCCACAAAAGTAGGGAAATGTGGCATTAAGGTTACCAATGCTAACTCTGTAACCCCTCCCCCCAAAGCAGCAAAAGGACAAGACAACACAAGCAACCAGACAGCCATTATCAGGTAAGACAAACAATGTATAACCGTTTCCAGATTACACAAATGCAGTAGCACTATTGTGCTGCCTTTGTGGATTTATATCTGCAGCATGCACACTGCAAGACATACACACTCACTTCCAGCTGCAGACAGAAATCCTCAATACTAAAATCACAACATTGCTTCTGTATGCAGCATCACAGGACCCTGCAGTCACAAATACAAACCAATGATACCAAAATTACAAAAGTTCTTTTATTTGCAGATGTTCAGGCCCCTATTGGGCCAGTACTTCCGTGACCTCAGGAACTCATTCACACTGTAGGACATACTCACACTTGATGGACTTGCACATCTGCAGCCACATGTTTAAGACATACACTCCAATCTCTAGCTGCAGAAGTGCAGGCACTGCAAAATTTATGATACCAAAGTTGGAACCATACTTATTTCTGCAGAAGCACAGGCCCCTGAGAGTCCTGTTCCTCTTCAGCCACAGGTGTAAGACATACATCCTGACTTCTTGCTTCACAAGTGCAGGGCCCTGTGGGGCCTGCAATTATCCAAATTGAAGTACTATTGCAATGTAGATAACATGGTTTCAGCAGTGGATATAGAAACTGTTTAATGTGTTGGTCTTTCAGTTACAGAGCTGCACATAGAAAAACTAGTGAGTTCCTCATACAACATTCATGAGTATTTTAATTTGAAGAGATGCAGGCCCCATGGGGCCCTTCTGCAGATACAGGGGATCATGTATGATGTATGACATACACACACAGGTGTGGCTGCATAAGCACAGGCCCCTGTGGGTCCTATGCTTATGCAGCCACAGATACAAATCCACAAAGGTACCACATCAGTGCCACTACATTTACATAATCTGGAAACAGTTGTATGTTGTTTATCTTATGTAATGATGGTAGTTTGTGGTTGCTTATGTTGTCTTGTCCTTTTGCTGCTCGGGGGGTTGGGGTGGACAGTTAGCACTGGAATCCTCAACACCACATTTCACTACTTTTATGCCATTAAGCTGAACCCAAACTGGTGCACTGAGACAGTTTTTTGCAATGGATTTCCTTCTTGTTAAGATAGTGTAATTGTAACCTCATTCATGCAGGTGTCTTCATAGATGCAGATGTGGACCCTGTACCAAGGGAAGACTCCTTTCACTTACTTTTGTGCTACAATCAATATTAAGGATTCATGAGACTGTCTGGTGGGCTGGAGAAGTGCAGAACCCCCTAGTCCTACTATTCCATGAAGCTGCAGATACAGATGCACAGTGTAGTCTGCCTCTCAGATGTAGCACAAGGCCCTATGGTGCCCATTTATGCAGACATACAGGACCCTTTGCCAAGAGAAGAGTCCTCTCCACTGCATGGTACTTGGGCCTGACAGGCAACCCCAAAGCTTCCCATCCCAGACTGTGATATTCAGGGTTGAGACCAGGGTAAATTCAGACAAAGAAGTTCAGATGTTTACGAATTAATCCAAGAATGTCTGGAAGTCAAAACCTTCATAGGTTTACTCTATTTTTCTTTAATGATAATGCTGTAGTCAGAATACATACCTACAGAATACAAAAGGACTGCCAGCTATTCTCATACATATTTAATTTTATGATGCCTAAGAGTGTCTCCAATATCTGAAAGGTAAGGAAAATATTTAACTTACATATTTAGGGCTCATTAGTATACAGTAGCTAACCCATACTTGTTCTAATGCAATGGTGTATGCAGTGACTTTTTCCCATAGGGAATGCACTGGATGCCAGAGTTGTGTCAGGTGTGTTATATAACATAAGTAACTGCTATGCTTTATAATTTAATGTTTCATGTGTTCATAGCATTGGTAAATAACATGTATTGACTGTCAGGCTACATGTACATGAGAGGGTGGTGAACCGTATCCCTCCCTTGGTGGCCAAGGTTAGTCCAGTGCTCACCTCACCCATCTTAATAATTTACTGCCTTTTCCCTCCAACTTCACCTCTTTCCATCATACTTCTAAACCTGCTAGGACCAAAATCAGGGACACTTCCCCAAAAATCAGTGTCAAATGACAAAAATCTGGGATGCCATATTTTATCCAGTGTGACACTGTGCCATTGTATGACATGTACATCACGCGATGTAGTACTGTACATATGTAAAGTTACTTTACTTAATGCTTTTTGAATGTCAAATTCAGTTGCATACTACCAAATGGCACAATAAAAAAACAAAAGGCAAACATTTTGCAACTTTCTGTTGTCATTTCTCTTCATTTACTTACTTGAAACTAAAGTGGAACATGGACAGTGCTACAGAAATATTTTCTTTCAGGATCCAGAGTTAACATCATTTCCAGGCTTTTAAAAATCCAGTATTATTAATTTCCAGACTTAACTGAACATAAATATACTGTACTGGAATGCAACGCGTGTTCAGTTTCAGTTTCAATTTATTTGATCAACCAGGATAATACAAATATCATGTTTATTTTCACAATTAAAATATTTAAAAAGTTTCAACAAAAAAACAGTTTAAAAAATACATTCTGTACATTATAGACTGTGGGCCCTGATATTCAAACTGCGCTAGGATGTGGCGCAAGCCTGGGTGCAGCGCAACTTGACTGTGCAGGGGCGTTGACGGGCGATATTCAAGGGAGCTGCGCCATGCTCCAGCATCATTGAATATCACATCCGGCCACCCGGCAGTGTATGGTGCAGTGGCACAGCTACCGCGCGGCCAGAGTGAGCAGGGGATGCGCCAGCACAAGCTTCATTGCGCTAGGTGCAACAACCGTGATATTCAAAAGTACATATGCAAATGGGGCAATAATGCATGCAAGGTGCAAATGGGGCCATTTGCATGTCATTATGGCTCCATTTGCATGCAGGTGAGCTGATCCCTGATGACTTGCACCTGGCACCCTGCCAGGCAGCAGACGTCGGGGACCGATGCCACCTGCAGTGCGGCAATGTGCCCCACAGCCTGATTGCATGCATTAGTAAAATAAAAATAGACTCCTATATCCCTGGTGGTCCAGTGAACTGCTGTCAGTCCAATCGTGGGTTTCAGTAAAATGAAATACAGACTTCTATATCCCTGGTGGTCCAGTGGACCGCTGTCAGCCCGATCACGGGCTTCAGTGAAATTAAATACAGACTCCTATATCCCTGGTGGTCCAGTGGACCCCCCTCCCCACCAGCCCACTGATCCCTACCACCCTGCTCCCCCCAGTCAGTGGCAGGTGGCAGCACCCCACCCGCCTGTCCCCACGTACCAACTGACACCATCGGTGGGGCTGTATGCCCATTGGTTCACAGTGTGAGCCAATGGGTGTGCAACCATACCATACTACACATTCCAGATATTGAATAGATCCATTCCATATCTGGAATGTCAATATAATGGAGCTGCATGCCCATTCAGCTCCGCGCTGTGAACCAATAGGCGACAGCTACTGGCGATGTCGGTCGGTGGGTGGCAGGGTGGCAGGTGGGTGAAGTGCTGCCACCCACCACTGACCGGGGGGAGTGGGGCAGTGGGGATCAATGGGCAGGTGGGGAGGGGGGTCCACTGGACCACCAGGGATATAGGAAACAGTATTATTCTACTTACGCCCACGATCGGGCTGACAGCAGTCCGCTAGACCACCAGGGATATAGAAAACAGCATTAATTTACTTAAGCCCACGATCAGGCTGACAGCGATCTTCTGGACCACCAGGGATATACGAAACAGTATTATTTTACTTAAGCCTGCAATCGGGCTGACAGTGGTCCACTGGACCACCAGGGATATAGGAGTCTATTTTTTCATAACAATGCCTGCGATCAGGCACGGGGGGCACCACCATGGAGGTGCAGCAAGAGCTCGGGTGGCCACCCAAAGGTGGCAGCTGCCTTGTTGTGCCCTGCAATACGGCAGCTCACCTGGGGGTGGCCGGCCATTGCTCCTTTTTTTTTTATCAACTTTTTGCGGCACAGGTAGGGGTTGTGCATGCATGGCTCAGCACATTCCGTGCTGAATATCGGGTTGTGCAGAGTATGCATGGGCATGCCCCCCACCTGCACCTGCATACATTACTGATACGCTCCGGCACATCGGGATTTGTGCCAGGCGCAATTCCCATTTGAATATCGCGCTGGGGTGCATCCGTGGGTTGGGCATGGTGCAACACTGTTGCACCATGCACAACTCTTTTGAATATCTGGGCCTGTGTACAAAGTGTCAAAAGTCTAAGACATAGAATGCATTGTACCCACTATTTAATTCTTAAGGGAGCTGATATGTGAAATCATGTGTCATTGAGTTTTTCCATCCTTCAAAATCCTATATACTTTTTTCTTAACTTTTACAATGGACACAATAAATCTGGAAATTAGTTCAGTATCTTCTTGAACTTGCAGATGCAGCAATATACAACCACATCATAATTTGAGCTTGCATATATTTCTTGGAGGGTCTATAAGAGCTAATTCCTTACTTTGTTTTACAGTGTGCAAATCAGTATTATGTAGTTTAAAGTTTCCAAAAGCCCCTTTTGCGAAGGCAAGAAATTTCCCAGGAGCTTAATTTGTCAATGTTGTTTCTATATTGTTATTAAAATAAGAATGTTTTGAATTAATAATTTCAAACCATGCCCACGTAATCAGTTGCCTTTGATGTGGATTTCATTTTATTTTTTTTGAACCATGAGACACATTTTTGTTTTTTAATAGTTTCCATATCCATGTTTTTCCCTAACTGGACCAATTTATTTTTAATTTGTTTCCTGTATTGTACAGAGATCAAGATTTGTTTTTTATAATCATTCCAAAGGTGGAGCATTTTGATTTTTTTCAAATTATTCTTCAATGTGTTGAGCCATAAAGAAGGAAGTCCTTCTTCCTGCCATTTAATTTTTTCCAAAAGGCATTTTTTTGGGGATGGTATTTGTATTATTATTTATTTTTAACCAGTAGGAAATGAATGTTAGTTTCTTAAAGTATTTAATTGAACTTTTTCCCAGTTCAACCCTAACCATTGCATTTGATGTCACTGAGGGAAACATAAGTAGGGTTTTGCAGAATTATGATAAGGGTTTTTCAAGTTCTTTAAGTTTTGCATAGCCCTATACTTCAGATCCGTATAGTAATAAAGGATGTATTTTTGCTTCCCCTGCCATTAAAGCTGGAATAATAGAATTCCCTCCATATTGGAAATTAAATTTTAAAAGAACTTTTACTGAAAGTTTAGCTTTTATTATCTGTTCCTTGATATGTTTTGACCAGGATGCAGATAAGACAAATTTTACTTCCAAGTAGCAGTACTCCTTGATAACCTCAATGTTTTCCTGTCCTATTGTGAAGTTTAGTTTGTTATACTTTTTAAGTTTTTTCTGAAAACTACAATTTTAGTTTTGTTAATGTTTACTTTTAATTCAAGTAGGATACATTTCTGAAAGAGATAATAATTTTATTTTGCATTCCAGCTTTAGTTAGTGAAAAAATTACCAAATTGTTCGCATATGCTAATGAACGCATTGATAAATTATCTATTTCGAGAGAATCCAGTGTATCACTTTCCAGATATTCATGTAGATTATTAATATAGAAGTTAAACAATGCTGGAGCAAGAAGACATTTTTGTTTCACCCCTCTATTTGTATGGAAGAATTGTGTCAATGAGCCTTTGTTGTCAAATCTGATTGCAGAAGAAGTGCTTCTTGCTTGGAGTATTTCCTAGAGTTTTTCCCTTTTAATAGAGTCACAAGCTGAGGAAGTCTATGTATAATGCAAATAATTTTGAATTTCAAAGGTGGAAGTATTTTTCCATAAGATGGGCCAGGCAGAAAATATTGTCTATGGCTGAGAAACTCTCTCTGAAACCTGCTTGGAATTGGGAGATCTGATTGATGGAGTCTGACCACTGGATTAATCTGTTTAGTAATAATCTAGAGAAGATTTTGACATTATATCCAGAAGGCTGATAGGCTAAAGATTGATAGGGTCATACACTGACCCTTTTTTATGAATAGGGACAATTATATTTTTGGTCCATGATACTGGGACGCAGTTTTGTGATGAACATAAATTGAAGAAAATAGATTAAAGTTGGGACCCAAAAATCTTTCTATTCCTTATAAACTTATGGGGGAGTATGAAGTCAAGATGGGGGGCTTTATTATTTTTTAATGTAATTATGGCCAATTCCACTTTCTCTGTTAAAACAAAAACAATAGGGGTCACCAATGTCCCTGCACAGTCTTTCAGTTTATTACCCTCTAATGTAAGAGAAGGGCTTTTGGAAAAAATTTCCTTACACTGTTTCACCCAAGATTGCTTTGGAACGTAGACTGCCATGGAAGGTTGACATTGGTTGGTTCCTTATGCCACCATGTTCCAAAAGGTATTGGAATCTTTCCCCCAAATAACTTTGTACATTAGGTCCCATGTTTTGTATTGAAACCTCTGTCTCTTAATTTACTAACATATTAAAACACCAGCAGAATAGACCTAATGGTCTCTTGAGTCTGCTCGATTTTCAGCACCTGCACTGAGGGCCGATTTTGGTGTCCCCCTCCCCCTTGGGTTATACTGTCCCCAGTCCTAGATGTTCCACCTGTATTGTGCCTGAACAGATTTGCCATCTCCCTGTACCTGTCCCATCCCCTCTTAAACCTGTCCACAGTCTCCATCTCTACCAGCTCCCTGGGCAGTGCATTACATGGCTCCACTGCCCTTTCAGTGAAATAACATCTCCTCCTCCTCTCCCTTCTGACCCTGCCCCCTTCCAGCTTACACCCATGACCTCTTGTTGCCCCACCCTCCTTCCTTTGGAGCACCCTGACTGGGCCTCCTTTATTGATCCCTTTCATGTACTTACAGACCTCTATCATGTCCCTCCTCTCCTCCAGGGTGTACATGTTGAGCTCCTTGAGCCTCTCCTCATAGGTCCTCTCCCCCATGCACCAGATCATTTTGGTTGCTCTCCTTTGGATCCTCTTTAGAAGTGTAATATCCCTCTTTAAATGTGGTCTCAAAAATTGTACACAATACTCAAGGTGTGGCCTAACCAAGTAGTTGTACAGTGGAAGGATCACTTCTGCCTTTCTAGAGGTAATCCCCCTGGTGATGCAACCCAGCATACTATTTGCCCTTGCCGCTGCCCTCCTACTGTCTCTGAGTTGTTCATTTTGACATCTACAGCTACCCCCAGGTCCTTCTCGCCCTCCATGACTTAAATCATGTCTCCTCCCAGGTTATACCCCTTGCCTGGGTTTTTGACTCCCAGGTGCAGAACCTTGCACTTCTCCACATTGAATTTTAGTTTCCTTTTTCCTGACCACCTTTCCAGAGCCTCCCCTCTTCTTGCAAGGCCACCCTCCCTTCCCCCTCATCCACAACTGCACCTAGCTTTGAGTCATCTGCAAAGAGACTCATCTCACTCCTGATCCCCCTCCTGATTTGAAGGATCATATGGTATTGTTTTCTAGATTTATTTAAAGTTTTGTAATTTTTCTTTGTAGGATGTTTTTTGGTCCATTTTATTAGTTTTCTGAGATTCTTTTTTTTCTATTTTACTCTCATGATCACACCAGACCTTTATTTGTGAAACTGAATTGCAATTAGCAGGAGCGTAAATTAGACTCCTTGGGCCAGATATTCAAAACTTTGCCCTAGGGTTAAATTATTCAAAAGGAAATAGCCCAGTGCTAATCCTGCTGAATATAGCAGTCTAAGGAAGCCGGGCAAACTGGTCTGGGAGTGCAGGGCAAAAATAGCCTGGTAATAAGACAGCACTGAATATAGCAACAGGGAAGTGCAAACTGAAACTGCAGCTCATTAGACTCTATTGCAAGCCAGTATTGCAGGTGGAGAATATTGGGTGTGATTGCACAGAGCCGTCTCACATCTACTGCAAGCACACCTCTCAACCTCCTGCCTCATAAATCAGGGACAAGACTTAAAAAAATCAGGGACAAAGGTTTAAAATCAGGGACACACCTTAACAATTGATGATATCCACTCAGGAAGCCAGTAGAATAAGTGGTGTAGTGTAAAATGCATTTTCTAAGGAAGAACACATCTGTAACATTAATGTCTGATATTATGCTATGCTTACAACCCCCACTGTGTGGTCATGGAAACACAATTTGTAGGAGGGACAGAGTAAAGGTTTGAGGTAAAATCAGGGAAGTCCCTGAAAATCAGGGAGAGTTGAAAGGTATGACTGCAAACAACAGTGTAAGCCATACACTGTAGAACTGTGCTTAGTGTGCTATGCTGAAGTGAGGTTTGCCTGTGGCTAACTTGATTGCACAGTGCTAACACATTAGCCTGGTGCAAACTGGTTAGCCCAGGGCAAATGGGAGCTATATTCAAAGCTTCCATGCAAATAAGCCTACTTAGGTAATCGTTGGGCAAACAGGCACATTCGCATCTCATTATGTGCTGCTTAGCATAGAGTACCATGCAGTTTGCCTGCTGCTACTGCATGGTGCACACAGCTCCACCTTTTGGTCAGAATGGAAGTACAGGCTGGATGCTGCAGGCCAAGGCATGCCCACAGCATTCCCTGTTGGTCAGAATGTAAGTACAAGCTGGAAGCTGCAGGAACTGTGTGCTGGCAGGCACATCAGTGCATACAACACACCCATGCAGCTGTGCAAGCAGGACCTGTATGTATGTGCATATATATATATATATATATATATATATATATATACACATATACATATACAGATTGATAGCTAAACAGACACACTGCCCATGGCCATACATGACCTGGAAACTGCCTACCCCAACAACATAGGTACCCCACTGCAGTAGTGGGTGAAACACAGTGGGGGGGGACACAATGCATGGGACAGGTATAAGGCAAACCTGGTGGGGGTGGGAGACCATAGGCTGTAAGTTCACTAGGATATGCAGCATATCCAGTAGAAAAGGAACAGGGCAGACTGGTTGGGCCAGGCAGTCCTTTTCTGTTGTCATGGTCCCTGTTCTAGTGTGTGCCTGTGATACCCTGGTAGCCTAGTGTTAGCCAGGTCAGCATGATCCTCAACCCCCGGTAGCCTCAAAACACACTGAAACCCCTCATGTTCCAGTGGTCCCCCAAGCATGGCTCCCAACCCCTGTTGAAAATGAAATCAATAACTTTTCCCTGTTAGTCTAGTGGTCCCCCCATCCCATGCATGTATTCAACCCCTGTTCACATATAAAATATTTTTCTGTAGCCCAGTCCCCACCCCCATGAACATTTCCCACCTCCATTCACATATAAAATTAAATATTTGTAGTTCAGTGAACTTTCACCCTGATGCATCTTTACCGATTTTGCATTATTTATCAGCCCTTTACTGAAGAGCAGTCTTCACCAGTAACATTTCACTGATGCCAGCAGTCCAGCTGCGATCGGCCCAGCCCTCTTTCACCACCACAGCTGGCTGCTGACTGAGCTTCCACCCCAGCTGGCGGCTGGCCATGGTGGAGACAGGAGGGTTGAAACCAGTCATCAATTTGCCCTGGACTGTTTTGCATCGTGGGTGTTACTGCTGGTTGGGGGCTTAGACTACCAGGGAAATGAAAGGGTTTGATAGAGATGTGCAAAGGGGTTAGTTATGCATGGGTGGGGGACCACTAGACTACAAGGGAAATATTAAATTTTAATATGTGAACAGGGTCTGATATGTGTGGGGGTGGGGGACCACTAGACTACCAGGGAAATATTTAATTTTATAAGTGAACGGGGCTTGGGATACATGCATGGGGTGGGGACCACTAGACTACCAGGGAATATGTATATATATTATAAAGGGGGTCGGGATACATGCTGGGGCACTGTCACCTCCTTATTCAGTGCTGCACTGCAGGTTGCGCTAATGCTTATAGTGCGGCGCTATACCTTTGAATATGCCAGTGCGCCACTGTTCAGGGCCCCTCCTCTCAGTCCTTCACTTGCATACATTATAGTTTAGCATTGGCACTAACACCTAACGCTGGTGGTAAATGTCCTTTTAAATGTGGCTGTCGGGGCAAATTCGGTGCTAGTCCAGCGCAACAGATTTGCGCCCCTCGCTACGCATTGAATATCTGGCCCCTTATTTGTTGATTCATTTGTCCCAAATTAAATCAAAAGTCTGGGCACTATTCAAATGGATCTTCCCCAAAAAACTGTGTATCTTCGTATTTGCGCAGGATGTCTCTTAATACTCCACCCTTGATGCAATTATATTTTAAACGCTGTTTTCTCTCAGAACTTAATTGTGCCAAGGGAGTTCTTGTGTCCACTAAAGTAGTTTCATTTTCACTGTTTGTTTTGATATATAAGCTCAAGGAGGCATGATCTCGTTCTGTTCTCATTTGTATTTTGAGTGATTTGAACATTTCATAGCTGTCTGGGTCAGTAAGAACAAAATCTATAGTGCTTTGCCCATTTAATAAGAAGAAGGTAGTTTCTCCTTCCCAGTCTCACACAAGTCTACCATTTAAAATTAGCAAGGCATTTTCCTCTATAAACTTCTTGAATTCCTTCCCTTGCTTATTAACCCCTTTATCTTTATTTTCTCTTGTACTGCACTCATTCAGACTTAACTGTGTCTCTAATATACTGTACTACAAATATCATATTTGGCAATGCAGCAATTAAACTCTCCTGCTATCACAAAGGTATCATGTGGGTATTTGTTAAAGGCAAATTTGGTCTCTACATTAAGAGAGTCCCAGATTATTTTGGAACTATTGGAGGAATTTTTTGGTTGGAGATAAACATTAATAAGAATGAAAAGTTATTGATCCCAAGATATTATTGTTATAATATAATTTTGTGTGTTTTTAAATACTTCTATTACTTTAAGTGTGAGACCAATTTAGATGTAAATTGCCAGGTCTCCAACTGGCCTACCAAATTATTTGTCTTTATGGCAGGATTTATAATTGCCTGGTCCCCACTGAGAGTTACATCCTCTATTTCCCACATCTCTTGAAAAAAGATTAGTACATGTGAGGTTATAAAAGAGCAGCATTCATAATATGTAATTTTGCTGGAAAGCCCTGCTATATTCCAAGATAGTAAGTTACAATTCCATGACTTAGTCTTTTTTTACTTATTTATTGAAATATTTCACCAGGAGGGCACACTGAACAACAAGTTGCTCATCTCATGGTGCAACCTGGGGGGAGGGATTACTTATGGTTGTGAAGGATGATCAGTTGCAATAGTATGTGGGTAGTACAAACAATACAGCATTGTAAAATTGAGCAGCAGTTAGAACACAAGGTATTGTACAATAAACAGCAGTGGAACATTGGGTAAATTACATGTCCAAAATCATACAAAAGAACAAAATGAATGTACAAAACAGTAATAATGCGATAGAACCATTTATAGTGCATGACTGTACCAGGAGCAGGCTCAAGGTAGTACACAATGCTGTTGAAGTAAACAGGATGGAGTGAGGTTGTGCAGTCTGGTGACCCAAAAGAGCAGGAGGAGGAGAAGAGAGGGGGACAGGCAAGAACTAAATATGAGGAGAAGGAGTAGCCATTTCCTGATTTCCCCCTTGAGGATGAAGAGAACCTTGCTGGGGGGGTCATGGTAGGAAGGCAAAAACTGGGAATAGGTATTAAGGCGGGTTAAAGCAGGAACAGCTGAGGGAAAGGTAATTGTGTAGGGCAGAGATAAGGGAGTAGTTGGAGGAGGAGTGAAGTATTTCAGGAGGGAGGGAATTCCAGATTTTAGGGAAACGATAGACAAAGCCAGTCTGACCAATGAGGATGGAGCAGCAAGGGACCATCAAGGTGCAGGCATTATTTGATCTGAGATAGTGGGTGAGGGGAGGAGGAGTGTAGAGAAAGGATGACAGATAGGAGAGGAGCCCCCAAACCAGAATTTGGAGGTTAGTTTGGCACAGTGAAAGATGCATCTGTGAGACAGTGGAAGGAAGGTTAGAGAGCTATAGAGTTCACAGTGGTGGAAGCGGGAAGGGGAGTCGATAGCAAAGTGGCAGATGGAGTTAAAGAGAGTGTCCAGCTTGGTCAGGGAAGATTTGGGAACAGCACCATAGACTATGTCACAGTAGTCAAAGATGGGGAGTATCATCTTCTGGACAATTTCACGCCTCACAGTCAGCGGGATGCAACTATGATTCCTGTACAGAGCACCAAGTTTGGGGTGCAGTTTCTTCAGGATAGCATCAATATGCACAGAGAAGTTGAGGTGCTGGTCCATCCAAACTCCAAGATATCAAAATGAGGAGATGTCCTCCAAGATGGTCCCATCAAGGGTGTAGAAGGTG
This sequence comes from Neoceratodus forsteri, assembly GCA_016271365.2. Lineage (NCBI taxonomy): Eukaryota > Metazoa > Chordata > Ceratodontiformes > Ceratodontidae > Neoceratodus > Neoceratodus forsteri. Next base: position 1,788,628,337 of record CM057455.1, on the reverse strand, counting down.
AGTAAGGCTGGGAGCCTAGAGAGTCTCTGCCTGGTGCCAAAGGTCATTGAGATGGTCTTCTTGGCATTTAGAAAAAGCTGGTGAGAAGTAAACCAGAGCTGAACTTCACTGAAGTCATGCTCTAAGCTGGTTTGCACAGCAGCAGGTTTTTGCCAGAACTGTACAAAACAGTATTGTCAGCGTACACGTGGATAGAAGAGGATGAGCAGGCTGTGGGAAGATCATTAAGGAAAATGGAGAAGAGTAGGGGACCAAGCACTGAGCCCTGAGGGACACCAGTGTTGATAGGGAGTGGATGGGAGATGGAATCAAGGATTCTCACAGACTGGGTCCTGCCAATGAGGTAGAATTTGAACCAGTTGGTGGCTGATGGAGCAAGGCCAGCTGAGAAGAGTGAATGAAGAAGCAGGGGATGTGAAACAGTGCTGAAATCATTGGCTAGGTCAACAAAGATGGCCGAGGTGATCAGGCCATCATCCATCCCTGAAAGGATGGATTCAGTAAGCCTGAGGAGGGATGTTGTTGTTGAGTGGTCCTTCTGAAAACCAGATTGGAAAGGGGTGAAGAAGGAAGAATCAGAAAGGAAGGGTGATAGTTGAGAGAGAACTAAATGTTCTTGAAGTTTGGCAAGGGTAGGAAGGAGGTAAATAGGGCGATAGTTGCCAGGAGTGGATGTGTCACACCCTTGGGGAGAAGAAGGACTACAGTGTATTTCCAGGATGAGGGTACTTGGGCAGAAATAAAGGACAGGTTAAGGATTAGGGAGATAGGATAAGCAATTGCAGGAGCAAAAAGGTAGAGAAGTTTAGATTCAAGCTCATCTGGTGAGGAGCCTTTAGAGGGGTCAAGGGATAGGAGAGCATTAAAAGCTTCATCATGAGAGACAGAATAAAAGGAAAATGGGGTGGGGTAGGCACTGGCTGAGGTGAAGGGCTGAAGTTAGTAGGTGGCAATAGGGAGAGTGACTTTAGAAGAGACATGGCGCACAAGGTATAGTAAGCATTAAATTCATTGGCCACAGAGCCAGGGTCGGAAACTAGGGAGTTATTTATTTTGAGAACTGGAGGGGGAAGGGGAGAGGGTGAGAGAATAGGGCATGAACTACCCTTCAGAATTTCGATGGAGAGTTGGTGTTAGTCAGGAATGAGGAGTTGAAATATTCAGACTTAGCCAGTCTAGTAGCTTTAGTATATGAAGTGTGTAGCATTCTGTATTCAGCATAGTCATTTGTATGTTTAGTAGATTGGTGTTTTCTCCAGGCCTGATCACACTCCCTGAAGCAGGCCAGGAGTTCACGGGTGATCCAGGGGAGATGAAGCCCACGGACTCTGGTCAGTCTGAAAGGAGCAAAGGCGTTCCAGGTGGTAATGAATTTGTCCTTAAAATAGCCAAGTGGTTGGTCAACAGAAATGGCAGTGGAGATGGGGGCCCAGTCAGTGAAAGTAAGTGCAGAGCTGATTGGGGTAAGGTCTAAGGATTTAAAGGACCAGAGCTGTAGGATTTTAGGGAGAGGTTTGAGGCAATGAACCCTACGAACAATGAAAATGGGATTGTGGTCACTAAGGGCATCAGGGAGGAGACCAAATTTAATGACACAGTGTGGGTGGATTGTGAGTGCCCAGTCAAGCAGGGTGTGGTTTTGTGTTTTAGGATTAGGATGTGTGGGCTCAAGTATAAGTTGAATGAGGTTTAGAGTAGTGGCATCATTGTGTAGCTTGTTTAACTTGGGAGACAACCAATTTAAATTCATGTCACCCATTTGAAAAGTTCACCAGATTGCAAGAGAGAGGTGATATTGGCAAAGAGTTCAGTCATGACCGAGGGTTGAATGCTTGGGTGGCAGTAGATGCCAGTCAAAAAGATTGGGATTGAGAAAGAAAGTGTAATGTAGGTGACATGGGCTTCATAGGTAGCTGGGATGGATGTAGATGGGGTGGTAGTAAACTGCAGAGAGGACAGGCTATACATGGCCACTCCCCCTCCATGACCCAATCAATCTTGTCTGGAGATATAATACCCAGGGATAGCAATGGCACTGTCAGGGGTGCTTTTTTTGAGCCATGCCTCAGTAATAATTAGGATATCAGGAGTGTGTGAAATCATAAGAGTTTGTAGGAGGTCGATTTTAGATAGCAGGCTGCAGATGTTCAGGTGGAGGAGCTTCAACCTGTTAGGGCGGGTTGTAGTGGGAGTGGGGTTTGGAGACATGTTATTTGGGTAAGGAGCCTGGGTTGGAGAAGAAATAGGGCCAGGGTTGGGGTGGATATTCCCTGATGAAAGAAGGAGGAGGACAAGGATGAAATAGTGAAGTTAAGGACTTTTGTAATTGGAGTAGGAAATATGTGAGGGAGGGGAAGAGGGAGGGAGGGGTGGAGAGAAGGAGATAAGGAAATGAAGAAATGGAAAGTGACTAGTAAGGGAAAACAGAGATGCTGAAGAGTAATAGGGACAGTGGGGTCTCTTTACAAGGGGGGCTGTAGGGGTGACTGACAGAATGAAAGGAGGTATCTGGAAGGGAAGTGGAGAAAGATGTGGTAATAGGTGTAGAGGGGGAGACTGGGATAAGGGTAAGAACCAGGAAGATTGTGAATAGGAGGGAGATGAACCATTCTGGGTAGGGTAGTAGAGGCTTTGTACAGGCTTACAGATTAAGATCTCATCACTGAATATTAGGAAGTCGATTAGTTACTTTAGCTATGAATGACCCAGGACTAGAAGTGTTAGGGGAGACTAGTGGGTAGAGGATTGCAACCTACATGTGTTGTTGCCCTCTAGTGGCTTTACAGTATAAAATGCAAATGGCAAAGTAGACACAGCTTGGGGGGGGCATCAACAAGTCACTGACAGGCCAGTGCAGGTTACGCAAATGCTGCTCTGCACTGAACTGCTCACAGAAGTGTGCAACTGAGTTAATTGGCAAGGAGAAAGATCAGGGTGTTTCTACACAGCTGCTAAAATGAAGAAACATCAAAGGTCAGTGTTTCTCAGCAGTCTTATAGCCTAGTCCAATGATTTCAGCACTGGCTTCAGCGTTGGGCAGGAAACCAATGTCAGCACTCCAGGCTGTCTGAAACCTTTTAGTTCTCACTGGGAGGAAGGCTCAAAAATCCTCTTTCCCCTTTTCGGGGTCCAGGACCAGATGTTACCTTATGGGCCAAGGAGGAGTGTGGACAGCAGGCACCTTCTCAGCCTGTCCTAGGCAGCTGGATTGCTTGTGGAGGGGACCGCATTGGCAGTACCAGCCAGTGGGCTCCAATCAACCTTATGGGCCAAGGAAGAGCGTGGGCAGCAGGCACCTTCTCGGTCTGTCCTAGACAGGTGGGTTGCTTGTGGAGGGGACTGCATCAGCAGTACCAGCCCAGTGGGCTCCAATCTGAGTCTTGGAGTCTTCTGAGTCCATTTCTATTTCTATAGAGAGGTTACTCATTACTTCCCGTCATTGATTTGATTCTGGGTCATGTGTTTCTCCAATTGAGAGATCAAGCATATCAAACATAAACAAACCTCCACTATCAAATTCATCCCCATATTTTTTGATTTGGTAATAAACTTCATGGATTTTGCAGAACAGGTCAATCTGTGTTCCTTGTCCATCTTGAATGTCTCGCACAACATGATTAATGTGCTGCTTTTCAATATTCAAATTTAATTTGGAGGCAATCAGGAAATAATATAAGAGGATAGTATTACCTCATTCTCCCCAGGCAGTTTATTGACTCTGAATAATGAATGAATGTAGGGTTTCTCATGCTTCCTAGATGGTTCAGGAGTCTTTAATACTGATTTAAGGGACTTAAGATTTTTTGTAACAGCATCCTGGTCTAGTAAGCAACTTCAGGATTTGTCCTGTGACAATTGTAAGTTCATTGTTTTCCAGGTTATCAGGGACCATAATTCCAGTCCTAAATGGTTTAATCTATGCAGTTTAATCCATATGTCCTTGGCTAAATCCATATCATAGACAAGAATGAATACTGGTTTATGTTCACTATTATGGTCCCTGCAGGTCATAATGATGTGTCCCTTAGCCTGAGGAATACCCAGTTCTGCTCTCACTAAATACTCGGTGATGTCTCTCAGGGTTTCTAGTTTCATAATGTTTTTCCAAAATTCCATCAATTCTTAAACAGGCTTCATTTCCTGTCAATATACAGAATGTGTTCCCTCTCTTGTCCTGCATAGTGTTTCTCAGTATTTTGTTCTACCTGTGTGATTACCTCTTTTTTCCTTGTCTTTTCTATCTCTGTTTTCTAAGCCCTTCTGCAAATTGCTAATTATTTGTAAAGGTGTCATTTTTTTAGTTACTTCTGAAATATTCTCAGGAGTCTTGGGCACTAATATGTTCTCTTTTTCTAAGCCCTTCTGCAAATTGCTGATTATTTTTAGAGATTTCATTTTTTTAGTTACTTCTGAAATCTTCTCAAGAGTCTTGGGCTCTAATATGGGGCACGTTAATGCTTTAGTTATTGGGTTAACTGCTACTGATTGTCCATGGGCACCATTTTTCTTACCCTTGCCTTTACCCTTTTTTTTTTCCTTTTAGGCCTAGCACCCTTTTCCTTCCTTGAGCCTTTCTGGGGTGTTTCAGGGTTATAGATTGTTGAAAAAGAATGTTTTTTCTACTTTTATTTGTTGCATGAAGGTCTCCATTTTATTGTATAGACTATGCATCTTAGTATAAATGGTACTAATATAGCTTTCCATACTAGTTATTAGTTCTTTAAGGGCTTCTAAAAGGACATTAGCCATTGCAGGGTGTGCCAATCCCTAAATTGTGTGTTTTGATACAGTGTCTTCACTTTGAACCAGAAAAGATTCCTCCAGTTCAATTTGTTCAACTTCCCTAACAAGTCTAGGGAAAACTGTGCTGGGAGTACCAGCCAGAATGCATACATTACGATTCATTTAGGGATGTTCTTGATCTAGTAGTTCTGAGAGACATGAAGAAATTTTGAGGGTTGAAAAAGCTCAATATTGGTGGCTTGTGGATTATCAAAAACAGAGTTAGACAAGCAAGGTGACTTAGCCTCAGATTTTTCTTTTAAGATGGGATTTTTATGGCATACTGCACATTTCAGTCTTTTATTTTTTTGATGGTCAGGTGAAAAGTATTCAGTGATTTTCTGGGAAGTTACTTGTGCCTCATCATTTGATCCACAAATTCTATTCTTTGCCCTTTTTTTCTTTTTTGTCTTTTTGTTCTTTTTAGGGGCTACTAATTGGGAATTTATGCTAAGCTCCTCCTCCATATCTTTGCTGTTTGGTATTGTTAAAGCTTTTATGGTATTTTTGTTGGTTTGTTTTGTCTTTTTTATATCAGAAGCCTTCTTAGTGTGTATGTGTGTGTGTGTGTTTGTGTGTGTGTGTGTGCACGCGTGTGTGTGTGCGCGCGTGTGTGTGTACGTGTGTGTGTGTGTATGATTTTAGTGCCTCTGCATAAGAAATATGTTTTTCATCTGACTTAATATCAGATGGAGTAAAGGTAGTAATAAGCAGAGGCTTCTCATAGATGCCTCCATTGTTTGTTTGTTTTTTCCATGCTGGGAGCATATTCCCACTCCTGGTGTACATTTAGGTTAAAATGCAGGTTAAAAATGCAGTTTCTTGCTGCTAACCAATCAGCAGCCACCAATAAAAAACATATAAATTCCAAACATACAAGTTAGAGACTCACAGTGTGACTGCAGACCACCAATCTGATTCCAGCTAAAAAACAGTTTCATATAATTTTCATGCACCTTAAAAAACCAAAGTAAAAGGATGAAATACCAAATCCAGAGTTAGGTACTTATAATAATGCTGTGCACCTGGGTAAAATGTCTATAAGGCTGCAACAGACTTTAAAAAAAAAACAAAAAAACAGCAAGAGATAATCTTCTCTATTCAGAGAAGTGGAGGCTTTCAATCTTTGCAAGGCACCTAGCCCCCCCAGTGAAAAAATCTGACTCACATCCTTCTGCAATTTTAATGTCTCAGAGAGGGCCACAGGGGAGACCACTAATTTGCATAATTTGCTCAATGTTAGTACAGATTTAACCAAAGAGCAAAAGAGACCATATTGGATCAAAATTAATTAGACTGGGTGCAAATCTGGACCCTAATTAACCCAATCTTATTGATAAAAGGATTCAAGAAAGTGGTGCTGCACAAAAAAAAAAGATGTCACACATGCTCATAAAATCTTATCAGCCACAATCAGTATTATCAGCTAACAGCTAACAAATAAGGGATACAAAATACAGAATGAAATGTCAACAGAACAATAGAGAGACAGTGGATAGTTAAAACACACTGTTAAAATGTTAAAAAGTTCTCAGGATGGTCTTAAAGTGTTCTTGTGTGCAAACTGGTGAGTTAGTAATATTCTTATGCAAAAACTATTAGATGCTTGAGCATGAGCTGTCCATGTGCTGGTAGTTCAGTCACAGAAAATGTTTACATTCTGTAGATTTAAGAAGCACTTGGTAATACTTTAATAATGTTAGCAATAATGTTACCATCACTCTGCTATCTCATTTAGATTTCTTAGATTTCTTCTGACAGGTGTCCGACAGGCATCAGTAACATGGTGCTTCAAGATGTTCATGGCTCACAATTCGGAAGTTCGATAGTTCGGTAATTAGGTGCTTTGGCGGACTCCCTTCACAAAAAACTTCTTCAAGGAACAGGTTGCTCAGAGGGTAAAAACAACAACTCTCCTGCCCCAAACCATCTGACTGGCCACCTTTGCTTGCATGCAGATCTGGCTTCAGCATTTACCACCCTAACATGGCGTTTGTCCTGAGTGTGACAAAGAAAGAGAAGGGGAGACAAACTGAACAAACTGGAGGGTGAATGCAATAAGAAACTCAGGAAAGGCTGAATTTCTATGCAGTAGGTGACATACCTTATGAAAAAATAAAACTAGCTGTGCAGCCCTGCTACCTGGGCTTTCTCCACAAGCTCAAGCACATGAAGCAAAATACCACTTCTCTCAGTGACCGGAAGTTTCCGCAGCACGTGTTTATGTGTGTGTGTGTGTGTGTGTGTGTGTCTCCCTCTCACTGTCTCTCTCTCTCTCTCTCTCTCTCTTTCTTTGTAGTCTTATTAGAGGAAAAGATGAGCATTTGGAATGCCGGTGTCTCCTACAAACTCCTACAAACTGCTTTTGTCTGCTTGGGCCAGTTTAACCTTTGCTGTGTTGTTGACTGATATATCAGTCCAGAATTCCTACACTTTCTATTTCTGTTGGTAGCCTAAGGGTTAAACAGGTCTGCTAGGCTTACACTGGCATTCTAAAAATCTGGAAAAGAAGCAAGCAAGATGGGAATTCAGGCCAGGTAGTCTAAATTTGGGAAGTCCCTTCTGTGCTGCAATGGATGTCAATAATTCATGGGGCTGTCTGGTGGGCTGCACAAGCATCCACCGATCAGGAAAAGTTTTATACATATCTCCCAGGAAACAATTAGGGCCAGGGGCTTTATTTGAAATTATCATTACTAATGCTTCCTGAATGACAGGTCTTGATGGAAGAGGGAAGCCTGAATATTGTGGCAGTCACAGAAATTTGGTACATAGAGAACTATGACTGGGATGTCAACATACCAGGGTACGCAATCTACAGGACGGACAGGAAGGGTAAAAAGTGGAGGAGAATAGCTCTCTACATAAGGGAAGGGGAAGAAAGCAATGGAACTACAGGGTAAACTCACAGGAGTGGAGGCACTCTGGGTCACCCTGTAGACAGGAAATGGCACCACAATCTGCACAGGGTTGTATACAGACTTCCATCTCAGAGGGAGGCAATGGACAAGAAAATGATAGAAGGCATCCTTAGAATGGCATAAAAGGGGGCGATATTGTTGATGGGGGACATGAATATGCCAGTTGTTAACTGGAGCACCTATGCTGCAGCAACATCCAAGAGCAGGGTCATTCTCAATGCCCTGCAGGGGGCATGCCTAAAACAGCTAGTGTTGGAACCCATTCAGAAGGGAGTAGTCTTAGACCTGGTACTCTCAAATGGGGATAGAGAGAGGATCTCAGATTTAGAAGTGGGTAGCCATCTGGGAACAAGTGACCATCAAACACGGTGGTTCACGATAAACACAGCCATAAAGTCAAGCCATACAAAAGCAAGGGTATTGGATTTTATGAGGGCTGACTTTGGCAAAATGGGAGAGTGCCTCAAAAAAGCACTAGCAAACAGACAAGAAGGAGGGGTGGGGGAACAATGGGGAAAAATAAAACCTGCCATCACAGAGGCAACAAGCCTTTGTGTGACGCAAATAAACAGCACAAAATGAAGGAAAAAACACTATGGTTCTCAAAAGAGACCTGTGGCGTGAAGGGTTACGGAGAAAAAGATAGCATTCAGGAAGAATAAGGAAACACAGGAGAAGCAGGGCAGAGAACTGTATCAGTTAAATCAGAAGGAAGTGGGGAAGGCAGTCAGAATAGCAAAGGCCCAAACTGAGGAAAGGATGGCCAGCTCAGTTAAGAAGGAAGATAAAAATAAGTTATAGGTACGTTAGGGAGCATAGAAAGACCAAAGTAAGAATAGTGAGGCTTAATAATGGGGAGGGGGTGGGCATAGGGTGACAGTGCAAAAGCAGGGATACTGAATGGATACTTCTGCTCAGTATTCACAAAAGAAGAGGAGAGGGAGGTACCTAAAACAAATAATAGAAGCACTCTGGATGGTGGTCAATACTAGTTCATTCACGTAAGTAAGGGTCCTGAAAGAACTGCTAAAATTGAATGCGGACAAAACAACGGGGTCTGATGTGATTCACTCCAGAATTCTAAATGAACTAAGGGGAGAACTAGTGACACCACTGGTTTTCCTTTTTAACAAATCATGGGAGGATGGTGTGGTACCTGAGGGCTGAAGAAGGGCAGATGTGATTCCCCTTCACAAACATGGGAGCAAGGCAGTGGCAGGAAACTATAGACCTGTTAGTTTGACCTCACTGGTAGGGAAAATGATGGAATCACTTCTGAAAGGAAGAATTGTTGAGTACCTAGAGACCAATGGGTCACAAGACACAGGGCAGCATGGATTCACAGTGGGAAGGTCATGTCAGATGAATCTAATCGATTTATTTGATTGGGTAACCAAAATAGTAGACAAGTAAGGGGCTGTGGACATGTCCTACATAGACTTTAACAAGGCATTTAACACATTCCCACACAAAAGGTTAATAAACAAGTTAGCCTGCCTAGGAGCGAGTCCCAGGGTGGTAGCCTGGGTAAAAAATTGGCTGAACAACAGGACACAGAGGTTAATAGTAAACGGACTCCACTCTGAAGAAAGGGGGGGTTACTAGTGGGGTACCACAGAGTTCAGTACTGGGAACAGTCCTCCTTAATGTTTTTATAGGTGACATCACAGAGGGACTGGAAGGAAAAGTATGCCTCTTTGCAGACGACACAAAGATCTGCAACAGGGTTGATACACAAGTGGGGGTGGAAATGGGACTTGGCAAGGCTGGAGGAATGGGCACTAGTATGGCAGCTTATATTCAATGCAAAGAAGTGCAAAGTAATGCACCTGGGAAACAAAAACCCAGGGGAAGAGTATAGAATGGGAGGAGGTACTAACAACAAAAATGGAAAGGGACCTGGGGGTAGTCATATTAGAGGACCTAAAGTTAGGCAAGCAATGTGTGAAGGCAGTATGGAGGGCTGAGGGGATACTGGCATGCATAGGGAGCAGCTTCACCAGTAGAAAACAGGAAGTTGTTATCCCTCTGTACAGACAGTTGGTGAGACCCCATCTGGAGTACTGCATACAGTTCTGGAGATCCTGTCTCCACAAGGTCATAGACAGGATAGAGGCAGTCCAGAGGAGGGCAACTAAAATGGTGCAGGGTCTGTACCAGAAGCCATATGATGAGAGACAAAAGGAGCTTAACATGTATACCATCGAGAAAAGAGGGAGAGGGGAACATGATAGAAACTTTCAAGTACCTCAAGGAAACCAACAAAGTCCAAAATGGCAGTATCTTTCAGAAAAAGAGATGTGTAAGAACAAGTGGGCACAACTTGAAGACAGAGGGGGGACTGCTCAGGGGCAATGTGAGGAAGTATTTTTTCGTGGGGGGTAGAAGCATGAAACAGCCTTCCTGAGGAGGATGTGGGATCAAAAACAGTGGGGAATTCAAGAATGCATGGGACAGACATAAGGCAACTGTAGTGGGGGGATAAGAGGAAGTAGGCTGTTGGTTAACTAGGATCTGCAACTTATCCAATAGGTAGGGAAATGGGCAGACTGGTTGGACCAAGCAGTCCTTATCGGTCTATCTTTCTATGTCCCAGAAAAAATTAAACAGTTGAGAGGTATGCTTTCCATATACATGTTTATTAAAAAAAAATTACTTCAGTCATACTCCCCTGCCTGACCAACAGTACATCATCCCCAATAACCTAATACCATTAGCTGAATCTGTGGGCAAACAGCACACACACACAAACATACACACACACACGCACACACACACATGGGTGGGGAACAACATTGATGACACTAGACGGGCTGATCAGATTAAGGTGGGGTCTGCCTCATTCATATCATCAATTCCCTGGTCATGCCTAAAAATAGGCAGTTCTGTCTAGTGCACTTACTGTATGTGATTACCAAAAGCAAATAAATAAATAAATGCTGACATCATCTGTGATTTGCTGACAGCTGGTCTCCTGAACTTCATTAGCTCAAATTTAGGACACTGACTGTTAGAAAACCAACAAGGTCTTAGTGCAATGTGGGGAGCCCCCCCCTGCACCTTTCACATGAGGGGGTCCACTGCTGCATCCCCAGTAACTAAAATAATCAACTCAGAGGGGGAGCAGACCTTGAAAAAGGTTAAAAACATTACAGGGCAAACGAGCACCGTGAAAAGATTTCTGTACCCGAACAGAACCCAGGTCTGAGCATGATGCTGGCTGAGCAGCTAGTGGCTTAGTTCTCCATGCCACAGGAGCAGCCCAGCCAAACACAGGATTTTCCCCTCTCTTCTGGTGCATGACTAGGGATAGTGTAGTGGTTTGTCACATCTGCTACCTTATCCTTGTCAGCACCAGCTTCAGTCTGTTGGGCACTTGTGTGTAGGGCAGCCAAACTCTCGGGATCCTGTATGTCAGGATTCTGAGTGTCGGCAATCAGCTGTGATACCCAATGCTGCATATCTCTTATCCCCCTTCCTCCCAGCCACATGCACAGTTCACTAATTGCCTCATATGGCCATTAGGCTATTGGTGGAAGGTATGCTGTGAGTTTTGGTAGAGGACTGACTAAACTAATTGGAATTTTGACTATCATTTATTTATTTAGTTAGTTTTTGTTTACTGGGCAGGATACACAGAGAAAGTAAATTCCTGTTTACAGGTACAACCCAGGAAACTTCAGAGGTAATGAACAATCAGATACTAAGAACAACAGGTACCAGTGAACCTGGCAGTCAATGCAACATGTCAATTTCAGATAAAGAGTGTATGTGTGTGTGCATATATATATATTTATAAAATGTTTGAGACAATCGTGGTCAGCAACAGCAACAGCACTGGACAAACACCATCACATGACCGTGCGTATATCAGAGCGCGACCGCACACCTGCACTTTTACCCCCCAAAAAAACAATTTTGACATTTTATAAGATAGATAAGCCACGACAGGGTGTGCATTTCAAGGATTTTAATGCAAGCTCCAGGGGTATGCTAAGCACGAGGCTGAAGACAGAGTGCCCTTGCGTCCCTGGAAAGTACATTAAAATACTTGAAATGCACACCCTGGAGTGACTTATCACACTTATAGAATGGACCACCATCATAGAATTAGTTTGCCTCACTCTGATAGGGATTAAAATTTCTTCACTATTTTCAAACAAGTGTACAATACATTAACTCTAAAACCGTAAAAAAAATTGAAAAAGTAGTCCCTATTAATGCATAAATAGCATATTTCAATGACAGATTAGTACTGTGCAATAAAAGTATTTATTAGCAGTGTTAGTTGAAAATATATATTTTCTCTGTAACATGTAAATTCTCATTTGAATGCACTGCAACATCTGTAAAGTTGTAAAAAGAAGAGGTGTTTAAAACTTTATTTCCATTACACTGTTGTAATGTAGTTTCTTTGAAGGCAACATTCTCTTATTGATAGGATTGAGGTTAAATGTTGGTAAGAAAAAACGTTACCTTGCATTTCAAATCAATACATGTACTGCCTCTTAATGGAAATGTGTTAAAAACTCTATACCTGCCAGGTTGCCTTTTTTTGGTGGTGATGGAGGTGGGAAGGGGTGATAGATTTCACCTAAAAATACACATATATGATTCAAATGAACATGCTTTTATGAACTTCAGGAATGTGTTTGAGTAGTTTGGGTCTGCCTCTGCGTATATGACTGTGATTTGCCACCATTTCTCTTTGATAGTAAAGTATTTTTGCCTACTTTCTTCTTGTTGTTTTTTTCTCTGTTTTTCCCCACATTCAAGATACAGAATTTTGTTATGGAATGTTTACCATGGAACACAAAGATTTGAAATGCTCTGTTCCACTGGTGGAATCTTCCTGTCCTAATGTACTGTACACACACAAACATATAGCAAAGGCCTCTTCTATAACCACATATTCAATTATCTCACTGCCAAGGCCGGCAGAAGAGCTTTCCCTGGTGAGCACAGTAAAGACAGAAGGGAGATTTTTCACTGTCAGCAAAGAAACAATTGTAATGAAAACTATTAACAATTCTTAATATTTCTAATTTGTTTATGTGTGTAAGGAGAGTGTAATGACCAAAAAAATTACATTTAATTAATTTGTTTTATTTTTTATTTAAGGTAGTTTTATTTTTAGGGCCCAGTTGAAGGTTTTTACACAGTAAAGGTGGCAGCCATGTTTGTAATGGAAGATCGGCTCTGGTTATAGGGGGACTGATGAGAAATAGTTCTGGTTGTTGGAGAACTGATTTGCTCATTGTGTGATGTGGTTTAGGACCAGGATGATTGTTCATTTATAGAGATTTAATGTAAGGTCAGCTGACATCTCATGGCCAGTGAGACTTCTAGATTTTTTCTTGCCATTTTATAAATACATATATATATATACACCACATATATATATATATATATATATATATATACACACACACACACACATATATATATATATATATATACACATATTCATGGCAAAAAATCCATTTAATGCATCAGTTAGGGTTGTTCCACAGTGACAAAGGCAGGAAATTGATGTTAGGGTTCCACCTTGCATCCCTAAACCTACCCAGCCTCAACAGGCATCGGGTGTGTGTTATATTGGTTCCAACTCTCACCCCATTCCATATGTAAACAAGCTGATGTGGTGCAGTATAGAGAATGGGGTGAGATTTAGGACCAATGACTCAATGCACACCCAATGCTATTGGTGGGGGTGTGGTGGGTCGGGGTGCAAGGGGTTGGAACCCTAACATCAAATTTCCTGGCTTTTGTTGCTGTGGAACAACCCTAACTGATGCATTAAATGGAGTTTTTTTGCCATGAATTTTCCTACTTTTTGAGAACATGCAGTATAAATAGTGAATGGAATGTGGTGGTGCAAGCACGGGGCCCCTCGGTAATGGTAACACAATTGAAAACAGAAATGATCATGGTAGCAGCAAGGAGGATGCCAAAGGGTATAGTAACAGAAATTGAAACAGAATTGCAAGTGCGTAAGCAAACAAAATTGTTACGTGCATGGTCACGGTAAAGCAATTGGAAACGCAAATGCTTACAGTAACAGCAACAATGGTGCCAAAGGAAACAGAAATGCAAATGGAAACATGTATGCAAATGCAAATGGCAATGCACACAGTGATGCAAAAGGAAATAGAAACACAAACAAAACCAGTAATGGAAACGCAAATAGTAACAGTAATGCAAACACAAGCGCAAATACAAAGGGTAAAGCACCTGGCGACGTAAACGGAAAGGCTAACGCAAACAGTCACGGAAATGCAAGCAGAAATGCTAACTGTAACAGTAACACAAACTCATCCACTTTATGTCCCCAAAAAGGTGCATTCAGAAGCAGAGTGAATACAAAGAATGTATGCATAATAATTGCCCACAGAGCAGAAAATGAACACTTGGAATACTAAATTGCTTATATCTCAGGAATCGTATGACATCGAAGAAAAATAAAAAGGTCATATTATTTACAACTTTACTGGCTAGTTTTGTACTTAACAGAGGGCTAAGCATTTTTCTGATGAAAAGTCTGTATCTTGAAGTGTTTCCAAGATACGGGCCCCAAAAGTCGTCGTGGATGCCGTAATGTTAGACTATGGGAAAAATAGTCAACTGCAGAGTGCCATAACTTTGCCACCCTGTAATATTTTGTCACCACACAAAGAAAAGGCACATCTTTTGGATGTTGGCTTTCTTCCTCACAAATTTCAGCCCAAAAGACCAAACCATTCTTTTGCAGCAGGATGGCAAAGAATTCCTGTTATTTTGGCCATACTGTTGCAAAGTAGTGTTGTGATTTGTGACAATTTCGCAAAACAAATCATGAAAGTGTCACAAGTGGGACACTGCTTTGCGACACTACAGTTTACAAAAAATTTAAAAGCATATTTAAAGAGTTGGCTAGCATCCTCAGGGCTCAACTAGCTGAACACAAAAAGAATTGTGTCCCTAGAGGGTCCCAATTTTTAATGCCAAGCATTTCTGTGACCAGCAACTGGAAACAAAATGGTAGATTTGGGACACTACAGGGGTCATTTATGGCACTAAAAACTGCATTTGTGACACTGTTGAAGTTTCTGTTAACGTTTCCCATTGACTATAACTGGAAAATTGTTTTTGGAATAACTTTTGAACTGTTTAATATTTTTTCACAAAATCTTTGAAAGGCACATCAGGGACCCAAGCTGCATGTTTCCTGAAGGTTTCAGACCAGTCATGCAAACTGTGCAGCCTGTAGCTGCGAGCAAAGAATGCACAAAAAATATATATATATATATATATATAATGGTAGCATGGTAGTGCTACCATAGTTAGGGTTGAGTAGCCCTTTTCATGTTAAATGGTGAAACTTTACACCTTAATCACTTTGCCACTGTTCAATGTATTTGCCTGAAATTTGGTAGGCACAGGGCATAACCATAGTTTTCGGGATCTGCCAACTTTCATACCGGTTGGATATACGGCTGCAGAGTTAATAAGTGACATCTATGTGTGCATTTACGCTTTTTTGCATATTCTTTGCTCGCACCTACAGGTCACAGGGTTTGCGAAACTGGTCCAAAAACTTCAGGGAATGTGCGACTGGGGTGCCTAATGTGCCTTTTGAAGATTTCGTGAAAAAATATTGAACAGTTCAAAAGTTATTCAAAAAATAAGTTCCTATTATAAGTTAATGGAAAAAGTTAACAAAAAGTTTGACAGTGTCGCAAATGCACTTTTTAATGTTGCAAATGCCCCCTGTAGTGTCATGAGTCAGCCATTTTTTTTCAGTTACTGGTCACAGAAATGCTTGGCATTTAAATTTGGGACCCTCTAGGCACACAATTCTTTTTGTGTTCACCTAGTCAGAGCTTGAGGATGCTAGCCATGTCTTTATTTTGGGGTTAAACACCCCAGAAATATATATTTCAAATTTCTGGGAAAAGTAGTGTCACACTTGTGACACTTTCACAAATTTTTGTGAAAACTTTCACAAATCATGAACTACTTTTCCAGACTATGGCAAAATTACAGGAATTCTTTGCTACCCTGCTGCAAAAGAATGGTTTGGGCTGAAATCTGGAGGGAACACAGCCAAAATTGCACAGCTGTGCCTTTTGGTAGTTTGGTTAAAAAATATTGCAGGGCAGCAAAGTTACGGCACTCCAAGGTTCATGCTTTTTCCCACTGGATAACATCACAGCGTTTGTCATGCCTTTTGGGGTTCATATCTCAGACACAGTGCAAGATACAGACTTTTGTCACAAAAATGCTTAACCCCCCAAACAGGGACTAAGTACAAAACTAGCCAGGAAAGTCATAATTCATTTGAAATTGACATTTTTTTCTACAAATTCTTCTATTTCACAAAATTTCTTATATCTCAGGAACCTTACGACGTAGAAAAGAAATGTAAAAGTTATATGATTTATGACTTTCCTGGCTAATTTTGTACTTAGCCTGCATGAGGGGTCTAAGACTTTTTCTGATGAAAAGTTCGTATCTCACACCGTTTCCGAGATCGGGCCCTGAAAGGCGCGATGAATGCCGTAATGTTATCCCTATGGGAAAAAAAGATAAGTTCAGAGTTGCATAACTTTGGTTCCCTGTAATAGTTTTTCACCAAACCAAGGCACATCTATGGGATGTTGGCTTTCTTCCCTCCAAATTTCAACCCAAAAGACCAAACCGTTATTTTGCAGCAGGGCACCAAATGATTCCTGTAATGTGGCGGATGCCGTAATGTTATCCTATGGGAAAAAGCATCAAATTTGGAGTGCCGTAACATTGCT
This sequence comes from Neoceratodus forsteri, assembly GCA_016271365.2. Classification (NCBI taxonomy): domain Eukaryota; kingdom Metazoa; phylum Chordata; order Ceratodontiformes; family Ceratodontidae; genus Neoceratodus; species Neoceratodus forsteri. The sequence continues at coordinate 1,788,611,851 of CM057455.1, read as the reverse complement.
GCCCTGTAATATTTTTCACTGAAACACTGAAAGGCACATCTGTGAGATGTTGGCTGCGTTGCCTCCAAATTTCAGCCCAAATGACTAAACCGTTCTTTTGCAGCAGGGTGCCAAAAAATTGCTGTCATTTTCCCACAGCCTGGAAATGTACTGTCAAACTTTGAGAAAGCTTTCACAAATTCATTCGACACTGTTGTGTGTGTGAAAGTACTTTGAGAAAGTACTTTTTCCAGAAATTTGAAAAACATATTTCTGGGGTGTTTTACCCCAAAATAAAGACATGCCTAGCATCCTCAGGGTCCGACTAGGTAAATACAAAAATACAAATAAAATATCTTGGAATTAAATAAAATCATGGCTTGTAAAGGAAGCAATGTCTTTAAAGATTTGTTGTACTTGAGATGTTTAAATATATGGTTTATTGTTGTATGAATTTTGTTTTATGTATGTATTGTGTTTGCATCTGTATGTATTTAAAAATGAAACTGATATGTTTTGTACAGTAGGACCCCATTGTAAATTAGCTGATGCTAAATAGGGTTTTATCCTGTTTCTGATATCAGAAATAAAATTTTTTACTACTACTACTACTAAAATAATTAGGTTGCTAGACGGTCCCAAATTTAAATGCCAAGCATTTTTCTGATGACCAACTGAAAACAAAATGGTGGATTTGCGACAGTAAAAGGGCCATTTGCGAAAGTAAAAACTGCATTTGTGACCCTGTCAAACTTTTTGTTAACTTTTCCCATTGACTTATAATAGGAACTTGTTTTTTGAATAACTTTTGAACCGTTTAATATTTTTTACAAAATCTTCAAAAGGCACATTTGGGACCCCAGCCACATATTCCCTGAAGATTTTGGACCAATCGTCCAAACCATGCAAGCTGTAGAGATGACCACAGAATTCCCAAAAAAGCATAAATGCATGTGCAGATCATGCTTAATAACCCCACAGCCATATATCCAAACAGTATGAAAGTTGGCAGATTCTAAGATATATGGCTCTTGATTGTGAATTCCAAATTTCAGGCACATCCTTTGAATGGTTGCAAAGTTATTAAGGTGCAAAATTTTAGGTTTAGCATGTAAATGGCTCCTCAACCTAACTATGGCAGCACTACGTGCTACCATAATATTATATATATATATATATATATATATATATATATATATATATATGATATATATATTATGGTAGCATGGTAGTGCTACCATAGTTAGAGTTGATACCCCACTTAAGGCTAAGTGGTGAAATTTTGCACCTTAATAACTTTACCATCATTCAACAGATTTGCCTGAAATTTGGCTGGCATGGGGTGTAGCCATAGATCTTGGGATCTGCCAGCTTTCATATCTGTCAGATATATGGCTGCAGAGTTATTAAGCAACATTCATGCGTGCAAACATGGTGTTTTGCGCATTTTTTGCTTGCATCTACAGGTTGCACGGTTTATGAGACTGGTCCATAAATGTCAGGGAATGTGTGACCAGGGTTCCCGATGTTCCTTTTGAAGACTTCGTGAAAAAATATTGAACAGTTCAAAAGTTATTCAAAAAACAAGGTCCCATTATAAGTCAATGGGAAAAGTTAACAAAAAGTTCAACAGTGTCGCAAATGCACTTTTTAGTGTTACAAATGACCCTAGTACTGTCACAAATGTGCCATTTTGTTTTCAGTTACTGATTAGAAAAATGCTTGCCGTTTAAAATGGGGACCATCTAGGGACACAATTCTTTTTGTGTTCACCTAGTCGGGCCCTTAGGATGCTAGCCATGTCTTTATTTTGGGGTTAAACACCCCAGAAATATGTTTTTCAAATTTTAGGGAAAAGTAGTGTTGCAAAGTAGTGTTGCACTTGCGACACTTTCGTAAATTTTTGCGAAATGTGTCTCAAATCACTACACTACTTTTCTAGACTATGGGCAAAATGACAGGAATTCTTTTTCTTCCCTGCTGCAAAAGAACAGTTTGGTCTTTGGGGCTGAAATTTGGAGGGATGGCAGCCAACATCTCACAGATGTGCCTTTTGGAGGTTTGGTGACAAAATATTGCACGGATGCAAAGTTACCGTACTCCAAAGTTGAAATTTTTTCCAATAGACTAATATGGTGCTGTCCACCACATCTTTTGGGGCTCGTATCTCAAAAACAGAGCGAGATACTGAATTTTTGTCACGACAATGCATAGCCCTATGGGCTTCCTATTCAGTGAAAACTTATCCAGGAAACTCATGAATCATGTGAAATTTTAATTTGTTTTCTATGTTATACGGTTACTGAGATATTAGCATTTTAGTGTTACAGTTGCTTGTTTTCTGCTCCAAGGTCCCTTATTATGCATACATTCTTTGTTTTCACTGTGCTTCTCAATGGAGCTTTTGGGGGAAAATGGGGTGTGTGCTCCAGTTACTGTTACACTTAAGCTTTACACTTGTGTTTCTGTGCCCATTTACATTACCGTTCCAGTGTACGCCACTGTGTACATTACCATTTTGTTTCCTTTTGTGTTTGCATTACTGTTACCATTTGTGTCTCCACTACTGTTTGTGTTTGTGTTTCACTTCGCGTCACCGTGCACATTACCATTTCTGTTGGCTCCCACCCTTCCATTTCTGTTTGCATTTGTTTTTCGTTTTGCGTCTTTGCTCTTACCATCACCATTTGCATTTCCAGTTGCATTCCCGTGCCTGTGCACATTGTGGTTTGCATTTCCATATGCACTTCAGTTTGCATTTCTGTTTTCTTTGCCGTTATTGTTGCTGTTACCATTAAAATTTGTGTTTACAATTGCAGTACCATCGCCGTGCACATTACGGTTTGTGTTTCCATATGTGCTTGCATTTGCGTTTCAGTTTCCTTTGGCATTATTGTTGCTGCTAAAGTTATCATTTGTGTTTACAATAGTGGTACCATGACTGTGCATGTTACCAGTTGTGTTTCCATATGCGCTTGCATCTCCGTTTGCGTCACTGTTCGCTTTGGCATCACTTTACACCTGCGTTTCTATTAATGCTTGCTTTACAATTTACGTTTGCATCACTATGTGCGTAACCATTACCACTTGTGTTTGCGTTGCTGTTGCCATTACTATGTCACAAAAAATCATGTCATTCCATTCACTATTTATAGTCCTCATTCTCAAAAAGAAGGGAAATTAGAGGCAAAAAGCTTAATTTAATGAATCAGTTAGGGTTGTTCCACAGTGACAAAAGTGAGGAAATTTGGTGTTAGGCTTGAAAAAAAAACCTTGCACCCCCTCAGCCCCACCCAACTGGCATCAGGGTGTGCATTGGTGTCATTGGTCCTAACTCTCACCCCATTATCCTATGTCTCAGCTTGTTCACACGTGATGGGGTGAGAGCTAAGGCTGATGACCCCAATGCACACCCCGATGCCAGTTGGATGGGGGGGCTAAGGGAGTGCAAGGGGGGTTTCAAACCTAATACCAAATTTCCTCACTTTTGTCACTGTGGAACTACCCTAACTGATGCATTAAACAGAGTTTTTTAGCCTCTAATATATATATATATATATATATATATATGTGTATATATATTACTGGCATGTTAGTGCCAGTATAGTTAGGGTTGCACAGCCACTTCTATGTTAACCCCCAAATTTGCACTTTAATAACTTTGGCACTGTACAAGGGATTTGTCTGAAATTGTACATGCACGGTCTGGTGCCACAGCTCTCTGGCTCTGGCAAGTTGTATTATGGTCAGATGAACAGTTGCAGATCTGCAGAGCACCAAGGAATGCACTAAAACTGTTTTTTTGTGTGTTTCTTTGCTCGGGGCTACAGCCTACATGATTTGTCCATCTGATCTGAAATCTTCAGGGATGATGCAGCCTGGGTCACTGATATGCCTATTGAAGATTTGGTAAAAACATATTAAACTGTTCAAAAGTTATAACATTTTTAAGTTTTAACAATGAAGTCAAGGGGAAAAAATATATGTGCCTCTCGAAACTGTTGCAAAACCACTTTTTACTGTCACAAATGCACTTATTACTGTCATGTTGCCACCATTTTGTTTCAGTTAGTGGTGAAGAAAAACATCTATAGTTCAAATTCTAGTGCCCCTAGGTAAACACTGACAATTGTGTTTACCTAAACGAGGCACGAGGAACACAGTGGTGCCATCAGTTGTTTTCTAGGACCCCTAGAAAAACTCTTTTTTAAATTGGGTCCCCTGTAATGTCACAAATCATGACAGTAAATCTGCAACACTTTCGCAAATCACGACACTGTATCATCTGTACTGTCACAATTTGCAATACTGCTGCACCAAAAAATACAATTTCTTTGCCATACCTTTGAACCTAAATGGTTGGGGGTTTTATGCTGAAAATTGCTGGGTGGCAAACCCTGGCCCCACAGATGTTCCTTTTGATGGTTTGATAAAACAATTTAAAAGAGTTACAAAGTTACAGTGTTCCAAAGTTGAGAAATGTCCCATTGGATAACATTGCGGTGCCTGTATCTCAAAAAAGAAGTGAGACACAGATTTTTCACTACCTGCAGCTTAGATCACCTTTAAGTGAACTAAGCCAAAAAAATGTATCAAAGTCATAGATTACACATGCAGTGGAATTTTTTTCCTACTTGCTACGGTTATGGAGATATTGGCTGGCAAAAACGTGTTACAAGGGTTCCTTTGGAGTCCTATAGTGCTACTATATGGCTCTGTACTAATGTATAAGTGGGAGCGAATGGCCCAGAGATCCCTTGCTCCCACATATGCATACTATTATGCTAAAAATGGATAATATGAAAGGAGCACAAGGGCGGAGAGCCTGAGCCCCCACTGACAGTTACCATTTATCAGTTACATTACACTTTCTCATAAAGAAGTGAAATTCATTGCAAAAAAACTCTGTTAGTGCATCAGTTAGGGTTGATGGCACAGCAACAAAAGTTTGGAAATGTGGTGTTAGAGCTACACCCCTGCCACCCCACCCCCTCACCCTCCACACACCAACAGGCATCAGGGTGTGTGTTGGGGTCGTAAGACATAACTCTCACCCCATTCTCTTATATTGCACCACCTCAGCTTGATTACACATGGAATGGGGTGAGAATTGGGCCAATGAGCCCAAAGCACACCCCGATGCCTGTTGGTGTGTGGAGGATGGGGAGGTCGGGGAGGGGTGGTAGATGTGTAACCCTAACACCACATTTTCAAACTTTTGTCACTGTGGTATCAACCTATATATATATATATATATATATATATATATATATATTTATGCAATAGGTGTGGTTCAATAAACAGCCACATAAATTTATTTATTTCCACTGGTGTTAAATAAATGGCAATTGCAATATTTATGTAACATCCCAACATCAGTCAACCACTGTTTATTTAACACCCTTCCATTAATCAGCATCCACTCCTACTGGGACTACTTACACATAGTCTCAAATATTTAACATAACCCATCACATCTCCAGCTAATTGTCTAAAAAGATCCCCATATAAAAAATCACCCACAAAAAATCCACCACAATTTCTTTTATTAAAAAAAATCTACTCTCTAAGAAAAAACTAAAAAAAATCACAAGAGCACAACACAACTGTAAATAACTATTCTCACACAGTTTATCCTTTCACCATATCCTTTCATGTTCACGATCCACAATACTGCTTCCATCATAAAAACTACACAAAAAAATTTAAAAGAAAATAAATATGCTCAGACAACATCAAACAATGTCCCAAAATAAAATAAAAAAAGGTGCAGCTTCTCAGTTTTGTGACAAGCTACCTCACTCCATCAGCACCTTCCCAATTGGCATCACCCCAAAACTAACACGCACTAATAAAATCATAGATCTCAATATGAGCAAAAACTGCAACATCATAAATTAAGATGTAAAGATACATAAGCAATTCAGTGAAGTTTCCAGTGAACACACCATCTCAAATAACTCACTGGTGCCCCCCTCCTCCCTGCACATGTGCAAAACTCAATCTGTGAATCCAAATGAAACATACCATTTAATACTTTGAAAAATACAGATAAATAGTAGCTTTATATATATATATATATATATATATAAGTTATCCAAGAATAAAAAAAAGTGAGAGCGTAGTACAGAACAGCTGCAGCGGCTCCATCTCTCATCAGTCCCTATTTCATCTTACTTTATTTTTTCCCCATTCACAATCTTTTAAAAGCAAATAAAAATCAAGCTGCATAAAATGAAAAAAATACACAAATTCAACTACCATAACAAAATACCCTTCCAACACGTAAATAAACATATCCCCTAAAAAATAAGTCCCTCACTTAGATAAACACCCCATCTACTTAACGCATGCCACTATCACAACCACCTATCAGGCACAACTGATCAGCATAGCAACCAACCCTCTTGAGCCTTGCCTTTGCCACAGAAAACCCCAAACAGCCGAGAAGGAGAAATAAAACACCACACACACAAAAGAAGGGAAAGTTATTAAACCAAAATAAAACAACATACAACACAGTATAACATTTAAAAAATGGCAACAAGAATGCAGTCGGCAGATAACAGTTTCAAACTAGAAATTCTCAGCCAAATAGAAATGGACACAAAGCCATTAGAAGAACCGCAGAGCCCACCCAGGCCGCAGTCTTCCAAAACAACATTGCAGGTTTCAGTAGACATCTCCAAAAGACCTGACCAATGTGAAGTAATAACCACATTGGAAGTACAAAACCCAGCAGAACTGCTAATTGTCAAAATGACACAATGAAATACAGAAGCCAGACTGACAGGAAGTTCTGAAACATCCTCAGAAATAGCAACCAACAATGCCAACCTGCAATCCAGAAACAGCAAAAACCAACAACAAAATCTACTTCTGCCACTAACTACTGCCCAAGAATAACCCAGCACTAGCCACTCCTCTAATGAGACCATGCAAGTCACAGAAGATGAACTTTTAACAATAGACAAAACAGCCACAGAACAAGCTTGGGGGAAATGCTACAAGTCTCGATGGCTGAGAGGGACCTGGGGGTGGTGGTGGATGTCAAGATGAACAATTCTGAGACTTGTAGGAGGGCAGCAGCCAAGGCCAACAGGATGCTGGGATGCATCGCTAGGGGGATCACCTGCAGAAGGAGGGAAGTGATACTCCCTCTGTATAATTGCTTGGTGAGGCCGCACCTTGAGTACTGCGTGCAGTTTTGGAGGCCACACTTAAAGTGGGACATTAACCTCCTGGAGAGGGTCCAGAGGAGGGCAACCAAAATGATGTGGGGCTTGGGGACAGGACCTATGAGGAGAGGCTCAAGAGCTAAATATGTACACATTGGAAGAGAGAGAAGGGACCGGGGGACATGATAGAGGTCTTTAGGTACATGAAGAGAGTAAATAGGGAGGAACAGTCGGGTGCTTCAAGGAAGGAGGAAGGGCCACTAGAGGGCATGGCTGGAAGCTGGAGGGGGAAGGTTCAGGGGAGAAAGGAGAGTGCTACTTCACTGAGAGGGTGGTGGAGCTATGGAATGCACTGCCTAGGGGCTGGTGGAGGCAGAGACAGTGGAGGGGTTCAAGAGGGGGTGGGACAGGTACAGGGGAAGGGTTCTGGAAGCAAAATCCAATGCAGCAAGAATATCCGGAACTGGGAAGGGAGAAGCCAGAGAAGGTGAGGGGGACGGCAAGGTCAGCACCCAGGTTGGGGACTGACCAAATGAGCAGACACGAAAGACCGTTAGGCCTATTCTGCTGGCATGTTAGTATGTTAGTATGTAACAATTTATAGACAGTGCAAAAAACATAAACACTGTCAAAAAAACTCAGACTAACGTCAAACTACTCAACTCCTATATTTAAACCGCCTTCAAAATAGACACAGCACTGAAGGATATTCTACCAGAAAAAATTAATAAAATACTCAGCCAATCCTTTATGACAGCAGAAAAAAAGATTGTTCTCCTTATGAACCACTCACATTAAGATCAATATTTCAGAATGTTGAAAGGCATCTAAAAAACCACCAATACTCTGTGTCACTATCCACATCTATGATTTTTGATCCAACTAGACAAGTACTTCAAGCCAAACAAAAACAATGATAAAGCCTGGGCAAAGGGTGTAGATCTAAAGCTGCAGATGAATTAACAGATTCTATAACGGAACAATTGTATAAAAGAAACAACTGGGCATACATAATCCACAGTCACTAATCATTACTCTACAGCTAACAATCAGTTTATACTTTGGTGTCAGAGGCAATACAGAAATGAGAGCCATATCTTGGGGAGATACAGAACACAAACAAGATGAAAATGGAAGACACTACCTCCAATATGATTTTGAAAGATAAACAAAAACCAGAAGTGGAACAAATCCAAAAGAGTATCATAACCTAAAACCAAAAGCATATGAAATTCCAAACAATCAAGACAGATGTCCTGCCCATGCCTGTGAAGTCTACAAATCTAAAAGGCCAAACAAAACATTACAGAAAGAATCCCCCTTTTTTTCCTATCGATCAACACATCAAAACAGCAACAGATAGGAGGGGCCTGGCACAAAATCAACCTATAGGCATAAATAAAATAGTAAACATCCTAAAAACTATCATATCTGAAGCAAACCTACAAACCCCCAAAAGATGGACTAATCACTCAGCAAGAAAGCATCTTATTTAAAAGCTGTCAAATAGTGGTGTAGCCCCAACAGAGATAATTTAAACATCAGGCCATAAGCAGCTTCAATATCTCAATGATTATTTGAAAATCAATGAAACCAAACAACTGCAAATATCAAACATTCTTTGTAGCATAAAGATTAAACCATAAGAAGAACCAGAAGCCAAAAAATCCAAAAGCACTTTCCAACAACCAAACATGGAAGATTTTCTCAGACCCTGCTTTCACAAGCCTGTCATAAAAGCAAAAAACATAACTTTCAAAATAATACAGGGTATGCAAACAAAAAAATATATCATTCTGCAATCTCTAATAAAATAAACTCCACTCCATCCTCAACTCTGCACCCCCCAAAATGACTAATACAACATGTAACTAACATCTTATCTTCCTTTCATCCACCAGGAAACAACTATGAAAAGATGAAACACAAAAGGCCATAAAGAATTGAGTTAGACACAGACTCAGACTAAACAGAAAGTACCATATTTTTTCTTTTACAACAAACCTGTAAAAAAAAAGGTAAAAATGTAAGCTAACCAACTTGCCATACTAATTCAGATAATCAACAGTAGAGCAGCAATCAGTATTCTAGGTCTAAATTAATACTCAATTAAAGCCACCTTATGACAACATCAAATATATTCATTAATTAACAAAAGGATAGAGTAAATATTCAGACTTTATGAGACTAAAAGTGGTACAAATAAGTTTACAGCAAATAATGTAGCTTTTCAAGAAGAAAAGCATATAAATCCACATACCACCCTCCCATTCAATATTAAAACCACCACCATGAGATCCCAATAATTGGCATCATAACAATATACTCACAAGGCCGCACTCATACCATTTTCCATTGTAGCACCCAAAAATTGCAACAAATAAACTAAACTTATTTGTCCCACACAATGGTAATTTATTTTGTAAAAACATAGTCCTCATGTAAAAAATATTCTTAAGCTTGTGCATAGGTACAAATAATCACTGCCCCTCTAGTCAAATGCTGTTCAATTTTATATTACTTTAGTTAGATTACCCTATAACTAGCCCTGCTATCATATACTAGGGAAAGTCACATTTCAATAAATACATCAGCTGGGCTAATGGTAAGCTCTGTGTGGCTACTACATTTTCCTGGGTATTACCCCAGCTGGCTAGTGGCTGATAAACTACATTTTCAACCCTGGTATGCCACTGCATCAAAGAAAAAAAAACATAAAACCTATATTCTAAATGCAATTTTTCTCCATCAGAACAGGAAAAAAATAGAAGAAGCAGCAACCAACTTCAGCTTCAACAAACAATCAAGAGACATGCAGACAACTTAACTTGAAGAAATACCAAACAAACCACCAAACATGTACTGAAGAAGTAAAACACACCTACCTGGCAAACATTTGCACAAAACACAGAACCAGATGGTACAAGATATTCCCAAGAACATAAACTCATGACACAAGATTGATTCTCAAAGATATGTTTCAACATATTATAAGCTCACTAATCTTCATATATGGAACTCTAGTTAAAAAAAAACATATACAGTCTACAACTGCAGAAGGCCACCACATTGAATATAAATGCATAACAGAAAATAATGTTTCCAGTTTTTTTGTAATACACCACCAGTTTGATCAGTGGAATCTTCTTATTCCTGTAAAAAAATCTATAAAAACATAATAGATAGCTTTATGAACATAAAATACAGCCTAAAGGTGTAAGATTGACTCAAAAAAAAAAAGAATATAAACTGCTGTAAGATTGATTCACAATAACAGGTCAACTCACTATCAACTTTCAGCTATTTTAATATAAATGTCTCACTATGAAAGAATGAAACACAACATATGTTAATAAACCATGTTTCTACCTCTTTTCTTGTTTGAATAAAGAGTACTTCCTATAATTGTATCAAATTCCCTACTATTTGAAAAAAAAATCTAATTTTTTTTCCACAGTACTTTAACCGCTAACATAAATAAAACACTATGCACAACTCTTTTTGACTAGCATTACAAAAAATGCTTGTTACTGTATATCTGTCATTTACACTGCAATAACATGTTTGCAAAATCTTCTTACCTTGTCATTCTTGTCTCCATGAATTGATAATCCAAACAAACATTGTAAATAATCCCCCCAAAAAGTCCAGAAACAATACCGAATCTTCAGAGTCATAATCCAATAAAAGAAAATGGTAATCCAAATGAAATATTCCATGGAAACTGCAACCTCAATAAAAGTGCAAACACTGTAGTGACTTTTTGAGATCGTAATCCGAATTATAAAAAAAACAAAAACCATCAAGTTAAAAAAGCCACAAGAACTACCTGTGCTGTAGTACTCAAAATCCATGTCATGTCATGTCATCCAGGAACAAGAAAAATTGAGAGCTGCTGCCAGGGCCTAGTCCATCCCGATCCACTCCCCAAAAAATACACAATAAAAAAATAAAATCAACAACTGCAGTTTCCCAAAAAGCATCCGATCTCCACTTGACAACCAGATCAAATTCCTCCACCAAATGACCACCAAAGCTGGCACCTGAAATCCCAGGCAGTGAAATACCAACACTCGGTTACTAAAAAAAAAACTCCTGCATATATGTAGGGCCATAATCAGAGTCCTCTCACTTCTTGCCCAGAAAACTGTAGTATACAGTAAAAAAAGCCACTAAACTAAATTAAAGAATTCATGGCACCATTAAGCTGACCCACAACAAACACTGATGGATTGATGCCAGCCCACAAACTGCACAAGATCCTCCCGACTCCGAGATACTTCATCTGGTTTGCCCACCTAGTTCATTTGCTGCCATACAGATCCCTAACACCCATCCACTGCCAGCATGCTCCTGATCCTCCTCCAACAGAAACCATGCAGTAACTGAAACCAGGCTGCTCACCACAAAACAAACCATACTCACTAATACTAAAATACAACACACTGCCCAATCACATCATTTTTCCCTCGCTATGCAAACCAATCAAAATCAGATAATAAAATTCATTCATTCCAAACAGCTGATAAAAACCTACAACACTTCCCCATTCAAAAACTTCTAAGCTACACATAGAAATAAAAAAAACAATCTCAAGTCTCCCAAACTTCCAAAAATAATAAAAAAAATACATAAACTATAAACTCCACAACATTGCATTTCGAAACAAACCAGTTGCATAAATTGAACAAGCAATGGCTGGTTTCACTAAATAACATATTTATTTCCACTCGTCCGTGGTGTCCTCTTAGCAATCCACCTGGGGCTCCACTACGCTACGCCACTCATGAGTTCACCCAAGGACACCATGGAACCGTGGCAATAAATACCTTATTTAGTGCACTGGCATTGCATATCCCATATCTGGCATCTGACTAAGGAGGGAGTCAGTGCATTGGGGCAGAAGTTTGACACCTTTGTAGAATATTTAAACTAGCAAGGGGAGAGGGGTGTAGCACCCCATACGTCGAATTGGAAGAACACCCCTCCCCCCCCCTCAGCTAGTGGTCAAACAGGGATTCAACATGTTTGCAGTTCATTTGCATCACCAGATAAGAAAAAAGGTCCATCTCCCCATACGATGCACAGGGGAAATGCCAGACCTCACCCAACAACTAACACACCGAAATCTGGCCAATGGAAAATCATGTACACAAATGCTTGCAGCATGGGAACTAAGATCCCAGACCTTCAGGCAACAATGTCAGAGGCTAAACTGGACATAGTAGCAATTAGTGAGATGTGGTTTACCAGAAACCACACTTGGGAGACTTCAGTACCTGGCTATGTACTGTTCAGAAGAGACCGAGGTGCAAAATGGGGGGGAGGAGTGGCCCTGTATGTCAATGAAAATATCAAAGCTACAGAAATTCGGAATACACATAAGGAGCCAGAAGAACTGTGGGTCACCCTGGAAACAGGAAATGGGACGACCTTAAGAACCGGGATTGTCTACAGGTCCCCAGACCAGGGGAAGGACATAGACACATTACTGTTAGAAGATATACAAAACATAACAGCTAAAGGGGAGGTTCTGATAATGGGAGACTTCAACATGCCGGATACAGATTGGTCAATACCAGCAGGAATATCTGGCAGAACTAGACACATGGTGGACTCTCTGCAGGGGAAGGGCCTTAAACAACTGGTACAACAACCCACAAGAGACAGGGCTATCCTAGATCTAGTACTGACTAACAGGGAAGGGATCACAGATCTTCAGGTAGAAGGTTACCTGGGGGCCAGTGACCATCACATGGTATGGTTCAATTTGGCCACTACATCTAAATCATCCCATTCTATGGCAAAAATATGGGGCTTCAGAGGAGCTAACTTTGATAAGATAGGCAACAGAGTTAAGCTAGCCCTGGCAAAAAGAAACACAGGTGAGGGAGTACAGGCAAAGTGGGCAAGCATTAAGGATGCAATACTTGAAGCAATATCCCATTGTGTTAGACAGAAAAGGAAGTGCAAAAGAAGAAGGAAACCACTTTGGTTCTCAAATACTGTAGCAGAAAAGGTCAGAGTCAAAAGGCTGGCCTTCAGGAAATATAAGCGAACACAGTGGGATGAAGATAGGGAGGCATACCAAACTGCCCTAAGGGAAGCAGGGAAGGCAGTAAGGCAGGCAAAGTCCCAAACTGAGGAAACACTAGCACAAACAGTAAAGGAAGGTGAAAAGACTGTCTATAGATACATTAGTGAAAGGAGAAAGTCCAGAGGGGGTATTGCTAAGCTCAAATGAGAAAAGGAGGCATGTGAGGAGGAGGTCCCTGTAAAAGCATCTATCCTAAATAGATACTTTTGCTCAGTATTTACTGAAGAGAAGGTAAGGCAGAGCCCACAGCTCAGCACCATCGACACGGGGAGGGGGAAGGAGGTGAGCACTACTCCCTTCACAAAAGAAAGGGTCCTACAAGAGCTCGCTAAGCTCAAGGTGGATAAGGCAATGGGACCTGACGGCATACATCCCAGGGTACTTAAGGAGCTAAGGGTGGAACTAGCAGAGCGATTAGCAGAACTGTTTAGTGAGTCTCTGAGCACAGGAGAGGTCCCAGAAGACTGGAGAAGGGATCATGTGATCCTGCTCCACAAGAGTGGTAGCAGGGAGGAGGCAGGGAACTGCAGACCAGTCAGTCTTACCTCAGTAGTGGGCAAGATTATGGAGGCACTCCTTAAGGAAAGGATAGTGCAACACCTGGAATCCATAGGGGCACAGGATCCAAGACAGCATGGGTTTACAAAAGGAAGGTCCTGTCAAACTAATCTCATAGATTTCTTCGACTGGGTAACCAGAGTGGTGGACCAAGGGGGAGCAGTTGATGTCACCTACCTTGACTTCAGCAAAGCTTTCAACACTGTTCCACATAGAAGATTGATAAATAAGCTGGGTAGGCTTGGGGTGGGTCAGAAGTTGGTCAACTGAGTGGCAAGCTGGTTGACGGGCAGAAAACAGAGAGTGGTGGTATATGGTATATAGTCAGAAGAAATGCAAGTCATAAGTGGGGTACCTCAGGGATCAGTCCTGGGGCCAGTCCTCTTCAATATCTTCATTAGTGACCTTGCAGATGGACTAGACGGCAAGGCTTGTCTGTTTGCAGATGACACAAAGATCTGCAACAGAGTAGATGATCCAGATGGGGTGGGCAAAATGAGAAGAGATCTGGATAAACTAGCAAAATGGTCAGAAGAGTGGCAACTGGGATTTAATGCTAAGAAGTGCAAGATCATGCACATAGGGAAGAGAAACCCTGAAGCCACCTATAGGCTGGGAGGGGAGTTGCTGGCAGTCACAAAGGAAGAAAGAGACTTGGGCATCATCATCACCGATGACCTGAAATCATCCAAGCAGACCTCTAAAGTAGTTGGCAAGGCTAGGGGGATGTTAGGGTCTATTAGTAGGGCTATCGCAAGTTGTAAGAGGGCGGTAATAATCCCTCTTTACAAGACACTGGTTAGGCCCCATCTGGAGTACTGCGTGCAGTACCGGAGGCCACATTTTCACAAGGACATTAACCAAATTGAGGCAGTCCAGAGAACGGCAACCAAAATGGTGCAGGGACTGCATCAGAAGACATATGAGGACAGAGTAACGTAGCTCAATATGTATACCCTTGAGCAAAGGAGGGAGAGAGGTGATATTATTGAGACATTCAAACACCTTAAGGGCATTAACAAGGTGAAAGAGTCTAACATGTTTAAATAAAAGAAAAATAGCAGGACAAGAGGACACAGCATGAGATTAGAGGAAGGCCGATTAAGGGGGAATGTGAGGAAATTCTTTTTCACAGAAAGGGTGGTCGATGCATTGAATGGCCTACCTCAGGAAGTGGTGGCTATGAATACAGTGCAGGGCTTCAAACAGGCATGGGATAGGCATGAGGGAGCAATACAGATGAGTATGAATAGATAGGTCACTGACAGAGCAAAGGCTGATGGCACATTTATAAGGTAGAAAAAGAAATGGGCAGACTGGATGGGCCTTGCGGTCCTTATCTGCCATCAACTTCTATGTTTCTATGTTTATATATATATATATTTATTTATTTATTACTACGATTACAAATACCTTTGAACCAAGGGTTCATTTACAAAGGTTTTGCCTCAGCAATGGGTGCAAGCAAAACAGTGGTAAGATACAATACAGGGTCAGGAGGGTAACATAGAAGTAAGCAGAGGTAAGGTACAATACAGGTCAGGAGGTTAACTTAGTAGCAAAAGATAGTACATGTGCATAGACTAGCACAGTAGCAAACAGTCAGTGGCAAATATCAATGCACAATTAACAATATGGGTGTGTATGTATAGCAAGACACAAACACAAATAAAACCATCCTGGGGTGACATAAGTGGATCAAGGGTGGGGATAAGAGGGGAGGTGGGGAAAAGGGGGGTAGGCAGTCAAGGATTTGACATTGCCGTAAGCGCAAAAACAGAAAGATAAGTGTTAAGTAGTCTGGGGTGGAGAAACATAGAAACATAGAATTTGATGGCAGATAAGGACCGCTTGGCCCACCCAGTCTGCCCATTTCCCTACCTACTGGATAAGCTGCAGATCCTAGTTAACCAGCAGCCTACTTCTCCCTACCCCCACCCCTTGAATTGCCTTATGACTGTCCCATGCATGTTTGAATTCCGCCACTGTTTTTGACTCCACAACCTCCTCCAGAAGACAGTTCCATGCATCCACAACCCCCTCTGTGAAAAAATACTTCCTTAAATTACCTCTGAGCCGCTCCCCACTCTATCTTCAAATTGTGCCCCCTTGTTCTTGCACACCTCTTTTTTTGAATGATGCTACCCTCTTGGACTTTGTTGATTCCCTTGAGGAACTTGAAAGTTTCTATCATGTCCCCCTCTTCCTCCTTTATTCGAGGCTATACATATTAAGCGCCTTAAGTCTGTCTTCATATGTCTTCCAGTGCAGACCCTGCACCATTTTAGTTGCCCTCCTCTGGACAGCTTCCATCCTGTCTATGTCTTTGCGAGATTGGGTCTCTAGAACTGCATGCAGTACTCCAGATGTGGTCTCACCAGCTGTCTGTACAGAGGGATAACAACTTCCTGTTTTCTATTGGTGATGCCTCCCTATGCATCCCAGTATCCCCCCAGCCCTCCTTGCTGCCCTCTCACATTGCTTGCCCACCTTTAGGTCATCTGATATGACTACCTCCAGGTCCCTTTCCATTTTTGTTGTTGTTAGTATCTCACCCCTCATTGTGTACTCTTCCCCTGGGTGTTTGTTTCCCAGGTGCATTACCTTGCACTTCTTAGCATTGAATCTAAGCTGCCATACATTTGACCATTTGACAAACCATTTGAGATACAAGAGATAGGGTGATAGGGTGGGGGAGACAGGAGAAGAGGAGCGGGAGAGGGGTGGAATGGTAGGTGGGAGGTGAGAGGGGGTAGAATGGTACGTGAGGGTGGGAGAGAGATGGGGTGTAGCAGGGGATGGAGGGATGGAGAGAAGTGGGGAGGGTAGCAAGGGTGGAGAGAAGAGGAGGGAGAGGTGAAACAAAGCTGCAAGCCTAGGCAGAGCAGTCACAACCTCTGAGGTCAGTGAGGTACTGGCGGAGTTTACGTTTGAATGGGCCAAGCTTGCTTTGAGCTGCAATTTCAGGGGGAAGGTTGTTTATCAGCGGGGGGCCCTGGTGTGGAAAGCACATTGAGCCTGTTTGATATGGCAGAATGGAACGATAAATGTTGGTTTGAGGGAACTGTGCGTAAAATGTGCAGTGACTGTGGGCAACAGTAAGGCATGAGTTGCAGGGGATGTGAGGTTAAGACAAATTTTCTTAACCAGTAGGCAGGTCTGGTAGAAAAGTCTACTATTTAGATTGAGCCAGTTGGATTGCTTATAGAGATCACAGGTATGCATATGCCTCCTTGCACCAGTGAGAAGTCTACAGCATTTGTTAAGGGCTATCTTGACCTGTTTTAGGGTGGTATCAATGGCAGCCCCATAGAAGACAAGCCCATAATCAATGACGGGTAAGACTGAGGCAGTTATGGCTGCACGCATAGCTTCTTTGGTAAGACAGCGACAGTGGTGATAGAGGACCCCAATTCTTAAGTTGACTGATTTCAAGATGTGAGCTGAAAGGCAGTGTGCAATCAATGGTAATACCAAAGTATTTAAACTCTTGCACTTGTTCAAGTGACTGTTCAGGTTCATTATGTATGGTGAAGTTTATGGATCTGTATTTGCTGTGAGAGCTATGGAACAGCATTGACTTTGTATTTTTGTAATTCATCAACAGCTTATGTTGGAGAAGTCAGGTTTCAACTAGGCTGAAGTTCGTCTGTAGCAACTCGGAGAGTGAGATGGGGTCAGTATGGGGGGAGTAGAGGATTGCAACATTGGCATTGAGTATTAAGTTATTATTGCAAGCTGCAGGAAGAGTATTGATGAAAAGGCTGAAAAGTAGAGGGCCAAGGATGGAACCCTGGGGTACACCAGAGTGGACAGGAAGGGCACTTGAGAGAAAGTCAATGATTTTGACTTTTTGGCTCCTTGCTGAGAGGTAGCTTTCAAACCATGTGGTTACATCATTAGATAGTCCAAGGGAGGAGAGTGAGTGAAGCAGGAACTGGTGGTTCACAGTGTCAAATGCCTTGGTCAAATCAATGAACACCGCACCCAGTAGGTGGCCAGTGTCAATCGCCTTATGAATATAGCTGGTGAAGTCAAGCAGGGCAGTGGTAGTACTATGGTCTTTTCTAAAGCTGTGTTGTTGTGGGCAGAGTAAGTTATATTTGTTGAGGTGTTCAGACAACTGGTCAGCTACAATTCATTCCAACACCTTGGAGAGTGGTGGGAGGATAGAGATAGGGTGGTAGTTACAGAGAAGAGACCTATCACCGCTTTTATGAATGGATGTGGTCACTGCTGATTTACAGAGCTGGGGGAATTGTTTATGAGAGAGTGAGAGAATCAGAAGTTTAGTGAGAGGTTGTAGGACAATGTCAAGGGAGAGAGAGAGAGGAGTTTGAGGTCAAGGTTATCTCTGCTGAAACTGGCTTTGCTTAGCACTTTGTTAAGATATCTTTAAGCTTCTGACATGGATACCTTCTTAAAGTAGAATGAGGGGGTATTACTGCGGAGATTGATTTTATTATTGAGGCAGGGCTGGGCAGAGTTGCCAAAGAAGTTGGGGGAAAGGACACTGCTAAGATCAGTAAATGCAAGATTAAAGGAGTCTGCTATTTCTTTGGGGTCCTGTAAAGTGGAGCCGTTAACTTCAATCATACTGGGGGAGGATTTGCTTGGTTTACCCGTGAGGCTCTTGATGTTCTCCCAGAAGGGTTTGCTATTTTTCCAGGAGTTAGTAAGTTTCTTGTTGTAGAGACTTGCTTGGCTCTGCATATAGCTAATGTGCACTGGTTCCTAGCTGCCTTATAGAGCTGCATATCGTGTGGTTTCCCTGAGTCCATGGCTCAGTGGCAGAGGTTATCTCGGTTTTGCATCATAGAGATGAGTTCAGAGTTAATCCAGTGGTTAGTGGTAGATTGAGTTTTCCATTTATGTGGAGGGGGGGCTATTACAAACTTTGTTAAACTGGGCAATGGAGAAGTCAAGCACTTGGTTGACACAGCTCAAGGAGTCAAGGGGTGTCCAGTCAACCATTGACAGGGCAGCAAGGAATTTTGGAAGCTTTCTTTTTGTTAAGATTCTTTAATAGGAAAATGAGGACTTAGGTTTAGGTGCCTTGTTTGACCAGTGGCAAATAACTGGGGAGTGGTCATTGAGGACATTTGAGAGAATTTCATGTTAGTGATTCAGCTGGGATGAGAGGTGAGGATCAGGTCAAGTAAGGAGCTACTATCAGATTTATAATTAAACCTAGTGAGAGAGGCGTCCATTTGAGTAATGTTTAGGGCAGCAATGGCACCCTTGTATTGGTCGGCTTCTGGAGTGAGCCAATTTACATTTAGTTCACCCATTGCAATTGTCTCACCATGGGAAGTGCTGTCGTCCATGAAGTCTGTGATCATTTGGAAGCCTGTAACATGTTCATGCAGCCGGATGTTTACTGATTCAACTGTGAGGGATTTTCCCCTGCTGTTTCAGGGTTATTTCAACTGTTAGGATTTGAGAGTTGTTTGCGGGGGGCGGGGGTAATGGGATGACTAGCCCTTTAAGAGTTTCCCTTAAATACGTAATACATCAGTCACATACAATGTGGCTTGTGGTCAAGAGGCGGACAGGGACCCCTGTCAGAAATTGGTATTTTGAGGCCTAGAAGGCAGACTAGAGAGAGGGGCATTGTTTTATACAGTTGCAACAAAAGACATAGTCAGATATTTTTTGAAATTTCTGTGAAAATTTCTGTGATATCTCTTGAGAAGTTCCCCACCTCACTACAGTACCACTGTGGGCCAATAGAGAGAGTCTATTTAGAAATATTATAAAATATCTGCAGATATCTGATCATTTTTATTGCAGCAGCTGTAGGATGTTGAAGATTCATTGCACTCCTAAAAAATACTCACAGGCCCATTGCGTTGAAAAACGAACAACTTTTATTGAATCAAACTGCTCATAATCCTCTGAGCTGTTGCAGGGTACCCAAAGTGGTCATTACTGCAGCTCTTCACTCTTAACCAATGCTTCATGAGTGGGCAGTAGTGAGGAGAATATCACATACATTTATAGTCCTTATTACATGACATCATAATAGGGCGTTCATAATTTTGTACAAGTAAATATGATTTTTTTGTAACTATTTTTCTACTTTTATACATATAAATCAAACAGTGAAAAAGTGAAAAATAAATTATTTTATACATTTGTGTAAACTCCTAGTATTAATTCAAGTTACTATATAGTCAGAAAATGAGATCTCACATTTTATACAGTTCAATAATAATAAAATTAAGCTTTTATGTTCTGATTTTTATTATGTCATTAAACATAAAAAATTATGTTGTGCTAGTTTTCAAACTCAATATGTGCTGCTCTCTATTTATGTTACTGTCTAGAATAGTTATGAAATCATTAATGACACAATAAAAGTCAGAACACAGAAGCTTGTCTATGGTGGCGTCACTTTAGTAGATTCACTAATGCGTGAATTTAAACAAGGCTCCCATGGGTTCGGGTCTGGCCACCTACACCCCCTGTAGAGAGTGTTTTAACCTATAGTCTCAAATCCAGTAATCTGTGCCTTTTAGATAGCCATGCACCAAAATGACAATAAATATGAAAGGCCATTTTGACAGACTATTACTTCTTTACCTTATTGCCAAATAAATCTTGACAAACTGTCATCTATTCTTAAAGCAACTATTTCATAAGATTTTATAACATTGCAAATGAAAATTAAATATTGCGAGATAATGCATTTTGATAATACATATAATATCTATTAAATGTTTTATACGTAAGCAATAAGACACAATTGCATGTGCATTAGACAGTTCTATGGCACAGCTAGGGGGTGTAGTGATGCACGAGGATGTAGTCTGAGTGTGTCCAGCCCTGGTATCCTGTGATATGGGCGAACGCATAACAGTGAGCTCAAAGTACGGCAACTACATTATGGCAAGGACAGAAATGGCAAAAATGCTTTTCCCCCTCTCTGAAGTACTATAACCTCAAAGTTGGTTAAGTAAGGGGGTGTGGGGGCAAAACCCCCCACAAAGAGGGGTGCAGGGGGTGCAGTTTCACTCCTCACCATAATGTAGTTACTCTTATGGGCTCACTGTTATGCATTTGCCTATATCAAATGGAACATCCAGCCCCCTGGCCATGCATTATAACTGTCTAACACATACCCAGTATTGGTTTTTTGTGCTTATGAAATGGCCCTAAAAATTGCAGATGCATGTCACAATTAAAACTATTAGGACTAAATAGTAAAAAAGTTAAATGTTTGTCTATATTTTAAATAAAATAGTTCCTCCTTCTGGATGTGTTGAGTATTTTTTTTTCAGTTGAGGACTTTTATCTTAATGTGGCTCCCATTCTTGTTTCTTCTGATGCTGCCATGCCCCCTCATCCCCCCACACACACACAAGCAGAAGCACAGACTCTTCTGTAATATGGTGGATATGAAGTATTTGGATGTTGAGAATGTATTTTTTATTTTATGTTTTGAAAAGGAGACGCTCAAGGAGTGAATGAGTGTTCTGACTGGTGGGGATGAATTACAACAAGTGAGTGTGCATGTTGTGAGACTGACTGCTAGAATCATAAGAGGAGTGCACAGTTCTGCAGATGACAGATTGTTTTTTTTGCTTAAAGTAAGCATGAGGTGGTAGTCAAGGAAGTTTGCAGCTTTTATGTGAGATACAAGCCACAGACTCTGGGAGCTATTTATAATCTGAGACAGCTAGGGAGCAAGCAGAAAGCATCACACTGTAGCAGAGATGAAATATAAGAAACTGTAGTAGTAACAGTTTACTACACTTTTTCTGGAGGTGACCCACAGATTGAAGCATTTCAGAGGGCATGAGGTGGCTCTGAGAGTGTGTTTATTTTGTTTTATTACAAAGATTTTTTTAAGTTGTTCAGCTACAGTATGGGCTACTGTGGCTACTGTGATCAATATGGCTGCAGTTTTAGTTACCAAAATTTTAAGTGGGAGTGATACCTGAAGAAGGGTGAAGCTGTTGGTGCACAGACTCATTTCTAGCCATGCATTAGACACTTTTAGCCCATGGCTAGAAACCAATAAAATTGCTTGAAAGTCACTAACAATTTCATAAGTGGCTACTGCTGTATTACCTAAAGAACAGTTATTTGTCTTGTAGGTGTTACCATTTATATTAGCCTTCTATCTAAAGCAGGATCTGACTGTGACTTCTTAGTTTAATGAACATCTTTCATTTTTTGTGTGTGAGGAATGTTAAAACATGAAGTACAGTATATGTCCTGTTTAACAACCCAGACACTATTCTCAGACACTAGAGGTGGTGCTAAATGATTATTTTGGCCATAAAGCACCCACAATTACATTGCAACTCCATTGAGCAAATCTCAAAAGGGGGTCACAAGTCACAACCCATTTTTTTTTACTTTCTCCTGATCTCTGCCCAGAGGAATCTTTTCCTCTGGTCTTTTCAGCTGGGCCACTCAACATAGCGTGGACCTGGCCTCATTCTGCAAGGGATCAGGAGATTTTTTGCTTTTGTTTTTTCTCCCAGTCCCTACCCCTTGAGGGCACCAACACAGAGGACTTACATCCAGCTAGACATCATGCTTATGCATTCCACTGTCAAGCATCCACAGTGCCCTGCCCAACCCTGACTCCCCATAAGGAGCCGTTATGCCTTACCACCCATGCTTCCACAGGTAGCAACATTTGTGGGCATCGCTGCCCTAGAACCTTCCCCCTTGGAGGAGGAGAGCATCCATTGGGATGCTCAATTCTACCTCCCCTGGCTGACCCCCAGTGACCCGAGCCCATTCCCAAACTCGGGTTGCTGGCATAGCGTGAGGTGTGACATCCAGTGCCTCAACCCTCAGCGCCACCAGGCTGGCTTCACAACCCATTTCTGAGAGGTTAAAATGATCACTGAAAACAGCTGTGTAAGAAAGCAGGGTCCATCATGCCAATGAACCAGAGGCAATCACAACTATGTGCTGACTTTCATGAGCCCAGTTGCAGCCTCTTCAAAAACCATGTGGTAACATGGGGCACTGGGCAGTGACCAGGTACAGCCGATATAGACCCAGGTGGCATTCCAGGTGACACCACTGGACCATTAGGTGTGCCTGAGGATATGGAATGGCAAAAGGGGAATGTGTTTCACAGTTTGAGCAACTTCCACTGTCTATACTTTTGCATTTTTGTACAACATAAGTGAACAATCCTAATGTCGGTCCCTGCATTATTATGGAAAGGAATGCCAATAGCTAAATAGTGCTGAACTACATAAACTAAAGACTGTGTGTGAGGAGAGGGGTAGTGGAAGGAATGTATGATTGTCGATCCCTACATAAGAAAAGCATGTTAGCTCTGGCACACAATTCTTGTACTGTTTTCATTTTACAGTTGTGAAAATTCCATCATTTTTTGAAGCAAAATGCATGCACGTACACTGTTTTACAACACTAATAAACCATACAAATTGGGATTTTTTTTTATTATTTATAGTAATGCTTCTAGGTTTGTCACTCCAGAGGCATTACCAATTGCCTTGAGAGGTAAAATATGGATGACTGGACATCAAGTCGAAACAGATCTTAATCAAGGTCAAGTGGCCAAATAGGTAAATTAACTGTACTCAGCAGAAAATAAAAATGCTACCAACTGCTAAATTGTGAAAAGCCAGATATAATTTTACCTATATGAAGGATTTGGACCTGCTAGCAGAAAACAGTTGACTAAGGGTCATTGGAGTATTTATTTTGATTGGTATGTACTCTACATTTTATGTACAGTAATCAGACTAGCATAGTACTTCAACATGTTTTCTTGGGAGGCCCGAATACCCTCAGAAGAAAATTTTAATCAGCTGAAACTTCAATCTACAATACATCAGGTTGCTAATACCTTATTGTGCAGATCTTTAAATGGCGATTACTTTCAAAATGTGATGAAGGGAAATGACAGGGTCACTACTAGTAGAAGGCAGCACTGAAGTTACATCATGGTTAAGAGTTTATTTTAACACAAAAGCAGATCGTATAATCTGCGACAACCACAACAATGATTTTGAGCTCCTATATGTGCCGTCCTCTTTTATGTTTGGGGTTTACCTTCTTTGTTCAGTATGATGTTTCAACCCTTCTAATGTTTTAGTGGGGCCCTGCAGTGTTTTTGGTACATGTTTTAGTTCACTTACCTTGGCCAGGTGATTGTGCAGATGGAACAAGGAATTTGTCTGTTGTGTCTTTTTTTCATTTCTAAATCTGTATTTGTAGTTATATAACCAATAAAACACTAGTTATAATAACCCAATTCTCCTGTCTTTGTTCATATATCACACCTGGATTGGCAGTTGTGCATTCATGTACGTACTTCCCAAGCAAGGGGGTAGGGAGCACATTTCCAAAATACCAGTTGGCTCTGCATCCTGTCTCTGTGTTATTATTTTAGTTCCAACTCCTGTTTCAGACATCAGTTTGGGATGTGGATAGAGCATTGTACAGCTGACAGCATTGCAGAAATGCTAACCTTAGATACCATCACCTGGAAACACGGAAGATCAAATGATAAATATTTTGCTCTTTGTGTTGGTTTGATCTATTTTAGGTGTCAATAAAACAATTTTCAAAGTGATCCTTTCTATTGCCCTCTTATTGTAAGGGGGTGGAGGGAGACAAACATGATCCTACCTTCATCAAGCACAGAGCTTGCATAACTGTGAAAGTTGGGCCTATCATTTGTGTCTGAAAGTGTCTTGATGTCTGGACTTGGAGAAAGAGCTGGGGATGCAGCAGGTCTTTGGAACTACTGCTGCTAAACAGTAAATCATTTTGAAATGATGACTGTGATAGGCATAGAATCCTATGCAGGGATTCATTTAGCAGGTTAGCAAACACCTTTTTTAACAGCTCAGCCTTACAGACAGTGAGAGAAGAGAGATTGATATAGATAACGGAATTAGGGGTACTGTCACTAAATGTACTGTAGTGGTTCCAACATGCGGGGTTGCTGAGTTAGGTTTCTAGTGTCCTGAGATAGCGACACTGGGGTAGGAATAGAGGATGTGCATCGATGCATATGAAATGCTGTTGTGTTACTTACAGAATCAGGCACACAAATAAAAGATCAAGAAATAAAGAGATGACTTGATACTTTGTATACAAATAAGGGACTGTAAGCCTTAGAAATGGGGGTAGAGATGAAACATCAGTGCTAGCCTTCCTCTTTATGAGTTCCTAGGGAAATGAAGTCTTACACTAACATTTCATCTATGCCCCAATGTTTGTGTTTACTATCCCTTATTTGTATGTGTATGATCCTGTGAGTGGAAATTTGTAGCTGGCAGGTCAGGTTACTCCAGCATTTTAATGTGACCCTACAGTTAATATTACAACCCCTTGCTATCTTTGGAAATGCAAAACCAATCAAGCAATATCTGATGACCTAAAGGTGGTAAGTCAGTGTTGGTAAGGCAGTGGGGAGAGCTAGGGGATGCTAGGGTGCATAAGGAAGGGTATCACCAGCAGAAAGAGAGAGGTGGTGTTACTGCTGTATATATCACTGGGGAGATCTCACCTAGAGTACTATGTCCAGTTCTGGTGACCACATCTCTGAAAGGACATAGACAGAATAGAGGTGATTCAGAGGAAGGCAACTAAAATGGTGCAGGGCTTGCATCACAAGCCCTATGAGGAGACACTAAAAGACCTGACTATGTACATCCTGGAGGAAAGGAGGGAGATACTTATACTAAGATATTTATACTTCACAAGTGTAAATATGGTTAAAAAGGGAAGCATTTTTCAGAAACATAATGCTTAAGAATAAGTGGTCATACTATGAAACAAGAGGGGCTAGACTCAGGGGGATGTGAGGAAGCACTTCTTCACAGAAAGAGTGGTGGATGCCTGGAACAGCCTCCCATCAGTGGTGGTGGGGGGAAAAGTCATAGCAGAATTCGAGAATGCATGAGAAAAGCGTGAAGGAACATTAGTGGTAGGGAAAGGGTGGAGTAAAGCCAGAGATCAAGTAGGGTGCCAAGCGGTCCTTATCTGACATCAGATTCTATGTTTCTATGTTTTTATGAATAGTGGGCACTTGCAAACTTAGTAGATAAACAGATACATACATACATACATACATAAACAGACAGACAGATAAGAGAGAGCAGTCGGAATCGCTGTCTCACTGCTCAACCTGAAGCTGGCAGCATGACTCCAACTCTGGCATCACAAGTCAAGATAGTCCTGTTGTTCTCATGTAAAGAATGGTGGTGAAAGATTCCTCTCACTAAGCTGGGGCCCCTGGCTTTTTGGGTGGCCAGAAATGGTATTTCTAGAGTTGTTTTTTTAAACCACACACTGGAATCTAGTGAAATGGGTCTCTTTCAGTTAAGTTCAGCTGTTTGTTTTTAAATGCACCATTGTTATATATTTTTCATGTTTCTTAGATCAGGAAAATATAAGATGGTGGCCATCACAAAGCCAAAAAAAATTGTGTTGGGAGAAGCAAGTGGTGAGAAACCAAAAACGGTCTTGTGACACAAAATGTTTTATGTCGTATCAGGGTTATCCAAAAACCTCTACTAAGCTTGCTCAGAACAGCTCAAACACTAAATTTTACATCCTTACAACTCTGGAACCATTTTATATTTATTTACAAAAACTTCAAAAAAAATATTACCTTGGCACAGGCCACTTCTTCTGAGTAAAAACAGGACCCCCTGAGAAGGAGATGTTACATCTCACCTGGGCCATTCTGGGTAAATAAACTGTAAAAAAAAAAAAAAAAAAAAACATTGCTGAAAGCCAATAGTTTTTCCCACAGGTATCCTCCACAAGCAATAAGGTTTAATGGGTGGATGGGTCTGGCAGTCCTTATCTGCAGACAATCTCTATGTTTCTATGTTATGTTGGAGCATTGTTGGGAACCAGGAGATTGGAGGTTTAAACTCTGCTACTGCCAAATACAATACTGTGTGACCCTAAACAACTTACTGAAAATGAAATGTTGCATCTAAGTTGGACAATTCTGGGTAAATACATCATATAAATGAGTAAAAGCAGGATCTCATCAGAATCAAGATATTTAATCTTAAGCGGATTTTCATCAAGTAAATAAACTGTACAAACAAAATACTGCAGAGAGTTGCAGAACCTTTTACATCCTATTAACCTAGGAACAAAAAGTGCTACCCTCCTGACTCCTGACCTGTAAAATAGACAGAGCAGTGAGGAGTCCAACTCCTACAATTGTCCAAAATCATGCAATCCACACTATCTACTAATACGAATGATGACACACCCAGTTCAATATAAGTTAGCAATGATTTATTGAAGTGAAACATTTCAGACCTGCCTACTGTGCCAGTGTTTCACCAAATGATTGACTTTCAGGTTTTTTTATAGAGTTAAGAAGAAGAATCAGAACTTATATAATGCTTTTCATACACTGTGTATCCCAAAGTGCTTTACAAGCTGTACTAGACTGGTGGTGAATTGACTGAATGTGTAGTTGTCACCATATCACATATCAACACCCACACACAGCCTGGACAATTGCATGAACCAGTTTATGGAAAGGGAAATGCTGGCTAGAACACCGGGAATGTCCCCTACTCTTTGCAAAGAGTGCCCTGGGTTCTTTTACTTCCACCTGGACACCCACCATGACAGCACCAGGATGGGTAGAAGGGATCTTGGTTTAACATCTCATCTGAAGGATGGCACACCCCAGCAATACAGCACCCCCCTAATACTGCATTCAATCCTGGTGTGGGACAAGAACCCATAACCTTCTGGTTCAGAGGCGGATGTGCTATCAACTGAACCATGCTGATGTATGTATGTAAACATACATACATGGAGACATTAGACTGTCCCAAGTAAACAAAAGATAAATTATACTCCATTACTTGGAGCAGAGGAAAACAAATGACATTATAACACAAACAGAAACCCATTACAAAAATCTTAATTTTAACAGGCTATGAAAGGAAAGAAAAAATGGAAAAAATGTTTTCACTCTGATTAATACCTATCTGCATAATACACACATATATATATATATATATATATATATATATATATATATATATACATATATATATATATATAATATCAACTCTGATTATAACCTTGAGAAAAATAAAAACTCCTACTATTGCTAGCTCATGAGGTTAGATAATGTCCATCAACACACATACACATTCAAAAGCAAAAATCATTACAAGATCTTAAATTCATAAGTTAACCATTTTTAATTTTGGTGGCAATATTAGACAGTGACTTGTCAGACTGGGACAATGACTCAGAGCTTCCATTTGATACTAACCACTCAAAAAAGACGTAATTTGATATGTCTTTTCTTTATGCATAACTTTCACTTTAGCCAGTGGCAGCAACTGAAATTGCACTCTCAGTTCTAGTATTTCTTGGCAGTATGTCAGGAACCGCCTGAATCTCTGCTGAGTTGGATATGAATAATTAGAGCAAATGAAAAGCTTACATTCCTTATGAGTTAAAGAAGATTTTAGCTGTGCCAATTTTGTGACACAATCTCTATCTGATTCAAAGGCAAATGAGGCCATTATAGTTCTTGAAAATCTTCAGTCGTATTTTAATCAGCAGCTCTTCATTTTAATACCCCAAATGCTTTAGTTAGAAATGGCGAGTTATCTTCAGGTATTTCAAAAACTGTTAAGAAATCATGAACACAATCAAAATTTGTAACTATAGATAAGGGCAAGCCAACCAAGCACAAGTTTTTGTACTGGGTCTGATTTTCATGTTTTTTTCACTTTTCTTATTATATAGTAATTCTCTTTTATTATATTGTTCCCAGTGGCTTGCACAGCTTGTCATTTAGTTGACAAGTTAGAAATAGCTTCTGAATTACTTTTTACTTGAGTTGTTAAATTTTCCCGTTTCTGTTGCTTAGCGTCTTTTTGTAAGAAGTCAACCTTTATATTTAGTGAATCAAATCATCTATATTATTTCTCAATTAAACCAAGGATCTTATTCATAGATTTCCCTTCTGATTCAATTGTGTGTTTTGGAGTACCTCCTGGTATTGTAGGGGTTCCCCGCATTTCTTGTTAAGTTTCAGCTTAAATTTCAGCTGTCACAGCTTTCACAGTTAGTAATGCTCTCTTTGAACTTTGTGATCCATACAGACTAGAAGCTGCCTGTGGTGGAGCAGTCACAGATGGAGATTGGAGGGTGGCCACATCACCAGGTAAACCAGGGCACTTCCCGGTGTCTATCTGGCCTTTAGTGCCTGTAGCAAGCCTGGATTGTTTATCAATGGGCTTTATACATGAAGAGGCAAAACTATCCTCATATAAGACAGATGAATTTTCTTTTCCTTTTTTGAAATTCAATTGTAGAAATGAAAGGAAAAGTGTGACTCTCAATGGCATATGAACCCAGGAGATTTTAACCAACTGTGCTATGAGAGTTCAGCCAATTAAGGCCCCTGAGTTTTCGTATGTGAAGCACACATATATTCCTTTCTGGTGTTGCAATGAGCAACCAGGAAGTCTTTTTACAGACTCAAATAACTCCTCCTCCTCTATCTCTTCCAAGTGCAGTATATGCCACTGTGAGGCAAATTTAGAAATCCAATTGTAGAAATGAAGGGAAAAGTGTGACTCTCAATTTGGCTGAGAAAAGATGACTTTCTCATTTTAATTTTATTTTTCTCTCCCATTTGCTCTGCCACTAACAAACAAAGGAACACCTTGGTGACAATCTTGTTCCTGCCTCCCAGAGGACTGACTTTTTAAATGCAGCATAGTCTATAGTTTAATAAGGTATTATTTAAATCATTATAATACAGTGGATTTCACTTGTACACCATTTGGCTGTATGTCATTTTCAGTTGTATACACATTTTTTCCTGTGTCCTTTTTTTGTTTGTTTTATGCTTGCAATGTTAAGATTTTTGGTTGTATGCAGTGCGGTTTTCAGATGTATGCCATTTTTCAGGGCTGTGGACAGATCCTAAAGCACTATTGCGATCACTCAGTAGCTCTAAAAAACGTCCGATCATGGAACCTTCCATTGGACTTTTGGAAGTATCCTTCTGAAAGTTCAGTGGAGCTTGAACCCCTCTACCATGAACAGCTGCTATGGAATAACAGCCGCACTATTTCGGCTGTTACTTCTGCATTCTGATACATGAACTGCACATGTGCACAACTTGTGCGAATGTGCAGTTCTGCGGGTGCAGCTATGTTGCAAATGGCAAAATGCCATTCACTGTAAAGAAGTTCTCAACATCAGCCACCAACTCCGTTGCATTCTGTGCCCTCCCACCAATGCAACTGGCACACTGGGAGCCCACCCCAGTGTGCGCAAAGATTTTTCTGTGCTCCCTCCACCAAGTCATGTGGCACACTGAGAGCCCACCCAGTGTGCCCAAAGATGTTCCTACATTAAAAGCCTAATCCCCTTGTCAGCATCCTGTACAACCCTCCATTCATGTGGACACTGGGAGCCCACCCAGTGTGCCAAAATGCTTGTTTCTTAGTTTTTTGTGAAATAGAAAATGGTCCCTCATTGTCACTTTTTACACTGTAAAGCAGAAAATGGACCCTCATCATCACCGAGTCCTTCCCCCTCCCACCTCCCATTCTTCACACACCTCCCCACACCCCCATTACCACATACTTACATATGAAGGTTGGTGCTGTCACCTTCTCTGGACCAGGGAAAATCTACACTCTTCAAAGCCCAACTTCGAACTGAAGAATCAAAGGTAAGCATGCTATATTGCCACTCAAATTGGTTTTGAACTTATGCTGATATCTCAGCCATTTTTTGGAATGTTTGCCCAAAATGTTCAACATGGAGTTCTTGGGATCCCAGCTCATGAAAACTGTCACTGTCATTTTGTTACTCAGTCCTGAAAAGTGATTTCATGGTGACTGCACAGAATCACCTTTCAGGACCGATTCACAAAATGACAGTGCCACTGATCAAGAGGTGGCGTCCCAAAATCCCATGTTGCAAATTAGGTGAAGAAATTCAAAAAAATGACTGCGTTATGAGAGTGCATTGTGCAGTTTCTATGCTCACTCCTAACATCGCCAATTTTTTATATTTTCACTCCACATTTTTAACATTGCCATTTTGCATGCCTCCTTCAAAACAGTACAGCTGTCATTTTACACAACCTGACCAAAATGTGTTTTCACACCTGTGGTGCAGAATAGCACATTTGCTCTGAGAAATCACCTTTTGGGACAAGTGAACAAAATGACACTGGCACTGTTCATGAAGCGGGATCCAAAAAAGGCCTGTTGAAAATTTGGTGCAACTCCTCCAAAAAATGGCCAAGTTACACCCAGGCATTGAATAATGTTTACTCACATGTGTAACTTTGGTCACTTGGTAGCTTTTCACAGCCCTATTGCCTCTGGCTAAATCTTGTTTTTCTGGGGGTCTACAGCTATTTTTAACGGGATTGTGAGTTAATATATTGTCTTAATGGTTTCTCTGTCTTACCAACCAAGCTGGTTAGGTGCTAATCATATTAAGAGCCTCAGATCAGCTGAAAAGTACACTTAAAATGCAGTCAGATCCGCACTGTCATTAACGCAATCACAATGGTAAAGACCATGAGAACTGTGTTGTCACTACAAAAAGAAGCTGAGCTTCTCACAAAGGAAGCCTTGCCAGGTGTGCCCCACAAGAAACTGGCTTCAGAATTTGGAATTTACATTTCCAGTGTCATCCCCATTTTGAATCAGCATGAAAACATCCTGGAAGTGTGGAGAAATGGGAGCAATGTCCAGAAAAAAAAGAAAAGAGATGGTAAAGACTCTATTAAGATGGCTCACCATACGAGAGACAGAGGTGTCTGATAATCAGGGAACATCTTAATGGAAAAAGCCTGCAATCTTTCTGCCTCCATGGGAGTACATTTTCAACCAATAGCTGGATGGCTGTCAAGGTGGAAAGAATGCAACAATATTGACTTTTGGCTCATGCATGGGGAGAATGCCAAAAATGATCCTCCTGCCTCAGCGGAATGGGTCATTAATGTCTCGCCAACACTTCTTGCCAAATATGCCCCTGCTGACATAGTCAGTGTGTGTGAGATGGCACTATTCTTTACAGCAACCCCTGATAACACCCTTTTGTTCACAACTGTCATGCTAGCTAGACACAAAAATCTAAAGAAAGGGTGCCTACAATAATGTGTACAAACTTACTTGGCACAGAAAAACTCCCACCACTTCTAAACAGCAAATCTAGAAAGTCTTGTAGTTTCAAAGGCATAAATGTTGCTGACTTACTGTAATTGTGTTGTCTTATGCAAATGGAAAGCTTGGATGACTGCCGATGTTTTCATGCCTTGCTAAGGGACATTAAAAATTAGGTGCCAAAGGTGGCTTATCACTATGAAAATGGAAAGCTACCCAGCCCACAGACAAATCCAGTTGTCCAATGTGCACTTGGTTTTCCTGCCCCCTTCCCCACCAACTGTACAGCCCTGATTCAGCCAATGGATCAGGGTGTTATAAACAATCTAAAGCAGCACCACAGAAAGTGCACTGTGATCTGTTTTCTGTGGGATATTGATGGCACAGTTCAACCTTTCCATAAATCTGCCCATACATTGACATTTCTGGATGTCATACATTTAGTCCATGCTGCTTGCTCAGAGGTGAAACCAGACAGAATAAAAAGTTATTTAATCAAAGCATGCATAATATAGGAAGCAAGGAATTCCAGCTCTTGTGGACAGAGGAAACAAAAGTCTTGTAGTTACAAGTGCAACATACGTTTAATGTGGCTAGAAGTGCACAAAAAACACACCCTACAGCCCCAGTGCTACAACCCAACAAAGCATCTCCATCAGGGGTGGGTAATAATAGTTGAAGCACCTATTGAAGTCTATGGTGCTGTCCCCTCCCCAGGTATGCTTGCGACTGATTTCAGTGCCTATGTCTCTATCGACTTAAACAAGCCCACAACAGGTGAACTGACTGAGGTGACAAATTTGTAAATTCTTGAAGTGCACAGACACTGTTGAGGAGAAGGATGAAGATGAGCCTCCACCTACCTCAAGCACCATTGAAGTATGGGGCATGATTAGAAAAATCAGGCAGTATTTTGAAACACATGAGAAAAGTGACTTCTCAAGGTTTTATTTGCTTGAAATAAAGTTAAAAGTCTATCACTAAAAAGTTCCAAACAAACTACAATTACAGGCTAGCTGAAAAGAAAGGAAAATACAGGCACTGCTGCTACTTGCCACAAACTGCTTGAGACAGAACTATTTTACAGCGGGAAACTGTGAACTTCTAGTACTGTCACTGTTTTTACGACAATACTGTTTTACAGTTTTTAAAGATTGCAAACATTTTAACATTTTAAATCATTCAAATGTTTTTACATGCTGATGCATGATACAATGTAAATGAAGTAAAATGAACAATGCTATATAATGTGAAAAAACCCGATTGTGAACTGCACTGGCACTGGTGCTGTTGAAAGAAAGCTAAAAATCTGTGTATTCAGTTGTATGCAATTCCACTTCTATGCACAAAATCGAGAAGTCCTAA
The DNA here is from genome assembly GCA_016271365.2 of Neoceratodus forsteri. Taxonomy (NCBI): domain Eukaryota; kingdom Metazoa; phylum Chordata; order Ceratodontiformes; family Ceratodontidae; genus Neoceratodus; species Neoceratodus forsteri. Next base: position 1,788,578,522 of record CM057455.1, on the reverse strand, counting down.
CCATATGCGTACAAATGGAATCAACTATAATTCTTAATAGTGGAATAGAAGATCTGTCCACATAAACATAAAAGAGTGCTGTAAATGTTTATTTTATTTTTATTTAAAGATTTGTTAACCGGGTAGGGTACATGAATCAGACCTGATACATAAACTCAAACATGTTACACTTCTGGGTTCATTTACTACTAGTTTTCATCTAGATGTAAAGCAGATTTAAACTGTATCTATAGTGTTCCCTAATCACTTAGAAGTCAAGTTAGATATGATAAAGTGAGGCACACCCCAATAGTCAATACTACAGCTTAAACAATTACTAATTTCTGTCTCTTTAGTTATTATTCTCTTTTTTCTGTTGCAAATAATAGTGTTGATATCTGTTGCAAGAACAACCAGTTATATGTTTATATACAATGTTTGTAAAAATGCACATTTATGTGGCATTCCTTCATAGTAGAGCTGTCGACTGGCCTGAACGCAATGTGCATGCATTGCCACGCTGATGATGTCATGAATGCCATGCAGATGACATCATGGCAGCTGCAGCTATGACATCATCAGCATGGTGATGCACATACACTGCACTCACACCAGTATTCAGCTCTACTACTGCAACTAAAAAGGAATGCAACTATGAATGAATGCCACATATACAGTATGCAGTTTTCTACACAAAATAGTCTACAGACATATAATTGTTTTCCACTTGTACCAGTTGTCAACAATATCATTGCTACTATAAATGAGTGCTACACATATGTTTTTTTAGCATGAACTGTAACCTGATATACACAGAGAATAGTAGTTTCTACCTCTAAAAGAATTGTCAAATGAAATGCTGTATCCACTATCATATTGCCCTATCTACCTAGCACAAAATATGTTTTGGAACAAAATCAGAACTTTGAGTAAACATTTATTTATATAAAAAAGTGCTATGACATAAGTGAGATTTGCTCCTGCAGTCACATGGGATGTGGGTGCTCTTGGAGTTTCCATCCCTAAGTTCAAAACCACAGGTAGTCCCTGACATGGGCATTGGTGATTGAGTGCTTGCAATAATGGCGACTCAGTTCCGGCACATGTTGATGGGTCTACTGATGAGGAAGGGTGACCAGATGGGTAGGTGGGTGCATATACTGACAGGATGTCACTATATGTATACGCGTGAAGGGGGGGAGCAAGCATGACGGAAGGGAGGGAGGGTTGGCCTGGCGTGGTTGGCATGGGGCTGCTGAGCTGGGTCTGTAGCATGGAGGTTGGCAGCCTAAAGCTGTGAGGGTTCCGGGTTTGGGTCTGGGCGCACCTACATTTTTGTGCACTTAGCCCAAAATTCTTTTTTTGTCCAGATTTTGCACACACCCCTGACATGCACCTCCCTGGAGTTAAAAATCCTTTAGTGCGAAGTGCAGAAACACAACCTCCACATGAACATTTTGAATCTAGGATTCCCAGCACTGTTTTCTTGTACACTGGAAATTATGCGTTGCCAAAATAGATTTTTCATGTACATCGCTCTGCCGTGAATTGCGATTGTGCTTTTGTCATAATGACATAAATTCAAACTGCAGAACACTCTTGGAGGCAGTGCCATTAAATAAACTCTTGGTTACTCGCATGATTAAAATTACATGGAGCACTGTGGGGACGATGTCATGATGTCCTTGATGTCTATGAAGTCATCAGTATGGCGATGCATGCACATGCCCTCACACTAAAGGTCGGCATCATCAAACTGCCCTTATACAAAGAGTGCAATCGAAAATGCTCCTTGCTCTCTACCAAGGCAGTGAGAAATCAAAGGAGGACATGCTACTCTCTGGATAAGTAATTTAAAGAACATTTTTTTTGGAAAAATTATGCTTAGAACACATTCTAAGGATTGGGGATTTATTGATATGTTATTGTTCCCCTCACTCTAGCATTTTTGGGAGAGATGTATTTCTACCCGTGAGAATAAAAGAATGAATAATCAGGTATGAACTGTAACTTTCAGTTAATATCAACAACTGAAATGTTATTTTTTGACTAAGTCCTAATGTAACTAGTACCCAGTAGGATGTATTTATTTCAAATACATAGTTAGCCAAAAGTTCAAGCCACCCAGCCTCCCTTTCAGGGCCGTGTGGTCTGCCACACAGACAAAAAGTTATTACAAAGGCAGAAAGCAGACACACAAGCAGTCCTACTTTTTATAGGTTCTTCAGTTTTATTCACAAGGCAGAAATCAATCAGTCACCATAATTGCCAACATTTTGGTGAAACTTCTGTCAGCTTGGTTACAGCAGTGGTCCTAAGTAAAATAAATTATTTTTCAGCAAAATACTTTGTAACACATTTGTCCCTTTACACATCTGTATTTATTGAACTTCAATATTTCACCCATCAACCATATTTTCAAAGCTTCTTCTATTTACAGTAACACTGCAACCCTCTCTTAAAGGTAACACAAGGAAGTCCCTGCATGCCAGCCAAAACAAATCTGATGTTCTTTTAATTGTTCATGCCTCATATAGCACCATACACTCATGTGTATTGTGGACTGATGTGTTAAACTACAGTTTAGAATTCCACAGAACAGTCATTTTTCAGTTCATGTGAATTATTCTTAATTTCAGCTGGAAAATTTGACAGAAAGGGGTGAAAATTCATAGAACACTTTTGGAGAATTCAGACTTTGCCAGAGTCAGAATTTTTTAAAGTTCATAAAATTTGCTAAATTTTGTGACATCAGAATTCACAGTTTCTGCCCAATCAAGTCATAATTAGCCTGACACTGACAGCAAGGTGACCACCTCAGGGTTGAACTTGTAATGTCCTTAATAAATTAAGGAACAGGGAGGTGTGACTTTCTCATATTTAGGAAGCTCCTCTTATGGTCCAGCACACATTATAAAAAAAGCCACCAGAAAATAGTTTCCCCACAAGACAATTTGAGAAAGCAGTAGGACCTCAGCTCACATTTGCATGTTAAAATTGAAAGTGTAGGTATCTGGGGCCTGATTCTAGAAGGGTGGCGCAAGTTGCCACTGAACACAACTTGCACCACCTGCAACTGCAACATTGACCCTGCGCCCTATTCTAGAAGGGGCAGGGTCTCTGCAGCAAAGTCCTGTGACTTGTGGCATGCAGCAAGGTGTGCCTCACAGAGGGCGTACCTGGCAAAGCAGGTTACAAGTGCACCCCCCACCTGTGCCTTGACCCCTGGGTTACCTGCCACAAATGCGGCACATCACCTGCCCTGGTAGTCCAGTGCCCCCTGAACTGTATATTAATAAAATAGTAAAAGATCCCCATTTCCCTGGTAGTCTAGTGCCCCCCCACTGAACTGTAAAATAATAAAATAAAACAAGATCACCATTTTCCTGGTAGTCTAGTTGCCCCCCACCCAGCCATGCCAGCCTATCCAGCACCCCCCACCTGTCTCCAGCTGGCGACTGGCACAGCCCACCTCTCACCTCCATGGCCAGCCACTGACTGAGTGTAGCATTAGTGCTACTGCACAGACATGCTCAGAAATTAATTTCTGAGTGGGTCTGTGCAGTAGCTGTACTGCACTCAGCTGGCAGCTGGCCATGGAGGTGAGAGGTTGGCTGTGACAGTCGCCGCTGGGATGGGTAGGGAAGTGCTGGGTGGCTGAGCACAGCTGGGGACATAATAGACTACCAGGGAAATGGGGATCTTGTTTTTTTATTGTTGTACAGTTCGGTGGGGGGGGGCACTAGACCATCAGGGAAATGGGGATTTTTTTTTTATTTTATTATTGTACAGTTCGGGAGGGCACTAGACTACCAGGGAAAGAGGAATCTTTTTTTATTATTGTACAGTTCAGGGGGGCACTAGACTACCAGGGAAATGGGGATCTTTTTCTATTTTATTAATGTACAGTCTGGGGGGTGCACTAGACTACCAGGGCTGGCTTATTGCCACATATGCGATGGGTGACTGCTAGTTCAGGGCACGGGTCGGGGGATGGCAACGCCACCTTGTGGGGCTTCTGCCAGTGGCTGTTTCAGAAGGCTGGGGGTATGGGTAGCCCTGTGGGCCCCCACTGGGGTATGCTGGACATGGGGGGGAGGGAAACCATGCACTGTCTGCAGGACAGCCTATAGGTCTACAGGACCCCCGTGGGTGTCCGTAAGTTATATCAGCTAAATGCAGGTATAACTTACATTGCCGGATCTCCTCCATGAGTTCTTGTAGAATCCCAATGTGGGCATTTTGTGGCTGCCCTTCTAGAATGGGGAACAACTGATGCCATAAACCCCCTAGCACCATGTCGCAGGGAGTTTATGCAGCATAACAGCTGTTCAGTACAAGTGGTCTGTGCCATGTCGCAGGCCACTTTGTAGAATCACGCATGTCGCAACTGCTGGCGTAGGTTGCCACATGAGCCCTTCTGCTTGGTGCAACTGCTGTTACACCAGGCATAACCCTTCTAGAATCTGGCACCTGATCTATAAGAGGGTCACACTGCCATCAGTTGTCAGGTTAAGCATGATTCAGCCAAAAGATGAGAACAAGAACCCCCAATAAAATTATAGAATAATGACAGAACATGAGCTAGCAAATGAAAGAACTTTAAATGATTTGCAGGCTCTTTGAGCAGCATTTGGGGGGTGCACTGGTACGAGCATATGAACATATGAAATTTGCCAGCAGATAAAGGCCTAGAGGTCTATCAAGTCTACTCAAATGTGCAGCTAGCACCCATTATTCTGCAGCTGCCCCTCCCTTTCACCCTTCCCCTCCATTGACCCTCCCACTTGTCCTTTTCCATCCCCTTTTGAAGCAGTCCACTGTTCTACTGGATTCCACTTCTTCAGGTAATGCATTCCACCCAGTTACCACCCTCTCCATAAAAAATGTGTCTCCTGATACCCATTCTGAACCTTCCTCCCTCCCGTCTCATATCATGTCCCCTGTTGTCCCTCTCCTCCCTTACTTTGAACAGTTCCTCTGTACCTATCTTGTTTATTCCTTTCATGTACTTAAAGGTTTCAATCATGTTCCCCCATCCCTCCTCTCCTCCTGTGAGTACATGTTCAACTCCCTCAGCCTCCTCTCATATGAAAAGTCCCTCAGTCCCTTGATCATCTTTGTCACCCTGCGCTGCACCCCCTCCAGTAACTTAATGTCCCTCTTCAGATATGGGTACCAGTACTGCATGCAGTACCCAAGTGCAGGCTAACTAATGACCTATACAGTGGCAGAATCACCTCCTCCATCCTCGAGGATATGCCCCTTGCAATGCAACCCAGCATTTTGTTGGCCTTTGCAGATGCCTTCCTACATTGTGTCATGCTGTTCATTGACCCTATAATGAGTGTGACATGTGGACAGCCAGTTCTGAGTACACTATGATTTTTTGAAACATAAAAATGTGTTACTGATTGTCTCTGCTGAGAAATCTGGTGCTCTTGGAATGACCTCTCTCACCCTCCTCCCCCAAATCTCAGCTAAAAGATGAAAGCCATGAGATAATTACAGGCTAGAAGATACCTAACTGCCAAGATAGATCATAGACTTTTATAACGTTTAGAGGAAGAAGAGCAGGTTATGACACTTTTGTGCGAAGTCATGAAAGATGCTTTGATGTCCTGGAAAGGGGAAGCTGCTCATAAGATCAAAGAAAGTCATTTAAAGAAAATGAGTTGTGCTGAGATCACAGAATATTAATTTACTTTCTGGAAAAGACATCCTGTTTTTGTATAGATATATATTTGTATATATTTTAACAGGGAGGAGATAGGTGACCTCATGCAAGAGGTGGGCAAAGTCAACTTTTAAACAGCATTTTGTTTTCCATTTACACACTTTTATCTACACTCTGAGAAAGACACATCTTTGAGCACTTTAAGCTGGTATTTAGAGAGAAAGAGAGACCAATCTAAGTACTGTAGTAGGAATTGCACTGTTAAAACCTTGTTATTTTAAAAGATTGTATGGTTCTTGTGATATATGTTCTGTATTTTATGTTTTACATACTTTTATCTATTTTAGTAAAACTCTATTTTTAAAGCCTATTTGGTCTGTCTTTGAATTTCTTTTCTTTAACAAGTGAAGTATATATGGTTAAAGCAGAGACTGTGCATAAGCTTGAATAGAGATACCAAACTGAAAATAGGTAAGAGTAATCTGAAGTCTTTTATTAGAGTTTTTAAGGGTTCATTTCTGCATACCTGGTTAGGTGCCTGTAGGCAAAGATATTTGGCCTCCCGAAGACAGAATTATCTGAGCCTGTGCATTGGATATGCTAGCAAGAGGTTCACAGTTTGAATCCCTACAAGACTTGAGACCAAAGGTTGATTCAAACCCACAAAACAGACAGGAGAGTTACCCTGTTTCTATTAACTGTTCATAAGACTGCGCTTGGAGGTTGGCACTTTGGGAGTAGAGGGCCTGACCTGCTGAGTGGGTTTGTGACAGATTGGTTGGCAGCGGTGCGAAAAATCTTGGTATTACAAGTTTGTATTTTTCAATGTGTCAGCTTGAGACTGTCGGCTCACTTTCAAATAAAGAAAAAGGCAGTCATTTATTTTTTTAAAAAAGGAGACAGAACTATATCACTTGGCATACAGCCAAGTTCCTACCCATTTTATTTATTTTTTTTCTGAAGTGCAAGTCAGAGTAGCTGTAGTTAGGGAAGAAGATCATTTCCAACTACAGCAGGCACACTGTAGACTACTTAAAGCAGCTGTGCAGGGACACAGGAGTCCCATTCGAGTTGAAAGCCAGCAAGCAGAACCTTGTGGATGCCCTGATGGTAGCAGATATCCAGAGCAGTGAGTCACAGACCATGATGGAAAAGAAACAAACCTCAAGTGTGGTAGGGCTAGTGGCCAGTGCAATGTCCAGATCCAATGAGGATGATAGCAGAGCCACTGTCAGTGAAGGGCCATAGCAGCAGGGGAAGGTTACCAGTATCCTGGATCCAGATCTACTCAGGCTGCAAATTGAGTTGTGCAGAATGGAGCTGGAGTTCCAGAGAGAAGAGAAGCATGAACAGCGAGCTGCAGAGGAGAAGAGGGAGCAAGAATGCTGAGAGGCAGAGCAAGAATGCTGAGAGGCAGAGTGAGAATGCTGAGAGGCAGAGTGAGATCGCAGAGAAGCAGAGTGGGAACAGTGGGAGGCTGACCGTGAGGAGTAGGAACGCCAGAGGCAACATGCACTGGAGAAGTTATGACTCCAACCAGTAGCACCAGAGCAGGTAAGTGGCTTGGGTTTAACTGAGACTGCAGGACTGGGTTACAAATTGAACTCCAAATTGATAGCCGAATTTAAAAAGGGGGAGGATATGGATGCCTTTTAAATTCTTTTGAAAAAGTTTGTATTCAGGCTAAAATTTCTAGAGAGTCCTGGAGTTTCCAGCTATCCCCACTGCTTACCGGGAAAGCTTGGGATGCATTGGATGAAATGGACAATGAGAACAGTGATGATTACAGCAAACTTAAAGCTGCCCTGTTAAAGAAATTTGAATTAACTGCTGAATCATACAGCGCTAAATTCTGTAAGCTCAGGAGAAGTTCTGACATGAGCTATGAGGAGCTAGCCATGAAACAACGTCAGTTTTTAAAACATTGGTGGGAAGGAATTGAGGCAAACTCTGTTGATAAAATTGAAAATGTGATTTGTTAAAACAGCTTTATTGGGCATGCTCAGCAGAGCTAAAACCTGGCTGGAGGACTGAGATCCCAAAACAGTACAAAAGGTTGCTGAACTCTCGGACCGCTATGCCAAGAGCAGACCTGCTCTGAGAGTGAATGGGGTGGGCGTGGCAGTGCAGAAAGGGAAAAGCGCACCTTCAGGGCAGCTAAAACCTTCACTGCCTCCACCGAAACCAGTTAGCCCCAGATTTCAGAGAAAAGATTTCTCTGAAAAGAGAAGTGAATGTTGATTATGTAAAGAAACTGGGCATATTGCCAGGCAGTGTCCCAAAACAATGAGCAATAATACACAGAATGGTACTACAAAAGAAGTGGGTTGTTTGTGTGTCCCTGGAAGCATACTTGTGAACATGAGGGAACACATGTATTCAGTCATAGTGAATGGTGTACAAACGAAAGGGTTAAGGGACATAGGGGCATCCCTGACATTGGTAAAAGGGGATCTAGTACAGTCTGGTCAGCTTATACCCAATAAATACGTCACTGTACAGGACTTTACTGGTGAGGCAAAAACATTGTCCCTCGCTAGTGTTCACCTAGACTGGGGTTAAACAGGGGGAACTGTGCAACAGGTGGCAGTAGCCAAAACATTAGCAGTGGATGTGATCCTGGGCATCAATCGCAAACAGGGGATGGGATGTGCAGTTACCCATAGCCAAGTGGCAAGGGAAAATTGTAGTTCCCTGAACCCCACAGAAGCCACTGTGGAAACCACTGAGAGGTTGGTTCCCAATCCTGTGTGTCCAGATGGGGAGGCTAATTAAAAGGGGTAGACATTTCCCCAGTAGCAAGAAACCACACCACTATAGAGGGTTACTCTGAAGATGGAGGGATGACACGTAGTCAGAAGGTTGGGACTTACAGTAATCCTGAGTGCCCTGACGCTAGTGCTATTGACCCTAGTTTAGCAACTGAAGGGGACCTGTCCCATGCCTTGGGAATATGTGAGGGGTTTGCAGTTGCTCAGAGAAGTGACCCTAGTTTAGAGAAGCTGAGGGCTTGGGCAAACTCTGATGGTGCACAAGGAGGTGACGGCAGACATAAGGTTTATTGGGAAAATGGACTTATGTATACTCAGTCTGTGCAGACAGAGGGAGGGGTGCTAGGCAGGCAGCTTGTTTTTCCCCAGGGGTATCATGAGCAGTTGCTCAAGATTGCACATGATATTCCCTTGTCTGTTCATCTGGGAATTGCACGCACAATGCAGCGGTTGGCCCAGAATATCTATTGGCATAACTTCACCTAGCAGATTAAGAAGTATTGCAGGTCTTGTCACTGGTGCCAAGAAATAGGAAGGCGGGCAAGAAAACCCAAGCTGCCCTGACTCCATTGCCCACAGTGGAGGAGCCATTCCAGAGGGTGAGAATGTATATTGTGGGGCCTTTAAATACCCCCAGCTCCTCAGGGAAGATATTCACCCTGACTGTGGAGGATTAAGCCATCCGGTACCCAGAGGCAGTTGCCCTGTCCTCACTGAGGACAAAGTGGCAGATACCTTACTTGGGATTTTCTCCCGTGTTGGGTTTCCACAGGAAGTTATCACTGATCAAGGGGGTTCCTTCATGTTGGACCTTATGAAATGTTTATGGAAGAAGTGTGGGGTGGTGCAGAGGTGCATGACACCGTATCATCCACAAGCCAATGGTCTTGTGGAAAGATTCAATTGTACCTTAAAGTCAATGCTCCCAGTGTTTGCTGAACAGCATGGGAGGGACTGGCAGAAATACCTTCTCCACCTGTTGTTTACATACAGGGAGGTGCCCTAAGAGTTGACAGGATTTTTCTCCTTCAAACTCTTATATGGACGCCAGGAATGTGGGCCCCTAGACTTGATCTGGGAGGACTGGGAAGGCAAGCACGCCACCCAGAGAACTCCCATAGTAAATTATGTCCTTAGGTTTAGGGAGAGGCTGAAAGAGCTTATGGGGACAGCCCAGAGCAACCTGGCAGCTGCCCAACAGAAACAAAAAGTGTGGTATGACCACAGAGCCAGAGCTCGCTCATACATGGTGGGTCAGGAAGTCATGGTCTTTATTCCAGTCTGGAAAGACAAGCTGCAGGCAGAGTGGGCAGGACTGTACAAAGTGGCTAGGAAGGTAAATGATGTGAACTACATTATAGAGTTACCTGACAGAAGACAGACAGAAAGGATGTACCATGTCAACATGATGAAGCCTTATGCAAATAGGGCTGACATGGTGTTTGCAGTGTGTAGTCATGGGGAGGGAAAGGACGAAGGAGACCCCCTTTTGTGCTTGCCGGAAGAAAGTAAGTGGGAATCCTCTGTGGAGGCAGTAAAATTCTCACTCCAGCTGACCCTGGACAAGATCCAGGAAGGAAGGGAGGTTTTAGCAGATGTTGGCCCATTGTTTAGCACCAAGCCTGGACTAACACCCTTAGCAACTCATGATGTGGAGACAGGAACACAGATGCCCATATGGTAGACAGCATATTGGGTATCAGAGGATGTCCAAAAGGACATTAGGAGGGAAGTGAAGGAGGTGCTGGATTTAGCGGTAATCCAGTGATCCCACAGCCCCCATGCCTCACCTGTAGTCCTTGTGCCTAAGCTAGATGGCTCTATTCATTTCTGTGTGGACTATCGTGGACTGAATGCAGTCACGAAGTCAGACAATCACACTATGCTCCAGATGGATGAATTCCTGGACAAGTTGAGGGGGTGACCTACCTTATGACCATTGACCTGACAAAGAAGTATTGGCAGGTAAAGTTGACAGACAGAGCTAGGGAGAATTCAGCCTTCATCACTCTGATAGGCTTATTTGAATTTAAAGTAATGCCTTTTAGAATGAAGAACGCCCCAGCCACTTTCCAAAGGTTGGTGAACCAGGTGTTAAATGGTGCTGAGGAGTATGCCGTGGCATACCTGGCTTTGCCATCTTTAGTGCCAGCTGGGAGGAACACCAATCCCACCTTAGGAAAGTGCTGGGCAGGATACAGAGGGCCGAGCTCACTGACAAAGCTGAGAAGTGCCAGGTGGCCATGGGGGAAGTGGCATACCTCGGACACGTGGTAGGCCAGGGACAGCTCAGTCCTAACCAAATAAAAATAGAGGTAATCCAAGCATGACCCAGACCAGAAACACAGAAGCAGGTCAGGAGTTTTCTAGGGATAGCAGGGTACTACAGGAAATTTGTACCCAATTACAGTGCCCTGGCTGCTCCCCTATCTGATCAGACAAAGGAAAGGATGCCCAAGAAAATTACCTGGGGCCCAGCCTGTGAGGAAGCCTTTTCCAAACTAAAGGAGGCACTGTGCAGTGCTCTGGTTTTGACAAGTCCTGACTATAACAAACCCTTTATAGTTCAGACTGATGCCTCAGACGTGGATATTGGGGCAGAACTGAGTCAGACATCCAGCCAAGGGAAGGATCACCCAATAACATACCTAAGTAGGAAGTTACTTCCCAGGGAGCAGGCATACTCCACTGTGGAAAAAGAATGTGCTGCCATAGTGTGGGCCCTAAAGAATTTGGAGCCATACTTGTACGGCCAGCATTTTGTGGTGCAGACTGAACACAACCCCCTGGTTTGGCTGACGCAGATGGGGAAAAACAATGGTAGATTGCTAAGATGGAGTCTTTCTTTGCAAAGGTATGATCTGACAATCGTACATAGATCTGGAGCCAGAAACCAGAACTCATATGGTCTGTCTCGCATGTATGAGGAGTGAACTGATTTGAGAAGCTCATTCCATGCCAGGGATAGAGCCTCCAAATTCAGTCTAGGTGGGGAGGATTGTGACATGTGGACAGCCAGTTCTGAGTATACTGTGATTTTTTGAAATACAGTATAAAAATGTGTTACTGATTGTCTCTGCTGAGAAATCTGGTGCTCTTGGAATGACCTCACTCACCCCCAACCCCAGGTCTCAGCTAAAAGATGAAAGCCGTGTAATAATTACAGGTGAGAAGATACCTAACTGCCAAGATAGATCATAAACTTTTATAAAGTTTAGAGGAAGAAGAGCAGGTTATGACACTTTCATGTGAAGTCATAAAAGATGCTTTGATGTCCTGGAAAGAGGAAGCTGCTCATAAGATCAAAGAAAGTCATTTGAAGAAAATGAGTTGTGCAGAGGTCACATAATTTAATACTTTGATTAGACATCCTGTTTTGCATAGATATATTTTTTTATGTTCTGACAGGGAGGAGCTAGGTGACCTCATGCAAGGAGGTTGGCAAAGCCAGTTTTTAAACAGTATTCTGTTTTCCATTTACACACACATGTTTGGACTTTGAAAAAGAAACATCTACAGCACTGTGAGATAAGAATACCTTAGAACAGACAAGTCTAAGTGTATTAGTGGTAGGAATATGCACTTTTTAAAACCTTATTCTTTTAAGTGATTTGTATGTTTTGTGATATATGGTTCTGTGTTTTATATTTTACATTCTTATCTAATTTTAAGTAAACATCTCATTTTTAAATAGACCTTCTGGAAAAGACATCCTGTTTTGTATAGATATATATTTTATATGTTCTGACAGGGAGGAGCTAAGTGACCTCATGCAAGAGGTGGGCAAAGCCAGCTATTAAACAGTATTCTGTTTTCAATTTACACACTTTTATCTACACCCTGAGAAAGACACTTCTTTGAGCACTTTAAGCAGGTATTTAGAGAGAGAGAGACAAATCTAAGTACTGTAGTAGGAATTGCACTGTTAAAAGCTTGTTCTTTTAAAAGATTGTATGGTTCTTGTGATATATGGTTCTGTATTTTACATTTTACATACTTTTATTTATTTTAGTAAAACTCTATTTTTAGAGCCTCCTTGGTCTGTCTTTGAATTTCTTTTCTTTAACAAGTGAAGTATATATGGTTAAAGCAGACACTATGCATAAGCTTGAATGATGATACCAAACCGGAAAAAGGTAAGAGTAATGTGAGGTCTTTTATTAGAGTTTTTAAGGGTTTATTTCTATACACCTGGTTAGGTGCCCATAGGCAAAGGTATCTGGCCCCCCAAAGACAGAATTATCTGAGCCTGTGCATTAGGTAAGCTAGCAAGAGGTTCACAGTTTGAATCCCTGCAAGACTTGAGATCAAAGGTTGATTCAAACCCACAAAACAGACAGGAGGGTTACCCTGTTTCTGTTAACTGTTCACAAGACTGCACTCAGAGGTTGGCATTTTGGGAGTAGAGGGCCTGACCTGCTGATTGGGTTTGTGACAATGAGCACCCCCAGATCCTTCTCCTCCTCTGTCTGGGCTAGCTGCACTCCCCCCAACTGGTAACTTCTCCTTGGGTTCTTCACCCCAAAATGCAGCACCTTGCACTTTTTGGCATTAAACCCCAGTTGCCAGGTGTCTGACCAGGTTTCAAGCTTTGTCAGATCATCCTGCAACCCCTGCCATCCCTCTAGGTCATCCACCACCGCTCCATCTTGGTATCATCAGCAAACAGACTGATCTTGCTCTTGATGTCCAATGATATGTCTGCTAGGAATATCCCAAACAACACCGGGCCCAGCACCAAGCTCTGTGGAACACTGCTCATCACTACCCTTGGGTGTGAGAGCTCCCCTCTCACCACCACCCTCTGCTACCTTCCCTGAAGCCAGTTCCCTACCCATCTCACCAGCTGTGCAGCCACCCCTGTGCCTTCTAACTTACTTTCCAGCCTTTCATGTGGCACTGAGTCAAATGCCTAACTGATGTTCAGATACAGGACATGCACTGCATGGCCCCTGTCCAGTTGCCTAGTTACCCAGTCATAGAACTCCACCATGTTCTGCCACATATGAATCCATGCTGTCTGCTGTCTTTTAGTCCTTTTGCCTCTAGGAGGGCCACCAGCCTCTCCTTAAGGATAGTCACCCTCAGCTTACCTATGATGGATGAGAGGCTCACCAGTCTGTAGTTCCCCAGTTCATCCTTGGGGTCACTTTTGTGGAGGGGCACTACATGAGCCATCCTCCAGTCCTGAGGTACACACCCCAAGTGTAGTGAGGCATTAAATAGGTCTGCCAAAGGTCCCTCAAGACCTCTTCCAGCTCCTTCAGTACCCTGAGGTGGATGACTTTTTGAACTCCTTCACTCCCTGACCTCCAGTGATACCATCTGCTCACTCACTCGCTCACTTAGTTATCGCACAACAGTACTCTCACTTACTCTCTCATTACACCACCTCATTGCTTTGAAAATCAGCTTTTAATCTCTGAACACACAGTTGTCATGGCCCGAGCTGACTTTTGTTATTTGGCTGTAGTTTGTGGGTTTTTTGTGTGTTTTGTTATCACTACAGTCACTTACTTCCTGTTTCAGGTGGACTTATACAAATTTCATTGATTTAGTATTTATTCTGAACACAAACCATTGGACCGTACTTCTATTAAACCCAGGGAGTTCACACCCCCAAATTTTGAGGTGTGAATGGGAGCACAAAAACACAGAACTCAAAAACTCTGCCAGTGCCACCTTGTGGCACAAACTTTGTGTAGGAATTATTTTACATTTTAACAAAACATTTTATTATTTATTTTTTGTGTCTTTTTAAAATCTTTTTGATTTTTTTTGTTTTAAATTTCACTACTTACCCAGTTACCCATTAGTGTAATAAGACACTTTGGATATACATTGTGCTGATCTTACCACACTTTCTGTGGTCTCCTACATTATTACACCCTTAGACGTATAGTTAAATCAGCACAAAACCCACCTCTGTATTATCATTTTGCACATCAGTGACTGACTTTCTACGTATGCCATGATTTACCACAATTCCTCATTTGCTGGCCATTGGTGGGAAAATGTTCCCAGATGTGAACATCTGGAATAGACACATTCAGTGCATGTCTATAGTCAGCTGCCTCACAGAGGAAAATGCAAAAGTGCTACAAGTCAGACTGGAGAAGTTGTGCAGAATGTGTTGCTCATAAAGAAAATGTTCACAATGCTATAAATTAAACCAGGGAAATGTTGGAATACTGAGATGTGCAAAACATGAAAAGCCACATGTTTTAAGAATGAAATACTGTGATGTGCAAAACATGAAAAGCCATGCATGTTTTAAGTATAAAATACTGTGATGTACAAAACATGAAAAGCCATTCATGTTTTCAGTATAAAACACTGAAAACATTAAACACTTAAGGTAGTCTGCTCCATGGGGCTGAGTGACGGGGCATTACTATGACATGCTGGACCCCAAGGTGTCAGGAGTGGAGGCAAGCAGTGAGAGATTCAGAATATTATTTGGACACTTTCCTTCCATGGGGTGGGTGGCTATGATCCACATTAGTAGTGGATCTTGGTAGTGGCTTTGTAGTGGTACGCATGGCATCATGGGTGACTGCATATTGCTGAGCATCCTCAGCACCAGGAGGTTACACACACGCAGGTGGTGTGTGGAGGCTCCAAAAATAGGAACAGTTACACTGGGCATCCTACGTGATGACCTCCCTGGCAGCCCCTCCCATGCTAACAGGCCCCAAAAGCAGGCTAGCCCTTACACCTCCCGCCATCACAGGCTGAATAAGGAGCTTCCTTCCTTTTGGCAGCAGGAGGGCCCACTGACAGGGTAAGTCGGATCTGCCTGACAATGGTGACACTGGATGTCGGGGAGGAAGGGTCTAGCAGCGCAGGGTGAGTCTGGTGGGCAGTAGGGATGTGTCATGTGGAGAGCCTGAAAGAGTGGGTATCCAGGGCAGTAAGAGCAAAAATTAAAGAATGCTTAAGGTAAAAAGTCTCTCCTTTGGTAAATATGTGGCCACTATGAATATTGATGATTAAGTCACTGTTGGGATTTTTCTACAGTTCACTGCTCCTAAAACATTATCACCAGCCTAAAAGATATTATAACTGGCTATTTTAAAATATTTCATGCTTCTCAATGCAGTGAATTATTTCAAAAATTATGCAGGAAAGAGTTCTCTGACAATAATCTAAGTGTCCATAAAACCAGCTGTTCACACTTTGAGACATTTAAGAGAGAATCTGAATCTCTTTTTTTTTCCCCACTGTTCTTTGCTGAGAGCATTCCCAGCACTTCAACATGTTTTATGAGTCCTTTGTGTACGGAGTACTTTAAGTAGAGTAGCATGTGTGCACACTGCTGTATCAAGTATTACATGCCCTGCAGTTGGGGATACACTGAAGAAATATTATTTAAGCAAAGGAACAGAAGGAAAATAATTTGGTGTCAGGGAAATTAAGTGACTTGCTCAAGGTCTCAGTAAGTGGTAGTAGTGGGATTTACAGCTGGATCCATACTCATCTGAAACTATTCTATTTTATGATTATATTACTTTGGCAATAAACCCATGTTTTTCCATTCTCCTCCTTGTGATATGTGTGTGTCTGTGTGTGTGTGTGTGACCTTTTTGTTCCAATCTTAACTGAAGTTGAACATGCCAACAGCCCCACAAGGCATAGTAGCACATTTCTTCACTTATAATGAGAACAGAATTTAGTATCTCCCAACATTTGTTTACAGACAGGGTGTTTGTTGAAGGGAAGCACATCCTTTCTACTTTTCTGTTTTCAACCAGGTTCAATCCCAACTGATTCTCAGCTTTGTGAAATGTACTATGCTTCCCATGTAAAACTGATTTCAGGGAAAAAAGACACATTGCACATTCCTGAACTTTTTTTTATATGGTTGGCTACTGTGTCCACCTGCTTCAGCCATTTCTCGGTACCCACGATTCCATCTGCCATGCCCCCTGGTGTCACAATGATGGGGATTCACATGCGGTGGGACCATGGAGCAATGACAATGTCATCCATGGCAGCTGGTGCACATGAGACTCATGGGGTTTGCAGCATTCTCCTGGCTGGCGATCAGAATTTTCTATCTCATGCTCCAATTGCTGCAGATTAGACCAACTTTTTCTGGTCTAGCTTGCAGCAATCCCAGGTACCCTGTTTGCAGAGCTTGTGCAACACATTTGATGCAAGCAGCCATAAATCTAGTAAAGTATCACAACTGCACCTAACTAAATTAAATTGGGCACAATTGTATCAGAGGTGTTTCAAGCAGCTGTGCCAAAAAAACAGGACTGACTCAGTACTTGATGCAAGCCCAGCACCACCCTTTGAAAATATGATCCTATGTCTTCAGCAAGTAACTGAAGTAGCTGATAACCTTTTTTATGGTACTGATCACTGTAGTAACTTTGAAACATATGAACATAGAATTTGTCAACAGAAGACAATCCCTTGGCCCACCCAGTCTGCCCAGATGGTTCCTAACTAATGTGTCTCCACAGAACATAACTGGTCTCTGGCAAACCTCCCTCCTCCCTGCATATTTACTAATATTCCCCAATGTCTATCCCATGTATGTTTGAAGCCTCCTACTGTTTTTTGCCTCCACCATTTCCTTTGTCCCTCTGTTCCAGGTCTACCACTCTTTCAGTGAATCATCACTTCTTCACATCCCTCTTAAACATCCCACCCCCCAGCTTCATTGTGTAACCCCTCCCAATGGTGGGGGCTTAAATGACTGTTCTGTTTACCCAGGAAAGACTGCCTGCACCTCTGTTTGCTCCCAGGAGAACTGCTAGTATCTACAGTGGAGACTCAAACCAAGACATTAATGGGTTAAGGCCCAGGCACCATTCCAAGCACCATTAAGCATGTGAAACAATAGATGTTTATGTCCTGGAAGCTCAGACTGAGGACTTGATGAATTATGTCAGGCTTCACTATGCTAGCACCATGGTCAGAGATAAAACTAATACTAGACCTGAAAAAAAACAGGAGTTTTTACTATCTTAAAGGAGTGAATTCCACTTAGGTGCTTTTCATTAAAAGATATATTTTTAGTACTCTTTTTTTAGGATGTCTGACATCATGCTCCTTGGTCTCACATGTTTCTGTTTTAGTGGGACAATCAAGAATATGCAGTAAGGATGAATTTCTGAGACAGCATCGAAGGAAGAGAGAGGAGAGATGGGGGTTGGCAGTTAGTTCTCAGAATGAGGGGGGGCTTATGCTCCTGCTTGAACCACTCCAGGGAAACCTGCTTGAATCATCTACGCCCTCTTGGTAAGGAAGATTTCAAAATTTTCTACAACCTGAGTACCACAGAGTTGAAGTGTGTGCTTATTTAAGTGTCAGGATGACATTTCCCTATGTGAGACTCTGATCTGCCTTGAGATAAAAGGAGGTAGGCATGTGCCACAGCTGCCAGCCTGTGGGCACCAGAAACTGTGTGAGAAAGCCTGCATCAAACTGCTCTATGTTGGTAGCATGACAACAGGAATGCCAACAGCCACAACAGTGCAGCCAACACAACAAAAACTGGAACACTGAAGGCAGCACTGAGTGCAAGGCAAGACAGTGACAGCCCGCACTGCAAAGGATGCATAGGGCATGTGGTGGGCAGATGGCATGCCTCAGTGCCCCCCACCTGCAGGAGACACATGGGGACTCGGCCGGCAACAGATGCCCCAGAGGCGAAGAGCTGCATGACAGGCATGGCCACCTCCCCCCCCCGATAGACAGCACAGCAGCAGGCATGTGAGGGAAGAACCAGCAGACCCACCACAGGTCACAGAGCCATGTATCTGGCATGAAAGGGCTCCACAATGCAGACGGAGCACCAACACAGGATGGGGAACCTAGGCCAGGCAGTGCCACACCCCTTGCCCCACACACAGGGATGGATTTGCCCAACATCCCACCCAGGACCCACGGCGGCAGGGACCCGGCCATGTGTGCTCCCCCTTCCCCTACAGCAACCCCTCAAAAAACAAACAGGACACAGGAATGCTGCAATACATATATTTATAGTGAGGGTGCAGTGTAAACAGGCACACATGTGAACAGGTGGCTACAGAAACATAAGCAGCACAGTACACAGCCCACCACCACTCATGCCACCCCCCACAGGCCCACAAAGGGTGACAGTCCAGCAGTACAGAGGTCAGGTGTCCGGTACAGGCCTCATGATCTGGGTCAGTGAGTCAGACAGTTAGACCCTAGACCTGTAGGTGGATATTCAGGGTGATACCCATCAGATAGTCCTAGAGGGTGCACTGCTCATTTTGCTCTACTATCTCCATGATCCTGGCATTGTTTTCCCTGGTCCTCCAGCTGCTGGCACCTTCATCTGCACCACACAGCACCTGCTGCATGCACAGTTCACTGAGATGCTGTTGCCCCCTGACCACCTCAATGAAGCACCACACTGTGGGGGGGGTGATGCCCCCATCTGGGAATTTAAGTCACAATGCCTGCCTTTGATGTTGTTGGTGTGTGGCATTCCCTTCCGTGCAACCGCATAGCAGTTCCAGAAGTCCACCTGGTATGGGGGGGGGGTCTGATGTCTGAAGCACACCATTGTGAACAGTGCACCCCAGCCAGGTGTCCTTGAAGTAGTCCATGTAAGTTGCCAGCTCCTTCTCATGGGCTATGAACACCTCCCATGTGTTCAGCTCCTCATAGGCTTTGCACACATCCTCTGATGGCACCAATGCCAGGGCTGCCAACATCCTCAGGTGAAAGGAAAATTCATCACTAGTGATATATAGCTGGGTGATGGTGCCATGCTGCTGCAGCTTCCACCATAGGCTCTGGGAGAAGTGGAAAAAGCACCCTCGCAGCCTGCCATGTGGGAACATGGCACACAGTGCTCTATAGGCAGACTATTCAAAGTCGATGAGGATGGTGTGCAGGTGTAGGGCAGGACACAGCTCCAACAACTTGCACAGGACCATGGTGTAGCATCCCACGGTCCTGCTGGACATAAGCACAAACACTGCTGGCATAACGCTGTCCACTTCCACGTCATGTATGCTATACAACTGGTGGAAAAGGTGTGGGCAGCAGCGGAAAGTACTGTCAGCAAACCATGAGAGGCACCATGCAAGGAATTCCAGGTTGCGGCCACCCCACTGGGGGGTGTATGCTTCAGCCACCATCGCTGTCCTGGCTGCTGTCCAGCTGCAGCTGCCTCTGTCCACCTGGTTTGGGTGCTGTGTCTGCTGTCGCTGTGGAGTGGCACATCCTCCCTGCATCTTCAGCATTCCCCTGACACCCTCCACACCAACATCTCGCACTACCGGTCCTGTTGTTGTAATCGGCTGCATCCTTCGCTATTCTGCACATCACTGTCTGCCCTCTGTCAGCATGGCATGCCTGTCAGTTCACTGTCTGCTGCTGTGGGGGTGCCGCTGGGTCAGATGTCGTGGCAGTGGTGTCACCAGGTGATTGGTAACCACATCAAAACAACTGTGAGAGAAATAGTTACAACAATCCTGAAGTGTGGAAGAAGGCTGGTTAGTGCTACGTACAGGTACTAGCTAACACTCCACACTACAGTTCTGAAGCCTAGACATGGGTGTGAATCATGTGGCCCCTGCTCCTTAAACTGATTGGTTCTGTGAAACAGGAAGAGGGAAAAGCCAGAGAGGTCCAGGCAACTGTGGATGCAAAGAGTCTGATCCACATCCACAGGCACCTGAGACCTGCACATTCTAGCTTCCCCCCAGTTGTACAATGGAACCATCAGCCTCAGAAGACCTGCACCTGAGAAAGGAGGAAGAGGAGCCCAAGCTGACAGAGAAGCTGGTACACCAGAACTCAGGGTACTCTCAGGGATTCCCTACAACTTGAAAAGCTTGTACAAAGTTTTGCCACCAAATCTACAGATTTAGCCAAAGGGCCAGGAGTTACAAATACCTCATTTGGAGGTTTTGCCATTTAAGCAACTGCATGACCTGTGGGGTTTTGGGTTTAGCTGTTCTGCTTATTTTAAAGTACATCACCACTGGCCAACCAGATACAATGTCACTGAGCCTGCACCATTCTTTTGGCTGGATACTCAGTGAAGCACAAGGGGCTCCCTTTAAGATTAATGGGTTTAAACTGGTACCAGTGGGTGGTGCCCTCAGTACAGGTAGGATGGTAATACTAAAGTGTGTACAGTATTATTTGCTACTGCCTTGTATTTCCTAGTGGAGGTGTGTGGACACTGTCACTGTTACTTCTGTTTTAGAGTGTAGTACTTGCTGAGCCTAGTCAGACACATAATTTCAGTCCTGCAACAAGAGTTAAGGAGTTTCTGCCAAATACTGTTTTGTGTTACATCCCTCAATCTCTTGTGAACATCCACCAATAAATATTTTATCGATATTATGCATTTTGTATTATGAACATATTATTAGTGGTAAGTCACTACTTGCATTTTTGATGAATTTAATGTTCCACTGTGATTTTTCATGTGTAGTGGGGCACTGTGGGATATGGGGAGGTACTGCATGCCAGGCGGTTTTACCATTCTGATACCAAGCTCACATGAATTTTACTATGTGTGGAGGCACCAAACTAAACTTAAAAGAGCTGGATTTGAACCCCCATCAGGAAAATCAGAACCCAGGCCCATCTACTTTATTTGAGCCCACAAGGCAGAGGTAGTAATCATAACATCCATGGTGACAAAGTTACAAATCTGGAGGCACTAATGGGATATCCTCTTTTACCCATCAGATCCTGCATGGAGTCAAGTGCAACCAAGAACATTCTGGTTCCCACAACCTTACAAAAATAGTACCAGACACCACAGCACATGAAAGGCTGATCAGCTGGTGGCAGGTGAAGATCTGCATCCTCTGAAAGTCATATTGCTTCTTGGGGTCGCACTGAGGACTGAGATCGATAAATTTGAAGACGTTCTGTCCTGGATGAAGTGTCTCAGCAAAGTAGCTGTACGAGGATGATCTCTGGATATCAACACCCTGAGTTTAATGCTATTGGCAGAGTGCCACAATGCTGTGGATGCCACTACGATGCCCAGTGTACTGCACCCTGATGAATACAGTGCTAGATGAACCATAGTGTTATATGCCAGTGTGACCCCATCCCCCCAAAAGCCAGATGCCCAGTCTATGAACAAACATTTTGAAGAAAGGTTCCACAAGTGGCTATATGCTGAAGAGAAGATAGCCAGTTAAGTTCAGATACTTTTAGGTGACCAAATGGGTATGGCACCTCAAGATATAGGATCCAGACCCACCTGTTGCTGCCTGGATATCATTCATATAGAAGATTGAGAATATTTTCAGGTGTAAAACCCACTTCTCTTTGAGAATATGACCTAGAGATTTAGATGGACGATGCTGCTTCATTGATCCAAGATTGACAATACTCAGAAGCTAAGATGAGAAAATGACTTGGGAAAAGCCTTGAGATCCTGCATTAGAGACAATTCATTCTTTGAGGTCCACAAATGGGGGAAAGGGCAAGGGGAAATTGTTTAACAAGGAAAGGCACATTAATCCGAAGCTTGTTTCCAGGTGCGACCTGGGAGCACAAGGAAGTTAAGTGACTTGCTCAGGGTCACACAGTATGCAAGTGGAGGCTGTGGGATTCAAATCCAGGTCTCCAGGTTTGCAGCTGAGAGCCATAAACCTCTCCGCTATACTGCCTCCTAGATCCAGATCCAGACGCTCCAGTCCAAGGGTATCTGACTGCATTGGAGAATGTCTTCAGGAGCACAGAATCCAGTGAAGATCTCTTGTGGAAGTTTGGGATGACAAAACAATGGAAAAAAAAACATCACTAGCCTTTTTGAACTGCCTAGGATGAGTATTTTAGATGGGATAATGGGCATCTCACAACCTGATCCAGATGAGACTGGAGCATGTGTTCGAGGCTGCCTGCCATTCCACATTGCTAGACAGCCCTTCATCTCACAGGCTGGGGGGGATATTGGGATGTATAGGGAGAGGCATCACTAGTAGAAAATAGAAAGTTGTTATCCCTCTGTACAGACAGTTGGAGAGACCCCATCCAGAGTACAGCGTGCAGTTCTGGAGACCCCATCTCCTCAAGGACATAGACAGGATGGTGGCAGTCCAGAGAAGGGCAACTAAAATGGTGCAGGGTCTGCAAAAGAAGCCATATGAAGAAAGACTAAAGGAGCTTACTATGTATACCCATGAGGAAAGGAGGGATGGGGGGATATGATAGAAACTTTCAGATTCCTCAAGGGAATCAACAAAGTCCAAGAGGGTAGCATCTTTCAGAAAAAGAGATGTGCAAGAACAAGGGGACACAATTTGAAGATAATGGGGGGAACGGCTCAGGGGCAATGTGAGGAAGCATTTTTTCACAGAGAGGGTGGTGGACACATGTAACGACATTCCTGAGGAGATCATGGGGTCAAAGACAGTGGGGGAATTCAAGAATGCATGGGACAGACATAAGGCAATTCTGATGGGGGATAGGAAGAAGTAGGCTGTCGGTTAAGTAGGATCTGCAGCATACTTGATGGATAGGGAAATGGGCAGACTAGGTGGGCCAAGTGGTCCTTATCTGCTGTCTATGTCTATGTTTCTATGTTTAGGGTGATAATGAGAGAAGTCTATGATGTTAAGGAAGAAGGGAAATGATGGGGATCCTACCATGTCTTATCATCTGTCATGCAAGTCATAGAAAATGTACACCCTACAGAGAATTTAGAGTTGATAAAACTATTAAAAGGATACAAAGAAGTGATTGAAAAGTCAACATAGCTCCACATAGTGAATAACACCCCCCCAAAAGCCAAAATGTTGCTCCAATTAGTTAGAATCTCTTTGTCATGGGTGCAGAAGTGCAAGGACAGATGCCAACTGTAAACTGTGAACTCCGAACGCAAGTCAATGAGTTACACAGTCTGGTAACCCAACCAAAGAGATACACTATGCAGTCCATGGCCTGGCAGAGGGAGAGATCCCCAGAGTGAAACAAGCTGCAGTCAGTGCCCCTGTCAGAGCCCCAAATGCATATTCTCCAAAACAATGTAATAAAGATTGGAAACCACATCTTGAAACACCACCCAGACCACATCAGTACAAACAGGACATGCTCTGTTACAATTGTGGAAAAGATGAACACCTGAAGAGACAGTGTTTGTCACAAGAAGCACTGCAGAGTGTCAACACTAAACTTCTCAAAAGAATTCAGAAGCAGGGAAACTTCCCCTGGCCCAATCAGGGAGCAGACTGGAGTCTTATCTGCAAGACACGCCAGTCCTTTTGTGAAACCTTCATTATCCAAGTCCACTGTCAAACTACAACAAGAGACTTTACTGGAGCACCTTGACAAGTTGATTGGTCCTTCAAAAGAATCAACCATCACCATCAACAGACTGTCATCTTGAGCTGTTCTTGACAGTGGCTTACAAGTAATCCTAATTTTCAAGGACTGGTTCAACAAACGTCTAACTAAGAACTGTAAGCTACAACCACTGGAAGTTCTGAAAGTCTGGATTGCTTATCCAACTACAGTAGCTGGAGTTGATGATGCATTTGAAACATTGGCATTGGTCTCCCCACAGTCAAGTATGTCTGACAATGTGCCCATCCTCATCAGAACAAATTCCATATGTTTGAATGCCTAGTCCGACTTTGCTGGGAGTGAGAGGTGCAACAGAATGGAAGATCACTGAGAGTGCATGGACTGCTGAAGAAGGCCTACCAACAGCAGACACAGAAGAGACCAAAGGATCATGAAGATCCTGTTGCCATCAACTGGTTCAAAGAGCCCAAAGCAATTGTCTCACTCCAAAATTTCTAGTGTAGCATCAGCAGAGTGATGAGACTGAAGCAAAATGTGAAGAACCAGATCATGATGATAGATGCCCCTGAAGAGCATGGTTTGCCAGAAGGACTGCTGGTCAAACCTAGCATGCTGTCTGTGAGAGTACATACCAATGTGAGAAGAATCACCATCCAGGTGAAGAATGTGACTAATCAAGAAATCATAGTAAGAAAAGGTCAAACACTGGTCTGGGTGGGTTCCATATCATAATCTCAAAAATAATATGGTGACTCACACAGGAGTGTGTACATTTTGACAAATTCAAATTCCTCTACTTAGCAAACACACCACATATAAAAACAGTGACGGGCATGGATTATCTAATTTAATATTTAATATGGGGGCTATGCCCCCGCACCTCCCAAATTAATATAATCAATTCCGGGGGGGGAGGACCCTGGGGGATAGAGGAACACACAGGAGGGGGGATACCCTGGCTGGGACAACACAGTCAGTGGAACCATGGGACAAAAAAGCAAAAAACAAATCTAACAGCTTACAGACAGTAACATAACAAAGTCACATGCAGATGGTCCCAAACCCAGAACCATCACCACTCCAGGTGGTAACCATAACCACCACACCAGGCGGCCAGCTCAGCAGCAGTAGGCTGTGTTACGTGGACAGCCAGTTCTGAGTGCTGTAGTATCATTTTTTTTTGTAATATCAAAAATGGGTTATGGACTGTCTGTCATGAGAGATGCTGAAATCTGGTGCTCTAGGAGTGACCTCACCCCCAGGTTTCAGCTGAAAGATGAAAGCCAAGAGAAAATGCTGAAACAGCATGTGAGATCACACACACACACACACACCGGTTTTAGATACCAGGTGTTACATGGCAGGCCAGAAGCTATTTACAGGCTTTCCTAAGTTAATTATAGATGTTGTTGTTAAGAGGGAAGTCATAAAAAAAGTTTATGACATTAGAAGGGGAAACCAGGTTTAACAAACTGGCATGAAGTTGTGAATGTTCCTCTGATATCTGTGTGAGAGAGAATACTGATTAAGATCAAAGAGATGTCATTTGAAGAACATATGAGTATGCTGAGGTTGCAGAATTGAATTCTTGAAAAAGACATCGGGCTGGATATTCAAACTGCGCCATTCTGAGGCGCAAGCCCTTGCGCTGCGCAAAATAGTTGAGCAGGGGTGTGGCCGGGGCGATATTCAAAGGAGTTGCGCTATTGAGCAACTTCTTTGAATATCACCCCCCAGCCACAGCCACTGTGTATGGTGCAGTGGAACTTGCGCCACTGCAAGTTGTCAGAGTGGAGCATTCAACTGCGGTGGTGCGGCCACCATGCGCCATCGCCAAATCGATATTCAAAGGTGACATGCAAATGGGGCCATAATTCATGCATAAGGCACGGGGGGCCATTTGCATCTGATTATGGCCCCATTTGCATGCCATTAGCATGTAGGTGCGCTGATCCCAGAGGACTTGCGCCTGATACCCTGCCAGGCAGCAGCCGTCGGGGACCGACACCCCCTGCAGCCCGATCGCGGGCTGCATTAGTTTAAAAACAACCCCCCCAATACATCCATGGTGGTCCAGTGGAACAAGAAGCCTGATCACGGGCTGAAGCGCTTTAAAATACAACCCCCTCTCCTCCCGAACATAGCTCTGGTGGTCCAGTGGACCGAAACTCCCATTCGCAGGATGTATGTGGTAACCCCCCCCGAACATAGCCCTGGTGTTCCAGTGGACCAAAACTCCCGATCGCAGGGATGTATGCAGTAAATACCCCCAACACATCCCTGGTGCCTAGTGCCCCACCCCACCCACCCGAAGCCCCCACCCCCGCTGCCCCGGCAGCACTGGAGCACAGCATTCCACCCACCTGCCACCCATCCGCTAATGACTGACTGAGCTGTAGGGCTGTACGCCCATTGGTGCAGAGCAAGAACCAACGGTTGTGCAGCCCATACCGTACAAGACAGTCCAGTTTTGTGAATGATTCAACTAATTCAAGCCATCTAATACTCATCATTGCTCTCTTTATGCTGCAGTTGGGTGGGTTTCCCTTCACCTCAGAAGGAAAAGAAATGCAGCACTATGGATTTACAGAGCATTGTCAAAAAAAACCTCCAAACTATATCCTGAACTGCTTCACCCAGACCTCTCCTAGCTCTATGCGCCCTAAGAAGCAACAACATCATCGTGCTCAAATTGCCCAAATTCAACACCAGGCTAGGAGGGCAGCAATCAGCTATTCTCTTAGCTATAGCATGGAACACCCTACAAAACCCTAAAACTGTCCAATATCATTCCATTTGCATCCTTTAAACAGCACTGTACAGTCTTCTTCAAAAGAAATGCAATTGCTACCACTAGAGCTAGCATTGTCATCTCACAAATCTCCCTTCAAACCATATATGGATATTCCTTCCAGACAGACACCCCATCTTATGGCACCCAGTAATACCTTCACCATCCTAGTATTACATTATGTTGAGTGTCTGCCATGCCCCCACTGGGATATGTATATACTGTACATACTGTAAATATTAGCTTAACTTTCCTGTAACTGCGTTTTTATCATGTGAATTTACTGTACATCACTGTGTTTATAAACGTTATTTTCCCCTGTATGTATAACTGTCTTATATAAGTGTATGGTGTATCTGTTGTGTATCAACTATTGAACCTTGACCTTATCAGGTCCATCTTGTAAATGAGCCTTGCTCAATGATGTTCGCCTGAATAAATAAAGATTTGATGATGATGATGATGATGATGAAGACAGCGCTCGGAGGTTGGCACTTTGGGAGTAGAGGGCTGACCTGCTGAGTGGGTTTGTGACAGGCTGCACTCCCCTACTTAAATCCTAACACTATTCAGTTCCCCCCGTCAGTCGCTCTCCTTCTTTTATCCCTCCACTCTCACTATTCCCTCCCCTCCCTATACAGTCCCAGTCGCTATTCAGTTGGGTGAGCAAATTGAATCGCTCATATGTGAGTCACTCAATTTGCTTCACCTATATTACATGATACCACCTGGGTGTACTGTGCAGACATAGCAGTAAAGTCCCATTCAAACCTAGAAGATGAGAATGCTGAATTTACCCTAATTTCCTTGACAATGGAGAATCCTCAGTTCCTGAAAAATGAAATACCAGAGTGAGAAGGACATTGACTGAACAAGATAACATATTTTTCCTTCATGAATGGGATGTTGAATGTGTCTCCAGAGAAGAACATCACATCAGACTGCATAATGATTGCCCTTTTTCAAGAACAATCCCATCGCCTGGCCCCAGCAGACATTGATGATGTGGGTAGACACCTTCAGGAACTGATTGCAGCAGGGATCTTCCAAGAATCAAGAAGCCACTGTGCCTCTCCTATCATGATTGTGCACAAGAAAAAATGGTACAATCTGCATGTGTGTCAACTCCAGAACTCTGAATATGAGAACCACCCCATATCAGTATACAATGCTAAGGATTCAGGATGCTTTAGATTGTTTCAATGGAAGTAAGTAGTTCTTAGTTCTAGATTTTAGGAATGGGTACTACCAGATACTGATGGTTACTGGGGACAGAGATAAAACTGCTTTCATGTGTCCACTTGGCTTCTACAGAATGCTTTGTATGCACCAAGATATATCTGGTGCCTCAGCAACCTTCCAGCACCTCATGGAATGTGCAGTTGGAGACATGAATCTCCTAGAGTGCCTGAACTACCTTGATGAGGTAGCTGTGTTTGGAAACACTCTCAAGGAGTATGAAGCACTATGGTATTAGATTGACTGGAAGAGTTTGGGCTCAAACTATCAATAAACGTCAATTTTTCCAAAGTTCTGTCAAGTATGTGGGACATACTGAGTCAGCTCAAGAAATTTAAAGAGGCCCATGCAAAGTTAAAGCCTTCAACACCTGGCCCAAGCCAAGGAACCTGAAAGACTTATAGTGTTTCCTAGATTTCTATGGGTATTACAGGTGTTTCATCAAAGACTATACCTGAGAGGTGTGATTGTTGCTGAATCTAACACAAGGCTACTGTCAACAAACAGAGGCAAGAACTACCCTGTAGTTACAGATCTAAACAAACAGTATTTCAAGCCTAGTGACCTATTTAGCCAGAGATGGGACACCCAGGGTGACAAGTCATTCAAGAAAATCATCTACCATCTGGCAAATACTTCAGTACTTATATATGCTGAGCCAGCAAATTCATATGTTCTACATACAGATGCCAGCCTTTGTGGACATGGAACTGTACTGCTTCAAAGTTATCCTGAAGGACTGAGTCCAGTCACCTTTGCTAGTAGGAGCTTGAACACAGCAGAAAGTAACTACCCTGTTCACAAATTGGAGTTTCTTACACTCAAGAGGGCAAATGTGGACTAGTTTCATGAACCCTAGTATGGGGCATACTTCACTGTCAAAGCAGATAACAACCCTTTGACATGTGTAAAAACCACTGCAACATTAGATGCTGCTGGACACAAATGTTTAACTGCTTTGTCAAAGTGTGACTATTGTGTAGAGTCCAGACTTGACTTGAATCATGTGGATTCAGATGACCTGTTAAGACAACCAAATACATCATCCACAGACAATCCAACAAGGGTATGGAACCCAGAACAAACAGTAAAAGCACTGTGCAAAAAGTTCAACCCAGATGAGCCATTGTCAACTGCAAATGCTCATCATCTTATAGACAGTCTTGGCACCCCGATGACTGTCTGCCAAATGGCTACTGTCACATTGCTACACTAGACCTGATCATTGTCCTGCTGTCCACTCCCCAAGATTTATAAAGAGAAGCAAGAATGTACTGTAGTTTGAAAGATATTGTCTCCATCCAGAAGTATGGGGGGGGGGTGATGCCACACAGGTGCATACCACTGATCCTGACACAAAGTTGCAATTATAAACATAGAAACATAGAAAATGATGACAGAAGGAGACCATAGGTCCACTGAGTCCGCCATTGGGTTCCCCATACCTTCTTTGGATCCTGACACCTAGCTCCCAACCCTTTCCATTATTGTCTGTACTTTTGTGGGCCCTATCCCTATACCATCCCCTCTTGAAAGCTGCCATGGTTATTGATCCCAACACCTTAGCCAGCTGTCTGTTCCATGGCTCAATGACCCTTTCAGTGAAGTAGTGCTTCCTTAGATTGTCTTGAAGCTACCACCCAAAGCTTCCATTCATGTCCTCTAGTGATTAACCCCTCAACCCTGTTAAAATGTTCAGAGTAGGGCACTTTATTGATGCCTTTCAGAAACTTAAATGTCGCAATCATGTCCCCTCACTCCCTCCTAGTCTCTAGAGAATAAAAGTTTAGTGACTTTGGTCACACCTTGTATGATAGCCCCTGTAGGCCCTGCACCATCTTGGCTGCCCTCCCCAGCACTACCTCTAGCCTATCCCTATCCTTCTTCTGATGAGGCCTCCAGAACTGGACACAGTACTCCAAGTGAGGCCTCACCAGTGATTTATACAGTGGGAGGATCACCTTCGTGTCCCTGCTGCAAAATCCTCTAACTATACACCCTAGCATTTTATTTGCCTTACCGTAAGCTTTGTTGTATTGACTTGACTGCTTTAGTGTGTCACTTATGATGATCCTTAGATTCCTCTCTCTCTTCAAGGGAGACACTTAGTTGAACCCTGTTAATTCGATAATCTGCCCTTGGTTCCCTTTCCCTAGATGCATTACATTACATTTCTTCGCATTAAACTTCAGCTGCCAGATACTGGACCATATTTCCAATCTCTGGAAGTCTTTTTGTAGGTCCTGCATTGCCTCCGCACTGTTCGCCCTTCCCCCTATCTTAGTGTCATCAGCAAACAGGGCAATCTTCTTCTGAATGCCTTCACCGATGTCATTAATGAAAGTGTTAAAAAGGACCAGACCCAAGACTGAGCCCTGTGGCACCCCACTAGTGACCTCTCCATCTCCTGACTTCACCACATTTACCACCAATCTCAGGCATCTATTCTGTAGCCAGTTGCCCACCCACCTGAATATGCTTTTTGCAGTACCTAGGTCATCCAATTTCTTAAGCAGCAGCATGTGTGGTACTGAATCAAAGGCTTTACTATGGTTGATGTAGAAGAGATCCACTGGGTAGCCCCTGTCCACTTCACTAGTCACTCAGTCAAAAACTGAAATGAGATTTCTCTGGCATGACCTTCCCACAACAAATCCATGCTGTCTCATGTCCTGTAGATTGTTCCCTTCCAGATATTCCACTAAGTTCCGCTTTATTAATGTTTCCATCACTTTTCTGATTATTGATGTGAGACTTACCAGTCTATAGTTGCCATCCTTCTCTCTGGTCACTCCCTTTTGGAGGGGTACCACATCTGCACTCCTCCAGTAGCATGGCACCATTCCTGTCTATGATGAGTGGTTGAATAAATATGCCAAGGGTTCCTCCAATTCCTGAGCAAGTTCTTGCAGAACCCTAGGGTGCAGTCCATCAGGCTCTGGTGCCTTGTTTGTCTTTAGTTGCATCAGTGCCTCCCTGACCCTGTCTGTGGTGAACGATGGCATATCCATTTGCAGGATGCCTCTGTCTGCTGCCTTCATTCCACTTTCCAGAACTGATCCATCAAGTTCCTTAGTAAATACTGAACAGGAGAAGCTATTCAGTGTAACGGCCTTCTGTTCATTGTCTTTAATGATCCTCTCACCATCTTGTAGCTGAACTAATCCTCCCCCCTTCTTTCTTTTCTCATGTATGTAACAGAAGATTTGTTTGTCCCCCTTTTTAATCTCTGAGGCTATCCAAAGCTCAGCTGATGCATTTGCCATTCTCACTGCTCTCTTTGCTTCCTTACTTTTCTGTGTATAGTCCTCCCATTCATTATCCTATAAGGCCATTTTGTACTATATATGCAGAAGGCATCCCTTTTGTTACTAGTTGCTTCCCTGACCTGGGTGGTAAACCTAATGGATCTCTTATGTGTGTTCCATTTAGTGCTTGACCTTATGCACAGCTTTGTAGCTTCTAGGATGGCTTGCTTAGCCTACCCCCAGATATCTTCTACCCCTTGCTGTTTGTGGATTCCCGGAAGTTCCCCCTGCCTAGCAGTTTCATCTTGTCAAAGTTTGCCCCTCTGAAATTCAAGACCACAGCCCTGGATTGATATTTAAATTATTTGAAGGATAGCTTGAACCAGGCAGAGTTGTGGTCACTATTAGCCAGTGGCTGCCCAACTTTCATGTCACTAACCATGTCTGAGTTGACGAGGACCACATCTAGGATGGAACCAATTGCACAAGGGGCCCAAGTTAAAAATCAATGATAACTTGCTGTATAAAGAAATCCAAGGATCACAAGGTTTCCAAAGATGCAATTACTGTTACTGTCAAAGTTTAAAAGAGTTGTAATGCATGCTCTGCACAATGACATGAGACACCTTGGAAATCTGCAAACTTTGGACCCTGTTCATGCTCACTTTGATTGGTCACATATGGGAAGTGAAGTGGAACAATACTGCAAGAACTACAACAGATGTGTGAGATGCAGAACTCCACCACAATGGGCAGTCCCCTAGTAAACATTGTTACACGTGCACCAATGGATGTGGTATTCATAGACTTTCTCTGCATAGAACTAGACTCTAAGAACACTGCAGACATCTTACTAGTAACAGATCATTTCTCAAGGAATGCCTACGTTCACCCAAAAAGAGACCAAAAGGCAACAACTGTTACAAATGTCCTAGGTTAAAAAAAGTTCTTTGAACAATATGTAGCCTCACAGCAGATCCATTCGGAGCAAGGTTGAGATTTCAAAAGCAGTCTGGTAAAAGAAATTCTGTCCCTTTGGGGAATAACCAAGCCACAAATTACCTTGTATCACACTCAAGGTGATCCTCAGCCTGATCAGTTCAACCAAACCCTATTAAACATGCTAGGGACGTTGGACTCAAAGGAAAAGAGTAATTGCAGTGAACAAATCAGTGCACTACTCTATGTGTACAACTGCACCAAAGTGACACCACCAGAATCTCACTGTATTGCCTGATGTTTAGCTGGGAAATCTGACATCCTGTGGACTTGTGTTTTGATGTCTCTGCTGATGGAGCTAGGTTATAAAACTCCATAGAGGGCATACAAACATTGAAAGATCAGTTGAATGCAGCCTCCAAGTTGTCCCCGGATGCCACAGAAAAGTGTAACAAAGCCAATAAAGATAGGTATGACAAAAGAGTGAGGGCATTTGAACTCTTGCCAGGAGACCGTGTTCCTGTTAAGAAACTCAAGACTGCCAGAGAAGCACAAAATTGCTGACTGTTGGGGCACTATCCTTTACATTGTAATGGAAAAGGTGTGAGACATGCATTTGTACAAGATTAATCCTGAAGGAGAGTCAGATAGTTGGCTATCCAACCACACAATGTGTTGAATTTTGAACAGTTGGTTACCCATGATGTAGTGGACCCTATAGATCTAATTGTAATGACAGTGTCAATTATGGCTGTTACTTGTTTTACGATGTGCTTCACTGCACTTACTGTGCAAATTTACATTACTGTATGCCCTGTTTACCCTGTAATGCCCCTAATGACAATGTCAGTTTTGGCTGCTACTTGATTTTTGATGTGTGTAACTGCATTTATTGTGCAAATTCTGCTACCATTTATATGTTGCTTTCATCACTGTAATACTATGTTTTTCACTTTATTGTATCTTGCACTGTTTCCTTGTCCATTGATTTTGTAATCTTGTTCACTTGACGTGGAGCATTTGTAAATGAGTCCCTGACTCAAAGGTGTTTAATTCTGAGATTTAAATAAATAAAAATAAATTAAATAAATGAACGACCAAAACACCCAACTACTTGATCTGCTTTGATCAGACAAACTACAAAGAAGACAAGGCAATCAGAAAATGTTCCACCCACAACTGATGCTCAAGTACTGTACAGTATATCAAGACTCGGACTCTGAATCAGAAGGAGGGGTGCATTACATTACAAGGAATCTCAACAGACTGTTCAGAAGTTTGAACAGAACAAGTACTGTGTCAAATGTGCATCTTGCAGAGCCTGCAACACCAATATTTGACTCTGAAGCAGCATCAGATGTGCCCTTGGATGATGTGCCCAAGTCTGACAAAGTTCCTGAGGAAGAAAGTGGAGAACACGTAGATCCTGTAGAAACAACAGAAATAATAGAGACTGCAGAAGTAGTAGCGGAATCCATTTTAACTAACAATGATTCATTGCTGACCAATGAAGGGGGACTACCCCGGATTCTGAGGAAGAAGTGACTGTTTCACTCCATCATTCTGAAAGAGCTATCCAACCTCTGCTCACATTAAATTATGACTCTCCTGGTTCTCCTACTAACTTGCCACTGCATGTAGTACACAGAGGTATCTATGTCACACCCAGAGCTCTGCCTCGTATTGTCTTTTACAAATCTCAGATCATATCATCCAGTGTGGGAGGTACAGTAAAGGGTACAAAAAGAGACTGAATAATGTTGGTATTGCATTGATCATTGTTACAGTATTCTCAAAGTTATGGAACTACCCATTCCTGTGGTATGAAGTTTACTGTTATGGCAACTGTTTCTGTAAATATGAAAGGCCTACATTTTTGTTGTTAAACTAGTTGCATTTGTCTGGATTATGACATATTGTATGCCTACTCCAGTCAAGAAACAATTGCTTAGATAGGCCATGCATGCTACCAGTATGTTGTGTTGTACACTGTTTGTTGCTACAGACAGACTCTGCTAATGAACTTGAGGTGGGTGTCAAGTGTTTAAGTTGGGTAGAATGCACCCCCCACCCCAACTGGTAGGGGCTCAACTGATGTTTCCCTTTTACCTCAGGAAGGCTGCATTTACCTCCAGTTCCTCACAGGATGACTGCCAGTATCTACAGTGGAGACTCAGACCAAGACAGTTATGGGTTAAGACCCAAGCAACATTACAAGCACCATTAAATATGTGAAACAAGAGATTTTTTTTTCATTTAATATGCTTTATTTGCAATGTCACATTACAATGAAATCAAGCCACCAACAAGGCCTCCAACTAAAACATTTACCTCCAATATTTTGTGAATTGGAGGCCAACAATGTACAATACTGGACATTACAGCTTTTTTCCTTTGTTTTGTCAAAGTAACAACTTTACACCACTTCCACACCCTTCCCGCTTTACCCCCCCAACAATATACTTTCACTTTAGAAGGAACCATACAAGAACTACACTAGCAAGACTCTAAGGGTCTCCAAGTATCAGGGAGACCATTCCGCCTTGATATCTTAGGGTTTCCAAGTGACAAGAACAACATCAAGGGGACCCCATTTGGCATTATATGATTGTACCCTATTGTGCATCTTTGCAATATGTAACTCCAGCTGTAAGGCAAGCAAGATTTCTTTGTACCATTCTAGGACTGAAGGTGTTAACTCCTCAATCCAATATCGCAATATAATCGCCTTAGTTGCAGCTGAAATAATGGCCATATAAGCCTTCCTCTGTTTACTCATGTCCCTGGGAAAATAATTAATTAAGCAAATCTCAGGTCTGAAAAAAGAATCCAATCCCAGAAAAGAATTTAAAGATTTTTGAATTGCTTTCCATAGTGGCTGAATCCTAGAACATTCCCATAGCATATGGTATAGGTCCCCATTATCAGTTTTACATCTACAACACTGGGGAGGATGATATTTTATCAATTTTATGTAGTTTAGCAGGTGTATAGTATAAATTATGCATAATATTAAATTGCTGTAACTTGTACCTATCTTGCCTTATGAATTTAAATACAGTATATTATTCCAGATTTGATCCCATAATCTTTGGTCTTCACCTATTTCTAATTTCTGCATTCAATAAAAGCAAATACCCAATGGCAATTCTAAATCAATCCTCTGAATTTCATGATATACTTTGGATACCGAATGAGGTTGATCTGCTATCCGTAACAAAGAAGACAATTCTGTCCTATTTGCTTCCGTGGGTTTTGAGTTCTGAAAGTAGTCTTTTACTGCATACCTAATTTGCCAGAATTTAAAGGCATTCCCGGCAGCCTCAGGAATATTCAAACAAAATTGCGCATACGGTAACGGCTCTCCCTGTGGGGCTAAATCTCCCAGGCGCAACCCGACTAATGGTTCCCAGAATGTTGGGGGAATTGGAGCTTTCTGAATTTGGAAATGTATATTGTGTATTAGGGGTTGCTCCAGGGATTTATGCCAATCCACTCCCAGTGACATTTATAATTGGTGCAGTGCTTTTAAAGACCAGCCGATAGGTGTATTTTTAAGTGGTTTGGGGAGGAATCTTGGGGTGATATAAATGGCGGAATTGAGAGTTTCAGAGAACTTGGTAATCAGATGCTTCTCAATGGGAACCCAGAGGGGCACATAGGGATTGGAGTCTGTTGAATGTGATGGCTGAGTCCAAAACACCAGCTTACTAATGTGTGACGCTACATAATAATTAAAGAAGGAAGGGAGCACAAGGCCTCCCTGCCTTTTTGGTCATGTGAGTTTTGAATATGCTCTTCTAACGCCTTTCCCCTTCCAGATGAAATAATTAAGTAATTTTTGCAAATTACAAAACCATGATTTGGGTAAATAGAACCCCAGCATACTCAGGGGATAAAGAATTCTTGGTAGCACATTCATCTTCACTGTTTCTATTCTGGCCTACAATGATAAAGGTAACAACTTCCATCTATCTAAATCTAACTTTATTGTGTTAACCAGATTATTGAGATTTTCTTTAACCTTTATGACCATATCCCTCAAAACTTTAATACCCAGACACATCAGGGATTTGGGTTCCCAATTGAGACCAAGCTCCCCTGCTATACTTGGCAAACACTTGCCATTTAAAGGGAAAAGCTTCATCTTAGATGTGTTGAGTTTGTAATTTGACACTCTGGAGAACTGCTCAATTTCTTGCAAAATAGTGGGTATACTAGTCTCCGGTTCTTCTATGTGCAGAAGCAGATCATCTGCATACGCTGAAATTAGGTATCTCTTATTACCTATCTGTATTCCATGTATATCCTGTGAGGCTAATAACCTACAAATCAGAGGTTCCAGATAGAGATTAAATAAAAGTGGGGAGAGTGGGCAGCCCTGTCTGGTACCACAAGAAAGAGGGAATGAGTCTGACAGAACACCGTTGCACCAGACCTGAGCCAATGGAGATTTGTACAACAATTTAATCCATCTCAGGAATCCATCTGGAAAATTAGCAAAGTAGCGAATAGAAAGTCCCAGGAAACCCAGTTGAATGCTTTCTCAGCATCCAAAGCTAGTAGGGTGGCCAGAATTTCTATGTTTTTAGCATGAATTATTAAATGATGAAGTTTGCACATGTGGTCACTGGAAGATCTACCAGTCATAAAGCCTACCTGTACCTCACTAACCACCTTACACATTAAAAGACTGAGCCGATTGGCTAATACCTTGGCTAGTATTTTAATGTCCACATTTAGTAGTGATATCGGTCAGTAGTTTCTAGGACATAAAAGATCCCAATCTGGCTTGGGGATGAGAGTAATAAGAGCATCCAGAAAGCCAGCTTAGGAGAACCACTCTAGATACCAATAGTTGTAAACCTTTACTAAAATGGGAACAATCTCCTTCTCAAATGCTTTATACACACTGGTGGAGAGACCATCAGGTCCTGGGAACTTGTCAGGAGCAAGTTGGGCGATGGTTTGTTTTTACTTCCCATTCCTGTATAGGAAGCCCAAGGCTTGCGGCCTCTATACTGGAAATCTGGGGAAGGGTAACCGACTCTAAAAACCCCTGGATCTCCTCGGACTTTGCTCTGTCTGCTATTGGGATTGTGTATATTTTTTGAAAGTAGTGTCAGAATGCTGCCGCAATTTCTCTAGGGTCTTTGACTAGTGTTCCCTCCGGGCTAGTATTTAAGGCCGTGATATACCTACTGGAGTCCAACTGTCAGAGCCTTAGTGCCAGTAGCTTGCCTGCTCTCTCACCAATTTCTAGGTGCTTAAGTCTTGTTCTCTTAAGAACAAGCTCAGCTTTTTTGTAACATTATTGAGGAGAACTGTGATTGTAGTTTATGCAATTGGATCCAGTCTGATTCAGTTGAGTGCTGACTGATATTACTCTCAATGGCCTTAATGGAATTAATAAGATTATTAGTTAGTGTTTTGTTTTTTCTGAGTCTGGTAGAAGTAATTCAGATACATTCCCCCCTCAATGTGCACTTCAGGACTGCCCAGATAGTATCAATTTTGAGAACTGAACCCACATTATGGATAAAGAAATGAGAAATGAATTGCTTCAGATGCTCATAAGTATGGGAGTCATTGTAGTAACTGATTATTAAATCTCCAAAAGAAATCTCTATTTAACCTAGGGCCTGTTGCATATGTAATAGAAACTGGGGAGTGATCTAAGATTACCCTTGTATGTATACCTGCATCAAGAACAGAAGCAAGGGAGTGGATACTAATTAAAAAATAATCAGTTCTTGAGCATGTCTTATGTGGAATTGAAAAAAAGGTATATTGTCTGGACTCCGCATTAAGGACTCTCCAGATATCAATGAGACCTGCCCCTTCCATAAGCTCCTTGAGTGCCCTCTGGGAAGGAGACAACCCCATACGCTTATTGTCCGATCTATCAAGTTGTAATTGCAGTGTAATATTCCAATCACCTCCAAGCAGAATTACTTTAGAAGAGTTGTTATTTAAATTATCCAACAGCTGCGTAAAAAATTGTGGGGAATCAATATTTGGACTGTATACTGAGCCTATTAATATGTGTTGTGATATTAGGGTGCCGATTAGCATAATGTAAAGACCGTTTCTGTCCCAGATTTCCTGCTCTAATTGAAAAGGTATTTTTTTGTTGAATAAGATGGCTACTCTGCCCCTGTTGGTAGAAACCCCGGCTCCAAACACCTGACCTACCCAGTATTTGCAAAGTAAATGGGCATCCTCCCTTTTAAGATGAGTTTCTTGTAAACAGACCACATCACTTTTTAGAGTAGATAAATGCCTTAACACAATTTGCCTTTTACACCTATCCTGAACCCCCTTAACATTCCAGCTTAAAATATTATGCGCTCCTAACATTACCAACTAACCTAAGGTGGTTGGTCCCCTTGACAGTAGTAGTTAGTGTATATCTCTGCATACATCTGAATTTGGTTCCTTCTAAGATACAACAATACCAAGACAAGAGAAATCCTCCCTCCCACAACCCCCCTACACACTGCCCTAAAACCAACAAGATTATAACTAACATTCTTAAACACTACCCCCAGTTCTATCAACCGCACTACCCTTCTAAAATGTCAGGTGATATAAATTCCCAACCAAGCAGAACGTCAACCCGCCCCCATATCCCAGTAACAGAGTCAAATAGTGCATATCGCATCCAGCATCAATCCACTAAAATTGAACATACGGTCATAAGTGATCACCATACTTAACTAAATATTCGAATATTCTGTCTGAAATGTTTAACCTCTATTTTCTGCACGAATTGTACCATTTATACTTATTAAATTTGTAAAATTTGCAGAGAGTATCCCTGTCTTTATAGTAACAACTGGAAAACAAAGTTCCTAAAGGGAATTAATATTTCATGACACTCTATTACCCTCTAGTGGAGGAAATGAGGTATTGCTATAACTCATTTATCCCCAGCAGCTTATCATTCTTCCGAATCGAATAATCCGTACATACCTTACCCTTCTCGTTCATGTAATCATTATACTTAGGTTAACATTGACATCTTTGTTGCTTTCAGACATAGAAGAGTTTCCTTGCTTTTTTCCTTCCCGAGTCACAGGGAGATATTAATCGATAATTTTACACAGGCAGTTATCGCTCTAGTTAGAGCTCCATCACAATACTTTAGGAGTTCCTTCCACTAGTTTTACAAATACATGCCCCCCCTTCGAGAATCATCCCTTAAACCCTGGGAGTTGTTATTGCATTTCACCCCCCAAACTAGGTGACAAGAAATAGAAAAAAAGCAAGGACAATATTAACAGCACACTCCGAATTATACACGGCGCTATCAGAATCCTCAGTAACTCGTATTCGTGCTGTTTCATTTGCTGTCTTTGCTAGTGAAGACCCATGCTGCTAAGTCAAAGAAACAAAATAAAAACACCAAAGAGGAGAGGAAAAAAAAGCCATTTATGCTCCTATGGATTGAGATAGGCTCCAGCATGTTTCTTTCAGTTTGAGTACCATATAGGATATTAACCTTGTCTATGCCAGTCTGCAGAGGTACTCGTACTAAGCAAATTAACATGAGTCATACAGATTGAAGCTTGCTTAGTAAGCGTTCATTTGCACTTCTGACCGCTGGTAATTTGAGACCCTGAAACAGTTAAAACTATCCGTAGTGAGTTCAAGAACTGCTTCTCTTTTCCATCCAAACACTCGCAAGTTGAGTCTGTGTTCTTTCGAGGTTGTGGAATTTTATGAAGGATCCGAACTCACTCCCTTTATACTTATGTCAGGGAGATGTCAATGCTTACCGCGTTCTAGGAGTATTGTCATACTTATTGGGTCCATTTACTGCTTTTGAGCACACTCATATCCTTCTACCGGAGACACTTCTTCAACCAATATAGGATTCTTTCCATGACTCAGAGCAAGATCAGTCAACCATAACTAAACATCAAAGGCTTACAGCAACTTCTTTTAAACCTTCCAGTAGCACCATCATTGTGGCACAATATAATCACCTGAGCAATTCGGTCAGCAATTTCTTGAGCTCATTCTGTGCCACTTCCAGCTTTTAAACGAGTGCCACTGATCATTGATTTTCACTTGCAACAGAGCTGGGTACTTTACTCGGAATTGTTTACCCGCCACAATTAACTCTGAAACCAAAGGGTATATTTCTTGACGTTTGAGCCTTACAGACTGTGGCAAGTCATGTGTTATCCTAATCCACTTTTCTTCCCAGAGAACCTCTTGCAGGGATTTAGCTTTCACCAGGATATGTTGTTTATCAAGATAATTCGATAATTTACACACCATCGGTCTGGGCTGCGAACCCGGTGGGGGGGGAAGAAGGGCTCTGTGGGCTCGCTGAACAATGTAACTCACTCCATTTGGGGATGGGTCAGCAACTTTCTCAAATAATTTCTGCACAAACTGTATCGGAGATGTTCCCTCCTCTCTCTCTGGAATATAGATGATAATTATATTGCTTTTTCTACTCCTCCCCTCCAAATCTTCAAGCTTCTCTTTGATTTTTTTAACCCTCCTGCTCGTGGAGACCCAATCTAATTCAAGCTTGTCTATCTTCGTTTCCATGGACTTAATGCGTGTTTCATTATCTCCGACCCAAATATTTAATGAATCCAAAGATGCTTTGAAACTGTGCACTTCAGTTGAGATTTTCTCAATCGCGTTTTGCAAAGGCATAATTATCTCCAGGAAACACTCCTCAGTTAATGCTGTGGATCCCGGGGCTGCTTTAGTAGGCCCTTGCCGAGGTAGCTTCGGGGCCTGTTCTTTCTCCGGTGATGGCAGCGGGGTGTGCTTTGGGAGCTGTTTTTTCATATATGCCTCCATCTGTGAATGATCCAAGCTGCCAGAACAGATCTATGTATCCTCAGAAATAGTTTTCAGCACTCTGTAGTTTCATGATAATCTAAAACGTGAAGTTTTAAACTGGGTAGGGAGTAGAGCTACACAAGGTCGCTGCTTTCCTCTAGGCTGCCATCACGTGACTCGAAAAAAAAGATGTTTATGTCCTGCAGACTCAGACTGGGGACTTGATGAGTTATGTCAGGCTTCACTATGCTAGCACCATGGTCAGAGATAAAACTGACACTAGACTTGAGAAAACCCAAGGGATTTTATTATCTTAAAGGAGTGAGTTCCATTTTTTTTAATTAAAACAATATGTTTTCAGTACTCTTTTGTTAGCTCATCTTACATGCTCCTTGGTCCTGCACTTTTTTGTTCTAGTGGGAGTGTCAAGAAAATGCAATAAAGATGAGCTTCTCAGACAGCATCACAAGGAGAGAGATGATGGTGGTCAGCAGTTAGCTCTCAGAAAGTGAGGAGGACTTGTGCTGCTGCTTGAGCCACTCCATGGAAGCCTTCCTGGGGCTTCTACAGTCACTTGGTCAGGAAGACTTCATATACAATAATTAACCCCTTCATTGAGAATCAGCAGTTTCTCAATGCAGAGTTAGTTTTGTGACTTCAGGGCATGATATACATATATTTATATATATATATATATATATATATAAAATGGTGGTAAAATCATAAAATCCCACTTATACAATTATGGACAAAACAAATGCATGACACGTGCATTGGCTATGACAGCACACCTAGCACTCTGACCCTTGCATACAAACTACTTTCCATTCCTCAAAACCTTTTCACCAGCAGCAAGACCACTCCCACCTGCTGCAGCTAGACACCCACACTAACACACATATGCAACTGACACCCTGTAACCACTGTGACCAGTCTGATTAACATAAACCTAACTGTATATATAAAAGTACAACATACATTATTTTGTACTCTTCTCCTCATTTCAAGCCTTTACATACATTATTTTGTAGTCTTGTCTTCAATTCAAGCCTTTACATTGACTATACCAATCCTAAACACAGTACTTTCACTTTCAATACAGAAATGTAGCGTGACGGCGGTGCTCATTTTACAAAGTCAGAAGCTGTTAGCTGGTGAAAGTAAGGCGTGCAGTGTTTAAAAATTAGAAAAGTCAGTGCCTTTTCACTTTCAATACAGAATGTAAGCGTGACGGCGGTGCTCATTTTACAAGTCAGAAGCTGTTAGCTGCTGAAAGTAAAGGCGTGCAGTGTTTAAAAAATTAGAAAAAGTCAGTCCCTTTTACTAGTTTCTCTCCGTAATCAAAATAGTAGCTCCATTTCCAATGCGAAGCGGTGGCCAGACAGACGAGGTCGGTAATATTAGAAACCTGGGCGGGCGAGGTAGGTGTTGCCATAGCAACACTAGCTCTCGCCTCTCCTAAAATTACCGACTCACTCAATCTACCCTCGCTGCTCCGCATACAATGTGGAACTAGTACTAAAGAAAACGGACAGAAACTAATAAAAGGCACAGACTTTCTAATTTTTTAAACACACCACGTCTTACTTTCACAACCTAACAGCTTCTCACTTTCTAAAATGAGCACCATTCGGTCACGCTACATTTGGGCAATTAAAGTGACAGTACTATAAACACATACTTTTTTTGACACCACAAAGGACTACTAAAACTTAAATTCATTTAAAATACAGTTTTTAACACCAAAAAGTGTCACCTCTACAAACATAACATTTAATTACCAACTACACAGAAGGACTACTTCCCCAAAAAAATCTATAGCCATTTTATAAGATAGATATACCACTCTGAGGTGTGCGGTCGCGCTCTGATATACGCACGCCTAGGCGGTTGATGACTCGGCCGCGACCTCGGCGCATAACGCACAAAAAGGCGTATGAGCATGGAGCGACCGCGACACGCCAGAGTGGTATATCTATTACATATATATGTGTGTAATTGATTTATTGGTGTGGGTTCATGTGAGGCATGGTCACTGGAGTCAGGTGCAGGTATCAGGGTGTTGTGCGCTTACAGGTTTCAGATAGGTATATGAATCAGGTCCAGCTCTCAGAAGGTCATCTGTACAACATATGTGGGACATGCCCAATTAGCGGCCCCCGAGGGTGGGACAATGTGGTACTGTGTCCTAAGTGTGTGAAGATGTATGAACTAGTTCAGGAACTTCAGACTTGGTGTCCGAGGGAAGTCTCCTGTGTGTTTGCAGTTTCCAGATAGCGTGGATGTCAGTCCAGTGGCTATATTGTTTGTAGTGTATGTATACTGGTTCATAGAAATTGTTACTGGAGATCATAGAATATTCCTTTTTTTGTTCCAAAAACAGATGTTGCTGCAACAAGTGTTCTGCTATAGAAACAATATATGCTGCCATGAGATAATGCATTCCATAATGAAATGTGGAAGGATGACTTAACTTGTGTACCAGAGCTGAAGTTTTTCAAGTCAATTGCATGAATCCTAATTACACCCGTGTGTTGTATCATGAATAAAAGGCTGCTGAGGAACACTTGATGATGGGACTCCTTTACATTAGTGAGTAACAATTGTAGAAGTGACTCAGATTAGTGTTGGGACATCACCACAAACCTCTACCACAGCAGTGCTTGCATCATTGTGTTTATCACCTATTTTATGTTGATCTCCATTTAATTCTGTGTTCCCCATTCTAATTACCTAGTCAAATATCTGACTTGAAGTACAGCAAAGCCACAGCATGACCCTTATCCACTATCTTACTTATCCATTCCAATAATGCTATCATGTTCTTCTGCTAAGAGCTCCCTACAAGAAACCTATGGTATTTACTCTCATGGGTCAGGTTTTTCTCCATGTATTACAGCAACTCATATTTGAATAATTTTTCCATCAGTTGAACTACAATAAAGGTAAGACTGAGAGACATATAATTACTGTGTTTCTCCTTATCCCATCCCTTGTGAAGCTGCACAATATCAGGTACTCTGTAATCTTCCTGAACCACCATTATCTGACTTGAGATACTGAGTAGCCCTGCCAGTGGTTCAGTTCATTCCAGTGCAAGTTCTGTGCACCCATTGATGCATCCCATTGTGCCCTATGTCATAAACAATCTTTATGGATGCAAATCCTTTTATGATCACAGCACTTGTAATATCTTCTGCCTCATTTTGGAAATAGTCTCTTCAACAGCTTTTATGTTGCTATATGCAAATGCCTGCTATTCTCTGTTGTGAATACTGAGCAGAAGTCTTCTTTTCATCCTCCTTGATTACTCTGCCCTCCTCTGTCTGCCTAACAGTTCCTCCTCCTATATTTTTTATATATCTGAAAAACTGTTTTCCTAGTCTTTTACCCCATCTGCGGCTCTGTTTTTTTTTTATTTGTTTTGTTTGGGGGGGTGGGGTCAGGCAAATATATGAGACCATTAACTCATCTTGCATTGCATTCCAATATTTGGACTTATTTATCATCATAAAAGCGGTGGTTTAGTACTTTAAATTTATGTTTTACAATGAAAAAATATTTTTGTTTATCTTCTATTTTAAATGTCTCAATTTTGGATAAGATTCTGAAACAGTGACCAACTTTTATGAAAATCATTTTTTTGATCCATTTTTATATCATTTACTTGTTCCAATGTTGATTTATCCAGCATTACATTAATCCAGAGATTAAAAACAGGGGGGTTAATGTCTTTCCATTTCAACAATATATATTTCTTAGCTATTATTGTTGTGATAATGATAAATGTTTGTTGGTAAGTATCTAGACAGACTTTTGAAAGAATTATAGCTAATTGTTTTTCCCACTGTTCTGGTTAAAGTATCGAGTACTTTGCTCAAGAAATGTGTCAAAAAAGGGCATGAATGAATCAAATGAATCAATGTACCTGATGTCTGAGTACATCTCAGGCATTTATCTGAGATCTCTATGTTGAAATTATGTAATCTAGCAGGTGTGTAATAAGTTTGGTGTATCATATTCATTTCAATTTATTGCAATTTTGAAGCTTTGACCTGAGTCATATATTAG
This sequence comes from Neoceratodus forsteri, assembly GCA_016271365.2. NCBI lineage: Eukaryota > Metazoa > Chordata > Ceratodontiformes > Ceratodontidae > Neoceratodus > Neoceratodus forsteri. The sequence continues at coordinate 1,788,533,723 of CM057455.1, read as the reverse complement.
TTAATTATCTGTTACCATTAGTCTGCAGTCAATGTAATACTTAATCAATTTCCCACTTTATGATGAGTTTATTTAGGTCAATTTTTTTAACTCATAATTGTTTGACATATTAATGCAATTAATTTAAACTTTTCTTTTTTCTCTTGCATCAGTTTAAGTAGTTAAGATTCATTCAATATACTTTGTATATTTTTATTCAAATAATGTTTCAATTGGTTGTACTGAAATAAATGAAATAGAGAATAATAGATAGGCAACTGTGTGTTATGGATTTTTTTTACACACCCGAGGTGTGTGATGACCCGTAAACTTCGAGAGTGAAGCTTGAGAGGTTTGTGAGGTCATCACACTCAGAGGGTGTGTTAAAAAAATCCATATAAACACAGTTGCTTATTTTTTATAATAACTGGTGCAGAGTTTGCTGTGTGTCTCAGTATATCTGCTATATACAAACACACACACTGTCTCACAGACACCGTCTCTCAGACACACACTGTCTTTCACACACACACACACACACACACACACACACACACACACACACACTATTTCCCTTTCTCCCGCTCTGCTTTGTCTTACTTTATTTTTTTCTTTTAGGTGTCAGCCACGGCTTGTGCTATGTAGGTTCTGTCGTGGATTTCAGTAGGAGTCAGCATGTCTACTGATTCTGGGGTATGGCAGGATCAACCAGATATTTATTTTGTGTTTGAAAGGCAGGATCAACCAGATAAAAATAAACAAATTAATAGGGAATTAAACAAAAGTGGCTCCTCAGTAAACAGAAAACTGAGCTGCCATTTTTGAAATACTGCTCAGCCCCCCCACAAGCAGAGCGCAAGCCAATGAACTGGCTCAATATGCTAGAGTGACAGACAATGGATGCTAGTGGTGAAAAAAAGTTTAGTGAACACCGAAATAACTCAATTTCGGGTTGTTACAGCATTTTTACTGTGCCTGAATTCTGGTTATTAAAGGGAGTCACCAGTAATTATTATTTGATAATTTGCATTGTTGTTGTAGAGTCATGAATTATTTTACTTTCTGTTTGTCTAGTAACTGCACTAGTTCCACTATTCATTTTTCTTGCCAGATTTTAAAGTTAATGCCCTGTGTTGAAGGGATGAAATTATAATTCCTTGATACTGGAGTGAATTTTAGACATTAAGGCCTGGATATTCAAACAGCGCTCAAAACTGGCGCAACAGTAGGAGCAAGGGCAAACCAGTTGCGCAAATGCTCAACAGGTGCGATATTCAAACATGGAGCAGAGCAAATAGCGCAAGCAACCAACGTCTGAATATCGCACATACTGTGCCATCGCGCAACCAGGAAGGAGAAGCTGAGCCAAAATGTTGAGCTATGGCTAAACCATGGAAGCTCAGCTGAGCATTCCACACTGCCATAAGGCAAGCACAGCCCCCAGAGCAATGGAACTGCACATCCAGGGAGGCAGGCTGGGGCCCACCGCCAGCCATGCCACATGGGCACAGGAACACACTGCAGAACCCACACCACACCGCACACCCCAAGCACAGCATCACTGGGGTGGGACGGATGATCCACGCCATGGGGACAAGCCAACAAAGCATAGCAGAGCCCTGACACCCCAGCACAACCACTGGCAGGCAGAGAGTGCCACACACAGGGGGTTGACAACCACAGTGCACATCAGCCCCCCGTATGCACAGTGCACCCTGCACTGTGACCCCAAGACACCACCCATGTGCAGTGACTAGCACTTCAGGAAACCATGCAGTCCCCCCAGCACTCATCAGCCCCATGCAACACAGAAGCCTACAAGCCAGACACACTCTGTGCACCCAGCGGTGGGTGGCAGCAGACGGCAAGACCAACTGAAAGGCACTGCCATGCTGGAGATACCTCCCCATGCACACACATGCACACACACACACACACATACCCAGGACCATACCAGCCCAGATGGCATGTACACCCCTGCAACTGAGCACCCATAGCCAGCTGCAAATCAGAGACCAACACAGTATTCATATCAAAATAGAAATGTATATTTAAAGGACTAATCACAAAACCAAGTGAAACTATGTACAAGTGGGGGGGACAGGTAAAAGGCAGGGTTGTTCAAGGGGGAGGGAATAATAACTTGGAGAGGGAAGGCAGGGTGATAGGGATGGGAGAAGTGGGAAGGGAATGTGGGCTATGGCCCAGCTGGCTGCTGGTCCTCCCCCTGCTGGCGCCCCCTCCTGTAGCTCCTTCGCCGATCACCATGGCGCTGTATGGCCTGCAGGATCTCCTGGTTCTGATCTGCAACCTGGCTGAGGTGCCGAAGATACTGGGACATCCTCCTGAGTACCTCGAGGCCTAGGAAAATGGGAACACAGTCAATGGCTGAGACTGACCACAACCCTGAACACCACCCAACCTGCAAGCCATATAGCCCAATGTCCCGCACCTGTGATGGCATGCACCCACCCACAGTGAACATGCACATGGCCATCACAAACAGGCGGCACCAGCTATGCGCACCACCACCCACACACACTGCCCACGTCAATCACAGTACAAACTAGGCTGGCAAGTGATGTGGCAACGTGGTGCGATGCCAGTTACATGGCTATGTGCCCAGTGCATGCCTGGACCACCAGTGATGCATACACAGACGTGCCGTGATACTGCACCGTGATGCAGGTCACCTGTGTCATGCCGACATACATGGATACATAGACAGTGTCGGCAGATAAGGGCAGATGGGACACCAAGTCTGTCCATTTGACCTTGTAAGTTCACTCTGTTGTCCTATAAGTCCGTTCCCCCTCACCCCTGACCTCCAGAATTCCTTTATGGCCAACCCATGCATTCATAAATCCCGTGACCAAGTCAGCCCCCGCGACTTCCTCTGGCAGGGTGTTCCACTTGTCCACCACCCAGTCTGTGAAGAAATACTTTCTCATGTTTCCTCTGAATCGTCCCCCCTCCAACGTTATCCCATGCCCTCTAGTCCTGGAACATCCTTTACGCTTAAAGATATTGTTTTCCTGCACTCTGTTCCCCCCTGTAAGATACTTGTATGTCCCCATCATATCCCCACACCCTCCTCCCCTCCAGGGAGTACATGTTCAGTTCCGTCAACCTGTCTGCATAGGACTTGTGATGCAATCCATGCACCATCCATGTCGCCTCCTCTGAACCCTCTCCACCCAGTCCATGTCCATACGTAGGTATGGTCTCGAGCTGTACACTGTACTCCAGTGTGGGGACTCACTAGTGTTTTGTATAGTGGAATTATGACCTCCCCATTGGTTGTGTCCCGCATGGCTGGTGGTCTTGCCCCCAGCATGCAATAGCATCCATGAAGTAATGATACCACACCTCCAGCAGCTGGGTCTGACACTGCTGCTGCTGCTGCTGTTGGGGCACAACACCCCGCACCGGGCCCTGGCATGGCCCACGCCACCCTGGCCCTGTGTCCTCACAATCTGGCCTGTGGGAGACATATGTTGAGACAAACATCAGTGTGACTCAAAGCAGAGTGCCCCTGCCCCAGTGAGAGTGCCTGCCCACAGCCATAACCATCCATCGCACAGCTGCACACACTGACACACCTATGCACAGCCACCCAAGCACACACACACCCCTACAGAGAATATAGGTGCATAGATGGTACACTCACCTGGCCTAGGCACCTCACCCCGCCTGGCACGTGAACACAGCCGCGTCAAGAGTTCCGGCTCCCTCCGGCGGAGGTCACTGTACTGGTGCCGGCACTGCTTAGCAGACCGGCCCTGACCAGTGACCTCCACCAGGTCAGTGGCCACTGGCTGCCACATGTGGGTCCTAAGCATGATGAGGGGGGCCTCACCATACAGTGCCTCACAGTGGGGCTCCACCAGGGCCACCAGGTTGGCCACTTCAAGCTGGATCCAGGACACCCCCCTCCTCCTAGCCATGGCACCAACTTTACAGCAGGCAATATGGTGCCCCGCTGCACCGTAACCCCACGTGGAGTTGTTGCGCAATAGACCACCACAGGCTCCAATCACGCTGTTCAAACAGCGCCATCACTTTACATGGCACTGTCACTGGACAGCGCAATAGGGACGTACACATGGCATGCCAACAGCGCCAGGGGTCAGAGGGCATACACAAGGTCACGGCAATGACGCAAGGCTACGCACAGTGCCATGGGACATATAGGCATCCTGCGCGACTGCCAAGCTGAGCACCAGTGCCACAGTGGACTATCATGCAGTAGTGCCACAGCGCCATATAGTGCCCAGTGCTGTAGCATCACTGGCACAATGGTGGCCATGGCCTGAATCACCTGTCACGCTCAGCAGGTCTGCAGTGCGATAGACGCATGCGTAAGCTGTCTGGGCATGCACAATGCGGTGTGGCACGCAGCCACAAACCTGCGACATTGGCTCAGCCGGACCTTCCGTATTGCGCAAAGCGTAAATACGCGATATTCAGCCGACATATGCAAATCATCCGATCAGCTATTCAAAGCGCAGGGCGCGATTAGCATGTCTTATTAAAGTTGAGCCACACCTCATTTGCATGTGTTGGCTTACAAAATGCGACTGTGGGTTGTGCTGGCCAGATTTGTTACTGCAGGTGAGAGGTGAGTTACATGCTGTGTGATGCTCAGGACAATGCTCATGGGTGGAGGATGATAAAGGCTGAGGGGCTGAGCATGAAAGGGCACTTAGAAAGGACAAAGGCACCCTTTCTATCAGTATCTGCCATGCAGAGAGGAAACGGGGGCTTCTGCACCCCCGGCCGGCAGCTATGCTCATGGGGAAATGCTGTCGACTGCACAGTGACAGGTATCCACTTCCACCCATACAGATCACCATGACTGACCAGAGCCAAGTTGAGGTGTGGACGGCGGCGAGGAGGAGGCCGAACTTCACCACGGCAGAGACAGAGGCCTCTTCCAGGCCTACCTGGAGGATGAGCCAACATTGAGTGAATGGAGGCACCCCCAGGAGCGTGCAGCTGCATGGGAGGGGTAGCTCGTCACAACCTGCACGGAAGCCACCAGCGCCCGTGCAGGAATGCAGGAAGAAGATGGGGACTGACCGCAGGAGGCTGAAGGAGAAGGTGGCAGCCTTCAGGGTGGCACGTGCGGGCACTGGTGGGGGCCCACCAGTGGTGTTGCAGCTGACCCCTACAGAGGAGACACTGGTCGCGCCATGCAGCCAAGTGCCATTGCGGGCGTACCAGGTGGAGGATTCCAGACAGGTGGAAGCCCATCACTGCATGGTATGACATGGTGATGTTGTTGGGGGCTGTTGTTCACATGCACTCACATGTACTCTCTTTCTGTTACAGATCCTGTTCATCTGCAGGAGACGGTGGTGGTGGTGGGTCCAGACAGTGAGGCAGACCTGCTGGACGTGGAGAGGGAGCATCCACCTCCGCCACCAGCCTGCAGGCACTGCAGCAGCATGCACGCTGGGCCAACAACTCCGGTGTCAGTGATACGGGTGCAGGGGGTGCACAGCCTGTGTCACAGCAGTCTGGCATGCAGGTATGCCAGCATGCTGTGCCTATGGCAGTGGCATGCACCTGCACCATTGATGATAGCAGGCCTGCAATGGGCAGTGATAGGTGTGTGTCCCATGACGGACACATGGCAGGCCAGCACGTGCCCCTGGGCCTTCCTGGTTCACACCTGTGTACCAGCATGCAGGCACAGTCCCAGGCTGTGCCTGTCAGCACCGGTAGGGCAGCATCAGTGGCTGTGCAGGTGTCTGGCACTGTTGTCAGCACGGAGGTGGAACAGGTGGACCTGGGAGCTCAGCAGTTGGAGGGGCGGCAGCAGCAGTTGCACACCAGGTCTGGGGGTACAGTGTCAAGCAGTGGCACATGTCCACCGCCCTCTGATCCACCCATACCTGGTCCTGGTGAACAGCGCCCACCCTCAAGGGGTGCTGTGCACCAGGACCGTCCACACCCTGGGGGTCATGATGCCATTGGGGCACAGTACCCATTGGACGCACACCCGCCTGCTGCAGGAGTCAGTACAGCTGCAGGGTGGGTTGCAAGGTCCGTGGAGGCACTGTCTGTGTCCGTGGGCGGCATAGCAGGAGTGTGCCTGGACCGAGCCGAGCTGGTCCTTATGTGGATGGATGGACCGCTGCCATTGACAGGCTGACCCAGGCAGTGGTCTCTGTTGTGGACGATCGCACACTGTCAGGTGCCCCTGTACCACACACCCACACAGTGCGTCCACTCCCATTCCCCGGCGTGGCGCACACCAGGCCTGTCGATGCTGGGTTCTGCTGTGGGCATCTGAGCACCCCTGGTGCAAGTTTGTTGCAGGATGCAGACCCCTGTGCAGGCAAGGTCGCGTCACTGAGTGGGACCCCTGGTGGTGCACCAGCGCCACCCGATGTGGCCCCTGCTCAGCCTGCCAGTGCTGCTGGGACAGCGGGCCACCCACGCATCCGTGGTGGCTGTGGGACAGTGCTACCTGACTGAACTGTCTCCCAGTGCAGGCCCTGTCTGGTGCTGCCCTGTGTGCAGTGTGTCATGGTGGGCAGTGCACTGCTGGGTGCTCTGCTCACAAGCTTGACACACGGACCACCTGCACACTCTCCCAACTGCTGTCCACAGGTGCGTGGCATGATGATGCCTGCATTGCACTGTACACCAGGTGCAAGGGTGCCCGGTCCTGACACACGACATGGACAGTCCAGGTGGTGGGGGTGGTTGGTGGTGCTGTGTGTTGGCAATGTCATTTCCGCAGTGCTGTGCTGCTGCCCATGTATGCTGCCTGGTGTGTGTGTGTCCATATGAGTGCTCCCCCTCTGATGGTGTGTTGTGTGCCTGGAACCTTCAACTCCTGACCTTCATGCACGGTGTGTCCCCTGTGTGCCTGTGGTTTGCACATGGACAGTGTTGCCTGCACATGTCCCCTTGACTTACCTGTGTTGGGCATAGTGCTCTTCTGCAATGGTGTCCCGTGCAGCTGGGCCTGCTGGTCAGTCGGGGGTCCCTCCATCCTAGGGGGCTGCTCATCACCCACATCACCAGCACCACTGGTGTCCCCATCGCTGTCCCCTCTTGGACCTGTACGGCTATCCATGGTCTTTGGCCATGTTGTGCAGGATGCAACAGGCCAGGAATATCCCACAGGCCTTTTGGGGCTTGTACTGTAGCTCCGCCGAGGTGTCCAGGCATCGGAAGTGCCTTGAGCATCCCAAACACCCGCCTATGATGTTACGTGTTGCGGCATGTGCCTCATTGAAACCTAGCTGCGCTGGGTGGGGGCGCTGGTATGGTGTGAGCAGCCAGGGATGGAGGGTATCCACAGTCACCTGTGTGGAGATAGTGAGATCAGTGTCATGTCAGGTCCATATTGCCCATATCCTTGTGTGCCACTACCATGGCACCTGTGTATTCCCACCCTTGCACAGAGTTTGCATTCCATACATGTGTACTCACCCACTAGATGACCCGTGGGGATGTTCCCACTTAATCGATGGCACAGTGCAGACTGGTGCCATATGAAGGCACCATGTGCTCCACCAGGTGTGTGGCACAGACATTGATAATGCGCCCAGTGGCATCACACACCACCTGGCAGTTGACACTGGAAAAGCCCTTTGAGGTTCGTCGCCTGGCCGTCAGGGCCAGGTGTGGCCTGAAATGGCACATGGGTGCAGTCTATGGGCCCTAGCACGCCAGGCATATGTGCTACCCTGGAACCCCGCATGTTTGTTGTACGCCTGCCACGGTGCTGGGGAAATGGATGTACTCTGCAGCATGAGGCAGCAGTGCGCTGAGGAATTGGGTGAGGATGCGTGACATGGCCGACTGTGTAATGCCTGTGGTGTCCCCTGTCGGCCTCTGGAAGGTGCCCGTGGCGAGCAGGCACATGCAGGCTGTCACCTTGGTCTCCATGGACAGAGCATGACTCCATCGTGAAGGTGCCTGCATCACATCACTGCACAGCTCGCAGAGCTGTCTCATTATTGCCCTGTTCAGGTGGTACTGGGCCACAATCTCGACATCTGTGTACAGCTCGAAGCTGATGCAGGCACGATACCGCCTGTCGGGGGCATACCGCCGACGGGCCCCTCCGCGGCCACGTCCCCCTGCAGCATGATGTCTCACCCCTCTCATTACAGCTTCCATGTGGAAGCTGACACTGTCCATCTCCCTGGCTTCTGCCACCCCGGCTGCTGTTCCTGTGTTACCCCCACTGCGCCCACTGCTGCTTCCACTGCACCGGGCACCCCCCACTGGCATCTCTGTCCTCCTGGACCCACTGTCCCTCTCTGCCCTTCCAGCTCCTGTCTCTCTCTCTCTCTCTCTGTCTCTCTCCCCCAGTTTGCGGCCTGCTAGAGTTCTTGCGCCGCTTCCTTGAGCCTTTTTATTTTGGCTCAAATCCGGTACTGCGCAACTTCCGGCTAAGCCACTCTTGCGCATTGCGCAAGTGTTCGGATATCGCATTGCGCACTTTATGCATGGACCCACCCCCTTCGGTTGTGCATGCCTTCATTTCCATTGCGCTGTTGCTCAGCATGTTTTCGGTGGCGCAACTGGCCCCTTCTGAATATTGCAGAATGGCGCATTTTTGGAGTTGCGCACGCACAACCCTTTTGAATATCTGGGCCCAAGTGTTGTTCTTTTATGATTTTATGTGCCTTAACCCAACATTGTAATGTAATTTTTGTGCTATCACAGTCAAGAATATTGTTTTCTTTTATATAGGAAGCTGAAAATAAAAGATTTCTCAGTTTTGTATAGTCCTGTAAATCTTGTATATGAAGATTAATCTGATTGTTTGTGTGTAACTTTAGTATTTATTTATTTACTTGAGTTTTGGTAACTGGGTAGGCCCGCTGAGATCATGCAGTCCCTTGTTCAGTGAGGACCCAGGAGACAATTACAGTACAATCTAGTATGAACAAATACATGGACTTATTGTGTACAATGAAATGTGAACGGGTTTAAGGGATAGTCAACTAATTCAAGATAGGTACAAAGCAGCCTTAAAACATTGCATTACATATGGTTAAATAAGGATTAAAGTATATATACAATTAAATACAATGGAATGTACATATTTACAGAGCACTTGCACTACACAATGTTTTAGTATTAAATGAAATGTATGCCAAGTGACAGAAGGTGCAGAGCTGATTGTGAATTAGCCAAAACAGTTGAAGTAGGGAGGTTTAAGTAGATGAGAGGTAAGTTCATTTTTGAAAAGAGATAGGGAGTTGCAGTTGAGAATAGTAGGTAATAGGGAATTCCAGGCAGTGGTGGCTGAGAAGGTGAAAGATCACTTACCCAATAAACGGTGTCCTTAAGGATAGCCAATAAGGGAAAAGAAGTAGACCTAAGTGGGTAGGTTATGCTTTGTGATACACAATTCCCCAAGGGATGGAAAGTTAAAGAGGTTGACTAGTTTGAAAACAAAGCATAGTGTATGGAATTGCAGCCTAGTGTCATAACTTGGCCATTGGAGAGAATGCAGGGTGTCACAGTGATGTTGTCTGGGGTTAGCACCTAGTGCAAATTTGCCCTATCCTATAATAGATTTGACACGGCCATGCAAGGGCTGAGGGTTGAACAGAGAGTAGGAGTGGTGCACCATACAATAATATAGGAAGAAGAGATGTAAAAGTGATTTTATGACAGGTGCTTGCCAATAGTAAGGGGCAGAGGTGGTATAAGAGACCTAGTTTCTGGCTAATCACCTTAGTAAGCTGTATTACATGAGGTTCTAGTGAAAAGGATGCATCAAGGAGCAATGCAAGATATATAAAACGTGTGACTACTTCAATGGTGTCACCAGATAGTGAGCAGATTTGGAGTATTTTGCACATTTTATGAGAGGAGTTGTAAAATATAGCATAGCATTTTTTTCATGTTCAAGTTTGAATTAAGATTTTGGTTAAGCCACTCCATGTTGTTAGACAAGCGGTTTAAGATTGCATTGTCCAAGTAGAGTTGTACTGCCACACTGCCACAGAAGTTAGGGAGCTCATTAATAAAGAGTGAAAACAAAATAGAACCCAGACTTGATCCCTGAGGCACACTGTGTAGGATAGATCTGAGGGATGAAAGGGTTCCAGACCATTTTAGCTTTTGTGATCTTCCAACAAGATAGTTGTTAAACCACAAAAGCGCTAGACAATCAAAGCCAAGTTGATGAAGTTTACCTAGCAGAAGGTGATGATTGATGAGATTGAAGGCCTTAGTCAGATCATCGAATACAGCACCAGTCACTAGGCCTTCATCACTAGCTTTTAGTATATCAGCTGATACTTTGGCCAGGGCTGTGATAGTACTGTGTCCCTTCCTAAAGCCATGCTGGCAATCTGTGAGAAGCTGGTGTGTGCCTAAGTAGGATTGTAACTGGGTATTCAAAATTCTGTCTTGGATCTTAACCAGAGGACATAAAATCGAAATAGGCCTATAGTTTTCTATGGCATGAGTACCGCCTTGTGGAGGGGGACTACAACTGCCACTTTCCATAGATTTGGCACAATTCCAGAGAGGAAGAACCTATTTAGAAGATTGCCGATTGCAGTAGTATGATTGATATTGATCAATTAATTTTATAACTTGATGCATTTCCAAAACTATCTGCTAGTTTTATAAATTTATGGGTGGATTGTTCTGGTTGGGTTAAATAAAGTAATACATCATCTGCATATAAACTTATTTTCTGAATATTATTATTTATGTTAATTCTGTGTATATCTGGGCTTCGTCTATGGTGGATGCAAATGACTCCATAATTAAAGTGAAAATTAGAGGAGACAAGGGGCAGCCTTGTCTAGTGCCTCATTGTAAAGTAATTTTGTCTGACGTATTATTGTTTGTACGTAGTCTTGCCTCTAGGTTATTGTATATTAGTTGGATCCTTCCACTGAACTGCACTCCCATCCCTATTTTATGTGATGTATGAAATATGTAAGGCCATTCCACGCAATCAAATGCTTTCTCAGTGTCGATAGTAGATAAAATTACATCTGAGGTTTTATTTGCTAGTATTATGTTTATTGTGCATCTTATATTTTCATTTAAGGATCATCCCTTTACATAGTAGCAGCCACAGACACTGCCAGCTATTTCCTGAAATTTCTGTGATATTTCCAGAAATATCTCATGCTTTTTCCATTTCCACAGTAGGGGCAGCAGAGAGAAACTCTTTAGAAATTTAGTGAAATATCTGGAAATAGCTGGCTATGTCTGTGGCTACTACATAAATCCATTCTGATCATTATTTATAAAATTTGGAAAGATATCTTCCATTCTTTTAGCTAGTATTTTAGTAAAACTCTTATAGTCAGTATTGAGAAGTGATATTGGTCTGTAGGAAGCGCAGTTCAGTAGATCTTTATTTTTTTTTTTTAGGAAAACCTGAATGGTTGCTTGTTGAAATGAGTCTGGTAATGTATTATACACTAATAATGAATTAAACAGTAATTCTAATTTAGGTATTAGGATTGTTTTAATTCTCTTATAAAATTCAAAACTTAATTCATCTGGCCCAGGGGATTTTCCACTAGGTAGGGTTTGGATTGCTTCCTCAATTTCTATTTGAGTAATTGGTTGATTCAGTTTATCTTTTTTATCATAAGAGGTGCTTTATACTGCTACCGTGTCATGAAATATTTCTGGTTGCTGTGTATTTAAATCTAGTTGCAAAATTATAAAGGTACTGATAGAATTCTGCAAATGTTCTATTTATCAGTTGTGGAGTATTGACTGTTACATTGTTTTTATCTTGTATTGTTTAAATTAATCCTTCTTTTTGTCACTTTTTAGTCTGCCATGCAATTAGTTTTAGGGGTTCATCGGCCATAACAAAGCCTTGTGTTCATCCTTCAGGTTTCACTCACACAAACAATGAGCAGAGGGGGGAGAAGGTAAAATAAAGCTGCCGGAGAGTAGGAGGACTGTATAAAAAATCCCAAATTGAGGCAGACGAACTCAGGCAGCTCCACTTGTAATAGACAGAGAAGCAGGATCGCAAACAGTGGTGTTTGGACAATAGCTGATAACAGGTAAGCTGCTAGAAGGAACAAAAGTAAAAAAACTGCAGGGTTTGAAAAGGGAGTGTAACCGAGGGCCATATAACAAACTCTCAGATTACACTTACCATCGACATAGCCCCAGAATCCAAGAGCTCACTCAGCCAGCTTTGATTAGGTCAGGCAATAAATCTTTCAAATCAATCCTGGCTTGTTTTGCTGACTCAGAAGACCACGAGGAGTCACGAATCAGTACCTGAAGCTTTGCGGGGTACTGCATTCTAAACTGCAAACCTGCAGCTAATATTTTGGTGACTAAGGGGTGATAGGCTGCACGCTTCTATCTGACAGAGTGGGGCAAGTCCTTTACCAACCACAGCCTAACCCCTTCCCAAGTAATGTCTTTAAAGTCACTGACCTTAGAAAACAAATGTTGTTTATCTAAGGAGTTTAATACAGTACCTCAAAAATAAATGGGTGAGATGGGGAACCAGCAGTCGGCATATCACTCAAAGAGCAGTGGGCTCTCTTCACCACATAGGATGGCCCATTGGGTAATGGGACTGCTATCTTGGTACATCATTTTTGTGCAAAAAGAATAGGGTCAGAGCCCTCAGATTTTCTGGGAGCCCTAGAATAATGACATTATTCCTACAGCTCCAACCCTCCAAGTCTTCTGGCCTCAAGCTTAGCAGTTTTCTGCTTAAGATCCAAAAATTCAATAGCTTCTTCCTCACTCCAGGTTTCAATAGAATAAATATGAACCTCCATGTCTCCATTCCAGTGGCCCAAATCATTGACATCCAAGCAAAGAGATTTCAGTTCAGAGTTGAATTCTTGAAGTGATTCCTTAAACGGAACAAATTCTTTAAGGAATCTTTCTTCTGTTAGAGGACCAGCACCTGGATTAGCAGTCTCAGCACATCCAGATCCAGCCTGTTGGGGCTTGGCTCACTTAGCAAGTTTATCTGGTGTAGTGGGGGGGTATGCCTTGGAGAGGCAGAGTGCATATGCAAATCCATTTTCAATGCAGTATGGAGGCTTTATGGAGGCAGTATAGTGCAGTGGTCTAAGGCTCTGAGCTGCAAATTTGGTGACATCCAGCAGACCTAACCTGGGTTTGAATCCCACAGCTTCCACTTGCATACTGTGTGACCCTGAGCAAGTCACTTAACCTCCTTGTGCTCCCAGGTCACTCCTGTAAAAAAGCTTTCAGCTTAGTGTGCTATACCTGGTTAAACAACTAAATAAAAAAAAAAAGAAATTTCCCAGATTCCAGAAAGTTTGGCCACTAGACAGTGTCCATTGAAACTTGCCAGTAATAAAAAAAAATAACAGAAAATTGTTCATTTTAGAGAAAGGAGTGGAAGTTATGTTGGGAAGCAGCTATCCAGTTTTGAGCATAATGTGACTCTCTGAGACCAAAGAATAATCTATTGTGGAGTATGATTGTTGAGGAGCCGAAAAAAGAGTAAGTTTGGTCATTTGGTAGTTCACGAAAAGGGTCAGCTAATCCTAAATCTACTTTAAAGCTATTAATTATGCAACAAATCATATTATATGTTTTATCTAATTGATTGGTCTTCTCTAGTGTTTCTATTGTAATATTTAGTTTAGTTTAGTTTAGTTTATTCTTATTATTTGACAAAATCAATTGTCATTACAACCATAGAAAAAAACAACAAAAAAACACACCATAATATTTACATACAATTAATACAATAAATAAGTGTCCTCATGGACATTACAATATATTACAAATTTGTATAGATTCACATTACCATTATACATAATACACCAACTACAATAATTAAATATCCTTATAGGCATCGAATACATCACCATACAATAACATTTTACCCAAGTTCATATTTCCATACTACCTAATCAGCCCTTTAATAAGGGTAGAATGTTTTCCATATCACATATTTTACAGCTTTTCATAGGTAGCAACCCCTAGCAAAACAATCTCATGAAGGAGAGGATATTCATATTACATTTACCCTAAATATTTATTTTTTATGGGGACAGTTTATTTAGAGGAGGGTATTGTTGAAGATGTTTCTTTTTAATACTGGTAATCTTTGTCAAGAATATTGCTAGGTTAGCTAAAACTTCAATACTTCCTGAATTAAAGATCATGTCCAAGATATATCTGTCTGGGAAATTCATTCCTTTAAGGTATTCCCCAAGATACTTGTGTCTCACATCCTCATACCAGGGACACCTAAGGATCACATATTTCAGATCCTCTTCCTCTCTCAAATAACAGTAACACTCTGATCCTATTGCACTTTATTTATTATATCTTTTCTCCAGTACATTACCCAGAAAAAACTCAAATCTATACTTCATTGAGATTACTCTATATTCTGGCTGATGAATAGCATTAAGATAACATTTTTGCCCATGATCCTTTGTATTCTTAACTAACCATCTTGCAACCCTAAGATCTTTAATCCCCTCCATGTCTTTCTTTTCTGAATAATTATATATTTGTTTTTTAATTTCTTTATGATAACTTGGACTCAGTTGTATATTCAATCTTATATATATCCTTAAATATTTAAACCCACACAGTATATCAGTAATAGAGTATATACAAAGGATAACTATTCTTTGTTATATATGGATAACTGTTTTTCCTTTTCCCTCATAATTATACCAATTATATTATATTTTTCCCTGGATACTTTAACCCAAAAGTTTATCTTCCTCACATGTATTATATGTTCCAATTTAATTTTCCCAATTTCAGCTCTTACCAATGTATTCGGTGTCCCTTATTGTAATATTAAAGTCTCCTCCTATTATGTATGGTGTATTAAAAGTGGCTAATGTGAAGAAAAAAAATCATTATAAAAACCTGGTTCATTCTGATTTGGGCCATAAATGGTAGCAATATTGCAATTAGAATTATATATTTGTATCTGTATTGTAATAAACCCCCCTTGTGTATCTGTCAATGATTTTATTATCGAAGGTATACATTTAAATTTATTTGATGCAATCAACACACCACTTGTGGGTGTGATGAGCAGCAATTCTGGGTCCCCATTTGTTCATATCCAGCATATTTCTTTTTCTTTTAAATGTGTATCTTGTAATAAAGCCAAATTACCACTTTTTCTATCTAAATATTTTATGACCATATTTTGTTTTGTTCTATTTTGTAGTCCTTTTAGTTCCAAGTTATAATTTTAAACAAACTACTAATGATAAAATGCCTTTAGAAAAATAACAATATCTTTCATATATTATGTTTATTATTTAGCATTTTTAGAGCTATTTCCTGGACCCCATCTATGCCAATTGGTTACACTGAATTGTTTAGGAGTTTGTGGTTTATTTTTAAGTGTTAGGACCTCTCTACCATTTCCACCCCCCCCAACAGAAATACCTTCCATGCAGGGTCCAGTCAGTCTCTGCATCCCACCCCTAAAAGCAGTGATAACTGGATGCCATCACTGTATGGCATGAGCACACCTGACTCAGAACTGCCCTCTTTTTTATTACTGGTTAAGTTCCCTAAATTCAGCTAAACTTCATGTGTGCCCACCTTTTCTAATTTTGTTTGATCATTAATCCATCTGATGATCATTTGTTTTCCAACTTTCACAGCCCTAGTCTATTGTCCTCCAACAGAAGATAGAAAATAAATAAAGATCATACATATCATTTTAAATTGAGAGAAGAATTTAGTATCCATACATAACTTTGTCACATATTTCTGTGGAATATTTACATTGATATTAAATGCTTTAATAAATCCTTGCATTTTTCTTCTTCTCCTAAATGCTTTTTTTTATCCATGCTTAATCATACCCATCACCATCTTTCCTAAATTGGGGTACTTCATTTTATTTTTTCCCCCGGATTATCTTGATGCAACTTGATGCAGCTTGACGTGGAACCTCTGTAAAAAAGCCCTTGACTCATAGGTCTTTCTGATTTGTTAAATAAATAAAATAAAAAAATAAAACTCTGTTGATGTAATTATCTTGATTTGACTCAGTTTGTTGAGCCATGGTTTCTGAAGTTTGAGTGCTAGAATTAAAATTAAAGTTGAACTCCTTGTTGGATTGCGAGTGCTGTGCATTTTCATAAGCACTCTTGAAGGCTTCCATGGCTTCATCAGGGTCATGAAAAGTGTGCAACCTGTCATTAATGACAAAGCAAATTTTGGCAGGGTACAACGTTGAGAACCTTATCCCTCTATTATGTAGTTCCTTTTTAACAGGATTATATAGGTTTCTTTTGTTGGTAGTTTCAATAGAGAGGTCTGGAGAAGCATTAAAATGAATGTTCTCAAAATTTTGAACTTTAGAAATTCTAGCTTTCTGGGATATGTCTTCACAATACTGAAACCTGTGTGGTTTAAGAAAAACTGTCTGTGGGTAGTTTGAATTTCCAGCAAATCTAGACACCCCCCCCCCCAAGAGCTCTATCAAGAATTATTTTTTCCTCTGGATTCTTTTTGTTATATGCCTCCATAAGCAGCTTCTCAAAAAAAGGCAGAGGTTCTCTGGTGCTCTCTATACCTTCAGGGATTTTGCACAGTCTGATGTTGCTGCATCTGGCTCTATCCTCCTGTTCTGCCAGTTTTTCCTGTAACATTTGAAGTTGTCTTTCTAATTTAATTATTTTAGTAGGTACCGGGTGAGTTTGGTCCTCTACTTTAGAAATACGTACCTTTACTTCATCTGTCCTGAGAGTTAAGCTTCATAATTGGCTGTTTATTTCTACTAATGACCCTGTCATTGACGATAATGCACTTTTTATTTCACCCAACATTGGTCTAATTTATTGTCTCATTACATTAACAGCAACTAAATTGTCTTCTTCTTTTTCCATTTCTGTAAGGTCTGATTGTTCACTATGCTGTATACATAATTTTGCAGAGGTTTGAGATTTGCAAGCCATCATATCATCAGTAGAGTTTACCATTGTATCATCTGTAGTATTTTTAGAAGTTTTTGAATATTTGAATTAGAATTTTCTAAACCTGATGACATGTTACCCACTGCTCCACCTTTGTTTTCTGCTTCCAGCTGCCCATATTCAGTGTTCAAATTAGGCCTGGACATTTTATCTGTGAGTGTGTCCCTATTTTTTATTTATTTCTGGTCTGTTGTTATTTTCATATTTGTTGCCTCTGTATCTGCATTTTGTTTCAGAACCTCATTCTGTTGCAGTATAGTTTTGTGGCCCGCTTTCGCGATCATATCCCTTTGTTCTTTTTTTGCTTTTTTCACCTTTTGCTCTCAAATAAAGTAAGCTGAAATCTTGCCTTTGTCTGGTTGTGCCTGTAAGACAGGTGATACATGGAGAGGTGAGAGAGCTTGATACATTACCATCTGAAGATTTGTCAGATCCAGCAAGCTGGCTGAGAGAAGTTTAGTCTGTGATCTAGTCATCCATGGTTGTAGAATCTCCTTTGCCTTTTTTATCCTGTAAATGAATATCCAATAAGTCTTTAGTTCTCCTTACACTCTTTGACATATGCCAGCATATTTACTGAGCATTTACAGACCATTTTCATGAGAGCCACCATAGTTTTATGCCCAAGTTTTTGTAACCGTAATAATAAAATGAACACTACCAAGAGTGTTTTGTTAACTGGCAAACAAACATTTAGGTAGGTGAAAAAATGATGAGGTGTTTCTGTCAGGTGTGCAGGCATTTGATTCACCTGGCCACCTGGGACATCTGATGACAGACATTCAGATGATCCTCATGGGTACCTCTACTGTGGCTCCCATTTCCAGCTTCGTGTCTGCTTGTGCATCCCTGAATGACCTCTTGCTGCCCTTATTTTACTTGGCACTTCTTCCATTCTCTGTCCACCTGCTTCTTAGTGTACCTGATAAAGGCCTTGTTCTTGGCCATACTGTCTCCATAGCCTTGTTATAGAACCACACCAATGTCTTGTACCTGTTTCCATTCTGACTATCCTCAAGTATGACTTATGTGCCCTAAGAATTGACCCTTTATGTTCTCTCATCTTCCTCCGCTCACCAGATTCTGATGCTGAAGGCAAAGGGCCTATATGACTCAGAGGGAAAGTTCTTTGAGACTATTCTTTACTCACTGAACAATGAATTTCAAGAAGCACTGGGTGGACCATGTGTGGTTGTGACTGCTAGTGGGGGGGGTCAAGGCTGAGGATCATGGTCCCAGGAAGGGGGCATCTATAGGATGCCCAGCCTAAAATAAAGGTATAGACCCTGTCACTGCTAGTAGTTAGTGGCTTTAGGCAGACAAAATGGATCTCAGGTCTTTATCTGCCTGTACCATTCTGTTTCTATCAACAGTCATTGACTTGGTGGATGCTATGGGGAAATCTCTAGTATGTAGAACCAACAACTCTGGAGACCAAAACTATCTTTTTATCCATGGCCAATGTACTGTGTATCAAGTACAGTGCAGGATTCCTACACTGTGATGTATTTAGTGCTGGTGAAAGGGGAATGACTAACACAGGAACTGACACTGTCTGTTTACCCACAGAATCAGGTACTATGCAGGTACAATTCAGGTTTCTGATACAGTGATGTAATTTAGTGTTGGTTAAAGGTGAGGAAGTGACAACACATTATTGAAACTGTCTGTTTACCCACAAAGTCAGGTATTGTGTTGGCAGACAGTCTCCAGAGCTTCCATACAGTGAAAGATCTAATGCAGATGAATGGTGAGTGAGTGAGTGAGTGAGTGAGTGAGTGAGTGAGTTACAGACATCACTGGAGACTGAAGTCAGCTGCTTTTACACAGAACAGATACAGTGTAGGGCAAATGCAGTGCAGGCATCCACTTTTGTGATATATTTAGTGCTTGTAAAAGGGACTCGCAACACTATAGAATAAAACACTTTGTTTATCCACTGACTAGGAACAGTATGGTGCAGGTACAGTGCAGGTTTTCCCACACTGTGATGTATTTTAGAAATGGTGAAAGGTGAGGGGCTGATAACACAGGAGATTTACATTGTCTGTTTACCCACAAAGTCAGGTATTGTGTGGAGCACGTGCAGTGCAGGCTACCCATACAGAGATGGATGTAACACTGATGAACAGTGAGGGACACACAAAACTAGACAGTAAAACTCATTGCTTAACCACAGACCAGGTACAGTGTTGGGTAGGTACAATGCAGGCTGCAGGCTTCCCCTTCCTGTAATAAATTTAGAACTGTCTGGTTAAAGGTAAGATACTGCAGGCCCATCATCACAGTGGTAGCACTACTGCTTGCTGGCAACCAGGGTATAAAAGCAAGTCCTGAAAATTGGGGGCTGGCTGGGGGGAGGAAAATCGAGCATATAAGTGGATGTTCACTTCCTTTGGGGGAGCAGCATAACTTTGCTGCAATACTGCCACCAGGGTGACCACAGGTGATGGTGTAATCAGGAGGTGTCAGCGTATGCTAGGGCTGGTCTACAGCAATAGTCAGGTTGTGGCAGCATGCATGCTGAATGTGCACAGCTGCCATGGCAACCACTTATGGTTCCAGCCAATGGGGTGGGGAACTACTAAAGGATAAGCCCTTTTAGCTGCAGCAGTATGAGGACTCAGGTCTTCGCATGCCCTGCACCCACTGAGGCAGACTAGATTACTATCTAAGTCCCTTCTTCCTCTGGGCTCAGCAAAAAGAAATGGCACCATTCATCAGGTTCAATTGCAGAAATGTTCAAGGCTTTGTTAACGCATTTAGAAGCTGTGACAAGAAAGTAGGGTACTCACACCAAGATAGATGCAGCCTGACCAGTTTCACGCATGTGTGTCTATTCAAGGGTTAGTGTATCTCATTACACCAACCACACTTCAAGCAGCAGTACTAGTTATCCAGCCAAAAATGTCATCCTACTTTTTTTAGCAGTAATGCATTCTTGATAATCTCAGATTCTTCATTGGGGTATTTTAAATTTAATCAGCTGTTTTTTAAGACCATGTTTAATTACAACTTTTGTAATTTCCATGGCTCTACAATGAAGATAGCCGCCAGCCATAACTTTCAAAAATCTTCTCTGCAGAGAGCACACACTAACATCACTCACTGTATTTATAATGCAAATATGTCAAGGTGTTGCCAGCACATGTTTCTGATGGCTAGCAGCATAGCACCATCCTGATCTGCTTACATCCATGATTGACATGCCAAAAGACCAAACATTTTTAAGAACTTCAAAATCCTTTTTCTTGTGCCGGCCCGTCGGTGCAGCGGTGGGATTTCCACTTGCTACGCCGGCGACCCGGGTTCGGGAACGGACTCGGGTCACTGGAAGGGCCGGCCAGGGGGAGAAAGATAGAGCGTCCTATGGGCTGCTCTCCTTCTCCAGGGGGGAGGGTGGGTTGGTGCCCGGAGCACGAGTGACCCCCAGCGGAAGCTGGGAATCGCACAGCTACCGGCACGCGATGACACTTTGGAGGCGGGACAGGACGTCATGCGTCATTGCACGTCCCGCCTGCCAGAAAAGTGGAAAATGGACGGCTGCCGGCCGCCCTCTATGAAGCCTGCCGTGGCTTTAATTAGCCCCCCAGGCCGGCCCTCCGACCTAGCACAGGCTCCGCGGGGTGTTGGCCCCTTGCACCCCATAGCCCCACCGTGGGGAGTAAGCCACGGGGTATCGGAGGGCTCAAGGCTGTTCTGGGGGGTGGAAGCTGTCGGCCCGTGATGGGGCTGATACCCTGGATGACCGGCAGCTAGGGAGGAAAGGGAAAAAAAATCATTTTTCTTGCCTTGGGAATAAAATAAACCAAAATGAAAATCACATATATTGATGTTTTGTTTGTCCTAAGTGTCCACCAAGTTATTTAAATTTTTGTTAACTAGTGCTGTTGCTTTAATGTGGCAATGTCTAATTATCATATAAAAATGCTAAAAGTGACCATATGCACCATATATAAACAACGTAAAGTGAAAAATGAATACTGCTGAATTAAAAACGTGGTTCACATGTCAACTGTTTTATATTCCAATGGTTAAATGTATTTGTGCATCTTTATATACTTTTTATACAGTATTGTTACAGCCTTAAGAATTTTTCTAAAAAAAGTGACATGGGTAATTTCTTTAATGCTAAAAGAACAGTTTGGCATGCACAAAATGGGTTACTTTTTAATAATAATATCCATTTTAAAAATTTAAAGTGCAGATGAATCTTCTCCCTCTGGGACTTTTCCCTGGTTTTGCAGGGGCTACCATGGGGGGGAAGCCACAGTCACTCGGGCAGGTCAGATGGTGGGGTGACAGGGCTGGAAGGCATTGAATGTCAGTCCAAACAAGCTCTGGTGGGCTGGCCAGATAAGCAAAAGTAGAGTTAATTAAAAAAAAAAAGGTGAGATGTCACCAACACTGGGAACTGAAGCCCTCTGTTTCTCCACATTGTCAGGGAAAGAGTGGACTAGTGCAACACAGGCTAAAGCTTTCCCACTTCATGATGCTTTTAGTGTTGGTGACTCACAATACTTGTGACTGAAACCCCACACACTATCCACTTACCATGTACAGTGTGGTGGCAGGTACAGTGCAGTGCAAACCACCCCACACAGTGATGTGTTTGATGTTGGTGAACAGTGAGAGACTGACACAATTGCAGACTAAATGCTTCTTTTTTTCCACTGACCAGGTACAGTGT
Source organism: Neoceratodus forsteri (assembly GCA_016271365.2). Lineage (NCBI taxonomy): Eukaryota > Metazoa > Chordata > Ceratodontiformes > Ceratodontidae > Neoceratodus > Neoceratodus forsteri. The sequence continues at coordinate 1,788,512,111 of CM057455.1, read as the reverse complement.
AGACTTCCCCACTGTGTGATGTATTTTTGTGCTGCTGAATGGTGAGGGACTGGCAACATTGAAAACTAAAGTATTCTGTCAATCCAAAGGCCAGGTACAATGTGGTCAGGTAAAGTGTAGACTTCACAGCTCTGTGATGTATTTAGTGCTGGTGAAAGGTGAGAGGTTAGCAACATCTGGAACTGAAGTCTGCTGTTTATCCACATGGTCAGGTAGAGTGTGGACAGGTACAGTGCAGCCTAAGACTTTCCCACCCTGCAGTGTATTGAGTGCTTCTGAAAGGCGAGGAACTGGCAATATTGCAGACTAGAGCCTATTGTTTGTCCACTGGCCAGGTTTGTAAAGTGTGTGATGCACTGTACAGTGCAGGCTTTCCCTTTCTGTAATGCATTTAGATCTGGCAAAATGCTACATGCTGTCAATACTGGAGAATGTACTGAAGATCCCCATTTATCCACAGAACCAGGTGCAGTGTGAGTGGGTACAGTACATGTTTCCAAACTGAGATGTACAGTATTTAGTGCTGAGGAAAGGTGATGGACAGGCAACCCTAGATACTGAAGTACTGTGTTTATCCCCAGGGTCAGGTACAGTGTAGGGCAGGAACAGTGCAACCATCCCAACATTGCTTTTTTTTTGTTTGTTTGCTTGCACGCATGTGCAAGAAACATAGTGCCATCATCAGAGTTTTTGGAGGTGTGGCACCCTGTCTTCCAATTCAGTCAGTGTGTTTGCAGGTGTGGCCACAGATCACCAATGAACACTGCAGCTGTCTATGACAGCAGTTGAAAATGCAGTGCCATACAGTTCAAAGGGAGAGCTCCATTTCAGTGAGCAGAGATAAGAGACTGCTGATTAGCATATCGCCGGCAATCCTGCATCATACGTCTCTGCTTTCTCTTCCTGTAATGTACTCCATGCTGCAACAATCCTCATTGCTGACTGGGGTGCCCAATCCCCATTAGATCCACCCCCCAACCCCCAACAGCTTTCCAGGTGCCACACTGGGAGCCCACCCCAGTGTGGCAAGAATTCTCATGGCCGACGGGGGTGCCCAATCCCATGTTGGCTCCACGCCTCCCCAAAAAGCGTTCCAGGTGCCATGCTGGGAGCCCACCCCCACATGGCAAGAATCTTCATGGCTAACGGGGGTGCCCAGTCCCCTGTCAGCTCCATGACCCCCCAAAAAAGCTTTCCAGGTGCCACGCTGGGTGCCCACCCCAGCGTGGCAAAAATTGCTATGGCCGACGAGGGTGCCCAATCCCCCATCGGCTCCAGGCCCCCCAAACAGCCTTCCCGCTGCCACACTAGGAGCCCACTCCAGCATGGCAAACATCCCGCATCGTCTTCCTAAAAAAAAACAACCTGTAAACAAAAAAAGTTCCCTCGGCGGTCTCCCTGCCCATCCGCGCCCACCCTCTGCGCATTCTGCCTCCCCACACCCCCACCTCACCCCATACTTACCTCTAGAGTCTGGTGTGATGACCTTTGATGGACTGGGAACATGTTTGCACTCTTTAAAGCTGACCACGAACTGAGGAAATGCCGGTAAGCTGTATAATGTAATAAATAGGATTTTTCAACTTTGATGCATATCTCAGGCATTTTGAGAATTTTGGCACCAAATTTTCAAAATGGGTTTTGGGCCCTCCTCATGAATTCTTGAACTGTCTTGGCATTAATTGGATCCAAATGGTGATTTCATGGTCACTGCGTGAAATCACCTTTTGGGACTGATTAATGAAATGACAGTGCCAGTGTTCATAAGGTGGACTCTCAAAAAGCCTATGTTGCAAATTTGGTGAAAAAATTCCTAAAAAATGACTGTCTTACAAGTGTGTGTTGCGCAGTTCCTACGCACTCGCGTAAGCTCACAAATTTTTAATATTTGCACTCTGGATTTTCAATATTGCCATTTTACCACACCTCCTTATGAGCAGTACAGCTGTCACTTTTCACATCTCTTCCAAAATGTGTTTCCGCACATGTAGCGCACAATGGCACAGTCAGTGTGTGCAACCAATGCTTGGGACAGATTAAGAAAATCACAGTGACACTGTTCATGAGCAGAGGTCTTAAAATGGCTATGTTAAAATTTTGGTGAAAAAATTCCCAAAAATGACTGTTTTAGGAACGCACGTTGCGCAGTTCCTACGCACACTTGCAAGTTTGCGAATTTTTAATATTTGCACACCAGATTTTCAACATTGCCATTTTACCACACTTCCTTATGAGCAGTACAGCTCCCATCTTTCACATCTTGCCCAAAATGTGTTTCCACACATGTAGCGCACAATGGTGCAGTCGGTGTGCAAAAGCAATGTTTGGGACAGATTCAGAAAATCACAGTGACACTGTTCATGAGCAGAGGTCTTAAAATTGCTATGTTGAAAATTTGGTGACAAAAGTTCATAAAATGACTGTGTTACAAGTGAGCATTGCGCAGTTTCCACACACCATCGTAAGTTCATGAATTTTAATATTTTCAATCCAGACTTTCACCAGTGGCATTTTTCCACACTTCCCTATGAACAGTACAGCTGTCATTTTTCACAACTTGGCCGAAACGTGTTTTCACACTTTCAGCACAGAAATGAGTGGTCACTGTGGGAAATCATTGTTCAGGACAAATAAAGAAAATCACAGTGACACTGTTCATGATCAGAGATCCCAAAATGCCTGTGTTGACAATCTGCTGTAAAAAAATCAATAAACTAATTACATTACAGGTGTGCGTTGCACAGTTTCTACGCAAGCTCATGACTTCACCAGTTTTTTTAATATTTTCACTGCAGATTTTCAACATTGCCATTTTTTACACCTCCCCATGAACAGTACAGCTGTCATTTTTCACATCCTGTTCGGAATGTGTTTTTGCACCTGTGGTACCAAATGCCGTAGTTGCTATGCAAAAGCAGCTTTCAGGTAACAAACTGATATTGCCACTGTTCATGAGGTGGGGGTCACAAAAAAAAATGTTGAAAATTTGGAGTGAAAATACCAACAAATGCCTGAGGCATTAGGGTTTCCGACCATAACGCCCCAGCCTGTAGAGAATGACAGGCATCAGGACTGCTACTTGGGATTGTCGCCTGCAATGCTCATACCATTCCACCCCCACCCACACTCTGCAGCCAGTGAGAGGCATCGAGGTGTGCCTTGGACTCTTTGGCCCCAAAGTTCACCCCATTCTCCTATGCCACACCCATCTCACCATATTTCCTGATGGAAAAGGGTGCACATAAGGGCCAAAGACCCCAAGGGCACACTGTGACACTTGTCAGTGTCTGCAGGGTAGTGTGTGGTGAAATGACGTGGCCGTTATACCTGAAGACCCAAAGGTACCCCCCAATGCCTGTCACTATCTGCAGGGTGGTGATGGGGTTGGCTTCAGTTCAATATTTCACTGCCATTCCTATTATTCAGCTCTGTAACTCCTACACTATCAATGCCAATCCCAGCAAGCAAACTTTCGGCATTGCCAAATACTTGCTTTTGTTAAGTCAGTAGATTCCCTCCTGGGGATTTAGTTACTCCTGCAGTCCTGTGTCTGCCTTCCAGCCCTATGCCTCTTTCTCCATTTCAAAGAGTAAATGTGGTTTTCTATAACTTACTTAAATCATCCTCTTTGACATCACTACATGGTGTTTACAGATGCTTCCCCCCATTAAAATCTACCATTTTTATCAAAATTGGCCTACTCCACAGACACAGTGACCAGCACTGCCCCCTCCTCCCCTCCTCAGCGATTTGATGTCGACATATTATATCACAGACCATAAGACATGATTGATACTATAATAAATCAGATGGCAGATGGCCAAGTGGTGTAGCAGAGGGTTTTGCCTGTCACCATTTATTTTTATTTACTGTATGTATTTGTTTACCGGGTAAGTACACTGATCTGAGTGACCTTTTTCAGACACAACATAGGCAAGAGATAAGCAAAGTATAAGGGTGGTACCAACAATGAGTTATAAGGGTTAAAAACAGAGCTAGAGTACATTTGCAAGAGAACTGGTTGCACATATAAAAGATAAATAGGATACAATTACAGTAAATTAGCAAAAACAAATGACAAACATTAGTTATGAGTATGAGGTTTTTATAGGCTTCCATAGTTTAACATAGTTTACACAGCAACTTTTATAAAGTCAAACAGTGCAGCATACCAGTTTATATAGCACACCTGCAGATAAATGCAGTCAATAGGTGGTCTAAGAGTTGTGTTTTAAGGAGAGAATGGAAATGGGCAGTTTGTAGGCACAAGGGAACAGAGTTCTGGATTGATGGGCCTGCTATGGACAAAGACATTTTTTACCATGTTAGAATTAGCATGACATATCAAGCAGAAGAAGGTTGGAGGAGTACAGGTCATATGGTTTGGCTTTGGGCCTAAGGAACCTCAATAAGAGAGAGAGAGGTTAGGGGTGCATTGTGATTTGTCTTTTAGACAGCCTAGGGTGAAGTCTCTGTGCATCGGGGGGGGGGGGGCATTCAAGATTCCAGTATAATTCACAGAGGTGGATGCTAAAAGGTGTCAGCAAAGCAAAGTGGCAGATATTGTAGACTGATTAATTCGGAGACAGGTTTTCCAGTACCTTGTGAATAAATACTGGAGGCAGCATAGTTCAGAACAGACTGCAGAGTACATTTGGTAATGGTGAAGCAAACTTCAGGAATCATGGAGTGCTTTAGTCTGTTGGCCAAGTCCACTTTTTTGGTGAGCAACTTGCTCAGAGAAGTGATGGGATAAACATAGATAAGGGAGGAATCAAGTATTACACCCAGGTATTTAAAATTGTATACTTGCTCCACTACCTAGCAATTGGGGAAAGCAATATCTCAAGAGATGGATTCGATAGAAGGTGTAAGTTTGAAGCCAAACAACATTGATTTGGTCTTTCTGACATTAAAGAGTAACTCTCTACTATAATGAATAAGCATTTGTCTTGCCTGATTTTTGCAGTTGGTATTGCTGTTGTACTGGGTGTAGGTGCAGGTCTTTGTGCTGGAAGACTAATATTGGTTGGGATTGGTGGGACAGTTACAGCCGGGCAGCAACAGATATCAATGGATGTTTTTCTTTTTTACAGCATGTATTTAAAATAAATAAACTGTGAGTGAGGGTTTTCTTTATTTCAGGTGGAGACACTGGGGGACTGGGCACCCCCAGTGTCAGTGTTATGATTGGCAGTACTGTGGGTGGGCTCCCTGGTACTGCATAAGTAAAATAGGCAGGGTGGGGGGTAGCAACTGGCATGGAGTTTGGATACCCCTGTGCCAGAATTAGACTACCGATGACTAGCTAGACTCCTGCAACACAGCTACATGGGCTACTGTCTCCAAAGGGATCCCCTATGCCGCATCAGCAATTCCATATCGACACGACATTACCCTGACACCACTACATCGACCGCAATTGCGGTCAGGATGCTGCCAGCATGATTAATCTTATTGGTTTGCTGGGGGGGGGCTGTGCCCCCTGCACCCTCTCTTTAGGATTCTCAACTCTGAGATGCAGCTGAGTCGGGGATGGGATGCAGGACCTTGGGGAAGGGTGCTGGGGTCCCAGGCAGACTTTACAGTGACGTGGTGATGTTTTCGGTATCGACCACATCGCTGTAAAGTTGTTGCTGTAGCAACAGTATACCATCTTTAAAGTGATGATGTAGCACAAGCCCACAAATTGCAGGAACCTCAAAGGGGTAGGCATTAGTAAACAATGACCGTTATGTGGATCTACAGCACTATAACTATTTATAAAAAATATAAAAAATGAAAGTGATGTGTTTCCAAGCAAAACTTCGCAGTCTGAAAACTTGAAGGTGGACAAAAACATTAACTACAACTGCTGCCTTAACAGTCAGTATCCAAACAAAAAAACAAGGCTGAAGGCATTCAATAGTAGTCAGTGACCCTGGGTAAACAAACCCTGCCTTTTTTTTTTTTCTGGAGCTGTATACCAAGGCTGTAGGCAATCAAGTAATTAATGGAAGTAGGCAAACAAACCCTTTGTTTTTATTTTCTGGGGCTATATATGCAGCATCTCCAACCACCATTAGCACACATGGCCTTTCAGATATTGTTAGTCTTTAATTGTCACTTCCCCCTTTTTCTTATGCTCCTCCTTCCTCCCTCCTCTGAGTTATACTGTCCACTTGAATCAGCAACAACTCACTACTGTTACACTACAGGATCATCTAAGTACATGGAAAATTGATCCCAGAATCAAACAAAGAAGTCTAGAATGAAGGTTGGTGGACAGCCAATCATAGTTAACCTGTCTGTAGTAAGACCAATAAATGTCAAAGCCAGTCACATAGAATAGCAATGCCAATCACCAAACCCTAACATGCAGCACCCAGGCCGTGTGCAGCCAATACTGGAAATGTGTCACTAACAAATCAGTTCAAAGGTGCGAGGGTCATGTTCTTGTAAGCTGTTCAATAGTCTACAGGATAACTTCAAACATAATGCAGGAGCACATCTGGTATATAGGGTGCTTCACTGTTTGTCTCCAATGTCATTGGAGAATATGTCAGACATGAGCGGTACACTACAGAGCATGTAGATGGTGCAAGATGTCAAACCAAGCAATTGTTTGTGTGCTAGATTCTGACATATGATTTTACATAATACAATTAATAGATACCAACATGGCTTGACTCATTACTTCAAAAAATACAACTAGAATGTGTTTGTTGCTTGATGGGTCTCTAGGTGGCACCCAGTACAATCAGTGCATCACTACATAGTAAAATCCACTTCCAGTATTCAGGTACTGGTGCCATTGCAAAGCAGTCTATGTGCCGCCTGTAGACTCAAACACTACACTACATAAGAAGCATGCATATCAGATACAATATACTGTATCCATTACTGATGTTTTCAAATGTTATAAGTGTCTGCCACTGACCAAACTTGACTAGCATCACTATCAAACTTAATTAAGAATGCAGCCCATTATGGCTGGTCTTAACTGCTACAGGTATACATGTGTGATTTACCATGAATTTTAAAGGATGTTGATAAACATGTGATTATACAATGTTATATAGCAGAGAGGGATAACAGTCATCCTCTATTGTGATATTATGTATTGGTTTACCTTTTATATAATGCATAAATAATGCACAATAAATTAGCATTTGTTAGATGATACTGTCAGTTGTGCTATAATAGTTAATAAAATCCACTCAAACTTACAGATAGACTGTTCTCACAGGATATATCAAAATATGTTTTTACCATTGACTAGATTATGATTGAGCATAGTATCAGTTGAACATGCAACAGATATACAGTTTTGTTACAAAGTTATCATCTTGAATCCCCCCAAAAATAATTTATTTCATACTACTTTGTATAATACCCACAAACGGCATATACTTCCTTTAATATAAATATAATATATATATATATATATATATATATATATATATATGTAGATCTATATCTATCTATCTTTATATCTATCTATCTATATATATATATATTTTCCCCACACCGATCTATTTTGTAGTAAAGTCATATGGTATTGGATATATAATACGACCATATATTAATAAATTCAAAGACACTGACAACTAGAAAAAGACGGTTGATCACCCACTTGCCTATAACAACTATTTAAGATGTCTTGACTTAAATGCACTTCATATATTTGTTAAGGCCTTGACCAAACCCATCTCCCTTTTACCTATTCAAAATCACATGAATACCTTAACACTGCTTGTAGATTATTATCATATCATTTTTAAGTTGTCAACCACATTCTATATTTATAAGTTCTTAGAGGTGATATTTTGAATATCCTCATTTGTAATATTTACTATTTTGACCTCTCACTTCTCTTTGTTTGAAGTTGCTGTGAAGAGATCATTTGTATCCAGTGTAGCTGACAGTTTAGTGTTACAGATATAAACTCAAGAAAACTGGCTCCGCATCAAACCTCATGTAAAAAAGACACAGTGCTTCAATACTATAGTGTACCTTTTTTTAAGAATGAGACACACATAGAGGAACTATTGAGAATATGGTTTTGTAACATTAAAAATCGTTTACTAACCAATCAGAGCTCAGTTATTCAAGTTCTTCATGTGTGAGTGTCTGATGAGAAAGGAAAAACTTCCTTCTACACAGTGTATTGAAGAAAGTTTGTACTGCCCCAGTGGCAAAGAGTAGAAGGGGTCAACTGATAAACCACATCTTCTTTACTAAGTTTTTTTTTTCTATAAAAAAACATAATTTGTGCACCAGGGCTAAGGAACTTTTGATGATATGGCTTTATAACATAAACATTTCTTTACTATCTGATCAGAGCTCAGTTATCCAAGTTCTTCATGTATGAGTGTCTGATGAAAAAGACACAGTCCTGTTTACACAGTGTAGTTAAAAATAGATATGTTGCAAAGTTAAAATTCAGCAAAGTCAGCAAATTCACCTCCATGAAGCAATCTGCAAAGTTTTGATAATAGGCTCAAATTTCACTCATGTGACCATGCTGATTTGTTTTTTTGTGGAATTTCACTGCAAAGTTTCAGAATTTCACCCACGAATGGTGGAATCTTTCCTTTGAGGGTGAAATGCTGCCATTCACAGCAAAATTCTGCCATTTGAGGAAAAATTCCACACTTTGTGGGTGAAACTTTGCACTTTGCATCCATGAGCAAATCCACAAACTGCGCTAAATGTGTGAATTAATTCACAGAGTGGAGTTTCCCAACTTCATCCATTTGTATTGAAGAAGCTTCGTACTGCCCTAATGGCAAACAGTAGATGGGTTCAAACTACATCATCTTTAACAAATTATTTATTTTTTCTATTAAAAAATATCATTTGTACACCAGTGCTACAACATCCTACAAAGAAAATGTTGCAAGCATCACCAGCTTGTCAAATAAGGGCACAAACATGGCAAGCCTACAGATCTAGGGCTAAACACCCTGTGAGAACAGATGTCGCTTCACAAATGGCATGGAGATGGAATGATGTCATAATGACATAGAGCTAGACCAATGTCAGTGCAAAGGAGAGATAACACACCAAGGCCAGATGCAGGTACACCCAGCAGCAAAAAACAATGATACATCAATTCAAGGAAAAATTAGGAACTTTCAGCTGGAACACTAGGGGATTGGGCACCCCCAGTATCAGTGATATGCTTGTGGGGGAAGGTGCTGAGAGGGAAGGTCAGGTGTGGGGGACAGTTAAGGGGGGTTATGCCACTAAGTTCAAAACCTCATTGAAATACATTGAACTGCATACCTGATTTTTTCAGTTCGAGTCTGGTGTTGAAGAGTGAAGACATCGGTGCCTGCAGTCCAGATAGGATTATGACATTGGACCCTTGTGTTATATTGGGCAGTGTGGGGGTAGACTCCAGCAATGGGGATTGGGCACCCTCCTGATAGAATACTAATATAAGTTAGGCTTATGGGGAGACAGTTATGATGAGGCAACAACAGACATCGATGGACTTTTTTTACAGCATGTAATTAAAAACTAGAATATTCATCTCAAAGACTTCTCTTTTGTTTAGTCAGAATTTCATGCCACACAATAAGCTACCTAGCCCCTCCAGCTCATGTTAGGGTGGCTGCCTATATAGACAAGAAAAAGTGGCCCAGCCCCCTACAGATACTGCTCTGCCTGGCTGGTTTAGATGGTCATGTCACGGCTCTTTCTGGTTATTTGAAATTCCTCAGCAGGCTGATCATGACAGATCAGTTGTGCTTGCTGGGAGGCATACATCAAAAGAAAGAGCTGACCCAAGATTGGGTCAGCTTTTTCTTTTCAAGCACAGGATGTTTCCACCAAGCAAGCAAATACTATTTCATGATTAGCCTGGCTGATGATTGGTGTGGCACTGATGCACCCCTTGCAGGCCATTCTGCATTGGACTGACAGTGTCACACCCCTCAAAAGGCACTCTCATATCAAGATGTCCGCTTGTGCATGCATGCAGGGTGAATATAAAAAGATTTAAACCACAAGATTTGCATCAATCATGTTTTACCATTAGTGTTTTCTAGATGTTCTGCTATTTCTTTCTGTTTTCTGCTGTTGACCACTGGAGGTAATGCAGTACTTATTTCACAAAGTCAATCAAAATGTATTTGACTCTCTCCTGCTGACCTCACAATTGCTGTTTGTGATATCACTGTCTGTTGTCATTGTGCACACTATGATGTCAAAAGCAAAAGCTCCATGAGGTTAACTGGGGAGAGGTGAATGCATTTTATACAGAATAATTGGACAGACTACCAAGATTTGCTCCAAACCCTGAACAGTAACAATGAAAATTAAACAGAACAAACAAACAAAAATTCTGTATTAAATTGTAATAGCTGAAACATCATATTTATGAATGAACAGGTTGAAGTACCAAGTTGCAAATAAAGCAGCAGTCTGTTGCTCAGGATTCAGTTTTGGATATGGGAAAGAATCATCTTTCAGTGTTTCAGAGAGGATGATCAGGGACTTAGCATATGGTAGATAATCAGATCATCAGTATACAGGAGAGTATTTCAGTGGTTGCAGGCCTGGGGGAGATTGTTTATGAATAGGGAGAATAAGAGTGGACCTCAGTTAGATCCCTATGTACCCTGTACTTTATAGCCTTATAGGTTATAGGAGAGTTCTGTCTAATGAAACACATTGTGGTCTGCATCCATACACAGTGATCCTTTGTTTCCATTGAGGGGTTGAATAAACAGCACTTATGCATCAAGAGCAAAATTTAAGAGGTTCATACTGTTATATCAATCATTCAATGGAAGTACAGGGTGATATGTGTATGGCTTCTAGAGAAACATAGAAACACAGAAACGTAGAATTTGCCAACAGATAAGGACAGCTTGGCCCACCTTGTCTGTCTATTTGTCCCTGCCTATATTATCATGGCAGATCCTACTTGATCTCTGGCCCATTCACCTACCCCTCTTCCCTTTCTCTAGGATTCCCTTATGATTATCCCATGCCTTCTTGAACCCCACCAATTTTTTCACCCCCACCACCTCTGCTGGAAGGCTAGTCTAGGATCCACCACTCTTTCTGTGAAGAAGAACTTCCTTACTTCTCTCTTGAACATAGCCCCTCCAGCTTCTCATCATGCTCTTTTGTGCTTGAGAAGCTTTTTCTCTGATAAATACTTCCATCCTGTACCTCACTTATCCCTATGAGGTATTTAAAGGTCTCTATCATATCGACTGTCAAAGAAATCATAGCCCCCCCATAGAAGTCATAACCCCTCATAAAAGATGTAGTGAAGTTAAGCTTCGTCAGCAATGTTGCCATGAAGTTATGAAACTTTGACTTCATGAAGTTCCTATTGGCATCACCAATTTTGCAATGGGTTTTCAGGTGAAGTGGCACTTTTTTCCTGTGAAGTAGCAATTTGGTGTCCAAAGAGTGGTCACTTTGCAGAAAAAAAGTGCCACTTCACTTAGCAATACATTTTGCGAAGTCGGTACTTCAAGCTCAAGAAAGTTGGCAAACTTCACCAAGTTCTGTCAAAGCAACGTTTTCTCAAATTCATACATCTCTAATGGCCACTCATATTTTATTTTTTATAGTACATAATTTCACACAACGCAGACATGCCAGAAAGTTATGTGCTGCTATATAACTTTACTTCAGCATTTCATGTCTTCAGCATAGCAATATATTTCAAACAAAAGATTTACAGTGCAACATTAAGCAACATCAAGTAAGGAAAATTGTGTCCCCAAGTGAACAAAAACAGATGATGCATGAAATTTAAAAATAATATGTGACAACTACTGCCTGAAGTTGCTGTGGATGCAAATAGATCTGAGTTTTGCTTTTGCTTGTGTTCAGAAATAACCAAGTAGGATTTAATACAGTAAACGTTTTTGTGACCAGAGACCTACAGTACAGTCAGATGTATGTTTGCATCAATGAGCTTCTAGATTGAAGACTTTATAGTTGAATTGTTTGTGATGTGTTTACAGTCTGAAAGTCCTGCTTCCATTTTCATATTTTTTGTTATTTGGCATATTTTGTTCTCCCCTATGCATATTGATCTTAATCATTCTCAGAAGATGGCTTTGAAATTTGCATGCTAAACAATGCAGAATGGAGAGCAAAGTAATCTCATGGATGGTGTCATCTCTTCAGCATATTTTCTTTAAGCGTCTGATGGGTCTTTTTTTTTTTTTTGAGTACTATGAACATTGTAGCCTTAAAGAGTCTGTGACACCATTGGGAAAAGTTAAAAAAATGAAAGATTTAGACAAATTCCAGTTTGTATTTCATATGTTTTCCATAATTGTTTTCCCCTTTTTCTTTATTTCTGAAGACAGCTGCATGAAAACCAAACTGCTGTCATCTAGACATTATCCAAACTGACAGCTTGTCTACATGACATCATAAAACCGTGTATAGAAATGCAGCTACTATAGAGTGGATAGGGTGTGATCCTGTTTCAATACAGATACCCTTTGTTATAAAGAATTAAGGGTGAGAATAAGAGGAAAAAATATAAACAATCAACTGAACTGTATCTAAATATAACATTTCTGTAAAGCTGTTCCAGCAGTGTCATGGGCTCTTTAGTATGGCACATGTTATTGAGTTGTCTTAAGTTCGAGTCTTGGTTTGTCACTCACTGTACTAAAAGAATGTGTGGTCTTCTGAGTTTGTTCTAAGTGTTAAATAACCCCACGTAAGGCTGTACTCTTCCAAGGTTCACAAAGCAAACTTCAGCCCCACATTAAAGTGCCCCCCTTCCACTTTCAAACCTATTATCAATCCTGGTTTCCAGTTGAAACCCCTCCTCTTGTGTTGTTTCCCCACTACATTGTTGATCTGAGTATCATGCCTCACTAATCTGTTCCTTGCCAGATCTCTAATGTTGCAGTGTTTCTTTTTTTGCAACACACCGTCAAACTGCCTGTAGCAGTTCTTATTTTTTGGGGGGGTCGCTAAAGATTTAGCCATACCTTGCAAGGGTTATATACTTTAAGAACTGAATTGTATGCCATTTGCACTGTAACTCCCCTCTTCCTAGCACAGTTGCAGTTCTGTTTTTGGCAGCACAGAGAAGTTCTGTAACCATACTCTGAAGATAGCTTGCGGTTGTAAGCTAGGGGATGGTGCAAAATTGATAACACCATAACTTTACAACAGTGACTTGTGAGTATGAATCAGGCTATACATTTTTTCTCTGTTTCCACATTTTTGTGGTCTGCCTATGAAATGTATAGGAAGTATTTGACAGTCAACATATGGCATAGATGGTCAGAAGGGACCTGGATTTAACATCTCTTCCAAAGGAAGACACAACAACAAGGCAGGACCCCCTGCATACTGCACTACAGTGTTAGTTATGTGTATTACTCCAACTATCTGGTGAAGGAATAGAACCCACTATCTTCCAGAATTCCATCCCAGAGGTGAGCGTTCTACTTGCTAAGCCAGCTATTGAGCCACTGACACTGATAGTGTTAATGGCGTGAGGCAAATCTTGTCCACAGACTGTGATGTCATAATAAGCAATTGAGATATGATTTGGGGACAATCAGAGTATTTTTGAAAGAAATCATGAAAAATTGCATTATGTGAAATATTTAGTAGACCAAAAACAGGAAAAAGTAGAAAACAAATAAAAAATAACCCAGAAAACACTACAGAAAAACATAGCAGTTTTAAATATCACAGTATTTAGCACGTTAGCATAATAACATGTTCTTTTAATGGGGCATGTACAATTGCAAGTGCATTGTGATTTAGTAACTGGAGCAATAAACAGAGCATCAAGAATTCTAATGTTCATATCCCACCCCAGAGACAGACTCGTTGTGTATCCTTGATCACAAAACCCTTGACCTTCCTGTATTTCAGTCTGGCCAATGTTGATTGAAGGTTACATCTCTGCTAGGATGTCCTTGGTAAATAAATAAAACAAATGGAAATATTATTTCTGAGAGAAAAAACTTGGCATGGCAGCTTTACTCACTATATGGCATTATTAATGTAAATGTGTCATGGAACAAAGATTCACGGGCAACAATCAAATACAGTTATGCAATGGTAATTGATCAGATGATCCATCTGATATGAATATCTGAAACCTAGGCGATTATTGTAATTCAGGCAGATTTCCTAGTTACAGATCATCTAGTGTTGGTGGCCAAATTTACTGGATATCACAAATACTGATTTCAGCATTATATATATCTCAAAATGAAGTAAAATAGCACACAGTCCCAAAATCATGCTCATCCTTGATTATATTACCCAGCTGAAGCTGTGGCAATGATCTAATATTTGAAATTTCGTGTGGCAGAGATTTTCCTCATGTGCTTACCAGCTGTTGGTGTAAAAGGACAATAATTTTTAAACCCTGATAGACTCAAGACAATATGGCAGGCACAGAACAAACAATTCTGGACATTACACCTCATAAATGTTAAAAAATAGGGAAATCAGTTTGCTGAACTTTTAAGCAGTGAGTAAAATTATGCTGTCAGTAATATAATACTGTTGGTAATCTATCATCCTTCACTACCTCTTATAGCTTTAAGAAAAAAGATATAGTGTACATCAACTAGCAAAACATTAGAAACAGGGTGGTCTTCCTCTTTAAACATCTTCATTACATAATGATTTTAATCAGCATCGTTTTTATACCCAAGCTTACAAAGCTGATGTTTCAATGCACAGACAGATCTTAGTCATGACAAGACACATGCATTCACTGAATGACTTGCAATCTTAAACAGAGACCACCAACACAGGCTTTTAGTACTTTGTTATCAGTTCATGTGCATTATGTCCATTCCCTGATGTCTTGGCTCTAAGAGGTAGGATGGGTGATTACTAAACTTTGGGCTTCATTTTAAAAACATATCCTATTTCATTTTTCATGAGGTACTGTATCACTTCACAGAGAATCCCTACAGTAGCAATGCAATTAGCAGATTTTATTGAACAAGTTATTTCTCCATTATGAAGGTTCATATAGGGTCATTTGTGTTCAGATGTTGTACTCAAAGAAATTGTTATATGAATAAAAATCAATCTAATTATATTAAGGAGAGATTTGCAATTTTACTGCAGTCATTACAGGTCAGGAGCTAAAATTCTAACAGAACTGGCAAGAACAAGCAAAGCATAGTATTCAAAAAATTCCTGCCAAAGAATCCACCATCCAAAAATGTATTTTAATCAGAACATCAGATGACGCTGCACCCATTGTTCTAAAGGCATAACATTCATGCCAAAACAACTTTATTTCATACTTCATGCTCAGTGTAGAATGTTAACTCTATGTATGGGCTCATACCATTCTCCCCAAGGAGCAGCATCATAAGAAGGAAATCATGCTGCAAAAATGTAAGTACTTTAGCACTCCAGGTACAATGAATAATAATTTTAAAATGAAAGGTCAATGTTTTAAGGTTCATCTTTATCTATCCAATGGGACATCACTAATGTTGTGTGTGTGTGTGTGTGTGTGTGTGTGTGTGTGTGTGTGTGTGTGTGTGTATGTGTGTTTCAGCTGCCCTCTGCAGATGAACTATTGTTCACTGGGTCAGCAGGTAAATGAATATGGTTTAGTGCTTATGCATATGGTACAAAGTCTCTCTTGGTCCAGCGAGCCACAACTTTTCATTCTTATGAGAGGTGGCAGAGGGACACAGCCCAACTAACTAAAGGAAATTAGAGGGGATGTAAGTGCAAACATGCTCCCAAAATGCCACAGGGAACTTTTGGATAAGCACTGCTGATGGATGTCCAATACCATGGATCAGATTGCACCTCACAGTGCAATCTTTTGGCACAGAAATTAGGACCCCCCCCCTCCCTCTGGAGTAGAACCCTAAGGGAACAAGGCCTTAGACCAATCTTTCTTGATTCTTTACATTATTTGCTTTATTATTTCTCTTATACTGATGTTGACTAAGGAGTAATAAAAAAATACACTGCTTCAAAAATGAAAAAAATAAGTATGGTTAACTATCTTCTCTCTCTGTAGCATGGCTTAGACTATTACCCTTGGGGAAGTGACGTGGATCTTGGCCTGACAACCAAAGGAACTGCATCCTGGTGAGGGATCCACTCTGCAGGTGCCAGCTGACTAAGCCATACATTGAGGTATGAGGGAGGCAGTATAGTGCAGTGGTTTAAGGCTCTGAGCTGCAAATCTGGAGACCTGGGTTTGAATCCCACAGCCCCCACTTGCATACTGTGTGACCCTGAGCAAGTCATTTAACTTCCCTATGCTCCCAGGTTGCACCTGTAAACAAGCTTTCAGCTTAGTGTGTCTCACCTGGTTAAACAATTGGAAAACAAAATGCCAAGACAGAGAGAAAGGGAGAGACTAAGCACAGGGGAAGCTGCAGAGTGGCTTTGCTGTTCTGCTTCCTGTTGTGTTAGGGGATCTACTGCCTTCATATGGTTTAAAAATTTAAAGAGATGCTAGCAAGGCAGAAATGTAGGGTTTACCTATGCCGATGTGACAACATTGATACATAGATACATAGATACATAGATACATAGATACATAGACAGTGTCGGCAGAGAAGGGCCTATGGCCCACCCAGTCTGCCCATTTGAGCTTGTAAGTTCAGTTTGTTTTCCTAGAAGTCTGTTGCCCCTTTCCCCTGACCTCCAGAATTCCTTTATGTCTATCCCATGTATTCTTAAATCCTGTGATTGTTTCAGCCCCCATCACTTCCTCTGGCAGGGTGTTCCACTTGTCCACCACCCATTCTGTGAAGAAATTCTTTCTCATGTTTCCTCTGAATCGTCCTCCCTCCAGCTTCATCCCATGCCCTCTAGTCCTGGAACATCTTTTCGCTTAAAATAGTGTTTTCCTGCACCATGTTCCTCCCTGTAAGATACTTGTATGTCTCTATCATATCCCCTCTCTCCCTCCCCTCCTCTCCTCCAGGAAGTACATGTTCAGTTCCTTCAACCTGTCTTCATAGGACTTGTGATGCAATCCATGCACCATCTTTGTTGCCCTCCTCTGAACCTTCTCCACCCTGTCTATGTCCTTACGTAGGTATGGTCTCCAGAACTGTACACTGTACTCCAGGTGGGGCTTCACTAGTGTCTTGTATTGAGGAATTATGACCTCCCTTTTCCTGCTGGTGATGCCCCTGCCTATACATCCCAGCATCCTATTTGCTTTACCTGCTGCCTTGTCACACTGTTTCCCTACCTTGAGGTCATCAGACATGACAACCCCAAGATCTCTTTCCTGCTTGGTGCATGCTATATCCTCACCCCCCAACTGATATATTGTGCCAGGGTTTTTGTGCCCCATATGCATTATCTTGCACTTCTTTGCATTGAATTTCAACTGCCAAACCCCTGACCATTCTTCAAGTTTCTGCAGGTCACTTCTCATTCTGTCTACACCCTCTGGTGTCTGTCTACACCCTCTGGTGTCGTCTGGTGTCATTGCTGTTGACGTTCAGCACAGAGACATCCTCAATGTCGACAGGCAGAATTTCACCTGTCAGACATCAGTCTGTTTTTCTATAGGAGGTTGCACCCCCAAACCACCCATGTGGAGGGGCTGAGCCCCCCTTGCCCCCTTCTAAAGATTGTTAACTCCGACTTGGAGTTAACATGAAGGAGGGGCAAAACACGGTGAAAGAGCAAAATTTCACCAGCAGGTCCCCCACAGCAACATTTTTGAAACTTGTCAAAAATGTAGCTCTGGGGGATTTCACCGATGGGGTTTTTCCCTTGCATCAATACACCAAAATGAAGCTCAAGGTTTGAGAACATGGCATCCAGGGACAGCATGCTAACATTAAGGAACTCAGTACAGGTTCATTTTGTTAGGGGCAGCTGTATGGAAAGGATTTTCTGTGAGGTTTTCCTTGAGCTATACCAGTGATCCTCAGACTGTGGCCCTAGAGCCTCGAGTGACTCTTCTGCTTGTCACCTGTGGCTCTTCCCAGTAAGTGATGCAAATACTTCCTGCACTATACGGTATTACCCAACCAGGATGCACTATAATACCACTGCATTGTATACCAGCAAGCATTATTTGCAACGTTTATTTCAAATTTTCTTGCAAGCTGCATCCTTTCAGACTATGCAAACATTAAATAATGTTTAGTAAATTAAATAAATGAAATGAAATAAATGTTTACTAAATGAAATAGTGTTCTTTTACATTGGTGTGTGTTTGCTAAAATTTACTAGGAGGTGTACAGTATGTTGTGGCTACTTTGTATGATGAATGGTTTAGGAAGCTGACAGAAATTTGGCTTGGGACCATACTTTGCAATGAGAGAAAGACTGAGGGTTAATGCTTCATGAATGGTGATGAATTGTGTCAGGTGTTGATTAGAACATTTCTTTCAGAAGATGAGAATCAGAGAAATGCCTGTGAGCAGGAAACTTTAAATTGTAATGATGCAAACATTTAATTTTGGGGTACAGTCTGTAGCTGGTTTTAGTGCTTAACCTGGATTGATCATTGTACTGCATATCCTGAAAGTTGATATGGTGCTGAGACAATAAATTGCTACAGCTTTTGCCTTTAAGCTCCATTTAATTGGTATCCAGTATTTATAGGGTGTGGTTGTCCACTTGGAAGATAAAGATCCCAAGACACTTATTAATAACAGTGGAGGATTTTCCTCAATATACAGGCTAGTAATCTTTCTATCAATATAACATGTCCAAGAACCCACACCTCATCCAAGAGACACCTAGAAAAACTGACACAGCTCAATGTGTCTTTCTTGGTCAAAAATCAATATATAAATAAAGATTTTTAAGTATAAGGGCTTGCAACTCTTCGATGTTAGTTGAGGTTGGAGTCCCATGTCATAATCTGGGCATGCACAGTGGCCCATGATAGTCGAGGGGAGTGGAGACTCTGAGGATAATTACAACAGAGCTCTTGATGTTCATGAGGCACAGCTGTTGAATTTCATGGTGCATGAGACTTTTGAAGTTCTTGGAAAGTACAGCACTTAATGTTTGAGAAGTATGGGCCGTTGGCATTCCTGAGGCAATGATCCCTTGATATTTGGGTGGCTGTAAGCCATTTATTTTCATAGGGTGCTAAGCCTTTGATATCTGTAGGCCTGATGTTCATGGGGCACAGAACCTTTAATACTTGTGGGGCACTAAGTCCTTGATGCTTGCAAGACACTGAGACTTCCATGTTTCTGGGTGCTGTGTGTTTCATGTTCATGGGATGCTGCACTTTAGAAGTTTGTGGCATGCTGGGTCATTGATAGCTACTGGGAATAATGTCTTAGATATCTGTAGGGTTTGGAGTCCCTGCTGTTTATAAGACTGGATGTGTTTATGGCATGCCCTTTGTTGTTTGTAGGGCATGAAAACCTTGTTATTCAATGAGGTATGGAGCTCTTTGATGATGGTGGATCCTGGGTCAACTTTCATGGTTATGAGCATGGAGAGAGACAGTACAGTCATCAATGTAGGCTGACTGGGTAAGCATGAAATAAAGTAGGACTGAAGGAGTGAAAAGAGTGAAAATCCATTCAATAGTACAACAATGGAGAAGCATGCACATGACTCCACAATATAAGTTGTCAAAGTTCCAAATATAGGGCAATTAGTTTAGGAGTTAGTGGTACAGCACTGAAGAAAGGACTCCAGGGATGCTGAAACAGAGCAAATGGGAGCAGAGAGAACTGGACTGAAGTGGTACCCAGTGGGGAATTATTGGAAACAATACAGCTTGCAGAGGACAGCAGAAGTGGAGTGAAATGATAACAAGTGAGACAAAAAGGGAACCAGCAGCCCAACAGTGAAATATAACCCAGAAGCAGAGAAACAGTGCGGAGCAGTCAGTGCGCTAATCACTGGGTATATCAGAGTGAGTTCGGAATCCATGTAAAATGGTAATTGTTTGCATAGTATACTTATTTATTCCTGCTTGCAAAGAGGGAGAGGAGTGACATGAAGCACCTATAGTCATTTCCAGCCTTAAATTACTATGTTACTAGGTTACAGGAAGTGTGTATCCAAAAATCAGGGTCACCAGGCATCACCAGGAAGCAGAATAACCACACCACAAAAGGCAGCAGCAAGAAGCATGCTTCCCACAAAAGGAGTAGGGGAGACCAGTTAAAGCAGAGGTGTTGTTAGGTTGACACAACATTTTGGGCCTGAGCCTTCAATAGCAAGGAGTAAGTTGCAGTTATTGCAAAAAAAGATTCATTTCAGCCATGTTGATCAGCAAAGATTAAGGGCCCATATTAAAACATCTGGACCTCAAGGCCTTGAGGCCCCAGGTTAACAATGTCATTAGCACCCTCATGAACGGCACTAAGAGAGAAGAATTGTGCCCAGGGAACAAGACAGACACAGATCTCATGGAAGAAACAGAGGGGTCAGTGAAGCAGGTTGGTGGCCAGCAAGAGAAGGATCAGTTAGTACAAAACAGAAAGCTCAAGAACAAGTAAACAGTGACAGCAGCAAGGGTGGGCAAATCACCCAGTAGCTGGTAAGATTGGAGGGTGTGCCCAGTAGAAAGCCAATAAACTACAATCATTTACAAGGACCACAGAAAACAGACAGTGAGCAATTCCCAAACTGATAGAGAATATGGGCTGGAATCATATAGCAAGCACTGAGCCTGGCAAGATAAGTGAGCATGAAGCCTGACAGTGGAATGGAAGAAGAGTACAAAAACATGGACATGAAGCCTGAATAAGGCAAGCAGTAATGAAGGCTGGCAGAACAGGGGGAGGCCAGAAAGTTGATCACAGACAAGAAAATGTGATGTGGCAGCTAATGAGTGTAGTCCATATAGAGCAGCCAGCAGCCACAGCCCCAAAGTGGAATCCTGAAGATGGGGAAAAGGAGAGAGTAGCTGTGCAGGAGTCAAAGGACAGATAAACTGCAGATTCAGAGACTACAAAGAAAATTGATCATGGAGGAAAGCAAGGTTGGATCTTTAGATGGCATACTGTGGGAAGGGGAACACATTTCCACACTGCCACACAGAAAGCCAAGTATACCCAATAAATTTACAGAGCAGATGGCTGCAAAGGGAACATATCTGGTGTTACAGCATACTGATGTTATTCACAGTGTTAGGCGCCAGGCATCAAAAAAGACATTAGAACTGAAAACTCTGCTAGGCTTCAGGATAATCTTGTATAAAGTTTACTGAACATACCTTCTCGCAATATAAGCTGTGTGCCAATAGATTGCCATATTTAAATGAATCTTTCCAGTTGGCCCCCTTTATTGAAATACTGAATACTACTATATTTTGCTTGTCAACAAATGTGATGTACTGTAGTTCTGACCTGATATATGGATGAAGTACTGTGATATACTACTCTTTGAAATGTCTACTAAATTAATAGTATACGCAACCACAGTGTGGAATAATGCTTGCACAACATGTTGAAAGCTGAAGGTTATTTGTATGATTGGATTGCTTGGCTGTCATAGGTATTGTAGTTACTTTGGCCATTTGCACTGTTTGCCCCCGAGGAATTACTACCTGTTGGGATACAGTGAAGGTCAACCCTATTGAAGAGGGTTCCACCCTTAGAGACTATGAAGGAACATAATTCCTTTAGGCTAAAAAATACTTTAAGAGCAAGTTCAGAAGAGCTGCAAAGCAGGAGCTGCAAATGCAGATGAGCAGAGTGATGACAGAGACAGCTGATAGCTGGTGACAATTGACACAGAAAAAGGCATGATTTCCAGAGAACAGAAAGAGAAGGAATTACAGGATTGCAGAATATGGTGACCCACAACTCAGAGGAACTCCAACAACAGTGGTGCCATCTTAAATGCATAGCCTATGTACCAGCTGTGAGTATGTGTTTAAGTGGCTATGTGTTTAAGAGATGTTGGACCAGATTTCAAAGCCCTGAGAAGAACGCAAAGTGCTTGTGGTTGATAGCCTTGCTTGTAGAGCAGAAAGCAACTAACTAAAAGAAGCTACATTTTCTTATTAATTTAACACTTATATCTCAGCAGGAGTCAGTGTCTGTTGAGATTAAGTAGACAGATACTTTATTAGAAGTTGAAGGGGTCTTCTTTAGGGTTAAAACAAGAAAGAAAAGAAAGAAAGTCAGTGTGTGGTCTGTGCTGGGAAGGGTACTGTATCAGCTGACTTTGCTAAACCAGTAGGAGGAGAGAGAGCTTAATTGGGGGTGTGGCTCAGACACTATAAAAGCAGGTGACTCAAATTACAACTTCCTGTTGCTAGCCCTTTTTCTTACTAATTGCCCTCCATCCCACCCTAAGCCAGTTCTACTTTTATAGCCACTGGATTTGACTGTCAACAGGAACTTCCTGTTTGGCAGTAGGAAGGGAAGGATCATAGAGAAACATTGGTTTTGTCAACCCTAAAGGAAAAAAGAAGCTCCCCAGCTGCTGGTGGTCTGACATTGAGCAAGGAAGAAGGAGGCTACTGAAGAAGATAGGAAGTTGCTGTCCCAGAACAGGAAGGGTGAGAGTTGTAAGGAGAGGAGAGAGTAAGCATACAGAGAAACAGGAGAGGGGACACAAAATAAGACATGATAGGAATGGTGCAGTGCAATGGCTGTGGGGTGGCAGTGTTCCGGGAGACATTCTGGAGGCTGCGATGCTGCCCTATTTGCAGGCACCTCTCCGGTCTGAGAGAGGAGGTTGCCTGTCTCCAGGCTGACCTGGCTAGGATTCGGGAAACCTCCTCCCCCACCCAGGGACCACCAAGGCCACTGCTACTACCTCAGAGGTTGCCAAGAAAGAGGAGAGGCTGGACCAGGGTGGGCTCAGGGAGGGAAGAGGGTGGTGGAACAGAGTTGCATCCCTCAAGCTGTACCTCTCCGCTATCCATTCGCTTTTCTGGTGGATAGTGGTTCCTCTATGGAGGCACCTGCAGTGGATACCAAGGAGGATGCTGGGAACCTTTACAAAGGAGACCCACAGAAGGGTGGCATGGGACCCCACAGGGGAAGGAAACAACTCCTAGTGGGGGACTCAATCATTAGGGGGTAGAAATGGGGGAGGAAGGGGAGAGGGAGGTAAGGTGCCTTCCTGGCACCATGGCTTGGAGGGACAGGAAGCGAATCCTCAGGATCATGGGAGGAGCTGCACGAGGGAGGGAGCTGGATGTCATTGTCCACCTATGGACAAATGACCAGGCTAGGAATGGGATCAGAGCAGTGCAAGAAGAGTTTGTAGAGTTGGGGAGGGGCCTTAGACAAGTAGCACATACAGTAACCTTCTCGGAGGTGCTGCCTGTCTATGGCAAGGGTGATGCTAGGGCACTCCTCACCAGGGAATTCAATGAGTGGTTGAAGAACTGGTGTGTAGCTCAGGGTTTGGGCTTCATTGGAGACTGGGGAGCCACCTAGAGGGATGCAGACCTATACTGATGCAATGGTCTGCATCTGTCCAGGGGGGAACCAGGGTCTTAGGTGAGAGGTTTAAATGCTTCACTGGTAAGCATTTAAACTAGCCAAGGGGGGAGGCACTGAAAAGGAGCAGGGAAATCCCAGCCTCCCACCACAAAACATGGTCATTAGTGAGGTAAACACCAAGGTAGAGAAGTTATTAGGGAGCAGGACAGAGGTAAATGTAAAAAAAGGCAAAGGCAGTAAGGACAGGAATGGGGCTAAAAGGGGTAAGGCTATCAAAAAGTGGAGGGTGATGAGTAATAATGCCCATAGTCTGTGTAACAAGCTCCCTGAACTAGTGGCCTTGATGGAAGAGGTTTGCCTGAAAATTGTGGCAGTCACAGAAACAGGGTACAAAGAGAACCATGACTGGAAAGTCAACATACCAGGATACACAATCTACAGGAGGGAAAGGGAGGGTAAAAGAGGAGGAGGAGTAGCTCTCTATGTAACAGAAGGGATCAAAGCAAGAGAACTAAAGAGTAAACAGGGAGCAGATGAGGCACTCTGGGTCACCCTGGAGACAGAAAATGGCACCATAATCTGCATGGGGTTGTATACAGACCCCCATCTCAGGGGGAGGGAATGGACAAGGAAATGATGGAAGGCTTCATTAGAATGGCAGAAAACGGGGAGATATTGTTGATGGGGGACCTGAATATGCCAGATGTTAACTGGAGCACCTTTGCTGCAGGCACATCCAAGAACAGGGTCATTCTTGATGCCCTACAGGGGGCATGCCTCAGACAGCTAGTATTGGAACCCACTAAGGAGGGAGCAATCTTAGACCTGGTACTCTCAAATGGGGTCAGAGAAAGAATCTCAGATTTAGAAGTGGGTAACCATCTGGGAACAAGCGACCACAGAACAGTGTGGTTCACGATAAGCACAGCCATACAATCAAGCCATAGAAAAGCAAGAGTATTGGACTTTAGGAGGGCTGACTTTGGGAAAATGAGAGAGTGCCTCAGAAAAGCACTAGCAAACAGGCAAGAAGGAGCGGTGGAGGAACAATGGGGAGTAATCAAAACAGCCATCACAGGGGCAACAAGCCTTTGTGTAAAGCAAATCAACAAAACACAATGAAGGAAAATACCGCTATGGTTCTCAAAAGAGGTGGCAGGGAAGGTTAAGGAGAAAAGGATAGCAGTCAGGAAATATAAGGAAACACAGAAGAAGCAGGACAGAGAACTTTATCAGTTAAAGCAGAAAGGGGCTGGGAAGGCAGTCAGAATAGTAAAGGCCCAAACTGAGGAAAGGATAGCCAATTCTGTTAAGAAGGGGGATAAGACCTTTTAAGGTACATTAGGAAGTGAAGAAAGACTAAAGGAGGGATACTGAGGCTTAATAAAGGGGAGGGAATGTGGGTAGAGGGTGACAGTGAAAAAGCAGGGATACTGAACAAATATTTCTGCTCAGTATTCACAAAGGAAGAGGAGGGGGAAGTACCTAAACCAAACAAGAGAAACACTCTGAAGATGGGTGTCAATACCAGTCCATTTACAGAAGAAAGGGTTCTGAAAGAACTAATAAAATTGAAGGTGGACAAAGCAATGGGGCCTGATGAGATTCACCCAAGAATTCTAAAGGAACTAAGGGTAGAACTAGTGACACCGCTGACTACTCTCTTTAACAAATCATGGAAGGATGGGGTGGTACCTGAGGACTGGAGGAGGGCAGATGCGATTCCTGTTCACAAAAGTGGGAGCAGGACAGAGGCAGGAAACTACAGACCAGTTAGTTTGACCTCAGTGGTAGGGAAAATGATGGAATCACTTCTGAAGGAAAGAATTGTTGAGTACCTAGAGGCCAGTGGGGCACAGAACCCAAGGCAGCATTGATGCACAATGGGAAGGTCATGTCAGATGAATCTAATAGATTTCTTTGACTGGGTGACCAAAGTAGTAGACCAGGGAGGGGCTGTGGTCATGGCCTACCTAGATTTTAGCAAGGCATTTGATACAGTCCCACACAAAAGATTAATACACAAGTTAGCCAGCCTTGGAGTGGGTCCCAAGGTGGTAGCCTGGATAAAAAATTGGCTAGACAACAGGATGCAAAGGGTAGTAGTAAATGGAGTACACAGTGAAGAAAGGAGGGTTACTAGTGGGGTACCGCAGGGTTCAGTACTGGGACTGGTCCTTTTTAATGTCTTTATAGTGACATTGCAGAGGAACTGGAAGGAAAAGTATGTCTCTTTGCAGACGACACAAAGATCTGAAACAGAGTTGATACACAAGATGAGTGGAAAAGATGAGAAGGGACTTGGCAAGGTTGGAGGAATGGTCAAATGTATGGCAGTTTAGGTTCAATGCAAAGAAGTGCAAGGTAATGTATCTGGGAAACAAAAACTCAGGGGAAGAGTACACAATGGGGGGTGAGATACTGACAACAGTAAAAATGGAAAGGGACCTGGGAGTAACTATGTCAGATGACCTAAAGGTGGGCAAGCAATGTGAGAAGGCAGTAAGGAAGTCTGGGAGGATACTGGGATGCTAGGAAGAGGCATCAATAGTAGAAAACAGGAAGTTGTTATCCCTCTGTACAGACAGTTGGTGAGACCCCATCTGGAGTACTGTGTGCAGTTCTGGAGACCCCATCTCCGCAAAGACATAGGCAGAGTGGAGGCTGTCCAGAGGAGGGCAACCAAAATGGTGCAGGGTCTGCACCGGAAGACATCCGAAGAAAGACTAAAGGAGCTTAATATGTATACCCTTGAGGAAAGAAGGGAGAAAGGGGACATGATAGAAACTTTCAAGTACCTCAAGGGACTTAACAAAGTCCAGGAGGGTAGCATCTTTCAGAAAAAGAGATGTACAAGAACAAGGGTCAGAATTTGAAGATAGAGGGGAGATGGCTCAGAGGTAATGTGAGGAAGTATTTTTTCACAGAGAGGGTTGTGGATGCATGGAACAGCCTCCCTGAGGAGGTCGTGGAGTCAAGAACAGTGGGGGAATTCAAGAATGCATGGGACAGACATAAGGCAGTCCTACTGGGGGGTAGGAGGAAGTAAGCTGTTGGTTAACCAGGATCTGCAGCTTATCTGTTAGGTAGAAACATGGTCAGACTAGGTGGGCCAAGCGGTCTTTATCTGCCGTCAAATTCTATGTTTCTGTTTCTTGCATCAAACAGGTCTGACATAACTGGCACCTTGCTTCAAAAGGTGTGGCATTCCCAATTCAGAAACACGATCTGCATCCGAAATGGGAGGTGCTGCATCAAACTGGCACTATGCCCCCCCTTGCAACACACAACAGGGTGCAGTAGGTCTCAAAGGAACTTGCACCACAGTGGGGCTGCACCATTTCCTTTTCTGGGATTCAGAAATCCCCACTGTAGGTGCAGAAAGGGGTTCAAAATAGACCAGCACTGAGCTGTCATATGTCCCTTATGCAAGGAGCACACACATTGGTGACTTAGGTGGCCCTGAAACTTGGGTCCACGGGTGGAAGGGGCACAGGGTGCCATAGTGGGTGTTGGGGAGGCTGTGGCATTGACATCAGTGATGTTGCACTTGGTGGAGGTGCCGATTATATGGCAGTGACACCGATGACATGGTACTGTGGAGGCAGGATCCAGTGACACACAGTGCCATGGCCCCACATGTGCATAGCCCTGGCAGCAGCCCCTAGGCCGGGGTTGCTGCCAGGACTGTGCACACATGGGGCCATGCCACTGTGTGTTCCTGTATCCCCACCATGGTACCATGTCATTGGCGTTCTGGCTTTATAATTATCACCATCGCTGGGTGCACCTTCACTGATGTCAATGCCCACAGCCTCCTCAAACCCATTATGGCATCTTGTGCCCCTTCCACCCCCCCGATCACTTCCACAAAGCACGTTTTAGCTCTCTTCACCATCCTCGCACTTTTCGTGATACACTGGGTTGGGGAATGGGCCGACGGACTGGATCCCTGTGGCATTTCCTGCAGGTGCACCAATTGTTTGCCACTTGCCTGCAGGTGCAGCAATTCCTGGGTCTTTGGCGCAGGAACCCCACTTCTTCCTGAATTAGGTGCAGGGTTGCAGCTGGAGTGTGCTGCAGCCCTAGATCACTGCCAATTGTGGTGATCTATGTGCTCTTTAAAATTCCATTCCCTTGTGTATGTTCTATTGGAAAAACAAAACTGGCTGCATTTATGTCATTAAAACTGTTATTTTATTAATGTATTTACTGGGATTCCATTGTCTGGATGAAGTTAGTGATTGTAAGTGATTAGGAGTGATTGTATGCTTCACTGGCACTGTAGTTAATACCTACCATCAGCTGTTAATTACTGAAATACTAAGGTCATGGACAATCAGTTAGATCAGTGCAACATTGAGCTAACTCTATGTGTTTAAATGACTCTTAAATGCATTTAATAGGTCAAACTGACATTGAGGACATACTAGTGTTTTAACACCAAAGCTGGATATGTGTTTAAGAGGTATGCAAATAAGTGGACTTTACTGTACTAGGTAAAAACTGAAACAGAAAACTAAATTATGACCTTTGGCACTCTGGAGAAAATCCCCTGTGAAGTGAATTTATGGGGATCAATGGCCTGGACAGCCATCCCTCCTAGCATGGGTAATTATTTTAATAGAACTTCTTAGTAATTTGGAATTCCAACCTAGGTGAAAACATTTGGAGGGATAATTCTTGTGGGATAACACCATGGGAGTGCATTGAGTTGATCGCACATCTAAAGAAAGTATTCCTGAGAAGGAGACCCACCCCCAAAATGTTGAATGAGGACAGTGGCAATTGCTGAAAGTCTAGCACCAAGCCTCAAGTCTGTGAGAAGGCCTAACCTTGACTGAAAACTAAAGTAAGGGTATATGGAATGAGACTAGGTGGACCTTAGGCAAACATAGGAAGAACTGCTTTTGGATATGCTGCCAACATGGGGCCTGATTCTGGAAGGGTGGTGCAAGTCACCGCCAAACACAACTTGTGCCACCCACAACTGTGACATTGACCCTGTGCCCTCTTCTAGAAGGGGCAGGGTCACCGCAGGAAAGTCCTGTGACTTGCAACATGTGGCCAGGTACGCTGAACAGAGGGCTTACCTGGCCAGCATATCGCAACCATCAGCTGCAGGTCACAAGTGCACACCCCTGCCCAGCAAGGCACAATAGCCGCCCCACAGGGCTGGCCACACCAACTGTTCCTGACACCCTGTGTAATTCCTGCCCCACAGGGCTGTCCACCCCCCTGCCCCCAACTCCCTGTGTAATACTTGCCCCACAGGCTGCCCACCCCACCCCTGACTCCCTGTGTAATACTTGCTCTGCAGAGCTGCCCACATCCCCAGCCCCTGAATCCCATTGTAAAATGCCTTGCAGACGGCGCTGTCATCCCCACCTGTGCCCCGACCCCGAGTCACCGCCGCAAATGCAGCTAAAACCTGATAAGCCCTGGTAGTCTAGTGGTCCCCACCCCCATCCTGCCTGAATGTGTCTGTTCAGTACGCTCATACTGAACTCAGTTGGCAGCTGACCATGGTGGTGAAAGGTGGGCTGTGCCAGTCGCCGGCTGGGGAAGGGTGGGGTGCTGGTGGGCCGCACGGCTGGGTGGGGGCCACAAGACTGCCAGGGCTTATCAGGTTTTTGCTGCATTTGTGGCTGGTGACTCGGGGCTGGGGCATGGGTGGGGGAATGACAGCACCACCCTGTGGGGAATTTTACAATGGGAGATTCTGGAGCTGGGGTGTGGGCAGCGCTGCAGGGTAAGACTTGCACAGGGAGTTGGGGGCAAGGGGGTGGTCAGCCCTATGGGGCACTTACTGTAGGGGTCATGTACAGTGGGGGGATGGGGCAAGATTGTGCCCCCAAGACTGGAGCTAGTTCTGTGCGGTGCCCATTGGGGCATCAACGGAGGCAGTCAGAACATGGGGGGCACATGGACCAGGTTCTACAGAACCCTAGGAGGACATATGTAAGTTACACCAGCTATTGCAGGTGTAACTTACAATACCAGTTCTCCTCTGGGGGTTCTTGCAGAATCCCAATATTGGAGTCTTTGTTGCTGCCCTTCTAAAATGGGGCACAACTGCTGCCGTAAACCCCCTAGTGCCATGTCGCAGGGGGTTTATGGCGCAACTGCTGGCGTAACTGCTGTTCGGTGCAAGTGGCCTGTGACATGTCACAGGCCACTTTGTAGAATCATGCAAGTCTCAACTGCTGGCATAAGTTGCTACTTGAGCCATTCTACTTGGCGCAACTGATGTTACACCAGGCCTATGTGTACTAGAATCAGGCCCATGGTCTGTAATTTGTTCTGATGCCTTGGTACCACAGTTCAAGGAACCCAAAAGGGCTTAGATCCCCAAGTGCTGACAGCTGAATTCTTCAATACTATACTGTGAGGTGCTGCCAGCCATAGGTTTGCATAGATGAAGCTTCCCCCCTGAGCATTAGACATTCTCAGCACCCAGTGGGACTGCCAGGAGGCACCACTGGAGACAAGCAGCCTAAGAAAGACCACCACCCAATGAGGGACATCAACTACGGGGAGGTGAGCAGGGTACTGCGATTAATAATGGCCAGTAGGATGCATTCATAGAGCCTGCATGCATAATACAGAAATGGACTGACTGAATGATGACTATAGAAGGAACAACAGAGAGATTGTATTGGAATGAATGAGGACTGCTTACAAATGGCTGATATGATTGAAAAGGAACTGAATGACAAGGTTCTGATAAAATGAATGCATATCAAAGGCAAATATCTCAAAGGCAAATATCATTGTGACTACTCAGCCATGAGCAGGAACTGTAGGAAGCTGTATTACAAGCAAAACCTTAGTGATGTTAGAGATACAGACATAGCAACAGCTGAAATGACTGAAAAATGCTGGCTGGAATGACTGGAATTAAGTGGTTGCAGCTACTGGCAGAGTCAGGTAGAAGTAATGGAATGCAAAGCATGCAGAGAAACTGCAGCAAAAAGGTACAAGTGCCAGTTCCTCATAACAGGTAAATCAATGAAAAGATTACAAGTGTTTGGTTATGAAACACAAGTAAAACAGACTGAGAAAACAGAAATGAAACACATCAGCATAATAAAAGTAGGACATGGAATCAAGCCTACACACTGAACACACATTGCAAGTAAGCAATACGTTAAATGAGGACAAAAGAGCATCTGCAGTGGCAACCCTAGAAAAAAGCAGGAAGTAATGTTGTTCCACCACACCTGCTTCCACACAAGTACCCAACCCCCCTGGTGATCAGAACATCCACTGGCATACAACTTGAAAGAGTCACCACCTTCAAATACCTAGGTGTAATGCTTGATGAGCACATACTGTATCCTTTGATGCACACATAGCCAGTGTTACAAAGGCTACAAACCAGAAAACAGGCCTCCTCTTTCGAACAGTCCCCCTTCTCTCGAACTGTGCTAGGAGAACTAATGCCTTGGTCACCCTTCTGCCCAGCCTCTTCTATGGGGCCTCAATAATACATTCCTCTAAGCCTGCACTCCTGAACAAACTCAGTACAGCCTATCATAGGATTGCCCACTTTGCTGTAAAGGCCCCAGCCTGTACCCATCATTGTACAGTGCTAAACACCTTGGGCTGGCCATCTTTTAAAGCCAAACTTGACTTCCCAGTGTACTGCACCACCTTCAAACTAATCCACCTCCCCCTCCACTGAGTTTATTTAGCATAATTACCCTGAAACCCTCCCCTCAAATGCTCAGGTCCTCACACCTCCTACTGTTAAGCCTACCCAAGACTCGCCTAGTTGTTGGCAGAAGATCTTTCTTCTTCGCAGCATCACAAAAATGGAATAACCTTCCACACTCTTTAATCCCATGCAAGACTCTTCCCTTTTTCAAAAGTATATACAAGGAAATCTTCTATGCACTCTCTGTCTGTAATGGCAACTGTACCTAAACTCCTCCTGGCCACCACTACTTCTTCTATCTGCTTTGTTATTACCTCACCTCTCCTTTCTCTAGTTCACTTCTCCATATCTACCTAACTCCTTTTAGTTTTTCACACCAACTTTTTATTAATTACATTAAGTTATACTTGAGAATATCAACCTCTTATACTGATTATGCAGCAGCTGTTGACATCTGTGATGAACTGCCTCCCTAACATATTTTATAATCAGTTTTTCCAAATATGTAAGCACCTATCAAGAACATTTGTAAAATCATCCTTTGCATATCTATCCAAGATACCTGTTACTCCATGATTGCGTGTTTTGACTTGCACATCTGCAAATAATATCTGCAATTGTTTGTTTCTATCTGTAATGAATGTTCAATTCCCTGGGTTGCCCCTGAAAATGGGACTTGATTGTCTGAGTGGGCCCACCCAGTCATCAAAATTTAAGTAAGGAGAGTACAGAGCTAGTGACAGCCAGCCTAAGTGCATCTTGAGGCAAACAGCAATGGTGTCTATAAAGCAGCCCAAGATATCTACTGGAGATGCCACTGGAGCCACTGCACACTGAGCTCAAGGAGTTTCAGCAGGGGCCTGACACATGATATTGCTACTTATAATAGGTCAGGTCCTTTCCAGACTGCCTTGTGTTGCAGAGAATCTCTCTTGGCCTTGTCTTTGTCCTTTACTTTCCCCCAGATTCCGACAGTCCTGTGGTGGAAGAGGTTACGCCTGATGGAGAAGCACTGGAAACCCCATGGTGGGTGTTGTATTGGAAGGCTGGACAAGCCTGGTTGTCCTGAGATAAAATCAGATAATATTGGACAACATTAGAAATTATTCCAGGGGAACAGAAGAAGCTCACCTTATTGAAGCACACTGAAGAAGGGTGGAAGCAATGTCCTTTTTTGGATGAATTCTGTTGGGAAGTAGTGTTTCATTTTGCTGTTTGTCTGTTTGGGGGTTGTCCTTGTATTGTGTGTGTTGAGTTAACTTTGCAGCATTTTCCCTTTACACGATCAGCTTAACATTTGCTCCGTTGTTGGTACTAGTGGAGTGTAATTGTTCATATGGTAATTTTTAATAGTTTTAACAGTTTAATAGCCTAGGCAAATGTATATTTATTTTAAGATATTTTAACACTTCTGTAAAGCTATGGATTGACTACTGGTTCTCTTGTGGCTAGAGCTGTTATAAGCACATGCATGGCATTCTGTGACAGTATTCACTTTTCACCTGGACACGTAAGCCTTCACATCTCATCACTGGTGAGAGCTGATTTTGCTTTATTAATGCTTAGAGTGCTCTGCTGCTAGTCTGGATAAAGGAGCACATTGAAGTTTACTGCATTGTCGACCCATGTGATAATATTTGAAAACAACTGGGTTTTCTTCCAGCTGACAAAAGTTGACATGGTTGTAACTGGTCGGGAAATAGCTGCTAAGCACTTGCTAAAAACACATGCGAGCAACTGAGCACTCCTGTGGATGTTTTGTTATGATGCAGAGATGGATGTAAGTTAAAACTAATTTTTTACAACTAAATATTCATTACTTGAGACAGTTTTTTCTTTAGTTATGTGGTTATAGCACTGAATAGTGAGCTGTTATTAGGGCTTGTGAGCTGACTATCACCTAATATTGTGTCATTATTTGTCAGAAGACATTTAAATACAATTATAAAACAATTATAGGAAGAGGTACGAGGCAAGTGTAGATACGTTATTGTATCCATCTTTTTTTTTCCCTTTCTTTTCTTTTTGAGAAATTAAAACTCTGTTATTCTCACTTGCCTACTCTTCCATTGTTGGACAGACAAGCGAATAGCCAGCAAGAACTTCATTGTTTTTCAAAAGTCCAGGAAGAAGCACTGATCTGTGTGTTTGAAGCAATCTGCCACCAAGTTGAAGTTAAATCTAGGACATTGTTTTGTGAATAGGATACTTGTCGATGACATGGAATGTGTGAGAAAATTCAACTTAATGACTAGCAAATGTAGTGAGGCTACCACTGCTACTACCCTTGAAAGTGGATTTGCACAAAGTTTTAGACTTATTGGCAATGGCACCAAAAACTATTTATCATTTGTGAAGTGATTTTTAAAGAGTCAATAAGTACAAAGAGGATATTTTGTGATTTATAAAGTTGAATTTAATTATATAATAATTGGTGGTGTCAAGTGTGTTAATCAACTCACTGGATTATTTCAAATTGCTAAGTATTTTCAATTAATTAAGTTATTAAGTCACTTATCTAGTTTGGTCATTTTACACATATATCATGGTTATTACCAGGTTACAGAGACTTAATAATAGCAAACCCTTTCCTTTACAAGAATTATCAAAGAATACTAGGGCTTTTACTAAGCAAACAAAAATTACTGATCACTTGTTTACTAACAATAATAAAACCTCCACTCCTAGGGGGCCAATGAAAGGATATACTATTTCAATGACAGCGCCAGAGAGTTGGGAAGGTGAGTTTCAATACACACCACTCAGTCTTGAACTGTTAAAAGAGTCTGAGGTGTACAGGAATCAAAATGATACTATAGCTATTAGAGAATCTAATTCAGAGAATAATATACCTGATAACACATATTGTGCGAGTCAAGAGGAAACAGAGAGTGCAGTCAAGCCCAATAGTATAGAAAGATCACCAACACGTTGGTGTACAAATGAGCTATCTAATCTTATTAATAAATCAGGTAGTATAACTACCAACTACAAGAATAATAAAACTGAAATAGATGAAGTCCTGGAGGAACTACAGCATACCATAGATGGTATCAAGGGACTCGAGGAGCAGATTAATTGCTCATGGTATTGCAGAGGCTGTGGTGCAAAAAAAAAAAAGAATGATAAAATTGATAACAAGGAAATAATAGAACAAAGGACTGGAAATTTTGCACTCACCTGTTTGAACATGCAAACTGATATTGCCTTTAATGAGGCAAAAATAAATGAGATACTCATGAAGTTTGAGCAAGAATCATCTCCCACAAATAGTGAGATAAGGATTAAAGAAAAT
The DNA here is from genome assembly GCA_016271365.2 of Neoceratodus forsteri. Taxonomy (NCBI): domain Eukaryota; kingdom Metazoa; phylum Chordata; order Ceratodontiformes; family Ceratodontidae; genus Neoceratodus; species Neoceratodus forsteri. The sequence goes on along the minus strand of CM057455.1, from coordinate 1,788,477,811 downwards.
TCAGTTACACCTTAAAAGGATAACCTAGGGCTAGACTTTAGTGTGATTAAAGTCCCAGATACACCGGTAGTACAAAGGAAACAAGTTAAGGGAGGAATTGAGAGAAATAAGAGGACAAAATCAAAGGGGGATAAAAAGAATACAGACAAAAATATGAAGACCCCAGCATAGGTTAGTGAGTCAAATAGCATTATAAATGAAGGAAGCCTAAGTGGGGTAAATGGAGTATTCCCCTGTCCCCTCCCTGATAGTAACACAGATCAAGCACAAAATAAATTGCTAACACAGTTGGACAGACTAGAACAAGAGATTATTGAACTTAATCAGGAATTAGGACGTGGCAAGGGTACTGTACAGACAACCACATTAGCTAAAACAGAGAAGGAAAGGAGGGATAAAAGAATAATTAGTGATGCATATATACAGAGCAAGTTACAAACTGATCCTATAGATATACACCCTATAATTAGGTTGTATGGGCCCATGAACTAGGGCAACTTTGAGCCAGCAAATTGGGATTACAATGTTATAGCTTACTTAAACAGTAAGCTGGACATTGATCTGATAGAAGAAGATATTGTGGCGATTAAAAATTACCCCATTGACTCAGCTACAGTAATAGATGTTCATTTTGTCTCACCCAGAACTGCAAACTATATCTGGGTTAACAGTGTGAAATTAAAGGATAATGGTGTAATTCTTTTATTTCCAATTAGAGCACAATTTAACAAAACAGTGGAGAACACCAATAATAAAGAAAGGGCATATAAGCCAAGAATGTTGACTTTATTTGGTATGAGCCCACTTGATCAGGAAAATGGTCACAAATTATCACAGGCAATTAAGGACCTATTAAAAATGGTTTGGCAGTACCAATTGAAGTTATGGGATCTATACTAGCCAAGAGAGTTCATGATGGCAATCAAATTGATTTATCTGTCAGGAATGACAGGTTGGCAGACTTAATACTATTACAGGCCTCAAAAGTGGACCATTTTGGCTCACACCTGGTGGACTCAACAGTTCTTGATAATGTTTGCAGGGGTGGCTGATCACAATGAATAAGGGAAAATTATACTTTGTTACCTCTGGCAAATGGATTCATGCTGTCTGCTGGATGTAATGAAGAGTGACTGTGTGAGGGGATGTGTATAAATGACTGTGATAGTGAGATGAATGTACTCAATTTGGACAACCATTTATCTGAAGGGATTAAGTTTATTTCTTGGAATATAGCTGGTTGGTACAATAAGATGGCTGATAATGAATGTATAAGCTTTTTGACTGGATTTGAGGTCATTTGTTTACAAGAGACTTGGCATAACTCGAATAATGTGGTATATCTAAATGGCTATGAATGCTTTCATGAACCTGTGACCAAAGATACAAGAGTTGGCAGACTTTCCGGTGGACTTCTCACCTTTTTTAAAATTGGAAGTTTTCATAAGATATCAGGCTAGGGGATGTATAAGAACTGTCTTGTGAATATAATAAGGGATGGGGAAAATGAGAAAGTAATTCTTAATTGTTACTTGCCCCCTGAAAACTCCAGTTATTATTCTGATACAATATGGAGGGAAATATCTGATTTATTAATGGCGATACAGCTGGCATTTTCTGCAGCTGAATTACTAGCATTGGATGATTTTAATGCCTGTATGGGTTCATTTGATGGCTTCTCCAACCACTCTCTGTATTTATACTCCTGTACCATAGACCCTTTGCAGATGAGAAAAAACAAAGATAATGTGCAAAATAATTCTGGGAAACTTTTAATTGAGATATTGAAGGAATTTAGCTTGTATCCACTAAATGGGAGATTTACAGGGGATAAGGAAGGTGAATATTCTTTTGTATCCTTTAGGGGTGTCTCTCTTGTAGATTGTTTCTTTTGGTCTGGTTCCCTGAATTACTGGTCTAATTGTTCTGTTTATGTAAGAGTAGAAAGTGACCATTACCCAGTTGTACTAGAAATAAAGCAGAATCGAAATGCTATGCCTGAACCTGACAAGCTAGTGTTTACTGAAATTAGGCAGCTTGTAGAATAATATGGAAGCAAGAGTCATATGTGAATATCTTGCTGGTTCTAATTCCATATTGAATCAATCATTTAGTACTGCTAACTCTTTGTATTTATGTAGTCTCTTAACACAGACTTCCATACTTTTTACAAAAATCAAGATGAGACTAGAGCACCCCATAAAAAATACACAAGATATGGTTATAGATACTTGGTATGACAAACACTGCAAGAAGACAAAAGCAGGGGTTAGAAAATTGTGCAGATGTTACAGCAAGACTAAATATAAACAAAGGTTAGCACAATTAAATAAAGCTAGAAGGCCATACAAGCAATTATTATTGGAGGAAAAAGGATTTTATGAAGTTAAATGGTCTAGTATGCTAACAGCTGTAAGGACAAAGGATTCAAAGAAATTCTGGACACTGGTTGTGAAGGGGACAGATAAATATAGAGTTAGTATTGATTCATATATATCAGAAGAAAGATGGTTAGATCATTTCAAGGGAATTTACTTTGATTCAATGGAAGATTCAATATATGAGCAAATGCTCTTGGTTAATAACACATTTCATTCAATATGAATGGACAAAGTATATTTAGCAATATTTACATTAAAAAACAGAAAACCCCAGATCCAGATGGGATTCTATCAGAAGTATTCCTTACAGAAACACCCGTATGGTGCTGTTTTCTTACCATCCTTTATAATAAATGTATTTTTGCCAACAAATACTGGGACTCTTGGAAGGGGGCAAACATAGTACTGCTGCACAAGAAGGGATCACTAACAGATCCTGAAATGTATAGACCAATAAGTCTCCTCGATATTAATTTAAAAATATTTTCAAGAATCATTTTGATTAGATTCCATGAAGAAGTTGAGAGAACTGGTGGAATGTTGACATATCAAGCAGGATATAGACCTCATTATTCTACAACTGATAACATCTTTGTGTTAAGACACTTAATTGAAAAGTATGTGAAACTTTGAGGCCAAAAGTTGTATACTGTGTTCATTGACTACAGTTCTGCTTTTGATAGTGTGTCCAGAGAGTTACTATGAAAATCCATTTTAGATAGAGGCATTGATTCTAATATAGCTGCAATAAGATTGCAACTTTATTTGAACACCTGGGCTAAAATTAGTTTGGGAAGTAGAGGTCAACTGTCTAGCACCTTTATAAATAATAGGGGTGTTAAACAGAGATGTGTGATGGCCCCTTTGCTTTTCTCTCTATTCCTTAAAAATATGTTGAGTAAGTGTGCAGCTGCTGACCAGGATACACCAAAAATAAAAAAAACCTTTCTTGCCCACTATTAGCTTATGCTGTAAACATTATACTAATGTCACTATCAAAAAAAGGGTTGCAGAACAAGCTAAATTTAATCTATGAAGAATTCACAGCATTAAAGTTAAAAATTAATATGAATAAAACTAAAGCCCTTATCTTTGGAAGTAAAAAAAGTGACGATAGTTGGTTTATAGGAGATAAATTAGAAGTGGTAGCAAGTTATGTCTATCTTGGAGTAGCTGTGCAACAAAATTGTAGCTGGATTATGCATCTGGACCTGCTTTTAGAAAAACTAAAAAGGACAGTAGAAGGCCTAATTAGCTTTAACAGTAAATATGGTGGCTTAACTATCAAACCTCTTGTGAATGTGGTTCAGGCAAAAATTTGAGGCACAACTCTTACATGGGTGTGAAGTTTGGGAATTGAATAACCCAAATAAAATAATGACTCCATTGTATAAAGCCACAAATCATCCTGAGAATTGGTCACTCATGTCCAGCAGCTTACATTGGATCTGAATTTGGCCTAACTGATATTAATGCAGCTATTGAGACTAGAAAAATTAATTATTTGATTAAATGTACAAGACAAGATGAGGGCACACTAGTCAAACAGTGTCTAAAGGAAAAATAACAATGGTTGGGGTTGGGATATAAGACAGGGGGTACTGGCTTAACACATTATACCTGAGGTTGGAAAAATACAAACTTATTCAACTTAAGAAAGATGTAGAGCAAGGAATAGTGTTAAGTACGAAATACAAGAAGTATATTTCAAAGAAAGTTACCAGGTTCTGGATACCATTGCTGGGACACACTATTCCAAGTGGTTTGCTGTGAATAATTATTTTCCTGGGGTGTAAACCATATTTGGATATCCTAACAGATTATAAACTCAGACAAAACTTCATAATATATAGAATAAAGTATGGGGTGGTGTGTGTAACGAGAAGTTTACACACACCCGAGGGGTTAGATGCTGAATAAACCCCAAGAGTGAAGCTTGAGGGGTTTGTACATGCATCTAACCCCAAGGGTGTGTGTAAACTTCGAGTTTACACATACAGCACCCCATATTTTATTTAATATAATTGCTGGCTCTCCCATTTTTGGCCACAGCAATTCTATAAAATAGCAGTTTCAGTGTGGTCGCGTTCCAATTCGGTTTTCGTCCGGTTCTTACATTTAGATTTTCAGATGTTTCACGTGTGTTTTTTTTAATAATTAAAACTTGTATCCTGTAGAAAATAATTGTTTTTTTTAAATGTGACTTAACGCCGTGCCGTGATTCTTTGGCGGCTACATTGTGGTCGAGCAGACAGCGGTGAGCCAGAAAGGGAAACACTACAGCACGAGTTGCAGATGTAGGAGAACCGGCAGACGTGTTTGCCATTATAAACACTCCTTTATAATGGCAAATTACGCTACAGTCTCCCTGTGGCAAAAGGGGGAGACCCATTAATTATATACAAATTTGAACAATTTCTGAGTAAGGTTCTAGAATTCCACTATAAAAAAACTGGGATTGTGTCAGCTGACTGTGACTGTGGTTATGGGGAAAAAGAAAACTTACATCATGTTTTATGGAACTGCAAATGGTATGTCCTTCAAAGGACATACTGGTTGGGACAATGTTTACCAGGTTGAAAAAACAGTGTTAACTAGTATCCTAATACATACAGAGGATGAATGGACCCTGGAAATACTAGCTAATAATTTCACAGCCATAAAAAATGTCAAAAGTAAGATCAGAATTACATGAATTTGATTGTGTTGACCTTGGGATTATGATTCTTGTATTGAGTATCTAACTCTGCCTCAATAGTCCCCTTGAATTGTGATTATTGTACAAACAGGGGATTACAAGTATGCGTATACTTACCTTGTTGTTTGATTTACGTTTTTTGCACTTTATTCAGTCATTGTGTGTAAATTTTCCCAACAGATTGTACTAAACTATGTGTATTATATGTATGTATTTAAATTGACATGATTAAAAAAAAATAATAATTATGGTGTATTGAGATTGTGAAGACTTTTTAGTCATACAATAAAATTTGTTGATTGATAAAAAAAAATAAAATAATGCAACAGCTGGAGATGGCAAAAAAATGCTGACCCAGAGAGCTGCAGAACGGTAGACCAAACAGAAGCCAAAAGTAAAATCCAAACAGAGAAGTCCAAAACAACCGAGAGGAAAGCAGTGAACTGTGTGTGTGTGTGTGTGTGTGTGTGTGTGTGTGTGTGTGTGTGTGTGTGTGTGTGTGTGTGTCTGGGGGGGGGGCAGAGCCTGCATCTGCAGCAAAGAAACAGAGCTTCTGAATGAGACTGAATGAAGCTGGTTTATGTAGGCCAGGAATAGGTATGGCTGATTGCCCCCAACCATCAAACCTCAGGATTAGCCATTAATTTATGGTGTAACTGGTTGCCAAATAGAAAGTTATTCCTAATTTTCCCTATGGATGATGTACAGTGGAGCTAGCCAGGATGACATGCAGTGTCACAGTATCCTGCATGACAAAAGGGATCCCATAGAAATTGCCTTGTTTCCTGCAGTAACTCTGCTCTTGAATTCTGCAGAGTTGGGGTTTGTTGTGGTGAGTTTTACTGTACAGTACTGTTATATACTGCTGTATGATATGTCTGCTTATTATAACCTGTTATTTGTCGTCAGTTTTTGATACTAGGAAAGCTAGTCATAAAGTATGTCAATTATTTTATGTAAGGCTGAGATAGAAACATAGAAACATAGAATTTGACTGCAGATAAGGACCGCTTGGCCCACCCAGTCTGCCCATTTCCCTACCTGATGGATAAGCTGTAGATCCTAGTTAACCAGCAGCCTACTTCTTCCTACCCCACCCCCTAGAATTGCCTTATGACTGTCCCATTCATGCTTGAATTCCACCACTGTTTTTGACTCCACAACCTCCTCTGGAAGGCTGTTCCATACATCCACAACCCTCTCTGTGAAAAAATACTTCCTTAAATTACCTCTGAGCTGCCCCCCTTCTATCTTCAAATTGTGCCCCCTTGTTCTTGCACACCTCTTTTTTTGAAAGATGCTACCCTCTTGAACCTTGTTGATTCCCTTGAGGTACTTGAAAGTTTCTATCATGTCCCCCCTCTCCCTCCTTTCCTCGAGGCTATACATATTAAGCTCCTTAAGTCTCTCTTCATATGTCTTCCAGTGCAGACCCTGCACCATATAATGCACAATGTTTACTACTACTGTGAAATAGCAGCAACAGTTAAAGAGCAGCTCCATACTTTGGAACCCCCAAACACATAAGGAAGCTTGCCTAGCCCTAATTAGATTGCAATATAAATTTTAATTTATCAATGCCATTATACATGGAGCGGAGGGATTGTATTTCCTTCCGTGGAGCCTACCAGCAAAATGCGTGCACTTCTGTATTCTATGATATGTCCAGGCCCTAGCATGTTTTGTGATGTCAGTAAAAGAAGAGCACAAGGGCACGCTCCATAGAGTACAATGGGGACATTTTTAAATGTCTTTTAGTATACTCGTGAGTTCCAACAATGACAAATGAAGGCCACTGCTCAATTAACAATGACTTTGTTAGTTGAGCAGTTGCCTTCATTGTCATTGTCAGAGCTCTGAAGTATAATAAAAAGCCATTAAAAGCATACACATTGTACTCTATGGAGCACGCCCATGCTCTTCTTTTACTGTTATCACAAAACGTGCTACTGCGGGACCATGTCACAGAGTACAGAAGAGCACGCTTTTTGCCAGTGGGCTCTAGGAAGGGAAATATGATCCCTTCCCTCCATGTAAGATTTGTTATATGTTTGTGTGGGGCACAACTGCATTACTGAGAACCTGCTCTTTAACTAATTGTGTGATTTTTCCTGCAAACTGATGTAACTATTATCTGTCTTACACCTGACCACCAGTTTGTTCCTTCCATTTTTGTTTTGTTTATTGCTTTCTTTCCTTCCTTCCTTCCCTTCCCTATCTTCCCCCATTTTCTAATTCCTTTAGTTGTAGTATCTTGCTCCTTTTAATGGTTTTACATTTTGGAAATTAGCTAACTGATGTCATCATTGCACATTTGTTAATTTATGCCCATATCACTTTATGCACTGTTTAGTTTAATTGCACTAGCTGGTACTATTTTTGACAATGTGCTTGCAGATAGTGGAAAATGTTTGAAGTTGTTTGAGACAGTGTAGCTCACTGGTAGAGAACAGGTCTCTGAATCTGGAGAACAAGTAGACCTGTGTTTGAATCCTGCATCTGCACAGGAAACCATGACTGAGACATGGCCATGTCAGGTTATACTCAATTCAGGGCAGTCAGAGTGAGAAAAAAGTGAGGAGTGGTGGTGCTGTACATAAGGGGGGGGGGTTACAAATCACAGAGGTACAGGAAATCCGGGGGAAGAGGAGGTGTAAGAGGTACTGTGGGTCACCCTGGAGATAGGAAATTAATCCATGATTTGCACTGGCATGATCTACAGACCTCCAACACAGGGGCAGAATTTAGATAAGGCACTAGTGGAAGCCACTGTCTCAATGACAGAAAAAGGGGAGGTGCTGCTGGTAGGGGACTGCAATTTACCAGATGAAGACTGAAGACTCCCAGTTGCACCTTCAGCTAGAAGCAAGGACATCCTGGACTACCTGCAGGGGTCGTTTCTCAGGAAACTAGTCAGGGAGCCCACTTGTGATGGGGAAATACTGGACCTGGTGCTCACTAACAGGGACAGTATCACAGACATCAAGGTTGAAGATCACCTAAGGTGACCAATGATTACTCTACTGTGTGGTTCAACATAAGGACAGCAACAGAATCAAACCACACAAGGATGAGGGTCCTGGACTTTAGAAGGACAGCTTTTACAAAAATTGTGAATGCTTCAGAGTTGACCTAGCAGGGTGGGTGGATGACCTCTTTGGGGTGGAGGAACAGTGTGTAAAGCTAAGGAATGGCATAATGAAAACAACAAACCTCTGCACAAAGGAAGTGAGCAAAAACAAGAGGAACAAGATCTGGCAGAGCCACTACGACTGTGAATGCATTAAGTAGATAAGGGTGTTTCATGGGCTTAAACATAAACATGTATTTATTTAAAAAAAATATCAGATTTACAAACCTTTAAACAAGTTAACTGGGGTTTCTGTAAGACAACAGCTACTAAATAGCATTAATTCACTTTTTTCCCTGTGCATCAGGCCTAGTTAGCAGGATTGTTTTAACATCAAAAACTCAAATAATGAATTAGAGCTATTTAGCAGCTGTTTTCTTACAGAAATCCCTGTTAGATAGCTTTCAGGTATCTTCTAAACTAACTGCTGACATTTGTGCTCCCTGGATAAGAAGAGTTACAAGGATCTGCTGTTGCTAGACTAATTTTAAAGCAGTACACTTGCTAAATCTAAGGGCATGGCTACATCACTGTCACATGAGACAGGGGGCTCGTAGGAGAAAGAAAGCCAATAAAACTATCTGTTATGGAGATCCCCATGGGTTGTAAAACTACCATACAGTTAGCAGACAATTTAGGAAAAACTCCAAATAGCAGACAGAGGGAAGGCCACACTAGGACTTAACATACATATCAAAACACTCTACATAACACATGTGTTTTGCACATTCTGGGTGGACTACTCCTTTAAGTGATTTCCGCAGGGTCACACAGTATGCCAGTGGGGGCTGTGGGAGTCAAACCCAGGTCTCCAGGTTTGTAGCTCAGAGCCTTAAACCACTGCCTACTTAACCATTTACAACACGGTTACACTTATATATGATACATACTTCTCAAACTTGAAAGAAAAAATACACTTTATCATCAAAGTCTCTATTTACCAAGTACTGTGCTCATGTTTAAAATAATTTGAAACCCTTCAAAAAATGTGCCCTGACATGAAACTGCATGTTTAACTGTAACGACAATTAAAAATTGTATTTTTAAATGAGTTACTAACATCAATGCTTCATGATTAAAACAGTTTTAAGCCCCCCATGACAGATTGCATTCTGGGAAGATTACCTTTGCAAGGTGCTATAAAAAAAACCTGAAGAACAGGTTTAATGGAGTGAATGCTGACATCCTATTTCTAGTGTCCATGATAAAATAAAAAATAGTTAAGATTTCTTTTATGTCAGTTCTGATCAGAATAGCTTTTAAAATCACCAATTGTTTTCTTGTTCAAAGTTTTCTAATACATCTCAACTTAAAAGAAAAAACACACTTCATCATCAGTCTGTTTTCAGCTTTCTACCGTGCACTTTATTTGTAAAAAAAAATGATCTTGTCATAGACCACAATCAGCACTAACTACTAGCAGAATGCTGATACCTACATTTACAATTTAGCAAATACTTGAAATCTAACATACTTGAAATCTAACTGAGTGGGGTTTCTGTAAGAAAACAGCTAGAGTATATTAATTATAGCATTTTATAGCATTGATGATCTGGGCAGTTAGATCTGAGTTTGAGTCCCACAGCCCCCACAAAAAAAAATGAAAATTTTCTTACAGTGCTAGATGTGTGTCTAGGTCTTCTTCTGAGGCCCCAGGTGGCTCTGATAATCATTTGTTCCAAAGGATTTTTAAGTTAATTTGAAAGCATTAAATATCTTCTATTTCTGTTCTGTTCTGTTCTCCACTGCCAAGGCATGTCTGTTGGTTGATAAGGTCCCAAACTAGTGTATCTGGTTATAGCATACTAGAGCTATCTCATGCCCCTTCCACATGAATCAGAAAAAAGTTTTGGGTGGAGGTGGAGGTGGATCTTACTCCCAAAAAAACCTAGTGCTGCCTTCCACTATTCAGGTTCCAGTTCTTGTATCACCCATTTAAGAAAGAAAATAATACCCTGCAACCATTGACTAACATGAAAGTGTATTTATTTGAGAGCGGAAAACATTGCTTGGAGGAGGATAAGGCAGAGGAGACTATTTATACCTGCAGTCAGTTCCATGGACAGAAAACATGACATCACTCCTTTTGTACATGTAATACTCCTGTTGGCTCTGCCCACAGTCGTAAAAAGAGGGCAGTATGGTTCTCAAAAGAAGTGGCTGAAAAGATAAAGGTTAAAAGGATAACATCCAGGAGGTACAAATTGATGCAGAGGGGAAGATGAAACGAAGGTACATCTGGAGAAACAGAGGGAGACAGGGAAAGCAGTAAGTAGAGCAAAGAACCAAACCGAGGAAATAATGTACTAGGGGCAAAGAAAAGGGCAATATATATTTTTTAGAAATGTAAGTGAAAAGACAGACCAAGGGAGGGATTATAAGGCTAATACAGAAAGGGGAGGGGTGTGGGCTTTTCAGAGTAGTATCAGGAAAAAGCAAATATCCTAACAAATACTTTTGTTCAGAGTTCATAGAGGAAGGGGAGGGGAAGGGACACATAAAAGCAGCAGGAGCACTAGAGGGAGGGATGGAGGGAGGGAGGGAGGCAGACACTAGTCCTTTTTTAGAGGAAAGAGTCCTGAAGGGACTCACACATCTGAAAGTGGACAAAGCTCTGGGGACAGATAGAGTTCATCTGAGGCTATTGAGGGAACTCAGGGAGGTACTGTTTGCATCTCTGACAGTCCTAAGTAACAGCTCACTGGAAACAGGTGTGGTTCTGGTGGACTGGATGAGGGCGGAAGTAGTTCTGCTTCACAAATGTCGTAGTAGGATAGAGGCTTGCAACTATAGGCCAGCCAGCTTGACATCAGTGGTAGGGAAGTTAAGGAAGATAGTGTTAAAGGAAAAGATTGTGGAGTATCTTGAATTCAGCAGGTTACCACACCCAAGGCAGCAGGCATTTATGGGGGGGGGAGAGCATGTCAAACAAATCTGATAGATATCTTAGACAGGATGACAAGAAAAATAGATATTGGTGGGGTGGCAATCATGAACTACCAAGGTTTCAGTAAAGCTATCAATACTGTTCCACAAAGGAGACTCATAAGGAAACTAGACAGCTTGGGTGTGTGTGCTGAGGTGGTAAATTGGGTAAGAGAATTGTTAATGGATAGGCAACAGAGGGTGGTGGTAAACAGAGTTCACTCCATTGAGAAGGGGTGACCAGTGGGGTATGTCAGGGATTAGTTCTGGGACTGGTCCTCTTTAATGTCTTCATAAGTGACATTGCAGATGAGATGGAAGGAAAGATCTGCCTCATTACATATGACAACAAAATATACAATAGGTTGGATACTCCAAGTGAGAGGGTGGATAGAATATGCAGGAATCAGAGAAAACTTGAAGAGTGGTCAAAGGCATGCACGCTGTGTTTCAATGCAAAAAAGTGCAAAATCATGCACTTAGGACACAGAAAAACAGAGGCAAAGTGCAAAATGGAAAAAGAAGTATTGATGGTCACCAAGCAGGAAAGGGGCTAGGGGGTAACCATATCCAATTAGCTAAAGATGGCCAGGCAGTGTGACAAGGCAGTTGGTAGGGAAAGTTGGATGTTGGGGTGAATAGGGAGGGGTATCACAAGTAGAAGGAGGGAGGTGGTGTTGCCACTGTATAGATCGTTGGTGAGACCCACCAGGAGTACATTGTCCAGTTCTGGATATCACATCTTTGGAATGACATAGACAAAGTAGAGTCTGTCTAGAAGAAGGCAACTAAAATGGTTCAGGGTCTGCATCACAAGCTCTATGATGAGAGACTAAAGAACCTCAATATATACACCCTGGAAGAGAGGAGGGTGGGGAGATAAGATAGAGACCTCTAAATACCTCATAAGGGTAAATAAGCTACAAGAAGGGAGTGTTTTTGAGTAAACAATATGCACAAAACAAGAGGACATGCAGTGAAGCTGAAGGAGGGTAAATTCAGGAAAGATGTGAGAAAGTACATCTTCACAGAAAGAGTGGTGGATGGAACAGTCTTCCAGCAGATGTGGTGGGGCGAAAAACAGTGGTGGGATTCAAGAATGCATTGGATTGCTTTAAGGGAATCTTACTGGAAGGTAGGGGGAGAGAGCTGTGGATTATATAGGGTCTATGGTGGCACTATGAGCAGGGAAGAATACTGGGCAGACTCGGTGGGCCAAGCGATCCTTATCAGTTGGCAAGTACTATGTTTCTATGTTTGGAGGTACTGTTCTGCTGTTTGTTTAATAAACTTTGCACAAGGTTATTCTGCAGCCTAGTGGAGGTTTCATTGTCTATGACTTTGTGGATGCCGAGCTCCTAAGACTGTGAATATCCTATGAATTACAGTAGCAGTCAGTAAATGTGGCAGTGAGGTCACAGGTAAATTCCTGCATGAATGGTGTCCTGGGCTTATGTTATTATCTAGTGATGGGATGTCACATCTTCACATTTTTCAATTCTCCTTATGGTTTGTTTCTATGAAACAAATTGCTATGGTATGTTCTGAATTTGTTAAGAATGCAGACTGCAAAAGGAAAACATTTACAATCCATTTAAAGGACCATGCTTCACAGAGGCTAACCATAGGAAACCTGGTTTTAGAATACTGTGCGAAACCAGAGAAAGCAACAGTACTTTCACTGCAAAAGTGGTAAAGGCCTGGTAGATCCACAGTCTGCGATTTTCAAAGGATTTGCTTGGGTGCTCGGCTAGTCTTTCCACAAAGTCACTGTTACCCATTTATTTGGAGACAGTGGAAAATGATTGCGCAGAACTTGGCCAAGTCAAAATAAATCCACTTCAAAATCCCAGTCTTAGTCAAAAATGTCTACATCCAAAACTAAATTGAGAATTACCTATTCCTAAGTACACAGAAAGCATAGCAATAAGTGAACTGCCACCTTTAAACAATGAGAAAACATTGATTGAGGAATAAATGTTTGTTAAGGGAGGGCTGAAGCTCGAGATTCAATGTGGTGGAATAACTCCTCCCACATACCACATAAAATAAGCCTCTCCTATACAGTCCACGCATAGTGTGTCATCACTCTGGGCTCCTGTGTGGTCTGTGCTGCTGTGCACTAATTTTCTCTGCCTACTTGCTTTCTGCTGTTTTGTGTTTCACTCCCTCCAGCTCTCCCTCATTTGCTTTGCTTGTTCGTGTTCTTCCCTTCCCCTCTTTCCTCCTCGGCTTTTGTTTTTTACTCTGCTCATCATTTTTGTGTTGCATTTGTCAGTTTGGTGCTTAGCCTTGTACCCTGTGGTTCCTCAACTTCCATTTACTCAGTGTCCGTATCCCTCATTTCATTTTCTGGTTTTTAGTGTGTTTGTGCTCCTGCCCCCTGTTTGTACTCCTGTTTTTTGTTTCTTTTGCCTCCTGCTCTCTCTCTCTCTCTCTCTGCTGTGCCCTGTTTTTGTGCTGTGCCTGTTTTTGTTCTTATTCTCTCCTTGTCTGTTTGCTTCACTTCCTTTCCCCTCCGTTGTCCATTTTTTCCCCCTGTTACTGCTTGTTCTCAGGTTTTCCTCCATCCCCCCCTCCCTACCACCACCACCTTTCTTGTTTGTGCTCTGATCCTCAGTCTCCATTCTGCCTTGGTTTCTGTTTGGGATTTCTTCCTCACTCCTTCAGAGTCACTGCTCTGTCTCTGTGCTAACACTCCCAGGTTGTGACGTGCCTCTAGCTGCACCCATCTTAAAGCTACACTAGCTAAAGTCCTCCCCTATAATGCTTCTATTCTTATGACTCTAGTTTATGTAGTTTTTGGGTCTCATCCATCATTCTCATTTGTGTTCTCCCCCTTACTGCTCTTTCACCTCTTTTCTCTTGTTCCTGCCTACTAATTATTTCTGTCCTGCTTATTTCTCCTTTATAACAAAGCAGCAGCCAGCTGCTCTTTATCTGTGAAATCCCTCACAAGCAGTTTTTTTCCCAGTCTCTGTTTCTAACACATAACATCTGAGGTATTGGAGTGCATGTAGGCATGTAGGCTTGACAAGTCTACCAGAGATGGGAGTCTGTTTCTAATCGTTCAGCATCACCCTATTTTTCATTGTCTCAGTTCAGTAGGTCCTACTGTAAATGATTTGGGTTTGCCATCACTGGCTGGAGGTGCACTTCTATGAACCACTAACCAATCTGCAAGGCACATCCCTAGGTCTGGGCCCTTCAATCAGTGTCCTGTGACTGCCCTTGCATCTTGGGGTTAGTCTGCTCTTCCTCAGTGCAATACACAGCATGTATTGGTATCTTGGCATCTTCTACAACTACTAACTCTCTGCATACAAACTCCTAAGAAGGTCTTGCAAGGTTTCTTCTGACTTCTTCCCGCTCTCAGTGCAATATGTAGCTGCCTAATTGCATCTTGGCATCTTCTATGGATACTGACTATCTGCCTACAAACACTGAAGAAGGTCCTGCAGGATCTTCCCAGACTTCTTCCCAAGCTCCCCAGCTCATAAACGGGCTTCCAAATCCAACCTCTCTATTAAAGATTGGACAGTTCCCTGTCTCATGGCTGAACTGAAAAAACTTGGTGTCCAACACTTGGCTTCTGCCTGCAAACAGGAGTTATACAATTTATTTCTAGCTTCAAAGTCTCAACCTGCTTGTGGTTCTGGTCCAAGTAAGCCATTCCTCAACCAGAACTGGCTCCATTGTAAAAAATTCAAGATTTCATGTATCAGCTCACCTTTTCAGTTTCTTATCTGCAATCCTGTATGGTGGCTATTGAAGCCCGCTTCCCAGCTCAGCTTACTCTAGCCTCTGATCCCCCAGTTCATGCTGCTGCAAAATCTGATCTAGCCATGTGTTCCCATTTTTATAGCCTACTGCAATGGCTGTTAAATGTTTTACAAAGACCCTTCTCCTGACTTACACCCCAGCATTTACACTGATGCATCTCTAACACATGGCTATGCTGCTATCTATGAGCAGTCCTGGATCACTGCTCCCTGGCCTCCAGACATTACAGCTCTTCTAGATATTTCAGCAACATCTCCTTTCTTTAAGAATCACCCAATAGTAGCAGCTGCCTTTGTATAGGGTCATTTCTTGTCCCATCCAGACAGTCTCCATTTTTTGACAATCAACCCACAGTGGACATCATCAACAAGGGCAGGTCATCATCCCATTCCATCACGCTGTTTATGCCGAGGCTGACTTGGCCATCTCTCTAACACAATTTTACTCCACAGTGTTTTCACATTCCAGGCAATGCAAACAAAGCAGCTGATTCTTTATCTTGATTCCAATGTCAGACCTTCCATCCTTCAGCAGACTCAGTCATGACTCCACCTCCTTCATTCAGTGACCTCATAATGACTTAGAATTTTATCGCCACCTAGCCAACCTCATTATGTGGGCCACTCTAACTCCAGCCACCTGAGCTACTTATATTACAACATGGAAAATGTATTCCTCCTTCTGCACACAGCAGTCCTCCCAGAGTACTTCAATGCATGTAGAACACATTTTCACATTCCTAACTTTGTGCCATCAAGCCTTAAAATTATTATATGGGACTATCAAGCAATACCTATCAGGTATCCAGTTCTTTTACTTGCAGTCTACATCATCCTCACCTTTACTGTTTTCTAATCTCTCATTTAAACTTCTTCTACCTGGTATTTATTTATTTCAAAAGGTTCACCAGGAAAGACATACTGAGATGAGAAACAGCTCATTTCCAGATGCATCCTTGGGGAAGGGGTAATGGGAGATATATACACATAGTGTTTACAGTATATAATCAGAATAATTGTACAGTGAAATAACACAGAGCATTAACAATGTGTAAAAACAGAGTGAAAGCACAGCAGAAAAACAGCATACAGAGAAGCCCGTCAGGATGAAGCACAGTGTCACAGATTTCCTGCTTCACAAAAGGGATTAACTCCCATTGAAATTGCATTGTTTGCTGCAGTAACTCTACTAGAGAATTCTGCAGAGTTGGGCTTCATCCTGGTGGGCTTCACTGTACATACCTAGGTGTAGTAAATACAGTATAACAACTGATAGGGCCAGACCATCTAGGCAGAAAGCTCTGTGAGGATGTGCAGCGGGAGGGCAGGAAAAGAGGAGGCAGGGATTGAGGTGTAGTTATAAGGAGGTAACCAGGAGGCAATGGAGTGGTGATGGATGAAAAGGAGGGAGAGGGAGAGAGGGAGACAGAGAGAGGGAGGGGAGTAGGTAGGGTAGTGGAGTAGGTGTGAAGAGCTCAGGTGCAGTTGTAGTAGGGAGAGGTGAAATCTTGGAGAAGTCAAAAGAGGGAGTAGAAGGAGAAGGCATTGTGGATGGGAAGGGCATTCCAGAGCTTAGGGAGGCAAAAGGAGAAAGCAGCTTGACCGGAAGAAGATTACTTAGACTGGGTTGCTAGGGTCTGGTAGCCAAAACTAAGAAAGGAGTATCCAAACTGCATCAAGCACCTGGACTCCTCCTCATCTCTCTATTGATCGTATAACGAAAAACCTTTTGGACTTACTGAAGGTAGTTCCTTTTAATTCTACATCAAATATCATATTGGCCTCTACTATTTGTCTGGTCTTCTATGGATTCCTGCATCCTGGACAATTCACCATCGCATCATCTTCCTCTGCTAATTTTTGGAAGGTAGCCAATCTTTTTTATCTTGTTGCTTCCTTCCGCAAAGACTGATAGATCTCATAAAGGAGTTCAAATAACCTATTACTCGACCTATAACAACTGGTCCAGTATCTTATTTCAACCAACTCATGCTTTTCCACTCATGCTCAGATCCATCGCATCCTCTTCTGACCTTTGATAGCCAAATACCTATGATGACAAAATGGTTCTTGGAACACATCAGAATTCTTCTGCAACAACAACGTGGGCTCAATCTTTATTTCTTTTCAAGACATTCTTTTCAAATTGGAGCAGTTTCTTTAGCATCAAAGAATAACATTCTGGTACACCTCATCAAGATACTTGGAAGATGGACTTCATCAGCCTTTGAATCATACATCCCTAATCCAGAAGCAGAAATCAGGCAAGCATTTAGGAACATCTCCTTTTAGCTTGTCCAGAGGATGGGCAGGTCAATAGCCAATGGTCCTCAGAGGTTTCCTCCACAGGATTTTTTTCCTCTCCTGCATATTACTAGTCACACTCTCTGTGAGTTGGAGGAGGTAATCTCTTTTTGGAACCTCTATTTCCTTCACGCTGCCTGGCTTCCCTACCAAGGGTGGAAATAGAGAAAGGCCAAAACTTAAACTGTATACACAAGCACTATTACTATTCACAACCGATTGAAATAGGAGGGCTGAAACCAAAGGTTCAATGTAGAAGAATAGCTTCTACCACATATCAGATGAAAGCAGCCTCTCCCATACAGCCCATGCTTAGCATGTTTCGTCACACCCACCACCATCCCCATCTTCCTCTTCCTCTACCGGAACACTACTCACCCTTGGTGCTGGGTGCTCTGTTCCCTACATGCTGCCCAACTTCCCTACCAAGGATATGAATAGAGAAAGGCAAAAACAATACACAAAAGCACTATTACTTTTCACAACACATTGAAATAGTGACTGGGACTTCACATGTGAACACTGCAGTATCAAAAGAAATGTATAAAACATTAGGAGTGTCCCTGTCTGTGTTTGTTATACTGTACACCCTTTCTTGCTGTAAGTAAAATGTCACCCACTCAAGTGAGGGAAAGAAAACCACATAATGGTCTGGCATATTTTATACAGTACCATCTATAGTGTGTCCTAGCTGCTACCAGTAATGAGTGACCACCCTGCTATATCACAGTCAACACCTGCAGAAGACTTATTCCTGCAGGACTGTATGCAGACCAACACTAGAGAGATCCTCATTGTGAGACTAGGTTTAACCTTGAAGAGTTTTATTTATTGATTTAAAATGCAGTAATCAAGGTAGGCGTGCAGAGATCATACTCATTTCCAGGTATGACCTAGCAGACGAGGACAAGTGGGGCGTAAACAGGCATAAGTATACTAATCTATACAGAGTACAAAATATACAGTGAATTCAAACATGCAAAACAAATTATGTAAAGTACAACCAGGGTGCTGAAATATATAAAAAGTTGACAGTATCAGCAGCAGTAACATATGAAGATATTGACAACATAGGTATATGATCATGCAGGATATAAAAAATAAGGTGTGGTATATGCCCAGATTACAGATGGAGAGGGCCAATGAGTGAAACAAAAATGTTCTTAACAAGCCTAAATTACAAGGTAAGGATGGGGAGAGCACAGTACAGACAGGAAGAGGGGGAAGGCAAAAAGGGGAGAGAAAGGAGAGCAATGTGAGAAGAAAGAAAAAAGACACCAGGAGACAAGAAAGAAACTAGATGCAGGAGCAGCAGGAAGAGAAATGAATGATGAAAAGATGCTTGAGGAAGGGTAAAGATAAGGATGAGAAAAAACATACAGGGAGAGAGAGACTCCTCCAGAGATTTGGGAAGCAGACAGAGAAAGAAGATTGACCAATAGATGCTTTACAATCATGGATGGAAAAGAAGCTAGTGTTAGATGAGGATGGGCAAAAGGAACAAGGAGCTCAGAAAGGTAGGAGGGAACAGGTAAGACCTTGACAAGAATGAGGAAGCAGTGGTAGAGGTAATGAAACTCAAAAAGGGGTGTTCAAGGTTGAGACTGTGTGAACAGTGGTGGGTAAGAGGTGGCACATTGACAGTAAAGCTATAAAATGAGTGAAAAAGAGTTCCCATCTGGCAAGTGTTTTTCGGAGGGGAGGTTGCTGAGGAAAAAAAAACCAAGGTTTCACCAGTTCTCACATTCATAAAATGTATTAAATATGTAAGAACATTTAACATCCTCACAGCCTGATAGAAGAAGAGCCTAAGACACCCCAGCGCAACATAATCCCCAAAAGTTTCATACCAGTGTACTTTTCCAAGGGGTGCAAAATGAGTGAATAAAGGAATCCAGTTTGGCAAAGAAGATTTTAAGGGTTGCACTGTAAGCTACACTTGCATAATCAAAAACCTGCAGGATCTTCTTGAGGAGCATATCAAGATAGATCTAAGCCCTCAGCCCTTAGCTTCTGGTTTCTCCCTGAATCCTATGAATCAGAGTCTCGCTCAACACACCTCCTTAGTAGGGGGTATCCAGCACTTATTATCCCCTCTCCTCCTCTCCTGGTTCTTATCATAATATCCCCTTCCTCCTATCTCACATTCTCTCTCTTCTTTCCCCTCCCTACTTATTTTGATAATGGTACTAGCCTTTATTTACTGGTGATAGCCTAGGATTGTAGTCTCTTCTTCCCCTGTGAACTTAATAAGAATTGTAATTGCGTTTACATATGTTAGATCTGAATGTATAGCCTTAAACCATCCTTCACATGTACAATGTTTTGCTGTTTGTCTACCTCTTCTGTTACTGTGTATTGTATTGTATTGATGTCGAGAACCACTTTGAAAATGAACTTGCTCATTGGTGTTCATGCCTGGTTAAATGAAGTTTGATTGCTTGATTGATTGATTGACCTGGTATGAAAGGCAGGTTTTGTTGCAGTGCATTGTGCCAAGCCTGGGACAGAGTTTGTATGCATGACAACTACAGTACATGGGTGGAGAAATCAAGGATTTTATCCAGTGAAACATAAAGGTACTGAATGTGGGAACTTCTTCAAGGCAGTACACACAATAATTTTGAAGACTGGTTTTGCTTTGAGCCTCACGCAAGCTTCTGCTTAGTGTTAAAGAAGCAGTCTTTTGGGTTTTGAGAGAGCTGGTTTGAGCAGAAGCAATGTCGGACATTTTTAAAGCAGCACTGTAGCAATTGCTTCATCTCTGGGACTGAGGAGGACCTGGCAACGTACAGTACAATGTGATCCATATGTGTATGGATACAAGAAGAGACACAGACTGGGGGTGTCTTTTATAAAAATGGAAAAGAGAATAGAGTGCAGAATAGAGCACTTAGGGTCTCCATATCTGATGGAAAGTGGGCTTGATAGGGTGTCACCAACCTGGACAGGTACTGTTCAGAAAGGCACAGTAGGAGAAAATACAGCCTCCCAAAGCTTATCTAAGAGAACTGAGTAGGTCACAGTATCAAATGCTTTTGGCAGGTTAATAAAAATGATGGCAGTGAGTTCATGCCTGCCAAGATGGAGTCATTGACCAGAAGGAAGGAGGAGATGGTGGAGAGGGATTTGCATAAGCAAGACTGTTAAGGGGAGAGGGAGGAGGCAGAGTCAAGGAAGGAGTAGGGCATAGAAAGGACAATCTTCTCCTGCATGTTGGTCAGGGCAGGGAGGAGTAAGATTAGACAAGGTGTCTTATCGTTTGTGATGGTGAAGACATTAGCATGCATCCAGATCCAGGAGACAACACTAAGTTGAAATGCACATTTGAAAAGGGAAGCAGTAGAAGCAGTGATAGCGGTGGCAGAGAGATAAAGCAGTTTGGGGTCCAGACCATGAGGGCTGTAGACTTGAGAAAGGCTATGAGAGAGAGATGACTGGTTAGGATAGTTGCAAAGGAAATGCAGAAGAAAAAAGGAGATTTGGTTTGGATTATTAGATTGCAATAAATTAATATATAGCACAAGCAATATTAAGAGATATAAAAACTACTTCCATACATGCAAATGCAGCATCAAACAAGAAAGCTAATTAAATGCTGATTGGAGTAGGTAACTTTCCAAGGTATCCCGTGATATGGGCGAGTCAAAATGAGACACTCAGTTTGATCACCTGTGATTATAGCGAGCGTGAAAGGATAGTGAGGTGTGGTTATAGCGATTGTGAAAGTAGAAAATGGAGCCGGGAAGAATAGAGTGAGTGGGACAGGGAGCTATAGTGCATGAGTATATAGGAGGATGTTTGGCCAGGCAGTTCCTAGCTGGCAATCTGGTGTTGTGGTACGAGTGATGCCTCTAGTATGGGTGACCCGGGATCAGAGGTGGATGGGTTGAAATAATTGTGTGGGTTTTCTTGAGTTTTGGTACTTCTGTTTTTTTTTTTTGTTTTCTGCATTACCCCACCCAATATGTGTGCTTCAGGATCCCACTCCCTCCTGACTTTGGTCCCCCCATCACCGATGATGGGTCCCCCCAAATAGCCACCACCCAAATTGTCTCCTCTACCCCAATGTCAACCCCCCTTGGAGTTGATTATAAAAATAATGGTGGGTGTGGGGAGCAAATCCCCCCTGCACGGGTGGTGCAGGTGGCATAGACCCCTGCATAAAAATATTTGCACAGATTGCCCCCAGAGAGAATGCTGTGGAACTTTGCTTTTTATGGTCCCGCTGTAGTGCATGTTGCCATTGTTGTATTCAGTGATGTACACTCGCTGACGTTACTGTCGCTATTTTGTCTTTGCTTATATCACATGGAACCATTTTCAATTTATTTTTAAATGGTGTTAACAAATTTGAGATGTGAGTCCCCCTTTGCTAAAATGTTTCAGAGGCTTAGGGCTGCCACCAGGAATGCCTAATCACTAGTGGATTTCAATAATGATGGTAGCACCCACACAAATCCCCACTCTCTGTACCCATAATACCTGGAAAACATCATAGTCTGGAGCTCTCTTCTCTGAGGTTGGGGTCCCAGCCTGTTCATGGTTTTTCTTGTCAGTAAAAGCACATATAAATCAATTTGTCACCTAACTGGCAGCCAGCCCAAACATTCGCATGCTGGGGATCTGATCCCACATACCAGCATCCTGGGGGGGGGGGACAAGGAACGAAGTAGAAGGTACACCTGGCCAGAACACAGCTTATTGGTGGCTTTGAGGTGGGGGGGCAAAAATGTGAATAAAAAAAAAGGGATTATGCAGGGCATGCAGTCTGGAGATATTCTTCAGGTGATAGCAACTGTTGCTGACTGCAGAAGACATCTGGGAAGTAAATGTCAACTGACTGTCAAGAACTACTCTCAGACTGTGAACCTCCTGTACTGCCTGAAGATGCACCCTGCACAAAGTAAGGAGACTCAGGTCACCTTGAAAGGCAAATATCTGCCTGTCATTTTCCACTAGTAGCAACTCATTCTTGGTGAATTCAGATCTAACTGGAGGCTACTGAAACCCTGGTTTCATCCAAACACTGTTCTAATCTCATCACAGAGGGCACATTGTTAGAAGCAAAGGACACACACAGATGGGTGTCATCTGCATAGCCCTGAAACTCAACAATGTAGCACCAAATGATCCTTCCTAGTGGTAGCATGCTCACCGCAAACAACACAGGTGAAAGGACAGAACCCTGAGGAACTCTGCAATCAAGAGCAATCAGCCATGACCAACAAGAGCCAAGAAAAACTGACTGCTCCATTCCACTGAGGAATGACATCTGGAATCATTGCAAAACAGCCCAAGACATCCCACCAAGCTCCTCAAGTCTGGCCAACAAACCAAGAGATCCACAGTGTTAAATGCCAAAGACAAGTCCAGAGGGATCACAATAGAGATCTCCTAAAGATTCCTTGCCCAGAAAAGATGATTGCATATACGGATTAAGGCTGTTTTCATGCTAGGTTTGCTTTGAAAATCAGGTTGAAATGGCTCAAAGAGGATGTTTTCCTCCAAGTGAGCCAGAATTTCAGTCCTGACACCTTCTCAACAATATTCACCAAAATGGATAGGTTGAAGACAGGACAATTACTGGCAGGAATGGCAGGATCAAATGATGCATTCTTAAGTAGAAGCCTTACTACCACCATTTTCAAGGGTGCTGGCAACAGTCCCTCCCACAGAGAGGGACGTTAATGATAACCATTGACACTGGTACCAATACCTACCACCCAGCCTTGAGCCAACATGAAAAGGAGGTCTCATGGAGGGATGGGGTCCCAACAGTGACATCAGATCAATGGGGTTTGCAACTTATCAAGCAGGATTACACCCTCGAATATCTGAAGCCCCCGCCAGAAAACACTCCATTGTTCTCCCATTAGCTTCAGGCCTACCTCTCCCTCATCCAGGAAGAGATTCAGGCATTCCTGTGCAAAAAGGCCATAAAACCTGTCCTTCCAGCTCAAAGAGAAAAGGGTTCAACTCCAATTTCTTCCTTGTCCCCAAGAAAACAGGACATCTTGGGCCTATCCTGGACCTCAGCCACCTAAACTTCTATATAGAGTACAAGTGCTTCATGATGGTCACTCTCTAGGGGCTGTTGCCCCTCCTTCAACAGTGGGACTGGCTCTGTTCCTTGGACATGCAGGATGCCTATCTTTATATCCAGGTTTTCCCAGCCCACCACCGCTTTCTCCATTTCTGTTTCCAGGTGGACCACTTTCAGTTCAGGGCCCTCCCTTTTGGCCTTTCCTCTGCACCTCAGGTTTTTACCAAGTGCCTGGCAGTGGTGGCCATGGCTTTGAGGAGACATGGCTTTTATTTGTTCCCTTACCTGGATGACTGTCTGCTGACAGCCCCTTCCAGGGACCTTTTGCTGCAGACCATGGAATACACCTTTCAGCTTTTCAAGGCCTTGGGGAGCACAATCAATCTGCCAAAGGCTTGTCTCTCTCCATGCCAATGCCTCCAGTGTATTGGGGCAGTCCTGGACTCTTCCCAGGGCAAAGTTTTTCTGCCAGCGGAAAGAGCAGAATGCTTAATAGAGCAGGCCCATCTAGTTTCCTCCACTTGACAGATCCTGGCCAGAGTGTTCCTCTGCCTACTGGGGCACATGGCGGTGGCTATAGTCACAGTTCTCCTGGCCCATTTTCATATGGGGGTTTCTCAATGGACCCTTTGGGTCCAATGGGATAAATGCACTGATGACCTGGATCAGCTGGTAAAGGTCTCCTACCTGGTGAGGAGGACTTTAGATTGGTAGCAGAACACTGCCAATCTCATGTGAGGGGTCCCCTTTTGCCTGTGTCCCTTCAACAGATTCTTACCATGGATGCCTCTGGTCTGGGCCAGGGTGCCCACATAGCCGGCAGTCAGACCCAGTGGACCTGGTCCAAGCTGGAATAGCATCTTCACATCAATGTACTGAAGATGCAAGCAATTCTTTATTCACTACAAGCCTTCCAGACTCACATTCTTCTTGGTCTACTACTAGTGCAGGCAGACAACACGTCCCATGGGTACTGGTTGAATATAGTGCTACTGAAATAGCACATGAATAACCACGCAGTCTAAAATGCCAAACTCAGAACAGTGATAGGGGTATAATAGTGATAGGAATCTACCGCTACCCCTGTTGCACAATAGGAATGGAAGGAAGGAGTGAATAAGTCAGAAGTGCAGAGCCTGGTTGAGCCTCTCCCATGGTGGAGTGGCTAAGGCACAAGCACCTGGCATACTGGAGACCTGAGGATCACTGTTTGATTCCGTGTCTCCTGATATTTTTTTAGGTTAAAAAAAAAACAAGTGCCCTGCTCCCGAATTTCCCTTTTGCCCGTCGGTCCACATCCCCCCCCCCAGAGTTGGTTACTTTAGTTGGGAGAATGTTGGGGCAAAGTCCCCCAAATTGGGGTGTGTGGGGGCAGAGTCCCCCGCATAAACAAAGAGTTTGGCATTGCTGCCAATGGTGTGCACTATGGTGCTCTGGTCGGCATTGTGTCCTGACCTTATTTTGACTCATGCTGTTTAGCATGCAGCATTTTTGTATATGCGGTTTCATCTGGGACATTATGACCTCATGCCATCCATATTATACTATATCAGCAAGCAGAGGGGCACCTACTCATACCCCCCCCCCCCCCTTGTCAGGAAGAAATGGGAGTCTGGTACTGGGCCATCAAGAGCATCCTGGAACTCTCTGACGTCCATATTGCAGGCTACCAAAACACCCTGGCTGACAGTCTAAGCCAGTCCAAGTCAAGGACTCATGAGTGGGAACTCCTGTCCTCAGTAGTCGAAGATCTCTTTGACAAGTGGGGCCATGCAGAATTGGACCTTTTTGCATCTCCACTCAATGAAAAACTGCCACTTTTCTGTTCACTCGATCCAGGGCCTGAAGTTTTCTGGCACAACACATTGTCCCTCCCCTGGAAGGGGAGGTTCCTGTACACCTTCCCTCCCTTCCTGCTCCTGCAGTGGGTTATTCTCAAGCTTCAGTCAGAGGTTGCAGAGATGATTCTCATAACTCCCTACTAACTGCGTCAGATTTGGTTCCCCCTGCTGCAGCAGCTGGCAGTTGAACCTCCAGTACCCTTGCCTCTGTGCACCACCTTGCACTCCCAGAAACAGGGCACACTGGTCCATGCAGACCTCAAGTCTCTACATCTACATGGATGGCTCCTGCAGACTTAGCTATCACCTACTTTGGGGTTTCTCCCAGGGTTGCTGATGTCCTGGTGGCAGCCAGAAAACCTTCCACTAGAGTCACCTACACCTTGAAGTGGAAGTACGTCTGCCTATGGACCACTGCTCACCAACTGGATCCCTTCACCGATCCTGTGAATCTGATTTTGGAGTTCCTGCTCTCTCTTTCAGACTCAGGCCTGGGGTACTCCTCTCTTGAGGTGCACTTTTCCACCATCTCTGCATACCATGCACCTATTGAGGACAAATCTGTGGCCCATCTGGAGGTATCTCACAGATTCTTGTGGGGTATCCTGACATTGAAGCCTCCCATTTGGGACCCCATCCCTCCATGGGACCTCCTTTTCATGTTGGAAAAGCTCACTTTGCCTCCTTTTGAGCCAACCACGAGTTGCAAGCTACGCTTTCTGTCGTGGAAAGCGTTATTTTTAGTTGCTGTTACTTCTGTTCAGAGGATTTCTGAGCTTCAGGCTCTGATGTGTGAAGAGCCTTATTTAGTGTTTCACAAAGACGGGGTGTCTTTGCGTGCTAATCCTAAATTTTTACTCAAAGTGGTGCCTGAGTTCATGTTAAATCAATCCATCCACCTACCTGTTTATTTCCCTGACTATTCTAATCAGGGGTAGGCCTTGCACCGTACTTGGATGTCCATTGGGTGCTCTGGTACTATAGTAACCACACCCAGTCTGTTTGGAAAACTGACCAGTTGTTTGTTTCATTTGCCCCCAAGAGAGAAGGGTCACCTGTTTCAAAAAAAAAAAGTGTTTGTCAACATATTTGGCTAATTGCATTGTTTAATGGTACCCCAAGTACAACAAGCCCTTGCCTGGGGGGGTTAAAGTCCACTCCACCAGAGGTATGGCTGCCTGTATCACCTGCTTCAGGAACATCTCTGCTGCAGACATCTGAGCGGCTGCCACCTGGAGTTCTGTCCATACTTTCGTTCGACACTACAGTCTGGACAATGCTTCTAGGCACAGGGCCAATTTTGGATTTGCTGTCCTTCAGGGCCTTCTTTCCAAAGCCTTCTGCTATTGCTTTCTGCCTCCTCCTGGCTGACATTTCAGTCTTTTCTGGTGCTGCTTGGGACTCAGTCCTACCGGTGTTGCCTGCTGCTAGAGACCCCTCAAAGTAAAATAGTACAGTTACATAAGAACTTACCATTTTTATTTATTTTTTCATTTTAAAATGTGTTAACCGGGTGAAAAAAGCACTGTACCACATGGCTTTTTTATAGGCTTCACCCTTACCCTAACAGTAGATCTTCAAGAGGAGCTCTTGCAGCAAGTGATGCTTACCCTCCCTCATTCCCCCGGATAGTTTCTTTTCCTTTGCTCTCATTCTGCTTTTCTCAGCTCTAAGAAACTGTCTTGGTTCTCCTTTTTACCTGCTGTGCTGGGATCTTCAGTGGGAGAAGTGAGGTAGACCCGGTGGACAGCCCCCTTTATAGGATAGGCATATGCCAGCATGCTGATGTTGGCGGGGGGCGGTCCCCGGTGATAGACAGCTAGCTAGAAGTTTTCTGTTTGCTCCTGGTGCCTGGTGGCTTTAGTCCAAATGGTGTTGCCTGCTACATGAGTTCCTCTAGAAAATCTACTGTTACAGTGAGTTCTTACGTAACTGTACTTTCATGTGAAAGACTATGTTTTGTGTTGTTTTCATCTTATAGACACCATTTGGTTCAGTATTTTTCATTAAATCAAGAATTTGTAGTTTTGTGTATGTTGCTGCATAGGTATCAAATTCTA
The DNA here is from genome assembly GCA_016271365.2 of Neoceratodus forsteri. Taxonomy (NCBI): domain Eukaryota; kingdom Metazoa; phylum Chordata; order Ceratodontiformes; family Ceratodontidae; genus Neoceratodus; species Neoceratodus forsteri. The sequence continues at coordinate 1,788,450,644 of CM057455.1, read as the reverse complement.
AACATAAAATGTTGGCCTATCACAGCAAGTCAGTCAAGTCAAGTCAAGTCAAAATTTATTTCTTTTGCGCTTTTCAAATGCCAAAGTGCAGATACATAAAAACATAACATTAATATGAATAAAAATTAAAATAAACACAGATAAAATTAGCACAGTTTAACTAATCAAAGGCCAAAAACAAATAGAAAACTCTTCAAAGCAGTTTTAAAAGATTCTGTGGACGGGCACTCCCTAATCCAATGAGGTAGAGAATTCCACAGGGTTGGAGCCACAAAAGAAAAAGCTCTGGCCCCAGAAGATTGAAGACGAACCCTGGGTATCTCTAGCAATCCCTCGTCGGTGAAACAGAGTGAGCGGAGAGGGTGGTAGGGCAGAAGGAGATCTTGCAAGTAGCCCAGTCCCTGTCTGTGTAGGGTCTTATAGGTCAGCAATGCAACCTTGAAGATGATCCTCCAACGCACCGGCAGCCAGTGCAGTTCACAGAGAACAGGTGTGATATGGCAAGATCTTGAAAGCCCAGTCAACAACCTGGCTTCCGCGTTCTGCACCACCTGTAGGTGGCGGAGGTCCACCCCCGGCAACCCTAGATGTAGAGCATTACAGTAATCGAAACATGAGGAAACAAAGGCATGGACCAGTACAGGAAGATCATCATGAGGAACAAGGTGCTTTATCTGGGCTATGTTCCTCAGATGATAAAACGAGGACTTGACGATGGCTGACACCTGAGACTTAAGTGTCAGTTCGCAGTCAAGTATTACGCCCAGATCACGCACCTTTTCAGAGGGTCTCAACTGGTTCCCCTCTAGCACAAGGCCAGGTGGAATCCAGGAGTCAGCCTCTCTACATGATGACCAGGGTACACCACCAGCACCTCAGTCTTGTCCGGATTCAGCCTCAACCAGTTGGCACTCATCCAGTCCTGAATTTCAGCGAGGCAGTTGTTAAATACAGAGAGTGCATCATTTTGTTTGGGCACAAAGGACATATAGAGCTGAGTATCATCTGCATAGCAGTGAAAACTCAGCCCATAATGCCTAATAATGTCTCCTAATGGTAGCATATACACCGTGAACAACATGGGAGAAAGCACAGAACCCTGCGGTACCCCACAGGGCAGCACAAAGGGAGCAGAGGAAAAAATTCCAGATACTACCGTCTGAGATCTGCACATGAGGAATGAATGAAACCATCTGAAGACTGTCACAGATAGTCCGCAGATAAGCCGCAGGTGTTCCAACAGTATCCCATGGTCAACGATGTCAAATGCTGCAGAGAGATCCACAAGGACCAAGATTGAATGGCTCCTCCGATCTCTCGCGATCAGGAGATCATTAAGTACCCGAACCAATGCCGTCTCAGTACTATGCCTCTTCCTGAAACTGGATCGGAGAGGATCATAGATTCCATGGGTGGTAAGAAAGTTATCGAGCTGCAGCGCAACCACTTTCTCAATAAACTTACCCAAAAAGGGCAGGTTAGAGATCGGTCTGTAGTTTGCGAGACAATCTGGGTCAAGGGGAGGTTTCTTCAAAAGGGGTGTCACAACAGCCACTTTCAAGGACTCTGGGAACACTCCTTGATCCAGTGAGCACCAGATAATCTCAGCAAGGACTGGCCCGATCACCTCCACACAACCCATAAGAAGATGCGTGGGGCCAGGATCCAAACTACATTAGGTCGGCTGCAAGCTCTGAATGATCTTTATGAGATCCATGATCGCCGGCCGGTCGAAGTCTTTCCAGACAGACCTAGGGCTTGTAACCACACATCAATCTCCACAATACTCATTTGAATGCATTCTGTGGATGTCCGACCTGATTGTAAAACCTTATCATCAAAGAACTGAGCAAACTCCTCACACTTCAATTGTGAAAAAGCTTTGCAACCCTGTAGACAGGCTGGACTGCACAGCCTCTCCACAGTCTGAAAGAGCTGAGCTGGTCATTTCCTTGATGCAGCAATCTCCCTGGACAGGAACTCTGCCTTCTTACGGGAAATTTCTGATTGATAACCCAAATAATGGGTGATCAATTTAAGTCTGTCACTTTCAAGGCTGGATTTCCGCCAGCAGCACTCCAATCTTCGCCCCACTCTCCTCAACTCCCTCAATGCCCCGTCAAACCATGGGGACCGAGGACAGAGGGAGAGGGGGTGAACACAGACAGGAGCTATAGAATCCAGAGCCTCCAGCACCATATTATTATAGTGCTCTACTATGGCATCTGGTTCCAAGCACTCCAAAGGCCAACTCGATAGATCAAACACCACCATCAGATCTTCGGGGGTAATACCCCTTAAAGGGAGGTATTGGGTCATCTCCACAGGGGTCGGCCTCATGGGGAGGCCATAAAATTGAACCTTTTGGAGTGGTGGTCAGACCACCCCACTGGCTCCACCACCAGTCCGGTGATCTCCATCCCCCGGGGTAAACACTAGATCCAGTGAGTGACCCTGAGAATGGGTAGCAGTGGTAACTACCTGTGTGAAGCCCAATGAATTCATGAGTTGGAGAAAGTTTTGACCAAAGTGCAAGAGTTCATCATCGATCCAGGCATTGAAGTCACCCAGGACCAACCACAGCAGTGGTGCTCTGTGCTCTAGTCACAGGAAATGACAGTCAAAACTCCAGATATCTGGTTCCAAATACTCATCACCAGTGATTGCCCTGCCTGTCAGCCACACACCTATATCTACCCCATCTGCCCTTCACCCCAGTTTTTGCCTCAAAAATGCTGTATCCTAGTGTGTGCTCAACAGAAATCTTGACCACAGTATCTGCCTACAAGTACACCGGAATATTTGCCTCTGAACTACCCTATGTCCAAGTAGTTACCCTAAAATTAGTCACACCTTGGTATCAGTTGTGAGCTACATCACACACCGGTTAATGCTATCCAATGAAGTCAATGTCTATGACATACCAAGATCCTCCTGGTAGCAGTTGGGCACGTACTGGGGCATGGTTAGTTGTGGGTAGAAAACTAGGATGTGGGGAAGCTGAAAGTCAGATATTGGCATGTAGGGTAAATGTGAGTAGATACTGAAGTGAGGGGTAGTTGTGGGACAGAAGCAGACATGGACAGATGTTGGCAGAAAAGGGGGTTGAAGGGTTTGGGTGTTTTGTCAAACTCCTTATCTGCACTTTATTCTGTGGACATAATACATTTTGCTAAACCCCTAACATCATTATTAACTAAATGCATTGTGTCACAGAGTTTTATGTGGGCAAAATGCATTGTCAAATCGCTGTCTTCATTCTGTTGGTAAAATGTTTTTGCCAAATACCTATCTTCATTCTAAGAACAAAATACAGTTAGATGTTGTCAAAACCTTGGCTTATTCTGTGGGCAAACCACATTTTTTTCAAACCTCTTACCTCATTTTAGTAATATTAGTAGATGATTATTTACTTATGAAAAGCACTCCTCCAGAGCTCAGAGTATGATGTATAAGTATGAAGGGTACAGTCAAAGAACATAAAGGGACCAATTTTAAAGTGATCAGGACTGGCGCAAGGGGCTTACATCAAGGAGAAATGGCACAAAGTGCTCCTTGCACCACACCTTGTACCAGTCAAGATTTTATAAGGCACCCTGCACCACTGGGGGACTGCCTGATCCAACTGGGCTTGTGCTAGCCTTGTGACCACTACACTAGTGCACCATGATGGAAGGGGACTTGTGCTGTGGTGGGGCTGTCCTATTCCCCAAGTTGGGATTTTGCAAGCCCTCCCATGGGCACACAGACTCTACCATTAGACCAGCCCTGAACTGGTCTAACCTGCTAAGTGCCACTGCTGGGACCCTCACCGGGTGGAAGGTGACCTTCTGCCCACCTGGGGAAGGTGCCTTTACAGCTCCTGACACCTTTCAGATCACTACTGGTGTGGTTGATAGTCCGTGGCAAGTATTAGCCTACTCCCCCCCCCCCCATGATGATGCCACTGCATTGGCCCCCCCCACATGGACCCACACAGACTATGTAGTTGCCCCATCGGGGCAAGTTGCATCCCTGTTCCATCCAGCTTGACCTGCTCCCCCCTCCAAGAGCTAGGACAAGTCTGGACTGACTTGCAAGCTACCAGAGCAACCTGCCAGAGGGTTGACATTGCTGGCTGCAGCTTCCACAAGCCTGTGCTGTGGCTTGCAGCATTCCCCTTGCATACTTGTGACAAACCTGGGAACTTTGGTGACAGGACCACTCTTTTTCTGAAATCGGTCACAGGGTCCCTGGTGCTTTAAGGTTTTGCTGCAGCTGGGGGGTTTGGTACACATTGTGTCGATCTAGTGGCTGTTGTAAAATAGAGCCAGTAGTGTTCAATAAAGGCAAAACTCCATGGACAAATACATTTTGTCAAACCTGTCACTTTATTCTGTAGGCAAAATGCATTTTGTCAAAACCTGTTACTTCGTTCTATGGATGAAATGCACTGTGTGAAAACCCTAACTTTAATCTGTGGTCAAAATGCAATGCATCAGACCCTATAATTAATGATTTAAGGCACAATCCAAAACAAGAATGGAAATATGCTCAAAACATGCACCCCAGGATCATGTGGGGATGGGTGAGATCCACAGCCTTGACCCCCTGCTGGTGCAGAGCCCCTATACAGCAGCCATGGACAGCACTGGAGGCATTCCAGCCAGGATCCCTTGGCATCCAATTGGAGGCCCAGGATGGCCTTGCAGTGGATCCCCTGTGCTGTATGACACAGGGCTCCATGGGATATGGCAGCCCATGTCGTTCCCCCATGGGCTGCCACATCCACTACCTGCAAGTGTTTTCATTGTCTGTTTGACACCAGCCAGTGCCAATGACCCCCTGGCCCTTTGGTAATACTCCTAGGGCCAGGGGCTGGTAGAGAGAGGGCCGTATGGGCCCAAGTATATATGAGAGGACCAGGAGTAGAGGGGTGCATAGCCACTACAGGAGCCCCTAGGGTCACCTAGCATGTGTCCTCTCCAGTAGCCTTCTTGCTGTCCTGACAGTGCTGAGGATCATGTGGATATCCACTCTGCCCTGTTGTACATCCCTGCCCTGATCTGGTGCAGAGTCATCCATGTGGCCAGGGTTGGGCATGAAGAAGGCACACAGTCAATCTGTGGATGCCACAGAGTGCCCCAAAGGTGCACATCCTGCATGCTGGGAGTGATCTTTGGCTGGCCATGGCCATCCAGAGGTGTGGAATGCCTGCACAACTCGTGGGGTTTGAGCCCTTAGGTAATAAATTTGGTAAACCCCCTTACTTCATTCTGTGGTAAAAATGCATTTTGTCAAACCCCTTACTTTATTATGTGGACAAAATATATTTTGTAATTCCCCACACTACAGTATGATTATAAATAGCACTTTGTGAAACCCTTAGTTTCATTTTGTAAGCAAAATCCCTAATTTCATTGTGTGGACAACATGCATTGTCTCAGACTTCTAACATCATTCTATGAAAAAAAAATATTTTTGTCAAACCCTTTACTTTAGTTTCTGGATAAAATTCATTTTGTCAAACATGTGACTTCATTTTATGAGAAAATTAATTTTGTCAAAGTCCTTCCTTCAATCAATTTGTCTAGTGCACTTACCCAGTCAACAAAAACTAAGTAAACAAATAAATAAATAAAATGCATTTTTCAAAACCTGAAGCGCCATTCAGTGGATGAAATACATTGTGTTAAACCCTTTACTTCATTGTGTCGACAAAATGCATTTTGGAAATATGTATCTTCATTCAAAAGGCAAAATACATTTAGCCCAAACATTTAACTTTATTCTGTGGTCAAAATTCATTTTGTCAAAACCTCGCATTATTTGGATAAAATACATGTCAAACCCCTACTTTATTATGTGGACAAAATACATTTTGCCAAACCCCTAACTTCATTTTGGCCCCCACATTCAAATGGTTAGCCCTGTACTAAGTGTGAATAGCACCAGCAGTTGGGGTGGAGACCATATTCCAAGGCCCCCAGTACACTGCGCAAATCTGACAGCATGACTGCACAGAATACACCACTGTGCCTATGCAAGTGAGGGATCCCTAATGCATAAAGGATTCAGAGGTATATTCAAAGGTTATGGAAGTGCTAAACAGCTGCCATTGCAGTGCTGTTTAATACTGCCGAAACCCTGCCTTTACCATGGTGAAAGGGCTGCTCCCTCTTATCACAGATCACCAGTTTGATGTCTAATTGAGCCCTTCCAGGTAGTTTAGTGAACCCCCTACCCCCAACCACCCATACTGGTTGATAGATCTGTATTCCTTGGTTTCTAGTGGACTCCCACCCCCAATCTCCACTTCAATGTCTAATCCATTACTCCTTAGTAGTCTAGTGGACCCCACACCCCCGATCGCATGCTCAATGTCAATTAAATCCATCCCTTTTGTACATTTGTGAATGCCTTTTGTTCTTGAGTTGGCACCAGCCGTAGTGTTCTGTGCACATAGTCCCTTGTGTGTTCTCTGTTACACTACCATGTCTACAAACCTTTTTTACCCTTATCTCATCTCACGGCCTTCATGTAGAACTGCTCCAACATGCTGCCATAGGGTTGGGAAGGCAGACTGATGTTCAGTGCTGCTTCCTAACACCACTAATGGAGGTGCTCAAATGCTGTGATGACTGTGTCAGCCCCCTGAGTCTGTGTGTTCTCCTGCAGCAGTTCATCCTACAGTCCATCAGCCCAGTGTTAGGAGTTATTCTGTGGAGATAAACCCAGATCATATGCATGGCAGTCCCCCTGAGGAAGGAGCATGTGACTCCAAATGGGTATGGATTGTTAGCATTTGAGTAACTGTGGGTCTGCACAAAGTTGCACTTTAGGTTTAAATGCAGTTGTTATATTTGCAGTTCCTTATTTATTTATTTTTTATTTGTTTATTTCATCTAGGATTACAATACCTTTGAGATGAAGCTCTTTTACAAAGGTTTCATGTCAGCGTGTGCAACAGTCATCATTTTTAGTTACAAACATATAGTCATTGACTTACAGACATGTAATAACAAGTACAAAGACATGAGCTATGAGCAAGACAGGAAAAGAGGGTGGGTGGGTGGGGATGAGAGGTAGGAGATCAAGGGGGTTATAAGGTGCAGGGGTAGGGGGAGTATGGGAGGTTGTTGGGGCAGGGCAGGAGTGGATCATGGGGGAGCTGGGCGAGGCAGGAGACAGTGCAGCCAGGGGGCCTTGCCGAGGGAGTATGACAGGTAAGGTGCTAGGGGTGCAAAGACTGATTGTAAGAGCTGGGTGCTGGGGCATGTGCAGCTGGAACAGTGGAAATGTTAAGATGGACAATCGCAGGGTACAAGAAGTGAGAGGCGCAGCTTGGACTTGAAGAGGCCGAGTGTTGGAGCTGTCACTATGTTGCGAGTGTTGGAGCTCCTGGGTGCTGTTCCTCTTTTGTTTGGCTCATGCATGGCATAGCAGTGTGCTACTTTGTGTGCCACTGGGCCAGACAAATTAACTTTTTCTTAACTACAAATGTTACATTGCATTCCATGTTGAAAAATCCATTCACAAAAAGACAGAAATAATTTGTCAGTCACCGCAGGCACCCTAGAAAACTGCACCATTCCTTGGAAAAAGAAACTAATAAGTTCAAGGCATGCCTTCAACTGCCTTCCTGGGAAAATCATTATTTAAGAGCAACATCAATACGCTCAGTGGATTACAGAGTATCATCCTCTTTTGTCTATAATATTGGTCTCCAGTGCCATATTTTGTGGTACAGTAATTTGAATGATATATAAATCTTGTTTTAAAAATGGGTATATCATGCTGTGGGTATGGTTCAATATGTAATTTAAATTGTTTTAATATAAACAAGCTGCCCTACTGACTGAGTGAACTGAAATGGAGGTATTATTTATTTATTTTTTCATTTTAGTCTTTGGTAACCGGGTAAGCCCCACTAGGCAGAAGTGCCTGTTTTTAGGGGCGACCTGGGAGCACTGGGCGGGTAAATGACTTGCTCAGAGTCACATAGTATGCAAGTGGAGGTTGTGAAAATCAAACCCAGGTCTGGTCTGCTAGATGTACCAAGCTCGTTCACAGCTTGTTACTCTAACCTCTAGCCTATAGTGAAAGCCCATTATTCTCCAAATACATACTGCAAAATTTCCAATGATTTTATAATAAATGCTGGTTTTGGAAAAATAAATTCCTTGAGTCTGGGCTTCATATTTTTTTGCCACATTTAAAACATAACAACTAAAGGCAGCATTTCAAATGCCATGCATTGCTGAGCACAGTCAATATTTGAATCACAGCATTTTATTATTTTTAAAACAATTGAAAGGACAGTTTCAGTATACTCAAAAACTTCAGTCTGATATGTTAGGGACAGACACTGCTGCCATTTGCTTCACTTTTGATGGCCTCCACATTCATCATTGGAGGCTTTGGGTTCAGCTGGTTGGCCATGCTCATAGTCAGATGACACCTGTTGTTAGGAACCACAGTACATAGACACATTCTCCTAAAAAGGGTTGTGTGATTTGTGCACTATCCAGCCCACCAGGACATCTGCATTCATCTGGTCCATTTAGCCCAAGTGATGGAGTCAGATCATGCACTAACAGCACCAGTTTAGTGGATAGTTCACACTTTCCAGTCTATTCAAAGCTGAATCGATAGTGTCTGAACAACCCAACTTCTAAGCCCATTCAATGTTCATCATCTCTGACTATATTGTTCCTAACCTCTTTTAACAACCGAAACTGGAGTCATCTAATTGGTCATATCCCTACCCAGATAAGCTGCACACAAGTAGTCTGGGCAACACGTAGTGTAGTGTAAGGGGATTTGTTATTATATAAACAAAGGAAGTCCTAGATAAAAAGAAAGGGAACAATTCAGGGAATCCTCCACTCCTCACTGGATTGTATTCTGTACCCAGTAATGTTATTCTCCATGAGGAACTGTTCAAATTAGATATTGACACTATTCACTTGCATTGCTTCCTTTGCTTTCATGGGCAGATGTGAAGGGCCAAGAGCCTTTTTCTACCATTAATGTCTATGTATCTATTTATTTCATGAGGTGGACTCTGGGCATGGTGCCATCTGCAATGAATCAGACCCAGGCCCTGATCCCAGTATTTGTTACATTATCCATTGTTCCCTCATGTTTTCAGGAGGCTTTTAAAAAAACTGCAGAAAATCCCCTCCTAAAGAAACCATCTCAGGATCCAGATGTGTTATCTAACTGTAGGCCTATTATAAATATTCCCTTGTTTGTGTAGGTTATTGAGAATGGGGTGGTGGCATAGTTTGAGGTTCACCTTGAGAATTTTAAAAGCTATGAGCCCTTCTAGTTAAATGTCAGGCCTTGCCACAGCACAAAGGCTGCACTAGTTAAGGTGTTCAGTGACCTGCCCCTTCACAGGGATAGAGGAGTGTGATTAATTTTCATTCCCTGGGATCTCTCATCAACATATGACACCATAGATTATGGGTTGTTGCTGGAGCACCTTGAGGAATACAAGGTATTTACTGGAACAGCCTTGAAATTGGTTTAAGCCATATCCATCCAACAGGATACAGCGGATCAGGATGGGATCTTTCTCCTCGCAGCCCACTGCTGTCAGCTGTGAAGTTCCTCAGGGAATTATTCTTTTCTCCATGCTTTTTGTGATATATAGCCTCTGGGATGAATCAATAGATGGAGGTGTGAATCTTCACTGCTATGCAGATGCTACTCAGCTGTAATTGTGTTTTTCACTGAATGGGCAAAAGGCAGGCTCTGCATTGGACAATGCCTCCAAGAAAGTGCTGACTGGATGCACTCTAACTGGCTGAGACTTAACCCTGCCAAAACAGAGTTGTTGCTAGTGCCAGATGTTCATGGGTCAGCAAGTTGGAATGGTGCCATTGGGTTGCCCTTTTTATGCTGCATGGTTCTCCTTGCTGTTTATAGAGTAAAGAGTCTAGGAGCCATTGATGGATTCTAATTTGATACTTGAGCATCATGTGTCAACTGTGGTCCATAGTGGAATTTTATATTTGTGAAATATCTCCTGGATTAAATCTTTTCTGATGCAAGAGGATATGGTGACCCCGGTTCATGCCTTTGTTATAGTCTTGACTACTGTAATGATCTGTGCCTAGGTCTATGTGGAAGGCTGCCTTGAGCTGGTGCATAAAGCTTCAAACAGACTAAAATTATGCATTCCTCAATTCAGAACACAACATGCCTCTTTTCCAGTATTTGCACTGGCCACCTATTAGGTGGTACACCACTTTCATGATTGCACTGTTAATATACAAAGCTCTACATGGCTTGGGTCCAAGGTATCTTAAAGATCCCATGGTATGGTACACTCCTGGTGGCTAACTCCATTCCACTGAGGCACAGTTGTTGGCAGCCCTGAGGTCCAGCTGAAGCAATCAAGTGATAGAGCTTTCTCAGTGGTGTTTCCTGCTGTATTTGATTTCTTGCAACAGGGTCTTTTTTTGTTTGCTGGCAGGGAGTTTGGGAGGTCAGCTGGGAAGCAGTGGGAAGGGGAACAGCAAGAGGAGAGGAACTCCAGCTGTGTGACTGAGACTAGCCAATCAGTGCAAACCAGGAAGACTAGAGTATAGTTTAATTGTGAGCACACCTGACATTTGGCAGAAAGGTCTGATCGCTCACTGGAGCGGGGGGGGGGGCATCTGATGTAAAGGATTCAAACAGTTTAAATTCACTGTGTGTAATTTGTTTTTACATGGTCTCTTTTGTTTGCTGGCAGGGAGTTCAGGAGGTCAGCTTTTAAGCAGCAAGAAGAGGAGCAGAAGAAGAGGAGGAACACCAACCACCTGACTGCCACCAGCCAATAAGAGCAAACCTGGAATCCCAGAGAAAAGTTTAAATGCTAGTGCAGGTTGGATTGCCTACTAGAGCAGTGGGGGCATCTGATGTAAAGTCTCAGCAAGCTAGAATCCATCCAGTCAACAATGTCTTAGAGGCTTTTCTCCAATACAGAGACTGCCTTTTGCCCCTCTGGTGAAAACGACAATTACAGCTGACTTCCATCTATTGACTCACACTAAAGACAACATGCACATGTACACTGCAAAAAGCACAGGGGACAGTTTAAGCAGTTTAACCTCACTGTGTGTGATTTCATTTAACAAGGACTGTTTTTGCTTGCTAGCAGGGAGTTTGGGAAGTTGAGCAGGAAGCAGCAAGAAGAGGTGAAGAAGGAGGGGAGGAATACCAGCTGTGTGACCGCCAGTCAGGGCTAACAAGGAATGCCAGAGCATGTATCAATTCTGGCACTCCCAATGTGTCCTATCAGCTATCTAGTGCTGGAGTGGAATAGGATTGGTGTCTTAGGCATTGGCAGGCATCCACAGGTAAAAACAGACAAATAGAGACCTCTGTCAGTCCAGCAAAGTCAGGTGCAGTATCTGTTTACTTGCTGCTGCAGTGAAAGAGAGTACTGGAGGAAGATAAAGGTGTACTGGCTGCCAGCAGGGAGGTAAAACAGTGCAGACAGTAACTACCCGTAGTGCAGGGAAGGAGGAGGAAACAACCCTGGTAGGGGCACAAAGAAGTAAAAGTAACAAAAAAAAGGGAAAACTAGAAACACCCTATCAAATGCAAGGATACAATGAAGTAAACAAAAGCAAAAAGAGGAAACCTAGAATCATCCTATCAATGGTCACACTATAAAGGGGTTAAGTAAAGCAAAAAAGGAGGCAGTATAGCACAGTGGTTTTAGGCTCTGAGCTGCAAATCTGGTGACATCCAGCAGACCAGACCTGGGTTTGAATCCCACAGCTTCCACTTACATACTGTGTGACCCTAAGCAAGTCACTTAATTATCCCTATGCTCCCAGGTCGCTCCTGTAAAAAAGCTTTCAGCTTAGTGTGCTACTCCTGGTTAAACAACTAAATAAAAAAAAAAAAAAGAGAGAGGGGGAACTAGAAATAATCCATCTAGGGTAATGATCATTTTCAGTAAAAGTAGGGATGAAGAAATGGGAATTTGGCGGCAGGCCAAGGGTTAATTATCCCTATGCTCCCAGGTCGCTCCTGTAAAAAAGCTTTCAGCTTAGTGTGCTACTCCTGGTTAAACAACTAAATAAAAAAAAAGAGAGGGGGGAACTAGAAATAATCCATCTAGGGTAATGATCATTTTCAGTAAAAGTAGGGATGAAGAAATGGGAATTTGGGGAGTGGTGCAGTGCAGTGGTTGTGGAGCTGCCATTTTCAGAGAGACCTTCTGGAGACTGTGGTGCGGCCCCATCTGCACACATCTCTCTGGGCTGGGGGTGGAGGTCACTGTACTCCTGGCCAAGGTGACTAGGACTCAGGGGACCTCTTCCCTGAGCCAGGGGCCAGTGGGTCTACCATCATTGCCACAGAGGTTGCTTTGCAGAAGGAGGGCCAGCTGGACTGTGGTGGTTTCTGTGAGGGTGGGGTGGTGGGTCAGGGGCATATTCCACAGCCTGTGTCACTACAAAACTCATTCACTACTCTGTTGGGTGGGACTGCCAGGGGGAGACACCCATAGTAGTGGCCAGGGAGCATGTGGGGGTCCTCTATAGGGGTGTCCCCAAGCTGGGAGATACAGAATCCCAGCAGAGGAGGAGGAGGCAACTTCTGGTGTGGGACTTGATCATTAGGGGGGTAGATTTTGGAACAGGAAAGAGGGAGATGAGGTGCCTACCTGGTGCCACAGCATTGAGTGATGGAAAGTAGATACTAAGGATTGCTAGGGCAGTGGGCAGGAGGGGGAACTGGATGTCATTATTTACCTGGGGACTAATGACCTGGCTAGGAACAGAGCTAGGACTGTGCAGGGAGATTTTAGGGAGCTGAAGAGAGGTCTTAATCATATAGCGTGCTTGGTGGCTTTTGCTGAGGTGCTGCCTGTCTATAACCAGAGGAGGGTAGGCTTATCTGCACCAGGACAGGAGCTTCAACTCATGGTTGAACAAATGGAGTAGAGAAGGTGGGGTCGGCTATACAGAGGACAAGGGACCAACCCAGAAGAATATGGGGCCTATACAGATGTGCTAGCCTGCATCTGTCTGAGAAGGGAACCAAAATCCTCAGTGGATGGTTTAAATGTTGATTGATGAACATTTAGACTAGATGATGGAGTAGCAGAAGGAAAAAGAGTGACATTAATTCCCCCCCCCCCCCGGCCCACAGACTGAAGCAAGATGAGGGAGTAAACTAAGAGGAGGAGTATCCTTCAGGAAGAAAAATAAAGAAAAAAGCTGTGTGGTAGAAAACAAGAGGATGGAAACAAGAGTTATAAACAGACAGAGTATAAGGGGGCAGGGTTAAAGGGGGAGGAAGCATGCAGAGTGGGAACAAAGTGTGGAAGGCCATGTGTGCTAATGCAAGAAGTCCAGGGAATAAAATTCCAGATCTAGAGGCCATCATGACAGGGGCAGACCTAAATATTATGGCTATTACTGAGTTGTGGTGCACAGAAAATCACGACTGGGACATGGACATACCAGACTATGCTTAGTTCAGGAAAGATAAGGTGGGAAGGAAGGGAGGATGGGTGTTTCTGTATGTTATATGTGGTGTCACAGTGATGGAGACATAGGGAACCCAGGGGGAATGGAAGGGTTGGAGGTACAGTGAATCACCCTAGAAACAGAAGCCAGAGCCCTATTCACACCAGGGAGAATACTGTGTCTGCAGCCAGGTGTCCAGGGTGGGAGTTGAACTTTAGCTTCACTGAGCTGGACCCACCCAGTCAGTCCCATGATACCAGCCTCAGGACTGTGCTGTGGGGTAGGGACCTGAACACAAGATAGGGGTAGCACCAGTACTGTAGCTGTAGCTGTACTGTAGGTTACTGGGCAAGCTGAGGGACCTGGTGGTAGGGGAGAAACTGGTGGTATGGATTGGAAGTTGGCTGCTGGCAGACAGCAGAGGGTAGTTGTAAGGGGGGACACATCCAAGCCAAGGACCATGACCAGTGGGGTACCTCAAGGTTCAGTGTTCGGCCCTGTGTTATTCAATGCCTTCATAGTGGACACTACAGAGGGGGTCAAGAGTAAGATCAACCTGTTTGCATATGACACAAAGATTTGTGCGAAAGTGGACAGTGAGAAAGGGAGGCAGGCACTCAGGGAGGATCTAGCATGACTAGAGCTATGGTCAGTAAAGTGGCAGTTGGGGTTTAATGCTAGGAAGTGCAAGGTCATGCACCTCGGAGCCAAAAAACCCAAGACCAGCTACCAGCTGGAAGGAGCGCAGGTAGCAGTCTCAGAGAAGGAAAGGGACCCGGAGGTACTAATCACAGGGGACATGAAGGTATTAATGCAGTGTCGGAGGGTGGCAGCAAGGGTAAACCGGATGCTGGGGTACATTGCCAGAGGTATTATCTCCAGGAAAAAGGAGGTCATCCTGCCCTTGTATAGATTACTAGTGAGGCTGCATTTGGAGTACTGTATGCTGTACTGGTGCCCTTATCTCAAGAAGGATGTGAAATTGATGGAGGGGTTGCAGCATAGGGCAACAAAGATGATCATGAGGCTAGGGGAGATGCCGTATGAGGAAAGGTTGAGGGAGCTCAACATGTACTGACTGGAGGATAGAAGGGAGAGAGGGGTTATGATAGAGACCTTTAAGTACTTAAAGGGCATAAACAAAGTAGGGGAGGGAGGACTGTTCCACTTAAAGGGGGGAAGGTCACAAGGGGACACAGCCTGAAGTTGGAATGGTACTGGGAGGTTCAGGAGGAGATGAGGAGATACTACTAAGAGAGAAAGTGATACACACAGTTGCCTTAGCATCGTGCGAATTGTGCATTCACACAGTGTGATAAATTACCATAGAAAATGTCTATAAAAGGACATTACACAGATTGTTACAGTAGTACAACTGTACAAATGCAGTGACAGTGAGAAAGTAATGCATTGGATATGCATTAGATGAATGTTGTTAGGGAGCTGAAACAAATATCCAAAAGTGTTGCATCTGCACTTCTTGTGAGTTAGACAACAAAAAGATTACTGGCACCAGGTTTCTGTACAAAACTTCAAAACTTTAATTCATAAGAAACATACATAAAGTACAGTATATTTGTAGTGGAAAAAATATCAACAAGACATGGCCTCGACCAGTTTTGCCCATTCTCTTGAAAAAGAAGGGATGATGTCTTGGTGCTTTTTTCCCCAGGCCATAAACACACCAGTCTCCCCTCCCCTTCCCTCCTCATCAGGAGTACTGCAGAAGAGAAGCAGCAAGTCAGGCTGCAAGCACACCAGTCTCCCCCCATTCCATCCTATGGGAAGCACTGCGGAAACAGAAGCAGCAAGTCAGGCTGCAAACACACCACTCTCCCCTTCCCTCAATGTCAGGAGCACCGCGGAAGAGAAGGAGCAAGTCAGGTAGTGGATCACATCTCCTTCTGTGCTTATCCCCAGACTGAGAAGATTTTAAACTGTTTTATGTCAGCTAAGTTGTGTAGATAGTTTTAGCCAGGGGTCAGACCTCGTAATTTGTACTGTTTTCTTGATTCCTGGCTGTGCTTTAAGAGGGCAGGTGGGATACTGCGTGAATGCTATTTAGGATTGTTGTAATGGGGAAATCTGTGCTAGGGCTTGAGCCTGTTTCCTGAGTGTAGCACAAATTTGAATGCACATGTCTTATGCCTATTTAAGCACTGCATTGCATTTTACTGTTTTTAGCTCTTTGTCTACATTTCCAACATTTCTTGTGTCCCCTGTTCTGAGCATGAGCAGCAGCTCCCCCCAGCTCTATTTCCTGCCTTAACTCTGATTTCTTTGTTTCTACACCCTTTGTCACCCTGTGTGACCTTACAGCTTACCTACTCTGCATTTATTTTCCCCAGGCTGCAAACACAACAACTTCGTCATCACCTGTGCCTCTTCCCTCCTTGATTCCCTACCCTCCACAGCCCCATTACCAGCCTCCACTGCCCAGTTCCATTCTTCATCATGCTTTTCCTTCAAACCTGTCTTCCCCCGATGACACTCTGTGAGAACTACTAGCCCTAAATCCTCATAATGGCAAAAGCCCTGATGGGCTCAACTACAAGTTGAGTCACCTCTCAGCTTACTGTATAGCCCACCACCCTAGCAACTCTCTTGAACCTATCCTTCTCGCTCACCACTGTTCTTGAAGCCTGGAAAGTCACCACTGTTGTCCCCTTCTAAACGGAGGTGATCCCTCCAACCCTGGCAACTTTCACCCTATATCTCTGCTTCCTATCCTGGCTAAACTTCAAGAATCCCTGACTGGCACAGATCTCCCCTTTCCATGACTCTTCTTCCTTTTTCACCAGTCTAAGTTCAACAAGGCCCACTCCACCACAACCTCCCTTCTTTAGCTCACTGACTCAGTTTACACTAGCATGGATCAGGGACGCAATACCACTGCCATCATTGTCAATCTGGTCAAAGCCTTCAACACTGTTGCCCACTCCCTTCTCCTCAGCAAGCTGACCATGGCCATTCTCTCTAAAATTGCAACAAGCTGGTTCCAGTCCTACCTCACAAGCAGGTCCCAGCCTGTCAGGGTTGGCAACTCCCTCTCCCCCTCTCCCAATCAACACTGGCATCCCCAAGGCTCAGTACTTGATGCAATACTTTTTTCCATATTCTTGAATGACCTACCTGATGCCTGCTCATCTGCTAGTATCCATATAGAAGCAGATGACACCATTTTATTTGCCTCTGGTATTTCCCCTTCAGAGGGGATGACCAGCCTTCAGCTGGACTTCAGAAACATCCAGCACTGGTTTCACTCAAGTCAGCTTTCTCTAAATGCCAAAATAACGATCTCTATGACCTTTGACACCAGGCAAAATCTCACCAGGCTTGCCGGGCTGTTGGTGCTGGAGGTTGAGGTGCTGATCGCTACACCTCATGCCACATCAGTGAACCAGGTTCGGGAATGGGCCTGGGCTGCAGGGGATCAGAAGGGGGGAGAGAGGATTGAGTGTCTGGAGGACTGCTCTCCTCTCTCGGGGGGAGGGAGACTTGTCATCCCGCTCATTAACTGCCCTCTGGCGATGGCAGGAGGGCAGTATGGGTCGGGAGGCTTGATCCGATGTCATCACGTTGGTTGGGGAGGTGGGGAAATGGAGGAAAATGAGCCAGGCAGGCTTAGTGATGGTCTGCTGTTCCCGGGGGCTCTCCCCGGAATCTGAATTGGGTCTCTGGGAGGGAGGAGAAGTCGGCAACCTCCTTCATCACCCGGGAGTGGTGGCACTGAAGACAGAGTCCCTCCATTATGAGGGCTGAAGCCACCTGCCAGGGCTCTGGAGGATAAAAATCTCTATTAAAAAAAAAAGAAAAAAAAAGCTCATCTGACTTGATACCTCTCCTTCCTTCCATACCCTTGATAGTTCCATACTGGAAGATACCTCCTCTTTCAAAGACCTCAGACTATGGCTTGGCAAGAACCTCGATTTTGCGGTGCACATGGATGCCATCCACAAAAAGCTACTCCACAAATTCAGTGCTCTGTACAGACACCGCACCTGCCTCCCAACGCAAGCATGGAGAGAAATAATCCAAAAGATGATTCTCCCTATCTTTGACTTTGGAGATATAGTCCATAACTGTGCCCCCAGATCCACCCTATCCTAACTGGACACCCTTTTTAATTCCTTCTGCCACTTGGCTCTCAGCTGCCCATCTCGTACTAACAAATGTGACCGTTACACTTCACTCTCCTTCCCTTCCCTCTATGCTAGATGCCTTTCACATAGTGCCACTTTACTTGGAAATTTCTTGTTTGGCTCTCTGCCACCCTACTTACATCACTCATCTCTGTCCCTGCCACCCTACTTACATCACTCATCTCTGTCCCTGCCACCTCTCTGTACACCTTCCATAACCCTTCCCACAGGACTCTCGCCCTACCCATCCCCGCATACCACTTCAGGGCAAGCCACCTTCTCTTATCAATTCCAGAGTGTCTGGAACTCCCCCCTATTAAAAATCTGCTCCACCCAGTCCCCCGCTCCCTATTCCTCCTCCTCTGTCAACACCTAGCTCCCTCTTGTAACTGCACCTAATCCCCCCAACACCCCTATTTCTTCTCTTCACACTCCTACTAAGCCCAGCTATTTTTTTCAATCAAATGCCTTCCCTCATGCCAATTCTACATCCCATTGCGAGGTTCACAGCATCCTGAAGGGGTAAATTGACATCTGCTGACCTAGTTTCTCTCTCTGCCCTTCTACTAAGCCCAGCCAACTTGATCATTCCCTTCGCCCATGCCAATTCTCAACACCTTTGTAGAGTTTTTAGCATCCGGAAGGTGTAGACCTTTGGCTGACCTATCTCCTGCCCACCACCCATTCCTCTTGCTGTCCTATTTTCGCACACCAGTAATTGTACATCTACACATTAACTGTTGGCAGTAGCACTTTCCCTGTTAGTTAACTGTCATAGAAATGTATAACTTAGCACTTTACGTGTTCTACGATTTGTCAAATTTGTAAAATTTATTGTTTCTATGTTTGGAACACACTACCTTTCCATCTTAGGAGTTCAGGGTTGGTGGAGGCATTTAAGAAGGGGCATAAGTATTGCCTGTACATACAAGGTTACAGCACTGTTTATTTCATATTTATTACTGATATTTATTTTTGCCTATCATTTTAGTGTGTCATGGTATATTTTGTTTTATATCTCTATCAAGTTATTTTGTGACGCACCTTGATATCTGACATAGTGTGCTGTAAAAACAAAATTGCCTTGCCTTACTACTCAGGGCAAAAAAAATGCTTTTTCACATTCTGTCCAGCCAACAGATTACCACATCTATGGATAGTACTGTTTTATCATGTTTAACTATTGTTCATCTTCTTGACCTTACTGCGATTTTTTTTGTTATTAGTTGTTTTTTTGTATGGTGCCCATAGCCATCTGGGATGGATGCCTAACAAATAAACTTGCCTTGCTTTGACACATTTCACCAGACTCTATCCCCCCTTTATCATTCCTTTTTCATTCCCAGCACTTTCCACCACACTTTCTGTCCTTCAACCAGACCCACTCCTCTGGTTTCCCCATTGGCACAATTACTGGAATGTAAGGCCTTAACCGGATTCCCCCTTCCCTTTGCTCTCCTGGTCTCACAGCTTGTTTCCTATGCTCACAAGTTATTGAAGGGGGAGAGTTGCATCCATATCGAGCTTGGATGCAGGTGAAGAATTCCCATCTGTTCATTGGATCCAAGATGAGGGGGAAGACAGCCAGCATCATACACGTATGGGCAGCTCTTTTATCTCCATAATGCATTTTCCACTACCCAATGACCACAGAGAAGGCCTCCACAGTGCAATCCTATTAATGGGGGATCACATATGTCACATGGTCACCCAAAACATTATCCCAAATCCTGCTATGAGTTAGCATAGGAATGGAGCACCTTTATCCTCCTTCCAGGGACCAGTGCAGGATATCTGCGCATTGCATCCTGGTCCCACTGGCTCAGACCAGGGGAATCATGACTGGACTCAATCCTGTGTCTCTCATATTGCAGTGTGATGCACCACCAGCCACTGCCATCAGTCTGGGAAACTCCATGCCACTTGAATGAGAACTGCCTTTAGCCTGCAAGCCTATACCAGCCAAAATAAAGTTCATTAACTCATGAACTTTGATGAGTGTTCATGAATGGTTCATGAATATCTATCAATGTTCACCATCTGTTCTTTAACTCAGTTCATGAACCAAGTTCATGAACTGTTTATCAATTCAAAGTTTGTGAAGTTGCTGAACCTTTAAAAGACAGTGATGAGCTGAGAAAAAAGTCAGTTTGCATAAGTAATTTGCACATAGGAATATGCCACTTCCCACTGTAAAAGAAAAACAAAAGCATCACAAAATCATAACTTTTTCAGTTTAGGAGTGGGAAATATATGTCTGCAGGTCAATTAACTATATGAACACCTAAAGGGATTAACATTTAAACTCACCACATTTTAAAACAGTTGCAGATTATACTGATATAAATAGCAATTGAGCCATTCAATTTACAAAAGTAAGGCAATCAGTGATTCCACTTCATTAAAGTGTAATGAATAAAAAAAAGTAATATAAGTCAAGTTACTAATCCTAAAACAGAAAAAATGCCATTCAATTACAGAAATGTGAATGTTAAGTTAAAAAAAAAAAATTAAACTAACATGGCATCATAGTGTATTTATCAGCCAAAAGTAGACCAAGGTCAATGTTAATTTTCATGCCTATTCTCACTAGGTATGTTGCAGGGATATGTGTGTGTATATATATATATGTGTATATATATATATATATATATATATAAAGAGGCAAAAAATCAATTTACGCATCTATTAGGGCTGTACCACAGCAACAAAAGTGAGAAATTGGGTATTAGGGTTAACAGCCCCCTTGCACCTCCTCCAGCAAGCCCACACCAACCAATGAAGTGTGCATTGGGGTTGTGGCCTAACTCTCACCCCATCACATGTGTAAAACAAGCTGAGGAATGGGAGAATGGGGTGAGAGTTAGGACCGACATCCCCAATGCACACCCCCATTGGTAAGTTGGGGTGGCGGGGTTGGGGTTGCAAGCAATGTCAACCTTACACTGACTTTTCTCGCTTTGTCGCTGTGGTACAACCCTAACTGATACATTAAACAGAGTTTTTGCCTCTAATTTCCTTCTTTTGAGAAGCGTGCAGTAGAAATAGTGAATGGATGTGGTGTGGTGGAAGTGTGGGGCCCTTGAGCCCCACACTCCACCACACATGATGTTTGTGACATAGTAACGGCGTAGGGAAATGCAACTGGTAACAGTTGCGCACATGGTCACAGAAATGTAAATGGTAAAGCAAACATTAATGGAAATGCAAGCCAAAGTGATGCCAAAGTGAACAGTGATGCAAAAGGAGATGCAAGCACGTAAGGAAATGCAAACCATGATGCGCACAGTCAAGGTACAGCAATTGGAAATGCAAATGGTAATGTTAACAGCAGAATTAACACCAAAGGAAATAGAAATGGAAATGCAAATGCAAGCGCGTATGCAAAGGAGAACGCAAAAGGTAACGCACATGGTGGCGTGCACAGGTATGGTAATGCAAATGGGTATGGAAACACAAGTGAGAATGCTAATTGTAACAGTAATGGAAGCACACACCCTGGTTTTGCCCAACAGCTGCATAGAGAAACACAGTGTGTACAAAGAATGTATGCATAATAATGGGCCTCAGAGCAGAAAATGAGCTGTTGAAATAGTAAATTGCTTATATTTCAGGAACTGTACGACATAGAAAAAAAAAATTATATATACACATGATTCATGAGTTTCCTGGCTAGGTTTTCATTCAATGCGTAGCCCATGGGGCTAGGCATTGTTGCAATGAAAATTCCGTATCTCGCACCGTTTCCGACCTCCATTCTCCTGTTCCTCAGCTTCTTTCCACATGTGATGAGGTGACAGTTAGGGCCGATGACCCCAATGCACACCCTGATTCCAGTTGGGGGGATGGGCTGGAAGGGTGCAAAGGGGGTTTCAACCCTAACATCGAATTTCCTCACTTTTGTCGCTGTGGAATAACCCTAACTGATGCATTAAACAGAGTTTTTTGCCTCTAATATATATATGTATATATATACATATGGGATACATGATGGGCAGGAGTGAGGTATGGAAAATATTCTGACTCCTGCAGAATAAGCTCTGTATTCTCATGAGTGCTGAAGACATGAGTGAGAATGCACAGCTCACGATGCAGGAGTCAGAATATTTTCCATATCGCACGATCTGCACATCAAGTGTACAGTTTATACCACTGGGTTGAGAGCTTTAGGAAGATTTTTTCTGTTTCTGTGTGTTTCCTGCTTATTCTGTGTTTGTGTGTGGGGTGGTCTGAATGGACTGGGAGTCAGAAACACAGATGAGTGTGTTTTGGAAAGCTAATTGAGTGATTCAGAGGCTCACTGAGAAAGAAAAACTGCTGCAGGTAGCAGTAACAGAGAGAAACTTCTTTGTAAAAGTGTCATTTAGAATTCAGGTTGTTTTCAGGCTGAGATCAGCACAGTCATGGGCAATTGAGTGAGTCAGAGGCTCACTGAGAAAGACAAACTGCTGCAGGTAGCAGTGAGAGAGAGAAACTGCTTTGTAAAACAGTTTCATTTATAATTTAGGTTGTTCAGACGCTCAGATCAGCACAATAATGGGCTTGGACTGTTAGAAACTCAGTGGGATAGAGCTGAGAGTGTTTTGCAAAGCTAATTGAGTAAGTCGCAGCTTTAGCGAGAAAGAGAAACTGTTTTTGAAGCAGTTTCCTTTAGAATGCTATCTGCAGTGCAGATATTTTCACTCCAGTGACATCAGCAGAGTGAGGATAAATGTGATATCCTCACTCCAGTGACATCAGCAGAACCAGAATTTGACAGCAGATAAGGGCCACTTGGCCCACCTAGTCTGCCCATTTCCCTACCTGACGGATAAGCTACAGATTCTAGTTAATCAACAGCTTACTTCCTTCTACCCCCCCACTAGAATTGCCTTATGCCTGTCCCATGCATTCTTGAATTCTCCCACTGTTCGTGACTCCACAACCTCCTCAGGAAGGCTGTTCCATGCATCCACAACCCTCTCTGTGAAAAAATACTTTCTAACATTACCTCTGATCCGTCCCCCCTCTATCTTCAAATTGTGGCCCCTTGTTCTTGCACATCTCTTCTTCTGAAAGATACTACCCTCTTGTACTTTAATTCCCTTGAGATACTTGAAAGTTTATATCATGCCCCCCTCCCTCCTTTCCTCAAGGGTATACATATTAAACTGCTTTAGTGTCTCCTCGTATGTCTTCTGCAGAGTGAGGATAAATGTGATGTCCTCACTCTGGTGATGTCACCAGGATTTCTCCTCACTCCAGAGAAAATAATGTAGGTTATTCTACTGGAATAGCTCTCACTCCAGTGGTATAAATACATTTATACAATGGGGTGGGAGCTTCTTGAGTGTGATAAATGGAGATATCATCACTGGGGTGAGGTAAATAATGATGACATCAGAACTGTGATGATAAATGCCATTTATCCATACTGTGCTGATGTCACCACTCACTCACTCACTCACTCACTCACTCACTCACTCCAACCTGCATTCTAAATGAAACTGCTTCAGTTTCTCTTTCTCACTGAGACCTGCAAGTTACTCAGTTAGCATTTCAAAGTCCACCCACCTGTGTGCTGTAGTATTTTTGAGACTCCCAGCCCATTAATGTGCTAATATTAGCTTCACTACATCCTACATTCTAAATGAAACTGCTTCCATTTCTCATTCTCACTGAAGCCTGCAACTTACTCAATTACCATTGCAAAGGAAACTCACCTGTCTACCATGGTGTTTCTAAGACTCCCAGTTCATTCAGAAAAACTCACACACACTCTCATACCACACACAGAAAGAGCAGAAAGCACACAGAAAAAATATTTCAAAAGCTTCCACCCCTGTTGTATAAATAGCACACATGGGGCCAGATATTCAAAACCTTGCCCCGAGGCTAAATTAGCACTGCCCGGTGTCATAAAGCAAGCTATATTCAAAAGGAAATGGCCCGGTGCTAATCCTGCTGAATATAGCAGTCTAAGAAAGCCGAGCAAACTGATCTGGGAGTGCAGGGCAAAAATAGCCCGGGAATAAGACAGCACTGAATATAGCAACAGGGAAGTGCAAACTGCAACTGCAGCTCATTAGACTGTGTAGCAAGCCAGTGTTGCAGGTGGAGAACATTGTGTGTGATTGCACAGAGATGTTTCACAACCACTGCAAACAGATCTCTCAACCTCCTGCCTCATAAATTATGGACAAGGCTTAAAAAATCAGGGACAAAGGTTTAAAACCAGGGACACACATTACAAATTGTTGATATCCACTCAGAAAGCTGGTAGAATAAGTGATGTAGTGTAAAATACATTTTCTAAGGAAGAACACATCTGTAACATTAATGTCTGACATCATGTTATGCTGATAACCCCCACTGTTTGGTCATGGAAACACAATTTGTAGGAAGGACAGAGTAAAGGTCTGAGGTAAAATCAGGGACAGTTGAGAGGTATGACTGCAAACAACAATGTAAGCCACACACTACAGAACTGTGATTAGTGTGCTATGCTGAAGCGAGGTTTGCCGAGGGCTAACCTGATTGCACAGTGTTAACACATTAGCCTGGGGCAAACTGATTAGTCTGGGGCAAACAGGAGTTATCTTCAAAGCTCCCATGCAAATGAACCTACTTAGGTTATCCGTGGACAAACAGGTACATTTGCATCTCATTAAGTGCTGCTTAGCATACAGTACCATGCAGTTTGCCCGGTGCTGCTGCATGGAGCACAAAGCTCCCCCTTTTGGTCAGAATGGAAGTGCAGGCTGTATGCTGCAGGCCAAGGCATACCCACAGCATCCCCTGTTGGTCAGAATAGAAGTACAGCCCGGAAGCAGCAGGAACTGTGTGCTGCCAGGCACAATCGGTGCATACATACCCCACAACACCTTGCTTCCTGAGTTAGGGACAAGGCTTAAACAAATCAGGGACAAAGGACCACAATCAGGGACACATCTTCAAAAGTAACATTTTCCACCCAGACAGCCGGTAGAATATGGTACTTAGTGCAAAATGCAGTTTCCAATGAAGAACAAGTCTGTAACTTTAATGCCTGACATTAGTTTGTGCTTGCGATTTTCACTGTGTAGCCACGGAAACACAACTGTCAGGAGGGACAGAGTAATATCGTGAGGAAAATTCAAGGACATCCCTGATAATCAGGGACAGTTAAGAGGTATGCTCCTGACCCATTCACAATCGAATTAAACGTAATCTCCCTGGTAGTCTAGTGGTCCCCCCAACCCCTGCATGACTCCCTACCCGTTTCCTTTTAAAATAAGTTTTATTTCCATGGTAGTCTAGTGGTCCCTCCACCCCCCTGCATGACTCCCGACCTGTTACCATTTAAATCAAGGTGTATTTCCATGGTAGTCTAGTGATCCCCCACCCCTGCATGAATCCTGACCTCCGTCCGCGGTCAAAGAATACATTTCCCTGGTAGTCTAGTGGTCCCCCACCCAGTGTGCCTCCCGGTACCCCCCCAAAACACAGCATCCCCCTGGAGCAAGCAACCGGCACAGCTCACCTCTCTCCACCACGGCCGGCCACCGACTGTGGTATTCAGGAGTGCCACTGTATTGAATAGGTGTGCCCGAGTGTATCAGTATTCTATTCTGAATAGTTCAGCACTGAGCTTATACTTGTGTGTTCAGATATCTGATGAGTTAACTTTTTTAGGAGGGAGTATATTTGCTAGTCCTGGATCCCTGCTAGCTTTGAAGGACAAAATCATATCTCATCTATGTCTCCTCCTTTCTATTGTGTACATGTTTAGATCTCTTGGTCTTTCTTCATAATTTCTACCTCCCATCCCCCACTCCTTTTTGTACCTTCATTGTATTTTTTTTAATTTTTCCCATGTTTTTATTTGGTATTGGAATTCCAGACTGGGGTGGCTCACTCAAGATGTTGGGTAACAGCTGATTTATATAGAGAGGCAGGAGAACATCTTAATCCCTACTAGCTACAGGGGTAGTCATTGCCACTTACAAAAAAAGCTTACAATGGCACACTGCAGCAAATTCTGTTACCAGAAAAGCCAGATTCATCTGAATGTGGCATTTTCTTTTTTAATTCTTTTTCATTCTTCTTTAACCAGGTATAGCCCACTAGGCACAGGTGCCTGTTTTCAGGGTTGACGCAAGAGCACTGGAGAAGTTACGAGACTTGCTCAGGGCACACAGTATGCAAGTAGAGCTATTGGGAATCAGACCCTTTTCTATTGAATGTACTAGGCTCATTCACAGCTTTTTACTCTGACCTCTAAGCTATACTGCCAGCCCTAAGCTTTAAACAAAGGTATTGGGCCATGATGCAACATAACTTATGATGGTGTTCAAGGTGGTGGTGGCTAGTACTGTATTTTATGTTTTATGTACCCAGATACTTGTTTTGATTTTTTTATCAACATTGCTTAAACAATAGAGCATATCGGTACTCATCAACATGGCTTAATGTGCAGGTCACTCCTGGGTTACAAAACTTTTAAGTTTCCATTAAAAAGTAAGTGTTCAGTTAGATAACAGAATCCCCTGTGACATAATATTTCTAGATTTTGAAAATGCCTTTGATCTTGTTTAGCATTGGGTGATTAAACACAAAAACATATGTAATAAACTGGATAAGGAGTTGGTTAAATGAAAAGACAAAAGAAGTTAAAATATATGGTCATGCATCAACAGCTGGTCTGATCTCATGTGGAGTTTCCTAGGGCTCCATTTTGAGACCAATCTTTTTTAACATTCTTATTTGTCACCTATTTTTATATCTCACTTAGCAAAAAATATAGATAACTAGATTATTGAATATGCAGATGATTCTAAACTTGGAGTGTCATGGGCAACTACTGAACAAACATATTCAATTCAAGATTTAAACAAAATCTCAGAATGGGCCAGCAATTGGGAGATGCAGTTCAGTATTGAGAAATGCAAGGTAATGTACCTTTGGAAAATAACCAGAAACAAACTATTCCTTGTATGGCATCACACTATAGGAAACTAATCACAAAAAAGACTTGGGGGGGTAATCATATCATCTGATTTTCAACAATTTGGGCCATGCAATGAAGCAATTAAAAAAGTAAACAAGGTAATGTGGTTCAGAAAAATGAATATTAAATCAAGAAACAAAGAAATAATACACCCACTATACTTAACATGTGCCAGGCCACATTTGAACCGTGCTACTCAATTCTGGAAGCCGTACAAAAGAAAAGGAATCAATGAAATCAAGAAAGTGTAATGAAGAGCAACTAAATGTGTAGTATCATTAAAAGAAAAACGTTACAAACAAAGATTAGAAGAATTAAACCTGATGAGTCTACTGACTCATCACATAAGAGGTGACTTGTTACTGATGAAAGATATAATGCAAGGCTTAAAACTTAATTCATGAATGAAACATAACTTACAAACCTACCACTAGGGACACAAGCGGTCACACCCTTCAACTCGCAGGGGGAAACTTCAAAACTCTAAGCAAAACGTTTTGCTATACTCAAAGACATGGAATAATCTTCCTCTAAATATAGTTGGCAGTAAAACAAAGCAAGAATTTAAATCCAACTTGGATAGGTATATCTTGAGTGGACAAAAATTAGACTATGATGCAATCTATTAGGAACTAACTATGGTCTCAAATCTTCTCAGTTCCAAGTTTTCAATGTATGAACCATAGTGTCAATGTGGTTCTCCCATTTTAGGTCTTCGCTAAAAATAAAACCCTGGTCTTTTTCATTAGTGCTAGCCTTACATTCTATTCCCTTGAAATTACACCTAAATAGAGGGTTGTTATTCTCACAGTGCATTACTGTACATTTTTGTGGGTTAAATGTCATGCCTGATTCTGCCAACCATTAACTTTATTCATCCTGATTTTTTGCATTAATTTGCAGTCATCTTTAGTTTCAGTTATTAATCCTATTTTTGCATCATCAGCACATTTTGCTGTCCAACCTAACAGTTTATTGTTCATGCCTTCTACTGTATATATAAATTACAGAGAGTAAAGCCCAGTACATTTTCTTGTGGGACTTCATTTATCACCTCTGCCCATTTGAGGTTAAAATTTAAGTGTCGAGTTAACTACACTGTAGTTACACTGTAACTGCACAGTAACTGCATTGCAATTACAATGTAGTTGCAAGCAGAAAATAAGTAATTGCAGAATAATTACCCTGTTGCATGTAATTAATGATCAGTTACATTTAAACAGACACTTAAAATAAAGCGCAACCCCATTAGTAAGTAGCCCCTCTTATTTTGACTCTCTGCTTCCTATTAGAAAGCCAGCTGTCTACCCAATTTATAAATATCTGTGGTATCTTAAGTTTCATCATATTGCTAGAAACATAGAAACATGGAGATTGATGGCAGATAAGGACCGCAAGGCCCATCCAGTCTGCCCATTTCTTTTTCTACCTTATAAATGTGCCATTGGCCTTTGCTCTGTCAGTGGCCTACCTATTCATACTCATCTGCATTATTCCCTTATGCCTATCCCATGCCTGTTTGAAGCCCTGCATTGTATTCATTGCCACCACTTCTTGACATAGGCCGTTTCATGCATCCACCACTCTTTCTGTGAAAAAGAATTTCCTCACATTCCCCCTTATTTGGCCTCCTTCTAATCTCATGCTGTGTCCTCTTGTCCTGGAATTTTTCTTATATTTAAACATGTTAGACTCTTTCACCTTGCTAATGCCCTTAAGGTGTTTGAATGTTTCGATCATATCACCTCTCTCCCTCCTTTGCTCAAGGGTATACATATTGTGCTCCATTAATCTGTCCCCATATGTCTTCTGATGCAGTCCCTGCACCATTTTGGTTGCCCTTCTCTTGACTGCCTCAATTTGGTTAATGTCCTTGTGAAGGTGTGGCCTCCAGTACTGCACGCAGTACTCCAGATAGGGCCTAACCAGTGTCTTGTAAAGAGAGATTATTACCTCCCTCTTACGACTTGTGATACCCCTACTAATACACCCTAACATCCCCCTAGCCTTACCTACTGCTTTAGAGGTCTGCTTGGATGATTTCAGGTCATCGGTGATGATGATGCCCAAGTCTCTTTCTTCCTTTGTGACTGCCAGCAACTCCCCTCCCAACCTATAGGTGGCTTCAGGGTTTCTCTTCCCTATGTGCATGATCTTGGACTTCTATGCATTAAATCCCAGTTGCCACTCTCCTGACCATTTTGCTAGTTTATCCAGATCTCTTCTCATTCTGCCCACCCCATCTGGATCATCTACTCTGTTGCAGATCTTGGTGTCATCTGCAAACAGACAAACCTTACCCTCTAGTCCATCTGCAATGTCACTAATGAAGATATTGAAGAGGACTGGCCCCAGGACTGATCCCTGAAGTACCCCACTTGTGACTTGCATCTCTTCTACCATTTACCACCACTCTCTGTTTTCTGTCCGTCAACCAGTTTGCCACCCAGCTGACCAACTTCTGACCCATCCCGAGCCTACCCAGCTTATTTATCAATCTTCTATGTGGAACAGTGTCGAAAGCTTTGCTGAAGTCAAGGTAGGTGACATCAACTGCTCCCCCTTTGTCCACCACTCTGGTTACCCAGTCAAAGAGATCTATGAGATTAGTTTGAAAGGACCTTACTTTTGTAAACCCATGCTGTCTTGGATCCTGTGCCCCTATGGATTCCAGGTGTTGCACTATCCTATCCTTAAGGAGTGCCTCCATAATCTTGCCCACTACTGAGGTAAGACTGACTGGTCTGTAGTTCCCTGCCTCCTCCCTGCTACCACTCTTGTGAAGCGGGATCACATGAGCCCTTCTCCAGTCTTCTGGGACCTCTCCTGTGCTCAGAGACTCACTAAACAGTTCTGTTAATGGCTCTGCTAGTTCCACCATTAGTTCCTTAAGTACCCTGGAATGTATGCCATCAGGTCCCATTGCCTTGTCCACCCTGAGCTTAGCAAGCTTTTGTAGGACCCTTTCTTTTGTGAAGGGAGTAGTGCTCACCTCCCTCCCCCCATGTCCATGGTGCTGAGCTGTGGGCTCTGCCTTACCTTCTCTTCAGTAAATACTGAGCAAAAGTATCTATTTAGGATAGATGCTTTTACAGGGTCCTCCTCCTCACATGCCCCCTTTTCTCCTTTGAGCGTAGCAATTCCCCCTCTGGACTTTCTCCTTTCACGAATGTATCTATAGAAAGTCTTGTCACCTTCTTTTACTGTTCGTGCTAGTGTTTCCTTAGTTTGGGACTTTGCCTGCCTTACTGCCTTCCCTGCTTCCCTTAGCACAGTTTGGTATGCCTCCCTATCTTCATCCCACTGTGTTCCCTTATATTTCCTGAAGGCCAGCCTTTTGGCTCTGACCTTTTCTGCTACTGTACTTGAGAACCAAAGTGGTTTCCTTCTTCTTTTGCACTTCCTTTTCTGTCTAACACAGTGGGATGTTGCTTCAAGTATTCCATCCTTAATGCTTGCCCACTTTGCCTGTACCCCCTCACCTGTGTTTCTTTTTGCCAGGGCTAGCTTAACTTTGTCAGCCATCTTATCAATGTCAGCTCCTCTGAAGTCCCATATTTTTGCCTTGGAATGGGATGATTTAGATGTAGTGGCCAAATTGAACCATGCCATGTGATGGTCACTGGCACCCAGGTGTCATTCTACCTGGAGATCTGTGATCCCTTCCCTGTTAGTCAGTACTAGATCTAGGATAGCCCTTTCTCTTGTGGGTTGTTGTACCAGTTGTTTGAGGCCCTCCCTGGCAGGGAATCCACCATGTGTCTAGTTCTGGTAGATGTTCTTGCTGGTATTGACCAATCTGTATCCGGCATGTTGAAGTCTCCCACTATCAGAACCTCCCCTTTAGCTGTCATGTTTTGTATGTCTTCTAACAGTAATGTGTCTATGTCCTCCCCCTGGTCTGCTGGCCTGTAGACAACCCCAGTTCTTATGGCTGTCCCATTTCCTGTTTCCAGGGTGACCCACAGTTCTTCTGGCTTCTTATGTGTATTCTGAATTTCTGTAGCTTTGATATTTTCATTGACATACAGGGCCACTCCACCCCCTTTTTGCACCTCGGTATCTTCTGAACAGTACATAGCCAGGTACTGAAGTCTCCCAAGTGTGGTTGCTGGTAAACCACGTCTCATTAATGCTACTATGTCCAGTTTAGCCTCTGACATTATTGCCTGCAGGTCTGGGATCTTATTTCCCAGGCTGTGACCATTTGTGTACATGATTTTCCATTGGCCGGATTTCAGTGTGTTAGTTGTTGGGTGAGGTTTGGCATTTCCCCTGTGCATTGTATGGGGAGACAGACCTTTTTTCTTACCTGGTGATGCAAATGAACTGCAAACATGCTGAATCCCTGTTTGACCACTAGCTGAGGGGGGATGGGTGTTCTTCCCATTCGAAGTATGGGGTTAGTAAGTAAATTATGTGGCACAGTATTAAATGCTTTGCTCAAATCCATGTAAACTACATCAGCAGATTCAGCAGATTTAGCAACATCCATAGCCTTTACTCATGGGTTCAGAAATGTTACATTTCTTTGACATGATCTGTTTCTTGTGAAGCCATATTAATGATTGCCCTCACCCAGTTTGTTACCCATTTTTTGAGGTTTAATTGCTGTGGTAAATTGTGTAGGTTGTTTGGTACAACAATAAAGGGTTGCACGGGTCCACCTCAGGTTGGTACATAGTGCAAAGATGTTTTGAGAATAGGGCTTAAACAGGGTACCCTGATGAATTAACAAATATTATAAAAGCGTGGTATTTTTGGTCACAAAAAATATTGATGGACTGTATCCATAAATGTTCAATGGGGGGAACTTTATAATCTTTCATTGACCTGTATGACCCTGTTCAAGAATATTCATGGATACAATTTGCCCATTTATTGTTCTTGCACAATTCGTGGACATTAATTAATATGATTGCTGAACTTTGATGCATGCTTATGGACGCAGTTCACTAACTAATCATGATTAGTTCATGGATGTTCAAGACAGTTCATTCTGCCAAATCTGTGCTTTAAATACTGGTTCATTTACAGCCTATTATTGTTGCATCTTTACTATCTTTACTGGTATTCTAATAAATTCACTGGGTGTTGCTAATTTTCTCTCTCTGGTGGTAAGGACTGTTTCAAAACTATATGATGTAGTTTATGTCCTTGCTAAGGTCTTACACTCTTGTCACATTTCATCCATGTTCTACCAAAGAACTCCTTGGCTGGCGTGGTCCTGGTCAAGTAAGATGGCATACATGTTCTAGCTGAGCTTCCACATAGCTCCTACCTAAATCAGTAATTAACCAAATAACTGTAGTAAAAGTAAAATATTGGACTATGAAGATGTTGCCTATGGCTACACAGAGATTACAGAAGAAATATATTACCTTACCTTTTGAGTTGAAAGCAGCTATTTCTAAATCTGCAACTCTGATGGCGGGAAGAATGAGGGTACAGAGCATGGCAGCCATGAGAAACAGCAGTGGAGGAATCCCTTCTACAGACTAATCTTTAGCAGATCTACGGGGCATAATAAAGAACCTGCAAAGCAAAATGAAGGCAGGTTTTACAAATATTATTGCACGGATACAGCATCTGCATAATATCACCTCGGGGCTCTCTGAGACTGCAGCAGCGCCTGCCACATGGTTTGATAAGGCCGGAAATTGGATCAGTGAACCAGAGGACACTGTGACTGACCAGGCAAGGGAAAGAAATGAACTAACTGAGAATGTGGCTGCTTTACTTGAAAAAGACATGATCAGGAGAACAGGGCTAAGAGAACTAACCTTCAGTTAGGGGGCTGCCTGAAGGGCTCAAGGGGAAATGTCCTGAACGGACCATAAAAAAATGGCTGCCTGAGCAGCTAGGCATGGCACCTGAGGCTACAGGGTACCAGATTGAGAGGGTGCACAGGACTAGATCTAAAACCAAGTCAGGGGAGCAACCACAGCATTTTTTAATTAAATACCTGCAATTTCAGGACAAGGGGAAGATGCTTAGAGCAGCTTAATCACACAGACCATCAAAATGCCCGATGGAGCTGTCATGCTCTTCCAAGACTTCAGCAGGGAACTTCAGCTTAGGTGCTAGCAGTTTACCACCATAAATTCGAAGCTCCTTATCAGGGGGATGGCAATTTGCTGATCTTTATTTGTCTGACCTATGGATTTCGAGACCAGGTCACCCTCCACACATATTTACATAGGCTCAAGACACAGAGTATTACATGAATCATAAGGATTCCTCATTGGTGGGGAAATTGGGGGCCTGACATACTGCCCCTGCTACCTGAAAGGCGCTCTATGCCAACACTAGATAAAATATTAATTGGTCTGTTTCCTGGCCTCTCTTCTCCCTGATAGCCACCAACCAACTGCCAAGCCCTGATCATGGTATTGTTGTATCGCACTGGGAGCCCTGGAATTAGTGGTGATCCCTCTTCTGTCCCTGACATCTTTCACCATTCCTGCCCTTTGATCACTCATTTCAAATGGGACTGTACTGGCTACATCCTTTTGAGTGATCCCTGCCCCTGGATCCCCATGAATAGTCATGGTGGCATCTCTCACTGACCCAACAAATAGTGATAGCCTAGAAAACTACTAACTCTCACCTTTTTTCCGAAATGTGAGCTCCATCTGGTTACTTTCTGCGTCTTGCATGACAATCTGCCTGGAGGGCACCTGTGCTAACTCTCTGAACTGTGTCAATGGGGTATTTGGACCTATGGACCCTCCCTTCTGATAACATGATGTCCCACTGTGAGCCAGGGCCAGTGCTAAATCCAAGACTGTAGCCAGAATTAGCACTAGATCTGGTGCTGCCAGGGTTTGTATCAGAAAGTCCAAATCCGACATGTTCTGTGGTGGTCCCATCAGTCATTATTAGATTAGAAATTAGATTAGTAGAAAACACCACAAAAATATCTGTAAGAGGAAATCACTTCTATTTTTCCCAAAAGAAATGACATGCAAAAATGACTTTCTCATATTCCTAAGAACAATAAGTAACAATAATAGAATCTTGTGTATTTTGTGCAGTAACAATGAACAATAAGCAATATGTTTTCTCATACCACTAACTGCAGTAAGCAAAACCGATTGTCTCATGTGCATATTGTAATCTAGCATTTTTGTCATAAACAATTTTCTTGCCTAAGCCTAAATAAAACTAATATTTCCCCCCAAACCAGTCTTTCCTGGTTTGTAGCCTATGACCACTGATCTTGGCATGAGAGGGCTAACATATACCAGCAGCTCTGAGCTGATCGTTTTTCTTACCAATTTCTCTGCCTGTCTGTGCATCTACGCCCCATCGTGTCTGTCTGTACACTATCATGCAATGTCCAGCTGAGACCTGCTGGACTCACTCAGATGGCAGCTATCTTCTTAGGTTGCATCGGAGCATCCTCTCTCTGCACTGAGACCTCCCTTCTTATAGTGCTTGTCTCTGGTTAGAATTTTCCAGAGAACCCAAAATAAAATTCTCTAGCTAATGGATTTGCCGAGAAATGGTCTCATATAAACTGGTAATTTCCAGTTAGATACAAAAATAAAGCATGGCTTCTTATTTCTGGTATACAGCAGTTTGTGTGTTGCAGTGCGATAGCTGATTATGAGACTATGTAACTATTTTAGGCACTGGGAAGCATGCTGTGGCTGACAGTAATTTGGCCTAGCTGTTATCTTTCTTTCTGTCAAAGGTGCAAAATATTATCTTGTTTGCACCAGAGTCCTCAGCTAGGCCTCTTAAGCATGAGTCCTTTCGACTATTGTCAGTTCAGCCTCTCAGGCACAATTCCTTTTGACTATTGTCAGCTTGATCTCTCAGGCATGAGTCCCTTTGGCTGTTATTTTCCTTACATGCCTTTGCTTTGAATTCCAGATCCATGGGGAGGGACTACTTGTCACACCACCACCATATGCAACAGTACCACTATATTCAAAGTGTTGAGACCGCATGCTGCCAGCACCTCTGTGGACCCCAACCTCCCTGGACTACTCTTGCTGGAGTGTGGGTATCAGCATGGGTTGTGTCTACTCTGGGCACTCAGGCCTATGAGGTGACTGCCAGCACTCTGTGGAACTGTGAAGATGTAACGGTGGTGTCCCACTACCTCATACAATGGACACGCACAGTAATGAAAACTGACTTGCTTTTAAATGGGTGGTATACTGGAAGTATCTTTTCCCCCAGTTTGAATTGTACTGCCCGATAAGCATGTTGTAAACATTTGTGAAGTAGGAAAAACAAGTTACTGCTGCACTCACAGCACTACTATAGCAAGAAATTATATATTAAATGTATTTGAAAAATCAAAGTGCTAATAAAGGTGTGTGGTAGTGAAGCAGAACATGGCTATACCCGAGGTGCCCGACTGCTTTGCTCTGGTGAGCATTGTCAGGGATGTACTACTTGTATCATCCCACTCCTTAACTACCCCACATGTCCTGGTACCAACCAATGAAAATGGACCGTTATAATTTTGTGACGTGTAGGATATTGGGGGATTTGAAACTTAAGTTGTCTAGACTCCATTTACAAATACATTAAGTGAGATGCAAACAAATTCCCAATTCATTCTTACAAACAAGAAAACACAGTTCAGTGAAAGTAAAATTAATACAAAAAACAGTTTTAACATTTCTCCCGTTTGTTCGATTTTTATATTATAAAATCCTTTTTCCAAAGAGAAGAGAGAAATAGACCATCAATGGCCAATAGAAAATGAGAGAAGAAGGAGTTGGGTAGGTGAACCCACAGCAGCACTATGTGCCCTGCATCACCTGTGTGAGAGCCTCTCTTGTTTTTTCAACATTCATGAAGTAGCCTACTCAACAGGTGAGGGCTATGAAAAGGTGGGCCCAAATGACTTAGTGGGTAAACCAATAGGTAGGTGTTAGGAAGCCTCTGTGTCCAGCCACAGTCAATTGTGGGGAGATATCTCTGAGGCACTCCAAACCTTACACACTGGGTCTCCAAGCCACCTGATAGGCTTTGATGCACATGTGTCTTCTAAAGAAGTTCAGCCCCTGTAAGACCCCTCCTCTGCCCTTTTTTAGTCAGTTATTCATGTGCATCTGACCAAGCTACATGCACAGGACCAAGCTCCTGAGCAAATCAGAATAATAACACAAATATATAGTATAACAAGTTAAGACTCTGCAATTAATAACTAAAACCCCTACAAGCAAGTTATAGGCTAAAACTAACATATTTGGCTATTAAGAGACAGGTGACCCATTTCTAGTGGGCTCAGATCCGTGTTATGGAGCTTCATTATAGGAAAAGAATAAACAGGGAGACACTCACAGACATCAGTAGTCAGCAGGTAATGGAAATCTACCATCCAATGAGATCCCTCAGGTAACGATCTCATGTGGGCTCTGGCACCAGGCAGAGACACTTCCAGAGCACCCCCATGCTAGTGGGGTGCTGCTGGGTGCACAGACATCGTGGGCAGCACTTTGCAATCCCTCCTAGTCCCTGCACGGCAGAATGCCTACCAACAGGGGCAAATGAAGGATAAGAGCTGAAACAGACCTGAAGATGCAATTGTCACAGTGAAAGTGGGAGCCTGAGATTCCACATGGTCCACAGCACATCTCTGGCAATGGTAGATGGAGGAGAGAATTGTCATTACTTCCTGGACCCTGCTGTGTCTTCCCCATCTGTTTGCAGGGAATTTTCATATCCTGAGCATGTGCGTGATTCAGTAACACTTTTGCGCATGTCCACCTGATGTCATCTTAGGGATGGCATCAACAGCACCACAAACATGCACAGAATAGATGGCGATATGCCCCAAAGGAACAGACAAGGCATCCGCTGGAGGAAGCTGCCTACTCCATCTTCCACTGCTAACTAACTCTAGGAGGACAGAGAGCATCCACAAAGGGAAAGCTGAAAAAAATATTGACTTAAACAGCTACGGCGGACATGTCTGTAGTCCACATGGCAATTGGCCATATTTGTAGTCTGAGGATGGGACTACAGCTGCGGCCATTTCAGTAGTTTTTTAGATTAACAACAAACACCTAGTGGCTATACCACTAATTAAATGACAGGAGGAGGTAGACAAGCAGGGAAAAACTCAGTAGGGCTATCAGTAATTATATAACCCTAAGGGCATCTTATTCATTGTGACTCCCAAGGGCAGGAAAATGGTGAAAACAAGAATCTGCCAGTCATGCATGATCCCTACACTACCAGCAAATATGAGCCATTTTTGTCCAGACTGCTTAGACAAGGAACTGTCGGAGCATTCTGACAACTCCAAAACGGAACAAGACACCTCGTTCCAGGAGGCAGCACTAACCAGCACCTTATCCAGAGAAAATACGCATCCTAACATGGCCGCATTACTCATGCAAAGTCAGCAAGCCACAAATATGCTGATTCAACAACAACAACAGTTCATGTCAGCCATACTACAGAACCTGGCAGAGATCTCCCAACCAAAGCAACCAACTGGGCCCACGGTAGCCCCCAATAGGCAATAAACTAATCCCACACAACCAGAGAAGCTGGATGAGTCCGGGGCTGAATCAGACAGCCAATCAAATGAAGAACCAGAGCCATAAGAGCCAATGGATCCAGACCCGCAAACCCTGACAGTCAAATACTGCATCCCTGACAAGTTTCCAAATTTCATGAAGGCGATAAAGGAAATAGTGGGCTTTGCGGATCCTCTGGCAAAATCAACATCTAAGCTAGCGGCTTCACTAAATCCAGCCCCAAAATCAGAAAACACCTACCCAGTGTACATATCAGGACAGGAGGTGGTCTCAAAGGATTGGGGTGCAACAGAACCCACTGGAGTCCCAGAATGCAGATCCAGGGACAAGATGTAGCCATTCCAGGAGGACAATCTAAAGATGTGGTGCTTGGCCTCACATGTGGACCCGCAGGTCACCCCACTAAGTAAAAAGACCATCCTGCCGGCAGAGGCTACCTTGGCACTCAAGGAACCAACTGTCAAGAGATTGGAGGAACTCCTCAAAAAGGATTTTGAACTAGCTGGTTTGGGTACCAGGGCAGCCACCACAGATGTACATGCACACACCACTAGAGCCCAAGTGCTCTGGCTACAGGACATCCAAAAGACCCTCACACCCAATTCACCAGAGATGACTTTAATAGAACAATCCATACTAGCCACAATGTACATGGCAGACATGACAGTCAACTCCCTGAGAATAAATGCCAGATTAACAATGATAACTAACAGAGCCAGGCAGCTTATATGGATGAAAATCTGGGATGCAGATTTGGAACCAAAAGCCGTGCTCCTCAAAATACCTTTCTAGGGAACATAACTGTTCGGTGAAGGAATGGAGAGGTTTCTAAAAGGCAAGAAGGAGGACAGAGAGATGGTCTAGGATAAGTCTTCTGCCAACACATACTTGCCTGACAGATCAAGGTCCAGGAAGAATCAGAATTTTTGTGAGAAAAGAATCAATTTTAACACAAATAATTACAAGGGACAATGCCAGCAGACTAACAGATGCCAGCAGTACAAACCCCACAACAATTTCCAACCCAACAGGTATCACCCTAACAACTCGTTCAGCCCAAACAAAACAAGCAATGACTACAAGCCTGGGACGACAGTGGTGGGATACCCACCCACTGGGTCCTGCCTCAGGCTGTTTGTCAATGAGTGGCTAAAGATGATGACAAATAAATGGGTGAGAGAGTTGGTGATGGAAGGATATGCAATAGAATTTGCCAAGACACCCCAAAGGGATTGTCTGATCACCTCCTCAGTGTCAAAAAGGAATGGCAGCCCAGAACAGTTCAAGAACATACTGTACGGCCTTGTCAAAACAGGGACAATCGCAAAGGTGCCAGAACCCAAGCAGGGCAAGGGAATCTATTCCATATTCTTCATGGTACCCAAGAAAATGGGAGACCTTTGCCTGATGCTTGACTTAAAATTCTTAAATTGCTTCATACAGTACAAGTGATTCAAGATGGAAATGGTACTGTTCATGATCAAGGCCCTGAGACCAGGGGATTACCTCATGTCCATAGATCTAAAGGACGCATATCTCCATATCCCCATCAGGCCATCTCACCACAAATACCTGAGATTCCTCATTACGGAACAACACTTACAGTACACGGCACTGCCATTTGACCTGGCATTGGCCCCCTGTGTCTTCACCAAGACAATGGTGGTACTAGCAGCCAAGTTAGGAGAGCAGGGGTATACAGGTGATCCCATATCTGGATGACTGGCCGATAAGAGCAAGATCCCGACTCCAGCTGCAAAGGGATATGGACATGGTATTACAATGTCTGGAGAACCATGGTTGGGTGATCAACAGGGAAAAGAGCACCCTATAGCCCAGCCAGAGGATCGAACATCTGGGATCTCTCATAGACACCACAGAAGGCAAGGTTTGCCCAGCGAATGGCCGGGTGCAAGAACTACTTCACCTAACCAAAAGGTTGACAGCACATAAGGAACCATCACTACTCAAAATATCCAGGCTTCTGTGCATGATAGCATAATGCATAGAACTGATTCCCTGAGCACAGTGACACATGAGACCATTGGTCTTAAACTACATAATACAAGGCCACCAGGCCAATCAGGACCTATTGGCTTGAATTGTCATGAGACCACAGGTGTGAGCTTCCCTGACCTGGTGGTTGAAAGTGAACAACCTAGCCAAGGGGGTGCCTCTGGATCCACAGACAGAGGTGGTAATAGAGACAGAAACCAGCTTAGTTGGCTGGGAGGACATCCATGGACAACCATTCAGCACAAGGCAGGTGGACCCTATTGGAGACATGACTCCCCCTCAATGTACTGGAAAGGTGAGCAGTGTGCAACACCCTAATGGCATTCTGGATTCGAGTGCACCACAAGAACATGCTCATCTGTTCGGACAATACAGTCACGGTGGCCTACCTAGCAAAGCAGGGAGGCAGCAGGAGTGCAGCAATGCAGAGTGAAGCCACCAAGGTTTTCAGCTGGGCCCAAACCAATTTACAGCACCTTATGGCAATACACTTGGCAAGGAAACTGAACCAGACCATGGATTGGCTGAGTCAGCAGCTCATCCACCTAAGAGAATGGCAACTAAATCAACAAATCTTCAAAAAGATCAACGAACATTGGGGCCCCATTGAGCTAGATCTTATGGCAACTGTAGACAATACACAGGTGCAGAAATTCTACTCCAGATACAAATAACTTGGTGGATCCACTGTCCAGGGAATGGAGTTTCACAGTAGCATATGTGTTTCCCCCTATTCCACTCATCCCACAAGTGCTGCACAAGGTGAGACAGTCTCATGCAAGAGTGATTGTGGTGGCACCATTCTTTGCAAGAAGATCGTGGTTCACCATGGCGGTGGCCATGGCACTGGAGCACCTCTGTATACTGTCATTGATATGGGATATCATCCACCAGGGCCCAGTCCTACACCCCAACCCACTCAGTTTACAGATCACTGCCTGGCTCCTGAAAGGGAGAGACTGCTGATGGCAGGATATGCAGAAAGGGTGGTGGACACCCTAACCATATCCAGATGGACCTGGACCGCAAACACATACCAGAGGCAGTGGGGCATATTTGTGAATTGGTGTACACTAAAGCACATTGACCCATGGGAAGCCTCCATACCTATACTCTTACTCTTTCTCCAGAAAGGACTGGAAAAAGAACTCTCACCATCATCTATGAGAGTACAAGTAGCATCAATTGAGGATGCTAGAGGCCACATAGGTGACATGGACCCAGGGGCACACCTGAATGTGATCAGGTTTATCAAGACAGCCAGTAATCTGAGGCCCAGTGCAATAACAATCACAGCATCATGGGACCTAGTTCTGGTCCTGCAGGCTCTAATCTCACACCCATTCGAGCCCATAGGGGTGACTGACCTGAAGAGGCTGACACTGAAAATGGTACTGCTAGTTACAATATGCTCCACAAGATGGACATGCAAGCTACAGGCACTAACCTGCAAGGCACCATTCATAGTATTCCACCCAGACAGGATCAGTATGAGAACCCTATCTTCATTTACTCCAAAGGTCAGCTTGTACTTCCACGTGTCCCAAACCATCGAACTGCCAAACACATTACCAAACTCAGATACCTCACGCCAACTGGAGCTTCATACCTGTACATTGGGTATGAAGAAACTCTTACTGACCTATCTAGACAGAACAAAGACATTCCACGTGACAGACCGAATGTTCGTCTTATGGCAAGGGAAGAAAAAAGGACAACCTACATCAAAGTCTACACTAGCAGCATGGCTGAAAGATGCTATCACACACTCTTACATGGTCAAGAACTATGTGCCACTCAGTGGCATAAAGACTCACTCTACCAGGGCTGTAGCTACATCATGGGCGGAACATAATTTAACTATGACCGATGAGATATGTGCAGCAGCAATATGGGCATTTGTCCAAACATTTTGTAAGATATTATAGACTGGATATGATTTCTGCTGCATGAGCAAATTTCAGTATGGCTGTGCTAAAGACAGCATTAGAACATTTGACCACTCAAAAACTATCTTCCCCACCCTGACTGGGACTATGTACTGCTTTTTAATGGCCCAGTGTGTAAGATTTGGAGTGCCTCAGAGATTTCTCCCCACAATGGTAGTTTACTCACCTGGTAAAGGTAATTGTGGGAGAATATATCTGAGACACTCCACATCTCTCCCAATCGAGATGCTGTTCATGACTCTGGTGACATGGTATTTGAACGCTGATGAGAAATGGTGATTTACTGGCATGCTGTAAGGGCCAGTTCAACCTTAAAATGTATATAATAGGAATTAAAGGAAGAGTAGCGGTGAAAAGTGAGAGTATGTGTTTTCACCAGGATAGCCATGACAGCCTAACATCTATTTATTCCAAGTACACAGGTACAGCTATGAAAGAGTTCTAACTGACCACAGAAGGACAGAGGAGGGATCTTGCAGGGGCTGGACTTCTTTAGAAGTCACATGTGCATCAAAGCCTGTCAGGTGGCTTGGAGACCCAGTGTGTAAGGTTTGGAGTACCTCAAAGATATTCTCCCACAGTCACCTTTATTTACCAGGTGAGTAAACTACCATTACAAGGTTGGCAGGAATAACAGTGCAGTTGTGGATGGGGGTGGGTGGGTACTATAGTGATGTCTTAATATCATAGAGAATGGATTACATGGGGTGTCCTGAGGGGTGATGGGCCCAACCACTCTTTCCGGCTAGCTGCATGGCCAGGGGGATGGATAGCAGGGGTTAACTGCCACAAAAGCTGGTGACTGTGGCCGGGGTTGGGAAGGTGGGATGCAGGGACAGAGGCAGAAAAATTATTGGCATGAAGAATAAGTGTAGTCACCAAATGTTTCATTGGTACATGAAGTAATTCCCATAACAGTTTGGGCATTGCTTCCAACCCATTGCATAATCTGTTAGGATAATTGCAGTTAACAAGAATGTACCTTGACTTGGATTCACTTGGGCCAGAGAAACCATCAATCCCATGGTGTAATAACCAGAAGCCTACTGTTACTGCTTGTTTGTAGTCAGGTGTCATTGTACCATGCTTAAAATGATCTCAAAATAACTGAAAATTTAATTTTAATTAAATGTTTGGCCACCCATAACTCCACCTCTTTTTAATCTACAACTCTGAAATTTGGTACACTCCTGTAAGCTATTAGGTACTGTTATCATTCCAGATTTGGTGTTATTTGGAGATGTAGTTTTAATATTATAGTGAAATAACTGAAATTTAAAATGTTTGTGAAATTCCATGGAATTCCTCGGAATCGGAGTGGTCATTCCAAGGGAAGAATTGTATATTCCACACAACTCTTGGGTTCAGTCATTTCTACAGTCAATTCCTTGTGAGCACTTGGGTGTATCCTATATGGCCCTAAGGTTTTGCCCACATTTGGGGCTTTATGTCCTTTCTCAGCACTTTCTTTGGTAAATGCTGACTGCCTCATTTCAGCAATGCTCCTGAAAGCTGCCTTGATACCACATTCATAAAGGGTCCACTGACTTCCCTTGTGAAGACAGAGTGGAAGTAATTGTTAAGGACAGCTGCTTATTGTTCATCTTCCTCTAGTATCCACCCTCCCCCATAGTCTAATAATACCCCCTGCCTGCTTCTTTTATTCTTGAATATATCTGAAGAATTATTTTCCTACTCTTGACCCCTCAGCAATATGCAGCTCAGTGTCTGCCTTTGCCTCCCTGACCATCCTCTTCACGTCCCTAGATTTTACTTGGTACTCTCCCCATTCCTCCTCCCACTTCTTTTCCTTGTATCTGGTGAAAGCCTTTTTCTTGGTTTGCACTGTTTCTTTGACACTTTCTGAGAACCATATTGGATTTTTGCACCTGCTTTGTTTTGTAATAATTCTCATGCATGGCCTTGATGCCTCAGGAATTGTCTCCTTGATTGCTCCCATCTTTCCTCTTCAACTCTGATGCTGTCAACCCTGGTCAATTTGTTTCAGACATACTCCTTCATCTGGCTGGTGTGCTCTTCTGAAATCTACAATGTCAGTTTTTGATAGGGACATTCTGGTCCTGAGGTCAAGCCTGAACCAAATGGAGATATGGTTGCTGGACCTCAGTGGTTCCCCTACCCTCATCCTACCCACCATCACCGAGTTGGTATACACCAAATCAAGAATGGATGCCAGTACAGTGGTTTCTTACAAGCTGAACCAGCAGGCAATCCTGCAATGTAACGAACAGAGCATGACTTCTGGTGCACCTGGACACTGGAATGTTCCATTTGATAACTGGTGGGTTCAGAGCACCCACCACCACCCCCACCACTTCCCCCTTCTTCACATTCCTTATCAGCTCTTCCATGAACTTCTTATCTCTCTCTCTCTTCCCCTTCTCCTGGTGTTCTATAGTTCACCCCAATGTATTTTCTTGCCTGAGGGTGCTGTGAGGTGAACCCATAGTGACTCTGTTTCCCCTTTGCTTTCCCAATAAGTCCATCCTCCACAGCATTTATGCCCTCCCTGACATATAGGGCTAGCCCCCCCCCCTTTCCTTTCCCTCTATCCTGTCTAAACATTGTGTAATGTTGGACTGGTAAGTCCCAGCCATTATTCTCTGTGGCCCAAGTTTCTATGATGGCTGCTAGGTCCACCTCAGCATCTGGCACCAATGCCTAGAGCTCACTGATTTTATTATCCGGTTTTAGCATTAAGGCAGACCCATTCCAACTAACTCTAGAACATTTTTTGCTGTTTTGTGGTCCTACACCTGCATTCATTCACATTCTCCTTACCTTCTATTTTTTTCCTATTGCATGCAGACCCTGAGCCT
Organism: Neoceratodus forsteri; assembly: GCA_016271365.2. Lineage (NCBI taxonomy): Eukaryota > Metazoa > Chordata > Ceratodontiformes > Ceratodontidae > Neoceratodus > Neoceratodus forsteri. The sequence continues at coordinate 1,788,406,755 of CM057455.1, read as the reverse complement.
TCCCCACATTGCCTCGTCAACTGATTCTTTTCAACCTTATCCTTATTTTTCCCACCTTGCTGCTACCAGTCTCTATTATAGGAGGAACACTAGCTAAATTTCCCTACCTCACTCCCTTTACCATGGTTCACCAAGCCTCATTGTCTGCCACAGTGAGTTTAACTGTCTAATGTAGACACCAAACATCTGCCCCAGCACACTAGTTCCATCTTTTGTCAGGTGATGGCTGTCATCTTTGAAAAGTCTCCTGTTCTGTAAGTCCTCCCAGTCCCCCCAAAATTGGTACCCTTTCTCCTGGTACCATCTTTTAATTACCCATTTAATTCTGCTATCTCTATTCCCTTCTTACTCTGTCTATCCCTTATTCCCTACTCCACACAGGGAGGACCTTGAAAAATGCCAAGGAGGCTGAGTGTGCCTGCAGTCTGTTCCCCAGTCAAAATATTATAACATCATATGAACTGTACTAATATTTATTAGTATATTTATAAAAATAACTTTTTGCAATCTGCTTATGCTGTAGGAATCATTTGTTCCTATACTGCTGGATGACTGCATTTAAACTACATAAGTTCTTGAGGTGCAAAAACAATCATTCCTATCAACATGGTGCAACAGCTGGAGCAGTTTGTGACCCCCCCCCCACCCACATAATGGAAGAGCTTTGTAAATTGTAACTTAGCCCTTTGGTGTAGTGTTTGAATTCAGTATCTTAATCATCAAATGTTAGCATATCTCTCACTTCAATGGTTCCCGCTTTTGACCAAGGCATGCCTGTCTATGTGGTGTCAGATATCCGGGATGCAGCGGTACTTGTGGCCTTGTGCTTTCACTGGGAAGGGTATATTACAGTATACACAGTGGCTTTTGCACCATATATGTCAGCCTCCTGAATGTAGCTATATGTACCAGCAACTTTGAGGGACTTCATGCTGCCGTGTTATCTGCTGAGAAAATCATTAATGGTTTCAGTATTTTATTTGCAAAATGTTTCTGTTTAAATACCTTTAGATAATTCTCTATGCCCAAACCCCTATAAAGAGTTCATTGGGATATCAGCATCAGAGTGATCTAGGTATCCTGGAACTATAATTGTTTCATGTCATTATTTAAGTCCATTTTGCTCCCATGACTTCTTTACTTTAGCCTCTGAAATAAATATCTTTGTGATTTACCTGAGCCATTCTCAGCATGAAGCCTTCTTCCAAATGAGAATCACAGATGCAGTGTGCCTATAGAACTATCAGTCTTGTTTAATTTTTTTAGACTCATACTCTCAGCTATCTTGACAGGGATGGACCTTTTTATATTGTTCAGAGAATTATTTCTCTTACATCTCCAGATGGGAAATACCTGGTGTCATGACCATCCTGGAAAGCTGTCAGTAGTTTTTGGTAGTCATCATCACATCAAGACTGTAAATTCATAGAAGCTTAATCCCAAAAGCCATCTGACCCTCTGCAATCTTCAAACTCATTAGCCGGGTCAGAGCAGTTTGCAGGATGCTCCAACAATGAAGGCATGTGAGTTACAGTGGAAGTGTTACATTGTAGTAGCAACAGATAGAAGTCACTTTGTTTGCTCAAAGTTCAGTTAAGTAGGTAATTATTTCTTCTTTTCATCCTGTATTTGCAGCAAGATTGCCACAGCATTGCCACAGTTCCTTGGTTGTTCACATGCTCTGCTGAATAGGTTAATATAGGTACTGATGTTGTGACTCCCTTTTATTGCTAGATATTGCTTCAAAGGTAGGCACACATCCAACCATGGAACCGTTTCCTCAGTTAATAATAGCAGATGGGCTTTGACTGCAAACCCTTTCTTGAACCGAGATGAGTTAAGACACTGTTCCAAGACACCTGTGTCTTTCTTCTAGTGCTGGCCAATTAGATGAATATAGGAATAAATTTGTGGGCGAGCCAGGTAAAAATGTTTGCCCCCTTGATATGCACTTCACATTTGTAATGCACTGCATTGCCTTTTCATATCATTATCTTCCAACACCAACATTGCATCTGCAGAAAAGATGAAAAGTAGGAAGATTATTAAGTTTATCCAGAACAAATGAAGATTTCCTAATATGATTAGGATGCATTCCTGTTTTAATACATGCACCATTTCACTGGAAAACATATTAGTAGTCTTGAATGAAGCCAAATCATAGTGACCAAAACCTCAAGAAATATACATAAGAAGATCAGCATGTTTTTGATGGTAATATATTCAATTTATTTTGTAGAGAAGTGTTTACTGTAGAGCATTGGTCGGCAACATTTTGTAACATGTATAACTATATATGCTGCATGCTTTGGACATATTTATGAATGTGATTAATAAAAACAAAGAAACATTTCCTCACTTGATGAAGAAACCTGTGTGGCCCCAAAAGCTTGGGTACTTTTAACAGTTACAGTATGTGCAGTGTCTTTGTTGGTTCAACAGCACAACAATCTGCTCTGAAGGCAGAATTATGGCATTAAAAAAATATGTTTTTATAAATTCTTTGCAAAAAGATTTGTTGATGCACTAGTTAGGGTTGGTTACAGTAACAAAAGTAGGGAAATGTGCTGCTAGGGTTTACAACCCTAACAGCCAACACCCACCCTGAAGGCAGCAACAGAGGTGGGGTGTGCCTTGAGGTTCTCAACCCTAACTCTCACCCCATTCCATGACTAAATAAGAATAGATGGGTACAGTATTTGAGAAAGGGGTGAGCATTAGGGTTGTGAGCCCCAAGGTACCACTGTTGCTGCCTGCAGGGTGGGGGTGGGGGTGGGGGTGGGGTATTAGGGTTGGAAACCCTAATGCCACATTTCCCTACTTTTGTTACTGTAACCAACCTTAAATTAACAAACTTTTTTGCATGGGATTTCCTTACTTTTTGAGATAGTATAGTCCTATCCTCATTTGACTGTGGGAGCACAGTGGACTCCTGGCCCTATGCTCCTATCCCTTCATTGTTTGCATACTTGCAATGTATGTTGCTGTGGAAGCATTTCAGCCAAAACAACAACCACATTGTCAGCATAGTCTTGTTATTACCTCACCTCATGAACACTGGGCTGAGAATTTTCAAATCCCTGCCACATATAGAATAGTGGATGGGTGAACATCCACAACAAGGCTGTGTTTCCATCGAGGGAGCTGATGACATCACAGAGACCTCGAGGCGGCTGAGAGGTCTGTGATGTCATCAACACCTGAGATGGAACCGCAGCCTTAGTTGTGGATGTTCACCCATCCACTGTTTTATATAGTATATGGGTTTTTTTTTTTGTTTTACATTGTTTTTTTTTCGTTACTTGCTGTACACACGCACTGCTCCTGTTCCATCTGGTGCTCCTGCTCGCTCACGTTCCCGCTCCATGCTGCTTGTCAGTTTCTCCTCTGCACATCGCTCAGTTTTAAAATCGTGGAGAAAAAAACCCAGTGTGTTCAGAAAGGGAGCCATGTATGGCTCTCCGTGTCCTGACTCCCGACTTCAAAGTCGATGGCTCGGCTGCTCGGCAGTCGCTTCATCGCGCCACCATGTTTTTGTTTTTTTCTAGAGAGCCACGCCTGAGCCAATCAGGTGGAAGGTCAAAGGTAAAAAGTTGTTGTACTATCGATGTGATGTCAGAACGATAGTACAACAACTTTTTTGACCTTTGAACTGTACTGCAACAAGATTTCAGCAATTGCTGAAATCCATGCACAATAGGCAGTACTCATATACTATAACATTATTCTGCGCCACCACAATGTCATTCCATGCCACAGGTGAGGAAACACATTTTGGATATTTTGGACAGGATTTGAAAACTGACAGCTGCCATGTTCATAAGGTGATGTAAATAAATGACTATGCTGAAAATGTCCAGTGAAAATGTTGAAAATTACAAAAATTACGAGTGAGTGTAGCAAAATGTCAACAGATGCACACGGCTTCACTATTTTAGCATATTTTGACCCCAAATTTTCAATATATCCTTTCCATGACCCCACCTCATGAACAAGTATGGTGAAAATTTTGAAATCCAGCCTGAAAGGTGATGTCACCAACTGATTGGGAAATCACCTTTTGGGCAGGTTATATGAAATGACACCAACATTGTTCGCGAGGAGGGGTCTCAAAAAGGGTACATTGTAAGTTTGGTGTCAAAATCTATAGCAATGACTACGTTATGCCCCAAAGTTGAAAACCCCATTGAAATACATTGAGCTGCATTTACTTTAGTTTCTCATATTGCAGTTGCCGATTCCAGCAGCAAAACGTGTCTTTGATTGGAAAGTGGATTTTCACCTTGTGACCTGTTCAGGTGAGTGAGTGAGGGTGTGTGGGGGTGTACTGGGGCTGTAGGGTTGTGGGTACTGAGTGGGAGGTGGGGTTGTAGGTCTGATCGGTGAGAGACCGTTTTCTTATTTTGTAGGTAAAAAAACATTGAAAACTGTTTTCTTTATTTCAGGTTGGGACAGCACTCAGCCAGTAGGTGTACCACTAGATACCATGGATAATATAAACAAAATGAGTACAGTGATCAGAAGGTGAGGGGTTCCACTAGACACCAGGGATAATATAAAAATAATGGGGATAGCAATTGGAGTGTGGGGGTGCCACTAGACACAACAGATTGTAAAACCAATAATGGGAACGGTGATCAGAGGGTTGTGGAGTGCCAGTAGACACCAGGGAAACAATAAGGCCAGTGACTGGAGGAAGGGTGGTGCCACTACACACCAAGAAAATTGCAGGAATGGTGATCAGAGGGTGGAGGGTGCCACTAGACACCAGTGAAAGGATGTCACATCAGAATAAAGGATCCTTTTTTGTGACTCGTGATATGAAATAGAATCTTTTCTTATATCACGAGTCATAAAAAAGATTTATAATCTGAAAAAAAAAAAATTCAAGGGCATTTCTTAAACAGAGAAGTGCAGAATCTACCCTAAGGGAGTCCCTATAAGCAAACTACAGTATATGTGTTAGTGTCTACTCACCACATAATTGTTTTCAGTTATTTGATTTTGTTTCCCTTACTAAATGTAAAACAAAATGCTGGCTACATGAAAAAAAGATTTTGCATTTGAAACACAGGATAACCTGTTTGTGAAAAAGGATTACCCATGTATGACAAAGGATCCTTTTTCGAGACTCACATCTAACTGGAGAGTGAAATTCCCATTGAAAATAATAGGAAACTAGAATTTAATAACTTTGGAATGAATTAATATTTTTTCACCAAAATTTCAGAAGGCACATCTGTGACACAAAACTGTTCTACCCTTAGAATTTCAGACCAAAATCCTCAGCCATTTTTGCACTGCAATGTGACAAAGAAATGGAAAAAAAAAACTGATGATTTTCACATTTTTTCACTCTGTTTCTCAGTATCCTCACATCTGACCAAAAGGAAACTTGGCATATCTAGAGATCTTCTGTCCCTGATGGTGCATGCAAATGTTTATGCAAATCAGTTGAATGGTTGCAAAATTATTAAAGTTCCAAGGCTGGCCCAGTAGCATGGTAGGCTGAGGATTCATGCCTTACCTACTGCCACATCAATGACCCATGTTCGCAGTGCGAGCAGGTTGTCAGGGGTCAGCTGGGGAGGGAGAGGGTTGGGCATCCTAGGGACAACACCCCTCTCCAAGGGAGGGTGGGAAACAGAGAGTGGCACCAGCCTGACACCTACCAGAGTCTACGTGTTGGCACACCACATCTTGTACAGTGGGGCACTGAGGCAGAGCAGCTGACTGGTGTGCTGCATTCAGAAGCACACACAACTCAGCCATTGTTGGCACTGCACCATCCTCTGCACCAGAAAATGGAAACTGATCCCGGGAGAGTTTGATGAATGCTGTCCTCCGCAGGCACCATCCCCGAGAAGGCACCTTCCTGAACGGAATCCGGTCCCAGCGGGTTGAGAAGGGGTCCTCCCTGCCAACCTGCCATGGAGGGTAAGCTATGAGAGAAGATGGGAGGTAGGCCTGAAGGTCAGGGGATGGGGCTGGGAGGACAGCATGATCATGGGCTGACCGGGACAGGGAGAAACAAAATCCTCCCCAAAAATGTTTAAAGTTCAAAATTTGAGTTTAATGTAGAAGTGACTGTTCAGCTCGACCACACCCCTATAATATGTCAACTCAGTCGAAGTACTGCTGTATCTATAGTTATAAAATGGGTTGGATATTTCCTGCTTCAAGATTGGTAAAATAAATTCTGAGACCCATGTGCTAATTCCTCAGAAATGCACAAGCTGGAACAAGTTCAGACAATGGGATTTTGAATTTGGGCCAGTCACATACAGAATTAATGAGTCACTTTACTCATACATGATTGCCATTACAAACATGAGCTACCACCTTTACTTATGGAAAACTTTCAACAAGGCCCTAAAAAAGTGAAACTTCCTTAAATAAAAAAAAATATATATAAATAAATAAACATGTTTTCTTTCATGATGCCCTCCTTACACATGTAAATTTAAAAAATGTAGTACAATTCAGAGTTTTAACTCCTGTCATTTCTTTGGTGATCATGGGAAATCCCCCTTCGATACTTACCAGCTTACCAGGGTAATCTCTGCTGCCTACACTGCTTCAGAAATAATTGAGACCTTGGAACTATATAATGCCTTCTGCTGTGTGAGGGGATTAACATTCTTCCAGAGGAATTCTGCAGCAGTTTGTATTCCTGTGTTACACAATAAGCAAACATTCCATCTAGGCAAAGTGTGGAAAGACATATGATTGACAGGTAGGACGGGGCAACTTTTTACTAGTTACTTTTATCAAAGGAAAATAACTTTTTCATTTTAAAAAGAATTTCATTTTTTAGATTGTTTCTCATCTTATCCATTTTATAAGCGCACTAAGACACTCCAGGATGTAGGTTGTCTGGGGTTAATGCATATCCTGGTGCCTAAGAACTCAGAGCAAGTGTCTCATGCCTCATTATGCACCTTTGTGTGCATTAACCCTTGATTACCAATGCCCTGTCATGTCTTCCTGCCTACTTATTAGTGCTATGTAAAACCATTTAAAAATGTTCTTATGAATTTAAAAGAAAGTGTAAGCTCATTTATTGAATGATTTTCTTACTAACCTCTCAAAAAATAATGATGTGCTTTGGCTTCAGTCCAAAAAGGAAGGAATAATTTGCAACACTATGTGCGAGAAACAATGATACTAACTTGTGTTTTGTTTGTGTTACAATAGAAACATAGAATTTGCCAGCAGATAAGAACCACTTGCTCCATCTAGTCTGCCCAGATTTTCCTTGCCTATTCTGTTACCTCTGACCCTACCTGATTTCTGGCTACCCTACCCCCCACACTTTCCCAACAATATTCTTTTGTGCTTATCCCATGCATGCTTAAAGCCCACCACCGTTTTTGCCCAAGCCACCTCTGCTGGAAGACTGTTCCAGACATTCATCACTCTTTTAGTGAAGAAGTACTTCCTCATGTGCCTTCTAAGCTCCCCCCTTCCAGTTTAATTTCATGTCCCCCTGTTCCTGTGCACATTCTCTTCTGAATAAATAGTCCTATCCTGTGCCTTATTCACCTATGTGAGGTATTTATAGGTCTCTATCATGTCCCATCTCTCCCTCCTCTGTTCCAGGGTATACATATTAAGATCCCTCAGTCTCTCCTCATAATGCTCCTGATGCAGCCCCTGCACCATTTCAGTTGCCCTTCTCTGGACAGCCTGCAACCTGTCTGCAAGACTAGGTGGTGCCTACTGCACCAGCTATGCCCTTACCCCTTCGGCTAGACTAGCTGTGGCTCAAGGGTTTCTGCTCCCCGCCCTGGCTTATGGATCAGTCACGTATCTATCTGCCTCGAAATCCTCCCTCCACAAGTGGGACACCACCTATAACACTATCTGCCATTATGCCTCTGCATCCCCTTGTTTCATACACCATTGCCAACTCTATTCTGACCTAAACTGGCCTTGCCCCTCTGGCCATTGGCTCCAATCCCTTGGGTCACTTATAGATAACACTGTCCGCACTGGCATTCCAGTATCACTCGCCTGTCTGCTCACTCTCACCTCTCTCCTATGAGGCTCTGATCTGCGGACCTATCCCTTCCACATTCCCAGATGTAAAACTAATATGGGTTCATGTGCTTTTGCACATATGGCCCCAAAATACTGGAACTCGTTACCTCCAAATATTCGTGGAGCACCTACCCATGCTAGCTTTAAAACACGGCACCAGAAACATCTACAATCAGCCAATGTACCTGCTTTAATCCACAGTAGACCACATCATCTCCCCCTCTCTTTCATTATACTACCTTCCTCTTCTATGCCTCTTTCCCCACCTCCCTATCTACCCATTTCTCATCCCCTCCTCTTTCTCCCCTCACCCCTCACTCTCTCTTCCTCTCCCTCTCTCATCTCATCTCATCCTCAGTTTGGCACTTACTGTACTTTGCTGTGTATAAACCTTACTTTGCAAATGCCTGTCTCACTTACTGTTTAACTCTAGTTGTGTATTTTACTTAAGTGTATTCCAGTTTTGCCTCTATTGTAACACTTCCTCTAATATCCCAATGTGACCTACTCTTTGAATTAACTTTTTCAGCTGTATGCTGGTGCTCACATCCTCACTGTGTTTCACCAGTACTATGTGCTGCATCACATGTATGCTCATTTTGTATGTTTAAACTGTCTTCTCCCAGGTTGTGCCTGAAAATAGGTGTTGCTATGCCTAGCACACTCACCCGGTTACCAAAAGTAAATAAATAAATAAATATTTCCTTCCTGAGATGTGGTCTCCAGAACTGGAAACAGCACTCCCGGTGGAGTCTCACCACAATCGATGTAGTGGTAACACCACCTCTCTCCATCTGCTAGTGATATCTCTCCCTACGCATCCCACCATCCTGCTGGCTATGCCTGCTGCCTTGTGACACTGCATCACCACCTTGAGGTGATCAGATACTGTATTGTTAACCCCAAGGTCCCTTTCCTGTTTAGTGACCATTAATACCTCTTCTCTCATTGTATACACTGTGTCTGGGTTTCTATGCCCTAGGTGCACGATTTTGCACTTTTTCCAAATGAATCCTCACTGCTATTACCTTGAACACTCACTGACTTTTCTTAAGTTTTTACTCATTCTCTCCACCCCCTCCAGAGTATCTAGCCTATTGCAGATTTTAGTGTCATCTTCAAAGAGGCATACTATCCTTTCTAGCTATTCTGGCATGTCACTTAGACAGAAATTGAATGGACTGATCTCTCTGTGCAGAGCCCAAAGGTATGCCACTGATTACTCTCCCCTCAACAGACTGAGTGCCATTGACCACCACCCTCTGTCATCTATCCATTAACCAATTCCATACCCCGTCTGCCACCTTGGGTGCCACCCCCAAACTGCCCAGTTTCCTTATGAGGCTGCTATGTGGTATGGTGTTGAAGGCCTTGCTGAGGCTGAAGTAAGCCATACCAGCTGCCCCACTTTGATCTATTTCCTTGATCACCCAGTCAAACAAATCAATCACATTTGTCTGATATGACCTCCCCCCAGCTGTTAATTCATGCTGCCTCTGGTCTTGTAACCAACTGGATTCAAGATACTCCAGTAGTCTTTTTTTTTAATGGTGTCTCCATTAACTTCCCCACCACTGACATTAGACTGACCAGCCTATAGTTGCCAGCCTTGTCCCCACTGCTGCTTCTTTGAAGCAGGACTACATCTGCCCTCTTCCAGTCCAATAGAGCCACTTCTGTTGCCAGTGAGTTGTTGTCAGAGGTGCAGCCAGTGCCAGAGCTCTCTCAGCACCCTCTAGTATATCCCATCTGGCCCCATAGCCTTACCCACTTTTAGATTTGCAACTCCTCTCAGGTCTATTTTCTCTGTGAATAGACATGTGTCTATCTCCTTCTCCCAGTGTTCCTGCTGCTTTTATGTGGTCCGTCCCCCTCTCCCTCATCTGTGAAGACTGAACAGAAGTATCTGTTCAGGATATCTGCTTTTTCCTGATCCTTCTCTTCACAGTCTCCCCCACCCCCACTCTTCTTTACCTTACAATCCATCCCTTTGTCTTTCTATTTTGCTTATGTGTCTAAAAAAGGTCTTGTCCCCTTTAGTTACTTTGGCTATCCTTTTGTCAGTTTGAACCTTTGCAGTCATCAACACCTTCCCTGTCTCCCTCTGCTTCTCCTGAATCTCTTTATGCCTCCTGAATGCTAACCTTTTAGCCTTTACCTTTGGAACTGCTTCCCTCGAGAACTATAGTGGTCTCTTTTTCCTTCTGTTTTTGCTCAGTTCTTTGTGCAGAGGTTTGTTGCCTTCACTATGTTAAGCTTTAATTCAGCCCACTGTTCTTTCACCCATGCAGGAGATAAATCTGAACTAAATATAACCATTTGGGTTACTTAGATAATATTGTGCATGGCATCCACAGGCAACACTGGAAATATACCTTTCGGACCAGGAATGTCCAAACTGGATAAACAGCTGGCTAGATTACTGTCTAGTCATGTTATTGCTTATCAAGGACTATTTACCTGGATATGGATACTAGAGCTATGTGAAGATAATGCTCTAGATGGTATGCATATCCAAGCATCTCTTTTAACTGTACTGTAAGCAAAAGCTTAGCTAATGCTCTGTATGTAAGAACATATTTTTTAATCATGTAAGTATTTTGGTCGGATGCTAATGCTGTTCTAGCTTTTTAATAAACCTTATGTTCTTGTCTGTTTGCAATTTAGTATACTGTTATATGTATTACAGGATGGGGAAAGGAACCAAGGAGGCAGGTTATTGTAAGTCTTCTAATTTGATATATGTTGCAGACTGTAATACCTTTTATTAGACTAACATTGAGATTATACACTGATGTTAAGTGTGTAGGCTTTTAGGCTACACTGCTTCCTTTGTCAGGTGTTTTAGCAGTCTAAGAAGAGGAAACAGAGTTTATACCTAATGCTGCATTAATACTACGTAAGTTATGATACATAGAAACACAGATTTTGTTAGCAGAAAAAGACCCTTATGCCCATGCAGTCTGCACCTTGTTCTTACCTATCCCGTCACTACTGAACCTAGCTGGTCATAGGTGTTGGTGTCACTCTCTTCCCCCAATCCACTACCTAATATACCTCTGTGCCTATCCTAGACATGTTTGTAGCTCCCCACAGTCTTTGTATCCACTAACTCCTCTGGCAGGCTGTTCCAGTCATCCACCGCCCTTTCCATGAAGAAGTATTTCCACACATCTCTCCTAAACTTCTCCCCTTAGCTTCAGAGCATGCCACCTTGTTCTAGTGCCTTCCTTTTTCTGAAATAGTAGTTACAGGGGTGTAGCTGCAATCAGACGTGCTGAACTGGTGCTAACTGCTACAGGCTGCAACCCTGTTTGAGTTAAACACAAAGATCAGGGTTGCAGTATCACTTGAGACTAAACCCAGAAATCACAACAAGGTTGTTTTCTTCCCAATTAAATGATTTTATTGCTGTGTAGTAAAATGAGGAAGGTCTAACAGCATAACGCAGTACTCCTTCCTACCATCAAGCACTTTGACTCCTCATGAGCCTTCTTCAGGGGTATGGTTAGGGTAGGGGAAAGACATGACTTAATATACACAAACTCATTAATATTCATGAGGAAGAAACTTGCATTCTTTTCAAACAAATGATCAATAAAAATAAACAAAATAAACATTATTTACAGTTTGACAAATTAACTATGTAGAAATGGCTTAACTAAAGTTTATGAAATACATTTTATGAAATACATTTGAGTTATGTTTTTCTAAATAAATCTTTAGCTTTTTAACAATGAACGTTCCTGATAGGCTAGTTAATTATTAAAACCTACTTTGTGTTTCATTTTACATGTTTCCTCTTTAAAATCTTATAAAGTGAAGCTGCTGATTTTTAAGTGCTAAACTTAAGTAAAAGAATATAAAAAAGAAAAAGAAAGCAAGAAAGCATTGCATAAAGAATGGGTTTGTGTCTGGACATTTTACTCTTGTGACAAGGCAACAAAGTTGTTTGGTCTGTGACCCCATATTAAGTAAGATCAAGTCCAGATAGTTGGGTAATCCCAGCAAGGCAACAACTGATCCAGAGACAGGTGAAATTCCAAGATTAGATTTTGGACTAGAAAAAAAAAAAGAGAGTGAGAATCAACATTTTTGAAGTATCAGTGATAAAAAGTACAAGTTTTGATTTGAATGTATGTATACACATCATTCTTTTCCATCTTATTTTATCTAATTAATTAATTTTTCATTTGTGTTTTAAGAAGAGTTTTAGAACCCATCTGTCATTCTTTCCAAAGGACTTTACACAGTTCAATTCATAGATCCACATACTTTCCTTTTCAAGTAACAGATTGGGTCTGTCACCTCCCTGCGTCAATGGTGGTTTCTATTCTAACCTCATGAATTTTATGTCCTCAGGTTTAGATGGATGGTGTAAACTGAAGCGAAAGCCTACCAGTGTATCATGTTTGTTGTTAATTATTGAATGAGTATGCTCTTGTATTCGTTGTTTTAATGGTAGCACTGTTTTGTCTACATATAACAAATTACATTGGCACCATAAAACATATATCACATAACTGGTATCACAGGTTATCAATTTTCTGATTTCTATTTTGTGTTTAGATCTTTGGGATGTAAAAAAGATTTCCTGGGGCACTGTATTTACAAATGTTGCACCTGGCACATTTATGAAATCCATTTGATCTATGTGGTAACTATGTGTACCTAATGCGGCTAGCCGGTGCATGTAGTCTGCTATGAACCAACTTGTCTTTAAAATTCTTGGCCCTACTGAAAGAAACCCTAGAGTGTGCACCAACTGCCTGACTCACTTACCCGTCACTAAGGAGGACTGGCCAACACTTCAAGTTGAATAAAACAGCCCTTCCTCAGATACTAGGAAAGGCAGACACAAACAGCAAGGTGGTGATCACTGGGAAAGAAAAAAAAGTACTTCTACATGAAAGGGTGCTGAAATAGATGCAGAAGAAGACTTTGTCTCATGGATCTTCAGGCATTAGCACAGACAATAAGCTTGATATATTTGCTGGTTAGCTGAAAAACTGCATCAAACAGATCTCAGTCTATAAACTGCATTATGTTTGTGGTACCAAGTCCAGTGGTGCATGTTTGTATTATGTTGATTATATTAAAAATTGAGGTGAGTAATGAGTACATCTTTTGTATAAATAATGTAATAAGACTTTATAATGTATGACACACACACAGTTTTGATTCTCTTGTGTACAGTTTGGATTCATACCATCATGGTAAACCCTGCTTTTATCTAACATCTAAAAATGTGGCTTAAGAGACTTACCAGCTGAAACATGAACAATATACTTAGATAATCTAGTATAGTTGTGTTTATTGTATTCTTTGTGGTACCATACTTCTTGAAAGCACTTACTGCATTATAGCTATTGGAGGAGACACACCATGACATTATTATAATAAATGAAGATTCACAATTAAATTTTATTATCAAATTTACTAATAGCTCTGTTAGCACTCATAGCTTTTCTCTACTAAACTGTTCCCAATACTTTGGAACATTTTCTTGTAGGATGATAATACATACCTATATATTCAATATCAAAATGTACAACAGTTGTAGTAGGGATGTCATCAAACATTACAGCAAAAGAAAACTGACAATCACTCCATGTGGAGAAGACAACTCTTATAATGAATCTTCAATTTATGGTCATTACACCAGTTTTCTGTATTAACCAGTCAGATAGTAAATAATAGTTCACTATTTTTAACATGCGCACAACTTCACAGTTGTGCAGTTTCAGAAAGAAGTAAAACTATGCCTACGTTTTTTCTGAAAATAAGATGTGCAATGCATCTGTAAAATTGTTTTAGATAAACTATCATTTCTGTTAAAAAAATACAACCTGCTACTACTTTTGTGACATGGGACTACCTCTGCCCTTCTCCAGTCCCACAGGATCATGCCAGTATCCAGTGATCTGTTAAATAGATCTGTCAGAAGTGCAGCCAGAACCTCCCTGAACTCTCTTAGCACCCTTGGATGTACCCTGCCATGACCCATAGCTTTGTTCACCTTCAGGTTTGCTAGTGCTTTCCAGACTTTCTCTTCAGAAAACAGACTGATGTCCACATCCCTCCCATCAATGCTCCTGACACCTTTTTGAGGTCCTACCCCCTTCCCTTCTACTGTGAAAACTGAACAGAAATATTTGTTCAAGATGTTTGCGTTTTCTTGATTCCCCTCTGTACAGTCACCCCCTCCTTCTTTAACCATACAATCCCTCTCTTAATCTTCCTTTTCTCACTAACATACCTGAAAAATTTCCCCTTTTGATGTTCACTGAACTATTCTTTCTTCAGTTTGTGTCTGCTCTCCTTACTGCTGTGTCCGTCTCCCTCTGTTTTCAAAGATGCACTTCCCTGTTGTCTTCACTCTGTGTCTCCGTATACCTTCTGAAAGCTACCTTTTTAGCCTTTAAGTCTTCTGCTACCTCTTTTGAGAACCATAGTGGTTTCCCCTCTCTTTTGCTTTTGCTTTTGCTTACCTGCTGGATACAGAGGTTTGCTGCCTTCACTACGTCCTCTTTTATTTTGACCCACCTTTTCTCCACCCCCTTCATGTCCTCTCCTCCAACCAGGTCATTCCTGAGGCATTCACCCATCTTAGTAAAATCAGACCTTCTAAAGTCCAGGACCCATTTTGTGGTTGGATTCTGTGTCTGCCCTTATGTTAAACCACACTATACAATGATCACTGGTCCCCAAATGGCTTCCCACCCTGACATCCACAATACTGTACCGGTTGGTAAGCACCAGATCCAGTATTGCCCCATCACAAGTTGGTTCACCAACTAGTTTATTTCTTTATTTAATGTATTTGTTTTTTGGGTTACCAGGTAGGTACACTAGACAACTGAGTGCCTATTTTCAGGAATGACCTGGGAGAGTACATTGCACAAGAAACAGCAGGTCAAAGCACAAGTACATTAAGTCAAGCAAGATGCAAGAACATTAAATTGAGCAAGAATGCAAACATGGCAAACAAACAGTTCCAGGGTGAGGGTAAGTACACTTAGGAATACTGCATTTTGACAAATAATTGGAATGGTGAACATTTATAATAAGGAAAGTGAAATAATTTAAAGGCAAGAACAGTACAATATCAACATATAACAGTAAACAAATAGTTAGATAATGTTTTCCATTGAGATAGAGACATTCTGAAAGAGCAAGGATCAGTATTATGCATTGACCAAGCAGCTGCGGGCAGAGGGGGTTGGAAACATTTGCAAGTCATGGACTGAGTGAGATATGACTTGAAGGTAGCTTTGAAGGAGAAGGTGGTGGCGCAGTGGACAGTTGGGGGAGAGAGTTCCAATACTTGGGTGCAAATGAAGAGAATGACTGCTCACCCATCTTGGTCAAGCATCTGGATATGGTAAGAGAGATAGAGTCCAGGGACCAGAGGGAGTAGGTGGCGTGGGAGCTGGGAAACAGTGGGATGTGTGTGGCTGGATGGTGAGCCTGGAGTTGCTTGTGAATGAAACAACCAAGTACATAGGCTCAGGAGGTGGAGGGGATAGCCAACTTAAAGGAGGAGTAGAGAGCACAATGGTGTGTGAGGCATGGAGATGAAAGGGCAAAGCAGCAGATATTGTTGTAGGTGATATATCACTGTGCAAGTAAGTTGAGAGGGTGTTTGTCAAGAGTAGAGATTCATATTGTAGGCAGGGAAGGAAAACCCCCTCTGCAATGGCTAACTGGGCATTGGGGGTGAGCAAGTGTTTGAGACGATCGGCTAGACAGATTCAAGAATTTGCAGCCTTACACTGATTTGAGATGTGGAGGTGAAAGTGTAGTCCTGGGTCAAGGGTGACAATTAAATACTTAAATTCCTGAACTGCAGTGAGTGGGAAGCCATTTAGACATCTTATGTCCAGGAGGCAAGGGCTGGATAATCTGTATGCCAGAGCCGAATAGCATTACTTGGGTTTTGGATGCACTGAGTACCAGACTGCTGGCCACTAGCCAGTTTTGAAAGTGGGCAAAGTCCTTAGATAGTTGGCCATTGATGTTTTGGGAGCTTTGGGTGCTATAATATATAGGGCAATATCGCTGGCATACATTATTACTGAGCAGGAGATGGAGATGTACAGGAGGTGGTTGATGAAGATTGGAAGAGGAGTAAGCCTAGGATTGACCCCTGAGGGACACCTTGGGTGATGGGCAGCTGGTGTGAAGAGGAACTTCCAAATTTGACAAATTGGTGCTGTCTGGACAGATAGTTGGAGAACTAGATATTTGCATGAGGGGAGACCCTTAGGGTGGCTAATTTTTGTGTTAGCAGTGAGTGATCATCCAGGTCAGAGACCTTGGATAGGTCAATGAAGATGGCACCAGTGAGACAGCCTTCATCCATGGGGTATTTAATGTCATTAGTAATCTAAACAGGTTGGTAGTGGTGCTATGATCCTTACAGAAGCCATGCTGGCAAGGGATTAGTAGGTTATGGGTTTGTAGGTAGATTGTAAGCTGAGAACTATCTTTTCAAGCAACTTGCTGAGTAGGTGCAAGAGAGTGATGGGGGGGTACAGAGATATGTCTTAGTTGTCTGGGGAGTGCACCCTGCAGGGAGTCCAGAATGTCCCTGCTTCTAGCTGAAGGTGCTGCTGGGAGACTATAATCTACATCTGGCAGACTGAAGTCCCCCACCAGCAACACCTTCCCCTTTTCAGTCATTTTGTCAATTGCTTCTAGCATTTCCTTGTCTAAGTCCTCCTCCTGTGCTGGAGGCCTGCAGATCACACCTGTCAGAATATTGGCTCCATTACCCAATTCAAGCGTAACCCACAGCACCTCTGCCTCCCCATGAATTCCTTATATTTTGTTATGCTTTCCTCTTATATCTCCAGCTGTAAAGGTGGAATTTACAAAGGACATTAAGAAGTCTTTTTCACAGAGCACATGATTAGTCTACCCAGCAGTGTGGTCAATTCTGGCACTATAGCTTAGTTCAAGTCACAGTGGGATATTATTAAAAGGGTTATTAGGAACAGGATGGTAGTACAAGGCACAGAAAACTCTGCAGGGAAGACTAATTCAGAGTAATAAATTGTAGGGCATCATGACAAACTTGATAGATTTATGGTCATTTCTGCCCTTATTCTTCCATGTTTTCATGTTTCTATGTTGTAGATTATAAAGTATTAGGAGTATTTGTTTCGCACCACGGTTTTTACCTATTTTAGATTACTGATGGTTGATAGATGAGTGACTAGATTTTGCTTTATTTCCAGTCCCTCCCTGTCTGGACTGATGTAACATAATGGATAATTTGGTGAAGTTTCACAGCTGGCTATATGGGTTCCCATCCAGGCTCAAACCACACGTGAGATTAATTTATTGGTCTCAACATTAATGGTTGACTGTGGTCCATATAAATAGAACACATGTTTAATGCAATTTGCTTGTGGCAGATAAATTACCTGACCTCTGCTACTTGATGAATTTACTTAGACTCTCCTTTTGTCCAGCTAGATAAGCTCACAAACATTATATAAACTGAGCTGTTTGCCATGCTTTATTGAAAATGACTGGGCAAGCAGACTGCATGTACAATGCTGTCTATATAATGAAGGAGCAGTGTTATGAAAAAACATCCTCTGCCATACCTTACCTGAGTCCTGTTTGTAGGGTAAATGGCACAAAGGTGTTGATACATTATTTTAGTTGTAGATGTGTTGTTAGTTTGATACTATGTAGTTGTTTGAGCTAGTTATTTACTTTAATATTTATCAATTTATTTGTGCATCTCTGTACAGTGCCCTGGAAAGGGTACCTAAAAATAAACTTGCCTTGCCTTTGTGAATCTAATGTACCTCAATGGGTATTTACTCACCTGGTAAAGGTGATTGTGTTGGTTGACATCGATGCATTCCAGGCATTGCATCATGGGTTTTAGCCCACCTGATAGGCTAATGATGCACAAGACCTAGGATCAAATTTCTAGACCCCAGGTCCCAGAAGCCCCTATTCTCTAGTTTGAATCTTCCATAACTGAAAAGTAAGGTTAGTAACACCACGATACTGTAAGAAGCAATACACAAAGATGCTGATGAGCCTTCTAACCATGGCCGGAGGCCCACTTTATTTCACTATTAATACAATACTAGCACTCGGCCTGCTAAGTGGCTGATGGATGTATCATAAATGTTGACATTTCTTTAAAGAAAATTTCCTTATTTACTGTACTGTTCTATAGATTCCCAGTCACTCTGATCGCTCTGTAGGGTGGGCCGTGGAGTGCCATGGATGTCAACCAACACAATCACCTTTGCCAGGTGAGTAAACACCCATTGTGATTGGTTGCCCATCCATGGCACTCCAGACATTACATCATGGGTTTCTAATCAGCAGTACTATACCCCTTTTGGGTGGGACAGAGTGGTCTGAGAGTGAGGGGAGAGCAAGCTGGCTGCCGAGAGGACCTGAGTGGTGAAAGGGTTCTGAATGTTGTACAGGTGATCCAACCTGTAGTGTCTGGCAAATGTATGGCTAGAGGTCCAAGTGGCTGCTCTACAAATGTCCTCTGTAGTTACATTGGCTCTTTTTGCCCAAGAGGTGGACACCAACCTGGTTGAATGAGCTCTAATGGCCTCTGGTGGTGTCAGGCCTTTCACCTTGTAAGCCTCTTGAATGGTCCTCCTGAGCCAGCCCTCTATCGTGGTCTTTGATGCTGCTTTACCCTTTCATTGTCCCTTCAACACTACGAACAATCTCTCAGTCTGATGTATCAACTGTGTTCTAGCTATGTATTTTGCTAGTGTACCCCCGACATCTAGGTGTTGAGGGATAGTTATATCCTCTGTTTGCAAAACATCTGAGAGGGTGGGTAGCTCAATGGGCTGCTCTTGGTGGAAAGGTGACATGACCTTTGGTCTAAAAGCTGGGACTGTACACAGCTGCAC
This sequence comes from Neoceratodus forsteri, assembly GCA_016271365.2. Taxonomy (NCBI): domain Eukaryota; kingdom Metazoa; phylum Chordata; order Ceratodontiformes; family Ceratodontidae; genus Neoceratodus; species Neoceratodus forsteri. The sequence continues at coordinate 1,788,387,799 of CM057455.1, read as the reverse complement.
CCTGTGGGAGGTGAACACGGTGTAGGGCTCCCTATATGACAGTGCCCTGAGTTCACTAAGCCTTCTAGTGGAACACACGGCCACCAGGAAACAGGTCTTCAGTCCTGCCCAATATAGGTCCACATCCTGGAATGGCTCAAGAGGTGGTGCTGAGGGCATCTAGGACTATCGTTAGATCCCACTGGGCAATTAGGAGTCTGGTCCTGGGGTGGAGTCCCTCTACAGCTCTGAGGAAACATACCACGTCCAGATGTGCCCCTGGGCTGTGATGTCCTATATGGCCGATGGCAGCCCCGATGGCCGAGAGTTGCCCCCTGAGGGAAGAATGAGAAAGTCCTTTCTCTACTCCCTGTTGCAAGTATAGTAGTATGGTAGATATATCTGCTTGTTCTGGTACTTTGTCTCTGTCTTTGCACCAGGCCTAAAAAAGGGACGACTGCCTTCTGTAGGTAATGTTGGTCGACTGCCGCCTGGACTGCAGTAATGTGGTTATGACTGTGGCATGATAGCCTGTTTTCAGCAGTCTCTGCCTTTCAGAAGCCAGGCCTTTAGTTTCAGGGTCCCTGGGGAGGGGTGGACTAGTGGCCCTTGGGTTAGCATGTCAGGTCTGTATGGCAGCCTGCGCTAGGCCAGTTGCATGGCTATTACTGATGAGAACCAGGCTCTGCGCAGCCAGTAAGAGCTACCAGAATAATGGTCTTCTGTGACTGGCGTATCTTCGCTAGGACCTGTGGTAGGAGATTGTTGGGGGGAAACATGTACGCTTGATCCAGGAACCAGGTCTGGGATAGTGTGTCAACTCCCTGGCACTCTGATAGTTGTCTGCTACTGTACCACCTAGCCTGTGCTAGTTTCCAGCCAAGCAGTGGCATGCACTGTTCCCCCTCCCCAAAAGGATGAGAAATATATTTTGGCACTGAATCTTCCTTCCCCTAGCCAGTCCCTAAATGATCCTGGCCTGTTCCTGAACCTGGGTCATCAGAGTGGCAGGTGGTGTGGCAACCAGTGCCTCAGTCCACCATGCTACTGGGTCTACTCTATCACCCTTCTTTACAAATGTCAATGAAGGCATAACTGCAGAAACAATCCTCTTTGCTAACTTCATGGCATGGCAATATTGTGGTTCACATATCCTGTTCAGGTCCCCTTTTCTGCTGCAGTCTTCAGGGACCAGTCAAAAAAGGCTGTGTGGTTGAGAAGCTGGTGGCTGCACTCATACCTGGCTTCATAAAAAGAGAAAGGAACCCTCTGAGGGTCTACAAGTGTGTATGTAACAGGCATAACTGCTTATGATCATTTGGACTCTGAAATGGGATAGCAGGCAGAAAAAGCTCACTGTCCTTTAAATAGAAAAGTCACCACCAAGGATCCCCACACCCTAGCCTAAGTCTGGTCCCTCATATTGAATGGGTGGGCAAAAACATGAACCAAAAATTGGGTTTTCAGTATCGAAACATGAGTTCTCTAACAGATGAAGCACGTTTGCTTATAGCTAGTTACTTATACCTACATTATATTATGGTAATATTTTTATTTTTATTTATTTATTCTTCAGTTACAAAACACCTTTGAGCACAATGCAGGTCATTAACAAAAGTTCCATGTCAAAAGCGGAGGGTTACAGACAGATAGGAGAACTAACAAGTTGAGTTACTAACATACCATGGCAGTGTATAAATACATCATAGATAATCATAACTATTCAATATAAGAGAAAGGAATGGAGGTGAAAGAAGGAGGATTCAGGGGGTAGAAGGATTATAGGACCTTGAGAAAAATGGGTGGCAGCAAGGGGCTGTGCCACTGTTGCCGATAGGGGTAACTAGGATGTTAAGAGGGAGAAAAAAGGGAAATAGTAGAGGGAGAAAGGGCAAGATAAAAAAAAGGGTAGCAGCCATGGGCCTTGTCATGAAGAACACGTGATGGGATCAGGGGTGGGGAGGGTGGTGAACAGGGAGTGCTCGTGGGTGAGCAGGGATGAAGACAGGCATACCTAGGGTTAGGTGTAGTTAGGGAGAGCAATCACAGGAGCTATCAGATATGAGATACTGGCAGAGCGAATGTTTAAACTGGTCAAGTTTTGGTAGGCTATTTATTTCATTTTGCAACCTGTTAAACCAAAGTGGGACTCTATACGATAAGAATCACTGGCATTGAGCTGTCTGGCACCAAGGAACAAGCAGAAGTTCGATAGTGGAAGTGTGAGTATGTTGGGTCCTAAGAGATTTGTTCAGGAGACTTCTCACTCCCAGTGGCATGAGCCCAAGGAGAAACATTTTAGTTAGTTGGCACATTTGGAATTTGATCCTACCACTTAACTGAAGCCATTCAGCTTGAGCATATAGCTCACAAGTGTGAGTGAGCTGTGCAGCACCTATGAGTAGTCTACACACCTTGTTCAGTGACAGTTAATCTTTTGAGTGAGGCAGTGGTAGCAGCTCTGTAAATGACCAAGCCATAATCGATGACTGTCAACACCGAACTGTAAATTGAGAGCTTGAGAGCTTCTGGGGTCAGACACAGACTGTATTTGTAGAGTAGTCCAAGTCTAATATTAACAGCCTTGGCAACATACTCGATGTGAGGCACATAGGTAAGATGATTATCCAAGGTTACTCCTAGATAGTTAAAGTGCTGGACTTGTTCAAGTGGGGCTTCCAATTTATTTCTAATGGTAATAGCACTGGTTCTGTGTTTATTGTGAGAAGAGGTAAACAACAAATCATTTGTTTTCTTATAGTTTAGTACCAGTTTGTGTGCACAAAACCATTGCTCAACTTCCTTGAAGCCAAGTTGTAGATTTCTTTCCAGTATGTTAGGATCATGATGGCTCAAAAAAATGACAGTGTCATCTGCATATAGGAGAAGTCATTGGTGGCAGGAGGACGGCAAGTTGTTCAGAAAAATACTAAAAAGGAGTGGACCCAGGAATGATTCTTGTGGAACTCCAGATCGCACGACCTGCTGTTAGGAGGTGACATTAGAAATTTTCACCTGCTGGGATCTATCTTTAAGATAACTACTGAACCAGTTCACTGTATCGAGTGAAAGGCCAATTTTAGTTAGGTGACAGAGGAGAAGTGGGTGATTAACAGTGTCAAAGGCCTTTGTTAATTCAATGAAGACTGCCCCTACAAGATTGCCTTGGTCAAAAGATTCACGAATGAAGCTGGTGAATTCAAGTAGTACTGTGGTGGTGCTATGCCTTTTCTAAAACCATGCTATTGTGGGCTTTGGATGGAGTATTTTTTGAGGTAATTCACAAGCTGATTAGCAACAATGAGTTCCAGCACTTTAGATGGGGGGGGATTGATATTGGCCTATAGTTGTTATGCAGGGCACGATTGCCAGATTTATGTACTGGTGTCACTAGGGCCACTTTCCAAACTAGTGGGTATTGTGACAGGGTTAGTGAGAGGTTAAGGATCTTAGTTATGGGTAAAAGAACTTCCTCTAAGGTGAGTGTGCTAAGTTTGATGTCTCTTGAATCCCCACTGTGCCTAGATTTTCCCAACACTTTATATAGGAGTTTCCTGACCTGGGACATTGAGACCTTAAAGTAGAAAGGAGGATGACCAAGGATCTGGTTCTCAAGGTGACTATCAGTCTTTGCAGAGGTGTCAACAAAGAAGTCCAGAGGAAGGACACTACTCAGGTTAGTAAAGGTATCATTAAAAATGTTCACAATTTTTAGAGGGTCCAGAGTGGGGGTACCATCAATGTTTAGCATTGAGGGTGACATCTTTGGATCCTTGCCTGTGATATATTTGATATTCAATCAAAATTTTCTGCTATCCCTCCATGCTTTGGTAAACAGCTCACTATGGTGTTTACTCTTTTCCTGATGAAAAGCACATGTGTAGGCGTTTCTTGCAGCTTTATAGGCTTGCAGGTCCAGTTGCTTCCTGGAGGGTTTGGCATGGTACCAGAGATGGACCCATTGTTTCATGCTAATTATGAGTTCTGGAGTAATCCATGAGTACGCTGTGCCATGAACTTTCATCTTTTTAAATTGGGCATGTAAATCACAGGCATCATTGAAGACCTTAATGAAGTGATCAAGTGCTACATTGATGTCGTCAGTGGAGTCAAGCAGAGCCCAGTCTTGGTAATGTAGCTGTTGTTTTAAGAGATCAAGGTGACCATGTTTTAGCACTGTATTGTAGATAGTTTGGGGTGGGAGGGTATGGAATCTATTGGACCAGTTGCAGGTAATGGGGGAGTGGTCGCTAAGGGAGTCAGGGTGTACAGTTACACTACAGATGTGATCAGGGTGATTGGAGATTATCCAGTCCAGTGTGGTGCGTGTCCTGGTCTAATAGTTTATCCTAGTGGGTGAGTTGACAAGTTGAGTGAGGTATAGAGCTGATAAGGCATCCTTTATTGGACCAATGGATGGTGACTGCAAGTTTGTATTGAAATCACCCAAAAGAATTGTCTCAATGGGGTGGTTTTGGGTACAGATGTAATCCAGAATGCTATGGAAACCTGGGGTTGGGTCATTAGGGGATATGTATATTGATAGGACTGTGAGTGTTTTGTTATGGGCCTCAAGAAGTACTATAATTGCAAGTAACTGGGTGGGGCAACCAAGGTCAACCTCCGGCAGTGCCAGACCCTGTATTAAGTTTTTTAGATAGATGGCGCAGCTGCCACCACATTTGGATGACCTATCCAGTCTGAGAATGGAATAACCAGGCAGGGCAACAGCTGAGTCCAGTATTTTGGGGGACAGCCAGGTTTCCACAACAGACAGTATGTCAAGGTCATGTTGTAAAACCCAGACTTTGAGGCTGTCAATTTTGCACAAAAGACTACAAATGTTAATGGTACCCAACTTAATAGCACCTTGCTTGTGATGTGCACCATTTGGAGCCAGGCCAGCAGGGCCTGGATTAGGGTAGATGTTGCCAGATAGTAGAAACAACAAGAAGGCGATCCTAATGAGGAGTTCTCTTTGCAGTTTTGAGGAAAATTTAGCAGTCCTTCTGGTGCAGTGACTCCTTTTTCTTTTCTGGCTTAGTATGAGAAGGATGATGGGATCTGAGAGGGTAGAGATGTGGGCATGCGTGTTATACAAAGCCCAGTCATAAAGGTGAGGGAGAATCCAAAGAGGAGACCATGGTCCATTACTGAGGATGAAAAAGTTCCCAGAGATGCATCCTATGTCGTAGTGGAGATTGCCTTTATTAACCTTATTGTTAGGTTGGTCTTTGTTGGAATTAAGGTTTCCAGGCTGACTGAGTAAGATAAATAAGATGAGTAGGTGGGGAAAGGTATTCAGAGTAAGTTTACCCATTTTTTAGATTGGGTTGAGATTAGTTGATGTTTAAGCAACAAAGATAGTATTAGCACAAAAGAAGTGGGCTGGCAGGGATCTGGATGCCAGATCCCACTTGTGGCCATATGCTATAATCACCTGATTGGGGTGGGCTGAAAATAGGTAGCCAACAGGGATGGGGTGGATTGGGAGGGTGGTGCTAAGGCTTATATAATAGCGGTTGGGGTTGGGCTGGGTGGGTGGGAGAAAATATGGTTAAAAGATTTAAAATTTAGATCAAGCAGTTTGGTACATATGAGAAGCCATGCTCCTCGGACTAGTGAGAGAAGTAGAGAGTGGGGGTTCCAAAGATTAGTCAATGGCAAAGCCAGAAAATTGGCATTAACCAATGGCCGTACAGCTTGATGGGCAAAAGGACCAATGGCATGGCCACTGGTGGAGTCCCAGAGATGTACCTTGCTGGTCCCTGGAAGTAGCTGTTTGAAGGCGGGTGTCAGCAGGCAGTGACCGCCATCTGGGGAAGCTGAAACACGGCTGCAGTTTGAGCCTGTATCAGGGGCTGGGACCTGAAAGGGAGGAAGAAAGTTGTTAAGACTAAATTGGTGGGAGGAACTGAAAATAATAGGAGAGAGGAGAAGGAGGTGAGAAAGTGAGGGGGGGACAGAAAAACATAGCAAAGGTATGGGTTTGGCTGTCTATAGGCACCAAGCAAGATTAGCAGGATAATGGGTGGGGGGCGAGTGAGCGACTGCTTGGCAAGGTAGAAGTGAGAAGACAGATGGGTGTAGGAGAGGGGCAAGTGAGAGCCGGGAGAGGAATTAGAGTATTGAGCACAGCTAACTCAACTCTCAAGTTACAACAGGAGGAGAAGAAAACTGAGATTGAAACAACAGGATTAGAGGTGGAGAAAGAGGCTAGTGGCAGAGCGGTGGGATAGTGGATACAGGAGATAGTGAGTGAGAGAGAGAGACAACCAATTTAAAATAAACAGGTTCTTAGGCTAAATAAATGTTGTGCTAGGCAGAAAACACAATCCCTGACAGCTAGTACAGTAAAATTTCTGCAGTCTAAGTCAATTAAAATGCACAAAAAATATAGATAAAAATATAGGTTAAGAGATTTACAATTTAGATTAAGCAGTTTGGTACTGATGAGAAGCCATGCTCCTCGGATTAGTGAGAGAAGTAGAGAGCAGGGTTCCAAAGATTAACCAATGGCAGATCCAGAAAATCGGCATTGACCTATGGCCATACAGCTTGAGGGGGTGAAAGGACCAACGGCGTAGTCAGTGGTGGAGTCCCCGAGCCGTACCTTGCTGGTCCCTGGAAGTGGCTGTCTGAAGGCAGGAGTCAGCAGGGAGCGACTGCCGGCTGGGGAAGCTGAATCACGGCTGTGGCTTGAGCCTGTGTCAGGGGCTGGGACCTGAAAGGGAGGAGGAAGAGGTTGTTAGGGCAAGTTTAACAGGGGCTTGCAAGGTGCTAAATAGGTGGAAGGGACTGAAAATATTAGGAGAGAGGAGGAGGTGAGAATGAGGGGGGGACAAAAAAAGTGGCAAAGGGGATTTGGCTGGCTATTGGTGCTAAGCAAGGTTAGCAGGACAATGGGGGTGGGGGCCAAGCAAGCGACCACTTAGCTAGGTAGGAGTCAGAAGAGAGATGGGTGTAGGAGAGGAACAAGCGAGAGAGACCCAGGGAGGGATTAGAGCATTGAGCACAGCTAACTCGGCACTCAAGTTACAATAGGAGGAGAAGAAAATTGAGGTTGAAACAATAGGATTGGTGGGGGAGAGAGAGAGAGGCTAGTGGCAGAGTGGTGGGAGAGTGGGTACAGGAGATAGTAAGTGAGAGGGAGAGAGAGAGGAAGAGAACCAATTTAAAATATACAATTTCTTGGGCTAAATAAATGTTGCAAAACACAATCCCTCACAGCTAGTACTAATATACTATTTGTCAGTCAAAATAGGGTTTTGGGGAATAAATATACAGTTATTTTTAATAATATTTGCCAGTTTGCCCTTAAAGCCCCTCAAAGGACACATCACTGTATATTGTATCGAAAAATTGGATGATTTGCCCCCACGGCTTAAGATTATATTTAATGCAATTAGTTTTGTTTTCTAGAGTGGCAACCAAATCAGAACCAAAATCATGTTCAGATGCACTTTAGCCCAGGACAGCATGTCAAAAAACTAAAGAAAGTGCAATGACTTCATTTTCAATCCCCACATGTAAAACAGATACAGTATGTATAAAAGGACATTCTCTTGGTTTGGTCCTACTGTTTTAAATGAGTTTGTAGAGTTGGTTACAGAAGCAAAAAATGTAAACAAATTTAAAGACTTGTGATTTAAATCTCTTAGGTTGACCAACAAGTGTGACTGTCTGTAAAGTTCCTGTTACTGTTATGTATTGCTATTGTATTGTGATGTTTTTGCGTCAGGTGTGGCTGAAAAAGGGCTGTGCCCACCACTTCCTGGTACAAAAAAAATGGGGCTGGTCCTAACATACACTTTGTGTGCAAAATCATTTTGGTTTACTTACTTTAGTATGTAAGGAATAAGACACGACGAGGTGTGGTTTATGGCCTGATAAGAGCACGCCCCAGGTGCATAATGAGGCACGAGGCGCTTGCGCCGAGTGCCTTTAGCAGCTGGGAAGTGCTCTTATCAGCCCATAAATCACACCTCGGAGTGTCTTATTCCGCTTATAAAATGGGTCCCTCTGAGATGCCAGCGATGATGTCTGCTCGAGAAGTGCGACTTTCAAAGGCAAGCCACGAGCTGGCAGAGCTGCTGTTTTCACTGAGGTGATTTGTGTTGTCTATCTCATCCCCCCCCCACAATCTCCACACCCCACACACATTCTGTTTCTCCCTCCACACCCAGACTTCATTTTTTAAATTTTGTTAAGATCTTGCCTTATGCTTTTTAGCCGCACTTCTGATATGTCTGCGATGACGATGTCTGCTTGGGAAGTGCAGGTTTCAGCAGTAAGCCTCGAGTTGGGAGAGTGACTCTTTTCCAGCAGGAGAAATAAACATTTTTGTTTCTTTAGCTTGATATTATTTAAAGCAGTTTTGTTTTAATCTGCAAAACATTTAATTTGCGGCAGCGCTTGACTTCAGCGGTATCCCCTCGGCTGACCACTGTAGTTTGCGATTTCTCTTAAATAGTAAATAAATTAAATATTGTCCTATCTTGAGGAGCTTGAAATTGAGGGGAGGACTGCACATCCGAGATGGCTCAATCTTGTTTTTTTTAACTGGTTCTCAGTGCAGTTTCAAGAGCAGTAGCGCGGTTTAAACAGTGGGAGCGCAAGGGCTGTGAAGGTGGTACAGAAGAATGGCCAGTGGGAAAATACAGAATATGGACTAAAAGTTGAAACTTTTACTTGGGAGAGATTGACAGCTTGCAAAAATTGCTTGTTTTTTGTTGGTGACAGTGCTCTCCCGTGCAACTATTCTTGGTTTCATGACATGCTACTGTACAAATACATGTTGAGCTGCAGCGGGAGAGAGTAATTTCATGCATTGATATGTCAAGGTGATGCGGTTTGCTTGGCTCAGTAGTACCAGTTGCCAGTATATGTCCTGATAAGGACATGGCAAATGGTACCTCTTGGCCAATCAAAATGCAGGAAAATTTTCTACCCATTTTATAAAGTAGATTATAACACACTAATTTTGTTTAGTTGTAGACTGACAGCTTTTACTACAAATCCCAGAATCCCTTGCAGCTGACATCAGAGCAGTAAGCAGTAGTGAGAAGATTCACTAGCCTGCAGTGCATGATACAGTTTATATAAGCTCTGGTCTTTTGTTTGCTGCTACAGCTGTCCTCTGTGGGCTATATACAGTCACAGAGGACTGTACTTAACCCCTGGAGAAAAGCAGTTTCTAGAAAACGTGATCAGAGATTATAAAAGCTCTAACATGCACTACAGGCTATTGAATCTCCCACTGTTGCCTACTGCTCTGATGCCAGCTGCAAGGGATTCTGGGATTTATAGTAAAAGAAGATGTCAGTCCATAACTAAGCAAAATTAGTCTGATAATCTATTATACTGACGTAAACAGTAAGTAAACCAATTTCTTTTGCCCACAAAGTCCACATTGTGACCAGCCCCACACTTCAGTGTGGGGTCCTTTGTGGTGACTGTTCCCCTTAAACATTCACCCAGGATATAGGAAATATGACATGGGCTGACTTAAGATATAATTTTTATCTTCCTGGGAGGGATTTTGTCTGTTGATATCTCATGAGTGGCAAAGCCACAAGTGAGACAGCAATAGACCAATGCCCTCAAATAAAGATAAAAATGATATCTTAAGTTAGCCCATGTTATATTTGATTTATACAACAGGTGTTTAGGTGGATTTATATAGAAGGTATAAAAACCTATAAAAGAACACAAAGCAACATAAACTAGCTAGACTATAGAATATTCAATCAAAAAATACATTGTATCTTGCATTGTACTTTTTATGTTTGCTTGCACGCACGCGGAAGCAACATCTTGTGGTAGTAGAACATTTCAGAGGTGTGTTAGTGTTTTGGCGAATGCAGGGGATGCTTTAGTGGGTGTGTCCCTCAGCTGCCAACCAGTGAGCATGCTGCCAATGATAGCAGTTTCAGAGATAGCCATGGAGTTGAAACTAATCTGCTGCTGCAATCAGAGACAGGTTCGTCATTGCAGCTGCATATGACATGCCTCCATTACATGCCTTTCCTGGTGAAACATTTCAATAAATATGGTGGCTCCTGCCATCCTCTGCACAATCCCCAGAAAGCAGACATCGGGGTGCCAAATCCCTGTGTTGGAATGTCCCCATCCCCACATAATTTGGCACACTGTAACATGGCGGCTCCTGCCGACCACCACACACTCCCGAAAAGCCAACATCGGGGTACCCAATCCCTGTGTCGGCATCCCCCCTCTTAGTGTGTCTTTCCTCTTAGTGTGTCTTTACCTAGTTAAACAGGTTCCCCTTTCCTATACTGAGATGCCCACTCCTGTGTTGGATGCACCCCCCCATCTATACACCTTGCCGACATCTGAGTGAACAGTCTCCTTGTCAGCACCCCCCAGAATTGTGGCACACTGGGAGCCCACCCCAGTGTGCCTATTTTATTTTTGTGTATAACCTGTAAATGAAGAATACCTTCCCTTGCAGTCTTTTTTCCCCCTGCAAACAAGAAAACAGTCCACTGTTGTCTCCCTTGTCCCCCTCCCTCTGTACACCTACCTCCACACACTCCCAACACTCCCTTCACCCGTACACTCATTTGTGAACTGAAGAAATGATGGTAAGCTTTATAATGGGAGGCAATAGGGGTTTCAACTTAGATTAATATCTCAGCCATTTTTTGGAATGTTGGCCCCAAATTTTCAACATGGGGTTCTTGGGACCCCACCTCATGAACATGTCACTGTCTTTTAGTTTCTCGGTCCCAAAAGGTAATTTTGTGGTTGCTGCTCAGAATCACCTTTTGGGACTGATTAATGAAATGACAGTGCCACTGTTCATGAGGGGAGGTCCCAAAAAGCCCATGTTGCAAATTTGGTCAAAATATTCTAAAAATTGACTGTGTTATGAGCATACGTTGTGTAGTTTCTATGCACGTTCGTAACTTCACCAATTTTTTATATTTTCTCTCCAGATTTTCAACATTGCCATTTTTTTCATACCTCCTTATGAACAGTATAGCTGTCATTTTTCACATCCTTCCTGAAATGTATTTTCACATCTGTGGCACAGAATTTATTTAGTTTTTGATTACCGGGTAAGTGCTCTAGACAAAGAAGTTGCCAATTTTCAGTCATGACCTGGGAGAGTTACAGACACAGGTAAAAGCACATCACATCACAATGGTTACTATTACATAATACAGACTTGGGTCAAACACATAACAGTTTAGACAGGTAAGGCGATACCTACTGTACAGGAGAAATTAGACATTACACTAGGCTATCCATAGATACAGGGGAATACACAATACAGTTTCAAGGAGATAGACCATACAATATAAGTAAATAGAGAAACTATTCCAGACACACTTGCAGTGGTATACTTCACAGCCTGTCCTTGTCTGCTATTTAAAAGTGGGTGAGAGTGATAAGTGCCTAAATATGAGCTGAAGGGACATGCAAAGTAAGCCTAACTAGGTGTCCTCCCCAGGGGTTGAGTCACAAGTGCACCTGTCAGAGGCCAGGAGGTAGGCATGGAGCTCATTTTTAAAGATCAGGTGTGTAGTGCCTCACAGTTGAAGGCAGGGAGTTCCATTGCTTTGGGGCAGACACTGCAAATGCCTGCTCACCCATCCTAGTGGCACATTTGGGTGTATTTAGAAGCAACTTTTCGGTAGATCTCAGCCAGTAAGTCAGGTGGGCCGGTTGATTCAAGCATGCAAGGGACATTGGTGTTCCAGTTCAGGTGATACTGTTAATTGTGCATCCTGTTGTATAGACTCGGTAAGAGGTGGGAGAGAGCCAGCCCAGACTGCAGTAAAGTAGGCAACGGTGGGTGCACCTAGGTAATGATAGTGCGAAGCGACAGATACTATTATAACAGGTATTCCACTTCTGCAGTAGTCCCTTGTTTGTGTTTTTATAGGAAGTGATTTCATAAGTAAGGCTGGGTGGCAGCACCCCCTGTGCAATGGATAATTTTGCCTTAGAGTCTAAGGATGCTCAGACTTTGTAGGCCAGCCCCAGTTTGATATTGACTGCCTTACAAGAATGATGTGGTCACTGTAGGAAATCAACTTTCAGACAGATTAACAAAATCACAGTGCCACTTTTTTGTGAGGAGAGGTTCATAAATGCCCATGTTGAAAATCTGATGAAAAAATTCCCATCAATTATTGCATTGCAGGTGTGCATTGAGCAGTTTCTATGCACGTTCATAACTTTGCAATTTTTCATATTTTCACCATTGCCATTTTTTCACACCGTCTCATGAACAGTACAGCTATCGTTGTTCACATCCTGCCAGAAATGTGTTTTCACACCTGTGGTGCCAAATGTCACAGTCGCAGTGCAAAACAACCTGTTGGGATTGAGTAATGAAATGATAGTACCACTGTTCATGAGGTGGAGTCACAAAAATCCTATTCTGACAATTTGGAGTGAAAATACCAACAAATGGCCAGAGCATTAGGGTTTTCAACCATAACACCCTACTCTGTAGAGACTGGCAGGAGTTGGAGGGGGTGACTTGGGATCATTGGCTATAATGCTCACTCCATTCCACTCTCACCCTGCAGCCAGTGACAGGCATCGAGGTGTGCCTTGGGGTCTTTGGCCCCAATGTTCACCCCATTCTCCTATACCGCACCCATCTCATCATATTTTCTTATAGAATGGGGTGAGTATAAGGCCTGAAGACCTCAAGGCACATCGCAACACCTGTCAGTGTCTGCAGAGTAGGGTGGGGTGAAATGGCATGAGCGTTATGGCCGATGACCCAAAGGCACACACCCAATGCCTGTCAGTCTCTGCAGGGTAGGGGTGAGGGTTGAGTTGGTATCAGTTCAATACTTCACTGCCATTCCTATTATGCATCTCTCTAACTCCTGCACTACCAATGTCAGTGCCAGCAAGCCAACATTCGGCATTGTCAAATGCTTGTTTACTGAAAGAGTTTTACCAGAAAGGCCTAATGAGCCATAAAACTCATTTCCAGTGGTGTTTTGGGGGGAAATAAATTAAACTGGTCACTGAGCATGGTCAGAAATTTATCTTCACATGTGAGAATACATTTCTAAGTAAGCTCAGTGTGTACACAATGAGTGAGATAAATTTCTGAGCATGCTCAATAACCAGCTTCATTTATCCTGCTCATGTTGCCCAAGATAACATATTTATCTTGGCAAATTTATTTTCACACCTGTTGTAAAAATATGTTTATGTTGAAAGGTGGTTGTTGATATTGCAACAAATAAAATCATATTTTGAATTTATCACTGTGTGGTGAGTTTAACCAATTCACTCTATTATTTTTAATCTTCTGAGAAAAATAATGGTATTTAAAATGAAAATGAAATGCAGACAGACACAGAAGGAAGTGTCCAACTGCCAAGCTTGCAACAGCAACCTTGAGGAACTCTACAGATCAACAGAGCTAATTTATAAAAAAAATTGAGATTAACTTCCACAATCACTACAAAAAGCATTGTCTGAAGAACTGGATCTTGAGTCGCTGTATATCTTTTTATGAATTTTGGACTACAGAAGCTCCAGTTATGGTGCAAGGCAATAAACTGGGGACTTGAGGATAGGATGGAGTCTGGTTGAAAAAGCATCACCCAGGCTCTAGTAAAGACACAAATGGCACCCAGTGAGAACAACCCATTCCATTCTACTAATGCTGCTTTCCTATCAGCAACACAATCACTCAACAAAAAAATGGAGGAGTTTCAGACTCCGATGAAGGCAATGGACACTAAAATGGACACTTTCAATAACAAAACTCAATCTGCAAGCAAGATGGCAGAACATGCCCTTACTGGTATTACTGGTCTGACAAAAGAGAATTGCCTTCCCTGTAAATGCATAGAGAACCTTGAAAACACTGTCAGGGTGATGCATGTTTGAATTCTTGGCATGCCAGAGGACATGGATGGAGAGCACCTCCAGGAGTATCTTAAGAACTGTATTGTGGAACAATTATAATTGAATCAGAAGTTTACTGTCCTTAAAGCCTTTCGTTATTCCCCCTGAGGTGCAGAACCAGCCAGGCTGCGAATCCCGCACACAATCCTAGTAGCCCTAGGATCTACCCTGGAAAGAGACTTAATTCTGCAGAAGGCCAAGCAGAAAGGTCCTGCAGAGTAGAATGACACCCTGATAAACTCTTCCCTCTCCTACAGTAAATTATGATCCCAGGCAAAGAAGGACAACGTTTTATTGGGGTTCACCTATGGTTGTGGCAACTAAGGATTCTCCACCACCTTCTCATGTCACTAAGCCTCAAGATAATCTCTGGCAGCAAAACATACCAATTCACTGATGTAAAGGAAGTGGCACAATCCCTGGACAAAACTGAGCAGGAGTTTACTTCTAGGGAAGCAGTAAAACTTGGAAGCCAAGGAACACTAACTAAGGTACTGCTTATTTTGATTGCAAAGCAGGACTGATGATGGGAGCTGCATTTTGGAGCTAGATATGTCTTCTAACTCTAACTGTAATCATGCACAAAGAACTTCAATGAACAATGCAAATGGGGCATATTTAATTATATATTGGACTTGCATGGTTGGGGGGGCAGCTAAAATGGTGGCTCCTAGTGGTGTCACTAGTAGCTACACATTGCAGTTTTGTTCTGGTCTGCAACATCATTTTGTGCCTTCCAGTCCTTTGGGAGGGCTGTGTCCATGGTTCAATGTGGGGACTAGCTCCTCCCACAACTGCTACTTAAGCCCTATGCTAACCGCACCTCCCTTGCTTAGGCAGTGTTTTTCCCGGAGCTTCCTGCATGGCTTATGTGGCTGTGCTTATTCGTGCCTGCTGCTCCTGCTTGCTTCCTTCCTGTCTAAGCTCTCCTCCTGGTCTCCCCCTCCCTCTCCTTCCTGTTTCTGTGCCTACCATTGTCCCATGTCTTTGTTTGCCTTCTCGGCCACAGAGGCCACCTCCCTGCTCCTTTTTTCACTCCCTCCTTTGCTGGTCCTGTGGTTCCTCATTCCTTGTTTCTTTTGGGCATTTCCAGCACTTGATCCACTAATGAGCAGCCCTGCTCTCCTTCATATGTCCCATTCACTTTCTCTCCTGTGCCAGCTTCCTCTTCCTGTCACAGTTTGTCTCCCTTCCCCTTCCCCACTACACCTGTAGCTCCTGCTATTTTTTAGCTCTCCAATTACCCTGGGCTGCTTCTTTCATCCTTCCTTGCCTAGTTCCCTCATGGACAATGCCCGCTAGTGCTGCTTGCTGTCAACTTGTAGCACATACCTCTTCATCCAGCCTTCTCTCTCCAGCAGCTGTTTTCTCGAATTCATACTCCTCTCTCAGCACTGCAGTACTGGCTTTTCCTTACTCGCTCCGAGCTGGATATTCTCCTTGCACAGGTGCATCTTCCTACAATTATGCCTCTGGACTAATTTTGCTTCTTGAACCACCACATTAGCAGTGTTTCATTCCAGCTGCTACCACACTTCTGCTTATTATCTGCTTATTATAAAGGGTTTTGGTGGTGGGGGGCACATCTCATTACCTACTTTCATACTTTTTGAATACGGTGCCATTTCTTTCATTGTTCCCCACTGCAGTAGTCAAGCATCTTGTTCCAGCTTTATCAACACTTTCATCTGCCACTGGGATGGCAGCCATGCTTGGGACATTGCTGGCACTCAGCCTGGAGGATGCAGTTCTGCTTGCTATCTTTTCCATGTGGTCTATATGCTGGCTAGCATTTTCAGTCATCCCCATTCCTTCTGGAAACCGACCACTGTACAGGAACTGCTTCCAAAGCGAAGACGAGCCTCATGATTGGCACTTCCCCATGCCTCTTTTATTGTAGCCTTGTTCTGGTACCTATCCCAATCCCTCCTACTGTGCACTACTGTAGAGTGCTTAACTCACTCCCCTCAGGACAAAGGAACAGCTTCACCCAGTATTCCTGCTCCTAATCAATGACTTACAGTGGCGTGAAAAAGTATTTGCCCCCTTCCTGATTTTCTCTATTATTGCATATTTGTCACACTGGATGTTTTCAGGTCTTTAGAGAAAATGTAATATTAGATAAAGGGAACCTGAGTGAACAAATAACACTTGTTTTTTTTTTTTAATTTCACTTATTTAATGAAAAAAAGTTAACCAACACCAACTGGCACTGTGTGAAAAGTAATTGCCCTTACACTTAATAACTGGTTATGCCACATTTAGCTGCAATGACTGCAACCAAACACTTCCTATAATTCAATATCAGTCTTTCACATCGCTGTGGAGGAATTTTAACCCACTCTTCCTCGTAGAACTGCTTTAATTCAGTAACATTTGGTAGGTTTTCGAGCATGAACTGCTCATTTCGGGTCCTGCCACAGCATCTCTATTGGGTTTAAGTCTGAACTTTGACTAAGCCACTCCAAAACTTTAATTTTACTCTTTTTAGCCCATTCTGATGTGGACTTGCTTTGTGTTTTGGATCATTGTCTTGCTGCATGACCCACCCACGCTTCAGCTTCAGCTGACGGAAGGATGACTGGACATTCTCCTTAAGAATTTTCTGGTACAGAGCAGAATTCATGGTTCCTTTAATTATGGCAAGTCATCCAGGTCCTTAGGCAGCAAAGCATCCCCACACCATCACACTACCACCACCATGTTTGACTGTTGGTATGGTGTTCTTACTGTGGAATGCTGTGTTTGCTTTATGGAGACATTATGGGATCCATGTTGTCCAAAAGTTCCACTTTGGACTCATCTGTCCATAGAACATTTTCCAAAAGGCTTGTGGATCATCCAGGTGCTTTGAAAATGAGAGACGAGCATTTATGTTCTTCTTGATTAGCAGTGGTTTCCCTACTGCTACCTCACATGAAGCCCATTTTTGCCCAGTCTCTTTCTGATTGTGGAGTCATGAACACTGACCTTAGCTGAGGCAAGAGAAGCCTGCAGTTCTTTGGATGTTGTTTTAGGATCCTTTGAGACTTCTTGGATGATTTTAAACTGCACCCTTGGAGTCATTTTGGCAGGCCGCCCACTCCTGGGAAGGTTCACTACTGTTCCAAGTGTTCTCCATTTGGAGATTATGGCTCTCACTGTGGTTTGATGGAGTCCCAGAGCCTTAGAAATAGCTTTGTAACCCTTTCCAGACTGATAGAGGGCAACAAATTTTTTTAAGATCTTTTCAGGAACTTCCTTTGATCATGGCATAATGTGCTTGTTGAATCTTTGTGCTGGCAACGTGACTCTGATGGTAAGGGCCAAAATAAGTGAGGTTTATATTGAGCAGGGCTGGCTGTAATCAAGCCTGGCTGTGTTCAATCAGTTGACTCTAATTATCCCTTTAATTGGGTTGATTTAACTAGGGGCAATTACTTTTCACACAGTGCCAGTTGGTGTTGGTTAACTTTTTCATTAAATAAATGAAATAAGTAAAAAAAAAAAAGTGTTATTTGTTCACTCAGGTTCCCTTTATCTAATATTATATTTTGTCTAAAGACCTGAAAACATCCAGTGTGACAAATATGCAATAATAGAGAAAATCAGGAAGGGGGCAAATACTTTTTCACGCCACTGTAAGTGTTCATGTTATAAACTTCTCTACCAGTGTCAGGAATCTCATCACTGCTGCTTTCTATAGGGCTGTGCTCCACATATCATATCTCCCCTGCTCCGAGGTACAGAGCTCACCTCTCTTCTAGCTCCCTAATTCATGCCCCTGTTCTACATGTTTCTTTCCTAAATGTATGCTCCAAGGTGTTTACCCTATACGTCATTTCTACTTTGTGTTACTATACCTGCTACATCATGTATATCTCATCCCTAACCACTTGCGTCTCTATACCTAATACTCATCATTTCTTCCCAACATCAACTCTATTCATCACCCTATACTTGTCTCCATGTCCTTAATCACTTCTCTCACTTCAGCAGTGTTGCACTTGGGTCAGCCCATACCAGCAGTACTCCAGACTCAGTCCCTAACTCACACCTTGTGAGACACCAAGCGAAGGTAGGCTTCCCCTTTCTACCTCATACCAGTTGCCTACCTCATACCAGTTGCTGCTTCCCTTCAGGAACAGAACTTCCTCCTACTTACCAATTTGACATCCTCTGTCCCTAACTCTGCTTGGCAGCACTGAGTGCAGATTAGCTTGCTCTGATTACTGGGGATGGGAGCCATATCTACAATCTACTGAGTCATACCATACCTTACCTTCTCTACCTCATACCAGTTGCCACTTCCCTTCGGGAATGGAACTACCTCCTACTTACCAACTTGACATCCTACATCCCTAACTCTGCTTGGCAGCATTGAGTGTAGGTTAGCTCAGCCCAACTACCAGAGATGGGAGTTATGTCTCCAATCTGCTGATTTATACCATACCTTCTTTACCTCATGTCAGTTGCTGCTTCACTTTGGGAATGGAACTCTCGCACTCTGAGTGCCCTCATCATTCTACTTATGCTGCTTCAGGTCACTACCATCCATCTATGCCATTCCTGATGGTTGCCCAAATCTACAGTCTACTGCTTCATCTTCTATGTCCTCAGCCTGATACCCTGCTGCCACTCCCTTCAGGAACTGGACTTTGCCCAAATTGCTTCTCCATCTTATCTCATCTGTAGCCTAGACTCTTCATCCTATCTGCCAACTTCCATAGCTGTGATCCTAACTCTAACATGGCCTGTCTCTACTGTTTGCATCTACACCAATGTGGATTGCCATTTCCATTCAGGAATGAAACTTCCTCAACCACATTCTCTCATCATTCTACATTCACTAGCCAAATCTAGCCCAGATCATCTTGCCTCGAAACGTCCCGTCTGGATGCATGTCCTTTAATTCCGTTGCTTCACATGTGTTTTTCTCCACCTGCTACCCAAAGCCTTGACCTTTCTAGACCTGGACCTCCTTCTCCTGCCTGTGACTTCGACCATGGAACCTAGACTTCTTCCAATTTTGTGCCTCATTCTGCCAGTTTGCCACTTCTCTTCAATCACAGGACTCCTGCTTTGAATGATTCCACTCGCCATTGCATTCTTCCATGGACCTTTGTTCTCTAGCCCCTTTGGCCTCCTTTCTTTCATCATGTGGATCCTGCCAGCTTGTTCTGTCCCTCTCTCACTTTAGGTCGACTGCCTCATGGACTTCTTTGCTGCAGGTCCCTCTCTGAGCTGCTGTACGAACTTGTTTTCTTTGCAGATTTTGGACCTCATCCTTCATCACTCAAGCATCTTCCATCATTTTCTCAAGTCATTTCCAGCCTTCATCAGATGTGGTACTCCTAATGCTCCTGCTGCATGGCTTGGCTCCTCAGTCTTCCATGGATTATCATCCGATGCCTTGCTTCAACTTCCTGCAATTGGCTGCTGTTCACTGTGGAACTGACCCAGTCCTGTACCTTGGCTGCCTTCTCTTCTTCACCTTGCTGGCTTGGGGCTTCATACTGTTTGCTGTGGCTCTTTTGGGCCTTGTATCCTATCTCCTACTAGTACTCCTACCTAGTCATCTGCTCTTCCATATAATTCATCCCCTACTTCTACTCTGGCCCTTCTAACAGTACCCTTCCACTACTCATTGGATCATTAATTCATTACTCTGGAGGAATACTACTGCCAACAAACATTCCTTGGCTTACATACCTCATAGACATTTATGTTATTATAGAGCTTTATACTGCCTAATCAGTTCTTCACAATCATTCATGGAATCCCATTTGCCTGGACAATAGGAAGAGCTTCTCTGACTCTGTTGGATATATATACTCCAAATTCCTCTCCAACCAGTCACCATAACTTCCCTGTATGCCTTGTCTCATTGGCTATCCTCATACATGGAAAGGACTTAAATCCTTCTCTTATACTCTGACTTTGTAATCAGCAGTGCTTCTATGGATTCTGGGAATCACAAGATAACCCATTCATCTCAGACATCTTCCATTTGAACCTGTTAGTGATGCCCTAGATAAGGGCCTTCCAGTGGACATCATATTCTTGGATTTTGAAAAAGCATTCAACACTGTTTCCCCATAAAATTTTGATCAAACAACTTCATAATATAAATTTGGACATGTACTTAATTAAGTGGATATCAGCATGGTTATACAACAGACATCAAAGGGTGGTTGTATGAGGGCATAAATCCAACTGGAGCCCTGTCACCAGTGGAGTACCGCAGGGATCTGTTCTTGGGCCTTTACTTTTTAATATATTGATAGCAAGTATGCAACCAAAAAAAGAAGTTTGGATAAATAAATATGCAGATGATTGCAAATTGAGCTGTATTGTGAACACTACTGCATCTGCAAACACTCTCCAAGATAATTTAAATAAATTAACATCATGGGCAGTAAACAATAAAATGAAATTTAACCTAGCAAAGTGTAAGGTAATGCATATGGGGAAAAATAATAAGAGACACCCATATTTTATTCAAAATGTGAAACTAACAATCACAACAGAGGAAAGAGATTTAGGTATAACTATAACTAGTAACTTAAAATTTAACACCCATACCAATAAAACTGTAAAAAAATGTCACAAGATTATAGGTTGTATATTGAGGCATACCAAAAGCAGGGAATCATCTGTCATCTTGCCCCTATACACAAGCCTGGTTCATCCACATTTGGACTATTGTGTTTCATTTTGTGCTCCAACTTCCATTGGCTTTTTAAACATGACAGAAAGAGTTCAACGAAGAGTAACTAATAGGATTGTTAATATGTCCAAACTTGATTATGGTTTTAGATTAAAATCTTTAGAGCTTTACTCTTTGAAGTACAGAATACTAAGAGGTGGCTTAATCTATACTTACAATGCATACAATAACGATTACTTGTTAAACACAATAGGATTGGAAAAATTGTCAATAAGTAATCCCACTAGATCCCACAATTCAAAACTAAAATTGTCCATATGTAAAACCAATAAATGATCTAGATTTTTTACATAGAGAATTCCTCCAATCTGGAATACATGCCTAGTAATATTATAAACAGCGAAAACATAGAACTATTTAAGAGAAACCTTGATAAATATATGGGTGACAAGAAATTTTCCTTCCACTGCTAATTTAGCTGGTGGCGAGTTCATAAATGGGCATGTGCCTTCTGAACTTGTATCAATCTATGAAGCTATGAATCTATGAATTTTACCTTTTGCCACCTCTTCTTTCAACACTGACTCTGATGACCAAATTACTAGACTCCTACTTCCCAACAGTCATTGCTAGTTTTAAGAATTTCACAGATATTTTCCAGAATATTCATCGTGGGATCTCCACAGCCTAGCTGATTACTGACTCCAAGCCATCCAGACCTTCAATTTCACTCCCGGTCATCACTATTCCTTATACAATCATCCACACCTTTTCACCTAGTACCTTCAGCCAGGCTAACCACTCTTCTAGTGGACCCTTCAGCCACTTCTTCTCAAAGTACCTTCGTTAATCTCTATAGTAAAGACCATCACCAAGACCTGGCTCTCCTGAATTCTAACTGGCCATCCGTAAAAGTCAAGACAAATTCACCAACTCAGCCTTACCTCCCAATCAGTATTAATCAGCCGTAGCACTAACATCCAATGGCTTCCTGCACTAATCAATCTTATTACCAATCCAGCCTACAGACTCTTTTTTCACATCCACCCCAAGCTTCTCTCAAGTACTTTAGCATCGGGATTACCTGTAAACTTAAGCAACCTGCCACTACAGTGCATCTCCTAAATGATCATACCACAGAAATACCCACACTTACTTCAGGCAGTGTATCAGCAAAGGATTTGAGTATAAAGTTATGAACATCATGACCAAAGAAGCCATACATTCCTTATACAGAATTTCCAGTCATTCCCCATATATATATTAGGCTACCATCTGGACAGTTTCGCAAATCTTCCTCTATTGCTTTACTAATCACTTATGGCATTACTCTCGTCAGTCACTTCAAAATCTCCTCTGGGATGCTTACCTAGCGACTTATCATTTACTAATCGATTCTTTACCTCCTGACTACCTTGAATATGAAACCTTGCAGGAACTGGATCAGTCACCCATAACTTTACAAATCATCACAACTCCCACAGTGTACTGTCTGGTCTTATATGGATCAAATCATGCTCTCCTGACTCATTACACCCCTACAATCCCTTTGGACATGCACCCTTCATCACCTTAGAAATATGGACTACATTAGCCCTTCTTTAACTGGATCTGCTCCACACATAGGATCCTACCATCCCTATGGAAAAGAAGTATCCTTTATCCTCAGGATCATCATTCAGTTTGTATCATCCTTGGACTGAGAACGAACCATCATCTCCGGGGCACTCAAAGACTCTCTTCTACTCACTTCTATTTCATGGATGCTTCCTTAGCAACTCTTCATTCATTACTGAGCTTCTTGCCTCCAGACCATACCTTTATATTCAAACATTCACAAGTTGGATCATTCAACAATGATTTCTTGTACCATCGCAACTCCACCATTCCCAGTTTAGTACATTATCGATCCAGTCATGTTCCCTCTGCTCATTACACCCTTATAATAACTGAACAGCAATTTTTTGAATGGGATGACTGAGTTATAATTTGTCATTATAACCTGCCTCATCACTCAAACGATAGCTGCATTCTGATTCACTCTTCACGCTTGTTGGGCAGGCTAAATGCAATCAGAAACATGGTTGCGCCTCAACCCACACAGCAAGGACCTGGCAGATGCAGACTGTTTCTCATCTTTTTTTTATTTATTTAAAAACAGTACAGCTCCCAGAACACATTTTCCATTCTTAACAAAATCTATTTAGTTTATCCTGCCATTCTGATGGCATACTGAAACACTCTCACAGTAAACAGCTCCAATCTCACTGAAAGACGTAAGGGTGATTGCAGTTGCCATTCAAATCTACAACTCCAAAAACAAAGGCAAATTAAGTATAAAAATAAATAAACCAGCTGTAAAAAAATGGTGTGTGTGTGTGCCTCTCTATATGTGTGTGAGTGTGTGAGTGAGTGAGTGAGTGTGTGTGTGTGTAAGTCAGGGAGTCACAGACATTAGATGACGGCTAGAAAAAATTGCTGTCCAGCAATTATAAATAATAAAAGATGGGGAAATGTGCTTAAATTTGAAATTAATGGTTGCCTTCGGTGTGTGATGCTTTAATAAAACCCTTGGGCTTCTCCCTCGGGGTTTATGTAGCATCCCTCACCTCGGGCAACCATTTTCTCATTAAGCACACTTTCCCATCCATTATTGTATATGCAATGCTGTGGGATAAACATCATTCATTATATTGGAAACTTGGACTTCAATCACCCTCCTTCACCAAGATTTACTTCATGCTTAGGATTCTATCACTCATTTAGAACAGACCTACTCTTCAACCTCAGGATCATCATGCAATTGGCATCATCCATGGATCGAGGATGGAGTATTGTCTTTTCAAGCAGTTCACCAACATCAAATTTTTTTATTTATTTATTTATTTAGCTTTTGTTGACCGGGTAAGTACACAAGACAAATCCTGCCTATTTTCAGGCACGACCCGGGGGAGTGGGATACAGATGAATGCCAACTGACCTTGAACCAGATTAAGCTGTTTAGCTATGGTTACTAAAGCCAGGTCCTTCTCCTTTTAGTATGCCCAGAGGATGGGCAGACCTCTGGCCATGGGTCTTTAGAGGTTTCCTCCATCTGGGGGGTTCCTCTCCTGAATGCCAGGGCGTCATACTCTCTATGAGTTGCAGGAGGTATCTTTTTGGGCCTTCTATTCCCTACAAATCATTATCTACATTCTTACTACTACTCAAGGGTGGGAATAAAGTTAAGCCACAAAAAGTACTACAAGTTACACAAGCTGTGCCCATGGTTCAATGTGGGGAATAGCTCCTCACACAGCTGTTACTTAAGCCCCATGCTAACCACATCTCCCTTGCTTAGGGAGTGTTTTTCATCCATCACCATCCCCTCCTCTTCCTTCTCCAGCACTCTTCTCACCCTTTTCCCTGGGCCTTCTGTTCCCTACAAATCACTACCTACAGTACATACCTACTACTTCTCAAGGGTGGGAATAGAGTTAAGCCACAAAAAGTACTACAAGTTACACAAGCACTATATACCTCATTGCCATTCCCCGAACATTGAAATGAGAAGGAGCACAGACTTAGAATGGCTCCTGGATCAAGTGTGCTTTCAGTCAACAGCTGCACAGAAGTATGCTGCTAAAGTAAGATCTTTGAAGAAGGCAACTCTGAACTTTACCGTTCTATTTTTTGCTTATTGCCACATTTTAGAATGAAGTCTGGACTCTTCAAACCCGAACTACAAAATGAAGAAATGCTGGTAAGCTGTATAATGGCATCAATGGGGGTTTCAATTTAGCCAGATATCCCAGCCATTTTTTTGAATTTTGGCTCCAAATTTTCAACATGGAGTTCTTGGGACCCCACCTCATGAACGCACACAGTGTCATCTAGTTATTCAGTCCTGAAATGTCATTTCACAGTCACTGCACAAAATCACTTTTCAGGACCAAGTAATGAAACGACAGTGCCACTGTTCATGAGGTGGGATCCCAAAAGGTCTATGTTTGCAAATTTGGTGAAAAAATTCCAGAAAAATGACTGTGTTATGAGCGTGCATTGTGCAGTTTCCACACTCGCTTGTAACTTAGACAATTTTTAGTATTTTCACTCTAGATTTTCAGCATTGCCCTTTTTTCACACATCCTTATGAGCAGTATAGCTGTCATTTTTCATATCCTGCCTGAAATGTGTGGCTCACAATGGTGCGCTCCCTGTGGAAAATCAATGTTCGGGACAGATTAACAAAATCACAGTTCTGCTGTTCATGAGCAGAGATCCCAAAATGCCTATCTTGAAAATGTGGTTAACAAAATCCCCCAAATAATTGCTTTACAGGCATGTGTTGTGCAATTTCTACACATGCTCGTGATTTTCACCAATTTTTCATATTTTTACTCCAGATTTTCAACATTGCCATTTTTTTACACCTCCTCATGAACAGTACAGTTGTCATTTTTCACATCATGCCCAAAATGTGTTTTCATACCTGTGGTGCCAAATGGCACAGTCGCAGTGCAAAATCACCTTTTTGCTAACTAACTAATAGTTCCACTGTTCATGAGGTGGGGTCACAAAAAGCCCATGTTGAAAATTTGGAGTGAAAATACCAACAGACACTCAGGGAATTAGGGTGACAGGCATCAGGGGTGTGACTTGGGATTGCCAGCTGTAATGCTCATGCCATTCCTCCCCGACTCCCATCCTGAAGCCAGTGACAGGCATCAAGGTGTGCCTTGGACTCTTTGGCCACAAAGTTTACCCCATTCTCCTATACTGCACCCATCTCAGTGTATTTTCTTATGGAAGGGGGTGAGTGTAAGGCCCGAAGATCTCAAGGCACACCGCGACACTTGTTGGTGTCTGCAGGGCAGGGTGAGTTGGAATGGCATAAGCGTTATGGCTGATGACCCAAAGGCACACCCCAATGCCTGTCTATTTCTGCAGGGTGGTGGTGGGTTTGGCATCGGTTCAATATTTCACTGCCATTCCTATTATGCACATCTCTAACTCCTGCACTACCAATGCCAATGCCAGCAAGACAACATTTGGCATTGACAAATGCTTGTTCTATTTTGGTGTGTGAATTGTTTTTGCCTGAGTAATCTTTGGAACATTTCAATGACAGTAAGTCAAAAAAGTCTAACGTTCCTTGAGGCAACACCGTACTGCTTTCTTCCAAAATAGGTGAGTGAAGCAACCATGGGGGCAGCAACTATGGACTTGGCAATATCCAACTGTTACATTATCAGGAATACAGTATCAGAACTGAGGACTAAATCACACTGTGGGACCACAACAGTATTACATTCAACATTGTGCTAGAATCTGAGCAATTAAAATCCAGCACTGTGGACCTGGACTTAAGGAGGCTGACACTCACAAAATGAAAGAAATAATCAAAGATCATCTGCAGAACATACACAAACTAGAAGTGGTAGATAATAAGTGGGCAGCATTTAAAGTGGCAATAACTGGAGCTGCCCAAAACTACATAAACTGTATTAAGATCATGAAGATGCAAGAGAAGCCACTTTGGCTAGACAAACAAGAGAAATAGTCAGTTCAGGACAACATTAAATGCTTTATGGTATTTGAGGGTGAGCAATGTGAGACCAGCAGGACTACCACAACACAGCAGCATACTCCAGCAGATTTATTGCAGTAAACAAGGCAATTTCAATAGCGGTTAATCCATCCCTTATTATCAAGCAATGTCACATGATACGGCATTACATCCTGTCCAACATTACTGTATACAGTATATAAAGATAAGACAGAGAAAAGAAAGGACCTCATAAAGAGGGTGAAAGGGCACCCAAAACTATGGACCATGGAAGATGTAAAAAATGATAAAACATTCTGTTGATAACATAAGGGAGGAATGTATGAAACAGAATAGCATAAAAGTAAAGATAAACAGAATGAACACTGTGGAAGATGAAGGAAAAATAAACATACTGGATCAGTACTTTGGCTCTGTGTTCACTGTGGAGGCTGCAGACCCATTAAGGGTCTGTGGGAACTGAATATAAAAAAGTCCTGCACAACTAGATGAGCATAGGAGACAAGAGAGGCCCAGGCTTCCCCCTTGGCAAACCTTTTCAATGAGTCATTGGCAAAAGGTGAAGGAGGAGGGTAGCGAATGTTGTCCTCCTGTGCAAGGGTGGCGTTAGGAAAAATATGGGTGATTTCAGGCCAGGAAGTCTGATGTCAACAGTAAGCAAGCTGCTGGAGTCCATTATAAAGGAACAGATAGTGGATTTCCTAGATGGATGGAGGATGATGGCAACCTTATGCACAGGAATCAACATCAGTTCATGAAGGATAGGTCATGTTGAATGGACTTGCTTGATTTTTTTCAGCTTGTTGCCACAGATGGTAGATAGGTGCCAGGCAGTTGACATTTTGTATCTGGACTTTGATTTAGTGCTATATGGTAGGCATATACAGAATTTAGGACCATGGAGGGATAGAACAAACTAGGAGGACTGACAACCATTTGACAGCTAGGATTCAGAGAGTGTTCCTGAATGGCAGATTATCTGATGTCTTAGGGGGATCACAAGTGAATGCTACACTGGACTTTCTAGGGCTAGTACTATTTAACATGCATATAAGTGGCATTGGGGTGGAGTCACAGGATAAAGTGAATGTATTCACAGATTACATAAAACTCTGAAGGAGACTGGATAGTGATGGAGAGATTAGCAGCATGAAAGGTACAGTACTCTGCAGCAGCGGTCTGGACTTTGGCAATTGAAATTCAATGACAAAAAAATGTGAAGTGATGCACACGAGGAACAAAAATTTGCAGAATGAATATTTCACCAATGGGATCATGGTAGAAGACTGAAATAATAAGTGCCTAGGGAAGATAAGACACAAACACCTAATAGACATACTTGTGTCTCTCTTTGATGAATCTCTATTTAATTGAAATAAGAAGGAAGAAGGAGTTAAAAGGCTCTTCCCAAAGCAGGAGAGCATATGGGAAAGCTAACAGGATGCTGGGATGCATGAGGTGAGAATTCATTGAATGCAGGAAGGAGGTGAAGTTGTTGCTGTACAGATCAGGAGTCAGACCATGTCTGGAGTATTGTGGATAGTTTTGGAACCCACATTTGAAAGACAGAGAGATGTTATAGATTATCCAGTGGAGAGTATGAAAATGATCCAATGGCAGCCAGATAAGATCTAGTAGTTGTAGTAGTAGATTTTATTTCTCTTGGGCACCCTTCCCAGAAGGCTCAGTGCACCCTTACAAAATATAAAACTGACAAACAGCATAAAAAGTAAGCAAACAACCATATAAATGAATGGTACAGTACTCTGCATCAGTGGTCTGGACAGTGCGGTACTTCCTTCTGACTTCTTCAATAAGCCAGCCTGTCCCTCTCCTTTGGCTGCTCCGACTTACTCCCCCCTTCCATTTCAGGTTGCTCTCCAATACTGAAGCAAAAACTTGCCTCCAGAGATTACTGGGAAAGTCGGGGTTCAACAGTGACTCATTAGACCTGAAATTACTACATCTGGCCTTTGATGCTGTACTTCTTCCCCTCACCAAGATCCTTAATCTGTCCCTTCACTGTAGTCAGTTCCCCACCCTATGGAAATCTGCTATTGTCACTCCTGTCCACAAGAGTGGTGACAAAACATCCTCCAGCAACTATAGCCTATTTCCATCCCCCCCATCTCTACAGCACTGGAAAAAATTGTATCAGATCAACTGTCTGACTCCTAGTGGAGCACAACCTCCTCTGTGACCAGCAGCATGGTTTCCATAAGGGACACAGTACCACAACTGCTCTCTTGGAATATACCGGCTTTGTCCACAAAGCCCTCGATCAGGGACAATTGGTAGGGCCCATGTACATTGACCTGAAATAGGCATTTGACATGGTTAACCATGACCTCCTAGTCTCATCCCTCCATTCATCTGGCCTCTCCCCTGAAGCCACCTCCTGGTTTGAGAATTATCTCGATGGTCATTCATAGCAAGTGAAATTCTGCAACACCCTCTCTTCTTTATTATGTGATTGCTCTAGGGTCCTGCAGGGGTCTATTCCCGGGCCTCTCCTCTTTAGTCTCTTTCTAAATACCCTCCCTCCAGCCTGCTCTTGTAACCTGTTACTCTACGCTGATGATGCCATTGCCTATTCTTGTCACTCGGACCTGTCCGTACTACAACGCTTTCTTCAGGCTAATTTCTATGAGTTAGAGTCATGATTCACTAAACACAAGCTTATCATAAACTATAAAAAATGAAATCGATGTTATTTGAAACACACAAAACACAAACGAGCCCTCCCCCCACAATTCTAAATTACCATCTCCAACCATTAGGACAGGTCAACACCTTTAAATATCTTGGGGTTACCCTTGACTCCACCCTTTCCTTTCAAGGCCATGTGGACTTAGTCTGCAAAGCTGTTAATACTAGACTTGACCTCTTGTACAGGCATAAAAATGCTTAACTAGTGATACCCTCCATCTTGCTGTCACCAGCTCAGTACTCTGCATAGTAGACTACAGCACAGTAATCTATGGCTCCGCATCTGACACTGGCCTCAAGAGGATTAAAGTCTCTCTTAACAAAGCTTGCCAGCTTGTTCTTGGAGCCCATTGGCTTACCAGCACCTGTGACCTTTCCCAGAAAGCACACTGGTTGGACTTTAAAGGTCGGCTAGCATACCATACTTGCTTAATAGCCAAGAAAGTCTTGTCCTGCCAGCCCCCCCTTGATCCTTCATTTCCTGACTCCCATCCCATGTTTGTGCACTACCAGGAGCACATTAAAAGGCTTGTACCTTATTCCTTTCTGTAAAACTGCCCTTGAGCAGTGTGCCTTTCTATACCGGGTCCCCTACGTTTTGAACAGTCTACCTCATGATATTCTGGCCACTGACAAACTTGGCCCTTTAAAAACTAAACTTCGCCAGCACCTACTCTAGCTGAACCATTGCACCTGTCCACAATTCTCCCCCACTCCACACTCTCTCCACTCACGATACTCTTACTTCTCACCTTCCTCTCACCCTCTTACTTGACTTTTTCTGACTGCCTTTGTATTCTTCTCTCTCCCTGATGCACTTTTTTGCCCACTGATGGCACTTGATTGTAAATATAATCTTTATGTACTCAAGTTGTATTTTTATACCAACTCTGTTAGTGGTTTAGCCTTTACTATGCAATGTATCTTGGCTCCTCAATCTATGTTTTGTAGTCATATCATTTTGTATCACTGTATTGCTGCAACTCAATATTATTACGCTGTGTATACCTTTACAACATTCTGTATTCTATGTATGAGGTGGAACCTCTGTAAAAGAGCCTCTGGCTCAGAGGTATAGCTGATATTTCAAACAAAAAAATAAATAAATAATATTCATTAATATATAAATAATTACTATCAATGAGAACGCTAAAACTGCTAGGCATATTCAAATCAGTTAACACTATGACTCTGAAGGCTTGTTGGAAGTAAAAACAAAATAATTTTTGTTTAAATATCTCTAAGGAAAAGAAGAGATTGGACAGTCTAAACATGTACTCTCTGAAGGACTGAACAGCAAGGGGGAATATGACAGAAACATACAAATACAGTACATGCAGGACAATAATAGGGTGGCCCCTCACAGATTTATTAAAGTTAAAGACTAGCACAACTCCTATGGTGACCAATCTAAAACTGAAGGAGTGGGGGATCTAGAAAGGACATCAGAAAGTATTTCTTTATGGAGCATGTGGTGGCTAGATTGAACAGTCGACTCAGTAAGATGATCAATGCTTTGAGTATCTCAGGGTTCAAAATCCAACTGGGCATTTTTTTATCAAGGTCTAACTGTGCCACTGGGGCTATTTCAGTTACTACCCCAGCTTTGTGGGCTTAAACAAGATCTGTACAATGAGCAAAAATAGTGGAGCTAGCAGGCACTAGTGTGGAAACAAAAAAGCTAAAATTGGCAAACGATCAAAAAAAGTGTTATTCCACTATTAGAACATCCAACTGATCCCACTGGCATCTGCCAGCCTTTCGCTCGCATACAGTACTGTGAGCTTTCTCAAGACATGGCAACCATAGTGTCTAGTTCATTTTTAAATAAACTATTTAAAGTGAGGAATGCAATTACAAGAGAAGATTTTTCTAACAGTATTTTTTTCAGGAATGCAATTTTATGTATTTTTATGATTTTACAGTGCTGGTTGGGGCATTAATTAGTGATACAGTAAATGTAATGTTCATGGCAGTATGCATTGTCCTGATTGTCATTGCATCTGCCACTTTGGCCGCACTATGTTTGCTCTTTGCACTTTAGTGCGAGGACTCCAGACATGGATTCCCTTAGCTGCCTGATGTTGCTTGTGTTTCCATACAAGGATGAGAAGCCTGGGTTCTGATTTTCCTGAATGGGAGTTTTGAATTCAGATCTTTTAAATTTAGTGCAGTGCCTCCACCCAGAGTAAAATTTAAATGGGCCAGGTGTCAGAGTGGTACAACCTCCTGGGATGCAGTACCTCCCCATCTCCCCACAGTGTCCCCCTAAACATGGAAAATCACAGTGCAACCTTAAATTAAAAAAAATGCAATTAGTAACCTACCACTAATAATATGGTCCTGTCACAAAATAAGCATATCCAATTACACATTTTCAAGGGGGTGAAGGGAAGGAAGGGGGCAGGGCAGGAGATCAAGAAGGGCAAGATAAAATAATGGAGAGGCAGACTTGATGGACTCAGTCTTTTTCTGCCCTTAAACATCTATGCATCTAAGTATGAAGAACATACATTCCTAAACACAACCTAAATATGAATGAAGTTTAATCACTTCAAAATTGTTGAGTAGCCCCTGTACTGCTGCATTATATAACACCTGTTGTAGTATAGTAGGAACCAAGTTTTGTTTTAGAGAAACCATTGGTCAAGGAATTGCCTAGGACCCCAAGTCACAGGCTTGCCTTCCCCAAGTTTAGCACAATGAAGACATAGAAGGCATACATTTATTACTGAGTCCCTTTGAAGCTCCATTGGAGTGCAGTGCCAGGATTTTTTTTGCCACCACCACCTCACAAGTGTTAGTTCATTGTGTCTCTGTGAATAAGTGAAGAATTTCCACAATGCTAATAGGAAGTCAAAACAAAGCACTGTAACTGTGACTCTGCCTGAATTTGGAAGTTTGCTGCATTTTTGAAATAGTGTCTTCAAGACTGACATGTACGTTTAAAATTACCTTTTTGCACA
Organism: Neoceratodus forsteri; assembly: GCA_016271365.2. Classification (NCBI taxonomy): domain Eukaryota; kingdom Metazoa; phylum Chordata; order Ceratodontiformes; family Ceratodontidae; genus Neoceratodus; species Neoceratodus forsteri. The sequence goes on along the minus strand of CM057455.1, from coordinate 1,788,356,034 downwards.
GCAAGAAGCTTTCAAATCAAAATATAAGTTTCTTGTGTCTGTGCAACACTGGCTCTGGCACAAGAATGCACATATTAGTCCAGTAATGTATCAGTTTTTAAACTGTTTTACTTACTTCAAATTCTCTTTCACCTTAGCCTGGGCATTCCACTAATTTCTTTCATCCTCTCCCTCTTGTTCTCCTCCTCCTCCTCCTCCTCCTCCTCCTCCTCCTCCCCCATCACTTTTTTCTTTTCTACTGTGTCCATGCCCCTAGTTCTTCATGGCACTTCACTCCTGATTTCTACTGCAGGGCTCCCAAGATACCTTTGCAGCATTTATTCATTCCTGCGGCATGAATTATTTGAGTTACTGGCAGAATGCATCCCTGCTGTTCGCTAAAATTTGTTGTGATGCCATTGATGACATCACATGCTGAGCATAGAGAAGGGGCTTCATGATAAACAAAGCATGGGGAAGAGCCAAACACTATCAGAAAACTATACTAGGATGAAAAATCATCCAGAGATACAAATTCTGCAGCATTACATGTATTCTATGGCATGGTGAAAGTGCTGCAGGAATTCTGTGGCTGTGAAATCATAGAGTACTAGAGGCCATGACTGTACCCCACAGCTGCAGTACTCTTGTCCCTTAACTCCACCAAAAGTAACAGTCCTGATGGCATTGGCCCTAAACTTCTCCTCATTGATTCACCTTCAATTGTTGGCCCTATCTCTGTCCTCCTTAACCTCTCTTTCCAGTTAGGTGAGGTTCCCATTGACTAGAAGCAGGCTAAGGTAATCCACTCCTGAAGGCTACTAATTTCACCACACCTGACAACTACTGGCCCATCTTTTACCTCCCTGACCATGCAAACTGTAGGAATACCTGGCCAGTGCCCTTTCATAATGCCACCTTCTTCCTCAGTCTCAACCAGCTTAGCTTCAGGGAGAACTATTCCCAAGTCATCTCTCTACTTAGAACAACTCACTGCATCCATGAGAAGATGAGCAGGGCCTACTGATGACAGTACCTCAGTCTGGTTGACCTTATGAAAGCTTCCAACACAGTTGTATGCCCGTTCTCATGAAAATGTTGACTGTTGCTTGGCTATCAAAGCTAGTTTCCCCAAGGTAGATGGGGCTACCAATTGCAACACCAGCAACCCAGATCTGGAAGCAAGCCTGGGTCACAGGGGGGCTGGCCAGGGGGAAGAGTACTAAGCTTCCCAGAGGACGCTTTCCTGTTCGAAGGGTGAGCACCATTGTCTGTTACAGTACTGCCACCAGGGTGACCACAGGTGGTAGTGCAATTGGAGGGTCAAGGGAAGGTGCAGACATCATGCTCATGGGAGCTTGTTTGCAGGTGCCATGATGACATGGCATGTGACATCTGCAAGGGGGGAGAAAATGGAAGGACCCCGCTATTTCTAGTCCACATCACTGTCACGGTGCACTGCCTGATACTACAAGATGCTCAGGGTTAAATCCCCCTACCTATCCCTGCCTGGGGAGAAGATGACTCATTAGAGGACCATTGGCCAGAAAGGTGGTACAAGGGGTCAGGCTAGCTATGGGAGCTCTGAACAAAATTAGAGGCTGAAGATTTGAAGTGGATTTAAACAGATAGTTAAATTAGAAACAACATTGTCTGAAGCAACCAAGCCTCTATATTAGAGGCAGGCCTGCAGCAAAATAACAGGAGTGGAAGAAAACCAATCTGATACATAAAGGAGGTGGATAAGTCAGTGAGGGAGAACAGGCAGGCATTAAAATAATATAAGGCCAGACAGACAGATGAAAACAGGAAGTGCACCAGACCAAGATGTGAGACACCAGCAATGTGGTTAGGAGGGTAACATTGTAAGCAGAGGTGAGGTTAGCAGAGGGGATAAAGAAAGGGGGATAAGGAATTATTTTTCTACACTTGGGAGGAGTGCAAATCCAATGGGGAGTACAGTACAAGTCACATTAAAATGTTCCTCCAATGAGTTGTTTTAGCACTTCTGACTAAGTTGCATAAGTGTTTGTGGATACAGTACAAAGCCCTGCACAAACTGTTTCTTAGGAGTTAAAACTCAGTTTTGCATTGCATTGTGACTGGACTTCTGATGCATTCCAAACGAGCTGCAAAAATATTTTACAAACTTTGCTCTTGAGCTGGTTAAGCATTGAAAAACAATGCAATGTGTATTGCCAATGCATTGCCAACTGTTAAAAACAATGGGAAACCAAGTCATTGCTGGAACAGTTTAATGTAACTTGTACTGTAGTTAGACAGAAGAAGTGGGAACGGAGAGTATAGAGCAATGATTTAAGGCTCTAAGTGGCAAACCTGGAAATCTGGGTTTGAATACCCACAGCCCCCACTTGCATAATGTGTGACCCTGAGCAAGTCACTTAACTTCCTTGTGCTCCCAGGTTGCACCTGGAAACAAGCTTTCAGGTTAGTGTGTCTCTCCTGGTAAAAAAAAAAGAGGGAGGATAAAGTGGAAATACTAAATTAGTGTTTTTGATTGATATTCTCTGTAGATGACAAAGGGACACTACCTAAATGTGGACTTGAGGTCAAAAGGATGGGGGGGGGTCACATTTATAATGGAACTGATCAGTGAGGAAAAGGTGCTGAGGAGTCTTAAAGACTGACATATGAATTGACCCAGACAGGTTGTGGCCTAGAGTGTTACACAACATTTTGCAGGAGCTGGCTGGCCCACTGGCAGGCCTCTTAATATTGATGGGAACCATCAGTGGTGCCAATGGATTGAAGGGCAGCTGATGTGAAGATATAGAGCAGGGATGAACCAGGAACTGTAGACCAGACAATCTAACATCTATAGTGTGAAAATTATTTAAGGCCAATGCTAAGGAGAGCATGGTGGAATTTCTTCAAACCAGTGGACTCCAGGACAAAAAATAGCATGGATTCACCAGGGGGAGTTTATGTCATACAAATCTGATTGACTTATTTGACTGGGACACAAAGGCAGTGGACAAAGGATAAGCAATGGGTGCACTGTATCTGGACTTTGAAAGCCTTCAACTCTGTCCCACTTAGATGAATGTTTAAGAAACTGGAGGACATGGGGTGGGGAGAACATATTAAATTTGCCATCAGATAAAGGCCTAGAGGTCTATCAAGTCTGCGCGAATGTGCAGGTAGCACCGCTTATACTGCAGCTGCCCTTCCCTTCCACCCTTCCCCTCCATTGACCCTCCTCCTTGTCCTGTCCCATCCCCTTGTTCTACTGGATACCACTTGTGCAGGTAATGCATTCCACCCAGCTACCACCATCTCTGTAAAAAAGTGTCTGCTCATCTCCCTCCTGAACCTTCCTCCCTCCAGTTTCATATCATGGCCCCTGGTATCCATCCCCTTCCTAACACTAAACAGCCCTTCTGTACCTGTCTTGTTTATTCCTTTCACATACTTAAAGGTTTCAATCATGTCCCCCCTGCCTCTCCTCTCCCCCAGCTAGTACATGTTCAACTCCCTCATCCTCCTCCTCCTCTCATATGATAAGTCCCACAGCCCCGTGATAATCTTTGTCATCCTGCACTGCACCCCCCGCAGTAACATAATGTCCTTCTTCAGATACAGGTGCAAGTAATGCACGCAGTACTCCAGGTGCGGTCTAACTAATGACCTATACGGTGAAAGAATCACCTACTCCCTCCTCGAGGATATACACCCTGCAATACAACCCAGCATTTTGTTGGCCTTTGCAGCTGCCTTACTGCATTGTGCCAAGTTGTGAAGTGACCCTGTAATGAGCACCACCAGATCCTTCTCCTCCTCTGTCTGGGCTAACTGCACTCCCCCCAGATGGTAACTCCTCCATGGGTTCTTCACCACAAAATGCAACACCTTGCACTTTTTGGCATTAAACTCCATTTGCCCAGTTTCTGACCAGGTTTCAAGCTTTGACAGATCATCCTGCAACCACTGCCATTCTCCTTGGTCGTACACGACTGCTCCCAACTTGGTATCATCAGCAAACAAACTGATCTTGCTCTTGATGTCCAATGATATGTCTGCAATAAATATCCCAAACAAAAAGGGTCCCAACACAGAGCCCTGCGGAATACTGCTTGTCACTACACTTGAGTGTGAGGGATCTAATACACATAATGGTTGACATCAAGGAAGAGGCTGGTAGATGTCTTCCAAAACTTAACAATCGGCTGAATTGTTTGGTAGGGTGGTTGGGGGGAGGAGGTCAGTATACTGGACATGATACCGGGTGCTTTTGGTTCAATACAGTAGACCACTAGTCATGTTTTTTTTATAAGGCTTAGTTTAGTGGATTATGGATTTGTTTGCAAAATCGGCAAGGGGGATAAATGCCACAGCATGTATGAGAGATGAAATAAAAACGTTTCAAATCAGAGCTGCTTGGGACATTGGGGAGTGCCATTACATACCAATATCTGTAAGTGCAAAATAAGAGATGGGGTTGATTGAGTAGATATGGGAAGAATGAGTCATGAGAAAGGTGGCTGTAATAAACAGTGTAAAACAAGGGCGAATCGACCACTGGATAGAGGGATTTATTACACATAATGGGTGGCATCAAGGAAGGGGCTGGTAGATGTCTTTCAAAACTTCACAATAGGCTGACCTGGACAGCCAACAAGTGTCACTGAACAATTGCAACCTTTACTAAGGACATGGCCACTTACACATTTTTGTAATGGAATAACTATATCCCTTCAAGGATGCCACCTTGCCTGAAAATTGCTGTAATGACATAACACACCGAAATGCTGTCTGTTCCTATAGCTTTAAAAAAATATTTAAAAAAAATAATATAGTAGCACGAGAAAAAAAAATAACTGATGGGTGGTCTAGTGCCCACCTGCCAGACAAACAAGAGATGCACCACCACAGCCAAACACAGAAGAAGGTGAAGCCCTCTCCAACCTTTTACCTACTCCAACCCCTTTAGCAACATCAAGCTGGCAACCAGAGCATCAGTCCTACCACCACAAGGATGGTGACACCTAACCGATCATCGAGTGTGAAATGTACGATACAGCCAACAGTCAGGCATTTCTAAAGGGGGGACTATATTTATTGTTCAGGACTTGGGCATGGTGATTGGGGGGTACATGAAGCTGGGGAAATAGTGTTTGATTTCACAGGACCACCAGGAATTTTTTTGTTTTATGTGGGAAAGCTCAAACAAAAAATTAATACGAATGGCATCCAGTTAGGGAACAAAGGATTGATTAGACAGATTAGAAAGTGCATAAATAGGACATTGTGGACTAGTGCAGTCCATTTCAACTGACAATAAAGGGAGGGAGTATAGCTAGTGTGGTGGTTTAAGGTTCTGAGCTGCAAATCTGGAGACCTGGGTTGGAATCCCACAGCCACCACTTGCTTACTGTGTGACCCTGAGTAAGTCAATTAACTTCCCGGTGCTCCCAGGTCACACCAGTAAACAAGCTTTCAGCTTAGTGTGCTACTCCTGGTTACATAATTGGGAAAAAAAATGGGTGAATTGTGCTATGCACTTTTATTATCCACCAGGGGAAAAAATGGAATGGCTAATACACTCACACTGCCGGCTAAGAAAGCCAATGGCACTAGATGTTGTGGCCACTCTATTTTGGGTTGCAATAGACAGATGCTGCCTTTGGCACAGTGGTTACCATGGAACAGACAGCTTGTACTTAGGGTACAGTAAGAGAATAATCCCCCACCGTCTGCTACTGTCATCACACACTACCATGGCTGAACCTGCATGATCCTGTGCCACAAAAAAATAGTAGGAGAAAAATAAAATTGTAGTTACAAATAGTACCAACAGGTTGAAGGGAACAACAGGACGGGGGATGTTATAAAAATGCAAGTTTTTGAAATATATGTATATGAGGACTGTAATAAAAGAAATGCTGAATTAAGACAAACATACTGTAGTTGAGAATTGGCCACAATTTCTGAATTGTGGTAAATAACATGCTCACACACACCACATCAGAAGAAGGCTATAAAGGGCTAGATTTGAACATTAGGGAGGTTGAAAATTACAGTGGTTAATTTCCTACATGCATTGGGGAACAAAACCGTGGATTACAATATAAACTAAAAATAAAAGCAATTGAATGAAACGTTGTGGTTGATGACTGAAAAAAAACTTTGATGCTGCATTGGACATTATGGCATGGTTTTCAGTGTGGTATCAAAGAAGAGGACCATAGATGAAAGTACAAACAGTACCACCAGGCTGAATGGGAAAAACAGGATGGGTGCTGTTATAAAAAAACAAGTTTTCGGAATATATGCATATGACAGATGTAATAAAACAAATTCCGAATTGAGGGAAACATAGTTAAAAATGGCAACAATTACTGAATTTGGGTAAGTACGAGGAAAAATGAAATGTAAAAATGCTTTCCTCACATTACTGTCAAATGTGGGACTGGTGGATTTGTTCTGCTAATAATGAGACTTGAAGAAATTTCCTCATACAATTGGGCAAACTGTTAGAAAAAAGGAAAACTGATTTCAATTGGCTGCAAGGGTAATATGAAATGGTTGTCTGCCTGGTACAGTGATCTACTCCAGTGATCTAGGGTGCATATGTGGTGCTGTGCAAGAGCCACCTGGGGTGTCACCGTTCCATCCCAGAAGAGATCCTCAAAGTACTGAACCAAAAAGGGACTTCACATCAGTTTTTGATAGTGAAATTCTATGATCAAGGTGGTATTCATTGGCTCACAGAACACCCTTGAAGCCATTGAAATACCTGCAGCTGTCGATCATGCTATCACTGGAGTTGGCAAGCAGAAAAGCAGTATAACTGCAAGATAATGCCAAAATGTGCCCAGATCACTAAGCATCACGAATTAGTATAACAAGAGGTACAACAGCACAAGAGCAACGGAGTGGGGATGGATTGGTTATTTTTTGTAACAACAGTAAATGGAGCCGGTTGCAATGTAATGCGACTATCAATTTAAACTCTGTCCCCAGACCTGGCATGCATTGTAGCTTCGTTAATAAGATATAACAATATTTGCTGTGGCAAGACTAATTAAGGACATCTTCCATTGATGAGGGTGATAAAAGGAAACCAAGGCAAGGTTTGACATGCTACATTTGGTTTGCATTATTAGTCTGATAAGTATTCTGAAAGTGGCTATCCCACTAACAGTAGAGATCTGGACAGGCATATGCCGCATATAAGGAATTGCTTGCTAAACAATACATTTCACACTGTCCTTTTTGACCTGGACCCAATATTGTCTAGTGTTCCAGGCAGTGTGACAATTGGCTTTACTGACAGATAGCTTATACTAAGAATGCAAACTCATGGCCAAATTCTGAATTATTCAACAGATTGTTATGTAATATGATGTGATTCAGCTCTCAATAACATACTTCATAAAAATCTTGCAGTGAAATGGATTCAAGAAGCATGTCAATGTTCCTTAGGTGAACTAAGTTCCCAGCCCATACTCTCGACATGCTGATACTACAATATAGCACTCTTGTCCTACAGCAAGTGGAGTACTACAAGATACTACAAAAAACATAATGGGGGTTATTACTTCCACAGTGATTACTTGCGGATGTGTAAACTTCAGGCATAGTAAAACAACTTGAAACTGTTGGCACTATGATGGATTCATGGATAGGAACTCACCGTACAAAAACTCTCAGCAGGAACCAAAGGGGATTAGTTGTAGCTTCAACACCGGCACAATCAAGGAGCTGGAAAAGCTCAAGCACAGGTGAGAAACCTATTTATGAGCAAGCAACTACTGACTCACAGCATGTCAGTGTGACAAAGCTGTGTGGGGGCTGGATCAGAAGTACAGAAGATTTACTTACGGACCGATACTTAGAAAAAAAGTCGACAAAATGAAGAAACTAGCAAACAAAACAAGGGAAACAACACAGATCGTGATAAGTAGTTCAAAGCACATTCGGAATCTGCCACTGTTTAAAACACACTTTGACTTTTACAAAATGATGGACAAACACTGACAATACAGCTTTAAGCTTTGTACTTTTTAACAACTTCATTTGTGACATCGGGAAAGGGATCTAAGCGTAACTATGGCAATTTGCAGATCACACAAAAATCCTGTGGTAGAGTGGGCAGGATCTACAATGCTGGTTCGAAAACACTTTTGTCGACCAGCATCACATCGACAGGATTTATGTCAAACACAAGCTGCAGTAGACATAAATCCCAATTGTCTCCCAGTTCTGTTTTTCATTGAGGGGGCTTCACACCCTGTACTCCCCATGCAAAGTCAGAGTTGATTCAGGGAGGGGGTGCAGAACTGGGAGACAGTGTGCCCCTGTGTCAGGCACACCAACACACTGACCTGTTGGCAAACTGTTGATTTTGCTGACAGTGATGTAGGTCACTGTGTTGGTGTCGCTGTTGGGGGGGTTTACCAGGTGGGCAGTGATGAGAGGATCAGAACAATTAGGGAAGATCTAAAGAGATTGTAGAAATGGTCAAGAGTCTTGCAACTAACATCTTAATCAAAAAAGTGCAAAATAATGCACATAGGGGTCAGGAACCTGAAGGCAAAATACAGAACTGGAGATGTAGTGTCAGAGAAAGCAACAGAGGAAATGGATCTTAGGGGTCTTTATAGCAGACAATGTAAAGCAGTTTGCACTATGCAATAGAGCAGTGGGCAAGGCAAATAGTGTGCTGGGGTTCATAGGCAGGGGTATCAGCAGCCCTTGTAGAAATCCCTGCTGTGGTTGCATTTGGAGTACTGCATGCAGTTCTGGAGTCCATGCTTGAAAAAGGATCATAACAGGGTTGAGGCAGTGCAGAGAACACCAGTTTATTAGTGGAAGTCCAGGGATGGGATTTTGTCTTGGAAGTAATTTTCTCTCCTCCTAGGGTCAACATGGGCTCTTTTAATTCACTCTCACAAATAATAATGAACGACACCATGGGGAAAGACCTGTTGTTAACAGGAGATTATAATGCAGCTTGGGGTCAGATTAGAGGAGAGGCACTGGACAATAGTTTCAGGCCCCTGAACGTAAATCAAGTTATAGCAGCACCTACTAGAAAAAGTACCTTAACAAGTAAAGGTAATACTCTGGACCTTAGTTTTGTCTCTCCAAAAATCAAACCTCTCCTCGAACCTTAAGGCAAGAATCCAATGTAGAAGGGCAGTGGGAAAGGCCAATGGAATGTTGGCATGTATAGGCAGGGGCATTACTAGCAGAAAGAAGGAGATAATAATGCCCCTTTAGAAAGCCATGGTGAGGCTGCACCTGGAGTAAGGAGTTCAGTTCTGGAGGCCTCATCTCTGCAAGGCTATAGATGCATTGGAGAAGGTTCAGAGAAGGGCAGCCAAGATGGTGCAGGGTATGCAGGGAAAGGCATATGAGCAGAGGTGTAAGGAGCTAGATCTCTACACACTGGAGACAACGAGGGAAAGGGGAGACATGATTGAAACTTTTAAATATGTAAAAGGGCTCAATAAAGTGGGAGAAGAGTGTTTACTTAAGAGGAAGGAGGGAGTCAAAACTAGAGGGTACAGCCTCAGATTGCAAGAAAAAAGATAGAGGGGCAATGTGTGAGGGTGTTTCTTCATGGAGAAGGTGGTAGAGCCCTGGAACAGATTACCAGATGGAGTGGTGGGGCTAAATCGGTGGAAGAATTTAAGAGGGCATGGGACAAGCATATGAGGCTGAGTATTGGGGAGGGTGGGTGGGGGCTGGCAGGAAGGGAGGGAGGTGTAGGGGGAAAAAAGGGCATACTAGATGGGCCAGTATGGTCCTTTTCTGCTATCAAGCTTCTATGATTCTATGATTCATATGATCCTATGAAATCCCTAAATATAAAAATAGATAAGCCCATCTTAGGGGACCACTGTTCAATAATAGGCACTTTTTATGTTGGCTTGTGCTTGCGCAGCTAACATCTTGCAGTAGTAGCAGATTTGGAGGCGAAGTCACTTTTGGGTGAATGCAGGGCACGCATCAGAAGGTGCGTCCTTCATTCCCCAATCAGCCAGCAGCAGGCTCTGACCTCACACATCCCCAGTGTGGCCACCAGAACAAAGAAATGGTCCGCTGCAATGAGAAGGAAGCTCTCATGCAGCATGACCACAACATGCCTCCCGACATGCAGGCCACATGGCGGCAGTGACTGCCGCCACCGCCTGTAACAATGCCGATGGGGGATCCCACTCCCCATCGGCATACTGAACCCCCTCCCATTTAAAATGTATGCTGAGGGGGTGCCCAATCCCTCTCAGCATCATGTGGCCCCCCAACAGTTTTTCTTGCAACGGGGGCCCAATCCCTTGGTGTTTATCCCCCATCCTCGTTGATTTTGCCGTTGGGGAGCCCACCCCTTTGGCATAATGTCCCCCACTTTGTTGCATGCTGAGTGGGTGCCCAATCCCCCTGCCTCATGTCTCCCCTCAGTATGTGCCGATGGGGGGTGCCTAATCCCCCCATCGGCTACAGAATCCCAACCCCAAAAAAACACTTAGGTGGCACACTGGGAGCCCACCCCAGTGTGCCAAATCCCCTGCAAAAAATAACATCCTGCAGGGTTTTTTTTGTTTTTAAATCTGTAAAAAAGAAAACAGTCCCTCGCTGTCTCTTTGCCTCCTCCCAGAACCAGTGCCCACATTCTGCACACCCTGCCTCCCCACACCCCCCTCACCCTATACTTACCTCTGGAGTCCGGCGTGACAATCTTCGGTGGACTGGGAACACGTCTGCACTCTTCAAAGCTGACCGCAAACTGAAGAAATGCCGGTAAGCTGTATAAAGGCATAAATAGGATTTTTTCAACTTTTTGCATATCTCAGACATTTTTGGGAATTTTGGCAAGAAATTTTCAACATGGGGTTATTGGGACCCCTCCTCATGAATTCAGGCACTGTCATGGTGTTATTCATTCCCAAAAGGTGATTTCGTGGTCACTGTGCTGAATCACTTTTCGGGACTGATTAATGAAATGACAGTGCCACTGTTTATGGGGGGGGGGGGCTCTCAAAAATCCTTTGTTGCAAATTTGATGGGAAAAATCTAAAAAATGGCTGTTTTATGAGCATGCGTTGAGCAGTTTCCATGCACATGCATAACTTCGTGAATTTGTAATAGTTTCACTCCAGATTTTCAAAATTGGCATTTTTCCATACCTCCTTATGAACAGTACAGCTGTCATTTTACATATCCTGACCAAAATGTGTTTTCGCACGTCCGGTGCAGAATACTGCGGTTGCTGTGTGAAATCATTTTTTTTTTGGGACAGATTGAGGAAATGACAGTGACACTGTTCATGAGCAGAGGTCCTAAAATGCCTATGTTGAAAATTTGGTGCTGAATGCCCATAAAATGACTGTGTTACAAGCATGTGTTATGCAGTTTCCACGCACCCTTGTAACTTCTCAAATTTGCAATATTTTAATGCCAGATTTTCAACACTGCCATTTTTTCACACCTCTTTATGAACAGTACAGCTGTCATTTTTCCCATCCTGACCATAATGTGATTCTGCACATGTGGCGCACTATGGCATGGTCGCTGTGGGAAATCAACTTTTGGGACAGAGTAACAAAATCACAGCACCACTGAGGAGAGGTCCCAAAATGCCTATGCTGAAAATTTGGCTAACAAACTCCCCAAAATAATTGGGTTATGGACATGTGTTGCGCAGTTTCTATGCATGCTCATGACTTCACCAATATTTCATATTTTCACTCCAGATTTTCAACGTTGCCATTTTTTATGCCTCCTCATGACAATACAGTTGTCATTTTCCACATCCTCCCCAAAATGTGTTTTCATACCTGTGTCACCAAACGGCATAGCCACTGTGCAAAACCACCTTTCAGCTAACAAACTGTGCCACTTTTCATGAGGTGGCCTCACAAACAGCACAAGTTGGAAATTTGGAGTGAAAATACCAACACACGCTTATGGTGTTAGGGTTTCCAACTGTAGCACCCCACCCTGTACAGACTGACAGGCATCAGGGGTGTGACTTGGGATCATCGACTGTAATACCCACACCATTCCACCCCCCCAACCCCACCCTGCAGCCAGTGACAGGCATTGTGGTGTGCCTCACACTGTTTGGCCACAGCGTTCACCTCATTCTCCTATACTGCACCTACCTCAGTGTATTTCCTTATGGAATGGGTTAAGTATACTGCCCAAAGACCCCAAAGCACACCACAACACTTGTCAGTGTCTACAGGGTGGGGTGAGGTAAAATGGCATGAGCGTTATAGCTGATGACCCAAACTCACACCCCAATGCCTGTCACTTTCTACAGGGTGGGGGTGGGGTTGGCATCACTTCAATACTTCACTGCCATTCCTATTCTGCATCTCTAGCTCCGGCACTGCCAATGCAAATGCCAGCGAGACAACATTCTGCATTGACAAATGCTTGTTTAGTAATGGAACAAAATGTACAAAAGACAGATTTAGAATTTATGGTTAAGATGAGCAGATCTTTTAAAAATAATTTCAAAGACAGACTACTAGCTGAAATAGTCAAAATAAATTAGAATCATACATTTTTGATACCAGAATTAGGCTCAGCAATAGAGGATTTTACAAGAACTTTATACAAGCGTGCAATAAAGTAGTTCCATTTTACTGAAAAAGCTCAGCAAAAAAATCAAACTCCATGGATTACTAAAAAATTAAAGAAAGAAATAAGAATTAAAAATTATTTATGGAAATTAGCAAACAAGACATTAGATACAGACATGTGGAATAAATATAAAATTGCTAGGAACAGGTTAAAACAAAAATTAAGGAATATAAAGCAAATGTTTTATAAAAATAAAATTCTAGAATCCACATATCTGAGTCAATATTGGACTGTAATTAAATCAATAAAATCCCCAGTAAAACACAAACCTGAAGTACAGATGATTAGTAATGGAGTTATACAAAATCCAAAACAATCCGCTGACATATTAAATATATATTTTACTACTTTGCCAGATGTAAATATTCCAACTCAAGTTCATGATATCAAATAAAAGGTAAGGGAGGAAGTAAATGAACATGATAGACCAACATTTACGTTTAGAGTAATTCATTGTAGCCAGGTAAAAAAATATATAAGTAAACAAAGCATGTAAAACACTAAAGCAGTAAGCAAGGCCAGGGGGATATTGGGGTGTATTAGTAGGAGTATCACAAGTTGGAAGAGGGAGGTAATAATCCTTCTTTACAAGACACTGGTTGGGCCCCATCTGGAGTAGTGTGTGCAGTACTGGAGGCCACACCTTCACAATGACATAAGCCAAACTGAGGCAGTCCAGAGAAGGGCAAACAAAATGGTGCAGGGACTGCATCAGAAAAGGACAGATTTGAGGACAGATTAACAGAGCTCGATATGTATACCCTAGAGTAAAGAAGGGAGAAAGGTGATATGATTGAAACATTTGAACACCTTAAGGGCACTAACAAGGTGAAAGAGTCTAACATGTTTCAATATAAGAAAAATAGCAGGACAAGAGGACACAGCATGAGATTAGGAGGCCGATTAAGGGGTAATGTGAGGAAGTTCTTTTTCACAGAAAGGGTGGTGGATGCATAGAACGGCCTACCTCAGGAAGTGGTGGATATGAATACAGTGCAGGGCTTCAAACAGGCATGGGATAGGCATAAGGGAGCAATACAGATGAGTATGAATAGATATGCCATTCACAGAGCAAAGGTTGATGGCACATTTATAAAGTAGAAAAAGAAATGGGCAGACTGGATGGGCCTTGCAGTCCTTATCTGCCATCAACTTCTATGTTTCTATATTTCTATGTGGCCCAGATGGAGTGGAGAGTAGATTTTTAAAAGATTCAAATGAAATATTAGCTCCCATAATAACTAGGTTGTTGAATTGGAGTTTAACAGAATGAACATTTCCAATCCTCTGGAAAATAGTTACAATAGTACCAATATACAAAGGTGGCCAAAAAACTGATCCAGCTAACTACAGACCGATAGCCCTGTTATCTATTCTCTCAAAAACATTAGAAGGTCTGATTCAGGAGCAGCTAACAGAATATTAAGAACAATACTCAATAATAACTAAATACCAATCTGGGTTCAGACATGGGCACTCCACGGAAACCGCACTCACTGACCTGGTTGATTTGAGTTCTACTCCCTTGAACAATGGCCAGGAGGTGGGTGCGGTGTTCCTGGACCTGTCTAAAGTGTTTGACACAGTAAATCAGTCAATTATGAGTGACAGACTTTTGGAGAATGGTATAGCTGATAATACTATTTGATGGTTTGACCAACTACAGCAAGTCCAAATAGGGAATGTTCTATCTCACAGACAGACAGACAATATGTAGGGGGGGGGCCCACAGGGGTCAATTTGGGATCCACCCTATTTTTGGTTTATGTAAACCAGGTAGCAAGGCACAAAAACAATACCAGCCTGTGATTACATACAGATGGCACGGCACTCATAGCAACTAGACATAATTTAAAGGAAATTGAAAAATATCTTCAAAATGATTTCAAAATTCTATGCTCCTGGTCTACAAATTGGTTCTAAATGACAAAAAATCCCAGACTATGATTTTTAACACAGCGGCTATAAACAAAACAATAACAAAAATGAGTAATAAAACAATATATGATAAGGTCCTGTCTCAAGTAAAAGAATACAAGTATCCAGGGGTCTGGGTAGATGCAAACTTAAATTTTGAACACCATATAAATGTGATGGTTAAAAAAGTAGATTCAAGGTTGCGAACCTTCTGGATATCCTGCCATTGCCTAAACTACAGGAGGTGGGAATCTGTAGTATGGGAGAATTCAAGAATGCATGGGACAGACATAAGGCAATTTTTGTGGGGCGTAGGAAGAAATAGGCTGTTGGTTAAATAGGATCTGCAGCTTATCCTCTAGGTAGGGAAATGGGCAGACTAGTAGGTGGGCCAAGCGGTCCTTATCTGCTGTCTAAATCTATGTTTCTACATTTCTAAACCAGCTATTAATCCCAATAATAGACTACAGGGACCACATACAGTATACAGTACAGCTAATAAGACTGCATTGGTGAAAGTGGAGAAACTCTATATTCGATTGGCCAGATGGTAATTACAGTGTGATTTCACCACACATCACTGTACAATGTACAGAAGACTGAACTGGCTGGATTTAGAGAACAAAATAAAAATCAAATGGACTTGTCTGATCCATAGGACAATAAAAACTGGAAGACCGAGGTACTTGATAGGTAAACTGAGTAAAAAAGAAAACACCTATAACCTAAGAAATAATAGTATATATAAATTCCACACCTTAACAATTAACAATAAATATGGAAGTATGATTTTCTTTAATCTTGTAGCTAAGCTCTGGAATAAACTAGAAAGTCATGAAAGTGAGCTAGAAAAACATCTCAAACTTTTTCACACTAAACTTAAAAAGAACCTGCCTATGAAATGTATGAACTGTCAAACATGACCCTTTGATCTATTGATATTGTATTTATTAAGTGAAGGGAAACCAATGTTATCTTGTTCTTGTAGAATTTTAAACCTTTTTGGTTTCTGAATTTTAAAGTATAAGTTATATATTTATGAATTATCTTAAATCAGATTAAAGATAGGGTATTTATTTTATTTAAAATTTTGATGACCGGGAAAAGCACACTGAGCTGAGGCTTGTTTCCAGGTGTGACCTGGATAAAAAATCAGAGCAACTCCTTGGGAAGATATTGTATTAATCTAAAGTGTAACTGTTTGGTATGTAACTGCAAATGTTTATTTGTACACTGTTCGTTACATGCTGTAATGTAATACAGTACAGGATTACCTTGAGAACAGGACCTACGATCTTAATGGTGTACTGACAACATCCTCCTGTTTAAAAATAAAGCTTTTTACTACTACTACAGAGGAAGACAAGAACATGCATTTGTCAATGCCTAATGTTTGCTTGCTGGCATTAGCAGTGGAAGTGCAGGAGTTAGACAGATGCAATATAGAGATGGCAGTGAAGTACTGAACTGACGCCAACCCCACCCCCCACCCTGCAGAGATGGACAGGCATTGGGGTGTGCCTTTGGGTCATTGCCCATGATGGTTATGACATTTCACGTCACCCTACCCTGCAGACACTGACAAGTGTGGCGGTGTGCCTTGGGGTGTTTGGGCTTTACATTCACCTCATTACTAAGGAAATACACTGAAATGGGTGCAGTATAGGAATATGGGGTGAACTCTGGGGCCAAAGGGTCCAAGGTGCACCTCGATGCCTGTCACTGGCTACAGGGTGGGTGTGGGGGTGGAACAGCATGACCATTACTGTTGACATCCCCAAGTCACACCCCTGATGCCTGTCAGTCCCTAGAGGGTAGGGCATTATGGTCGAAAACCCTAATGCCCTGGGCATTTCTTGGTATTTTTACTCTAAGTATTCAACATGGACTTTTCGTGACCCCACTGCATGAACAGTGACACTATCAGTTCATTAGCTGAAAGGTGATTTTGCACAGTGGCTGCGCCATTTGGCACCACAGGTGTGAAAACACATTTCAAATAGGATGTGAAAAATGACAGCTGTACTGTTCATGAAGAGGTATAAAAAATGGCAATGTTGAAAATCTGTAGTGAAAATATAAAAAAACTGGTGAAGTCATGAGCGCACATAGAAACTGTGCAACGCACACCCGTAATGTAATTAGTTTGGGAATTTTTACAGCAGATTTTCAACATAGGCATTTTGGGACCTCCACTCATGAACAGTGTCACTGCAATTTTCCTAATCTGCCCCAAACACTGATTTCCCAAAGAAACCACGCTATTCTGCGCAGGAAGTGCGAAAACACATTTCGGCCAGGGTGTGAAAAATGACAGCTGTACTGTTCATAAGGAGGTATGGAAAAATGCAAATGTTGAAAATCTGGACTGAAAATATTATAAATTCGTGAACTTACTAGGGTGCGTGGAAACTGCACAATGCACGCTCGTAACACATTCATTTTATGGACATTTGTCACCAGATTTTCAGCATAGCCATTTTAAGACATCTACTCATGAACAGTGTCACTGATTTTCTTACTCTGTCCTGAACATTGATTTTGCACACTCACTGTGCCATTGTGTGCTACATTTGCGAAAACACATTTTGAGCAAGATGTGAAAAATGGCAGCTATACTGTTCATAAGGAGGTGCGGTAAAATGGCAATGTTGAAAATCTGGAGTGGAAATATTAAAAATTCTCCAAGTTATGACATTTTGGGGAATTTATTCACCAAATTTTCAACATAGGGTTTTAGGGGAGCCTACCTCATGAACTGTGACACTGTTGTTTCATTAATAGGTCCCAAAAGGTGGTTCCGCTCAGTGACCAAGAAATCACCTTTCAGGACCAAATAACAAAATGACAGTGACTGAGCTCATGAGGTGTTGTCCCAAGAACCCCATGTTGAAAATTTGGTGAAAAAATTCCCCAAAATGGCTAAGATATGCACCAAAGTTGAAAGAAAAACACATTTATGTCATTATACAGCTTACTGGCATTTCTTCAGTTCGGGTCAGCTTTGAAGAGTGCAGTGTCTCGGTCCACTGAAGATCATCGCACCAGCCTCCAGGAGGTAAGTGTGGGGTGGGGGTGTGTGTGGGGGGGGGGCACACAGAAGGTTGGTGTGGGTTGGGGGAGGGGCAAGAGAGTCAATGAGGTACCATTTTCTTTTGTTATAGGTGTTTTTTTTTTAAAAGGTGGCACAGGACTTTTTCAGCGTGGCACCTGGAAGTTTGTTTGAGGGGGCAGTGGGGCTGATGGGGGATTGGGCATCCCCATGGGCCATACAGACTTTTGCCACGCTGGGGTGGGCTCCCAGTGTGGCACCTGGAAGTTTGTTTGGGGGGGGCAGTGGAGCTAACAAGGGATTGGGCACCCCCATCAGCCATATAGTGTGCGGGGGTGGAGGCTAGTACATGAGCATGCTGGGGTGGGCTCCCAGCATGCTACCTGGGTGTTTGTTGGGGGGCACTGGAGCCGATGGGGACTGGGCTGTTCCATCGGAAAAAACAAGCTGTCTATGACAGCAGTTCAGATGCAATGCTGATGTGTGGGCATTTGCATACTGCCGATGGCCTACACGTTCCTACTGCTGATTGTAGTGGTGCTTTCTCTGAACTGTATGCCACTGCATCTGAGTGGCTGTCATAGACAGCTCTGACATTCATTGGTGCAGTGCGGCCATGCCTGCAAAAAGGAGCAGGGCATTGGAAGCGGGGGTGGCGCATCTACGAAAACTCGTATGGTGGCACTATGTTTCTTTCACATGCGTGCAAGCAAACATAAAAATGATTCAGAGGAAGCCAGAGGAGGCTGACATGGACACACTCAATCACCTTCACATATGTACACTCGAGACCAGGAGTGACATGATAAACATAGTAGACACCAGGAACTGTTCACAATGAGCAGAAACAAGGGCTCAAGGGAGAACTCAAAGAAGCTGACAGAGTAAGATTCACCAGGGATGCCAGAAAGAATTTGTTTACAGAGAGGGGAGATGGATAAGTGAAACAGATTGACAGTGTTATTGGTCGGCACCAAATCAGTACAGAGATTCAAGTGAGGATGGAACAGACATACAGTGTGGGTCAGGTGAGGCAACCAGTGAGGGATGACATGGGGGAAGGGGGAGTGAGTGACCACTAGTGCACTAACATCCTACTATAAGTAGGACTAGGCAGACTAGATGGGCCAGTGGGCCTTCTTCTGTTGCCAATTTCTATGCTTCTAAGTTACTAGCAGTCTTTTTTTTCTGCTCCAAACTAATGGACTCTTTTAAGTGGTATAGATACAGTACTCTGATTCACCACTCCTGATTCTGATTGAGTCTGGCCACTGGTGTGCCCCAAAGGTTAATGTCCAGCCCTTTCTTGCCCTCTATTTTCCTCAGAGGACTACACATTACATTTCTCCACTCACATTCACATGTATGCTGATGAAACTGTGCTGTCAGTGGTTCTACTGCATCAGAATTGAAAACATTAATCCAACATTACTATTAGCATCTCAGACTCCTCCGAATATACATAAAAAAAAGACTGTCATTATGACCTTAGCCACCCAAACAGAATGTCCAAACTACTCTTTTTCTCTGTCCTTTGGACCCATATCTATGTCTGGCTGGAACATAGTAGCACTCTAAAATACCTTGGAGTCTGGATGGACCAACAATGTTACTTATTTTGCCATACCAACACAATGCATGCCAAGTTCCATTGCAAACCTATGCGCTTATTCATTCATGCGCTCAGTTGCACTCAGTCTGGCTACTGGCCATGGAGGTGAGTAGAGGACTATCCCAGTGGCCCGATTGGGGTACTGGGGGGAAGCTGGGTGGCAGCTGCTAGGCAATGATGTGGTGGGGGGTCTGCTAGACACCAGGGAGTTGGGGTTGATTTTTTTTTTCTTTAATAAAACAAATAATGGCCGGGGGCCATGGTAACTTGGGGGGGTGCCTACCTAATTAAATTATGGCCTGTAATCGGTGGGGGAGGGTCCACTAGACACCAGGGAATTAGGGTTGAATTTAATTTTGTTTTTTTAATAAACAATTTGCCGGGGGAAAACGGTAACTTGGGGGGTTCCTATCTAATTAAATTATAGACAGTGATCAGCTGGGGGGGGGCCACTGGACACCAGGGAAAAACAATTTGGCCCAGTGAGTGGCCATGGGGGCAGGCAGGACCACTAGACACCAGGAAGAACTTTGGGAAGTGGCCAGTGGCCACTAACTTTCACCGCGGGAGGTGAAATTACTCCCGCAGAAGGCATAATTTCACCGCAGGTGGCAAAATTTTGCCCACGTTTGACGACATTTCACCTGCGAGTAAAATTCTGCTGGCTTGGGGGTGAAATTTCACTCACAAATGAGGGCAAAATTTCACTTTTCACGTAGTGAAACATTTCGCGAAATGCGCTAATTATGCGAAATTTTGAGTTTGGCGAAATTTTCCAATTTCACACATCCTTACCTGCGCGGTACCAGATGTCATCCAGTAGACAGAGGGATTTTCCTCCTTGGTTTTGTAAGCCCCTGCAGCCCGGTGCTTACTTAAGGTGGGCATGGGTTTCCCAGAGGGGCTCGACAGGATGCCAAGTTTCCTGCCAGGGGAGTGTGCAAGCTCCCCCCCAAGGCCGGTGCTTACGTAAGGTGGTCAGGGGGCTTCCACTGTCCTCAGGGTACTCACGCCTTGTCCATTGATGTGGCTGGACCTGATGCAAGCCTAGCTGTGACTGTGATTATTGTTGGTGCTAGTTAGGAACCAGGTGTCTAGCTAGAAAAGTGCATGCTACTTGTTTTGAGTTCCAACAAAGAGAAAAGGCAGCTCTACCCCTCCCCCCTCCAAAAATCAAGACAGGAGAAAGACTGCCTGCAGGCATGGGAGGCTCTGGCTACCCCTTCCCCATGGCAGTAAGTCGAAAGGGATGAGAAAAGAGAGGGATGAGGGGATAGAGAGGGGAGAGTTGGGAAGGGACAGAAGGAGAGCTGGGTGGAGGAACAGGAGGAGAGAAAATCCCAGGCCCCCCAAAAAGGAAACCAGAGGGCTGTTTTTGTGGTTTTGCCTGGCAAAAGCTCTGAGGCTGCATCCCTCTCCACCCCCTCCCCTTTCAAGCATAAGGGACAGGAAGGAGCCAGAGAACCACTAGGGCTGTGCAGGAGGGTCCCTGAGGTTGGTTGCTCAAAAGTACTGAGGCAGACTGTTTGGCCTGAAGGTACTGAGACCTCCAGCCTGGGACATCTGGGAGGCTGGTGCATCAGGGACAGATCTTCCTGCCAGGGGAGATGCTGGTGAGACTAAAAAGGCACCAGGGGGAGTTGAACTGCTGTGTCCCCCCCCCATTGCAAAGATCAGAAGAACCAAGGAGAGAAGGATGAACAGGCCTCCCTTATGAAAGCCATATACAAAGGCCTGCGGGCCAAGCTGAAAAGGCCAGGCAGGTGAAGAACTACAGCACCCATTTCATGGGAGATGACATGCTGTGGACTGCAGGGGTCATCGCACCATCTGGGCACTGTGAGTACCCCGAGCTGCAGCTCAGGGGAGACCATTGTTTTCTTTGCCAGCAGGGTCAGGAGGGAACCATCCTCTACACCAGTTTATCTTTGTTTTCTTGGAACTTGTGCAAGTGTGTAAGGGCCCCAATGGTAAACAGCAGACCTGCAGACTAAGGGACCATAATGTACCCACTAACTGCGACTGGTCTGGGCGCATCCATGGGAAAGGGGAGAAGTGGGGATAAGTGAATGTTAGGAAACCAGGAGGTTTTGGAGGAGTAGCCACCACCTCCTTTGTATTAGCTTGTAGTAATAAACTGGATATTTATTGTTCATCTGTTTCACCTGCTGTGTATATAAAACCATTGTGGGGAGTGATTGTGGGTCTTGGGGGGGTCATCACTGGTAATCGTTAAAGGGAAGACCATTACTTATCCTGGGGAAACGTTCTAATCTGTTCTACCCACAGGAGGCAACGCAGGGGCCCCAGGTGGAGACACTAAGGCACCACAGAAACTACCAGTAAGTACTCAGGCCCAGCCCCTCTGGGAGGTACTGCTGAGCCCCTGAGACTACTGGGACAGCCCAGGTGAGTGGGATATAGTCCTGAGGTATGGCACTATATGTTATCCGGTCACTCGGGGCCAGCCAGCCCCACTGCACACCCCAGGACGATTTGGACATCCTGCGGAGCATATTTGAGGTGGTTGAAAAGAGAGAGGCAGTGCTGATCCAGCTGTGGGGCACCACTCAGAAAGTGGGTGAGAAACTGTCCCAGTATATCACCTGAGTTGAGACTGTGGTGCAAAAACTGGCTGAAGCAGGGCATTACCCTCCTGCCATAGTGGCGCAAATGTGGTTGGAGCAGATACTGAGGTTAGCAGTGCATTACCCCCCGACCGTGGTTGCCCTCGGGCTGTGGGCTCGAAAGAGTGACCCCCCTCCTTCAAGTAGCTACGGGATAAGATCAAGGAGGAGGAGGCGCAGTAGGAAGAGGGAGCCCCGCAGGGGGCACTCACCACCACCAGAGCCGCACTATATCCCAAGGAGTCGGTCCAGCCTGAGTCGGTCGGGTCACCGGACCTGGGGGCGGTGTTGCAGGAGGTTCAAGGCATGAAGGACATGGTACAGGCAATGCAGCTGGCCATGGAGTCTCTCTCTTTCCCAGCCTGGGAGGTGCCTGACACCTGGTGGCCACCCCTGGGCTATACTGCTTCGCGGTCCGGCCCTCGAGGGCCCCTAGGTCCCCAGGATGGGTGGGTGGATTTGCTTCAGGTGTGGGCAGGATGGCCATACCAGGTGGGGGTGTTGCAGGGAGGCAAACCTCTAGCTGGTAGCTGAAAGGCACCGGAGTCAGGAAAACTCCAAAGGGGGGCCAGTAAGGGAGCAATCATCACCCCCAAAATGGCCTTGCTCCACCCTCTGGACCGACCCCCATATACCTACCAACTGGGACATACCGAGGGGCCTGATCGGCCCTCGGGTTGACACTGAGGTTCTGGTGGAAGGGGTGGTCTGCTCAGTGCTGCTGGACAGTGGATCCCAGGTCACCATCATCAACTGGCCCTTTTATAACCAGCATCTCACCCACCTCCCCCTCCAACCTCTGTTCAGATTGTCCCTGTGGGGTATCGGCAGCACGGATTACCCTTATGATGGGTATTGTGTGGTTAGTATCTCCTTCCTGACCAAGGGAGGGGAAGCCCTGCCCTCCATAGAGGCCCTACTAGCATTGGTCTGCTGGAGCCAAAGAGCATGTTGGACACCCCGGTGCTTATTGGGACCAATGCCAACATGTTTGCGTGTTTGGCCCAGATGTGTCATGACCAAGGTGGCACAGGTGAGCTTGCAAGCCAATTGGTTATGGCCACTGTGAAGTGGTGTGGGCTTGAAGTGACCATTGATCTCACAGGGGTCGATGGAGGCGGGTTCGGGGTGGTTCAGTGATTGGAAGGGGGGAGACTGACTTCCCCAGGGGCCAAGTGTCGGGTGGTAGGATTCACCCTGTTCGACCGATCCTCCTTGGGGGAGGCACTCATGCTCGATGCCCCTCCCCCGGGCAGTCTGCCACCTGGGCTCTTAGTCCAGAGGGTGATGCTGCCCACCCTGGCCAGTCCCCAGGCCTGGCGTGTTACAGTTAGGGTCTGGAATAAGTCAAAAAAACTGGTGACCTTCCAGCGGGGTTGTGTGTTGGTGTCCATCTTTCAGTGTGACGGGACCATGTCTGTCTCCCCCAGTGAAAATCCAGGGGAAGAGATAGACCCGTCCTTGTTTGATTTTGGAAGCTCACCAATCTCTGATGCCTATAAACGGAGCCTGAGCCAGAAGTCGGTGAAGCGCCGGAGGGTCTTCTCTTTGCTTGAGTGGGACATGGGATGTGCCACCATGGAAGAGCACCACATCCGACTGAGAGACGATCGCCCATTTAGAAAGTGGTCATAAAGATTAGCCCTCTGGGATGTGAAGGATGTGCAGAAACACCTAATGGAGTTGCTGAGTGCCAGAGTCATCACAGAGTCCCACAGCCCATATGCTTCCCCTATTGTGGTGGCTAGGAAAAAGAGCGGGTCGGTGAGAATGTGCATCGACTACCACTCACTAAACAAACCAACTATCCCAGAACAGTACACAGTGCCCAGAGTGGAGGATGCACTGGACAGCCTGTCTGAGAGCAAGTGGTTTTCCTTGCTGGACCTACATAGTGGGTACTACCAGATACCCATGGCCGAGGAGGACAAGCAAAAGACCGCTTTCATGTGCCCACTGGGATTCTACCAGTTTGAGCATATGCCACAAGGCATATCTGGGGCTCCGGACACCTTCCAACATTTGATGGAAAGGGCTGTGGGAGAGATGAACCTGCTGGAGGTCATAGTCTATCTGGATGACCTTATCATTTTAGGGTGGACCCTGGAAGAACACGAGGCCCGGTTGATGAAGGTCCTGGACCGACTGGAGAAGTTCCACCTGAAGGTTTCCATCGACAAATGCCAGCCACAGTTTAAGTATGTTGGGCATATAGTCTCAGAAAAGGGGGTACAGACTGACCCAGATAAAGTAGAGGCCCTCAAATCGGGGCCATGGCCCATGCACTTGTGCACCCTGCAGTCTTTCTTGGGGTTCTGTGGGTATTATCATCGATTCATGAAGGATTACTCCCTGGTAGTGTGTCCCCTGAATAACCTGATGCAGGCTTATCCACTGACTAACCGGAGGAAGGGTCAGGCCCCCCGCCAGGACTATTTGAGCATTGGGGAACCTTTTGGGTCCCTTTGGACGCTGGAGTGTGAGGAGGCTTTCTGGGAGATCATCCAGCGATTGGGGGAGGCTCCGGTCCTTGCTTTTGTGGACCCGCTTAAGCCCTACATCCTGCATACTGAAGCCAGCCTTACTGGGCTAGGGGTGGTCCTGTACCAGGAGTATCCCAAGGGGTTCTGCCCCATGGCATTCACTAGCCAGGGCCTGACCTCCTCCGAGAAGAACTACCCAGTGCATAAACTGGAGTTCTTGGCACTAAAGTGGGCAGTCAAGGAGAAGTTCCATGAATACCTGTATGGAGTACCGTTCACTGTGCACACGGACAACAACCCTCTGACCTATGTCACCACCACAGCTAAGTTGGACACTGTGGGTCATCGGTGGTTCTCATCCCTCTCCACGTATAACTTCAGCCTGGAATATCGGAGTGGGCAGGCCAATGTGGACGTGGACACCCTATCTCGCCGTTCACACCCCAACACCCCAGACCTCCCAGTCCGGGTTGAGCTGGCTCTGGTGCAAGTGCTCTGCTCCCAGGCTGGGTCCCCTGGCAACACCACCGACTGTCCCACCCAGAGCATAGAAGTGCTGGGAGCTCTTCCTGAAGCAATACCCCCAAGCTTATCTGAATTTCGCTGGCCTGGACCTTTCTTCCTTGCCCCAGCCTAGTAAGGCCAATTTGCAGCTGGAGCAAAGGGTGGACTCGTATCTGAGATCTGCTTCGGGCACTCTCTGAGGGGGGGATCACACCTACAGGTGCAGAGCACCCACCCAAGGCTCAGGGACTGGTTAAGGAGTGGGACAAGTTGGTGCTGTGGGATGGGTTGGTAATGCGGACCGTGCAGGATTGAGATTCCTCGGGCCGTTCGAGACAGCAGCTGGTGTTGCCCGGGATTTACCGGGAAGTGGTCCTCAAGTCACTGCATGATGATATGGGGCTCCTAGGCTATGACCGCACCTTGAACACCTGTCAGGCCAGGTTCTATTGGCTGCGGATGAAGGCGGACATGGAGGGCTACTGCAAGCACTGCTTGCGGTGCATCCAACGGAATACATTGCCCGAATGAGCCGCGCCCTTGGTCAACATCCAAACTAGTGGGCCCCTTGAGTTGGTGTGCATGGACTTCCTGTCCTTGGAGCTGGACCAGAAGAATGCGGCCAACATACTAGTCATCACAGACCACTACACCAGGTATGCTCAGGCTTTCCCCACCAGGGATCAAAAGGCGAGCACCATGGTCAAGGTCCTTCAGCAGTATGTCCAACTCTATGCTCTCCCTAAATGGGTCCATTCTGACCAGGGCTGGGATTTTGAGAGCCATTTGGTGAGGGAGTCTCTGGCATGTTATGGCATACAGAAGTCTCATACCACGCCTTATGACCCCCAAGGGGATCCCCAGCCCGAGCAGTTCAATCGAACGCTGCTAAACATGTTGGGCACCTTGGACCCCGCTGACAAGGCTATTTGGAGTCAGTGGGTGGGACAACTGGTGAACGCCTACAACTGCAAGAAGAACGCTGTCACCCAACGCTCCCCCTTCTACCTCATGTTTGGTCGCGAGGCCCAGCTGCCGGTGGACCTCTGTTTCGGGCTATCTGCTGATGGGACCTCCCATAAATCATACCTGGAGTACACCAGTGACCTACAGGAACAGCTCCATGCGGTGTACAAACTCACCTCTGAGGCAGCGGCTCAGAGCTGTCAGAGGAATAAGAGGAGGTATGTCACCAGAGTGCGCAGCCAGAACTTGGAGGTGGGTGACAGGGTCTTGCTGCAAAACCTGATGTTCCAGAGTAAGCACAAGATCCAGAACCGGTGGGCCCCAGATGGTTATCTAGTGGTGGAGAAACTGACTGACCTGCCGGTATACCGTATTAAGCAGAAGCATGGCCGGAGGCTTGAGAAAATGGTACATCGAAATCACCTGCTCCCATAGGGGAGATCGTGCCTACCCTGGCCTCAGAGTCCTACCCACCAATGTAAAGTTGCCCCATTACCCGAGGGATGAGTAACCAGCAGGGATGGGTGTAGACACTCCATTGTGGACCCTGCTTCGGATGTCTGACAGCCCTCCATGGGGCCCCAGGACTCCTCCAGTGAGGTGAGCGAAGAGGATTAGGGGGACTCCTTTTGTCTGCAGAGGTGAACGGGACCCGACAGCTCCCTCCCCTGCTGGGAAGAGTCCTGCGGGACCCCCGCCTCGTCCACCAGCTCCAGCCACTTGGAACCCCTGACCTACCTGGACCCCAAGGCTCTGTCCTTTATCCCTGAGTCCCGGCCCCTGATCCCGGTATCCGGGCCACACCTGGGGCGGCTTTGGGGGAGGCAAGGGGGTCCGCCACCGTGCCTGCCTTCTCGAGATACAGAGTCACCTGCCATTATGGACTCTGCCCAGGTTCTGGACCAAATTCCTGACAGTGTAGAAGTACACGGATTGCCCAGAGGGGGGATGACGGACCATGGCCTTACCAGACTGACCACGCCCCCTGCCCCAGTCCCGGTTCCAGCCGATGTCTTGTCCCGCAGATCTGGCCACTCCCCCGGCCCACTGTGAAGCTCACATATGAATCCCTAAGTGAGCCTGCAAATCTGCCCCTTGATGTTCTCCTCCAGCCTGTGGTGCCAGTTGTCCATCCTCCAGTGTGTTGCTCTAGGGGGGGTAGTGGAGGCATGTAGATGCCCACCCCCTCTTACCCGCATATAGTATGCTACCAAGATCTGACCTATCCGAGCTCATTTGGGGATCCAATGGTTGCTGGTACTAGTTAGGGACCATGGGTGGAGTCAGTAAAGTGCCTATTGTTGGTCATGGGTTTCCCAGAGGGGCTCGTCAGGATGCCAGGTTTCCTGCCAGGGGAGTGTGCAAGCTCCCCCCCAGGCCGGTGCTTATGTAAGGTGGGCAGGGGGCTTCCACTGTCCTCAGGGTACTCGCGCCTGGTCCATTGATGTGGCTGGACCTGATGCAAGCCTAGCTGTGACTGTGATTATTGTTGGTGCTAGTTAGAAATCAGGTGTCTAGCTAGAAAAGTGCATGCTACTTGTTTTGGGTTCCTACAAAGAGAAAAGGCAGCTCTACCCCCCCCTCCAAAAAGCAAGACAGGAGAAAGATTGCCTGCAGGCATGGGAGGCTCTGGCTACCCCTCCCCATGGCAGAAAGTAGAAAGGGAGGAGAAAAGAGAGGGCTCAGGGGATAGAGAGGGGAGAGTTGGGAAGGGAGAGAAGGAGAGCTGGGTGGAGGAACAGGAAGAGAAAGAATCCCAGGCCCCCAAAAAGGAAACCAGAGGGCTGTTTTGGTGGTTTTGCCTAGCAAAGGCTCTGGGGCTGCATCCCTCTCCACCCCTCCCCTTTCAAGCATAGGGAACAGAAAGGAGCCAGACAGCCACTAGGGCTGTGCAGGAGGGCCCCTGAGGTTGGTTGCTCAAAAGTACTGAGGCAGACTGTTTGGCCTGAAGGTACTGTGACCTCCAGCCTGGGGCATCTGGGAGGCTGGTGCATCAGGGACAGATCTTCCTGCCAGGGGAGATGCTGGTGAGACTACAAAGGCACCAGGGGGAGTTGAACTGCTGTGTCCCCCCATTGCAAAGATCAGAAGAACCGAGGAGAGAAGGATGAACAGGCCTGCCTGGTGAAAGCCATATACAAAGGCCTGCGGGCGAAGCTGGAAAGGCCAGGCAGATGAAGAACTATGCCACCCATTTCATGGGAGATGATGTGCTGTGGACTGCAGGGGTCATTGCACCATCCGGGCACTGTGAGTACCCTGAGCTGCAGCTCAGGGGAGACCATTGTTTTCTTTGCCAGGAGGGTCAGGAGGGAACCGTCCTCTACACCAGTTTTTCTTTGTTTTCTTGGATCTTGTGCAAGTGTGTAAGGGCCCCAATGGTAAACAGCAGGCCTGCAGACTAAGGGACCATAATGTACCCACTAACTGTGACTGGTCTGGGTGCACCCATGGGAAAGGGGAGAAGTGGGGATAAGTGAATGTTTGGTAACCAGGAGGTTTTGGAGGAGTAGCCACCACCTCCTTTGTATTAGCTTATAGTAATAAACTGGATATTTATTGTTCATCTGCTTCACCTGCTGTGTATGTAAAACCATTGTGGGGAGTGATTGTGGGTCCAGAGGGAGTCATCACAGGCAGTCGTTGGAGGGAGAACCATTACTTATGCTGGGAAAATGTACTAACCTGTTCTACCCACAGGAGGCAATGCAGGGGCCCCAGGTGGAGGCACTAAGGCACCACAGAAACTACCAGTAAGAATTCAGACCCGGCCCCTCTGAGAGGTACTACTAAGCTCCTGAGACCACCAGGACAGCCCAGGTGAGTGGGATGATCAGGGGGGTGTTACAGTTTCTTTCCCAAGGCTGCACATGTGCAATGACATAATGGACAAGCTCCAACTCTACGGATATCCCCTCCAACATCCATGTGTGGCATTCTTTCTATGTGCCCAACTGCACTACCACCTTGGCATCACCAGGAGGCAGACTACTGCACGTTGCAGAGACCCCCTAACCTGAGGGTGGAGAACTGTCTGTAGATCCTCAATCCTCCCTCCCTGGTGAGCCTCTGAGTGACTCATGTCCATTCCCAAACCATGGTTGCCAGTGTAGCAGAAGGTAAGGTGTTACCACCTCAGCTCTCCACTGCACTGGGTCAGCTTGGGAAGGCCAGATTTTATAGAGCATGTAGGTATAAATAATCAGAGCAGGAAAAGCATGGAAGAGTGGAAGGTGGGCTTATATTAGGGATGGTACTGTATGAAAGAGCTGGGTCAGTAACCTTCTCAGATTTCTAGTACAGCCTTGGCTGAATGCATGGCAATAGTTTCATGTAGTTCAGTTCCATAAGGGGTGGTGCAAAGAAGAGGGATTTCATAGAAACATAGAAACATAGAATTTGATGGCAGATAAGGGACTGCTTGACCCACCTAGTCTGCCTGTTTCCCTACCTACTGGATAAGCTGCAAATCCTAGTTAACCAACAGCCTACTTCCTCCTACCCCCACTAGAATTGCCTTGTGTCTGTCCCATGCATTCTTGAATTCCTCTACTGTTTCTGACTCTACGACCTCCTCAGGAAGAACATTCCATGAATCTATGACCTTCTATGTGAAGAAATACTTTCTCACATTACCTCTGCGCTGTCCCCCCTTTATCTTTAAGTTGTGCCCCCTTGTTCTATCTCTTTTTCTGAAATATGATACCCTCTTGGACTTTGTTGATTCTCTTGAGGTATTTGAAAGTTTCCATTATTTTCCCCCCTTCCTCCTTTCCTCGCGGCTATATATCTTAAGCTCATTTAGTCTTTCTTCATATGTCTTCTGATGCAGACCCTGCACCATTTTGGTTGCCCTCTTCTGGACATCCTCCACCCTGTCTATGTCTTTGCAGAGATGGGGTCTCCAGAACTGTACACAGTACTCCAAATGTGGTCTTATCAACTGTCTGCACAGAGGGCCAACAACTTCCTGTTTTCTACTGGTGATGCCTTTCTCTATGCATCCCATTATCCCACCAGCCCTCCTTACCGCCTTCTCACATTGCTGGCCAACCTTTAGGTCATTTGATATGACTACTCCCAGGTCCCCTTCCGTTTTTGTTGTTGTCAGTATCTCACTCCCCATTGTGTACTCTTCCCCTGGGTTTTTGTTTCCCAGGTGCATTACTTTGCATTGAATCTAAGCTGCCATACATTTGACCATTCCTCCAGCCTTGCCAAGTCCCTTTTCATCAGTTCCACCCCACCTTGCATATCAACCCTGTTGCAGATCTTTGTGTCATCTGCAAATTGACATACTTTCCCTTCCAGTCCGTCTGCAATGTCACTTATAAAGACATTAAAAAGGACCGGCCCCAGTACTGAACCCTGTGGTACCCCACTAGTAACCCCCCTTTCTTTCCTGTGGACTCCATTTACTATTACTCTCTGTGTCCTGTTGTCCAGCCAGTGTTTTACCCAGGCTACCACCCTGGGACCCACTCCCAGGCTGGCTAATTTGTTTATTAAACTTATGTGCTGGACTGTGTCAAATGCCTTGCTAAAGTCTAGGTAGACCATGTTCACAGCCCCTCCCTGGTCTACTACTTTGGTCACCCAGTCAAAGAAATCAATTAGATTTGTCTGACATGACCATCCCGCTGTGAATCCATGCTGCCTTGGGAACTGTGCCTCACTGGCCTCTAGGTACTCAACAATTCTTTCCTTCAGAAGTGACTCCATCATTTTCCCTACCACAGAGGTCAAACTGACAGGTCTGTAGTTTCCTGCCTCTGTCTTGCTTCCACTTTTGTGAAGGGGAATCACATCCACCTTTCTCCAGTCCTCAGGTACCACACCATCCTCCCATGATTTATTAAGAAGGATAGTCAGTGGTGTTACTAGTTCTTCCCTTAGTTCTTATAGAATTTTGGGGTGAATCCAATCAGGCCCCATTGCTTTATCCACTTTCAGTTTTAAGAGTTCTTTCAGAACCCTTTCTTCTGAGAAAGGACTAATATCAACACCCCTATCCGGAGTGCTTCTATTGAATGGATTAGTTATCTTCCCTTGCTTTTCCATTGTGAATACCGAGCAGAAGTATTCATTCAGTATCCCTGCTTTTTCACTGTCGCTCTCTGCCTAACCACCTTCCTCTTTATTCAGCCTCAGTATCCTTGCCTTAGTCTTTCTTTGCTCCCTAATGTACCAATAAAAGGTTTTATCCCACTTCTTAACTGAGTTGGCTATCTTTTCCTCAGTTTGGGCTTTTGCTATTCTGACTGCCTTCCCCGCTTCTTTCTGCTTAAACTGATACAGTTCTCTGTCCTGCTCCTTCTGTGTTTCCTTATACTTCCCGAATGCTATCTTTTTCTCCCTTACCTCCCCCACCACTTCTTTTGAGAACCATAGTGTTTTTTTCTTTCATTTTGATTTGTTTATTTGCTTCACACAAAGGCTTGTTGCCTCTGTGATGGTGGTGTTGATGCTTCGCCATTGTTGCTCCACTCCACCTTCTTGCCTGTTTGCTAGTGCTTTTCTGAGGCACTCTCCCATTTTGGCAAAATCAGCCCTCCTAAAGTCCAGTACCTTCACTTTTGTATGGCTTGACTCTACAGCTAAGTTTATCGTGAACCACACTGTTTGGTGGTCGCTTGATCCCAGATGGCTACCCACTTCAAGATTGGAGATCCTCTCTCCGTCCCCATTTGAGAATACCAGGTCTAAGATTACTCCCTCCTGAGTGGGTTCAAAAACTAGCTGTCTGAGGTATGCCTCCTGTAGGGCATCGAGAATGGCCCTGCTCTTGGATGTGGCTGCAGCAAAGGTGCTCTATTTAACATCTGGCATATTCAGGTCCCCTTCAGCAATATGTCCCCTTTCTCTTCCATCCCAAGGATGCCTTCTAGAATGTCCTTGTCCATTTCCTCCCCCTGAGACGGGGGTCTGTATACAACCCCTGTGCGGGTTATGGAGCCATTTCCAATCTCCAGGGTGACCCACAGTGCCTCCTCTCCTCCCTGTTTACCCTTTAGTTCTGTTGCTTTGATCCCTTGCCTTACAGAGAGCTACTCTTCCTCCTCCTCCTCATCTTCTTCCCTCCCTGTTCCTCCTATAGATTGTGTACCCTGGTATGTTGACATCCCAGTTATTGTTCTCTGTGTTCCATGTTTCTGTGACTGCCATGATATCCAGGCATCCCTCTTCCATCAAGGCCACCATTTCGGGGAGCTTTTTACCTAGACTATGGGCATTGGTACTCATCACCCTCTTTTTTTATGGCTTTATTTCTTTTTGCCCCTTCCCTGTCCTTACTGCCTTTGTCTTTTTCTCCATTTACCCCTGCCCTTTTTCCTATTGACTGCTCTATCTTGGTGTTTACCTCACTAACTACCCTTATTTTTTTTTTGGTGTTGGGGGGCTAGGATTTCCCTTCTCCTTTTCAGTGCCTCCCCCCTTGGCTAGTTTAAATGCTTGCCAATTAAGCATTTAAACCGGTCACCTAGGATCCTGGTTCCCCTCCTGGATAGATGCAGACCATTGCACCTGTATAGGCCTGCATCCCTCCAGATGGAGCCCCAGTCCCCAGTGAAGCCCAATCCCTGAGCTCTGCACCAGTTTTTCAACCAGTCATTAAATCCCATGGTGTGGAGTACTCTAGCCTCATCCATGCCATAGGCAGGTAGCATTTCCAAAAAAGTTACTATGTGTGCTACTTGTCTAAGGCCCTGCCCCAACTCCACAAACTCCTGTTGCACTGCTCTTCTCCCATTCTCAGCCAGGTAATTCATTCCTAGGTGAATAACAACATCCAGCCTACTCCCCCTTGCAGCTGCTCTCATGATTCTGAGGATTTGTTTCCTGTCCCTCCAAGCCATGGCACCGGGCAGTCACCTTACCTCTCTTTCTCCTCCCTGCCCCAGTTCTACCCCCCTAACAATTGAGTCCCCCACCAGGAGATGTTTCCTTCCCCTGTGGGGTCCTGTGCCACCCTCCTGTGGGTTTCCATTGTGGAGGTTCCCAGCATCCTACTTGGTCTCTTTCTCTTGGTCTGGGTCCTGGTTTGGATAGGTGGAGGATATAAAAAATGGCACAAGAATGCACAAAAACTCCATAGTAAGGTGCTGGCCCACTGGCACAGTGGTAGCACTACCAATTGCAATGCTGGAGACTCAGGTTCAGGACCAAGCCCAGAGCATCCAAGGGTTGGATGGGGCAAGGCAGAATGAGAATACCATTGGTTGGGGGACCATGAGCTCCTGGGGCTCCCCGTGTTCTAGTAATATCCAGTGTACACAGGGTGGAACTGCACAAAGAGAGAGCAGAGGTGGTGGCGGAAGTCTGTGGGACATGTGTAGGAGTGTGCATGTCTGCATGCTGACATTGCACATCTGTGCCACCAGGGGGAACCACATAAGGAAAAAACCCTCTGTCAGGTGCAGAATGGAATCCAGGATCCACAGACCTTCGGCACCATCAAAACAACCTCACATAAGTCTCTGCAATAGAAACATAGAATCTGACAGCAGATAAGGGCCACTTGGCCACCCAGTATGCTCACATTTTTCTTACACTCACACCTCAAATCCTACTTGGTCAACTGCTTTCTCCCTCCCCCCATCCATTCCATTATGATTCATGTATGCCTATCCCATGCATTCCTGAACTCCAACATTGTTTTTTGCCCCAACCACTTCTGCTGGAAGGCTGTTCCAGAAATCCACCATTCATTCTGTGAAGAAGTACTTCCTCATATCTCTCCTGAATCTACCCCTTCCAGCTTCATATCATGTCCTCTTGTTCTTGAACACCATTTTCTTGTTAGAAAAATACTAACCTCCTGTACCTTGTTTACCCATCAGGTATTTAAAGGTCTCTATCATGTCCCCCATCCCTCCTCTCTTCCTGAGTGTGCATCTTGAGGTTCTTTTGTCTCTCCTCATAGGGCTTTTGATGCAGACCCTGCACCATTTTAGATGCCCTCCTCTGGACTGCCTTCACTGCGTCTATGTCCTTCCAGAGATGTGGTCTCTAGAACTGGATGCAGTACTCAAGGAGGGGTCTTAGCAATGATCTACACAGGAGCAACACCACCTTCTTCTTTCTGCTGGTGATACCCCTTCCTGTGCACCTTCGCATCACATTAGCCCTCCCAACTGCCTTGTTGCACTACCTGGCCACCTTTAGGTCATCCAATATGATAACTCCTAGGTCTCTAGTGCTTGCTTGTTGTCAGTACCTTTCCACCCATTGTGTACTCCACCTCTGGGTTTCTGTGCCTCAAGTGCAATATTTTGCATGTTTTCACATTGAAAGCCAGCTGTCATACCCTTGACCACTCCTTGAGTTTTCTTAGGTCTGTGCTCATCCTTTCTATCCCCCTCAATGTGTCCACCCTATTACAGATCTTGCTGTCATCCTCAAAGAGGTAGACCTACCCTTCTAGCTCCTCTGCAATGTCACTTATAAAACATTAAAGAGGACCAATCCCAGCACTGATCCCTGAGGTAACCCCCTGGTCACCATCCCTTCCTCTGAGCAAACCCCATTTACCACCACCAACTTCTGTCATCTAGTCCTTAACCAATCTCTTACCCAGTTTACCACCTTTTTACCAACCCCTAAGCTGCCCAGGTTGCTCACTAGTCTTCTATGTGGACCACTGTCAGACTATGGAGTGCGGAGGCTCATAGGGTTACTTGCTTTCCCAGTTTTACAAAGTAAATTTAAAGAGGGTTCAGAAGTATTCCATTTCAAGGGGCCTTCATCCTCTTGGTACTCAGAAAGCTACCCATGTATGCAGACAGATGGACATAGACAGAGAAGAACTAAAAAAGAAACACAGAGGGAAAGAACACAGAAGAAAATTAATGTACAGGTTATTCTTTAACATTATACATTCTCAGTGTCTCAGAAACAGTGCCAGATCGGACCCTGAGTTTAGCCCTGGCCATTTACTTGCCACCAAAGTGTAAACCAAATTTGTATGACCTAATTGGTAGCAGCAGGTAATACAATGCTTCTGCAAGCACCCTAGCAGCTGCCCAATGCCCTGTGCACTCACTAGTGATCTTTCTCTTGTCCTGTTAGATAGATTATGCTGCCTCTCAGGGCTCAGTTTTATAAATCCCCCTAGATCGGCACAATTTGTAACAATCTTCTAGCTGTGGCAAACTTGGGATGTGCCAGGGACCTTGCGCCTGATTTTAGAAACTGAGGGATCCTGATGCCAAGGTCCTCGAGTTTACTGCAAGCCACTGGCTGTGCCACAGAAGTGGCACATGGAAGGGGAATGCTACAAGCCATGGGATGGGCTTGTGGCAGCAGCAGTAAGCAAAGATGACCCACTGCCTGGTCACCCTGTTAGCTGGTGAGTCATTCTAGACATGCCCTGGCTGGGGGGGAGGAGATGGATCAGGCTGGGGGGAGAAGGGTGGCAGCTGGCCTTGATGGGGCAACTATACTGCCTGTGTGGATCTGTGTGTGAGGGGAGGTAATTCAACAGCACTACCACAGTGGGGGCAGGTTCATACCTGCCATGGACCACTGGCTACTCCAGCAGTGATCTGACAGATGTCAGGAGCTGTACAGGTGCCTTCCCCAGGAGAGCACAGGGTCACCCCCAGCCAGCAAGGGCTCCAGCAGTGGTGCACAGCAGGTGAGACCAGCTCAGGGCTGGTCTAACAGCAGGTTCCATGCACCGATGGGGGTGGCATGCAAAATCTCAACTTAAGGGAATATGGCAGCCCAGCCATAGCACAAGCCCACTTCTGTCATGGCACATCAGCACAGCAGTCGCAAGGATGGTGCAGGTCCAGCTGGTGCAGGTGATTCCCCCAGTGGCATAGGCTGCCTTAGAAAATTGGGACTGGTATAAGGCCAGTCCTGATTATTTTAAAATTCGGCCTTCAGTATCCAGCCCTTCTGTCTTATGCAGTACTGTTGCCCAACAAGTCCCTGATCAAAGCACCAGTGCCGATGGGGGCAGGGGCATGCAAGGGCAAAAGTAAGGGTCTCTGTGAAAATAGACAAATATGATCATGTGGGACATATCTCAACAGGTCCCCCCCCCCCACAGCTAGCTGCGATCTACAGTGGGGTGGCTAGATCATATGCCAATCCGCTAGTGCAAGTACTGTTAAGATGGGATCAAGAATGCTATAGAAAAATGACAACCATACAATATATGTTACAGTAACAGCAATACAGCCTGCAGAGTGGTTAAAGGAGCCTAACAGTTCCTGTGGGAGGGTTTGTCTACATAGAAACATAGAATCTGTCAGCAGATAAGGACCATATGGCCCACCTTGTCTATCCAGTTCCCTACTCACTGCTGCAGCCCCAGATCCTATTTGATCTGCTGCTGTCCTGCTCTGCACATCTCCAGGGTACCCTTGTGTCTACCCAATACACTCTTGAACCCCTGTATTGTTGTCACCCCAACACTTCTGCTGGAAGGCTGTGCCATGGTTCCACCACCCTTTCAGTGACAAAGTACTTCCTAATATTACCCCTGATTCATAGAAACATAGAAACATAGAATTTGACGGCAGATAAAGACCGCTTGGCCCACCTAGTCTGCCATTTCCCTACCTAACGGATAAGCTGCAGATCCTAGTTAACCAACAGCCTACTTCCTCCTACCCCCACTAGAATTGCCTTATGTCTGTCCCATGCATTCTTAAATTCCCCCACTGTTTTTGACTCTACGACCTCCTCAGGAAACTGCTCCATGTATCCACAACCCACTCTGTGAAGAAATATTTCCTCGCATTACCTCTGAGCCATCCCCCCTCTATCTTCAAATTGTGCCCCCTTGTTTTTGCACATCTCTTTTTCTGAAAGATGCTACCCTCTTGGACGTTGTTGATTCTCTTGAGGTATTTGAAAGGTTCTATCATGTCCCCCCTCTCCCTCCTTTCCTAGAGGCTATACATCCTTAGTTCCTTTAGTCTTTCTTCATATGTCTTCTGATGTAGACCCTGCATCATTTTGGTTGCCCTCCTCTGGACTGCCTCTACCCTGTCTATGTCTTTGCGGAGATGGGGTCTCCAGAACTGTACACAGTACTTCAGATGTGGTCTTACCAACTGTCTGTACAGAGGGCCAACAACTTCCTGTTTTCTACTGGTGATACCTCTTCCTATGCATCCCAGTATCCCCCCAGCCCTCCTTACTGCCTTCTCGCATTGCTGGCCCACCTTTAGGTCATCTGATATGACTACCCCCAGGTCCCTTTCCATTTTTGTTGTTGTCAGTATCTCACCCCCCATTGTGTACTCTTCCCCTGGGTTTTTGTTTCCCAGGTGCATTACTTTGCACTTCTTTGCATTGAATCTAAGCTGCCATACATTTGACCATTCCTCCAACCTTGCCAAGTCCCTTTTCATCCTTTCCACCCCACCTTGTGTATCAACCCTGTTGCAGATCTTTGTGTCATCTGCAAAGAGACACACTTTCCCTTCCAGTCCCTCTACAATGTCACTTATAAAGACATTAAAAAAGGACCGGCCCCAGTACTGAACCCTGCAGTACTCCACTAGTAACCATCCTTTCTTCACTGTGGACTCCATCTACTATTACCCACTGTGTCCTGTTGTCCAACCAGTGTTTTACCCAGGCTACCACCCTAGGACCCACTCCCAGGCTGGCTAATTTGTTTATTAATCTTTTGTGCAGGACTGTGTCAAATGCCTTGCTAAAGTCTAGGTGGGCTATGTCCACAGCCCCTCTCAGGTCTACTGCTTTGGTCACCCAGTCAAAGAAATCAATTAGATTTGTCTGACGTGACCATCCCACTGTGAATCCATGCTGCCTTGGGTTCTGTGCCCCACTGGCCTCTAGGTACTCAACAATTCTATCCTTCAGAAGTGATTCCATCATTTTCCCTACCAATGAGGTCAAACTGACAGGTCTGTAGTTTCCTGCCTCTGTCTTGCTCCCACTTTTGTGAAAGGGGACTCACATCCGCCCTCCTTCAGTCCTCAGGTACCACCCCATCCTCCCATGATTTATTGAAAAAGGTAGTCAGAGGTGTACTAGTTCTTCCCTTAGTTCTTTTAAAATCCTGGGGTGAATTCCATCAGGCCCCATTGCTTTATCCACCTTCAGTTTTAAGAGTTCTTTCAGAACCCTTTCTTCTGTGAAAGGACTAATATCAACCCCCTATCCAGAGTGCTTCGATTGACCGGATTAGGTATTTCCCCCTGCTTTTCAATTGTGAATACTGAGCAGAAGTATTCATTCAGTATCCCTGCTTTTTCACTGTCACTCTCTGCCCAACCACCTTCCTCTTTGTTCAGCCTCAGTATCCCTGCCTTAGTCTTTCTTTGCTCCCTAATGTACCTATACAAGGTTTTATCCCCTTTCTTAACTGAGTTGACTATCTTTTCCTCAGTTTGGGCCTTTGCTATTCTGACTGCCTTACCTGCTTCCTTCTGCTTTAACTGGTGCAATTCTCAGTCCTGCTCCTTCTGTGTTTCCTTATACTGCCTGAATGCTATCTTTTTTCCCTTACCTTCCCCGCCACTTCTTTTGAGAACCATAGTGTTTTTTTCTTTTGTTTTTATTTGTTTATTTGCTTCACACAAAGACTTGTTGCCTCTGTGATGGCGGTTTTGATGTTTCCCCATTGTTGCTCCACCCCACCTTCTTGCCTGTTTGCTAGTGATTTTCTGAGGCACTCTCCCATTTTGACAAAATCAGCCCTCCTGAAGTCCAGTACCTTCACTTTTGTGTGGCTTGACTCTACAGCTAAGTTTATTGTGAACCACACTGTTTGGTGGTCGCTTGTTCCCAGATGGCTACCCACTTCAAGATCAGAGATCCTCTCTCCATCCGCATTTGAGAGTACCAGGTCTAAAATTGCTCTTGCCTGAGTGGGTTCCAAAACTAGCTGTCTGAGGCATGCCCCCTGTAGAGTATTGAGAATGGCCCTGCTCTTGGATGTGGCTGCAGCAAAGGTGCTCCAGTCAACATCTGGCATATTCAGGTCCCCCATCAGCAATATCTCCCCTTTCTCTGCCATCCTAAGGATGCCTTCTAGAATTTCCTTGTCCATTTCCTCCCCCTAAGACGGGGATCTGTATACAACCCCTGTGCAGATTGTGGAGCCATTTCCAGTCTCCAGGGTGACCCACAGTGCCTCCTCTCCTCCCTGTTTACCCTTTATTTCTGTTGCTTTGATCCCTTCCCTTAAATAGAGAGCTACTCCTCCTCTTCTTCCCTCCCTGTCCCTCCTGTAGATTGTGTACCCTGGTATGTTGACATCCCAGTCATGGTTCGATGTGTACCATGCTTCTGTGACTGCCATGATATCCAGGCATCCCTCTTCCATCAATGACACCATTTCAGGGAGCTTTTTACCTAGACTACGGGCATTGGTACTCATTACCCTCCATTTTTTTATGGCTTTATTTCTTTTTGCCCCATCCCTGTCCCTACTACCTGTGTCTTTTTCCTCCATTTACCCCTGCCCTTCTCCCTTTTGACTGTTCTATTTTGGTGTTTACCTCACTAATTACCCTGATTTTTTGGCGGGGGGGCTAGGATTTGCCTTCTCCTCTTCAGTGCCTCCACTCTTCAGCCTCATATCATGTCCCCTTGTTCTTGTCCAGAGTTTTCTCTGAAATATGCTTTCCACCTGTACCCTGTTTATTCTTCAAAGGTACTTGAAAGTCTCTATCATATCTCCCCTCTCCCTTCTTTCCTCCAGTGAATAGATATTATGGTCTTTAAGACTTTCCTCGAAGGGTTTCTGGTGCAGTCCATGTACCACCTTTGTTGCCCATCTCTGGCCTGCCTCTAATTTGTCAATGCCCTTCCAGGGATGTGGGCTCCAGAACTGGACACATTATTCCAGTTGAGGCCTCACCAGTTATCTGTACATTGGTAACACCACCTCTTTCTTCCTGCTTGTTATGCACCTCCCTATGTACCCCAACATTCTGATTGCTCTCCGCACTGCCTTTTCACACTGTTTGGTCACCTTCAGGTAATGAGATATGATAACCCCCAGGTCTCTCTCCTGACTTGTGGTGGCCAGAATTTCCCCATCCATCCTGTACTCCTCCCTTGGATTCCTGTGACCCAGGTGCATGATCCTATACTTTTAACACTGAAACTCAACTGCCAGACACCTGACCACTCCTCTAATAGGCTTAGGTCCTTTCTCATTTTTTCCACCCCCCCTCTGGTGTGTCCACTCCGTTGCAAATCTTGATGTCATCTGTGAAGAGGCACACCTTTCCCTTCAGATGCTCTGCAATGTTGCTAATAAAGACATTGAATAGGACTGGCCCCAGCACCAACCCCAGTGGCACCCCACTGGTCACCTCCTTATCCTCAGATTTCATGTAATTTACTACCACCTGTCCCATAGCCAGTTCCCAACCCACTTTACACCATAGGACCCACTCCCAGACTCCCCAATTTATTTAACAATATTGTGTGTGGGACAGTGTTGAAGGCCTTGCTGAAATCCAGCTAATCCACATCCACCGCCCCTCCCTGATCTACCACACTGGTTACTCAGTCAAAGAAATCTATAAGATTCATTTGACATGACTTTACATTAAACATATAAACATTGAAGGGGAACTTGTATAGATGATAAGTAAAAAAAACAAACAAATGGTAGTAACTATACTATGAGAAGGAGCTTGTCTTATAATAAGACATATAAACAATCAAAATGTTGCACTTTATTTGTATTATGTAAGTGGCATGTGTATTAATTGTTACACGTGTATGAAGATACCCTGGAAATGTTAATGTCATTTATTTTATAAGTCTTTTTATTATGCTGTACTGTGTTTAATGTATTCTGTAAATTTAATGTAAGAGTAACTGGAACTGGCTTTCTTGGACCTCACTGTAAATGAGCTTTGGCTCAGTAGAGCCATCCATATTATTTTTTTATGAATAAAAATTTTACCTACCTACCTACTTACTTTCCGACTGAGAATCCATGCTGCCTTGGATCCTGTGCCCTGTTATCCTCCAGAAACTTCACAATCCTCTTCTTAATGTAAAATCTGAGTAATGGTGGCTGCATCGGAGACAGCCTCAAAGGTCACTATGGTGGTGTACCCCCCCCGTACCAGCATTAACAAGATACTGTAGGAGGCAGTTAGAAAATCCAATGGCTGGCATTGTGGGAGAGGGACTCACAGATGCGTGAACAAAATGGCAAACCAAGGTGCAGATGCAGAGCAAATGGGCTGGAGTAGGAGGCTCGGCTGATTGTTGAGTATTGGAAGGCAGCTGCTTTTGGGCCCCCTATAAAGGTGCAGGTATCAGGGTCCAGATGGATGATGCAAAAGAGACAGGACTGGGGCGTATAGAGAGGAGACCCAGTTCACAGCCCATGGGAGACCATGATAACTAGAGTGGAGAGGGATGTTGAAGCCACCAGACAGCTGCCCCTCCTGCCCCCAATAACTCAAAGTGCTAACCAACACCCCGACTGAAGGCTTAGCAGAGCTTCCTCACTCTCCACTCCCCTCTGCACTCCAAAGAAACAACTGTAGAGTTAACCATCAGTCTTGGCCATTTGTTACTCAGCAGCAGGGCCCAGGCTTCACTTCACCCTTGCTGGCCTTCATACATTACTCCCTGAGGGAAAGAAGCTTTCATCTTTATATCTTCTGATGGTTGATTGGTGAGTCTGGATGGTACTTGGTGTGGGGCTTGCATCACCTTAGGCCAAAACTGATGCTGAAAGTCTATTTAGACTTCTGGAGTCTCAAATGTCAGTGGGACACTGTTGTGGATGACTCTCATCACCGTGGGGTATCTCAATGAGAACTGCAGGCTAGCCTCTGTGTAGGGTTGGCATTTAGTAGATACATCCCTGGAGAGGCCCTGGTACATGTAGATTGTGTGATCATGCAGCATAAGCTGACCAAGTGCTCTGGAATAGTGTAATATCACCTCTTTAGTAGCATAGTTCAAGAATCTAACCAGGACTGGATGTGGCCACTCACCATTCCAAGGTGGCGAGGCCAGGGAGTGGTGATCCCCTTTTAAATTTAAAAGTAGTGGAAGGGCATGTTGGAGAATCTTTCAGTTCAAATCCCTCTGGAAAGCCCACAAAAAGCAAGTTATTGTGGTGGCTACGATTCTTGAGGTTATTGACCCTCTCTTGTAGGAGATGCATGAGGTGGCCCTAGTCCCTGAACTTTGCTGTGAGATCTTGTAGGGCTGCCTTATGAGCTTCCACTTGCCTTTCTGTTTGGGAAAGCTGAGTTTCCACCTTCTAAATTGCCTGCATTGTTTGCTGGAAGGTAGTAGTCACCCTGGACAGTTGATGCAGGAGGTGAGTGAACATTTTGTCAATCCCCAATGACTCCCCTTTCTGTTTCCCACACTCTGCCATCCATAGTACTGAGAAGGATGATCAAGAAGAGGAAAACAGTCCATGACACAGTCAAGTAAGTATTTAATCCTTGAATCAAAAAGGATGACCAAATAACCATGGCACCACAGACTTTAACCAGGACCAGACAATGTTCAAGAACAAAAGCTGCTTGTGGCAGATTCAGAGGGATAAATATCCTTGAGGGGTGAGGAGAAAAAGTCTAGGCAACCATCTTAGCTAGGGTTAATCCATGCACCAATTTGTTTCTATTTCAACCCACATATTTCTGATATGTCTGACCTTTTCAATGGTTTTGTAGAGTGTGCACATACCATTTTGTACCTTGTTTACAGAAAGTCACTATTCACTGTGGTGTTTAAATTTTAAAATCAAGTTATGCTGTCATAAGGCTGTGAATGTTAAAAGGGTGCTATGTCTCATTAACCCCACTCCTAGATAAAGCTCTCTTCTGAATGAACCCCCAGGCCTTTGGGCTTTCTGTCTGTGACCAGTTTGGCCTGCTCAGGTTTGTTATTTTACTGCACTGACACACTTGAATTGAAACTGTAGTAACTGTACTGCTGTTCAGGACCTTACACTTTATTTGGCAATGTAGTCTTTGGGCATGGAGTTAAATCCAGTTTTGCAGCAGTTTTACCGTTACTTACTTTGAGTGCACCTTCTCATTTCTGGTATTATGAATACAGATATGTGGGGGAATTCATTGGCACTGGTGGGCAGAGCAGATTCAGGAGCAATGTCCGCAACCACTTTTTCACCAAAAGACAGGAGGACAAATGAATCAGACTGCCAGAGCAGGTAGTGACAGCCAAAATAGTGGGGGTTTCAAGGGAGGGTGGGACATACACATGGTTATAGTAAGAGGGTAGAGGGCAGTGGTAATGTACAAGGATGGCCACTAGGGCCTACGTAGGGTAGTTAGGAGGGGTGAGTGGACTGAGTGGGCCACTGGGCCTCTTCTGCCATCATTTTCTGTGTTCCTATGTTACTCTTTATTTTACACACATTGCTTCAGCCCTTTTGCTTGCATCTATTCACTCCCCCAAAGATGCACCTTTAAAGAGCTAGTGTACTGCTTGGGATTAATAGTAATTTTCAGATGCAGTCAGCTATCATTTCTTATATCTCAAGTATTTTTTTCTTTTCTAATTGTTAATTAGAAGATTTTACACCTGGCAGTACTGGGGTGATGTGCACAGCACCACTCTGGAAGGGAAAAAAAGTCAGTTCTGTTCCTCCCACCACATCATCAGAAATGAGACCAAACACCTTGAGGCACCACAGTCCTTGCAGCATGAGCAGTGACTTTCACAAACTACCAATCAAAATGCAGGAAATTGTTACATCACTAGTAACCAGGGAGAGCCAGTCCCTGCTGCTTCATGTGAAACTGAAATCTGGCAGTGAGAAATGGTTCTCATTGGTCACTAGTGATGCCATAGTCAGTGTGGTCTCAGTGTTGATGTAGTGGGAGGAACAGAACTGACTTTTTTATTCCTCCAGACAGAGTGCTGCTCCACATATCACCCCAGTACTGCCAGGTGAAAAATCTAATTAGCAAACAAAAAAGAAAAAATACTTGAGCTATAAGAAGTGATAGCTGCCTACATCTGAAAGTTACAATTAATTGCAGGCAGTTTCCAGGCAGTACACTAGCTCTTTAAATAAGATGATATCAGCTAAGTGTGCTTTCCCGGCCGGAATGCTATACATTAAAAATAAATAAATAAATCATAAACTCTAAACCCATTAAGTAATTTTTCAGGCATTAAAATGAAAAGCATGGCAGAGCAGAAAAAGTCTCTTCATGCCATGTTTTTATATTGGCCCTGACTATGTTGTGAATTAGATCTGAAACTCATTAGCTATGTAGTTGAGAAAGTCTATCAATTTCTTTGCCAGTTGACATTTACAGATTTAATGGCTTATGGGCTATTATGTTTGCTTGTCCTTGAGAAACACTGCTTCACAATTGAGCTCTACAGTTATGCAAAAAGGAATTAACATAACACCCTTCTATAAGTATCGTACTTGTCATCATTCTAATTGAATGTAATATTTCTCAAAAAATGACTTACAAATTTAACAATATCATTTCGCCTAAAGTTGAGTGTTGCTTCCTGTGACTGACCTACTTTTGTCAGTGTGCATTCAGAATGCATGCATGCATTAGTGAAATAAGAATCCTGAACAAAACAAATCTCAGTAAATCTCTTGCAGCATCTGAGGTTAAATGCTTTCTTTTCAATAACAGCTTTTTAGTGTATGAATTATATCAGCACAGTTTTCAATGGGAATTAGAATAGGCTGTCCAATAGCTAATGTTATATAGTCTTAAAACATGAATACATTCATCAGTTGAATTACTAAACAGACAAATGTTGTGCTCAGTCTCAAAAACATTGCCATTTCTAGACTGGTCCCCAACAAAATGATTCCTGTTTTATGGCACACACCATAGGATGGCCGATCTTAAATACTCTATA
The DNA here is from genome assembly GCA_016271365.2 of Neoceratodus forsteri. NCBI lineage: Eukaryota > Metazoa > Chordata > Ceratodontiformes > Ceratodontidae > Neoceratodus > Neoceratodus forsteri. The sequence continues at coordinate 1,788,311,430 of CM057455.1, read as the reverse complement.
TGGGCAAAGGTAGTGCAGTTTGCTCAAGCAGTAACTTTATAAACTAGAGATGGGCAAGGCAACAGATACCTGGGTCTTGATTCACAAAGCCCCGATTTTGTTGCAAGGTGACTGTGTCAAACAGAACTGACACAAGAGGCCCCATCCATCAAAACTTGCAGAGTTTCTGATTCTGGGAGGCCTGCTGTGGAAAATCAGGGGTCCCCTGCCCCAGACCCGCTGTGTGCTAGGCATGCACTGAGGTCAGGGTGCACCAGGGCACTAGGGGGCTTGCAGTGGATATTGGTTACCACATCCCCTTAAATGGAATTCTTACAGCCAATGAGGCATGCCAGGATGCCAGGATGCCAGGACATAAACCCCCCAATAGGTGGTCTAACAGCCCTTGTGCCAGCCCTACAGACAGTGTGGGATGGGAACAGGGGCTAGCCTGGTGCCCGAAGTAGTGGGCAGCTGAGCAATCAACACTGCAGGGGACTGCTGCTGTGTGGCCAGATGCAGACCATACTAGGAATGATGCCAGTCACACTCCTAACATATGCCCCATCTGCCTGCTGGACCTGCAGCAGGCATGCCTGTTGGCAGCACTATGCAGGTCCTAGGCACAACCCAATTTCCATCTTCTGCCACCTGTCCCTTCTCTGGCACTTCAACCACCTTCTGCTCCCTAGGACATTTGCATGTCCCTGTTCTGTGTGGCAGGGTTGGTGATCCATGCCACTCTGCTGCACCCTTTGCCAAATTTCTCTCATGCACCAAACATGTTGTGTACGGTAGTGACTGCCACAACCACTGGGTGTTTAGTGCTATGACACTTCCCATATGTGAAACAGGTGCGGGGTCCCAGGCTCAGTGAGGATTGGCGCAAGCTGTCATTGGCATTGCTTGCACCAATCTTTGAGAATCGAGCCCCTGGTTTGGATTCCAGCCTGGATATCACTTGGAAGATGTAGACCATGCCAAGTCAGCCTGCCTCAGAAATGGTCTGGATCTGTATTCCAAATGAGCTACATAGTAGGGTATGGGCAACATTCTGGTGGCCTGGCACCAGTTCATGTACAGAGTGGAGGGATCTCAGAGAAACTTGACATAAATTAACTGATCTGAGGCACTCTTAAATTAAAAAGGTGATGGGGGGAGTCTGGATCTAATAAACTGTCCCTCCTGTGCTTGATTCACAAAACTCTGATTTTGACACAAGGTGACTGCATCAAACAAAATTGAAGCAAGGGACATCTGGCATCAAAACCTGTGGAGTTTCCAATTCTGGAAAGCTGGCTGTGGCAAACCAGGGACCCCCTGCACCAGACACGCCAAGCACCAGGCATGCACCAAGGATGGGGTGCACCAGGGCACAAGGGGCTTGCAGTACATGCTGGCTGCCACATCCCCTTACATAGGATTCTGACAGCCAGTGGGACCTGCCAAGACTTAGACCACCAAACAGGTGGTGTAACGGCCCTTGTGCCACCATTGCAGACAGTGCGGGGTGGGAACACGGGCTGTCCCAGTGCCCAGAGAAGTGGGCAGCTGAGTGATCAGGGCTGCAGACAACAGCTGTGTGTCTGAATGCAGACCGCACATGGAATGGTGCCACCCACATCCCTGACATGTGCCCCATCTGCCTACTGGACCTGCAGCAGGCATGCCTTTTGGCAGCACTATGCAAGTCCTGGGCACAGTCCCATTTCCCACCTGCTACCTGTCCCTTCTCAGGCACTGCAGCCAGAGTTAACTCCCTGAGACTTTTGCATCTCTCTCTCTCTCTCTCTCTCTCTCTCTCTCTCTCTGTGCTATGTGGTGGGATTTGTGATCTATGCCACCATCCCACACCCTCCACCAAATTCCTCCTGTGCGCCAAATGTGTGGCGCATGGCAGCAGCTGCTGCAACCAATGGGTGTTTGGTGCTGGGACCCCTCCCATACATGACTCTAGTGCAGGGTCCCAGGCACAGTGAGGATTGGTATAAGCTGCCTTTGGCCCAGCTTGAACCAATCTTTAAGAATTGAGACCCCTGTCTGCAGAACAAACTACCATAAATGTAATCCTTCATACTTTTCCATTTTTTTATTGCATTAGATGGGGCCACCCATCAGTGATATAGCATCTAATTTTTAGTTTAGCTGTCCTATCTAATCTGATAGATGGGGATCTGGATTGCAAGTAAAGTTGAGTGGCTTGCTGAAGCTCACACAGAGTTGATCTGCTTCTGAAGGCTACAATGTTTTCTAGCTGTGATAATAATCCCGTGCTTGTGACATCACAATTTGTTGCTGTGACAAAAAAAAAAGGATTGTAATCTGATGGACATTAAACTTACAGCTTGATCCCCATGAGAAACAGTTCTGAGGAGGATATAAGCCAGGAAAAGTGTAAGGTGGACTATCGCTGTCTGTCCAGAATTTAGAAACAAAAAATTGTGTTGGCAGAAAAAGGGCTTGAGGTTCAGAATCCTGTCTGCCCATTTCCCCACCTAGCTCCATATTCAGCTAAACTGGGGATGGATTTAGAGATCCAATAGCCCTAGTTGCTAACTGTCACACCCTTTCCCAGATATCCTGCTGCCTCTTCTTCTTCTTGTGTGCCCCATTTTTCCCTTAAATTTTTTCACCCACATTTAAACCCTGGCAAAGTCTTGACTTCAACTATCTCTCTGAGTAGTCTAGTACATTCATCCACCAACTGCTCTGAGAAAGGTAAGTTACTTACCAGTAATGGGAGATCACTGAGAAAGTCTCCTCCACAAAGTCACACCTTTAGAACTGAAAGCCATTGGTGCCAGGACTACTCAGAAACTACATTAAGCTGGGGCCACCCACAGTGCCAGATGCTGGCTGCTGTCCCTCAACACAAATTTAATCTCCTGACAGAGCACGGAAAGGAAGAGATAAATGTTACATCAAACAACAAAAATAAACATGAATAATGAAATGTAACCAACAACAAAGATGTGTTGTAAGCCTGTGGCTATAGTATATTTGGACTTTCGTTAAGCATTTTATATTGCACCACACAGTAGGCTAGTTCATTAGATATTGTGCCACACAGTAAGCTAGTTCATTTATTATTTAATTTTGCAAACTGGGTGAGAAAGTATTCCAATGATCGTCCTGTTTCCAGACCTGGCCTAAGGCATGATATAAAAGCACAGCAAACTATTGACAGCATACGGTTTACAATAGTTCCATAATAGTGCACAAAATCAATACATATCTAAAATAAAAATGTACAATGTGGTCAGTGGATGCAGACATTAATTAAAACATGAGCATTGATTTAAAGATGCCAGCTACTTTATTTCCAGTCATTATTTAAGCAATAATGCACAACAGGGTGTGTGTTGTGCTGGGATAACGTCACGCCTGGGGTGATTAGGCACAAGGCTGCAGGCCGAGTGAGACTAATCACCCCAGAAGTGATGTTATCCCAGCACAACACACACCCTGGAGTGCATTATTGCTATTATACAATGGCTCGTTTGTAAAATTTAATAAAAAATAGATTGAAAATATGTTTAAAATGTGTTTTATTACTGATTTTTTCCATTGAGTAGGAATACATAATGGAAAAGTAGTGCAGTTCTATTGTTTTATCATTAGGTGGTGGTGCTGCATTTGATTCTTGACTTCAACCCCCCACACACAGAGACACACTCATTAGGACTGTGCACTTTCGGTTTTGTAGTTATATTGCGTGTCTCTGTTGTTTATCTCCGTTTCCTGCTTTTGTCCCCTTGAAGTTGTAGATTGCCCACACACACACAAAATGGTCTCAGAATTGCAGCTTTTTCTTTTTCCATGCCATGGCTTCTCTGATCTGGCAGTCCCGCTCCCCCCCAGTTCTCATCCTCGCTGCTGTGTTAATTCTTCTCCCGGTACAGGGTTTTAATAGAAAAAGCAACGGAAAACGACAATCGAGTAAGCAAGTGAAGCACAGTATGCTTCTGTAATGTACGCACGCTCACTCTTTTGAGGTGAAGTGTGGGCAATGCTGTTGAAGGCAGTTTGGATTTAAAGTTTGCGGTTGTCGAATGCTGCTGAAGGCAGTTTTCATTTTAAGTTTGCAGTCGTCGTCCACATTGAGCCCCCGTATCCTGTTCATCTGTTTCCTGTCTCATTTTGGCTTCTAGATGGTGAATTTATAGCTAGAGAAAATTGCAGAAAAAGTGAGTGAATGGAGTAATGAGCGAGTACACGGACTCGTAGCACTGTAGGCAGAGCACCGACTGCGAACAGTGAAGCCGATCGCACTGGCGGCTTCATGTGACATTGTTTTGTTTTTTGTTTGTTGAAGAGATCACGGGAATAATTGTGTTAGGTTTTGTGGGGCTTTATCTTGTGCCATTTGTTAGGGGTTTTGGTGAGTTTGTAAGCTTTTGAGAAGGTTGGATTTAAAAAAAATGATGAAGTACAGTACTGGCAAACTTCACTTCTGACATGCCAAGTGTGGGCAACTTGTAAATGGCCATCGGAGTGATTTTTTTGACATTTGATGTGGCCATGTGTGTGCTGGGACTAGACCTGTGATGTTGTACTGGGATAACATCACGGGTCCAGTCTCAGTCTGACCAATCAGAGTTCAGGAAATTTTTTGCCATTATATAATTAGGATTCACTATTTCTCCTCTTTCATCCCAGGCTTCCCTATTTCACACCATGGTTTGGCAACCTCCCAACCTCGACAAACCAGTCTTTAGCCTACAATTACCAAGTCCTATCATGGAGTATCTGTGGTAACATGCCAATCCTCAGTCAGTTGTGGCACAGGATCTGAGAGTGCTGGATGTTTCATGTGTAATTCCTGAGAGATTATTCTGTGTAAGATCCTCTTCTCCCACTGTAATGCACACTGGCATCAAGGACTCCAAGGTACATGCATGCTTCAGTGTGCCAACACAGAGTCAACTGGTATAATTTCTCCTGCAGCATGCATTGCAGTTACACCACCACTTATAGTCCTTCAAGTAATGATAACAAAGCACAGCCTGTTACAACCAAAACCTAGCACATTGAAGACTGAGCAGGAGCAGAAATGAACATCCCAAAGGACACCCTGCTCCTCCAGGGTCCTCACTGATGTTTGATTCTCCTCCTGTTGAACATCCAGTGCTCTTGGTTCAGAGTGTGAACCTGGATTGTTGGTGTCACAATTAACAATGCTACCACTGTGCCAGTGTACCAGTGCCTTCAAACCATCCCTAAATTGGCAGGTGGTTACTTCACTCCTAATTTGTACTGGTACATTTGCAGAAAGAGACATGGTCAGATTTTCCAGATATTTTGCAAAATGTCTAAAGAGATTCTTTCTCATGGTCTAACAGTGGTACTATGGGCTGGCATGTAATTTTTCTACAGATATCGAAATTGTAGGAAAAATCTAAGCACATTATTTGCTACAAGTGTACAGTATTCCAAAGCGTTAAACCAAGAAGCTTAAAGGAACATTGTTTAGCTGTTGAACTAACCATTAGAACCTTTATCAAATCCCTTTTAGAAAATTTTGAGGATTTGGATGGGTTACAACTAAATTATGGAGCAGAGTATTCTTGTTTGTTTTCTTGTTTATTTTTCATTAGGATCCTAAATGATTGTGTAAGTACTATGCTTTGATCTGCTGAGATAGGGAAAAATATCAACTTCTTCATATAGTAGTAAGCAATAGAGATGAAGCCTATGGACATCCAGGACAAACCTGCAAGTACTGTATTAGTGTAGGAAATGGTAAGTTTCAGAATTTCATAATTGGTGACCTATTTAAAAAATGTACTAAAGTAATCTATCCTGGTTTATAGTGGAACCCATAATATTTGTATTGGAAATACTATACATAGTGCAACAGGGTGACTATACAGGTATACTGTACTGTGTATGGGTGAGTGGGAGTCAGAATTCATCTTCAGTGTAAGCATGCTTTTTCAACAGACATATCAAGCTATGAAAGCATTTTATTGATGACTTGTTGCTTATCTGGATTGGTATGGAGGATGAGCTGGCCAAGTTTCAGCACTAAATCAACCAAAACAGTAACTATTTAAAGTTCATTATCACTTGGAGTCTGAAAGATGTTACCTACAGTATTTGGACATCAGCATTTTCAAATTCAACAACAAATGACATAAATGGCTCTCTAGGAGAGATGCGGAGTATAACATTCTTAAGGGCAGACAGTTGCCATCCTAAACATTTAATTGACAAAATCACAAAAGTACAACTTTATAGGGTCAAAAGACTGTTTGAGAAATGAAAACCTAACAGAACAGTGTGACGTCATGGCCAGAACACAAAGACAGAAAATGTAATATGGCCTCTGATGAGCAAGCACTAGTGGCCCCAGTAAATGTCAGCAGAGAGGAATTACTTGCTGGCCATGGACCAAAACAAGCATTACATTGGGATGTATTATATACAGACATTCACCTAGAAATTATAGGCTAAGAACCATGGAGGGTCTTCATCAGGCTACGCAGAAACATTAAGGACCAGCTAGTTCATAATGTCCTTCCACCTCTGAGAAGATCAAAGTGGCTCTACTTACTACCAGACAGAAACTATAAATGTGGTGAGTGCCCCCACTGTTCCAATACAAGAAACCAGAAAGAATGTGTGCACTCCAAAACTGGAGCAACATGCACCATTAAGAATTTAATAAACTGTACCATGTGTGGTACAATTTATGCTCTCCTATGTCCTGGATGAGAAATATAAGTTGGCCAGACCAAACATAAGTTAAAGGTTTGAATTGGAGAGCACAAGACTGTGGTTAAATACTACAATAAGAATTATGCAATAGCAAAACACAACAGAGAAGCTGGACATAATAATACCTTTTCTGCAGGCAAATTCTATGTCTTCATATTAAACAGGCAGGAAGGACTGAGGGACACCTAAAACCAGTTAAGGTCTGCAGAGACAGATTAGGCAGAGAACATCTGGGCAGACTGGTTGGACCAAGTAGTCCTTTACTGTTGACAAATTCTATGTTTGTATATCAGTGCGTAACTTTGTTTGATTTAATAAATGGACTTGGACTCCATGGAGGGAACCTGCTGAAAAATCTGCTACAGAAAGAAGCCTAGTCATGAGTCCTGAAGTGTATTGCCATGCAGGTGACCCAGGTTTGTAAGCAGATTCAGGTCAGTCAAATTGGGAGGAAGGATGGGTTGGATTAGCTGCCAGATGGTAATGCTCCTTTGCCAGGGAGGTTTGGTGGTGGGTTCCTATACTGCAGAAGTCCCTGTGGCTGGACCAGGGAAATTGCTTCTGCCACAGGGACATGCTGTGCATGCATGAGGCCATGCAAGTGGTTGAAGCTATGCAGGGGATGGTACTATCCCAGAAGCCCCTTTCTCAGAAGGAAGAACTGTGGGGGACTATCAGCGCAGGAAGGTTAGTGGTCAATGGGACTGAATGGTTGCCTCAGTTCATAACGGGGTAAATCCCTTATGTATGATATACAGCTGAACATGAATAAGAAAAGCTGTACGGAAAAATAAAAACCTATTGGATCCACAGATTGAAAACTAGGACTAATTTGGCCTCAATGAGGATTTCACTCTGTCCTGCTTATTATGAAAGGCCGACAAAGTTTGAAATTCCTGAATTGTGCCTGACTTCTTAGTGAGACCTTAACTGCTTTGCTTTGTTTCCATTTATGCCTTTATAACCTTCATTCTCAATCTATTTCCATCCCTTCTCCTCCTCCTCATGCCCTTCCCCACATGTTGCCTGTCTAGTTTATGCCTGTATTGTGTCTCATGGTGGCTGGTGTTATTTTTTCTAAGTATTTTCTGTTGTAGTGCATCTGTGATACAGCCAAACTAAAAACAAAACTTTTTTATCACTTTTCTGGTGTTACATTTATCTTTTGATTTCCCATTTGACATTGTTTTTCTATACTTTTTTTTCTCTTTATTTCAGATTTCCCTGCAGTGCTCTGACTGGGTTCCTATGTGATACCTTTGGTGTTTGAGCTCCACAGGAATGAATATCTTATCACTGTAAGCACTCAATTTTAAGTTCTCTTTTTTTGCTATATTCATTAGCTCCGAAGAACAGCGTCAATTGACTGTTGTATTGAAATGTCACCTTGCCGTGCCCTCTCTGCAGGTGGAGGTACAAGCGAGAATCTCTGAGATTGTCATGGACAGTATAACACTTTATGTGGCTAGTTTGCTTATTATGCACTGTCTGTTTAACTTTAATCCAGTACTTTGCTATTAGCAAAACACTTTTAGCAGTATTCATGGCTAACTCTGAATGTCCTTTCTAGGACTGCCACCTGATAAATCCAAGGGTTTGATTACCAGAAATCTTTACTGAAAACTCTGCAATAAATACTGAGGTTCAAGCTTCTGCTTGTTTGTTTACTGCCATCAATCTCTGTAGATGGGATTTCTGTGCACTGTGTATGAGTGTATATATATATATATATATATGTATACAAAATCACACATGCTCACACAATGCAAAGCATCATGGACTGCATATGAAAATCACCACAGAATGTTATGCTGGTCCAACTTCAAGCAGAATTGCATGGTGCCGAAAGGCCTCTCACACAGTTTGCAAAGGGTGCTAACAGAAGACATAGACACGTGCTTCGTCCTACCAGGACTCATCAGTATGCCTCATCTGTTTGACACCCCAGTGGAATGGACCAGCTACCCTAAGACAGTGTGTCTTGGATGTGTTGTGGTGAACCCATTAAAATAAAAAACTAGTTTAACTATTATATATATATATATATATATCTTTAGGACTATCACCAAGCCTGCATTTTCCATGAAAGGTGAGTGGCTGGATTTCTTTATGTAAGGAGTGCTGGTCGGACTGCCACCATTTGGAGTAGGTTTTTTTTGGAGGGGGGAGGAGGAGGAGGAGGAGGCAATTTCAGGCCACTAACAGTGTTCACACAAAGGGAGAGAACAATATACATTCACCTGTATTGTCTGTTTCAGCTGGGGGGGGCTTATTGTTTGCCCCAGGGTGCATAAAACATTGTCATCAGCATATAACTGCTCTGAATACTCCCAGCGTGTCAAAGGGACATCAATGGTCAAAAGAACTGAAAAACCTAAAATCTAGAGAACCCAGGTAAAATGGGGAGGGAAGGGGTTAAATGGGTAAGTAGCTAAAAAAACAGAAAACAAGTTAACAGCAAGGTACTACATCACTGGGTTCATCCAGGGATCTACTCTATTTGATATATGTGACCTTGAGGTAGATACCAGCAGCTGGATAACCTAGTCTGCCAATCATACCAAGATAAGAAGAGTAGTTACAGTACATAACAACAGCTGAATGGAATGCAGAATGATTTTGATATGTTTAAAAGGCGGGCAGTGAAATTGCAAATTAACTTCTACACTGAGAAATGCAATGTGATGCATCCAGGAATGAAGAACATGAAGGGACAAGGAAAGAACTTTGTCTGTTGGGTAGAATTTTGATGCAATTTTGGACTCACAGGGAGATTCAAACAGCAAAGTGACAGATTAGAGAGGCATTAGAAAGGGAGGAGATTAAGTGACTCTGCAGGGTCTCATGGTAAGTGGTGCTTGTGGGATTCTTCAAACCTGAGTCTCCAAATGTAAAGCTCTGGGGCAAGATTTTCTAAAGTTGTAACAGTTTGCAAATCCTAGTTATGCCAGTTTAAGAATCTGCCCTGTAGGGCTAGAGTTTCAAAGTGAATGCTGCAGTCACAATTTCTAATTGTGAGCACCACCATGTTTGAACTGGAGGACAAATACATCCCAAAAAAACAAGGATATAACAGCAGCCGAAAAAACACCTATGTGGTTCAATGACAAGATAAAAAAAGAATCAAATCTCTATAAAAAAACATGGATTTTGTACAATGAAGAAAAACTCAACAGCTAATAATATTGAGGGGTACAAAACTGCACTTACAGTAGGCAGCTCAAGAAAACAATAAAGACTGAATGGAAAAATACTGAATTTAGATTGGCTCAGACTAAATATGACCCAAAGGCCTTTTACTCTTATGTGAATGAAAAGAGGAGAAATTCTATGGTAATAGGTCCACTTATAAATGGGATATTATATACAATAGTCCAGCAGACATGACCAGGAAATTTAATGAATATTTCTGTTTGGGGTATTCTCCAAGAGACACAGTACACCAGATCATACTGTTAGAGCCAAATGATGCAGATCTAAGGAACATAATAAAGTGTGATGACATATATAGAAACTTGTTAGCTATGGATGTAAACAAATCAGCGGGCCCAGATGGTCTCCACCCCAGAATGTTGAGGAAGATGGCTAGAGAGATAGCCCCCATACTGACAGCAGTTGCTAACATATCTATTAACAAATGTATAATTCCTCAAGACTGGAAAAGGGTGATAGCGGTAACCACATAAAAGAAGGGGAATAAATCTGATCTGGGAAACTATAGGCCTGTTAGTCTAACTTCAGTTGCCGGTAAAATAAATGAGAGTAGTATCAAAGATGAGTTACGTAATTTCTTGAATGAAAAAGGGTTATTGGATTTCTCACAACATGAGTTCTCCAACAGTAGGTCATGTACCATTAACCTCAACTTATTTTATGATTATGTTAGCCATAGTATAGATCATGGTCAAGAGGTGGATATCATTTTCGTGGATTTCAAGAAAGCATTTGACTCATTACCACACAAAGGTTTAGTTTCAAAACTTCATAGTTTTAGACAATACAGTTTGGGTTTCCACTCCCTGGAGCTAAAAATGCAGTAGAAGTGTTAAATAAAAGTCTGGCTGAGATTCAGGACTGGATGTCCTCAAACTGGCTGAGGCTGAACCCTGACAAGAGGGAGGTGCTGGTGATTGAGCCTGGTGGACAGTGTGATGTGGAGGCCTCGAGAGTGGTGGCAGGTTTGGTCCTGGAATTCACCCCATTGATGGCTTCCCCCAGGGTGAAGAATTTGGGCATCATCCTTGATTATAGACTTTGGAAGCCCAGGTGTCATCTGTCATCAAAAGTGGGTTCTATCGTCTAAGGAATGTCATCTGAATTAAACCCCTTATTCAGCCTGAAGACTTGCCATCACTTATACACACCTTTGTGATTTTCAGGCTGGACTACTGTAAGGCTCTGTACTTCGGGGTCAATGGAGGGACCCTCTGCCGACTGCATATAGTGAAGAATGCAGCAGCCAGACTGCTGGCAGGCCTACCAAAGTCCTGCCATGTGACCTCTGCCCTGTGGGATCTGCACTGGCTGCCTATAAGGTGGAGGATCATCTTCAAGGTGGGCTTGCTCACCCACAAGGCCCTATATGGCCTGGGCCCTGGTTACCTGTCTAACCTCCTTACTCCAGCCATCCCAGTATGCTCCCTCCACTCCTCCACCGAGGGTCTCCTTGTGGTTCTGAGGGCTGGCTGAAAACCTTGAGGGATCATTTCTTCAAGGTGGCCAGCCTGGCCCTCTGGAACTCATTACCAAAATCTTTGAGAGAAGCACCAACATTGGAGATAGTTAAAGGGGGCCTGAAGACTGATCTTTTTGACAAAGCATTTTATGATAGCTTTTAAAGTGATTTTATATGTTTTGTTTTAGTAATTATAATGTTATTTGTAATGCTTGATCCCTACTTTTTATCTGTGATGGCACCCAGAGCCTCCGGGATTGGGTGCCATAATATAAATAAAGTCTTACTTACTTACTAACTTAATTACCTATTTACTTACCTACTTCATCAGCTGGATATTGACAATTCTCTGGTGACATGGATTGATAACTTGCTTACTGGTAGGACCCAAACAGTAAGCATTAATGGCCTTTTGTCAAATGAGGGTAGGGTCACTAGTGGGATGCCTCAGGGCTCTGTTCTGGGACCATTATTGTTGGATCTACGTGATAAGAGCAAAAGCCCAATTGTGATTGCTGGCAGGGCAAGCATACATAGCCAAAAATCTATTTCAGCGATGTACATCCCCGGAGCACAAGAAAAAGGTGCCAGGGACTTAGATTTTAATTGTTCATGGGGGGACTGTGCCCCCATACAGCCCCCTACTAAAGGATTCTTAACTCCAAGGGGGTGCATGCCGGGGGGGGGGCAAAATCTTGAGAAATAAAAATTTCAGGCCAGGAGCACAAAAATGTAAGCTCGCCTGAATCCTCACAACATTAGGCTGCCACCCACCCACCATACTATGGGGCCAGCTCGACAGCCCAGTGCCAACCCTTCCTCCCTTCCATCACACTCACTCCCCCCTGAGCATGTATACATATAGCGACATCCTGTCACTATATACAGCCACCTCCCCCATCCAATCACCCTTCCTCAGTGGTAGCCCCATCGACATGCACCGGGATTGAGTAACCATTATTGCAAGTGCTCAATCGCCATTGCCCATGTCATGGGCTACCTTATTGTTTAATATTTTTATTGATGACCTACAACTCAACAGTGATAATAAACTGATTAAATTCACCAATGACAACAAGTTAGGTGGAATTGTGAACAACACTTTAGGTAAGGTTGCAACGTTAAGGGACCTAGAAAACAGTCAGATGGGTGGATGAGAATCAAATGCAGTGTAAAATTAACAAGTGTTTAATAATGCACTTCAGGAAAAATAACATCTCCCAAGACTATTCTATCCATGGGATAAAACCAAAAGTGGCAGATGATGAAAGAGACCTGGGTGTTGTAGTTAGAAATAATCTCAAACATAGCCACTACTGCAGAGTTAGCCAACAAAACTAACCATCTAGTAAACTGTGTTAGGCGAGCATTCTTCTCTAAATCAGAGTCAGTCTTGATGCCCTTGTACAGATCTTACATATCGCCACATCTAGACTGTGGTTCTCAGTTCTAGAGCACTTATCTTAAAAAGGATATAGACATGTTAAAGAAAACACAATGCAGATTCACAAAGTTAATATTAAGATATAGGATTAAACCACATGAAGAGAGGCTTTCAGATTTGGGATTGTGGTCCCTGAGCAACAGACGCCTAGGAGGAGATTTGTTATACATTTATAAAATACTGGAGGATAACAGTGTTATGATGGACCTAGGTCTAAGGTTTAAGGAGTTGAATTATGACTTAAAGGGGCACAAATTGCCAACTAGTAGATTACATCCCCTGGACAAAAGTAAGAAAACATGCTTATTTTCCTAGATCTATAAGACTGTGGAATCAATTGCCTCATGATTTGGTACATGTGCCTACCTTTGCCAATTTCAAATTAAGGTTGGACAGATTTATATTGGAAGGTAACCTAGCAAGTTACTACCACTGAGTGGTGGGGACAGCAGTCATGGGCATTAGCCTATTACTGTCCTAAAAGCATAGTATTAAACCAAAGTATTAAATTGTGCTGTGAACCAACTTTCTATTTTATTATAGGGAGAGGGTAAACATGGTAGAAAATAGTAAAACAGCAATATATGGCAACAACAACTATACCCCACCTGTCTCCAACATCTCCCAACTGCAGGTGCACCTAGCTTTTCCTCCAAATGGCCATTAGAAATGGACAATAAGATGTGGTGGGTACCTACAGTCACAGCCACAGATATGGTCAGATATTTCCTAAACTTTCTGTAATATTTCTAGAGAAAGCTCCTGCCTTCTACAGTTCCACAGTTGGAGCAGCAGAGAGAATCTCTTTCAAAATATCACAAAATATCTGGAAATATCTGACCATGTCTTTGGCTACAACTGTCACTGGAGTTGCTCCAAATTTAGGCATGTGGTAGGGATAAACACTCTTGTAGCTGGCAAAAGAATACTTTCATTGGGGCCCAATAACTTTTAAACAGATGCAAACTTTAACTTCACTGCCTTGGCACAGCATTATACTTGGCACAGTCCTGTCCAGGACTTAACCCCTTTTACTGCCTAGCTAGATGGGTAAAGTAGAAGACCTCTCGGAGCCACCGCCCAAAGGTACTTACAGTTTGTAGATTCAGTGTGGGTCTCAGCAGCTAAATTATTTCAAACAGTACCATGCTGGTATCAGGAGTTGTTGGTGGTGCACCATGATGCAGGTTGCAAATGAACAGCAGCTGGTCTTCACCTGTTAAGTCTTTCAGATCTTCTCCTCTGAGGCCTTTGTATGTGGTGTTCACCTGACAGGCCTCTTGATGTCTTCCTCCTGCTGGTCATCTTCTCTGTTGATTTGGGGGACAGGCAGACTGGTAGTTTCCCAGACTTGTCATTTGACACACACTTTTTCCTCTCTGCTGCTGCATGGTAGATGGGCTTTGTTTCAGTCTCTAGCCCCAGCATGGACAGTTACTCTGGCTTGCAGCAATAGCAGTCTCCAACACACTAATCCCCTCCGAGAGGGAAACACAGTAGTTCAGTCTCTTTTCATGATCTGCTGCAGGATTTCTCTTTACTGATGGTCAGTTCACCATCTCTGGGAGCTGGCTGAAGGGTTTCCCACTGCTGGCTGACAGTCACTATCTGCACACTCTTCACAGTTGGTTTGATCCTCAACAGCAGATTCAGCTCAGCAGCAGGCACAATTCTTCTCCTGCTGCCACTTGTTTCCCTAGGACACTCTGCCTTCATTCAAGGCTGGGGACAGCAAAGCCTTTTGGATGCAGGACAAGCCTTGGTGCTAGATAGCCCACAACAGTCTCTCTCTCTCTCTCTCTCTGGCTCTCTCTTCTTGGGGTCCTCTGGAATCTCTCATTTGGTGGGCTCACAATCCTTTTTATGTTGGCTTGCGTGCTTGCACAAGCAACTTCTTGTGGTAGTACGGGTTTGGGGGGTTGGCCGCTGTTGGGCGAATGCAGGGCATGCATCAGTAGGTGCGTCCCTCATTCCCCAATCAGCCTGCATGCCGGCACCACACCATGCATATATAATGGGGTGAGCACATCTAAGCAATGGTCTGCTGCAATACCAGCAAAGCTCATCATACACAGTGGTCCTTTGCTTGCCGTGCTCGCCGCCACTATAAGCATGGTCGGTGGCGGCACATGCCTACCCGACATTAGGGGTGCCCAATCCCCTGCTCATTAGCCCGCTGTGTTGGTGTGCTGACGGGGGCCCTCCCCATTCGGCATACCCCCAAATGTTGAATGCGAGGGGGTGCCCAATCCCCTCGGCTCGCGGACCCCCACTGTCTTTCATGCGCTGGCCAGGGGAGCTCACTCCCTCTCGCCATCACCCCCATTGCTGAATGCTGAGGGGTGCGAATCCCCTCGGCTCACCCCCACTTTCTTTGTGTGCAGCAGGGGTGCCCAGTCCCCGTCGGCTACTGACCCCCCAAAAACAGTTAGGTGGCATGCTGGGGAGCCCACCCCAGCGTGCCAAATGCCTACAACATAAAAACTTCCCTCGATGGTTTTCCTTTTTCCTGTAAAATGAAAACTGTCCCTCATAGTCTCGATGCCCCTCCCCAACCTGCACCCACCCACTGCGCACCCTGCCTCCCCTCACCTCCCTCACCCCATACTTACCTCTGGAGTCTGGCGCGACAATCTTCTGTGGACTGGGAACACGTCTGCACTTTTCAAAGCTGACCACGAACTGAGGAAATGCCGGTAAGCTGTATAATGGAGTGAATAGGGTGTTTTCAACTTTGGTCCATATTGCAGGCATTTCTTGGAATTTTGGCACCAAATTTTCAACATGGAGTTTTTGGGGCCCCTCTTCATGAATTCTATCACTGTCATGGCATTAATCGGCCTCAAAAGGTGATTTTGCAGTCACTGCGTGAAATCACCTTTCGGGACCCATTAACAAAATGACAGTGCAAGTGTTCATGAGGTGGCCTCTCAAAAAGCTTATGTTCCAAATTTGGTGGGAAAAATCCAACAAATCACGTTTACAGTGTGCGTTGCGCGGTTGCTCACGCCAGAACCGTAATGTCGATGAGAATTTGGTGCTGATACTCCATAAAATGACTGTATTACGAGCATGCATTGGCAGATTGCATGCATGCTCGTACCGTCGTGCATTCATGATATTTTCACTCTGGATTTTCACCAATGCCATTTTTCCACACCTCTTGATGAACAGTACAGCCGTCATTTCACATATCCTGTCCAAAATATGTTTTCGCACTTTCGGCGCAGAATAGCGTGGTCGCTGTGCAAAATCACTTCTTGGGACACTTTGAGGAAATGACAGTGACACTGTACATGAGCAGAGGTGCTAAAATGACTATGTTGAAAATTTATTACCAAATACCCATAAAATGGCAGTGTTGCAAGCGTGCGTTGCATATTTCCCACGTACCCTTGTAACTCCACAAATTTCGTGTATTTGTATGCCATATTTTCAACACTGCCATTGTTTTACACCTCCTTATGAACTGTGCAGCTGTCATTTTTCACATCTTGCCCAGCATGTTTTCCCGCACTGTACTACCAAACACCCAAAAGGACACCCTAATGCCTGTCAATCTCTGCAGGGTGGGGGTGGGTTAGAATCAATTCAATACTTGACTACCATTCCTATGCTGCATCTCTTTAACTCCTGCACTCTCAATGGCAGAAAGCCAACATTTGGCATTGACAAATGCTTGTTATAAGTTTCCCAGAGTCTCTCTTTGATAGACTGCTTGTTTCCTGGGAACTTTGCATGCTCCTTGACATTTTGCCAGAGGCCCCCATTCTGCAGCAGTCCTATGGGGGCCACCATTATTATTTATATCTATGCCCCAACAAACAGAGGCCCCTAACCTTAACTTTGAGGCCATACAGGAGATCACAGTAGCTGGTCCTGGCTCAGCTTAGCCTGATGGAGCCAGGACACCTTTTATCTTATCTGCGGGAGCCCACTTGAGCCCACTGGGGCTCCTGAAACACATAACCCCTTAGTGTGCACCCTTTTTGGCACTTCATTCAATGGAGCAATAGCATCTTTAAGTTTTTCAGTCCCACTAGCTGCGCATGTGCAAACAGCACCATGCAGCCATCTTTTTCATTTGCATTCTTTGGTCCATTCATTGCAGCAGCTCCACGGACCAGTACATGCTCCCAAAAGCACCCGGAGATGCCAACAAGCTAGTGGGCCTCGGCCCCCTTCCCAAAATGGGGCCAAGGAACAAGAAGGATTAGCAGCTACAGCTGCAGAAGTTGTGGGAGCTCCCATGGCCTGAAGCCCTCCCAGATTCACTGGCAAGATGCCACATGGCCATAGACCCCAAAACATAGAAACATAGAAGTTGACGGCAGATAAGGACTGCAAGGCCCATACAGTCTGCCCATTTCTTTTTCTACCTTATAAATGTGCCATTGGCCTTTGCTCTGTCAATGGCCTATCTATTCATACTCATCTGTATTGCTCCCTTATGCCCATCCCATGCCTGTTTGAAGCCCTGCACTGTATTCATATCCACCACTTCCTGAGGTAGGCCATTCCATGCATCCACCACCCTTTCTGTGAAAAAGAACTTCCTCACATTACCCCTTAATTGGCCTCCCCTAATCTCGTGCTGTGTCCTCTTGTCCTGCTATTTTTCTTATATTGAAACATGTTAGGCTCTTTCACCTTGTTAATGACCTTAAGGTGTTTAAATGTTTCGATCGTATCACCTCTCTCCCTCCTTTGCTCTAGGGTATACATATTGAGCTCCGTTAATCTGTCCTCATATGTTTTCTGATGCAGTCCCTGCACCATTTTGGTTGCCCTTCTCTGGACAGCATCAATTTGGTTAATGTCCTTGTGAAGCTGTGGCATCCAGTACTGCATGCAGTACTCCAGATGGGGCCTAACCAGTGTCTTGTAAAGAGGGATTATTACCACCATCTTCTGACTTGTGATACCTCTACTAATACACTCCAACATCCTCCTAGCATTACTTATTACTGCTTTAATGGTCTGCTTGGATGATTTCAGGTCATTGGTGATGATGATGCCCAAGTTTCTTTCTTCCCTTCTGACTGCCAGCAACTCCCTACCCAGCCTATAGGTGGCTTCAGGGTTTCTCTTCCCTATGTGCATGATCTTGCACTTCTTTGAGTTAAACCCCCAGTTGCCACTCTTCAGACCATTTTGCTAGTTTATCCAGATCTCTTCTCATTCTGCCCACCCCATCTGGATCATCTTCTCTAATGCAGATCTTGGTGTCATCTGCAAACAGGCAATCCTTACCCTCCAGTCCATCTGCAATGTCACTGATGAAGATATTGAAGAGGACTGGCCCCAGGACTGATCTTTGAGGTACCCCACTTGTGACTTGCATCTCTTCTGACTGTATACCATTTACCACCACTCTCTGTTTTTCTGCCCTTCAACCAGTTTGCCACCCAGTTGACCAACTTCTGACCCACCCTGAGCTTACCCAGCTTATTAATTAATCTTCTGTGTGGAACAGTATCAAAAGCTTTGCTGAAGTCAAGGTAGGTGACATCAACTGCTCCCCCTTGGTCCACCACTCTGGTTACCCAGTCAAAGAAATCTATGAGATTAGTTTGACAGGACCTTCCCTTTTGTAAACCCATGCTGTCTTGGATCCTGTGCTCCTATGGATTCCAGGTGTTGCACTATCCTTTCCTTAAGGAGTGTCTCCAAAATCTTGCCCACTGCTGAGGTAAGACTGACTGGTCTGTTGTTCCCTGCCTCCTCCCTGCTACCATTCTTGTGGAGCTGGATCACATGAGCCCTTCTGCAGTCTTCTGGAACCTGTCCTGTGCTCAGAGACTCACTAAACAGTTCTGATAATGGCTCTGCTAGTTCCAACCTTAGCTCTTTAGTACCCTGGGATGTATGCCATAAGGTCCCATTGCCTTGTCCACCCTGAGCTTATTGAGCTCCTGTAGGACCCTTTCTTTTGTGAAGGGACTTGTGCACACCTCCATCCCCCCTGTGTCCATGGTGCTGAGCTGTGGGCTCTGCTCTACCTTTTCTTCAGTAAATACTGAGCAGAAGTATTTATTTAGGATAGTACAATATCACACATGCCCACACAATGCAAAGCATCATGGGCTGCATATGCAAATCACCACAGAATGTTATGCTGGTTCAACTTTAAGCAGAATTGCATGGTGCCGGAAGGCCTCTCACACAGTTTGCAAAGGGTGCTAATGGATGACATAGACACATGTTTCATCCTACCAGGACTCATCAGTATGCCTCATCTGTTTGACACCCCAGTGGAATGAACCAGCTACCCTAAGACGGTCTGTCTGGGTTAAGTTGTGGTGAACCCATTAAAATAAAAAACTATTTAAAAGACATGTCTATGTCATCCATTAGCACCCTTTGCAAACTGTGTGAGAGGCCTTTTGGCACCATGCAATTGTGCTTAAAGTTGAACCAGCATAACATTCTGTGGTGATTTACATATGCAGCCCATGATGCTTTGCATTGTGTGGGCATGTGTGATTTTGTACTTTCTTGAAACTTGGCTTCCCAGCCAAATGCACTTTGGGGTAACCCTTGCCTCAGTGTTTGCGCACAGAGGTTCTTTGTCTATTTAGGATAGTTGCTTTTATGTGGTCCTCCTCCTCACACACACCCTTATCTCTTTTGATTTTAGCAATACCTCCTTCTGGACTTTCTCCTTTCTCTAATGTATCTATAGAAAGTCTTGTCACCTTCTTTTACTGTTTGTGCTAGTGTTTCCTCAGTTTGGGCCTTTGCCTGCCTTACTGCCTTCCCTGCTTCCCTTAGGGAAGTTTGGTATGCCTCCCTATCTTCATCCCGCTGCATTCCCTTATATTTCCTGAAGGCCAGCCTTTTGGCTCTGACCTTTTCTGCTGCTGTTTTTGAGAACCAAAGTGGTTTCCTTCTTGTTTTGCACTTCCCTTTCTCTCTAACACAGTGGGATGTTGCTTCAAGTATTGCATCCTTAATGTTTGCCCACTTTGCCTGTACCCCCTCACCTGTATTTCTTTTTGCCAGGGCTAGCTTAACTCTGTTGGCCATCTTATCAAAGTCAGCTCCTCTGAAGTCCCATATGTTTGCCTTGGAATGGGATGATTTAGTTCTAGTGGTCAAATTGAACTATACCATGTGATGGTCACTGGCCCCCCTGTGACCTTCTACCTGGAGATCTGTAATCCTTTCCCTGTTAGTCATTACTAGATCTAGGATAGCCCTGTCTCTTGTAGGTTGTTGTACCAGTTGTTTGAGGCCCTCCCCTGCAGGGAATCCACCATGTGTCTAGTTCTGGCAGATGTTCCTGCTGGTATTGACCAATCTGCATGTGGCATGTTGAAGTCTCCCATTATCAGAATATCCCCTTTAGCTGTCATGTTTTGTATATCTTCTAACAGTAATGTGTCTATGTCCTCCCCTGGTCTGGAGGCCTGTAGACAACTCCAGTTTGTATGGCTGTCCCATTTCCTGTTTCCAGGGTGACCCACAGTTCTTCTGGCTCCTTAAGTGTATTCTGAATTTTTGTAGCTTTGATATTTTCATTGACTTACAGGGACACTCCTCCCCCCCCGTTTTGCACATGGGTTGGGGTTTTACAGTGCAGCTTATATAAGGTTTATGTGGGCAATGTGGCATCCTTGCTTAGACTCAACATTATTCAGAAACAAGTCCTATATCAACACCCCTAGTAAGGGAAGCAGTCTTAAGAATAATATGGATTTTTCCAGTCAATGTAAGACAGAATGAAGTTAAAATGTAAATTTTCATATTTAAAAAAGGAACCCAAGCAAAAACACATATCCAAGAGTTCAAAACAACATGAATAATATATCCAACCACTATGAATAAATAATAATTGGTTTAGCTTTAGGCAGGGCTACAAGGTGCACCAGGCCTTGAAAACATTCACACGGACTGACACATAACAACCACAGACACAGTTAGCCTTTTTAATCAGTTCTATAAAGGACAAAACAAGTATGTGGTTTGTTGTTTTCAGACATTGCAGATTGTTTCTAAGGACCTCATGGTCTTGCTTAAAGTGAAGCTAGCAAATATTAGATGATGGTGGCATCTATTACCCATGGTGCATTAAACTGGGGGATGAAAGACATGTTTTGCTTCAAATGTTTGTGTTCTCAGAGTTTTTTCGGTTTTAAATCATTTTAATTTGACACACTTACTATCACATGTCCTTTAAAAGCAGTCACCAAAATAAAATAAAAAAATATTATGGGAAGATAGGGTTTTCTAAATTATTTTTATTTAGGAGAATATAATTGACATTCATCCTTAGAATTCAGATTCTTCACAATTACACACAAATACGTACTGCACTGTGGTAGGCAAGATAAAGTCCTAGTATATCTTGATATAGCACAGGAAATTCCCATAATTTCCATGGGATATCCTGTGATGCAGCAAGACCACTCAGACTACATATTGGAACTTTGCCAGCAACTTTAATTCAATCACAGTTCTGCAAACAACAACATGTAACACTAAAACAATACAATTGTATCACAGAATGCTTTACAAAATTAATTAAACAAAACACTTTAAACCATAGTTAACTAAAAAGGCAGAAAGTATGGACTAGGAAACAGTGATCTTTTATCAAAATCAAATAATAAATATAACAGATTTGACAGTAGGCATAGGATCTTCAGCAATATCTGTTGGAGGAAAAGGTGCATTTTGAGAAGGGATTTTGTACAAAATGAGTAACACAAAGAGAAATAGCAAGACTTTTCCAGATGAAAGATGAAGTCAAGGAGAATGTACTATCTCCAGTTGTGATATGGTTGATTGAAAACATACAGAAGACAGGAATTAAAGGATTAGGGGGAACATTTGGGTAGTGGAGGGATACAAGGCCAGATAGCTATTCTAAGGCAAGCCTATAAAGAATCTTAAAGGTGAGAGATATGTTCTTTCTTAAGATGACCAAGAGCTAGTGCAGGATTCTTAAAATGGATATGTTATGATTATCTTTTTATCTGTGAATGGGGAAACATGCAGTGGCATTCTTGGCAAGCTGTAGTCTTGAGCTTCTGTTTAAAGGGCAGAGAGCAAGGAGTTACAGCATTCAGGTTGTAATGAGCTAAATGCAGGATATATGCCAGCATATAAGCAGAGAAAGGGTCAAGGCTATGATATTGATGGAAATAAGTAATGTTACAGAGGTAGAAATGGAAAGAGGTAAATCTGGAGCCATACTTTAGGAGTTATAGGAGGAGAAGCAGAGTTCAGGGTCAAAGTTGATACCATGGTTATAGTTGGAGAAGGCAAACAAGAATGCTGTGTCTAAGTGGGAGATGGAATGAACAGAGTTCCACTTAAGAATGCCATTTTATTGAAACGTAAATCTTTTGTTATAGATGCATTAAGTTGGAGGAGATATGGCTAAACAAAATCAGCAATTAACCTGATCCAGGTATGCAGAAAGAGAATGAGAAGGGCAACGTTAATAAAAGAAACAAAATACATAAATCTATAAAATGGAGATGGTTTCATAAACATTATAGCCAATGATGATGGTTAGGACAAGGCAGCCGAGGGAGAGACAGTGAACAGAGAAGTGGAGATGGAAAAGTTAGTCTAGTACTTCATCAAGGCGTACCCTAAAAACAAAATCAAAACTATCATCACATTTACAGAAAAAGTATTTAAAAATGGAAGAGTGCTACCAAGACAAGAAGGGACCAGAGAAGTCAAAATACTTCTGGAAGTGATCTCGGAGTGTGTGTGTGTTGGGGGGTTCAACCAAGTTGCTGGATGGACAGAAGATAAGGAGAATAAGAAAGAGAAAAGAACCATTAGTAGCAGAAAGAAATCAGCTACAAACAATATGATCTAGAGAAGTCTGTGTGCTTTGACTAGGGCAGCAAGGATACTGAAATTGTCAAAAAATATTCTTACGAGAGAGGTGACCAGAGAGATGAGATAAAACCAGTTTCTCAAGGGAGATGGTGAAGAAAGGAAAGATTTCAGATAAGGAGGTCAAACATTCAAGAGAGAATTAGATTCACTTGAGAGTCTTTTGAAAGGGAAGTGGTAATAGGAGTTGCTAGAGAGTCAGAAAAGGAACCAGAGGTGCAATAATGGTAATTTCAATATTTCGTGAATAGCATACTGTAGTGCTTATGTATACTTATGACTTTTGCCTTTCTCTATTCCCATCCTTGGTAGGTGAGCCAGAAGTGTGTAAGGAACAGAAGGCACAGCACCAAGGGAGAGCAGAGTGGCAGAGGAGGAGGAGGCAGGGGAGGATGGTGGGTGTGTCACAATGTGCTAAGCGAGAGCTGCTGTGAGAGGCTGACCTTAATTTGGAATGTGGGATGAGCTATCTCACACACTGAAACTTGGGCTTCAGCCCTCCCATTCAATGTTTAGTGAATAGCATAACACTTGTGTATACTTATGACTTTGAACTTAGTCCTTTCTCTATTCCCACCCTTGGTAGGTAAGCCGGGTAATGTATAGGGGAATAGAAGGCCCAAAAAGATTTAGTTAGTGGTTCAAAATGATTACCTCCTCCAACTCATGGAGAGTGTGACCAGTAGCACTCAGGAGAGGAAATAACCTCTGTGAAGGAAACCTCTGAGGATCCATGACTTGAGACCTACCCATCCTCAGTGCAACCTGAGAGGAGATGAATTTCCTTTTTCAAAAGACATGTAAAACATCACAACTGACTTCAAACTGATTACATTATACGATAACGTGAAGTTTTGTAAATGTGGCTTTTAAACTGTAAAAAGAGGTTTTTTGAACATTATAGGATAGTAAGATAATTTAACTAAGGAGTATATATAAATTATAAAATCAAAGAGATTCTGGTCTTATGTGGAGGTTTTGATTAAATGATGTTTTTAAATGTGTGTATAACTTGTATATATTTTTAAAAGTTTATTCACTATGTCACTAATTATGTCACTATGACCTGTATACAAGGTGACTGTGATGTTTTACAAGCCTTTTGAAAAAGGAAATTCTTCCGAAATGCATCAAGGTGTGTTTGCTGTGGATCTTACTGGCACCTGAATAAATGGCCACTAATTTTTGAAAAAGCTGGAAGCTGCATTCTGTTTATTTTTGCATGGTGGTGAGTGCATGATTTTCAGTTCTTTACTTGGATTTCTTATCATAGCACCCCATCCTAGTATGCTACCATTTTTTTGTGCATACTAAGAGAAGATAAGCCTAAATGATTGAATTGAATTCTGATTCTGGTTTAGGATGCAGTGTTCATAGCAATGATGAAGTCTGTCTTCTGAATCTTTTGACGATACATGCAGGAAGGTCAGTTCTTGAGCATGAAAAAGCATATCCAATCGGATGATTATCCAGATGATGAATATGGATAAAGTCTGGTTGCTGAAAGAAGCCTTGAACAAGATCAATGATTTAATTTGTGCTATTAGGTGATAATTTATCAGAGGCACACAGAGGATGTGACAGATCAGCACATGAGAAAAAGCATGTGTTTGTTTAGAAGGGCAGCTGGACTCCATTAATTACAGGATGGATAATAGATTATGTGAATTCCTTACTATAATCTATCAGATTTTGAAAAAAAGAGGAGATGCTTCTGTGAGACGAGCAGCTCTGGAGGCTAGCTCCCGTCTCGATCCTCCAGTAAATATTTAAAAATAAGTTTCCAAATGGGATTCAATTTCATTTAAAAAGAAAATCAGTCTCCAACGGACATCCGCTGTGCTTCCAGCAGTTCGGGGGAATTTTAGACCAAGAGCAGACTTATTAAAAATTAGGGCTTAACAGAACCATGGAAGCTGAAATGCGTCAGGCCCTTCCGCTGCATACGCCCCCACAAACCCCAGAGAAGGGACCGAAAAGACTCAAAGGCCAGTCTGGTGGCTCCGCAAAAGCCCTCACACCCATGATGTCTCAACCAGTGATGACTCCACTATCGGAGCAAAAATTCTTAGATGAATTACAGCCATTCAAGATCACTCTGCAAGACATAACTAAAGAAGTTAAATCTCTCAGAGGGGAGCTTTCCGACACAAATCGGGCTATCTCTGATGTCTCAGTCTGTGCTATAACGTTGGAGAACTGGAAGAGCAAAATGGAACCTGAAGTGGTGACTCTAAGACAATGACTGCACAAAGTTGAGTCCAAACTAGAAGACCTGGAAGGTCGAAGTAGGAGAAATAACATTGTTATCTTCGGCCTTCCTGAAGAAACCGAAGGCGCATCCTCTATTCTATTCTTCCAAAAGTTGCTGGCAAAAATAGCCTGACCCTCTCCGAATAACCCCTCATACATAATAGAGAGGGATCACCCGGTCATTGCACCCGAAACCCACGAGTGGCAAACCCCCGAGATCAGTTATTATTAAACTTTTAAATTACCTCGACAAAACTCACATTTTGGATCAAGTTAGAAGCTTGCAACAGGTTCTCTGGGAGGGTCAGAAGCTACGCCTGGCGCAGGACCTTCCAGCCACAGTGAGACAGTGCCAAGCAGAATACCATCCTCTGGTGTCAAAGTTAATTGCCTCGGGCATCAAGTATAAGGTTCAGTACCCCTCCTGATTGATGGTGTTACACGCAGACTCCTGGCACTCCTTTGACACAGCACAGCTTGCACCTCCCGCGCTGCACACGATGTATCCGGATCTGTTCCCTGCCCGTTGAAGTGTCATGGTAGACTGCTCCAAATACATATCTCTTCATGATGTGGAGAATGTTAAATATATTGAAATAACGTTGGAGCCCATATGAAAAGACTGAATGCTTGATAAGTAGCCATTTGGCATATTACTACTGATACCAATACAGGCTTGAATTAAGACTCCCCCCCCCTCCAGGTATTACTTAAGGAGGCCACATGAGGGCAGCATAACTCCATGTTAAAGAATGGATGCACTGGCAATCATTCACAGACAACTCGCATACATTTCTACCTGGCTGAATAATCAAGCCCTCTTTATGTTGTCAGATGAAAAGTATTTATCAAGCTGCCCTTGGGGGAGAATCGCATTGCAATAATTGTTGTACAATGATATCTACAACAATGCAGAAATATTCCTCCTTATTTTTTTTTTCTCTTTCCTTCTAGTCTCCTTCTTATTATGGAGGGGAATTAACAGAAAGATGCAAATAGTGATGTCTTTAAGCTACTGAACTGGAGGACTGGGGCGGGAAGCAAGAGCCTCTGGGTAACTCTGCAGCCTACTCAGTGCACCACGTACTGGCATAGGGTGGGATGGGAGCCCACAGGGATGACCAGGGCCAAAAACTGGAATCTATCATTAGCAATGCCTTTAATTTTAGGATGGCTGAAGATATTGGCCCTCATTTTTGTTTTCTTTTTCTGGCATAAAGCCTACCCCGAGGTGGGTAGAAGAAAATGGGGGAGGGGGAAGGACAGGGGTAGGGACAGGGACAAATTATTAAGTGTGTTTATGGGGAGGGGTAGTAATTTCCCACCTCAACTTCTTACACTTACAGTATATTATGGGAAGGACTACGGGGCTAAGGGGGTTTGGTCAGGTTTGAATACAATGGTTGTTGTTGAAGGGTGGGAGGGAGTTGCTATGGAGTCGCCACCAAGTAAGCATGGAACGTCTTATGGGGTAAGTTCCCTTCTTGAGGAAGAGCTAAGGACACAGAACTATTATTGGTATTTCACTTGGATATGACAATAGCACTAAAGTTTTGCTCTTGGAATGTTAAAGGCGCTCAATCCCCCATCAAAAGAGCCAAGATTTTGTTGCACCTCAGTAAGCTTATTATAGATGTAGCTTTCATCCAGGAGACTCATTTACCCAATTCACAAATCCTTAGTTTAAGAAGAACATGGGTGGGACATGCACTTGGAACTGGGCTAGACGGTCACAGAAATGGAGTTGCGGTATTAATTGCACGGCGCATACCTTTTCAGCTGCTTCAGTCGATATGCGACCCCCAAGGCAGATATATATTGCTGAGAGCCATTTTAGGTCACACTGAAATGATACTAGGATCAGTCTATGGACCGGTTGGGGATGATCCTCAATTCTTTATAAGTCTCATGACTAGTTTGGCATCCTGGTCCAAACTCCCCATATTACTCGGTGGAGACTGGAACTTAGTTCTTTGTAACACCTTGGATAGGTCTAAAATTAGACATATCCCCCATACCCCCGCACAATTGGCTCTTAAAGACCTTATGAACACTATGGGCCTTGTTGATCCATGGAGGACCCTCTTTCCTTCTACTCAAGATTACTCATTTCACTCCTTGCCCCATAATACATTCTCAAGAATTGACTTCTTTCTGTTGGGGATTGAGCACCTAGCGAGGGTTCAAAGCTGTGTCTACTCTCCAAAGTGATCTCTGATCACCATCCAACTCTTTTGCAGTGGTCTACACCCACCTCTGTTAACCAAGTCAAAATCTGGAGATTTAATTCCCAACTACTAAGGTCCCAGAACTTAGTTGATCTTCTTCAAAAAGTATATAGACAACTTTCAGAAGTTTAATGCCTTGTCCATGTCAAAGCTAGATGTGTTATGGGGTGCCCTGAAATGTTCACTAAGAGGCGAAATTATTCGATTGGCCTCCATCAGTAAAAAGAAAATCTCATTAGAATCTTCTTTACTTTTACAACAAATTAGAGCTTTGGAACAGTCCTTATCTTCCCAATCACACTCCACAGAATTCAAAAAAACTAGAAAGCCTTCGATTTCATTATAATATCCTTCTTGGTGATAAGGTTGAGCATCTTCATTTTAAGTCAAAAGTCACCTACTTTGACCAAGGGGATGAGGTGGGGAAACTCCAAGCCTTAAGGCTTAGGGCACAAGTGACAGACAGGATAGTAGTAACTATTCAGGACCCAATAGGTAGGTTTCACACCACACCCAAAGAGATAGCTTCATGTTTTAAATCATTCTATCAATCTCTTTACTCATGTCCCCCCTACCCCCTAACAATACTGCATTAGACCATTTTTTACAAGATATAGATCTTCCACATTTATCCCAGCACCAAATAGCCTTTTTACAAGCTCCTCTGAATATAGAGGAAATACATGAAGCTATTGAGGCTGTCCCTGTTGATGAAGCATCGGGCTCAGATGGCTACACAACCAACTTTTATAAAGCTTTTAGATCTCAATTGGGCATAATCCTGCTTGACACATACAATTACATATACAAACACGGACTTTCAGATTTTAGTCTCACCAAGGCTACTATTGTGGTGCTCCCTAAACCGGACAGGGACCCTACATTATTGCTGAATTATCACCCAATATCACTCATAAATGTAGACATGAAGATTCTAGCTAAAATCCTGGCTAATAGAATGGCCAAGGTTTGGCATACATTAATAAGTCCTGAACAAGTTGGTTTTGTGGCCGGGCACCTCTCATCAGATCATCTACATAAAATTTCTCATCTTATTTCTGCATCCAGGGACTCCCATATCCCAGCAGCTTTGGTGTCCCTGGACGCAGAAAAGTCCTTTGACTGGGTTTCATGGGAGTACTTGTTTGATTTACTTCTGAGATATCGAATTCCCAAGCAATTCATACAAAGGGTCAAAATTCTTTACTCACATCCCTCCACCCGGGTACTATGCAATGGGGTCCTGTCATCGCCTTCCCCCTCCAACAGGGTACAAGGCAAGGTTGCCCCCTCTCCTCTTACCTATTTAATTTATTCTTAGAACCACTTATTAGGAAGATTAACCAATCTATAGCAATATCCAGCATTTCGATCAACCAGTTTCAATATAAATTATCAGTGTACGCCGATGATATTATGCTCCATGTTACAAATCCATCCATATCTATACCAGCTACCCTCATCATTATCCAAGAGTTTGGGGAACTCTCTAACTACAAATTAAATGTAGATAAAACAAAAGTAATGCCACTAAATAACCACACTTTAAAAATGGATATTGAACAACTCGGGCTCACCTGGGTAAGGGACAAAATAAAATACCTGGGCATATACTTGTCTCAATCCAATAGCAAAATGAAGCAATACAATTTGTATCAAGTTCTCACAAATATCAGGACAGATCTAAATCGCTGGGTACCACTTCCTATCTCCCTCTGGGGATGTATCAACATTATAAAAATGAATGTTCTGCCCCATTTGTTATACCCCTTCAAATGTTAAATCATTTCCTCCCTCAATCCTGGTTCCTCCAAGTGCACAGTATTATCTCCAAATTTATTTGGAAAAATAAGTCACCCCGAAGAGCAATTATTAAGTTACAGAGACCCAAAGAACGAGGTGTACTACAGGTTCCCAATATCTATCACTACTACCTGGCCATTAACTGTGCCATAATTTCACGATGGCTAAAACCCACGGAAGACCCCCCATTGTGGTTACAAATAGAAAAGTCAATATGTAGTGCAGCAGGAGTAGATATTAAGGGTCTCCCCTACCTGAGTACCAATAAAGTCCCTAAGCAGTGTAAATCCACGCCTATCATGGCCTCCATTTGGATACATACACAGATGAACAAAACTTTTGGGCACTTACTAATGAAGGACTCATCTCAGCCCTTCCTTAAAAACCCCAACTTCAAAATAGGGGGCAGAGTTATCACTACGTCTATCTGGCCAGCGGGTTGTGGAGATACGGTGGCTGATCTAACCGAAAATCACAAGTTACTTGCCTTTTCAGCTATTAGGACAAAATACAAGCTACCAGCTTCCTTCTGTTTTAAATATCTTCAGATTTCCCATGTCCTAACACAGCATTTTGGCAGTGACCTTTGGGACCGGTACATACTTGGCCCTATTCTTGGTTCACTTCCCAGGAGACCATCATCCCACTATGTTGCTTTTTATTATAAGGAGCATCAGGCATGATGTAGTGAATTAGAAGGTGCTCCTTATTACACGTGGGACAGGTCCCTTCCTCCTACCTCTCAGGTACCCCACCAATGGCAACAAATCTGGAAAAGACTGTATAAAGTGTTAGGTGGGACGGTATAGACTGCTTCAATTTTATGTACTCCCGACCTATACTATACACCTGTAAAACTCAATAAAATGGGCATCACCAAACAAATTGTGTACCAGATGTGGATCCCAGAGAGGTACACTTCTTCACATTCTCTGGAAATGTGACAAAGTTACCCATTTTGGGAGGCCATTTGATCAAACTAGACCCCATATTGGGGCTACAGAACATTTTCAACCAGAAATTTGTATTTTTGGTGATTCAGGAGAAACTCTAATAGGAAACCAAAGGAAACATATGTCCTTGATATCTCTGTGTGCTAAGAAAATCATACTACGCCACTGGCTAGATCAGCAAATTCCCACATACACAGAATGGCACAAAGAAATTATTTTTGCTCTGCAAGCAGAATACTTCATAGCAATATATCTAAACATAGCAATAAATACCAGAAAGTATGGGCACCCCTACACACTCTATTATCCATTTAGGAGAGCCCTAGTCTGGATTTGGACCTGACATAGTTCTGAGCAGGTTAATGATCAAGCTCTTTTTATTTTCTTCTTCTTCGCTTGTCTGACTATTCTTTCCATTACCTTGGAAGGAAACTACTCACTAGTTATATATTGTAGTGGCGATGTGGGAGGGCTGGGAGGGGGTTAAAAGGTTTCATTAGTTCTATTACATTACATTATGTCTTAGCATTTTGGTATCTTTGTTAGACAAATCTAATATTACTTCAATTAGTTAGCTCTGGTTACTAATGTTGGAAGACACTAAAACCTATAACTTTATGTACTAAGGGAGATTTACAATGTCCAGTTATATACCACTGTTGTTTACTTAACCGTCTGCACAAGACGATTTGTATACCATATCATAAATGTATTTGTGATTTTAGTGCTACAATAAAACATATTAAATTAGATTTTGAAAAAGAACAGGACAGGATAAAATGATCTGCCCCTTTTGTTGGTCTGTAATTTTTTATGGATGTTGGCAAGGTTCTCAGAATTGCTTAAGTATGATAAAATAGTGAACTCTCAGGATGGAGGAATCCAATGAAGGCTAGACAAAATAGCGGAAGAAGCCATGATGTTCAAAATATAATCAAATGGATTTTAATTCATTACATTCACTATGTTTCATGATGGAGGCATCTATAGAGAGATGACAAGGAGTCTAAGTGGATGAAGCTCTTTGGATACCTAGTTGAAGAGTGTAACTGGAGGGTTGAAAAACAGTGAAGACAAGGATGGAATAGGCTGAAAGACAGTAACTGGATACTTGCTAGGAATAGCTGAAATGTTCTGTATGACGTTTTGAGGTGAAATGTTCTGTATGACGTTTTGAGGCTTGGTAATGAATTAGAAATGCTAGTACAAGGTTTACTTGAGCAAATTTTCAGGAAGGACTGCATTGCACAATACGATGGATACATTTCATGCTGAAGTATAAGTAGCTTGGTGGCAGGAGCTAGAGTGGCCCACGTGGCATTGACTTGCTGGTGATTAAATTCCAATACATTGTGGGAACACTAGAAAAGGAGCAGTCTTAACAGCATCTTAACTGAGTCTGCTGCCTGATGAAGCAATGAAAGGCCTGCTATCAGAAATGGTATAATGGAAAACTGATTTCATAGTCTTGCACAATCTTGATGTGGAACTGTTATGATTTGAAACTGAGAAAATGCAATAATCAAGTCAGTTATGCATAAGTGGCATAATGGGATGGAATGAAGACTTGCCTTTAGTGATGATATTCACTGCAATAAGTTTGAGAAAAGATAGATACTGTCTCATGGGATCAAAGACCCCTAGGGAGGTGACTGGCAAGATTGGTGAATCTTGAATGGGAGATGTAGATGACTTTGTGAAGTATTATGATGTCCAGCAGCCAAGGAGCAGGATTCAGGATTGTGCAAAGATAGCAGGATAGCTATGCACTGGAGACATGTTGGTGCATATTCTGAGATGCTGGAAGGAAGAAGGGTGTTTGAAGAACATCAGAAAGCTATTCCAGGAAGATACAAGTGGGATGACATTGTCAAATCTGATCTGCTGCTGCCAAGAATAGGGTATGATGGTTTAATTAAAAAAAGAATGATGGTGCCAGTGCCAACAGGTAGGGTGTGAAGGGCATCCCTTGAAGAATTATGGTTATTGAGCAGTTGAGGAATCCCGGTACGGAAGCAAGTTCATATTTCCATTGCCTGAGGATTTGGTTTTAAGAGAACTCCACTAAAGCTTAAAACATGTGGAGTAAATCAGGAGGTAATGGATTCCATATGGTCTGAATCCCATAAGATGTCTGGGGAATGATCTTGTGGAGTTTATCAAGAGATAAGAGCTTCTATACTGTCTGAATCCAATGAGATGCTGAGGAATGATACTGTAGAGCTCATTGGGAGGTAATAGTGCTTCCAAAGTGTCTGAGTTCAAGATGCCATGCATACTGAAGGATGTCACTATACCAGGGATTTTCTCTTTGGTGAGAGGAACTGATAAGCCTTGGAGTGCCAGCCATGGGAGGAGAATAAGGCAGATCAAGCAGGAGACATAATCAAACAGATGACTGAGTGTTGGATGGTGGCAAACATGGAGAAATGCCCAATGGAAAAGACACAGAAGCAAACATGCCAAAACCCTTGGCTGCTTGAGCAGTGAAAAGGAAAATGCACCATAACAAAACAGTGGTCTATCTGAAATACTCTATAGAGATGTCAGAGAGATGGATGAGCAGGAAGCAACCGAAAGCAATTGGAAACCAGCAGTTGAGAGCAAGGAGTCAGGGCCAAAGCACGCAAGGAGTGCTGTGATGTTGTGGCGACAATCTTAGAGTGCAGAACTTGTCAAGCAGAAGGAACCAATGTCAGAAGTGGAGGATGACTACAGAGTCAATGAGCTGACAAGAAGATATTGCAGGTCAGAAAATGTCTGAGGAGCAATGCTGAGATGACTAATCCAATGGGAAAAAAAGGGTAGACGCTGAACAGGATCCAGGAGAAATCAAGTTGGAATGAGGTCCAAGAAAGAAGTAGCATGCAGATGGAAGGCCAATGCCACTGAGCGAGGAAGGATTTTGGGACAGATCCTGATGCAGCAGAGGTGGGAAGTGAGGATGAATGCAGACAGAGACAATTCCTGGACATAAACTCACAAAAGCAGTAGTGTCCACAGCATTGATGATGGAGGAGGTGGCATCAGGAGCTGAAGGTCCAGAGACTGGAAGAGGCAGAGCTGGAAAGCAAGCCACAAGCACCAATATACAGGACTACAGGATGGAAACTAGAAGCCAAGAAAAGCCATGAAGTCCACAATTTTCAAGAAAAGGAAAGATTCTGGGGACAAACAAGCAGGTGGGTCCATGATCCAGAATGGAATAGGGCTAATAGCATGCCAATTGAAGTGTGACCACAAGGCTAGAACAGTCCAGTCATTAATGAAGAAGTTGAGTCCAAAGGCTGGGAATGGGCTGTAGGAGCAGAGGTGGGAAGTGAAAATGAATGCAGACAGAGACAAGTCCTGGACACAAACTCACAAGAGCAGTAGTGTCCAGAGCACTGATGATGGAGGAGGTGGCATCAGGAGCTGAAGGTCCAGAGACTGGAAGAGGCAGAGCTGGAAAGCAAGCCACAAGCACCAATATACAGGACTACAGGATGGAAACTAGAAGCCAAGAAGAGCCATAAAGTCCACAATTTTCAAGAAAAGGAAAGATTCTGGGGACGAACAAGCAGGTGGGTCCATGATCCAGAATGGAATGGGCTAATAGCATGCCAATTGAAGTGTGACCACGAGGCTAGAACAATCCAATCATTAATGAAGAAGTTGAGTCCAAAGGCTGGGAATGGGCTGTAGGAGCAGAGGAGTAAGGCCTGGAAGACATTGTAGAACATTCTTTGGTGATTGGAGGCATTGGAACAGTTGATGTGGCCCAGGTATAGGAGACTGAAGGCTGATTGGTAGAGGGACCCTATTTCTGAATGGAGATGGCAGACCCAAATCTCAGTCCATTGAATTTATAGAACTGAGCATATGGCATCGGAGGAAGTGGAAGCTACCTGAATGATGCTGGTAGAGAATGGAATTGGTAGATGATGTGATTGGATGACTCAAACTCCTGTCCCTGGTAGAGTGTGCAAGCCCACCTGCACTGAAATGCCCCAAACAGGAGTTAAGAATGGAGGCTGTCAGAGTGCTGGTAGAAAATGGAGTTGGAAGAATATTATGTTGGATGAAACAGATTCCCATCCCCAGCAGACAGGGCAAGCCACCATCACTCGATACCTCAGAAGGTAGAGTTAGGAATGGAGACTTTCGGATTGCTGGAAGTGAAAGTAGTTGGTAGACAATGCAGATGAAAACACACGACAAACCCTGGTAGACAAAGCAAGCCCACCTTCACTTTATACCTTGCCAGGTAGAGTTAGGGACAGAGACTGTCAGATTACTGGTAGTGAATGTAATTCGGTAGAGATTGTATTTAAATGAAATGTACTCCCATCCCTGGTGAACACAGCAAGCCCACCTTCACTTGATACCTCAAAAGGCAGAGTTAGTGATGGAGTTCGTCAGACTGCTGGTAAGGGCTAAACAAGGAAAAGGTGACTGGTTGTCACGCAGAAGAAAAGAGGAGCAAATCAGAAATAAAACACAAGGGGTAGTAGCACAGAAAGGGGGATTTGGGAACAGCAGCAGGAAGTCAACACAAATACAGCTGAAAGGGAGACAGGATTAACAAATTGAAGGCATACCACATAGAAGCAACAGGAGGACACATTTGGGTGTGTATAGTTTAAGGAGGACATGTTTGGGCATGTGTAGCTTTAAGGAGGACAAATTTGGGCATGTATAGCTTTAAGCTGCAATGAGAGGAGATGAGCAATGGTTCACTGTGGTTCTGACTGAGGGAAATAAAATGTAGCAAAACAAACAGTGGAACAAATGTACTGACAGTTTAGAACTTGACATTTTGGTTTGTCATTGGTACAATGACTGTGCACTTACTACAGTAGGTTAAAAACACAAAAATGACTAAATGCAGTAGACAATAAGACTGTAGTCACCATTTAGCAGCAGCTTGCATGGGTGAGTGAGAGTCCCCACACTGAGACAGATTTTTTTTTTTTAATCCACCCTCCCAACATTGGTTGGTACTTATAAAGCCATGTACCTGAAGAGTGCAGTAGCTAACAGTTAGTATTAATATGTCCACCACTGTTTACAAGTGAAAAATGGTAGTATTGAGCCTTAGATGTATTTGTGGTGCATAGATGTGAGAGGTAGATGATGTTCCTTACAATAATTGGGAGTTAAGTGTCTTTGGTTAAGAACTGCCACCAGCACTGATGATTGAAGTGACATGATGGCTGTGACCATGGTAACGGGAGACCGTCTGGCACCATACATGCAGTTCACATTAACGTCTCCCACAGAGCTGATGCACCCATGACTTGGTTCAACTGGGACACTTGCTAGGTTCAGTGTTACTTGTTTAAAAATGGTACAGGTGGTACAGTCAAACATTAGTTCGATGTTTGGGCAATGGGAGGGTAGAGCTTGAAGCTGAGTGCTGCAGATGATGGCATACTCTGGAAGTGCTGCCAGAGATGGAGTGACCACATGGAACAAACAAGATATGGGAAGCCTAAAGAAACAAACAAGTGACAGAGGATGGAGAGCCGAAACACTAAGCAACAGGGTAGGGGAAGGAGAACCAAGGCAGGATTGGGGAGGGGAAGGATGCGAGAGAGGAAATGAGGACACACACCAGAGGAAACAGGAAGGATGGGGGAGGTGGGGGGAAACGGAGGAAAAAAATGGAGGCAGGAACAGTAAAACAAGAATGAGAGGAGCAGGGGAGGCAAAAAAGAGCAAATGAGACAAATGACAGCGAGGGAAAGGCAAAAACAAAACAAAGAACTGGTGAGAGAGGGACGGACCAAACAGCAGAGGAAGCAGACAGAAGGTGAGGAGGCTCTGCCACATGAGCCACGCAAGAGCCCAGAGAAACGTGAAATGGATTCACAACATGCTAAGCTACAGCTGTTGTGAGAGGCTGACCATTATTTGGAATGTGGGAAGAGCTATTTCCCCATACTGAACCTCCCAAAATAGCTTTCCTTTATGGGGTGAGTGGAGGTAAGGTGACTAGGTCTGTAGTGCTTTGCTACTGTGGCTGGTTTCATAGTGGAAGCCAAAACCAATAGAATATCCCACTGGAAAATGAATCCTCAGAGACAACAAAGTGATTCTGCTTTGAATATGACCAGAGACATTTTTGTCAGGGGAAATGTTGTTTGGCTAGGAAACTAGAAGATGGAAATGATTTAGTAAGAGATAAATGTTTCGATTCCTTGGGATTCATGCTGATTTGAGGAAAAAGGGGGGTTAACTGCAGCCACTGCAGAACCATTAAGGGATTTCTTTTTTGGGGGTGGGGGGGGGGATTAATGTTTGCAAGATGCATTCTCTGTCCCATTTACCCATAAAGCAAACAGAAGACAGACTTTAAATATGTGGTCCCTATACCTGTGATGGGGTTCCAGTGCTGAAAAGAATCATATAAATGTTATTGCTAAGGAAAATCACAGATTTCACTTTTCTGACCATACCACACAATACTAAATTGACTATGCTGGTGAACTCAACATCTGAGGTGCATGCTTTGGAACTTTAAATGTGCTTAATTGGATATTGCAGTACAGGTTGCACTTTTAAACCCCGCAAAATGTAAGATAATTTATAAAGACAACACATATCCTTTGCTGATGAATCTGTTGTGGAAGACTTTATCCAGGCCCAACCTGTGGTTGCAACTGACTGAATAAGTAGATAACAACAAGGGCCCTTTATTTGCCTCTAAAATGGATTATGTTTAAATTATAATAGAGTTTTATAACTGTTTTTGTGCAAAAGGCATCCATTGAGATTTATTGATTGGTAACTACATTTTTCAAGAGATTGAAGAGATCAGATTATTAACTAATTAATAATGTGTCTCTTTTTTTTCTGTATGAAGCCTGTTTCTTGCATACTTAGAAGTTTTCATATATTTATGGACCGAATGTTTTATCTTGATTTCATATAAATGTACTGTACACTGATTGGGACCAACTAAGACTTCACAGCTGTGCTGTGAACATATAAAATGACATTACTTTGTGTTATTCAGCTGCTAACTGTAAATGAGTTATTTACCAGAGGCAGGAATAGACCACCATTGTAAGACTCTTCCTCGTGTGTTCTTATTAGATTTTTGTTTGATTTCCATGCCCCCTTTGAGTACACTATTGTTAAAAAATGAAAATAATTGATAATTACACTATCATTATTACATGCATATATCAATAAGATTGTGCCATATAGATTAAGTTGATTCACAATGTTTTACAATAATGTGTAGATATAGGGAACAAGAGTGACTCAATCTCTTTATCTATCTAGTATTTAAACATTGTTGACTTAGGGAGGCCCATTGAGCCTATATGTGACCTGGGCAATGGAAGTTACAAGGTGGTAAGATGTATAATAAGCAAAAAAGTGACAAAAGTAAAGTATAATACCAAATAGAATGAAAAGTGCAATATACAGAAAGGAACAGAAAGTCAGCTAGCACAAGGTACAACATTTGCAAACTTACAACAATTTATAATAGCAACAAGTGACAAGTTTTGTATAATAATTCAGGATAAAAGATGGTGCAAGGTACAAACATTTGCATATAT
This sequence comes from Neoceratodus forsteri, assembly GCA_016271365.2. Lineage (NCBI taxonomy): Eukaryota > Metazoa > Chordata > Ceratodontiformes > Ceratodontidae > Neoceratodus > Neoceratodus forsteri. Next base: position 1,788,273,961 of record CM057455.1, on the reverse strand, counting down.
ACAACAATGTACAGTGATTATGGTGATAAATCACAGACTGATTTAAACAGTGGATATGTTAAATTAGTGGTACAAATCTGTGAGAAGGAAGGAAGGAAGGAAGGAAGGATGAGTGGAACCATGGAGGCCATCAAGGGGCAGTAGACAGGAAGTGGGAGTGGAAGAAGAGACAATTCACTAGAACTAGGCAAGTTTTGGAGTGTAAGAATGTTTTAGATTCTTATCATTCATATGGGATAGAGCAGTGGTACAAGTGGTAGAGAAGAAGTACAGGAACTCAGTCACTGGCAAATGTGAAACGCCGAATGAAGTTCCTCAATCTGATGGATAACTGTATAGATACTATGGGATTCAATTAGGGTTACTGAAGTATTTCTAGGAAAATATCATTGTTGTACAAGTCAAATTTTGTGATGAAATCCCTGATTTCAGGTTACAGGCCCAGAAACTGTCATTATTTTGCTGGTTTAAGAATTTCAATTCCAATATCAGTGGGAAGAAGTACAGGAACTCTGTTCCTACTGCACAAAAGGTACAAGAACTGAGTTTCTGTGCTTTCCTGCTCACTTTCATCACTGGGATAGAGTGGCATAGTATTGGTTAGTATGGTGGAGTATTTATTTATTTATGGGTTTGTTTATTTTTTTCAGTTTCAATTTATGCCTCTTGCTCTCTGTGCCTGATCTCCTTTAGGATCCCCCAAGGCGAGCCTTCTGTCATCTTTCCTGGCTTCTTAAGGTGCTTTCCCCCTATAATGCCATGGGTTACCCCTCAAGTGGAGACATGGTGGAGGCTACATCCTTGAACATTTCCATTTTTGTCAGAGCAGGAGTCTTGGATGCCCAGGCAGTGAGATCCTGCAGCGCAATGGAGGGCCATCATCACCAGTCCCAGGATCTTTTTTTCTAATTTTCTTCCCAGCCCACAGGAACTGCATATACTAGGTTTGCAAGGATGGATGCATGCATGCTAATGCAATATTACCCTCAGCCAGCACAGCTCCTCTGTCCCCTAGTCTGGTACCTACCATCTCCTGCATCCAAGGGGTGGTACAGCTGCTGCAGATGGGACCCTCCCTCCCTCCCCAAGGAAGAAAAATGTCTTCTGGGACACTCAGTCCTTCCCATGCCTGCCTGACCCCTGATGATGTAGGCTCATTCCTGAATCTGGGTCACCAGTGTTGTGGGCAATAGTGCTACCACTGTGTTGACAGGCTGGCACAAGGATGGAATATTTAGTTAATATAGTACTTCAGTGAAGAAGCAGCAATTGGTATTTATACCAACTTTTCAGATAACAGGAGCAAACTATTTAGCATTTGCTCCATGGAAAGCATCTCCGAAGTGTGAGTGTGATGTGATTTCTAAATCTCACAGTGGATCTGGAGATGGATAAATGTTGATGTTTCTCCATGTATCAACTAGAGGAGCAAATGTTTGGAGTGGAAAGAGTACAAGGGGTACCCTGTGTTGCAGGAAACTGAGTGTTAACCAGTGCCATCTAGAACTCTTTCTCACCAGCACATGCACCAGTATGAGATGAGCTACTGGAGGATAAGACGACTTAGGCAGGAATGGAGAAGATGAAATCAAATCAGGAATGAATAAGAGATAGTTGAAAGATGAAGGGAAGACAGTGGTGAAGATAGGGGAATTATTGACTGTGGTGGATCAGGAGACTGGAGGGGATACCATGGGGTCTATTGCAAACAATATGAAGGATGCCAGGAACAGATAGGAAGTATGATGGCCCTGTACTGCAAGAACTGGGGGTTGGGGTGGCATCACTAAATAGGGTGACAGTACTGTATACTGAAATATTGTAGACTAGAGAAGGATAAAGAAAGGCAGGACGGTGACAAGGAAAGTTGTTTCAGAGTAGATAAGATGGGCAGAGACTAATCAAAAGAAAAAGAGAAGATTACGGCAAGTACAAGTGCTAACAAGTGGGTTGTTGGGAAAGCTGATCATAAGGAAAGAGCATGTGTGGTTTTAACTGAGCTAAGGTAATACAGCATTAAGCAGGTTAAATAATAATGGACCATACAAGAGATGTGTATGGCAGCAGTGTAAGTAACAAAGAAAAGTAAATGATCAAACCTGGCCCAGAGATTCAGAAGCAGCAGAATTTCTTGTTTAGAGTAGCCTTTCTTATCAAGTTCACATGTAAGAAAGATGCTGTCACTCTCAACTCCCAACCATTGTAATTATTGTGCAATTCTCTAATAAATCATTTATTGCAAGATAAAAATCTTGACACATTAGCAGTGGAAAAAATATTCTGCCTGTAAGATGTGTTAGTAAAGAATCCTTTATGAAGCTAAAAAATTATGTAAACTACTGTATCACTCGTGCACTACTGCATTGGTGTTTTATCATTTCTAAAAATGAAGGCTTCACACAACTCCATTTCTTTGCTCCTCTATGGTCTCTACCAGTTCACTGCTTCAGGTTCACCTACATACCACTGTCCATCTTGGCTCGCAACTGGCCACCTCAGGCTACCAAAGAAGAAGAAGAAGAAGAATCATCATATATATAGTGTTTTTCATACACAGTATCCCAAAGCGCTTTACAAGCAATGCTAGACTGGTAGTGAAGTGACTGAATGTGTGGTGGCGGCCATATCACACATCATCACCCACACACAGCCTGGATAATTGCATGAACCAGTTTATGAGAAGGAGAATGTTGGCCAGGACACCGGGAATGGGAATGCTCCCTGCTCTTTATGAAGAGTGCCCCAGTTTCTTTTACTTCCACCTGGACACTCACCAGGACAACACCAGGATGGGCAGAAAGGACCTCGGTTTAACATCTCATCCGAAGGATGGCACACCCCAGCTGTACAGCACCCCCAATACTGCACTTGGATGCCAGCAATTTTTAGGTGCAAGTTCAATCCCGGTGTGGGACAAGAACCCACGACCTTCTGATCCAGAGGCGGGTGTGCTACCAACTGGACTAAAAGGCCCATGATCTTAGTGGAGGAATGGTGACCATTACCTGATATGTTAGACCAGTTTGATTTTTCTGTTCTCCCTATAACCCCTCCAACTTTCCAACATCATTTCTCTCTGCCTACTGTACTCAACAACCTGTAGATTGACTTGAGAGAGGCAGCATGTAGCCATGCATGATGCAGCATCTACAAATAGCTGCTGTACTTGCAAACTAACTCCTAGGGACTGTAAGTGCTGTCACCACAGTGCTCTTGCAGTCGCTCTTGCTTAGAGCCAAAAAAATACCGAATTAGGATGCAAACTCAGGACTCCTGCATGGAAATGCATCACACTAGTCAAAACATGACCGTTTTATTTCTAGATTGCCCTATCCTGAAAGCTCGGGGCACTTCACATAAATACATCACTCAGCAGATAAAATAAATTGAAAAATAAAATCCCAGAATAAATACCCTCACAAATACGTATAAAATTGGAGGTACATCTCCGAAACATCATAAATCGGCACCAAAGGCTTGGTCAAACAAATAACTTTTCTCCCCCTTTGAACACTTCCACCAAGGTAGAACACCTCAGATTGAAAAGCAATAAGTTCTATGCTGTCAGGGATGCCACTGAGCATGCTCTATCCCCAGACTATTTCAAGCATGACCTTGGGACGGCCAGCAGTAATTCCTCAGTGGAGCACAGAGCGCAGCTGGGAGTACACCAGCCCAAGCAGTCTTAAAGGAAGGCAGAGCCTGATCTATGCAGGGCATTGTAACAAAGTGATTTTGAAGGTGGTGTACCACCATATCAGAAAACCAGTTCAGCTCCTGCTGTACAGGTGAGATATGTTCCTTACAGGATGTACCAGTGACCAACCTGGCAACAACATTCTGCACCAGCTGCAGGCAGTGAACCAACCCTCCAGATAATCCTAGGTATAGAGTGTTACAGTAGTCTAGCCTCAAGGTCAAGAAAACATGCACTAGAGTCACTAGATCCTCACCAAAAATAGGGTTTAATCCAGGAGATATTCCTTAAATGGAAAAATCCACAGCAGAACACATCTAACACCTGGTGTTTTAGTGTTAGCCTTAAGTTCACAATGTTTCCCAGATTATTCAACCTATCCACTGCTGTCAGAAAAGTGCCATTCAGAGATGGGAAACTGATAGCACCCAAACTTCCAGCCAACCCTCAAGGATCTGGTTCCACCACTAGCAACCTCTGATGACACTGGTAAAAACAAGCATTTGTCAATGTTGGATGTTTGCTTGCTGGTATTAGCATTGGAAGTGCAGGAGTTAGACAGATGCAGACTAGGAATGGCAGTGAAGTATTGCAGCAATGGCAACCCCATCCCCACCCTGCAGAGATGGACAGGCATTGGGGTGAGCCTTTGGGTCATCGCCCATAACACTCACGCCATTTCACCTCACCCTACCCTGCAGACATTGACAAGTGTTGAGGTGTGCCTTGGAGTGTTCAGCTTTACATTCACCCCATTCCATAAGGAAATACACTAAAATGGGTGCAGTATAGAAGAATGGAGTGAACGTTGGGGCCAAAGAGTCCAAGGCACACCTCAATGCCTGTCACTGGCTGCAGGGTGGGGGTGGGGTGGAATGGTGTGAGCATTACTGTCAACAATCCCTAGTCACACCCCTGATGCCTGTCAGTCCCTACAGAGCAGGGCATTATGGTCAGAAACCCTAATGCCCTGGGCATTTCTTGGTATTTTCACTCCAAGTTTTCAACATGGGCTTTTGTAACCCCTCTGCATGAACAGTGACACTATCACTTCATTAGCCGAAAGGTGATTTTGCACAGTGACTGTGCCATTTGGTGCCACAGGTGCAAAAACACATTTAGAATAGGATGTAAAAAATGACAGCTGTACTGTTCTTGAGGACGTGTGAAAAAATGGTAATGTTGAAAATCTGGATTGAAAATATAAACAAATAGGTAAAGTCATGAATGTGCATAGAAACTGCGCAACACACACCCGTAATGCAATTATTTGGGGGGATATTTTACACCAGATTTTCAACACAGGCAATTTGGGAACTCTACTAATGTACAGTGGCACTGTGATTTTCTTAATCTGTCCCGAACACTGATTTCATACAGCGACTGTGCCCATTGTGCGCCAGATGTGTGAAACCACATTTTGGGCAGGATGTGAAAAATTACAGCTGTACTGTTCATAAGGAAGTGTGCAAAAATGGCAATGTTGAAAATCTGGACTGAAAATATTTAAAATTTTCAAAGTTAAGAGTGTGCATGGAAACTGTGCAATGCTCGCTCGTAACATAGTCATTTTGTGGAATTTTGTCACCAGATTTTCAACATAGGCATTTTCAGACCTCCACTCATGAACAGTGTCACTGTAATTTTTTTAGTCTGTCCCAAACATTGATTTCCCACAGTGACCATGCCATTGTGCGCCAGATGTGCGAAAACACATTTCTGGCAAGATGTGAAAAATGGCAGCTACATTCTTCATAAGGAGATGTGAAAAAAGGCAATGCTGAAAATCTGGAGTGAAAATATAAAAAATTCTTGAAGTTACGAACGTGTGTGGAAACTGCACAATGCACACTCATAACACAGTCATTTTTTGGAATTTTTCCACCAAATTTGCATCATATGCTTTTCAGGAGCCCACCTCATGAATAATGACACTGTTGTTTCATTAATTGGTACTGAAAGGTGATTCCACACAGTGACCACAAAATCACCTTTCGGGACTTGAATAATGATGTGACAGTGACTGAATTCATGAGGTGGTGTCCCAAGAATCCCATTTTCAAAATTTGATGCCAAAAGTCAGAAAAATGGCCGAGATATCCACCTAAGTTGAAAAAAACACATTTATGCCATTATACAGCTTACCAGCATTTCTTCAGTTCACAGTAGGCTTTGAAGAGTGCAGACATGTTCCTGCTCCACCGAAGATCATGGCTCTGGGCTCTGGAGGTAAGTATGGGGTGAGGGGGGTGTGGGGAAGTGGGGTGTGCAGAGGGTTGGTGCAGATTGGGAGAAGGGGCCACCAGAGACAATGAGGGACCATATTTTTCTTTTACAGGTAAAAAAAATAAAAAAACATTGTGGGAAGTTTTTCTGAATTACAGGGACATCCAGCGTGCCACCTGGGTGTTTTTTTTTTGGGGGGGGACTGGAGCTAACAAGGATTGGGCAACCCATTGGCAAAAAAGAAGACCTGACCAGCCAGAGGGCAAGCCAAGGAATGAGGAAGTGGGAAGGACAGCAGCAGAGGAAGCAAGCGGGAGGGATTTCTTTTGTAGCTGTAGGGTGAGTCAGGGAATGAGGGAGCGGGGAGGACAACAGCAGAGGGAGGAAGCAGGAGGGATTTCATTGGCATCAACGTGCAGGAGAGCTGGAGAAATTGTGCGGTGTCAATATGCTAAATACACACACATTACCACCACTGATTGCAGCGGAGGTTTTCTTTGAACTAAAGACCACTGCTGCCGAACTGCTGTCATAGACAGCTCATGCATCCATTGGGGTGGTATGGTTGCACCTGCTAAACGGAGCACTGCATTGGACAGGAGGGTCACACACCTCCAAAAAGTTGTACGGTCATAATATGTTTCTTGCGCATGCAAACATGAAAACAGATATCTCTATTTTGAAAGTAGGGTATTTGACCTCCAAAACAAGGGTAAAATGTTAAATACAGTGGAAGAAAAAGTATTTGTGTCTCAAAAGGATGAAAAACAAAAATTAGGAAATATCCAGTTTTGCAGGCATTCAAGTGACAATTGTTGATTGTTCTGAAATAAAATAATTTTTTAAAAATATTTCTATGTTTTAGTGTAAGAACTCAAAAAGCTGAAGGACTTGGGAAGTATTTTAACTCAATAAAATGTTTGGCTGCCACCCCAATTATATATATATATATATATATATATATATATATATATATTATGGTAGCACAGTAGTGCTACCATGAATTCTGATTGAGGACCATTTACATGTTAAACCCAAAATTTTGCACCTTAATAAATTTGCAACTGTTTGACAGAGTTGCCTGAAATTTGGATTACACAATCAAGACCCACATGCCTTGGGATCTGCCAAGTTTTGTACCTTTCGGATACGCTGCTGCAGAGTTATTAAGCGTGATCTGCGTGTGCATTTATGCTTTTTCTGGAATTCTGCGGTCGCGCCTACAGTTTGCAAGGTTTGCGTGACCACCCCAAAATCTTCAGGGAACGTGTGACCAGGGTCCCCAATGTGCCTTTCGAAGATTTCATGAAAAAATATAAAACTGTTCAAAAGTTAAGGCAGTCTGAACTTCTGTTTTTTTCCCATAGGATAACATTCACGGCGGTCGCCCGCACCTTACGAGTCCGTATCTCAAAAGCAGTGCGAGATCTGAGTTTTGTCAAAAAATTATAGCCCCAGGTCTATGTATAAAACTAGCCAGGAAAGTGATAATACATATGACTTTTAAATTTTTTTTCTATGTTGTACGGTTACTGAGATATAAGCAATTTACTATTACAACTACTGATTTTTGTGTTCCGAGAGTCATTATTTTGCATACATTCTTTCTACTCACTGTCTTTCTCTATACAGCGTTTGGGGAAAACCAGCCTGTGCACTTACATTACTCTTACCATTACCATTTCTGCATGCGGTTCCGTACCTGTTTCACTTACCTTTCACGTTTACACCACCATTTGCGTTACCCTTTGCATTTTCATTTGCTGATGCGTTTCCGTTGTTTTTAACATTTCTGTCTACAGTACTGTTCCTCTTTCTGTTTCACTTTGCGTCACCATGCGCATTACAATTTGTGTTTGCAAGCACAATGTTACAATGTGACAAGACATCACCCCCGCGCTCCCGCCACTGCATTACATTCACCATTTCTCATTATCATTCTCAAAAAGAAGGGAAATTAGAGGCAAAAACTCAGTTTAATGCATCAGTTAGGGTTGTTCCACAGTGACAAAAGTGAGGAAATTCGATGTCAGGGTTGAAATCCTCTTTGCACCCCTCCAGCCCACCCCCCCAACTGGAATCGGGGTGTGCATTGGGGTCATCAATCCTAACTGTCACCCCATTCTCCTATTCCTCAGCTTCTTTCCACTGTGATGGGGTGACACTTGGGCTGATTGACCCCAATGCGCACGATTCAAGAGTGGGTAGTGGCTGAGAGAAGTGCAAGATTTCAACCTAACGATGAATTTCCTCGCTTTGTTGCTGTGGAACAACTTAACTGATGCATTAAATGAAGTGTTTTGCCTCTAATATATATATATATATATATATATATATATACACACACATATATTATGGTAGCACAGTAGTGCTGCCATAGTTAGGGTTGAAGAGCCATTTACATGTTAAACCAAAAATTTTGCACCTTAATAACTTTGCAACTGTTTGACAGATTTGCCTGAAATTTGGAATACACGATCAAGACCAATACGCCTTGGGATCTGCTAAGTTTTGTACCAGTTGGATACACGACTATGGAGTTATTAAGCATGATCTGCGCGTGCATTTACACTTTTTCTGGAATTCTACGGTCGCGCCTACAGGTCGCATGGTTTGCGCTACTGGCCTGAAATCTTCAGGGAACCTGCAGCCGGGGTTCCCGATGTGCCTTTTGAAAGAATTCATGAAAAAATATTAAACAGTTGAAAAGTTATTCAAAAAACAATTTCCCATTATAAGTTAATGGGAAAAGTTAACAAAAAGTTCAACAGTATCGCAAATGCATTTTTACTTTCGCAAATGGCCCTCTTACTTTTGCAAATCCGCCATCTTGTTTTCAGTTAGTGATCAGAAAAATGGTTGGCATTTAAATTTGGACCCTCTAGCAACCTAATTCTTTTTGTATTCACCTAGTTGGACCCTGAGGATGCTAGCCATGTCTTTATTTTGGGGTAAAACACCCCAGAAATATGTTTTCTAATTTCTGGAAAAAGTACTTTCGTTATGCAATGTCTCACAAATCTTGTAAAGCTTACGCAAATTGCGACAGTACTTTTCTAGGCTGTGGGGAAATGACAGCAATTCTTTGGCACCCCGCTACAGAAGAACGGTTGGGAGTTTTGGGCTGAAATTTGGAGGGAACACAGCCAACATGTCACATATGTGCCTTTCAGTATTGTGTTGAAAAAATATTTCACAGCGGCAAAGTTATGGCACTCCAAAGTTGACATTTTTTCCCATAAGATAACATTATGGTGCCCGACGCATTACAGGAATCGTTTGGCACCCTGCTGCAAAATAACGGTATAGTCTTTTTTCCTAAAAATTGGAGGGAAGACAGCCAACAGCCCACAGATGTGCCTTTCAGTAGTCTGGTGAAAAAATATTACAGGGAGGAAAAGTTATGGCACTCCGAACTTCTCTTTTTTTCCCATAGGATAACATTACGGCATTCCCGCCTTTCAGGGCCCGAATCTCGGAAACGGTGCAAGATACGGACTTTTCGTTGGAAAAATGCTTAGCCCCCTGATGGAGGCTAAGTACAAAACTAGCCAGGACAGTCGTAAATCATAAGACTTTTAAATTTTTTTTCTACGTCATGCGGTTCCTGAGATATAACCTATTTAGTATTCCAAGTCCTCATTTTCTGCTACGATACCCATTATTATGCATACATTCTTTGTACTCACTGTCTTTCTCTATGCAGCTTTTGAGGAAAACCAGCCTGTGTGCTTACATTACTGTTACTGTTGCCTTTTCCGCTTGCTGTTCCGTACCCGTTTCACTTACCATTGACGTCTATGCCACCATGTGCGTTATCCTTTGCGTTTTCATTTGCTCTTGCGTTTCTGTTATTTTTTGTCATTTGAGTCTACAGTACTGTTTCTCTTTCTGTTTCACTTTGCATCACCATGCCCATTGACATTTCTGTTTGCAGGCACTATGTTACTATGTGACAACACATCACGTGGCAGACCATTCCCATGTACACCACCTTGTGCGTTATCCTTTCTGTTTTCATTCGCACTTGCATTATCATGTGCGCCACTGTTAGCACTTCTGTTTGTGTTCACTCCCACCGCTGCATTACATTCACTATTTCTCGTTATCATTCTCAAAAAGAAGGGAAATTAGAGGCAAAAAACTCTGTTTAATGCATTAGTTAGGGTTGTTCCACAGTGACAAAAGTGAGGAAATTCGGTGTTAGGGTTGAAAACCCCTTGGACCCCGCCCACCCCAACTAGCATTGGGATGCATTGTGGTCGTCGGTCCTAACTCACCACATTCTCCTATACTTCTGCTGCTTTACATTTGATGGGGTGAGGAGTTGGGGCTGACTGACAATCTTGCCTTATGCTGGTTGAGGTGGCAATACAAAATGAGTTTCAACCCTGTCAATGCCTCACTGTCACTAATTAACAAACTAGTTTAACTAATTATATATAAAAGGTATGGAACCTCTGCTACTGCTTCGGTAACAATGCATACAGTAAAATAGTTCATTGCCACAAGAGCTGAGGCTTACTAACTCAAGTAGACAGTTGGTAGAACTACAGATGGGCAGATAGTATTCAAGCTATACCAGAGTTCCAGGAATGTGCATTTTAAGCAAGCTATTTATTATTATCCACTTGTGCAACAAAGTGGACAACTTTTATGGCTATTTTTTTGTTTTGTTTTACATAGAAACATAGAAACTGATAGCAGAAAAGGATCGCTTGGCCTGTTTAGCCTGCCCATTTTCCCTTCCTACTGCATATATCTCTGACCCTCATTGAACTGTGTACTACCCTCTCTTTCCTATCACTAGGGTTCTCTTATGTCTATCCCATCCATTCTTGAACACCCCCACCATTTTCACCACCACCACCTCCGTGGGGAGGCTGTCCCATGCACCCACTAAGTTTTCTGTGAAAAAAATATTTCCTTACATTACCTCTGAGTCTACCTCCTTCTAGCCTCATATCATGACCCCTTGTTCTTGAACTTTTTTTTCCAAAAGATGCCCCCCTCTTGTACCGTATTTATACCTTTTAGCTATTTGATGGTCTCTGTCATATCCTCTCTCTCTCCTCACTTTCAGAGAATACAAACTGAGGTCCTTAAGTCTCTCCTCATATGATTTCTGGTGCAGTCCTTACACCATTTATGCTGACCTCCTCTGAACTACCTCTACCCTGTCTATGTCCTTCCAGAAATGTGGACTTAAAAACTGGACACAGCACTCCAGATGAGGTCTCACCAATAATCTGTACAAAGGTATCATCAGCTCCTTTTCAGGGCTACAGTGGGTGGAGCCCTTCATACCTTTTGCATCAGAAAAAGGACTGTTGCATTCCTTGTCAATGAACAACATGCTGGAGTGACAAAAAAAGTAGCCTCTGCATGCAACATTCCTTGCTCGCACTATTTTTGTTTTATTTTTGGTGGTCCAAGACCGCTGAAATACATAACCCTCTCCTGACCCACCCTCCCTCACAGGAACCACCACCCAACTTCCCCCCCAGAATCATAAACAGTGGCACTGGGGGGTGCCCAATTCTCCAGTGCAGGAATCCTCATCTCCCCCATAAGTACCATGCATGTGCAGTTACTTTTTTTCTTCCTTTTTTTATTTCCTCCCCTTCCACCCCACAGCACCCCCAGAAACATAACAGTGACACTGGGGTTGTCTATTTTTTTCTATTGTTTTAACCTGTAACAAGAAAACCATTCATTGATGTCTTTTGCACCATTTCAGATCCCCCACCTGACCCTCCCACTCACCACTCAGCACCTCCTCAATCCCTTACTTTCCATCAGGGGTCCAACACCATAATCCTCTCTGGATCACAAATACATCTTCAGTCTTCAAAGCTGGAGCACAAACTGAAGAGACAAGTATGCTTTGCAATGTATTTCAATAGAGATTTGAACTTAGAGGCATAACCTGACCATTTTTGCATATTTTTAGCCCAAATTTTCAACATGCCTTCTTTGGGACCCCACCTCATGAACAACATCACTGTCACTAGGCAAATCTGTCCCAAAAGGTGATTTTTTGCTCCCTGCACAAAATCACCTTTCTGGCAGGAGTTGAACATTTTCTCTATCCCATTCATGAGGTGGCCTCATAAGAAGGCTATATTGAAAATTTGATGTAAAAATATTAAAAAACAACAAAGCTATGTGCCTCCACTGAATGTAGCAAACACAGCCTTGTAACTTTGGTAGTTGTCAATATTTTTACCCCACATTTTCAACTTTATCCATTTCTTTATAGCACCTCATGAATGTGACAGCTGTCATTTTTTAGCTCCTGCAGAAAATGTGTTTTAACATCCTGACAGTTGATTTTGCAGTCCCTGAGTGAAATCACCTTTAAGCCAGGAGTTACCAATTTTCTCTGTCCATCTTCATGAGGCAGGGTCATAACAAGGCTGTGTTGAAATGTTGGTATAAAAAATATATAAAAAAAAAAAACTAATTTAAAAAGGGAGATCATGATCATGGCATATGGAAATGATAATCCACAATCTGCCCCAATGTATAAAATGTAGCCCACATTTGCTTATTCTCTTTTGCTTCACTGGAACCATCATCAACCTCAATACTCTACAGTACATATATTGCTGACTGAAAAAAACTGTAGCCATTTACTTTTTTTACACTGGAATCCTGTAATGGAGTGTTTTAGCACTCAGATGAACAATGCTGTTATCTTGCAAATCAAATTAGGTTTGGAAGTCTTTTTATTTGCAGATGAATATTTTCTAGAGGTGGCACAGGGGATGAAGAACTCATAAAAAATTTACAGCGAAGTCTAGAAACCTTGCTCTTAATTAATGCCTTGGGTTGCTAAGAGTCATAACAACATTTTCCTGCCACCTTTTTATCTCAATGTGATATGAGCCATCGAGTGTCCTCCCACCTCCTATTAACAGCTGGATGCTATCTGAAACTTATTGAGCCCAAGACTTGAAGTTCACTAAACTGTCATGATCCATTTACAAGTCTATGAAGCAAAATTAACTTTAGATGTAAGACACATAGTCTATGCAGTTGCTAATGACAGCCACAGACTGTTTACTAGCAGCAACAAAACAGTTTCCAGGAAAAAGTGAATAGGATAGTCAGAGTTTGTTTTTCCCAAGCCTTTCAATTCAAAAGCACAATTCTTTGCCCCCTTGTTTTCATGGAACTGCTTCACAGCTGGAATCCACTCGTCTTCTTTTAATTTTAGAAATGAACCATGCATCATTAGCCATGCAGTATAACAAATTTGAAAAAAAGATCATTAAATAAAAGTAGGATGCAATAAAAATAGATATTAGGCTCCATCAGTGCCACCTTTCAGTATCCATAACTCAGTCATGTTGCAATAGGTAGAATAGAAAGTCATTTGCTCAGTACTGAAAGATTTAAGGCTATATAGCATTAAATTACTAGGATATAGGTTACAAAAGCTATGAGATGCCTTCAGGGTGTAAATTCCAGAACTGATACATTTACGCTTCCCAAATTGTTTCTATGCAGGCACAGTTTTCAAAGGGTGAACAATGTTCATTCAATACCACCAAGAACATTGGGCATGTAATGAAACTGGAAAGGGTGGGAAGTTTAAAAGGAATGTGAGGAAGCACTGCTTCACTTAAAGAGAGGTAGTGGACACCTGGAACAGACTGCCAGTGAATGTAGTGGAGATTTAAACAGTAGAGGGGCTTCAAGCATGCATGGGGTAGACATAGGGGATATGAGTATGTTTCTAATAGGTCCTAAAAATGTTTAAGTTATATTTTGAAGGTGAAAGCTGTGCAGCAGCTTTTTTTTCAGTGTGAATGGCTGTGATATTCCTACAGTATGCTTCAGACATTTGTAGTTAAAAACCCGCAAATTGGATTCATTTGTTCGGGTGCAAGACAGAACTTCTCATGTCAGCTAAAACAAATGACAGACCATATAAATATTGTAGAAAACCATCAGCATTTACAGTGTTACTTAGAGGGAGAAGATAGATTGCTAGTTCAGATCTTTATGAGTATTATAGATTGCTAGTTCAGATCTTTATGAGTATTATAGTGTTAAACTAATGTAGACACATAGCACAATTTCATGTTTATATATTATCAACATGAACATTAACTCATACAGTTGGCACTGTTATTATCTGTTTGAGTAATTACTGTGATTAGCTAAGCCAAGAACAATGTCTATGTGACAGGTTCATGCTCATGACTAATGGTGAGAGAAGCTGCCAGAGAAGTTGACCATTGGCAAATTTGGTTCAGCTTTGATTTTTGGCCATTAAATCAGTTAAGCTTTGATAATTCAGATGAAACACTTTGAGTTCCAATATACTAATTAATATGGGCTAAAGTAGACTATGAGTAGGGGGTAATAAAGCCTTAAGGTCAGCAATGAATATTTATTTCTCTAGCTTCCTTGTTCTAGGTGGTGTTGGAGTGCCACTGCTGAGGAATGCTGAGTTTGTAGTAATGTGATGGAGTATACAACCTATAGGCTATAGCCATGCAGTCTACTGAGAGAGAGCATTATTCAATGACCATCTCAAAGTGTACACCCCCTTTGTCTGCTTTACCTTCATGCCAAGTACTACTTTATCCAAAGCAGTAGTAATTTTCAACTTACAGGATATACAATATTTCCAAGCAAAAAAGGATGCATTGTGCAAAACAATTAAAATCAAATTCAGTTTATGTTATTGAATTTTCCTGGTTTGCAGTTCATTCACTTAAGACTGCAGCATTAATATATGGTGACAGTTTTTGTTAATTTTTATATCTTTTTATATTTCACATATTTGTATTTATCATATAAAACATGTGCTGCTGGCACAATTACTTGATAGTATCAAATATTACACACTGTAAGTCAAGGCCCAGGACAGCAAGCCCACCTAAATGTACAAAAAATATACAGTCTCAGTGCACAATACTTTCTGCAGTGGAAACATATTGGCAGTCACAGAAAAATTAATTTACAACTACTGTATCATCATCAGTGATGCAGATTGATAATATTCCTCTTGCGTACAGGCCTAATTAATCAGTATTGCATTGGTTATTATTGAATTAGGCCTTGTATAGTGCTTATTTCTGTTGTAACACCAGTGATTCATTAATATACAGTATTGCCCTCCCAGAGTTACAAACCTAGTTTCTTCATGTATGCACAGTCCAGCTGGTAAATGTTGTAAACTGTGGTTATAAGCAGTCTGCATAAGCAATTGAAGCAGATAAACCTTTGTCTGTGGCCCCTTCCCCAAAACCTGACAAGCAGGTAAGGTCCCTCCCCAGGGTCAGAGATGTCCACATGGACAGCCTCTGGAGGAGGAACTATGAAATTCTCCCACAGGAAGGGATATCTGACTGGGGAGGAGAAAGAGGGATTAGACAGCCTATGCTTGAGGGCTTTCCCTCTTTTTCTTCTTCCAGATTAAGATTTCTAACCTACTGCCCTCGTAAATGCAGGATTTAAGGCTGGCCAGGTAACAATAGGGAACTCTTTACTCCCTTAAGGGCTATAGCACTAGGGATTGGGGATAATTTTCTAAGATTTTCCCACAGGGTTTTTCCAGGTTTTCCTTCTCCAAAGGAGTATAAAACTAGGGCAGTTCTGTTTAATTTGTCACAGTCATTGTAAGTGGGTGCGGCTTTGGAGACTTACAAAATGATGGTACAAGTGGAAAAGGGATGAAGCTGCTTCCATCCAGATGGTTCCTCTCCCTGGTTGGCATAATGCGGGGGCTGCATGACTTGATTCCCAGATCAGGGAGTTGTGGCCAACCTCATAGGGCTTAATAGCAGGTGAAGCACCACCAGACAGGTGTAGGTGCTTGCCACATGGCTGCATGAACCCTACTCACTGAGGTTTGGGTTCCAACTCAGAGAAGTACATTGATCTCTTAGTCCACAAAGTGTGTGCCTTACCGCAGGAAGAGTTGAGGAGGTATGAAGCTGACATGGCTAAATTACTGAGCTGCACACATCTGAGCCTGTTTCCTGCTTCCCTTCAAGACATGTGAGGTGTGAATTTGTTGTGGAGAAGGGAATACAGGGGCCTATGAAGACAATACTGCAGTGGGCACACATCCCTAAACTTAACAAATCAGCTGATTTCAAAAGTTGCTCTTTTGAGAAAGAAAAATTTAAGATTTTTAAAATCCAGGAACAGGTTAATCAAAGCAGGATTAATGGCAAATGAAAATTGTTAATGCAGGCAAGAAAAAAATGGTAGCATTGTACAGAATTTTCAAAATCAGCTTCTGACAGAATTCCGTGGAATTTCAGACACTGGCCCAGATATTCTCAAAAGTTGCCGCATCTTATTAGGTTCTTGTCCAGCAAGTCCAAAACGCCATTCTGCGATATTCAGCTGGAGGCAGTTACGCCCCCCAAATCACACTGAGCAACAGCGCAATGATAATGAATGTATACACAACTGAAGGGGGAGGAACCATGCATAACTGGCACAGTGCAATATTCAACAACATGCGCTATGCGCAATAGGGGAGCCAGAGGAAGTTGCGCCATAGCAGAAATGAGCCAAAATAAAAAGGAGCAAGGGAGAGGCGCAAGAATGCTACAGGGAAGCCTCAAGTTGCTGAACTATAGCCAGCCACACAGGCAACACACATACACACAGGGCAGGACAGTGAAAGGGCACCTGGAAACCATCAGGCTCAGGGGAAGGTGTGGGGAGCCACAGTGCAGAAGGAGGAAGTACTTGCCACACAGCAGTGAGGCCAGCACAGTCAGGTGTTCCCAGTACAGGGGGAAGTAGCAGCCAGGACAGCAGGGGGAACACAGAAACAGCTGCTGGGGGGGTGAACACAAGTCAGGGACATGGCCAGTGCCACCATCCAGATGGAGGCAGTAATGAGGGGTGTGAGAAGGTGGGCAGCAGGGGGGCGCGGCCGTGGAAGGGCCCATCGGTGGTATGCCCCCAACAGGCATTACCGAGCCCACACCAGCTTTGAGCTGTATAGTGATATGGAGATCGTGGGCCCGGTACCACTTAAATCGGTAATTTCTGAGGCGGCCCAGTGAGCTGTGCAGTGATGTGACACAGGCACCCACACGACGGAGCCATGCTCTGTCAGTGGAGACTAAAATGACAGCTTGCATGTGCTAACTCACCACGGGTACCTTTCAGAGACCAACTGGGGACACTACAGGCATAACCCAGTTGGCCGCATCATGCCACCTCACCCAATTCATCAGCGCTCTGCTGCCACATGCAGCAGAGTACATCCATTTCCCCAGCACACCAGCAGAGTGCACAGCAAACATACAGGAGTTCCACAAGCTAGTACGTATGCCTGGTGTGCTAGGGACAATAGACTACACCCATGTGGCCATCCGCACACCACCCGGCCCGAGGGGGCCACATACATGAATCGCAAGGGCTATGCTAGCATCAACTGCCAGGTGGTGTGTGATGCCAGGGGGTGCATAATCAATGTCTGTGCCACCCACCCTGGGGAGCACATGATTCCTTCATCTGGCACCAGTCAGCACTGTGCCACAGATTCAAGAGTGGGGACATCCCCACTGGCCACCTAGTGGGTGAGTATGCAAACCACATGGACAAATATAGGGCCTGGGAGGGGCATGGCCAGAGGTGACATGGGTAGTGGCCTACATGGCCCGGGACAGGGTGATGCTGATCAACAAACTAAACCCCACCCTCTACACACAGGTGACAGTGGATACCCACTCCGTCCCTGGCTGCTCACACCATAACGGCGGCCCGTGACCCCATCGTAGCAATGCTACAATGAGGCATACGTGCCACCACATGTAATGTCATCGAGTTGGTGTTTGGGATGCCGAAGGCACATTTCCATTACCTGGACACAGCCGGCAGTGCCCTACAGTACAGCCCATCAAAGGCCTGTGGGCTATTCCTGGCCTCTTTCATCCTGCACAACATGGCCAATGAATGTGGGATAGCCATACAGGTCGAAGAGGGGGACAGCAATGGGGATGATGAGGACGCCAGTGACAAAGATGATGGGCAGCCCCCCTCTTGGGCGATGGGACCCCTGACTGCTCTGGCTGGCACAGCTGCACTGGGACACCACCACGGAGGAGCACTTCAGCCAACCCAGGTAAGTCATGGGGCCATGTGCAACCACCAGTGGCTAAGGCACAATCCACAAACATGCATGGACACACACCAGGGGTGCATGCTGTCAAGGGAACTGGCTGGGCATAGAACCACACACACCACTAGGGATGGGTGAGGTCTAACATGGCATGTGGACAGACACACACACACAATGCACCAGATATGCACAAAGGGTAGGAGGCACACCGACCCAGAACACCACCCCTAGCCACACACATGTCCACAGACCACCACGCCCACTGCCTGTCATTGTGCGTGTGTCAGATGCTGGGCACCATTGCACACTGGTGTACTGTGCAATGCAGGCATCATCATGCACATGCAACTGCAGACAGCAGCCGGGAGGGTGCGCAGATGGACTGTGTGTCTGTGTGCAGGGCTGGGTACCCACCCATGCATTGCCCGCTGAATAACACAATGCACACAGGGCAGCATCAGACAGTAGCCACACTGGGAGACAGGTCAGTCACACACCACAGTGTCCCGGCCACCATAGATGTGTGGGCAGCCCCGCTGAGACCTGCCAGCACTGACAGTCTGACCACTGGCCTCACGGGGTTGCACCGATGGTCCTCCAGGGGTTCCACTGAGTGAACGTGACCGTGCTCGTGCAGGGGTCTGCAGCACACCGAACATGCCTGCACCAGACGTGCTCAGGATGCCCACAACTGAACCCGGTGTTGACAAGGAGGGTGTCGCATAACGTCGGGAACTGGGGGTGGACATTGCACTGTGCGGTGTCTGCACTGCATGGGCAAATAACTGTGTGCCCCCTGTGGCCATGGCTGCTGTGATTGTATGTGTCAGCCTATCAATTGCAGCTGTCACATTCTCCCGCATCCGGTCCATCCCTGTCAGAAGCAGAGTGGTTTCTCTGCTGCAACGCTCCTCTGCCCACTCCAGAACCACACTCAGTGCATCCACCACCATCGCAAGCCGCATCTGCTGATTGACTGATGCTTGCAGTATGCAGGTGTGCTCATCCAAGAGGTCATCTGCCTGATCGGCATTCTGTCCCTCAGGGTGTGCACAGCCCTGATGCTCGGCACCCCTTGAGGGTGGGTGCTGCACACCAGAACCAGGTCTGGGCATGTCCACAGGTGGTGCACTGACACCACCCCCTGACACTGTACCCCCAAGCCCATTGGCTGACTGCTGATGCTGCCCCTCCAGCTGCCACTCCCCAAGGCTCACTGGTGCCACCGCAGTGGCCGCAACAGTCCCACTGTCCTGTACACACACCAGTGCTGCCCCACCAGTGCTGACAGGCACAGGCTGGGACTGTGATGGCACGCAGCCCTCCACGGTGGCATCACCCACACCCATGGCCACGATGTTACCTGCTGTGTGACCACCCTGTGGCACACATGTGTCACTGCCCATGACATTGGTGACATCATCATTGGTGATGGACCCAGCACCAGCCCAAGTCACAGCATGCTGGCATCCATGGATGCTGGCATCCATGGACGCTGGCACGTTGGGACACGGGCAGGGCCTCCTCCACACCTGTTCCAACAACATCAGTCTGGACATCCAGGCGGGCCCACTATCACACTGAGCCATGTATTCCTGTGGAGGTGGATGGGCCCTCCTCCATCTCCATCTGACTGGCCTCAGTGGAGAGGCCCACCACTGCTGACCCATGCAGACGCTCAGGAGCTGTAAGGGAAAACAAAGCTGAGTTACTGCATGTGACCTACCTTGCCCCCCCCAATAGACAGGCCGTGACCTACCATGCAGTGACAGGCTACCACACATCTGGAATCCACCACCCAGAACACCCTCAATGGCACTACGCTGCATGCTGCCAGAAACCCTCTCCTCCTGTAGGGTCAGGTGTAGCACCTCCGGCTGTCCCCCACCTGTCACAGATCATGCTGCCCTGATGGCAGCCACCTTCTCCTTAATCCTCCTCCTGTCTGTGCCCATCTTCTTCTTGCACTCCTGCACAGAGCACTGGTGGCTGCCATGCAGGTTCACAGCATGCACCACTTCCTCCCATGCAGCAACACAGGCCTGTGGTGTTCCCTGGCATCTGCTGAGAAGCGGCTCCTGGTCCAGGTAGGCCTCAAACAGGGCATCTGTCTCAGCCTTTGTGAAATTTGGCCTCCTCCTCCTCCCACAACTCTGTTCCTCTTCTCCCACAACTCGCTTTGTCATGATTCAGCCTGTGAGAATGACAGTTGTTACCTGTGACTGTGCAGTTCCATGCATGTCCCAAAATCCACAGTCCACACTCCCAAACAGCATACAACTCACCAAAAGACTGCAGTAACCAACTATGGCCAGTGCAGCCCAATGTTGCACTTTTATAGTGCAACCAATGCAAATGAGGTGAGGCGCAACTTTAAGTGGATGCAAATTGCAGTGCTGCGCCACTGAATGGCTGATTAGCTGATTTGCATATGACGGCTGAATATCGTGCTTTTGAGCTTTGTGCAATTGTGTTGAACGTGCTGAGTCAAGGGCACAGTTCTGTGACATGCACAGTACACACCGAACTGCACACGCCCGGGTTGATGACGCAGGCGCCTGCCACACTGCTGACATGCTGTGCACGGGAGGTAATGCAGGGCACGGCCACCATTGTGCCAGTGGTGCTACAGCAATGTTCACCTATATGGTGCTGTGGCACTGGGGCATCGTAGGTGCACTGGGGCAGCAGTGCGGTAGGCCGCTACTGGAGGTGGCACACAGGCACCCAATCACGCTACACATATTGGGTTCCAATCGTGCTGTGGCTGTCCATGTGCCAGAGACACTTGACCCTGTACCTGACCTTTGCCCCCTGGGCGCCATGTGTCAGGCATGGGTGCACCACTATCGTGCTGTTCAGTGACAGCACAATAGGAAATGGCAGTGCTGTACTGCGCAGCATCTGCACATGGTGGAACTGCACTGTAGAGTGCCATTTTGACCCTACCGAACAAGAGAGATGGCATGGAGGAGAGCTGCCCAGTGAAGCCAGATAGAAATGGCAAACTTGGTTGCCACTGTGGAGCCACTTGTTGGCCCACTGTTTGATGAGGCACCCCTGGACAGGTCCAGGAGTCAGGTGTGGCAGGAGGTGGCCGACGCCCTGGAGGAGGCCACAGAAATGGGAGAGATGGCAGAGCAGTGCTGCCACAGATATGGTGACCTGAGGCAGAGGGATCTGGACCTGCTTGCCCACCTGCGGGCACATGCCAGGAGGGGCACGGTGCCATGGCCAGGTAGGTGTAACATTCATACACTTTTATCTTCCATATGGGTATCATGGTTGCATGTGTCCAGAACATGGGGGAGGGGGACCCTCTGGTGTTGGCTGTGGTGGTGTTATCAGGGTGTGGGTTGGGTGGGTCTGGCTGTGTGGCATTGCACACACATGGGGGCAGGGGGACTTTGCTACAGGATTGTACTGATGTTCCTCTCTCCATGTTTGCACCTTAGGTCCAGAAGAGCGATGGCTGGCAAGGGAGAAGAGGTGCCAGCTGGAAGACCGTCACTCCAGGAGGAGCGAAGGTCCACAGAGGCAGAGGGACCAACCTGATGATGGTGAGTGCCTTACATCCATGATTACTATTGCATGCTGTGTAACATGGTGGGCAGCGGGGCATGGCCACCGTCCACTGACACCACTGCCATGCACACAACTTGTTACAGTCAGCACTGCCCAGTGGCACTGCATATCTGGGAGTGCATCAATGGTGGTCCATGTGTGCACTGGGTACATGGCTGTGCCACTGCCTTCACATCACATAGCCATGTCACTAAACAGCCATGGTGATGCTGTGTAGGACTTGGCTGGTGCGTGTGTGCAGCGGTCTGCATGGCTGTGTGCACCTGGGTGGGCAGGTCTTGTGGACACGATCACTGTGGGTGGTCACACATCATCACAGAGGCATGTCCCACAGCTGTATGCCATGCACAGTGGGTGGGCTGTATGAGGCTGTGCATTCGCACCTATTGACTCTGCTCCCTTGTCCTAGGTGGATGGCAGCTGCAGACAATCAGGGAGGCGCTGCAGGAGATACTGACTGTTGCCAGGATGTCACTGGAAATCCTGCAACGGATCGATGGGCTGGAGGTCAGGCAGCGTCATGGCAGGAGGAGCAGCCGGAGCGGGGAGTGGGTCTCCCGCTGAACTTCACAATGCCCCTGATTTCCCCTACTCCCCAGACCCACCCTCACACCCCTTCTTCCCTCTACCATTTGTTCACCCCTGCCCCTTACCCACCCCCACATTGTTTGTGGCCCTCCCCCCAAACATTTGTAAATATTTGTACATAGTTTTGTTTGATGTTTTTAAATACATTTCTTCTGATATGATTACTGTGGTGGTTTTTGATTTGCAGCGGGCTATAGGTGCTCAGCTGCAGTGGTGTGCATGGTGTCAGGGGTGGTGCAGTCATAGGCATGTGTGTGTGGCCGTGGGGAAGTGACTATGGTGTGGGAGTAGCTATCAGTCACTGTCTGTGGTGTGTGTGTTGTTCCCTGTGCACTGGATGACTGTGTGCAGTGGTCCATGGTGCATGCTCTGTGTCCTTGGTGCACCTGTCAGCCTGTCCATGGCCTGTGCAGCTGACAGCCTTACATGTCTGTGACCTGCACAGTCTGCTGGCATGTCAGTGGTGGCTGTCCATGCAGGACAACCACTGTACCCATCACAATGCTGGGTTGCCTCCTGTCACTGGTGTGATGCATATCTGCCTCGGGTGACACTGTGGCCTCCTCTGTTGTTGTCCCACCTCCATGCTGTGGCTTGTGTGTGTTGCAGGGGATGTGCGCCACTGTCTGTGACTTGTGCTCCAGGCAAATGCTGGTGGCATACAGCTCCACAGTGCCTGCGCAGGGTGGCTGGCACTCCTGTGCTATGGAGGAGTGCTGGCCGTGTGTACACAGTTTCCATGGCCCCACTCTGTGGGCTTGGTTGCCCCGCTACTGCGTCCTTGTGTTGGTGTGCCCTTGGGTATGGGTGGGTGTTTGTCCATGCACTGTGTTGCATCCAGAGTGGTGCATGCTTCCATGCACCACTGTGGGTGTCTGCACTGGCTGTTGTGGCCAGTGCTGGGTCGGGGTGTGTCCTGGGGAGGGTGTGCAGGGTGCTGTGCCACTGGTGTTGGGGTCCAGGGCATGCCCAGTCATGTGTGGGGTACCTCGTGAGCCAATACTTGGTCAGTCTCTCAGCTGTACCTCGGGGGGGGGCTATGCATGGTGGCACTGTGTATGCTGTTGTTGCATCACTGTGTGCTGCCACCCGCTGATGGATGCTCATGGTGGGGCTGCCTTGCATGGTTCTGTGGTGCACAGGGTTGCATTGTCACAGTGGGGGTGGTGGCATGCATGGTGTATCCTGCACTGGTAGACGCTGCTCCTGGGCAGGGTGTCTGGGGGTCATGGTGTAGGGTGTGCTCTGCATTGGTGGTATGGTGTGACACAGGGTGGTCAGCCCTCCTTGTGTGCCGGTCACAGCTTGCCAGGGGGTGTGATGGGGCACCATGACCTGACTGTGGGTTGGTTGCTGGTCTCCATGGGCCAGTGGTTATTCCAGCCCTTCCCCACTTGAGCAGTGCATGGGGTGTGGGGGGACGATGTCTGTTCTGCTGTGTGTTCCTCTGCCCATCTGTAGCATGGGTGGTGGGCCCCTGCATCCCTGGTTGTGCTGTTGCATTGCTGTCCTACTGCTGGGGGGCATCCCTGGTTGGGCTATGGCGCATCTGGACTGCTCAGCTGAACATCCCTTGTTGCACTATGGCGCATCAGATCTGCTTCCCCTTCCTAGTTGTGCTATGGTGCAGGTGGTGCGATATTCAGTCATCGGCTGTAGGTGCATTTTGGCCAGTGCAGTTTTTAAATATCGCACCTCTTGCGCATGGGCGCAATGGACTTGCGCTTGGTCCTGCTGTTGCACACTTTTTGGGCACAGTTCGAATATCTGGGCCACTCTGCCTAATTTTACAAAATTCTGTAAAATGCAGAATTCTGAAATATCAAAGGTGGATTTCATTTAAAATTGCAGGTCAGTAATCCATAATTCACATAAACTACATAATCATATTGCAGTTTACATAAACAGTGGATTCATTTCCTACAAACCACAGCATAATATTACACAGATTGCATAATCCATAGAAGATTATTTTATGGATTACATTGAAATGCTTTTTGGAATTCTTCCGAATTAAAGAAGAAATCTCAAAAAGAATTTCAGAAGCAGAATTGCCATTCACACATGCAGAATTCTGCATTCCACACAACTCCAAGAAATTCCTCAATAAACATTTTTCAAGCTGGTAAAAGCATTGTGCAACTGCAGTCACAAATGTCTCCAGTCAGCTGGTATTAAAAGCTGTTTTGCAAGTTCACTGCAAACTTGTATGTATTCATTGATACAGCATGTGGAGGAGGGTTGCATAAAGATAGGTTGTCAGTCTATATCAAAGTTATTGTGCCAATTCCCTATTGCCATTCAGCACAATGTACCATGTTACGTAGTGTTTGGGGCCAGGTTATGCACATCCCTGGTGTCCTTTGTACACCAGAGGATAAGATCTCACTCCCAACCAGGTAAAATTCTAAGGCCCCACTGCTTGTGTTAATGCATCTGTGCGACTAGTCAGTGCTAAGATGGGGAAGGGGTATGTCAGGGGTTGGGGTGGCAGAGTGTGGCATTCCCAATGGCAATTGTGGTCTACCAGCCCACTGTTCCCTTAATTCAGCAAAAGGTTATCATAACTGCTTTGCCCCCCCCTTGCATTAGTATTGTTGCCACAGATGGGCCCCACAGTTATTGACTCCAATACTTCTCTGCTTCAAAGGATTGTGATTAGGAAGCTGACCACAGCAATCTGTTTTGCTTTTACATAACACACATTCTAGTTCCAGGGAATGGCAGTCGATGCATGGGCAACCATATCCCATGATCCCCTGCTCCCACAGGGATGAGGGGATCTACTTCAGGACTGGTCAGGGCTTCTGGATGGAACCTTAGTGTCTGGCCATAGTCCACACCCCTGACTGGCCAGTCCCCTTACACAGAGCTATGCAGCCATGCATCAGAAAAGCCAGAGTTAGTACATCTGGGTCCCATATGTTTTTTTTGTGGCTGTATGTATGGCACATTGTTGCATAGCCTGGCACATGATTGTTTTTGTGTATTTTGGACTTCATAGTCTGAAATTTATGAATTTCAAATGTAACAAGTGGCTACAAACTCAAGTTGCTATCATATTTATCCAACATTAAGAGTCAGGCAGAAAATGCGTGCATGTGGCCTAGTGGCCTAATCAATGAAAAGATGTATCTTACCATAGACTGCAGGCTTAAATCATTATAAGCAATAAAAGTCCCATTGAAGTATTTAAAAAGTTGCTGCTATTCTGCTAATCATATACCATTATATGGGTGCTGCTATTATGGCAGCGCAATTAGGGCACTGCAGCCAGTTACCCCATCATGCAGACGAACTGGATTTTGTGGCACTTGACAGGGATGACACTGTCTGGTTGTTGTGCCCCCTGCTCCACACACCTCTGACCTGGAGGTGATTATATTTAACTATTAGGGGTGTGGGGGGCACAGCCCCCCACAAACAGGCAGAACATGCCCTGAGGCATTGGGCACACTGGTGGTCAGGCGGCACAATTGCAAGGTGCAATGTTCACCATTGGTATTGTGCTTGCACCCTAAGAAGGTCACGGTCTTTCTTGTCACCACAACATGTGTGAACTGCTGCTAAACTGTTGATTTTTAGTAATGCTGCATAAAGCTTGAATACTCTTTAGATGCACTTCCATGGTTAACTGAGTACTCAGCATGAAATGCACCTTTTTCAGAGCTGCAATACTAAGCAAAATATACTGTATGGTTTGGGCTTATTGTGCTCTGAAATCGTACAAGTCAGTAACCCTATTGTGGTCTTTCTTTAGTTTATTTTGCACGTTCCATATGCAAATCATCCACTTATCGTGTGTGCGCTATATTCAGATCACCTACTTATTGTGTATGTTTCATATTCAAATCACTCCTTTTTGTGCATGTTCTATATGCACATCAACCCACCAGTAGCTAACACAGACTCCTGCCAACTTCTCTGGCTGTTTTCCTTCAAGCCACTTCAGAGTACCTCAGAGAAGTCAGAACTGTGCTGCTGTTAAAAAAAAAGTCAGTCCACTTGCTGCTCAGTTAAGAACTGTTCTCTTTTGGAGAGTCTGTTGAACTGACCTGTGCTTGACTGGGCCGCACCTGACATTTGTTTTGACAGAATCACTGTGCCAACTTCTCTGAGGTACTTTAAAGTGCCATTAAGCGAAACAGCCAAACAAGTCAGCGGGAGCTGGTGCAAACTACTGTGGGGGGGAAGGGGGTTACTTTAAAAACCATACACTGTAAGGAATAAAATATAATATAAGTGACCATACTGTACACAACTCACCTTGTGTTTTCATCTTGGAGTTGAGAAACCAGCATGGTTCTCTCTGCTTCACTCAATACATTGGTATCTTAGCCCTTTGATGGAAACACAGGCTTGTTGTGTATGGTCACTCATACATTATTCCTTATATTGTGCACTGAGACTTCTTTTTGTCTTTGCATATTTAAGTGTGCCATTCTGTCCTGAGCATTGGTCCTTAAGTACTGATGGAAGGTGCAGGATAGAGGCAATATAGTGCAATGTTTTAAGACTCTGAGCTGCAAACCTGGAGACCTAAGTTTGAATCCCACAGCCCCTATTTGCATACTGTGTGACGCTGAGCAAGTCATTTAACTTCCTTGTGCTTCCAGGTCGCATCTGTAAACAAGCTTCAGCTTAGTGTGTCTATCCTGGTTAACAAAAAGAGTAGTACAGTGACTAGTAAACTTGTTAGGAGCTGTGAAGTGGTATAGTCAATGAAGACAGTGACACTGTGTGTCTGCATACAGTGATGGTGCAGAAGGCATGCCAGTGCCAGTGGTGGAGATAGTGATGATGAGAACAGTTACTGTGACTTTGGTGGCAGGTCCTACAGTACTGATTAATGTCACTGTGACTGCATGATGCACTAGTTGGTGGTAACAATGTAATAGTATAATTAGGATGAGTAATGATGTGTGTCAAAGGAGCCTTTGTGTGTCTGTTTCTTTTAGTGATCTGAAGCAAGATGGTATGGTGCCAGTCAGAGCTGACAGAACTTGGTAAAATTCTGACCCTCATGAAATTAGGGCCAGAATGTGTTGGGGGGGTCAAGTAGTCCTTATTAGTTCTGATTATTTCTATATATTTTAATAAATGTGTTAAAATGCACAAAAGGAGCCAAACTCTGTTGGAATACTTTTATTCTTCATCTGTATGAAAAAGAAAGCAAAACTGTAAATGTGGGAGACAAACAAGCCAGACAGTGGCACCATCTAGGAGTGGGGAAGGGGACAACTACGACACATGGTGTAGCATACACCAGAAGCTTCTTCATGGCATCCCATGGTAACGTATCAGCTTGGGACCCTGTGAAGTCTAGGAGAGAGAGAGAGAGAGAGAGCACACTACATTTAAATTAAAGAACTGGATAGTGTACAGTATTCAGAGTAGTTTCAAAGTATTTTTTTTTTAATTCGTGGGATGAAAGACTCTGGTGATATGGTCCTTAGAGAGATATGCATGCATCTACCAATACCAAGTAGCAAAAACATTTTTTTTATTAAGGCTGGTTATTCTTTTGTTGGCTGCACCAGAAGAGACCAAACCAAAAGATAGCTATGAAAGAAAGATCAAATGAGCAGCAGTAAGAGACCACTCACCCTACCCATGTGATAAAGCTGCATTGTATGTCCCAGTGTACTGTGGTGCACTACCTGGTCCAACAGATAGTACTGTTTTCTACTTTTTTAACTTGGCAACATCTTTTAAACAAGGAATGAAATATATCTTACTGACCACACCCAGTCACATCAGTGAAGTGCAGGTAATAATAATAATAATCAAGGCCACTGCTTTATGATGATTAAAATATAAAATTCAATTTTCATGACTTGAAATTCTGGGATTTCCACTGATAATTATAAGTCTAATTTCCATTTTTTACTGGGATTCTACTGTTATTCTTTTAGTATGTGTATGAATAATCAGAATAAAAGAAGGCTCAATATACAGAACATTAAGTGAAGCAAATTGAAAATAGTGCAGGAAGAAAAAATATAAGAAAACTACAAGTTTTGCAGATTTACTGATCAATTCTAAAATGCCAAATTCTGTGAATTTCTTTGCATTTACCAGCGTGCAGGCAGTCCAGATTTCAGAATTTTAGGTCTTCTGGTGAAAAAACCAAAAACAGTGGCCTTGATAATAATTATTTTCAGTGTGCTGTGCATACACACATAATATAATCTTCCTAGTTTCAACAAGCAGTTACTGCCAAATACTGTAAGTATTTATGATAAAATATAAATCTCATCCCAACCAGTCACTGTCACTTTAACTGGAGGTAGTACTAGATCACATCATACTATAGGTGGTGAAATAATATTTTTACATAGTTGCTGACAAGTATTATTAGTAAGCATTACCCTATCATCCAGATAAGATTCAGTGCAGTTTGGGACATGAATTGTAGTTACTGACTTTTTTTTTTGCTGCGCTCATGGTGTTCATTCAAGTAATACTGGAAGAAGAAGAATGAAGAAGATGATACTGCCACAGTTGTCAATGGGGAAGAAGGGGTAATATGTTGGCCATCAGAGGAGGTGCTGCCTGATGCTGTGTTGCTATGCTGTGAAGAAAAATGGTATGTCTTTGGACTCTGGCTGGAGACTAGACCTACTGATGCTATGTTTTTTTAATTTTTTTTTACTGTGCTTAGTGTATTTGTTCAAGTAATCCATGCCTGACCTAACTTTTTTCCTCTGTCATATCATGCACCATGTATTATGTAGATCATATTCACAAAATATTTTTTTACTGCAGATAGTGGGAGAAACTATTTTGTGGAGTCAGTGTGTTTTGTATTCATTTAGGTATCATATCTGAAATGAAAGTGAGTAGTGCTGACTTTCTGAAATGGTAAACTCTCTGCATTTTCTGGTGACAAACAGAATATAGTGTTTCTGCATGGAAAACCATGCCTAGAACAGCAACAGAACTGTTGTGCTGAAGTAGTGATGCCAGGATGCTGTTGCACTGCTAGGGACATCACTACTGTAGCACAGCAACTTGGAATGTCGTCACACAGATGTCTGCCTCTAACCATGTTAGCCTTCACAGGGAAGATGATTTTTTTAAATAAATTCATTGGGCTATAATGTGTCTTTCTTTGGATTAATAATATGGAGCTCTCTAATTGGATCAATTAGGATTAGAGGTAATGTAATGTAATGTATTGTAATGTAATGTAATGTAATGTAAGACCATTATTTTTGCTTCATGTTGGGAGCCACACCAGAAAACCCCAAACCATTCAGCAAAACAAGTAAATTTCTTGTTCAAATACCAGCTGTTTGGCAGAATTTTCTGTTAAAATAGAAATAAATCCTATAATTGTTCAGAAGACGCAGAGCATATTGGGGCCATACACTATAAAAGATTGTGTATGGTCATCCATATGCAGACAAGCCGAAGTCTGAAACTTGAGGTTGCCATGACAACCAAAGAACTTCTTGAGCTGTGGTCTCAAGGTCACTAGTTGCAATTGTAAATTCTCAATGCATAAACAAGTTTTTTGTGTGTGGATGGCCATGCACAAATCTCTATCTTGTGTCAGCAAAAACATTACCAGCTGAACTAAACAATAGTTTTGAATAAACACTAGTAAAAGGGCAATTTATGTACTTCATAATAATTTATGCTAAAGCAGGACAGATATTTTGTTTGAATTTCCAGTATTTCAAAGGTTTTGCAGTTCAATCAATATTGGGCTCTGCTGGATACATCTCAACAATGATCTGTGCCAAGACTGTATTAGAAGAAGTAGATAAAGAAGTCATAATGACATCTTGCGAGGCAACCTGTTTCTGTCAGCAGTGGTAGCATGTTGGATATAATTGTTTATATACTCTACATTGTCCCTAAAGAGATTCAAGCTGTATTTTAACATTTTTATCAAGGGTATTACCTGGCTCAGAATTCTGCATTGCAACTCACGTCTCTAGTAATTTCCTGGAATAGCTGGAGAATTAAAATAGCAAACTGTGGTGGAATTAATTGATATAAATGTCTGCATCACCAATTGTTTCCCAAAGTGTACTGTTTTACAGCTTTCTTTTGCTCTAACAGCCTTTGGAACATAATAAAGGTCAAATTCCACCTAATAAAAATGTCTTGGACCAGCCTTTGCAAAGGTAATTCATGCTGCTTCTGTATTGTTTCAAAAAAAGTGATGGGCTTTGCTTGAGTTGTTGGAAATGAGTGCCGACTTGTTGTTAGCAGTGATAACAAAAGCCTTAATACTCTTGTCCTCATCTAGAAAACTGTGAACTATTAAATTCAAGCAATGCACAAAGCAGTGGATGTGAACAAAGCCACCTCTTCCAAGGCTTTTCTTATGTTGAAGCCATTATACACAACTATAAAGCCAACTGACAGTCCCTGTGATGCGAACCATTTCTGTACTGGTTATCTGAGCTCCTTATTGTATTGTATGAGTTGTGTTCAGATGAAAGATAAAACATTCTTAGAACAGAAAACTGTGTTTTACTGCCCCTACAAGACTTATCAGAGAACCTTGCCCAGTGTGCAGTGATACACACGAAGGATTGAGGCTGACCACTTTTCCAGAATTCTGTTGTAATATGTATCATGTTCCCAACAGCACTGACCAAAACTCATCTGAGTTTTGTATGTACAGCTTCATGCAGATCTGGAATCCCTGTTGAGGAAAAATATTTTTGATGTTATATTATATTGAGGTTCAACGTACTCAAGCAGCCACCTGACTCCTACATTTCCAATGCCATTATATGGGAGCAAGTAAATGACTATCATCTCTGAAATTTTCTTTGTTATTGTAACAGCAATAAGATGGGTAGAGGGATATTTTGCTTTATGATTGTAGGATTCTGAGATGGTAAGCTGTTTCCTTGAAGGAGAGGGCTTTTGAACACATGGCCACTATCAGCAACACTAGGAGTCATTTGAATGGAAAGAAATGCTGAAGGTGTTTCTGTATTGCTGTAAGGACTGCCACTGCTGTCAACTGTCTGAGTTGCCCCTTAGTGCAGTGAGCTAACATTACTGTCACTCTCTCTTCTATTTTCAAAAACGGATTTCTCATTAATGTTATGACATCTGTTTAGGTGCCTTATCAGTGCTGGAGTTCCCAATGCTTTTCTCTATTTACCCCTGCTGCTTATCCATTTACATACAGAACACCTTGCTACAAACTTTTTAAAAGCACTAATGAAGTATGACCAAACAAAAGATGATATCTTTATAGTTTTTTCTGTGAGGTAGGCACTGCAGCTCAGTCAACTTTTAATTTTTCTGTTACTGGAGTTTTTGTGATCTGTTCCTGTTATGTCTTAGTCCCTTCCTGTAACCCACTTTCCTTCTCCTCTGCCATAAAAACATTTCCTTCCACTTCATCATTTGCAATTTTAATTCCATCATTTTCCTTCGGTATACACAGGGCCAAATTTTAAAAGGTAGCTAGATTGCCACAAGGGAATTGCGGCAATGAGGTGAGTGCAAGTGGTGACTTGCGTCAAACATTGCAGCAAGTGTTATTTTACAAGCCACCTTCCACAAAAGCCCTTCTGAAAGACCCTTGCACTGAATGCAGGGAGTTTGACCACCTGCTCCCGGTC
This sequence comes from Neoceratodus forsteri, assembly GCA_016271365.2. Lineage (NCBI taxonomy): Eukaryota > Metazoa > Chordata > Ceratodontiformes > Ceratodontidae > Neoceratodus > Neoceratodus forsteri. The sequence goes on along the minus strand of CM057455.1, from coordinate 1,788,242,154 downwards.
TAACTTTGCATCAGTGGGGGCCCCATTTTACATAAACTAAGTAAAAGTTTGCAACTGCACCAAATGTAATAAAATTTGGCACAGGTTGTGGCAAAGTCTTTGGCTCAGCTGTGGCAAACATTGCGGTTGATGTAGGGCTTGACACAAGCCCTCAGTAAACCTTGCAAAATTGGGCCCACTGTGTCCAAATACTGCCTTCATCATTTTTATCTTTACTCTCATCAGCCTCAGTCTCAGAGAATTAGTAGGTTGTCTGTGAGGGACTAAAAGTAGCAAAATATGTAATTGTTCCATACGTAGGAATTCTTCTAACAATGATACACACCAACTCTTTAGTTTAAAGTAAAGAACCCTTTTTTTAATAGGGACTGAACTGACAAATTCAGCACCTTTATTGGACAATGACCACTACTGTTCAGTGACCATTCAGCAGCTCAACAATGATATGCTACTATAACTGTACAGCTTTGAAATTTAAATTGGTGATGTAGATATGTATTTATCCAGAGCACACTGGTATGTTGGTGATGGTAATGGATGACAGAATAGCAAATGGATGATGATTGATGATGACTCTTCTGTTATAGGTTCAGTAGGAAGCATTAGTGTTGTCTAGTAAAGTTGCTGTAATGTCAAATTACAGAATGCCAAAAATGAAGAATGCCTCTAGTCTCTGTTTGTCTCTGTCACTCTGTCTCTCTCATCACTTTTGCTGCCAAGCTTCAGTAATATTCATTATTTTTTGCTGAAGCCTATAGGAATGTACATGAGCCAGCTTACTGTGACCACTATTACTTTAGAGATCCCTATGGAAAGCATAACCCCAGGACACCATGAGCATGATTGGATCCTCCATTGGCCACAGCCATACATATCCATCTTGCACATGGCAACATTTTTCTTGGGCACCATTTTAGGACCAGCTGCACCTAAACCACATGCCATTATTGTGGTCACTCTAGAAAGATGCACAGACATCTTCTACTTTTTTTATTTTATTTATGCCTGGACTCCTACGAGGCATCCTTCAGAGGTGCCCACACAATCTTTCCCCTACTTCTCCCCGCAGTGACCAGCCACCATCAGTTCACCCTCTCTCGGAGGAACTTCCCAGCATTCTGGATCACCCCCTGGAGCCAGGCCCGCCCGCCCTCGGCGGCTCTTTACTTAAGTTAAAGGGTCCATCCCCTCAAGAGGTTGGCCTGGATCCCTGATGTGGTGTAGTCCTGCACTGGGGATGAGAGGAAGATCACTGGAGCACTCATCATCTTCTCAGGAACCGGGGTATTTCAGTGTTTTTTTTCCCTTCCCACCCCTCCAGAGCACAGCTTGCAAGGCAACATAATGCTGTGACTCTGCCCACCCCTGGTGTTCACCATGCGTGCCCATTTGGTGCACCCCTGGCCACCACCAAAGGTCGCTTGGAGAGCGAGCCACACTCCTACCCTCCCTGGGAAGAGGGAGCAGTCCTCTGGATGCTCGATCTCTTCCCACCCCTGCCGACCACTGGCAACTCCCGGCTCATTCCCAAACCTGGGTGGCCAGCATGGCGCGAGGTGTGGCATTCAATGCCTAAACCCTCAGGACCACCAGGATGGCCATCTTCTACATTAACAACTGATGGCTATGATGCATGCATCATTCACTGTAACATATCAGTCTTCTACACATTGAGTCAATGACAAAAGCATGAATTTGTATGCAGGCATTGTGATGTGTGCATCATGGCACATGCATCATGGTGCATGCTTACTGGCATGGGCATCAGGTGAAATGGCCATTTTGTGGCAGAAAAGCATGTAGCAGTCATTTTGTGTGCAGGAAAGAACATATCTCCCTAACTTCATGTGGTTTGCATGCTGAGCTGTCATACTGACACTCATGAAATGCTTCACCTAAAGTATAGCTAGCCGAGTATAACGCACAGTGCTTTTGTATTGCTAATCACATAGCACACTCACCAGTTGCAGAACCACTCCTGTCATGGCTGCACCCATAAATATATGAAGGCAGTACACAGCCAAGCTATTGCTAAGTGTCTGATGAGCAGCACCATGATAGACCTACCATCCTCACACTACTACAGCCCAAAATGTTGCCGATGCCAACTTAAATCTAGTCTGGTGTACCCAAACCACAATGACCTGGGGAACACAGCCCTTAACATTTATTTACCAATCCAATGAAGGCCATCATTCAAAATAAATGCATATAGCAATAATACTGGCCAAGGGACTAACCCGCTCGCACTTATCAAGGACCACTCCATGATTCAAAACCCTGTTTCACATCTTTCAAGTACAGATGGAGTAGCCATTACTCACAACTAGATTATTGTGCACTGAACACAATTGCAGAAGTTGTTCACTCATTTAAGACAACAATGGGCTTTGAGACCCCCACCACTAGTTGATATGCTCAGTCCTATGATATACCAAAAAGTGAAGATTTCTTCCCCATCTGTCAAGCAATACAAGATGTCATAACTTGGGAATGTTCAGTTGAAGTCCCAAGCAGGACAGCCGAATGAAAATCCCTCAACAGATCCTAACAGAGGATAAGGAGAATATGTGCTGCCTTGTTCCAGCTCTCGATCCACACAGAAGCACTCAGTTACAAAACAATACTCCCAGCATGAGGGTCAGCCCCACTAAAATATTTTCTCAACAAAAGACTCAAAGATTTGTTGAAAAACAAACTTCAAGCTTGTGGGGCTAATCACTAGACCAGCAAGCGTCACTATCTATACTACAAGAGCACAGGTCATTTGGCTGGAGGACCTAGCTAAAACTATACCACCCAAGTTGCATCAGTTAAATCTAGTTGTATAACTCATTCAAACCACCAGCTATACAGTCAAGCCCACCAGGATGAAGTGCAGTTTCACAGGTTTGCTGCTTGACAAAAGGGATTAATTTCCATTGAAAGTGCATTGTTTGCTGCAGTAACGATACTGCAGGATTCTGCAGTGCTATGCTTCATCCTGCTAGGCACCACTTTATATAGGATATGGGGGTGCACATGCTAAAGCTCAATAATAGTGTGACAGTAGAGGCAAACAGGTCCAGGATAACTCTTTAGCTAAAATTCTTGAATGTGCACTCAGAATCCAAGATGCTACTGCAGAACTTCCCTTTCAAATGGGCAAAACTGTTCAGGAAAGGATTGGAACAATTCAAAAAGTTTAAGGATTATGGAGAAAATTCTAAAATAATAGCCCTAGTACTGCAGGAATAACAGAAATGATTGTTTACTCCATAATTTTCATAGTACCAAAGAAAACTGGTGACTTGCAACCAGTACTGAACCTTAAGTTACTAAATCAATTCATTCAATACAGATTGCTCAAAATGGAGACCATTCACTCAACACTGAGATACATCCAGAAAGGTAACTGTCTTACATCCATAGACTTGAAAGACATGCATCTTCATACTCTAGTCAGGCCTTCACAGTGCATACGCCTCTGAGTTCACAAACTCAGCAAACACCACTAGTACCAGGTTCTACCCTTCTGCCTGAAATTGGTATCAAGGGTATTCACAAAGGTGTCATTATTCTTAGTGATATATCTGCATCAACAGGGCACACATATCATCCCCTGCTTGGTTGACTGGCTAATACTGACTTGATCCAGAAAACAAACAGAGAAAGACACAGCTCAAGTAATTCTCATTCTGACAACACACAATTAGATAATAAATTTGAGCAAGAACTGTTTGTCTCCATTGGATAATAATTTGGAACAAAAAACACTTGTCTCTGAGCCAATCAATGGAGCACCCTGGCACAAAGATAAACAAGAAGAACAGAATGGTACAGGTGTCCCAGCCAAGGGTGGACAAGGTGGTCTCTCAAGCAAAGACTCTAATTGTGAAAAGGAGTCCAATACTGGAAGATCTGTTACAGATGCTAGGTACCATGGCCTCATTCATAGACATAATGCCATGGGCCAAGTAGAACTTGAGTTCTTTTCAGACTCTAGCAATCCAAAATGTGACATTACTGAATCATAGCCTGTCCAAACTGGCTCCTCTGAACAAAACAGTGAGAGCATCACTTGACTGTTGGATGTCAACACATAACATAACCAGGGGACAGCATGTGGCACAGGGTTACACAAGGCAAATGGTCTTCAGCAGACACCCAGAACACCATGAACCTCCTTGGACTGAAAACAATATATTTAGCCATGACCCACTTAGGTTGACTTGTGCAGGGGAGATCAGTTCTAATACACTCAGACAACTGGGCAGCAGTAGCCTACATCCCCAAACAAGGCAACACCAAATGTGCAAAACTGCTACATGAAGCCAGCAAGATATTTTGCTGGGCACAGACAAACCTTACACAGATGTCAGCAATACACCTGACAGAAAAATTAAACATCACAGCAGACTGACTCAGTTTTCAGGAGATCAATCTGTGGGAGTGGCACCTACACTGTCAAATATTCAGGTGCATCAATGACATATAGGGCCTATTCCAGATATACCTGGTGGCCATGAAGAAGAACTTCCAATTCCAAATATTCATCTCAAGATTCAAGGAGCTATCCTTGAAGAACATAGATACCCTATCCTGGCAATGGGATTTTGATGGAGCATACATATTTCCACCCTTTCCATTCATACTGCATGTGCTCAGAAAGATTCTACTCACTAAGACAACAATGATATTCATAGAATCATTCTATCCCAGGACAGCCTGGTTTGCCACAATAGTAGCTATCACTCTGTACCAACCATGAAGCATCCCCTATCATCTGAATATGCTGACACAGGACTGATATGATAGCCCAATTTGAAGACATTGAAACTCATGGAATAGCTCTTCAGGAAGACTGCTAATGGCAGGACACCACATCTTAGTCATAAACGGCGATGTTGCAAAGTTTGAAATAGCTGGTGAAGCCACCAAATCCACCTCTGCAGAGCAATTAGTAAATCTGTGCTATTAGCTTAAAAATTTATCTAACTGCAAAATGAGGAGTTTCACCCATGAATGGAGGAATTTTGCCTGCAAATAACGGAATTCCACCCATGAATGGCAGAATTTCACCTGTAAATGGCAAAATTCCATTATTTGTGGGTGAAATTCCATAATTTGTGGAGCTAATTTTCTTGACTTTACCCATCTCTAGTTATAAACACTCTATTACAATCCAGAAGGTCATCAACCACATTTACTTTTTCCAGGCAATGAAACACATTCTCCTGATTGTGCAGTGACAGCAACATCCAACCATCAGAGGCATTGATAATTCAAGTCCTTCTGTTCCTACAGCAATGCCTCCACAAAGCACTGTTAGTCTCCTCACTGAAGGTTCAACTAGCCACAATCAGCGTAATACCTGGTTACACTGGAAAAACAGCACTGAGAACACATCTGGATATCCTGAGAGTCTTAAAAGCAGCCACACACACACATACTTCCTAAAGCCAAATTGCTAACAGCACTCTGGGACCAACCTGTAGTTCCTAAGGCTATGACTACACACCTGTTTGAATCCATGCAGACAGCCGATATCAAATGTTTAACCTTCAAGACAGTATTTTGGTCACCATTTGTTCAGACAGAAGTGCAAGTAAATTGCAGGCATTATCATCTAGAAAACTGTTCCTATCAATACACCAGGATAGGGTCACCCTTTGGACAGTTCAATTTTTCACTCCCAAGGTCCCATCACTTTTCTAGAAGGCACAACTAATTGAAATTCTGACATTTTTCATGAACCCAAACAACTCTGAGGGAAGGTCTCTACACATATTAGATGACAAACAAGTTATGTTATTTTTACCAGAGCAGAACAGCAACAGTCAGGAAGACCAAGAGGCTTTTCACCATTACTAAGGGTTACAAGACAGGTATGGCAACCACAAGGGCTACAGTCATGAACTGGTTGAAAAGGGTGATCCAAGAAACAGATGCAGCCATGGGTAAATTAAACCCACTGGGTGTCAAGGTACCCTCTACTAGAGCAATAGCTACATTGTGGCTGGGCTGAGAGAAACAATGCATCAGCTGCAGAAATCTTTGCAGCTGCCACATGGCCCATGATACACACTTTCACCAGACATGATAGACTGTACACTAAAGAATAGGACAAAGCAGGTTTTGGCACTAATGTGTTAAATGTGGTGCTTGCCAAGTACAGTAGATGGACATGATTGCTCTCCCCACCTTATACAGTATGGCTAAACATTGCTTTTTATGACACGGTCTGTAAGGACTTTGAGGGGCACCATAAAGAAATGCAAAGCACAGTGGTAATTTACTCATCTGCTAAAGGTAATTGCATTAGCATCTCTTTATGCTTGCTTAAGGGTTTTGTTTCAAAGCAATGGAAGACTGCAAATGTTGTCCCCATGTGTAAAAATGATCTAAAATTGGACTGCTCAAATTATCGACCAATTAATCTCATGTCACCTATTTGTAAGATCTTTGAAAGTTTAATAAAAGGTGCATTAACTCCTATATTGAACAATTCAGATATGGAACAGCACGGTTTTAGAAAAGGTAGAGGCTGTCTATCAAGTCTGATGGGTTTTTATGAAAACATCAGTTTATTAGTTGATAACCAAATTCCATGTGATGTCATCTTTTTGGATTTTAGTAAGGCATTTGATGCTATGCCACATTGGGTCTTAGAAAGAAAGTTACTAAATCTAAAAATAAACAAATATATTATTATATGGATCACAAATTGGTTATAAAATCATACTCAACGAGTTAGTATCAATGGATGTTTATCAGACATTGGTTATGTCACTAGTAGTGTCCCCAGGGCTTGGTGCTGGGTCCATATTTGTTTCAGGCCTTCATATCTGATTTAACTTCAAATTGCCTATTCATAGCTATTACGTATGCAGATGATATAAAAATCAGTGGTCCATGTACGGGTGACAATTATTCTGATATCATTCAGCAGGCTCTAAATAAAATTTTTCAATGGGTTACCATATGGGGTATGAAATTAAATAATTCCAAATGCAAGGTTATGCACCTCGGTAACACAAATCCTTCAAAAGCATATATGTTGGGACAATACCAGCTTAGTGATACTACTGATAAAAGAGACCTGGGCATAACACTTTCTAATAACATGGAATTTTCTTATCATATAAATGAATCAGTAAATAAAGCAAACAAGGTTGTCTGGTCTATTAAATGAAGTATCACTACAAGAGATTCAAAGGTTTTAATGCCATTGTTTAGAGCATATGTTACAGTAGGTCTCATCTTCAATATATGTCTCAGCTTTGGTGTTCCTGTAAGAAAATTAATATAAATCAATTAGAGTCACGCACATAGATACACACAGAAATGTGATGGCAGAGAAAGGCCCCATGGCCCATCTAGTCTGCCCAACACCATACCTCCCCCCTTCTGTTATGCTTCCACCCTCTTTTCCTAACCCTTAAATCTATCCCAAGCCCTCTTGAACCCCTCCACTGTTTAAGCTGCCACTACCTCCTCTGGCAGCTTGTTCCAGACCTCCACCATCCTCTCCATGAAAAACTGCCCCCTGACCTTACCTCTGTATTTCAGTGCAAATTTACGAAACATCTGAGATGCATGAACCAACTTCCTTATGAAACTAGACTATGTGATGTTAATCTGTTATCTCTAGAAACTCACAAGTTATGTGGTGACTTATTATTTCTTTATGATATAGTCCTGACCCAGTATTAATGACAGACTTAGGATTACATTTCAAGGATTCATCCCACAACACTGGAGGTCACCCTCTCCAATTGATAGGTAAATCCTTCAGTTATATCAGGAGGAAATATTTTTTTTAACCTTAAGAGTGATTAAACTTAGAACAATTTGCCATTACATATAATTATTAGCAAGGATAAAGAACAATTCAAGGATAGACTGGATGAATATTTATTATCTGTTAAACAATTGGCATATTATTGACTCTGACTAGTATGTGAGCATTTATGGTCTGAAAAGGCTTTCTTGCTCTCCAAATACCTTAGTATGAACTTTAGTATGGCACCCCAGATGCACAGACCAATGCACGAGAGGTACACAGGTATGTCACCTCAGAATGTTATTGTGTTTGTCCAGTTGTGGTAAATAAAATAGACTGGATTTCAGATTCTGATTTTATTACACACCACATTTCCCCTGTTGTTCGCATATTTTCAGCAAGATTCCTTCCTCAGATTCACACTTCAATACTACTACAACTCTGGAAGAGTTCAGCTGAGGCTTCCAGAAGAGTACTAGAGCCTAGGTGGGAACAGAATTCAAATTCCAAGTCACATGTGCATGATCAGTTCCTCAGGTTAACACAACATAGTCTGTAAGGAGTTTGGGTGCACTGCAAATAGATGTTAATGTAATAACCTTTACTAGGTGAGTGAATTTCCATTTTTTCAACCTGCATAGCCAGAGGTTGAAAGATTGCATAGCAGAGAGGAAGTGTATCCTGCACACCTTTTATCCATATCACTAAGTAACAATTATTTAGTTGATATAAATAAGACATGAGAGAATGTGCATTGTGGTGAGATAACTGCAAACCATCAACCACCTGAGAAGTGTGGTTATCCCACAGCAAGACACACCATGGAGAATCTTATTGCTATTAAACAATGGGTCCGATATTTATTTGATTGTACTGGTGGTGGGGGTGAAAAATGCAGAAAAATAAAATAATGTGAAACATTTGAATTATTCTCTTAAAGAAGTCCATCCACACCACCAAAATAATCCCACCATATCCCAGCATAGGCATGCCATCTCAGTTTCAAATATTAAGCACAGCAAAATAATTTAAAAAAATAGCACTTAAATCCTCTGTTTTCTCCAACCCACCACCATTTATCTGCTTCTTCACATTTCATATTTCTTCTTCATGTCATTTCCTCCGTTTTCTCTACTCTGTTCCTTGTTTATCTTTCTTCTATTCAAGTGATGAAATGTGTATTATGGCCTAATACAAGCATTCAAATCTTTGCTCAGCTCTGCTGGCAGAACTTTCACCCCATAATCACACAATAGAAGGTCTCAGATAGAACTAGGGCTTCTGTTTTATCTGAAGCAGGTTAAACAGCAGAAATTTCCCTAGTTAGCAGATGAGGATAGAATGAGGACTTTTCATTATCAGGAAAGAAACATGAGAAATTAAAACTGCAATTACTGCAGTACTTCAATTGTTCAATTGATGTATTTGTGTGTAAGAAGAGAATTATGAGAACAAATAATATTTAAGTATTATCCTTTTAAATGTAAGGAATTGTTTTCAGGGCATAGTTAAAGGTTTTTAGTGAGTAAAGGGACAGTCATGTTTATGATGGCAATCAGAGATGTGTAGTCAATAGTGATTTTATTGTGAAGAGGCTGCTGGATTTTTATCTAGTTTTGCTGTACTGAGATAACAGGACAGGTAAAGATGGCCCTTGGCCAATCAGGTTTCACAGTTTCTGAAACCCATTTTATTATCTGCACTTTAAAGCCAATAATAATGATCATTGTGTCATTTAGAATCATACCATTATTTTCATCCAATCAGGACTGATTATATTAATACAGTCCATGTTCTCTTATAACCATAAGAGGATGTGTCATGCAACATTTTTTTTTAATTCTAAAGTTCTGTGTTTGGTTGGCATAATTTATTTCCCACAAAGGAGATTCTCCAAAATTTAGCAAGCAAAGCAGTTTGATTTTAAATCCAAACTGCTTTTAGAAAGTCTTCTATCATGATTTATTATATGTTTATATGTAGAGCTTCTGTATCTCTTATAGTTATGAGTTTCTTCTCAAGTCCTTTGTGTAGTAGAACTGCTCAGCTTCACTTTGTAATTCTCACACAAAAGAACTTGAGAATGTATATAAATTAGTTGGTGAACCATATAGTGGGGTTGGGTAACATCTTGGATTTAGTTTTGGTAGCATTCTATAGTTTTTTTCTGGGATGGAATTCTGTATTCCACACAATTTTCTTTAATTCTTCATGAATTGTTAATATCTGCCACAAATTAAGACTGTCAGTAGTATTTAGAGTTAAAAAAGTTATGTTTTAGCATGGATAAAAATAAGGAGTTTGAAAATCCAGTACCAGCTTCATGCTGCAGAGAAATACCATTGATTACTGATGTCATGCATTTACATTATCATATTGTTTAATTCTTTGTATAATTTTTTGTACGGAAAAAATTCAGATATGAATCCTTGCAGAACCCCTCTATGTTTCATCACCCTAAAAAGTTCTATTTTGGTGGCCAAATTGTGATGCATACAACAAAGGATAGTTTACAAAAATGTGAAGCACTTTATTGTGGTGTTCTACCTGATCTAGCAAGTACTTAAAAAAACAATATTTAGGTGTTTTAAAAATAGATTATGTTACTTCCATGGTTATACTGCATGTTCTGTTAATCACACATTTGTTGCTTATGTCTGCCACTATTGTACCGATTTAATTTTCTTATTTCTACATGGATTCCATGCACTGTTTTGAATATTCTGCTGCTGTATTGTTAACTAGGTACTCATTTACATTGTTAATGTCTTTATCCTGTTTATTGTATTGTTCTCACAACTGTTCTGTACCTGTACTCTATAGGGTTATGCCTGAAAATAGGCATTTTGTTGTCTAGTGCACATACCAAAACCAAGTAAATAAATAAAATACAGCAAATTGAGGTTCATTGTCATTTATTCTACTGGACAGAAGAGGTGTTCAAGGTGTGGCCTGTCTATCTTTCATATCTACAATCATCTGGAAAAGATTGTATTACCTTAGATATATTTTTCAAATATTGAAACATAAATAAAGATTGCTACATGTCTTTGTAGTTTACAACATACATAAGAACATACAAATGTAAGGATGAAAGAAAGCTTGTTATCTATCAACCCCTTTACCACTACTTCTCAGTAGTAGTATTTATTTTTGACTCCTGTAAATATGTATCTTATTTTTCCTTAAACTTGCATTGCAAAGAACAATGTTTTTCCCCAAAAAACTAGTTTCAGCAACAAGTAATATAATTAGCATACATGTCAAATCTACTTTTCTTGTCACCTTCTTGGCTGTGAACCACAAATATATATTTTTTATTGTCTCTGTCCTAATGAACAGGAGGTCTATAGTGCTAAGTCAAATGCTAAGGCCATCTATTTTTCTTGAGAAAAAATTGTTGGCAGAAATACAACATTTTACCAGCAATTAAAATTGAAAGATGCCTTTAATCTTTGTAGTGAAAAAAAAGTAGTGTCAAATTTGCTGCCAATTTCATTGCACTACTGCTTTAAATTGTTCCTGTTTTTCTGAGTTTACAATGCTATTCGGGAGTGAAGTCCACATGCCCATCACTCTCTGTGAGAATCAATAGTTTCTCCTTTCCCCACTGTAATTTCTTATTATGGCCCCTTGTGATACTTTTGTTTTGTTTAATTTTTAGCCCTAGTTGTTTGCATAACTCTGAATCCTTTGTGAAACCATATAGCATAATTAAGTCTCCCTTTAAGCTCCTTTCCTCCAAGCTAAACATGTTAATGGTATCAATTCTCTGTCTGTATTCCATTCTCTCTCCAGCTATTAATAATTGAGTTGCTCTTCTTTGGACTCACCCCAGTCTACCCCTGTCCTTCCTGCAATAATTATTCCAGAGCTGGAAGCATTATTCCTACTGAGGTCTCACAAATGCCCTATACAGTAGTGCCATCACTTTCTTTGAACTGCTTACAAGGTTTCTCTTAATGCAACCCATTACTTGTGATGTCTTTTTAGAAGCTACTTCACCCTCACATTCATAGTTACCATTTTTAGTCTGGCATAATTTAAATTGTAGCTAAACTGCTTTGTTCATTACTAGATTACTAGATGCAACACTGTGCATTTACCTCCATTAGACGTCATGTCCCACCTCATTTGCCCACTCTACATAGTCTATTTTTAGCCAGTGTTCTCTGGATACTGCTAGCACTAGTCCTCACTTCCTACTAGGTCCCCAATTTTGGTGTCATCTGCAAACTTATTGAACCAATATGCTGCTTCTTTATTTAGTTCATTTATATACATTTATATACATTGTGAACAAATAGTGGACCAAGGACAGATCCCTGTAGTACTCTGCTAGACACATTTCTCTTTTCTGATTCAAACCCATGTATTATTACCCTCTGCTTTTTCCTGATAACCAGCCTCCAATCCATTTATACTAAACATTCCCAGCAGGCATTCAACACTGGTATTTCGTAATGATTTTGCTATTGGCAGGAATATCTATGAATATTTTTTTTTTTTATTTGGGGCCCATGACACTAAGTATAACATTGTGGATATTTTATTATGTGTTACTGACATTTTGAATTATTTTCAAACTGAACATCCTTCTTTAGAGTTAAGATAGCAATATAGTCTTTGTCATCCAAGACACTGTAACAGCCTGCAAGTTCAGAAATGCTATGCAACATTTCAAGATGTGCCTGCACAGTTGCAGGAAATGCAGGAAACTCTAAAATGTAGGACTACATGCCCTCCTACCATGGCAATGAAATGCAAAATGGAACTTACACTCTTTCTAATTCTTTAAATATGAATGCTTCCATTCCCACTAAAAGCATGCCCAGGTTTCAGTCCAAATATCAAAGTTCATAATTTCATATAGTTCAGAAGTGTTAAAAAATGAAAAAAAATATGGCAATCTTTTATTCTGTTCATTGACATTCATAATGCATATAGATCATTTGGATATTTTTATTGGGTTTTTGTTATTTACTTCATTGTCTGAAAATTGAGTAGAGCTGGGGCTGACAGAAAACAATTTTCAAGATGTGCTCCCACTATCCTCCACATGTAGTAAATGTTATCTGCTAACCTTTAACAAATCATATACAAATAAGCAATGCAAAAAGGCAATGGGTTGTTATTTTAGTGCAGACCCTGAGTATAGCTATTTTGTGACTTGTGCAGAAGTCACAGTCACTGAAAGATAGACCTAGAAATTCAATTTTAGCATCGCATGGAACATATTTCAGTTAATTAAATTCAGCTTTGTATTTAAAAGCTAAATGTGTTTTACATCAGAAAATTCAGGAAGATCTGGGATGCTTGCTGGGTAATTTACAGTAAACACAGAGCTTCTTAATTATATAAGAGATGCTTAAACAAGATTTGTAAAGCCATTAAAATCAATACATAGCTTTTAGGTGATGAATGAATTAATGAAGTGTGAACGTTTCTAAATGTTTCTGTACCCAGCATACCTCCGTTAGTCCTCACTACCATGTTTAGCCCTATTAACTGCAACACTAATGGCATCACAGTAAAAGGCTTGAAGTACAGTACATGCAAATAATTTTATAGATATAATAAGCAATTTGAAATACTCACTTCAAAGGCCTACATCCGATTAAACTGTATAGTAATGCAGATCTAACTAAAATGGATCTGTCTGATTATGATTGTAAGGCAACTTAAATTAATTTGTAGCCCCCAGACTAGGTCAGTTGTCCTGAGTCTGACCATAAGAATTTCAAATCAATCATTTGGGGTTCACACCATCATCCTTTGGGTCCGACCCCAGTTTGGCACCATGTTAATACCATTGCAGTGTCTGTGATAGGAGGAGAGGTGGCAGAATGATAAAACAGAACTCAGCACATCAACTTAACTTTTTCAGTGCAATGGTTTCCGCAAGTGCTAATTCTGGGAGTGGAGGTGGACTTTGCAGAATAGTGCATAATTCAGTGATCACAGTTGATCGAGCATCCTTGCCAAGACAGGAAAACATTAGAACATTGAGGAAAAGCTTAGAGTTTCTAGATTGTCTTGTCTTTTCCATGAACTCAGATATAATGGTAGTAATACTCACATTTTCAAGGAAAAAGTTGGATAATTTGTGAGTGTCAAGTCTAAAGCTCTGCCAAGCTACAGTAGTGGTGTGCTAAGAACTTTCACTGAACTGTAATTAACATTACTTAAGGTTTCCATGGACAATGTGGTTTGTGTCCTTGAGAGAAAATTGACTTGTGTATTCTTAATGCTTAGTTCTCTGCTTTTGCATTCTGAACAGTGTTGTACCATTTCACCAGCGCTGCTTATAAAACCATAACTGTGATCTACACTACAGGCCTTCTCTCTTTATCCCAGCTTATTTGAACTTTCCCCATCTACAGCATCAATTCTTCTATGATAGTCTTGTCCGTGTTAGTTAACCAATGATATAGCATCCGCAACTATAAGTCCTCCCATACATTAACATTTATGTCATGGTATAAACACAGAAAAATAATAGCAGATAAAGATTCAAGATCCATCCAGTCAGACCAAAAACCTACCTATGCCTGACTGGCCTACTAACAGATTGGGTCATTACCTTATATATAACATACATTGAAAGAGATAACCAATGTAACATAAATTGAAAGAAGTGAACAATGTAATCTAGGATATTTTATTATTGTGCAGTAGAAAATTAAATCCATGATAATCAAAGTTAGAAAAAAAAATTCAGTCCTATATCTGATACACAGAAAAATTAAGAAAAGATACCCCCTCCACCCGCCATTTTGCAACAATTTCAGCAATTTTGAAGCCGCATAAGATGTCAAATAAATCAGTCATATAGACCCTTATTGATATTGAATCTTGATTATAAATTGTATACAGCAATACTAACCAAATTACTTAAAAATATACTCCCGTAGGTAATTCATAAAGATGAAACCGGTTTCATAACACAGTGCCAACTCAAGATAATATTGAGAGAACACTAACTTTACTACAGTACACATCCAGGACTCAGCTGCCAGTTTTGCTGCTGATCCTGGGTGCAGAAAAGGGTGTTATAGAAATTTCTATACTATACCCTTTACAGATTTAACTCCCAACCCCAGTTATCTCTATAATCAGGGAATTACTATATATCATAGCCCTCAAGCTACAGTTTGAGCAAATAGTTTCCTATCCCCTAGGTTTGGCCTATTGTGAGAAACCTGACAAGGTTGCCCAATGTCCACATTATTGTTCATTTTAATTGTTAAGCCCTTATCCCAAGCCATATAGAGAATAATGACATAGAAGGAATCAGGGTGAAAAAAAGAAATGATCATGTTACACAGGTGTTTTGCATGTATTTATTTAACCAAACCTATTGGTTCATTGTTCCTATTATGGGTGGCCCTAATGGACTATGGCCACCTATCAACCCCTTAAATGATTATTATATGTGCAGTACACAGCTGAATAAACTGAAATCTGAAAAATATTTGTGAATAGTGATCTTACATGGTCTTATTTCAATAAACAAGTTTCAGATTATTACTAAAACCAATAAAGTATGGTGGGAGGTGCATCAAAATATAATGTCCAGAGATAGATGAGTTATATTAAATTTTATAGATCCTATATCTGTCCGCACTTAGAATTTTAATCTCAACTTTGAAACCCCTGTTTTAGAAGTGATATTGCACATCCTGAAAAAGTGTAAAGAAAAGTAACTAATCATATTAACGATTTTATCAATCTTAGCTATGATAATAGGTTGCATGAACTGAATCTCATGTCACTTGAAATCAGAAGGATGAGAGGGGAATTAATGTTGACACAGGAAGTTTTGCAAGATGATTACTTGATATTTGAAACTGGGTTGGAGTTCAAGCAAATTAATGTAGCAACTAGGGGACATCCCTTAAAACTGGCCTGTCATAGGTTTAATACCCTCAAGAGGGGGTATTTTGTCTTGCAGAGGGTTGCAAACTTCTGGAACTCTTTGACTACAGAGATTGTAATTAGTAAGACAAATACATCTTTTAAAAATAGACTTGATAACTTTATGTTCCTCCGCCCCCTTCCTCTGCCACTCCTCTAGTTGCCTTTAATTCTCACTCTTCTCAGGATCCATTCTTTTTCTCTATTTTCTCTCAAACCAAAACCCTAGCTGCCCTCCTCACAATTAACCCCTCAAGAGGGAGGTCACTGGGCAGACTCAACCCTAAACTACTATTCCTATTGGCCCATGCAATCTCCTCACCGCTAGCAGAGCTACTAAACCTCTCCTTCTTGACTGCTGCAGTTCCGAATGCATGGAAATATGCTACTGTCCTGCCAATATCCAAGGCAGGTGACCCCTCAACCCAAAGCAACTAGACCGCAGTCTCTCTACTCCCTACTCTGGCCAAGGTTCAGGAGCACATAGTCCTCTTACAACTCTCTACCTTTCCCTCTAAATCCTCATTCTTCACTCCTTTCCAATCTGGATTCTGGAAGGATCAATCTACCACCACCTCCCTCCTCAGGCTCACTGGCTCCATCCTCTCTGGGATGGACTGTGGCCTGATCATTTCAGCTATCTTTGTTAACCTTGCTAAGGCCTTTGATATGGTCTCCCACTCCCTCTTCCTAACCAGCCTATCCTCAGCAAGCCTATCAGACATTGCTGTTAATTGGTTCAGGTCATATCTAATTGGAAGGTCTCAATCAGTTAAAATTGCTGATTCCATCTCCCACCACTACCTATAAATACTGGTGTTCTGCAGGGTTCCATGCTAGGCCACCTACTTTTCTCTATATTCCTAAAAGACTTTCCCTCAACCTGCACCTCATCCTCCAGCCACATGTACACTGATGACACCATTCTGTTCATCTCTGGCCAATCTCCCACTGATGTAGCATCCAGACTCCAAGTGGTCTTCAACAAAGTCCAACTCTGGCTTCATTCATTCAACTAATACTGAATGCCAAGAAGGCTGTCTCCATGACTTTCAGCACTAGGCAGAGAATCTCTCAGCTCCCCACCATGCCCTCCTCCCACACCATTGATGGAACTACACTTGAGGACACCTCATCCTTTAAATACCCTGGGGTTTGGCTTGACCAACGCCTCAACTTTTCTGCCCATGTGGATGCCATCCTGAAAAAACTGCACCCCAAGTTAGGTGCTCTGCACAGGAACCATAGTTGCTTATCTCTACCAGTAAAGTGCGAACTTTTGCAGAAAATGATCTCACCCCATATTTAACTACTGTCTTGTAGTATATAGTGCTGCTCTAAGTCTTCCTTATCCAGATTGGACACCCTCTTTAACTGCTTCTGCCACTTTGCTCTGGACTCTCCTCTTCCACCCACCACTGCACTCTTTATCACTCCTTTGCCTTTCCCGACTCAACAACCAGTGCCTGGCCTACTGCACCAAGTTTATTTCTTAATTCTAGTTTGGCTCTCTTCCACCCTACTTCTCATCATCTATTTACATCCTCCGCTTCCTATCTCTCAGATCTCATGAGACACTTACTCTAGCTGTTCCTCACCATGGTACTTCAGTAGGACAATCCGCATTCTTGTACGGCTTCTCCAAACTATGTAACCAACTGCCACCATAAATTAGACATTCCTCCTCCCTGAACTCCCTCTCTACTGCCCTATACAACTTCCTCTCTCCTAAATGTTCCTGCTTCTAGCTGCATTATCCACCTCCCTCTCATTCTCAAACATAGCTAATTGCTGCCCCCTCCCTCCATTGCACTTCTGTGCCCCCTTATCTTCCCAGTCCCTATGGCTATCACTTATTTGCCTCTACCATCATCCCTACCTACCCACACCTATCTCCACACTCATATATATCCCCTGCCCACTCCCCTGCACTGCCTTATTCTGATCCTCCCTAATTCTTTATAATTCCAATGGCTGAATTTATAAACCTATATCTTTATAATTATTCTATCTTATCCCTCTCTCTCTCTCTCTCTCTCTCCAATTCCTCATCTACTTATAGAGTCTCAGCTCCCTTGATCCACCATATGTCACTACCTGACTGGTATTTATATGCTGAGATTACTGGATGTATATCCTCCAGTACTTTCCTGCTTAGTTCAATATGTTACTGCTGACTACTCGTAAACCTGTTGTATTATATATCCCATGGTTTTGTACTGATGTTACTGCTGTTTTCTCCGGATTATGGAATTATGCTGCTTTTATTTTCCCCATGTTCCCCTTTCCCCCCAGGACACACCGGGAGACAAGCAATTTATTACTCAGTGTGCCTTTACTGGTGAAACTTTTCAATAAATAAATAAATGTTTCACAATGTTAAATTAGCTTATTATGGTTAAACAACAGAAGCTTCTATGGGACTCGGCCTTCTACTTCTGTCCCGAACCTTAGTGAACCTTAGTGAAATCAGGTTACAAGCTGAATATTGACAAACCAGCTGCATTGCAAATACTTATCATTATTCCCAAGAAATCTCTGCCTGCTATAATTTCAAGTTGGAATAGTTTTTTATTAAACATTTGGGAGTATTTATACCAAAGGACCTAGCTACATTATATCAGCAGAACTATCCACCCATCTTAACACATGTAAATTCAGACTTGGAAAGATGTGCAGTAATCCCCTTTATATTTCACAATAGAATCAAAATACTTTGAATGAACATTCTACCCTGCTACTTTTCCTGTTTCAAACTCTGCTAGTGGTCCCAACTTTGAAGAAGTTTATGGTCATAGGTATTTTACGAGCAAGAAGGTATATGCTGTTACTGATTGCTGTCATCCTAAGTGTGATACCCACAGTTTAACGAATGGGATAAATGTCTCTTTCAATTCCTCTGGATGGGTGCAAAGCCCAGAATTGCTTTCTGTAGGTTTCAATTTTCCAAACCAGGGGGAAGGGGTTTGGCCTTCCCTAATCTGAAACATTACAATTCAGCAGGACAGCTCCATCACATAGGGGCTTGGTAAGAACCAGCCTGTGAGGCCCGCTGGAAGATGTTGGAAGCCAATGTCATCCATCTTTCCCTTGTCAGAACCCTATTTTCTAACCTGCAGCCTTCCCTGGAGAAGTTAACAGACAATAGGCTGGATTTTCAAAGTGTGGTGCAGGGCTTACATCCAGCTCTGTGCCATGACCCTAATGTTCTGGTGGTATGCTGAACCCCTTTGCCTCAACTGCACCTGATTTTACAATCTTGGGTGCCGTTGTGACAGTTTCTATATTTTACAGAAGCTTGCCCCAAAAATTTGGCACAAGCTCCATAAAAAAGCGCCCCAGGATTACCACAAGCTAGACCACAAAAATTGATCTAACTTGCAGCAATTTCTTGCAAGGGATAGAAAATCCTGATCACTGGCAAAGAGAGTGCCACAAGCCTCGTACACCATAACTTCAGTGCACCTGGAGCTTGCAAAAATATTCTCGATTTGTGGGGCACAGTAAAAATGGACAGGTGTCCTTGGTGAGCACTTTATCCTTTGTATGCTATTCCATATGATTTTCAGCCTAGCTAGGTAGATCCCCACTTCAGACAATGGGAACATCAGGGCCTTATCCATCTGTACCAGTTAATTGAGAATAGATGTCCTCATTCTTTTGCCCACTTCAGCAGCAATATGCCCTTACAATACCAGATTATTATCAGTTTCTGCAAGTTCGACATTTTTTAAATACCAAACTGTGATCACTTGACGACTATACAGACCTTCATCCTATAATAATGTTGCTAGTTGATACACAGATTTGAGGAATACCCTTCCATTTTATCTCCCGTGCTTACAAGACCTTTGCTGTTCACTCAGAAGCAACTTTTGCCACCAGAAAATGTAGATGGGAAGGAGAATTAAATATTCAGATCACACCAAAACTTGGTCTCAGGCTCATAAGCAACAGCATAAGTTCATTTTATCCAACACATGGAAAGAGTTTGCTAGGAGGACAGCAGTTTGATATTTTAGAACACTCTAGATAACAGCTCATTTTAAACCAAATATAGGGGAAAACTGCTGGGGACAATGTGGTACACAATCAGCTCATCATTAGAGGTGGGCAAAGTCCACAAACTTCACTCTGAAGAATATTTTGCGTATTGCGCTCAATATGCGAAGCACAATACATGAAATTTGCCAAATGTATTGAGGTCAGATCAAATGGAAGTGCAGAATTTTGCCCCCGACATTCCACATTTCCCACACAAACTTTGGCCACAAGACGTCTAGTGGACCCCTTCCACCAGACACAGTTACAACAATCACCTCCACCCCAACACATACCCACGATCATCAGCCATTTGGCCCATGTAAAAATATTAATATTTTATTTATTTCCCATTCCAATGTGTCTAGTGGACCACCCCCACTCCATCCAGAACACTGCCACACCACCCTCGCCCCTAGTACACCCCGAGCTGGCCACCGCCCTCCACTCACCTCCATGTCCAGCAGCCAGGCTGAGCTCTAATGAATGAGCGTGTGCTTGTATAAGCAGGTGCTTATTCATTGACAGCTCATGGTCATTTGGGCAGCTTTTCGTAGGGCTAGAGAAAGGGAGGGGGTTGCTCCAGTCCCCGGCGGAGGGTAGGATGGGGGTCAATGGCATTGTGGACCCTGTTCTGTAGCCCTCTGAAAAGCTTCCCAAAAGACCATGAGCTGTCAATGAATGAGCACGTTTATGTTCAAGCACACACTCATTCATTAGCACTCAGTCAGGCTGCTGGCCATGGAGGTGAATGGAAGGCTATGCCAGTGGCCAGTGCTGGGTGGACTGGGGGGAGTGGGGTGATGTGGCACTGGCTGGGTGAGGTGGGATGGGTGAGGGGGTCCACTAGACACCAGGGAATGCAGAAATTAATGTAAACAAATATATTTTTACATGTGGGCTGTGGCTGACTTGCCAGGGATCCGTTTGTGGGGGCAGGAGGGTGATTATTGTAACTGTGTCTGGTGGAGAGGGGGGCCACTAGACACCAGGAAATTGGGAGTTTAATTTAAAAAAATATTAATATATTTACATGTGGACAAATGGCTGGTGATTTGTGGGTGTGTGTGGGGGGTTGGGGAAGGAGAGTGATTGTCGTAACTGTACAGGGAAGGGGTCCACTAGACACCAGGGATAGACCAGGGGTGGTATTTGGGGATTTTCCATTTGTCACCTCTACTTACTTTTGGTTTTTGAAACCACAAAAGCAAGGCAAAGTCACAAATGCCGAATTTTGGGTAATTTTCAAAAATTACACGAAGTGCTCCATGGGGCAAATTTGCAGACTTCACGGCATATTCACCTGCAAATTAAAACTTCACTGCATCTCTACTCATTGTGTGCATATATTTTGTCTCTGACCCCATTTTAGATCATTTTGAAAAGCTGTGGAAACTGATTTGAGGGAGCTTTTCACTGTCCTTCCCACCTTGACACCTGGGCTCAAATCTTCCGGGAGTACCTAGCTATGTGATTTAATAAACATAAAAAATATCTTTCAAATATAGTTTTCACAACAGCTAAGAAAGCTATAACAGAAATGTGGCTGCAACCACAATCTCCCAATATAGAACAGTGGAGAGATTTCATGATAATGGCATTTCAAATAGAGTTGTGCATGGGCCAAATATTATTTCCTGAATACCACAAATAGTAGGCTTCCTGAATATTAAGATGCTTTTCCCGAATAGTTCACTATTTGGTCACTATTTAGGAATTACTATTTGGTGAGATTTCCAAGTCTCACAGGACTTTGTTGGACAATCAAAAGCTGTTTCTAGAGCTCATAGGCAAGCACACCATGTAACATCTTTACCCTGCATTGGTAGAGAACAGGAGACAGTTGTTTCTGAGAGCTGGCGTTGCAGTACTTCTGAGACCTTAAACTTGCCAAACAAAGCAGTCATTTTGTGCTCCACAGGCTTTTTTGGATCAGTATTATTTGTTTGATCAGTGCCAGAAAAGCTAGGTTTGGCTTTCTAACCAAGTAATTTTGTTCTTGTTGCAGTGCTCAGTTACAGGGACCAGGAGGGCTGTCTGTTAATGCCAGTCCTCCACTGCTGTCTGACATACAGCTCCAGTGATTTTTTAGTGAAGCACGTTTTGCTTTTGTGTTTTGTTTCCTGCTATTGTCTGGTTCCAGGCTTGGTTCCTGCTTGACTGAAGAGGGCGTCTACTGACTCCCCATCCTGTAGCTCACTATGCATGATTTGCCTATATGTGCATATTATTTCATTTTGTGACGCTGTGCCCTACATGTGCAGCTCACTGCACACAAGTAGAAGTGCATGTGTTACGTACCTTTTCATGAGGCACGGCCCCAAGTGTGCACAGCTCTGTGTACACAGTTTTTGAAACACGCTTCTGCAGTTCTCAGCCAGTCAGGCTTGACTCACTGAAATAATATTGTTAGTCATCTGGTTCCAGGACTGGATCCTTGCACAACTGAGGAGTGTCTTGGCTGACTCCCCTCTCCCCCTTCCACAGGTCAACATGCATGATTAACCTGTGTGGGTGAAATATATATTTTCATGAGTCTGTGCTAGTGTGGGATGAACAGGTAAAGCAGGTGGCCAATGGCCACTAAAAAATTGGTTTGGCTGCTAGATTTTTAAATTTACTGGTCATCATGTTACCTGCTCACAAAGTGGTTTTTGATTCCTAGAAAATGATAGCCACTAAAAATAATGATTTGGCTATCAGATTTTGAAAGCTAGTGGCCAAACTGTCCACCAGAACTAAACTGATTTGTCCCACCTCGGTGCACCTTGTGCATGCATGGCTGTGTGCTTGTGATTTTTTGTTTTTATTAAACTGTTGCAATTCTTAGTGGGCAGGATTTACTCACTGAGTTGAGAGTGTGTCATCTGTGAGTTCCTTGCTCAGTTCCATGTTCAACTTAAGAGGTTGTCCTTTTTTTCCCCCTTCTTAGTAGCTTTGTTTTGTTTTTTTATTTGATGCTGCTTTTTGTGATACAGTATAACTGTTAGGGTTGTCTTGAGTATTACTGTAGTTCCACAAGCACTATGTAAAGCATCACATACAGGTTCTATCAGTAGTTTGTGTTTATACAGTAATCACTAGTCACCTGAGACATCATGTCTTATCAACCTTGCAAACATGCTTAGTTCAGCACCAACAATGCTTCTCACCGTTGGTCTCAATTGATGAGTGATAGGATGATAGACACACAAAAGTACAGCACATCCAGGAGATAACTACCAATGCATCCCTGGGCTGCCAAACAAAGTAAAGAGCAGACCATAAAGTTACCAACAGATTTATTTGTGCTGAGGCTGGAGAATGCCAATAAAGCCTTGTAGCTTTGATCGGAACCTGGTCTTTGTCAGGGGTATCTCGGTAACACATAAGCAAACTAAGCCCGATTTGCAAAGGTGGACGCAAAGCTTATGTCAAACCCTGCATCCGATGCAATGGGGGTCGCGGATGCGCCATACACTTTGGACGCAGCACAGTCCAATTTTACAAGGTGTGGCACAGTTTGCAACAGTTGAGCCTATTTATGGCACATTGTAGAGGTTGCTCAGGGATGCAAAGTTATGGCAGGGGGAAGCTGTTGCAAGGGGTTTACATCCGGGAGCTCCGGACATTGATGTCTGAAAATTACAAACTCCCTGGTGTTTGACGCAAGTTGCCACTTTTGTCAAACTCCCATTCGCTAGTCTCTTGCAGCATGCCAGCAGGGTTTGAAAATCGGGCCCACTATGAATATTAAACCCTTAAAGAAACATGCAACATAAATAAGTAAAGTTATAACAAATGAAACAGAGATGCCTTTCTAACATAACAATCCTAATGTAATTAGTCCAAGGATGAAACACTTCATCAAGATTACAAAACATCATAAGATTAATTCATACAGTGGTAACAGACAGTATGCTGCTGCTACTAGTGTCACCACCTGTTTCATGTGCACTTTCACTGTCACATCCATCTATGCCAGTAGTAGGAGGGCATTCAAGCTTACATGCCTTGTGCAAGAAGCAGCAGACACCATCATCAGTGTTCCCAATGTTACCACTAAGGCTGCTATATCCACAACCAGTATGACTCCCACCACCGCCAATACCATTCTTGCAGGAGCCACCCTTTCAGCTGTCACTACCACCTCAGCCACTGTTGCCACTATTCATATGTCCATGGCCAAAGAAACTTCTACCCCGTGACTGTGGCCATAAACACCCTACAGTGTGGACCCAACACAGTACTTGATATTGTTTTCACAGTGCTATGTGTGTGGTATGGTAGATCGAGTGTGCCACATGTAGCTTGTGTTTCTTTAGTGACTACTACATGTTGGTCGTTGAAGTGACAATGAGGTGTATATGGTACACTAGGTTTAAAGAGGGATTAATGTGCTGTTTAAGTGCTTTTTAAGCTATCCTTAAAAAACACTTTTTGTGGCTAAATACCGAATACCTGGGGCCTGAATACCAAATAATCAGCTGAATATTCAGAAAAAGGTATTCACACAGCCCTAATTTCAAATGGAAAAAAATCACTCATAAAATATGCAACCAAATGAATTTATTTAAGGTGTACTGCCTAAAATTAATATTAGTTTTTAAAAGTAGTCCACTATTTCTCTATGTCTGAGGTACTTGTTCTTTTCCCTTTGGTTAATTAGAAGATTGTTTACCTTGTGTTAGTAGCTGTCATGTGTGGGACAACATTCTGCCTGGCAGTTGACATATCTATTTATATTCCCCTAACCACATCATTAGCATTGTGACATCACTGACTGTGACAGCACTACTACTGTGAAACAGCCACTCAGTGGCTGCTAGATCAGTCACCTGCGATGTCAATGTCAGTGAGGTCACAATGCTGATAATATAGTGGGGGGACAGAGATAGATATGTCTGCTGTCAGGCTAAGAGTTGTTCCACACATCCAGCACAATATTATCACATAGAAGACTGTCCAATAAGCAAAAGGAAAAATAAAAAACACTTCCAAAAAAGATACAACTAATTATTCTTAAAATTTGTATTATTTTTCTGTCTGTCTATTTTGGCTCCACTAGTTCTTTAATATTATGTGGAATGGCTGAGCTTTATACATAACGACTAACCATGCAAATTTTGTTCCCAAAATAGTAAAAATGATCATTTATAAACAGGATAAATCAAGTTATGGTGGAAGGTAACAGACATAATGTTTCTTCACTGGGTTTGGCCTGAAAAAGATGCAAAACAAATTGAATTAGTTTGTGTTAAGCTATATAGGTAAATAGATAAACTGCTGTATAGATAGTCAGTGAAGGTGCTACAAAATGGAATGTACTGTATGGAACATAGTTATTTTCCCAGTATCAAGTCTGAAAAAAGTGTATGCAGTTTATTGTGCCTGTAGCTGCATTTTTTTGGAATCAGGGTTCCAGGGCTTTGTACCTAGGAAAGGTCTCCATTTGTATCTAGCATAACTGTTGGTGTACTGCCTTCCATTTCGACAGTCTTAAATGCAATTTGGGTTGGTTCACCTCGGCCGCGAAATGGGAAAAGGGTATGGTGACCCGTAGGGTTTACATCAGATGGGGAATTAAATCTATGCAGGTCAGTAAAAAGTTAGTTGAAGAAAGATACCAAGATGAAGTGATTCAATATTTTTTGGCTGTTTACAATGAAGTCATGAAAAGGAGTGTTAGAACATCCCTTTTAAGAGTATTTATTTGCATCTAAATGTTTTTAGGGTTAGTTTTTGACCTGGAGGTTTTTGCTTTTACACTTTTAAGATTCATCTTTCAGGCATTTCTTTGGCTCCAGTAGGAATTCCAATCAGACATTAAGCCTGATTTTTCCATATTAACCACAGTCTTTCTCCCTCTGTCACACTGCAGTACATAAGTCATTACCCATCCACCAAGAACAGTATCCTTTAGCTCTTTGTTGTATTTGGTTGTATGTTTACATTGTTGAAGTTATTGTCAAAGAAATCATGGGCTCTGTCCCCATAAGGGAAGTAATTTATGCACCCCCCATTTTATTTAATTCAACCTGTTTCAGAAGAAACTCTAATCAAAATGTAAGAGATGCCTGTCCTTAATGAGTCTTGGTTTGATTATGGGCATTATTCTTCCAGATGCAGAACTTAGGGGACCTATCACTGGGAGGATTCCAGCTGCCCTAATCCTGTTTGGTCTAGTTACTAAAATTCAGTCCAGGAGAGAGTGATTGTTAGTTCTGTTGTTTATTCTAGTGGGTTGTCCAATAATTTGAGATAGTTGGAGGTCAGACACAGCCAATTTACCCTCATTGTGGTTATTATTCGGTCAATTAATATTACAGTCTCCCACCAGAATTACTTCGCCTAGTGACTGATTAATTAGACAGCTGGTCAGTGAGGATAGAGCAAACAGTGCCACATTTGGTGAATTATAGATGCAGCCAATATGGAGAGTTTTACTCCTTACCAAGGTTAAAGTCACCAGTTTTTCGCAGGGTGACTGATTAAGTGCAGTGAGTGTGATTTAATAGGTATTGAGGGATGATCTATTTTAAAAAAGGACCCTACCCCCTTTCTTCCCTATTCTTCCTGAAGACTGAATAGCCTAGTAGGTCAATTTCATGGGTGATGACAACAGGTTTGAGCCAGATCTCGGAGATGCCTACTATGTCAGGGGGAATAGAGGTTGGAACAGGCTTCAGATTCATGCATTTTGGGCTGTATGCTGTTATTTGTATGGACTATTTTGAAATGCCTAGTGTTAGACCAGCAGGGTTCCTTAGGAGAGGACAGATTTCTATTACAGGGGATGGGACCAGGATTTTTTTTAACATCACCATCCATTATTTTGAGGGTTAGATGCTGTAACCAAAGTATAAGGCCATGGCGAGGAGGCCATGTTAACACTCTTCACTGTTGTAGCCCCATGGTTAGTTTATAACAGTTACCATTTTTGCTTAAGCCATTCAGAATGAGGATGACAGGAGTATGGCTCTCTGCCATGGAAAGACTCAAGCAGGGATCAGGGTATTTTTCATTTCATTTAATTTTATTGGGGTTGAACCATTGAGCAAGCTCATTTAAAATGGTGACCCATGGTAGACAATCAACATACATATATGTAAGTAACATTGATATGCTCCTTGATGCAAATGTGTTGTGGGATCAGAAGCCCTATAGTGAAGTGGCACATAAAGAAGGAGAACACAATATATGCTATGGCCAGAGCAAGTCTCTTAAGGGCCATGATTAGGAATTCTGATACCTTTAACCAGGGTGTAAGATTACCAGTGCAAAAACAGATAAGGCTTTGCAGTAGAATTTATCTAGGGGACAATTTCTGGAAATATGCATTGCATGCCTCAACTTCATGGTAGGGAAAAGAACCTCTGGGCTCATATAAGAGCTACCAAACAGTATGAAAACCCAAGGAACAGAAACAGGAGATCACATCTACCAGTATTAGTCTGTAGAATAATGGTGAAAAGTCAATATATAAGTAGCACCTAGATATCTTCACCATGGGACAATGGACAGCTGACTGATGTGATTTTCATAGCTCTCACCAACGCCTCTGATCTGTTCAATCACAGTCTTCTGCTGGATAAACTGAAACACCTGGGCATTGACAGTCTGTCCTGTAGATGATTCTCTGATTATCTGTCTAACAAGATATGACTGGTAAAATGGAAGGATGCCCTATCAGGGCAACAACTGATTAAGGATGTCATACCCACAAGTTTATACACTGGGTCCTCTGCTCTTTTCTTTTTTTGCAAATGATATGCCAGTTAAATGTGGAGAGGGAGACTGTTGCTTTATGCTGATTATGCTGTACTTTACAAATGTTTCAGAGATGCCAACCAATTCAACTGGCACCTTGCAAATGATTTTTCAGAGCTTAAAAAATGGTTCATGGCCAACAAACTGGTCCTAAATTCTAAAAAAGACTATGTCTGCCCTGGTTGGCTCCAGTCATTTGGGTTCTGTGTGTAACAGTACATATTGTCCATTACTATGCTGCTTGGGTCTTGAAGTGAGGTGGAGGAGTCTATTGAGTACCAGGGGGTGCTTGTGAACCAAGAAGGGACCTTCAAACCCCATGCAGAACTTTTAATAAAGTCTGTGCTACAAAATGGAGTTTCTCTACCAGCTGAACAACTTCCTCACTAAGCAGTAAAAGTTACCAACTGCCAATAGCTCACTGCTTTCTGTCCTTTTGAATGGTGCACAGATCCTCCAGTCTGTTCAGTGCTCTGAAACTCAAAATCTCAAAATGCTATGCTGCAAAAGTGGGAGCTTAACAGCTGGAGAATCACCTAGGGAGCACCATTGCAATGTTCTACAGTCACTAAACTGGTCCACACTTGAGGGTAGACTACAGTATTCCCCTGCTCAGTTTGGCCTTTAAATTAATAAAAGGCACTACCTTTCCTAGTTTGAAGGAAGTTTTGATTGCTAAACCCCTGAGAGGTACTTTGCAGGCATCGAACTGTACACTCCTAGTGACCCAAGGCAAAGTCCAATATGGGGAAAATGTCCATTGCCAGCTCTGCACCAACCTCATGGAACAACCTCCCAGCAACCCTATAAGACTGTTCCTCACTTGGGGGTTTCAAGAAAGAACTAAATACCCCCCTACTTGATGGCAACTAATGTACCTGCTTTTGTAGATGTGGTTCTGCCCTTAACTGTGATTTAGTATTTAAAGCTATCATATACTTGTTTTTTCAAAATCTGCTCTTTGAGACTGGCGTGGTCGATACGTTGCTTGTGTGATCTGCCAGAACACTGCTGCTTATCTGTTGTTCACTGAATGTATGTAACTTTGTTAATTTTACTATGGCTTCTGAATGTGCTGAATCATGAATGTAAGTAACCCACTGTTATTTTGAATGTACAATGTGAGTTTCTGATATGCCTCTGTGTAATTAAGCCTGTATCACCCCTGAAAAAAAGGCCTTGTAGTTTCAGTGGGCCTACCTGGTCAACAAAATTCAATGAATAAATAAATATAGTTTGCTAGAATATTACACATTCCTTATCAGGAAAAGAGATGCAGTGAAATAGAATTTCTCTGGTGAAATTATGGCGATATTGCAAATTTCGTTGCACAAAACATTTTGCGAAATTCGTTAATTTCGCTGATGAATTTTGCAAGTCCAAAATGCAAAATTCCTCAGGCAAAATTGTGGATTTTGCCTGCAAAATGCAGAATTTGCCCACAAGTGGAGGAATTTTGCCTGTCAGTGGTGAAATTCCACCATTCAAGGGAGAAATTCATGATTTTGCCGGCAGAATTTCGCACCTGGCAAAATATTTAGCAAAACTCGTGAATTTCAAGAAATATTTCGTGGAATGAAATGTATGGAGTTCGCACATCTCTAATTAGGAAGACAGTCTGTAATCAGTGGCTCTAAAGCTAGCAATTGGTAAATAGTTAACACAAACCCATAGTGTTCCCAAACTAGCAAACCCTTGGTGTTCACAAGCTGGCCAGTAACTACAGAGCAATCAGAGGTCAACTATCTCGAACACAGTTCGGTATAACACATAACCATCTGCAGTAGTAGCTTTGACAAGAGATATAAAACAGCAATTTATAAATCATAAGAAAAATAAGCTACTGTAGCAATTTCGTCCATAGGAACCCCGACCAGAATATAAGAAATGAAGGCAATCAGTGAAATGCTATAGAGGCTATCAATGTGAGAGATCTATTACATTAACCCCTAAAAAGGTAAGTCATGAGACAGTGAACAGTGCACAGCACCTCAAACCAGAGTCAAAGTGATTGGTGTATTTTTGTGAATACATTCTCAGGACAGTATCTAATAACTGCTATAGCTGATTTCCTGTAGTAGCAGGTCTGGCATAGTGGCTGGCCCATGACTGACTCTCAAGCAGACTTCCTTGTTGCGCTTTGACTGTGACCCTTAGCACAGAGGACCACAGCATGGAGGGCTGCTTTGGAGGTCTGTCTTTTAAGAAAGGAGGCACAGGAAAAGGAACAATAGAGCAACCCAGGACTAGTGGCTTATGACAGCTGGAGGCACAGTTTCATGCTTCTGATGCACTGATATGTCATCTTGGGAAGCTGAATAATGCAGCACTCAATGAACTGATTGGGTTCAGCAGCAGTATCCTGCAGAGGTTATGTGGGGATGGGGGAGGGATCTATTGGCAGTCTGGATCCTTGCATCCCTGGGTGTCTAAGCAGTGATTGAGAAACAGCTCTCCAAGAAGTAGTCTGGCTGTCCTTTTAAATCTGAGCCCCACAAGCAGCAGCAGGCAAGGGGAATGATGGAGCAACCTAGGACTGGTGGCTCGGGGTAGCTGGAGGCATGGCTTCAAATTTCTAATATGCTGATTGGTGATCTCAGGAAGCTTGACAATGAGGTGCTAGATGAACTGACTGGGTTCAGCAATGGTACCTTGCAGAGGCGACGTGATGCATGCCAATAAAACTCCACCACAGTGTCCAGAATAGTGGTGGGTGAAGTTCCCAAACTTCGCTAAATGGTACACTTCGCATATTAACACCGAATTCATATAATGCTCCACAATGTGAAGTGTATTTCTTTGCCTTTAGACTTTATCATGAAGTGCCATTGACTGCAATAGACTTCTCATTACTTTGCCTTTTTTACTGCCTTCCCCTTGATTGTACTATGAAGTGACGATGATTTGAATGGAGTTCGCTTCTCTTTGCCTTTTTATTGTTCTTTAAGGTTAATTTTACAGTGATTCATGGGATGGCAGGTCACTTGGGCTCTAGACTGGCTTGTACAGCCTCAGTTCTGCATAGTGCGTGTAGTGGAAAGCTGGAGACAGTTTGCTCTCAGAGCTCTGAGAATCAAACCATCGAAAACGTTTTAAAAAATCATTTTTGATCCAATTATTTTGGTCAAACTTTAGTACATGGATTGTAGGAAACCATCCTGTGCTTATACCATTGAGTGTTGATTGTTTTTGTGTGCATTTTGAATGTTAATTTAGAACATTCAGTCTCTGTACTGACAGACGCTGTTGAAGTGTACTTTGGGGGAGGGGCATATCTGTGGTGGAGAGAGATTCACAGTGAGAAAGGCAGTCTTTCCAACTGTTGGGCAGTAGGGTGTGTTAGTATTTGTCTGTTCATGCACACACGGTAATACTTGAAGTAATTTTTGATAATATTTTTCTGTTTGTTGTGGTGCAGTGCATATTTTCATTCAGTTTAAAAGATTTGGTTATATAGTATACTGAACTGTTAAATTTTCTGTGCATTACCTGTACTGTTGAGTGTGTGAGAGCCATCAAGTCAGACACATTTTCTTGTGTCACACAGTAATTGTAGCACTCTGAATCTGTTATCCGTCTGTGGTATTTTTTATTGCGTCACTCTATCTAGGAAGTGGACTGGTACTGAAGAGTCCCCTACCTTCAACCCACAAAAGGTATTATTTTTCCAATTTTGGATTTTTGTGACCACTGGTTAAGGAGGTGTTGTTGTGCCTCTGTGGTTGCATCTCTTGAATGCGCAATCTCCATCAGTCTGTGCATTTGCATCTGTTTAGGGCCCAATCTTCATCTGTAAGCCACAGTTGTTGTTTTTTGGCTTCCCCTCCACCCCAAAGTTCAGAAATTTTATTTTGTTGTGAATTTTCTGTGTAATCAAAAAAAAAAATGACAGCAAAGAGATGTGCGTGCCAAGATGTTTCTGGCCATAGTACTGCTGCCACTGGGAAGAGTGGCCATGAGCATGGTGGTACGCAGCATAAGTGCATAGTTGTTGCCAGTAAAGGGATTTCTCTGACTATGTTTTTCACAGTGCGATCAGTTGCTTCAATGAGATGCTGTTGGAGATGCTGTTATCCCCACTGGTGGTGGTAGTGAAGTTGTTGATGGCATGAGTATTGCCACAAGTTCAATCTGTCACAAGTTATCCAGTTTCCAAAATATTGTTGAGCCTAAAGCCGTGAGTCAAACTCAAGAATGTAGTTGACTGTGAGACATGATCTGTGGGCTGTTTCAATTCTCACTCAATTTGCTTTCAACAAAAAACAAAGCGAAGTGAATGCAATGTCATTATGAGACAGTTATTATGATGCAAAGTAGTACATTTCTATGGGGACTTAGCATATCTTGAAAGCAATGCAGAGTGAGCAACTTCACCTCTACTTCGCTGCATCTCTAGTCCAGACCTCACATCCTTTCCTTTCTGCAACAGAGAGTAGCAAAATGTATATCAGCAATGCCACTGAGAGTTCAGCTGGTGGCTATCAGGGCAATGTGTGGCAGATAGACACATTCATATGTCCCCGCCAACATTTGATAAGGTTCATAAAGACAATATAACACTTGAGACCCAAAACAAGACAAAATCTTTTGCCATGGTACATCTTCATGCTTCTTAAGACTATGTCATGACATTCAGTTGAACTGCATGATTCTATGGATCAAATGTGTCTTTTAATTAAGATTGCTTTCCTTACCAAAATGTGTTCAGCCCATAGAATCAGCATGCTGAATGCCCTTTTAAGCAGGGAGCCCTTTCTGGTCCTGTATCGGAACAATACGTTTCTAAAGGCAGTCCCATCCTTCACACCAAAGGTACTGTAGCATCTGAATTCAAGGTGTCTTAATTAAACTACCACACTTCTGCATGTGTCCATTAAACAACCAAGAAAAGTTCCTAAGCACAACTGACATCATCAGAACAATGCAACTTATCTGAGGAGAAATTCCAACAGACTGTTCATCTTAAAGCAGCAGTACTACCAAATCGGGAAGTGATCTATCAAAATTCTGCTTTTTGGCTATAAGCATGCAGCCAAAGTTCCAGTTTCCATACCTGTAAATATTTTTTTTCAGTCATCTTTAGTTTTTTAGATATTTGCAATTTATTTGAATTGTTGTGGAGCTACAATAAATATGGTGGCTGACTAATTTTCAGCTGTACTTTTCCTTCATGGCACATCACGTCTTTTGACTACAGCAGTGGGACCCTCTGCTGACCATTCCCAATGTTCCTGCAAGTCATACACATGTGCAGTTGGCAGCAGAGGGGGTTCCACTGCAACATGCTTGGTGGCAGAAATGTAAAAAAAGCAGAGGATAACTGAGCAAATTACTTGGTGATGGTACAATGCCGGCAGAAAAGAGTACCAGGTATACGATCAGCAGAGCACAGGGAATAAACTGTCAAAAAACACAGTTTTTTTTTGTAGTACTGCTGGTTTAATCAATGGAAAAAAGGTAGGGATAATGGCATCTAAAGCAACTATAGCAAAGTGACTAAAAAGAGTAATATCAGAAGCTTATAGGGTAATGAGCAAGACTGCAACAGAAAGTGTCACGGCCCACTCCACCAGAGTGGTGGCCACCTCATAGGTTTAGCATAATTAAGCCCAAACAGCAGAAATCTGCACAGCGGACACTTGGGCCTCCTTACTCACTTATACAAGGCACTACTGCATAGACATTATGGGCTGGATTTTCAAAGGTTGTTTAGATCCACACAAGCTGTGTCAAACAATCACCTTGCATCAGATCTAGGTGAGCCAAATACTATGCTCTATATTTTTTAAGAAAAGTGTTCTCTACTGCAACGTCCCCCAAACTGATGCAAGAGGTCCACTGCATCAACAGAAAGATACAAGGGATGAGAATGATGCAAGCTGCACCAAAAAAAGGTGCAAGTTGAATCACAAAAAATTCTTTTGGAATGAAAATGACGCGAGTTGAGTAAAACAAAATGGTTCAAGCTGAGTCAAAAATGATGCAAATGACTAGAATGACATAAGTTAAGTCAAAAAATACAGCAGATGAAATAGCCAAGACAAAGCCCCCAAAATATTCTAAACTAGCTCTGCAGGGGGATATTGGCCCTTGAAGTAGTATAATAATGTGTGACCGCCTGCTGTGGGCCTCTTTATATACTCTAGTGTCCATTAGACCAGCTCTGTCTGGTCTAACAGCGACATGCATCTTAAGCACTAGGATGGTACTTGGATTCCTTGAAAATTGCAAATAATGGGATGGTGCATCATTTTGGTGACTCATGCATCCCCTCCAACATGGCACAGGCATTTTTGTGGTGCAAGCATGGTGCAAGCCAGTCTGATGCATGCATACCTGTTTTTTATGCAAGCACCATTTGAAAATCAGAATTGATGCAAGCTTTGATACATCCTGCTCCTTGCATCAGTTATTTTTGACACAAGCACCCTGCATCATTCTCTGGCCTTTGAAAAATCCTTCCCTATGGACTCAGAGTGGTATTTGGCAGAAAGGTTTTGACCTCAGTAATAATGTTATAACTTCTGGTACTGGTTGCTGCCTCTATCTACCCATCCTTTGACAACTTTACTGCTACCTAATACCCTTAGGTAGCAGTGGAGTTGTCAAAGGGATTTTGCCCCTGACAGGGTGCACCTCTCTGCTGCCAGTGGCATGGCTCGAACCCTGTGCCATGGCCACCTCTCTACTCTCTCCTGCTTGAAGCTCCTTTCTCTGCCAACGTTTCGCCCTGACCTGGCGCAATCCTCTGCTGCTGGTGGCATGACCCCAACTCTGCACTGCTGCTGCCTCTCTACCCTCTCCTACTTGAAGCTCCTTTCTTGGACAAGATTTTTCCCCTGATCGGGCTCACCTCTCTGCTGCCGGTGGCATGGCTCAAACCCTGCCCCACAGATGCCTTTCTACCTTCTCCTGCTTGAAACACCTTTCTTGGCTAAGGTACAGACATCTCCTTGTTTGACCAAGCTACTTTTGAATTTTAGGCTTATCTGTGCTTCTCACCCTATTGGTCGCTTTCCCTGTTGCAGTGACTCCCTGGCCAACCGGGTCCTCGTGGCTCCTTGCACCTCACCAGACTGGATAGTCTGTTTCTGAGCTCAGCTAGGCTTCTGCTTAGAGATAAAATTTTCATGCTGGGTGGATTTTCATAGAGCGAGAATTTTTTATTGTTTAGTGATCTAACTGCAAGTTTGTTACTGTAACTTGCTTTTGTACTTGTATCTTTAAGCCTGAAATTGCTGCCTAATCCTGTTAGCCATTTATTTATCACTTGTCATTCACCTGCATTGCCTCAATTAATTTGCAGCCTAAACCTGTTTTTGCTGTTTCTGTATCCTTTTTTAGTAGTACCCCCTTCAAAGTTTTGCTGCTTTCCCTGTTTTATTCCTTTCTCTGGCTGATCACATTTTTTTGTCTTCCATTTCACTTAAGTTTTTTGCTGCCTTCCTTGCCTAAATCTTTCACTGGCCAAACTCTTTTTTTTTTTCTTCTTCCTGCTTGCCACTTTCACAGCCCTCCTTTGTTCTCCCCCTAACTAAAACATGCCCACCAATCAGATCTGGCTCTTCTATCCTAGACTCGCTGTTGTGTCTCTGTCTCTCCCCTGCCCCCCCCATGTTCAAGTACTTTCTTAGTGCCTGTGTCTCTTCTCTTCCCTTCCCCCAGATTTCAGCCATGACCGAGCGCACCTCTCTGCTGCTGGTGGTGCGGCTCAAACCCTGCACTGTGGCTGCCTCTCTGCCGTCTCCTGCTTGAAGCTCCTTTCTAGGCCAAATTATGGACATCTCCCTGTTGTTTGCCCAAGCTACTTTTAAATTTTAGGTGCATCCATGCTGTTCACCAGATTGGCCACTTTCACTGCTGCAGTGACTCCTCAGTCAATTGGGTCCTCACAGCTCCCTGCACCTTACTAAACTGGATAGTCCATTTCTGAGTGCAGCCAGGCTGCTGCTTAGAGGGAGAATTTTCTCCTGCCTGCCCACCCCTGCCTCCGGCACTCTTTAAATACTCTTGAGTTGTCAAATCCACCCACCCCTTCTTGAGCTGCTCTTAGCTACCACCCTTTAAAGCAGAGTTCGATCTTAACATTGTTTTACTACCCTAACCCTAGTGCAAATTAACAAGGGCTAATGCAGCTAACTCTCTACTTGTCCATCTTGACTAGTGCAGGTTTTCATGGATGTTAATGAAGTTAAAGAAGTCTCTACTTTAGCAGGATCTAGTCCTCATGTTAATTTCTCTCAATGTTGCAGATGTCCTGGTGTGAGTAACAGCTCATTGAGAGCTGTAGTTATCTGGCAGTTCAAAAGGGGGAACCCACAAAAGATTCAATGTGAATCATTATCACTCCACTGTTAGGACTTTCAGCTAGTGTCCAGGCTGTGATCAAGGGTAGAGTGCTGTTAGTAGCTTCCAGTTTTCCAAATGTGTCTCTGTCTAACAATTTGTCCCATATTTATTAAGACCAGTGCCCCTCATTTTCCTACATTTTGAATGTCTGTATCCAATATTTCAGTGGCAAATTGTGAGGAGGTATACAGGGCCGGCCCTGCAGGTGGTGAGTTTTATCCCAGCCTCACCATAACATCCCTTTCCACTCCAAATCTTTTAACTCTGTTCTTTTCCTGGACATCACTGCAAAAGACCGGACTCTAGAATGGCCATCCACAGATCCATAGCTGCCATTACTGGCAAGTGTAAGGGGTCCCCAGCTCTTCTAAATGGACCATTCCAGCAATCACAATCCATACAGTCCCACCCTTAACATAGAAACATAGAATTTGATGGTGGACAAGGACTGCTTGGCCCACCTAGTCTGTCCATTTCCCAACCTAATGGATAAGCTGCAGATCCTAGTTAACCAACAGCCTACTTCCTCCTACCCTCCACTGGAATTGCCTTATGTCTGTCCCATGCATTCTTGAATTCCCCCACAGTTTTTGACTTTATGACCTCCTCAGGAAGGCAGTTCCATGCATCTACAACCCTCTATGTGAAGAAATACTTTCTCACATTACCTCTGAGCCACCCCCCCATCTTCAAATTGTGCCCCTTGTTCTTGCACATCTCTTTTTCTGAAAGATGCTACCCTCTTGGACTTTGTTGATTCTCTTGAGGTATTTGAAAGTTTCTATCATGTCCCCCATCTCCCTCCTCTCCTCAAGGCTATACATCTTAAGCTCCTTTAGTCTTTCTTCATATGTCTTCTGGTGCAGACCCTGCATCATTTTGGTTGCCCTCCTCTGGACAGCCTCCACCCTGTCTATGTCTTTGTGGAGATGGGGTCTCCAGAACTGTACACAGTACTCCAGATGTGGTCTTACCAACTGTCTGTACAGAGGGCCAACAATTTCTTGTTTTCTACTGGTGATGCCTTTCCCTATGCATCCCAGTATCCCCCAGCCCTCCTTTCTGCCTTCTCACATTACTGTCCCACCTTTAGGTCGTCTGATATGACTACCCCAGATCCCTTTCCATTTCTGTTGTTGTCAGTATCTCACCCCTCATTGTGTACTCTTTCCCTAGGCTTTTGTTTCCTAGGTGCATTACTTTGTACTTCTTTGCATTGTATCTAAGCTGCCATACATTTGACCATTCCTCCAACCTTGCCAAGTTTCTTTTCATCCTTTCCACCTCACCTTGCATATCAACCCTATTGCATATCTTTGTGTCATCTGCAAAGAGACATACTTTCCTTTCTAGACCCTCTGCAATGTCACTTATAAAGACATTAAAAAGGCCCAGCCCCAGTACTGAACCCTGCGGTACCCCACTACTAACTCCCTTTCTTCACTGTAGACTCCATTTACTATTACTCACTGTGTCCTGTTGTCCAGCCAGTGTTTTACCCAGGCTACCACCCTGGGACCCACTCCTAGGCTCGCTAATTTGTTTATTAATCTTTTGTGTGGGACTGTGTCAAATGCCTTGCCAAAGTCTAGGTAGACCATATCCACAGCCCCTCCCTGGTCTACTACTTTGGTCACCCAGTCAAAGAAATCAATTAGATTTGTCTGACATTACCTTCCTGCTGGGAATCCATGCTGCCTTGGGTCCTGTGCCCCAATGGCCTCTAGGTACTCAACAATTCTTTCCTTCAGAAGTGATTCCATCAATTTCCCCTACCGCAGAGGTCAAACTGACAGGTCTGTAGTTTCCTGCCTCTGTCTTGCTCCCACTTTTGTGAAGGGGAATCACATCTGCCCTTCTCCAGTCCTCAGGTACCACACCATCCTCCCATGATTTATTAAAAAGTTGAGTCAGTGGTGTTACTAGTTCTTCCCTTAGTTCTTTTAGAATTCTGGGGTGAATCCCATCAGGCCCCATTGCTTTATCCAACTTCAGTTTTAAGAGTTCTTTCAGAACCCTTTCTTCTGTGAAAGGACTAGTATCAACCCCCCTATCCAGAGTGCTTCTATTGACTGGATTAGGTATCTCCTCCTGCTTTTCCACTGTGAATACTGAGCAGAAGTATTTGTTCAGTATCCCTGCTTTTTCATTGTCGCTCTCTGCCCAGCCACCTTCCTCTTTATTCAGCCTCATTATCCTTGCCTTAGTCTTTCTTTGCACCCTAATGTACCTATAAAAGGTTTTATCCCCCTTCATAACTGTGTTGGCTATCTTTTCCTTGGTTTGGGCCTTTGTTGTTCTGACTTCCCCGCTTCCTTCTGCTTTAACAGGTACAGTTATCTGTCCTGTTCCTTCTGTGTTTCCTTATACTTCCTGAATGCTATCTTTTTCTCCCTTACCTTCCCCTCCACTTCTTTTGAGAATAATAGTGTTTTTTCTTTCATGTTGATTTGTTTATTTGCTTGACACAAAGACTTGTTGCCTCTGTGATGGTGGTTTTGATGTTTCCCCATTGTTGTTCCTCCCACCTTCTTGCCTGTTTGCTAGTGCTTTTCTGAGGCAGTCTCCAATTTTGACAAAATCAGCCCTCCTGAAGTCCAGTACCTTCACTTTTGTATGGCTTGACTCTACAGCTAAGTTTAACATGAACCACACGGTTTGGTGGTCGCTTGTTCCCAGATGGATACCCACTTCAAGATTGGAGATCCTCTCTCCTTCCCCATTTGAGAGTACCAGGTCTAAGACTGCTCCCTCCCGAGTGGGTTCCAAAACTAGATGTCTGAGGCATGCCCCCTGTAGGGCATCAAGAATGGCCTTATCCCAAACAGTATGTCCTTTCATCCTAAAAACAAAGCTTTTGATCATGTGCGGTAGAAAATAAACCTTAATAAAATACATGATTTGAAAGCTTAAAATAGGCATTCCTATGGTACATAGATAATCCTGTATGAAATAGAGATAGTACTGCATTCTGCCTGTGTACTATTTCCCCTGGGCTGATGAAAGGACAATGTTAAAGAAAAATCTGTTATTGTTGGGGCAGAGTATATTAAAATCAATGCTTTTAGAAATAAAAATGTAATCATTTTCTATTTCCCAAGCTCCTTAGGTTTGTGTAGCACCCACCCCAAAGAAGTCTTAGATGTGCTCCTAGCTCACTTGAGACTGTACAAAAACTTCCAGAAGTGCAGGTCTCCAGTTGAGTATAGGGTGGGGGCTATGCATGTCTTTCTCTGTCTGACTCTGTTCATTGCCATGCGGGTTGTGGTGACAGTGTGATGAGGAGCATGATGATGTCAGTTAGTGTGTGCGCAGAGCTAGGACTGCTTGATTGAACATTTGCTGTTGTGATGTCCTCTGGTTTGGTGGTGGGAGGGGCAGAAAGACTAAGAGATGAGGCCATGGTACAAAACAATGGGGAGGGGGCTCACTATGTTTGATGGCATTGCAGTCTTTTTTTCTTCTTGGGAGCTGGAAGCAATGTGGGAGCAGGATAAATCTGCAATAATCAGAGTATTTCTTGGCTTGCATTGTTTCCTGTATAAGTGATCAAAATTTACCATTATAATTGAGGGCTAGTGCAACCATCTGGGGGCTACTGCAATTTTGAAACAACTTGCCCTGTTGGCTAGTGCAAAAAAAGGTTAAGGTTGACCCCTGCTTTAAAGTGAGATCTCCCTTTTTTCAACTACCCTATTTTCTGTCTGTCTGTCTATCTGTCTCTCTCTCTCTGTACCCACCTCTAGAAACATAATCCCTCCTCCTTCTCTACCCTACAACACAACATTTTTGACAGGCTAAACTAAGTTACATGACTGCACTTCAGCACATCACTCCTCTGCATTTCTTTGTCCTATACTCCATTCAGTTTTACATGCCACTGTTTTATACCTCCTCCTCTTTCTCCCCCAATTTTCTTCCTCAGTTCACTTCCATATATCTTCCCTAGCCTTCTTCCAACTGTTCCAGTTGTCACCTAGTCTCCTCCTAACTCTTCCAGTCATCACCTTTTTTCCTCCCCCACCTTCTCACCATGTCAGCACATATCTACCTCCTCACACTTATCCTCTCCCTGTCCTCCCTCCCTTTAACACTTACCCTCACATCCTACCTCTCCATTCCTTTGACACTTACCCTCACATCCTACCTCTCCATTCCTTCTACACTTACCTTCACATCCTACCTTCCCCCACCACCCACTTTCCTCCCCCTTTCAGCTCCCCCTTTATTGCTTCTCTTTCCCCCATTCCCTTTCTTTCAAACCAAACGTGTCTGCCTCCTGGCGTTGACACCTCTTTCCCCCTTCCCTCTCCTTCTATCCATCCAGGACTACTCCCCTCCTTGCTTCTTAACCTTGAGGCTGTGCTCCACCTCACATCCCCATTCCCCCCACCCACTCTCGTTCCTGCAGGTAATCTAGGTATTCCCCCCAACTGCCTCTTCTTTTGCTTCTCCTACTCCTTTCTGGTGACGTCCACCTAAACCCAGGTCCTCTGTCTAACCCCTCAGCTGCAGCACCAGCACTCGCAGCTGTAAACACAAACTTCTCCCCCTGCCAAAAGAACTCATGTCTTTTCATAAAAACAGCCTACTTCCCAAACTCAATTTGCTTAAAGTATGGGTCTCCCAGTACCCTGCAGACATCCTTTATGTAAGCGAAACCTGGGTCTCATCTAAAATCCCTGACTCTGCTGTCTCCATCCCAGACTTTAATCTATTTCGACAAGACTAAGGCAAGCACATGGGTGGCATTGCCTTGGACATTAGGCAGTCTCTCTCTCTTGTTCCATCATCTTCAAGGAGGCCTGGCCTTTGTCCCATGAGATAATCATAGCACAGTTATTCACTCCTTCAGCTGCCCTGTTCTTTGATGGCACCTTCTATGCCCCTCCCAAAACTTCTCCTGACACTCTGATATCCACTATCTCCTTCATCTCTTTACTCACATCCAGTGGTGAGCTGCTGCTCCTCAGGGATTTCAACCTTGGCTGGCTTTCACCCTCCTCCAAGTCCACCATCCTTAAAATAGAAGCCCTAAACCTCATTCAACTAATCCAAAGACCTTCTCATCTAAATCCAGACTCCCATAATCATACTCTTCTTGACTGGGTTCTGTACTTTCATCCCCACTATATTACAGCTGCTGGAGTACTCCCTGATGTTATCAGTCATCATTGTGTATCACTTATTCTGTAAGAAAGATTCATACTCCCTCTGCGGTGCCCAAATACATTTGGTCCCATCCCTTTCACACCCTAGACATCACTGCCTTGCATCACAACCTCTCTGTGGTGGACTGGCTGTCAATCTACTCTGCAAAGGATGTCAATTCTGCCCTATCTCTTTTCTCCAACCATTTCCTATGGATCACCACATCCCCCTTATGAAAATCAGTGTAAAGAGACACCATCACCCTTGGATCACAGCTGACCTACTGACCAAGTGCAGGGCCAGGGATAAAGCTTGGTGTCACTATAAATTTTCCCTCCTCCAGTCTCATCTATAAGAATACAGAGTCCTCAGAAATAACTTCACCAAGGCCATACACCTCTTGAAGACAAATTACTTCTGGTG
Source organism: Neoceratodus forsteri (assembly GCA_016271365.2). Taxonomy (NCBI): domain Eukaryota; kingdom Metazoa; phylum Chordata; order Ceratodontiformes; family Ceratodontidae; genus Neoceratodus; species Neoceratodus forsteri. Next base: position 1,788,200,759 of record CM057455.1, on the reverse strand, counting down.
CCACTTGCAAAAAAATAAACAAACTCCTGCATCCTTCTGGAAGGTTCTCCACTCTCTCTCCTATACCCTACGGCCAAACATACATCCCCAGTTCTCAGTGTAGAATGGTCCCCATCTCTGACCCTGCCTCAGTGGCTGAGATCTTCAACAAACTCTTCACTACTTGTGATCTTCCAGACACTAGTTCCCCTTCATCTCCCTTACACCCCTCGGCCCACTATGTTGCATCTGACCAGCCCTCTGACTACAATTTCTCCCCGTTCACTCCTCTAGAGGTCTACTCTGCCTTTCTTGCCCTAAACCCATCCAAGTCTAGCCCTGTTGTTCTCCACTCCAGGCTTCTCCACTTCTCAGTTTCTGCCATTGCCACCCCGCTTACCCATATCCTAAACCTTTCTCTCTCCTTCTCCACTGTTCCCAAGGCCTGGAAATCAGCTGAAGTCCTTCTCCTCCTCTAAGGAGGGGAACCCTCCTCCTCTGAAAACTACAGGCACGTCCCCCTCCTGCCCCCCTTAGCTAAATTACAAGAATCATTTATTCATTCTAGGCTCTCTAACTATCTTGCCAGATCCAGCACTCTCTCCCCCACTCAGTCCAGCTTTTGGAAGCATCACTCGACTATATCTTCTCTTCTGCTTGTTACCTACTTTATACTCACCATGATAGACAGAAGCCATATTACAGCTGCTATTTTTATTGACCTCACAAAAGCCTTTGATTCTGTCTCCCACTACAAACTCTTGGCTCTGTAGGTCTCGCTGAACCCGCTGTATACTGGTTCCACTCCTGTCTTCTCGACAGGGAACAATCGGTTCTGATTGGTGATGCTCTATCTTCCCCACTATCTATACTCTCTGGCATCCCCAAGGTTCCATCCTTGGCCCTGTCCTCTTCGCTCTATTTATTAATAACCTCCCTTCAGTCTGTAGGTCAGCAGAAATTCACATGTACACTGACAACACTATTCTCTTCCTCTCAGGGCCCTCTGTCACTAGCGTACAGTCACCCCTCCAGGATGATATCAACAGAGTCCAGTCCTGGTTCAGGAACAACAAACTTAAACTCAGCATAAAAAAAAAAACATGGCCATGACCTTCAGCTCCAGACAAAAGCTGGCCACCCTACAGTACCCCCCCCCCAGTTTTTCTGCCTCGGATGGATCCATCCTTGAGAATGTCCCAGCTTTCAAGTACTTAGAGTTGTGGATGGATGAAAACATGGATTTCACCACCCACATTGACTCTATTTGTACCAAACTTTGACCCAAACTAGGTGTTCTTTACCATCACAAAGCCAGCCTCCCTCTCCCAACTCATCACAAGCTGGTCTCCAAAATGATATTATCAACTTTTGACTATGCTAACGTGGTGTATGGAACTGCCTCTCAGACTTCACTAGGAACGCTCAACATTCTCCTAAACTCCTTCTGTCATTTTGCCACTGTCTCTCCCCCCCACTCACCACTGTCTTGTCTTTTCCCCCTTTTCCCTTACTCCCCTACTGCACAGGCAAAAAGTGCATTGTGCTACTTTTATTGCTAAATTCTGGTTAGGTTCCATCCCCTCCTACCTCTATGCCTCCTGACTGTACCATTTAATGATGCAGTGATGCTGTGTGCATTTTTACTGGACTTTAAAAGGACTGACTTTGACAAAATCAGTGAATACCTGAAAAATGCACTAGCAAATGACCAAAAAGGAGGGGTGGAAGAACAATGGAGAAAAATCTAAACTGCCATCGTCAAAAAAAGGAAACAAAGTGGAGTTAAAAACCACTATGGTTTTCAAAAGAGGTGGCAGGGAAGGATAAGGAGAAAAAGGCTGCATTCAAAAAGTATAAGGAATCACAGAAGGAGCATGGCAGGGAACTGTATCAATTAAAGCAGAAATAAGTGGAGAAGGCAGTCAGACTAGCAAAGGCCCAAACTGAGGAAAAAATAGCCAACTCAGTTAAGAAGGGGGATAAAACCTTTTATAGGTACATTAAGGAGCATAGAAAGGTTAAGGGAGGGATAGTGAAGATTAGTAAAGGAGAGGGAAGGTGGGCAGAGGGAGACAGTGAAAAGGCAGAGATACTGAATGAATACTTTTGCTCCGTATTCACAAAAGAAGATGAGGAGGAGTTACCTAAACCTGACAATAGAAGCACTCTGGGTAGGGGGGTTGACATCAGTCCATTCACAGAAGAAAGAGTCCTGAAAGAACTCCTAAAACTCAAGGTGGACAAAGCAATGGGGCCTAATGGGAATCACCACAGAATCCTAAAAGAACTAAGGGAGGACCTAGTGACACCACTGACCACACTTTTTAACAAATCATGGCAGGATGGGGTGGTACCTGAGGACTGGAGGAGGGCAGATGTGATTCCCCTTCACAAAAGTGGGAGCAAGGCAGAAGCAGGAAACTACAGACCTGTAAGTTTGACCTCAGTGGTAGGGAAAATGATGGAATCACTTCTGAAAGAAAGAATTGTTGAGTACCTAGAGGCCAGTGGGGCACAGGACCCAAAGCAGCATGGATTTACAGCAGGAAGGTCAAATCAGATGAATCTAATTGATTTCTTTGACTGGGTGACCAAAGTAGTAGACCAGGGAGGGGCTGTGGATATGGCCTACCTAGACTTTAGCAAGGTATTTGACACAGTCCCGCACAAAAGATTAATAATCAAGTTAGCCAGCCTGGGAGTGGGTCCCTGGGTGGTAGCTTGGGTAGCAAACTGGCTGCACAACAGGACACAGAAGGTAATAGTGAATGGAACACATTCTGAAGAAAGGGGGGTTAGTAGTGGAGTACCTCAGGGCTCAGTACTGGGCCCCGTCCTCTTTAACATCTTTATAGGTGATATTGCAGAGGGTCTGGAGGGAAAGGTATGTCTCTTTGCAGATGACACAAAGATCTGTAACAGAGTTGATACAGAAGAGGGGGTAGAACAGATGAGAAGGGACTTGGCAAGGTTGGAGGAATGGTCAGACATATGGCAACTTAGATTCAATGCAAAGAAGTGCAAAGTAATGCACCTGGGAAACAAAAACTCAGGAGAAGAGTACACAATAGCATGGGAGGTACTAACAACAACAAAAATGGAAAGGGACCTGGGGGTAGTCATATCAGATGACCTAAAGGTGGGTAAGCAATGTGAAAAGTTGGTATGGAGAGCCAGGGGGATACTGGGATGCATAGGAAGGGGCATCACAAGTAGAAAAAGGGAAGTGGTTATCCCTCTATACAGACAGTTGGTGAGACCCCATCTGGAGTACTGTGTGCAGTTTTGGAGACCTCATCTATGCAAGGACATAGACAGGATGGAAGAAGTCCAGAGGAGGGCAACTAAAATGGTGCAAGGTCTGCAGCAGAAACCATATGAAGAGAGATTGAGAGAGCTTAATATGTATACTCTTGATGAAAGGAGGGATGGGGGGGACATGATAGAAAAGTTCAAGTACCTCAAGGGAATCAACAAAATCCAGGAGGGTAGCATCTTTCAGAAAAAGAAATGTGTAAGAACAAGGGGGCACAATTTAAAGATAGAGAGGGGACGGCTCAGGGGTAATGTGACGAATTTTTTTTTCATGGAGAGAGAGGTGGATACATGGAACAGCTTTCCTGAGGAGGTCGTTCAGTCTAAAACAGTGGGGGAATTCAAACATGCATGTGACAGACACAAGGCAATTATAGTGGGGGGTTGCAGGAAGTAGGCTGTTGGTAAACTAGAATCTGCAGCTTATCCAGTAGGTAGGGAAATGGGCAGACTGGGTGGGCCAAGTGATCCTTATCTGACGTCAAAGTCTATGTTTCTATGTTCCTCCCGGCTCTCCCAAGCTGTCACCTCTAACTACTCCCTTCATCACAGATACTCTCACTGCATTTATGTCCCTCTCCCTCATCTGTCTCTGGACAATCTGCTTTTTCCTTCCACTTCCCTTCCCTCTGAAATAAACTACTTTCTGATCTCCGCTCATGTGCATCCCTCTTCACTCTCAAGAGGCTCCTAAGACATCTTCCCTATCAACCTTGCTCCCAATGCCCACAACCTTTACCACCTTAATTATGTGCAACTCTGCTTGGGCTGCTACATTGGTTGTTGCTACTGCAATTGGTCTTGGGGGCTTATTTTACCTAATCCCCATCTGTAGAACATATGCCTCCTGACTGTTCCATTTAATGATGCAGTGATGCTGTGTGCTCTTTTACTGAAATTTGATCTTGTAACACCATCCCTTGACTTGTTCTCTTTTCTATATGTTTTTATGTTGCCTTTGTGCCTTTTCTGCCATTTTCTTCCCTTCCCCAGGTTGCACGTGGAAACGAGCCTTGGCTCATGGTGCTTTTCCCAGTTATCATCTTTTAAATAAATAAATAAAATAAAACTCAGGTCATAAGTGTAACTCCCCCCTTGACCTCATCTTTTGTCTATGGATCCCGATGTTATAGTGAAGGAGAGCACAGACCTGAACTCCTTCCTGTCACCCTTATCAAAGCTGGACCAAGTGATAGGCCTTATCTGACAGTAGGAGTGCAAACTTCAGGCCTCCTCTTACCAGATGTCCAGAAACCAAGCACTGAGATTTTTACTGATTCTCCAAGCTGAGGGCAAGGCCTTGCTCTTTGCAGACAGGCATGAGACAGTCTCAGGCAGCATAATGGCAGGCTGCAAATATGGCTAATAATTGGTTTGATAAACCTTGTGGTCAGCAATCTGAAACTGTTGGAACTGTCCTTAAATGGGTATGATAGCAGGCACCTTCCATACCTTCCACACAATCTCCCCTCCCCTCCTACTTCTTCTTCTTCTGGGCCATGCCTTGGAGTGCTGATACACAAATCCTCTGCCTTGACAGTACTGGAGGAAGCACTGTCACTAGGCAGTGAACACACAGGGGCCCCTCTTGGGACCTGGGAGGTCACCAGCTGACAACTGAAGTACCCTGCCTCTCCCTCTGCCACAGGGATAGACAGCAGCATGTGGGGTGGGACTGGAAAGACATCTGTGCCCCACCTCACCTTCACAAGTAAGTTTTTTTGCTGCCTGCACCACCACATCTGATGCCTCCTGCTTTGGCTCCACCTCAGGGACCATTTTCGTCACCTCTGCTCCCAAGTCCAAACTCCCTTGGGAGATTAGAGATGCCATGCCTAGAGAAAGTTCTCACAGGATAGGGACATTGGTAGCCAAATGTAAGGCCTTCAAACAGTTCCTCCACTGTGACATTGAATAGAGGGAACACAGTGACAGCTTCACCACCCTTCTCCTCAATTGCTGCACCTGACATTTTTCCACAGCTTCTTCCCTCCCTGCCGAATTCCTCAACCATGCCAGTAGGGAAGCAGGCATGATAGCATGTGGTTCCTCTGATGGAAATTTCTCCACCATCTAATTTTTTATCTCCTTTAAACTTTTCTTGATGCATGACACTCTCTCACCACTACACAGAAAATGGCACCTCTACCTTGTTCCTTCCCAGCTGTCTTACTGAGCGAGCCAATAACAAATAGTGGAACACCCCACCTGACCAGTTCTCACACCCAGGAGGTGCCAGCGAGTGACACATATACAAAAGTTTGGTGGCATAAACCACAGCAGCCTACCAAGCTGCACCACCACACAAAAAAGCAGGTCTCACTGCAGCAGCAAAACCTTCTCCAGCCTTCTCTTCCCCAGAGCCAGTGGTGCAAGTGAGCATCTAAATCACTAGAATGATATCCCGAATAAGCCCTCACATCTATAACAGCCCCCACCCTCATCTCTTTTCTAGGGGTCCCGATGTTATAGGAAGGGGGGCACAGACCCCAAATCCTTCTTGGCACCCTTACCATAACTGGAACAAAAGATAGGCCTTACCTGACAGTTGGAGTATAAACTTCAGGCCTCCTCTTACTAGATGTCCAGACACCAAGTACTGAGTCATATGCTGATCCTCCAAGCTAGGGGAGGAGTGACCAGAATCTTAATTTTTAGAGGAAAAGAATGTAAAGATGGTTGTGCACATATTAATTCATTGAACAGACCACACATCAACATTTAGGAACTATAAAATAATTTATTTTTTGAACAGAAATGATTTTGTCCCATAAATAAATTAATGGATCAGCTGTATGGGGCTGAAAGACTTAATGAAGACAGCAAGCAAAACAAGGCTATGGTACCAGTCACAGCTAGATGTTTACTAGGTCTAAAACACTTAGACCAACTGGCTCCACCACATAGCTTTCCAGATCAAAGAGTTTAGCTCTGAACTCACATTCTTACCATATAACTGATGACCTTGTCCTCCACTGGTGGAGTGCCTTACTCCTTCCAGCTGTCAGGTTTAAATGGACCCGCAGGGTGAAACAGCCTAATGCCTCCTGTGGCTGCTCCCAAATTCACTTGTACCTTCAGTCAGAGCCCTCAAAGCTGCCAACAATCCTAGTGCTGTTTCCAAGCCCAAAGGCCACCAAGCTCCTGCATTTCTCCCTTGGAAACATCCCTGTGTTGCACCAACACTGCAAGCTGAACATTTGGGGGCCAGAGGGGTTCCACTCCCCCTGGCCACACTGCCCCTATCTTGCCACCATCTTCCCAACTCTCCCACCCAGCCTGAAAACCAGGGCTTATATACTGGTGAACTCTGCCTCCTGGCAGCAGAAATAGGCATTGCCTCCCTGAGCTGACTAAGATAAAGACCATGGGAAAATGGGGGAGCTTAAACAAGCCAGAGCTAGGAAGCCCACCCAAGGGGGGGCTTACATAAGGAATCAGAAAGGATATAAAGGGGCTGTACGTAATCAAAGTTTACTCATCTGGTGAAGGTGATTGTATGGGCATCCATATACAGCATTCCTCTGCCATCCAGGTGAGAGGCAGAGGCAAAAACTGGACATTGTATAGTATGCAATCAATAGTTATTTTACATTATACCATGGACATAAGTGAACAGCCAATGAAAAGGTCAGACTGGCAATTTACCATGGGTGTAAATCCTATGATAATCACTGGCTGATGAGCAAATATAAAAGCTCATCCACATCCTAATCATCTGCAGCCCGGGAATAAATAGAATAAAAACTAAAACACAAAGCAACCTCTTTAATATTTGTATTTTATTATAGTAAAAAAATGAACCTTGGTATAATTGCAATAAGCTACTCAGAGGATGTGGGTTAGTGGGAGATTTACCACAGCTGGCGAGGAGTTACCCACTCGGCTGCACCTCCTGGGCAATCCACTCCAGCTGTGGTAAATCCCCTGATAATCCACACACCCTCATGGCTTATTGCTTAATTATTTTTTTTTTCAATTCATCTTTTATTGAAAGTTTTACACCAATAAAGGAGTACATCCAGAAAAAGGAAACAGGATAGCAATGGAAGTACTTGCCATAATAAGAAAGAATATCAGGATGCAATCCTTACCCCTCCCCCCAAAAAACCCCCCTCAACCCAAACACCCACCCTGTGCACAGCACTTAAATTTGAACTGACTGAAAAAAAATATTGCGAATTACCTAGGAACAGAAAAAAAAGTATATAAGGAACCCCAGATATGATTAAACTTAGGAAGCTTATTCTGCAAGCTTGCTATGGTTCTTTCCGTTCTAAGATTAGCTAGGAATTCCTGCAACCACTCGCCATATGAAATCTCTACGGTATCCTTCCAATGCCTCAAAATCACTTTTTTGACTGAGGCCGAGATCAGACCCATGTGGTATTTCCTACTTCGGACACCAACAGGGGCCATGTCTCCCAAAATACATACCTCAGGGGTAAATAAGTTTTCCAGACTCAAAAGAGGGTCCAGATTCCTCTTGATAGACTCCCATAATAAAGCTACTTTCGGGCAGTTCCAAAAAATATGGAGCAGATCTCCGACCCCTTGCTGACACCTAAAACAGGAGGAGGAGGAGGAGACCATTCCCCGATCCACCAACTTTAAAGAGGAATAATAAATATTATGCAATAGCTTGAATTGCATTAACCTGAGCCTATCCTGCAACAAGAATTTATGACACGCACCCCAAATATTACCCCAGTCAAAATTATATTCCGGAAATAACTGAGACCAATACTGTTTGGGAGCGAGAATATTAGGTGTAACCAGCTAACCAACGTGTTATATAATGGCCGATACAGCTTGAGCTTTTCCAACCAATGGAATCAAAGTACCCTCGAATTCAAATGGACCACTACTAAAAGTAAAGGTGCCCAGTTTCCCCATCAGGAGATGACGAAGTTGAAATACTTTAAATATCAAATCCTGAGGAATTTGAAACTTGTTCAGCATATCAATTGACGTGAGTAATTTACCTCCATCTGCAAACAGATCTTTAACCAAAACTTTCCCCAATAATGGTAACCAAGTATCTTTAATAGGTTTGCCATCTATTAGAAAATTGGGATTACCCAATAATGGTTGAGCTGGATCCCCAATATGAGAATATTTTAGAAAGGTACATAATTGTACATGAACTTTGACTGAAATCTCAATGGGGGAATTACGCAAAGCCACGGGGAGAGCTTTCAGTGAACAATATAGCAAGGCCCCAGGCCTAAGGCCGGAGTCAGTAATCCGGGATACCTCTAAACTTAACCACAGCTGCGTATGGATATTGACCTGGGAGTCATCAGTTTCCTTAAGCCAGCGAAGGTACTTAGAGCATGACTGGCCCAATAATATAACGAAAATGGGAAGTCTCAAACCACCAGACAATTTAGGAGTGGTCAGTTTATGATAGGACAGTCTAGGCTTCTTATAATTCCAAATAAAGTCAGAGATAATTCTATGTACTCTTTTGAACCATTTTAAGGGAAGCCATATATCTAACATATTAATGGGGTAAAATAGGCGAGGAAAAACATTCATTTTTACCAAATTAATTCTACCCCAAATAGACAGAGGGATAATTGCCCATCTCCGCAGATCAGCCTCTATAGTATGCAGAACCGGGTCTAAGTTTCGCTGTGCCAGGCAAGAAATGTCCCTGGTTAAAGTGAGGCCTAGATACCTGATAGACTCGGCATTCCAAGCCAGCCCAAAAGGGGCGATATCGTGCACGTATGTTCTAAAGTTTAAAGGGAAAACCACCGATTTACCGATATTGAGCCTATAATTGGCAATAATACTAAACTTATCAATAATGTCCAGTAAAATTGGAATAGAGGAGGAAGGATATGAAATTTGCAAGAGCAGGTCATCTGCATATGCAAGCACTTTCAAAGTATGCCCCACACCTGGATACCCTGATCCGCTGCTCCTGTTTAATCTGCATGATGAGAGGTTCAATGTACAAATTAAAAAGGAGCGGGGAAAGAGGACAACCTTGTCTAGTGCCCAGAAAAAGTCTGAATGAAGATGAGGTTACTCCATTGCAAGTAATTCTTGCTGACGGGAATTTATATATAGCTTTAATCCACCCAGAAAACTGTTGAGGGAAACCAAAACGATCCATAACCTTGATAAGATAGTTACCATATACCCTATCAAAAGCCTTCTCGGCATCCAGAGAGACTAATACCATAGGGTGATCTGAATCCCTGGAGGCCGAGAAGACATGAGCCAAGACCCTTAAATGATCGGCAGAAGATCTGCCTTTCATAAATCCAACCTGCTCAGGTCCAATTAAGCCGGGAAGGACTTTACTGATTCTATCAGCCAACAATTTGGTAAGAATTTTAATATCCTGGTTCAGAAGGGATATGGGTCTATAATTAGAAACCAGATCTGGAGGCTTACCCAGTTTGGGCAGAAGTACAATTAAAGCCTCAAAAAGAGAGAGATCAGTAACCCCACCATCCAAAATACATTGAAACAACCATAACAAAGAAGGAATTAATTCCTTCGGAAACGTCTTATAAAAGTTGGCGGAAAGGCCGTCCGGGCCAGGTGTTCTATCCACGGGAAGGGATTTAATAACCTGATCTATTTCATCTTCAGTAATGGGGGCCAGAAGTTGGAGTTGGTCCAGTTAGCTCAATGAGGGAAGATTTAACTCCCTTAAAAAAAGACCAATCTTTTCATCTGACGGAGGGTCCTTCATGGGTCCATAGATCCCTTTGAAATAGTTTACAAATTCACCTAAAATATCTTCGGGGTGAAGTTTTAACTAGGCCCCCCTCCAGAGAACGAATGGCTGGCACCCACCTGGAGGACTCTAATTGCTTAATTATTCTGGCTAATAATCGGCCGGCCTTCTCACCTTGGTCTGTAAATATTGCTCCAGTTCTTATAATTGCCCACTCAGCCTGTTCATTTAATACCCTGAGATACGAGTCCCTTAACAAAGTTAGTTCTTGTCTATAAGCCTCGGAGGAAAAGACAGAAAGACCCCGCTCTTTATCACGAATCAGAGTGAGTAACTCTGAAATATGATTCAGCCTCTCCTTTTTCCTGCGGGAGGCAAGGCCAATCAAAATACCACGAATAAAAGCTTTGAAAGCCCCCCATTCAATATCTGGCCTATTAGTGGAGTTTTGATTAAAAGAGATAAATTCTGTTATCTGCGAGGAAATGTATTTAACCAGTTTGGGGTCTTTTAATATCTGATTATTGATTTTCCATCTATTCCCCTGGTTTAGGTAGAGATGAAAAAGCAATAAGACACTTTACTATAGAATGATCAGATAAAGGCCCAGAAATTATACCAGTATCTAACACCCCAGCCAAAAGAGTGTTTGAAATTAACACATAATCAATTCTGGATAGGGTGTTATGTACTTGCAAGGTAAAAGTAAAATCCCGTACACTCGGATGGAAAACTCTCCACACATCACATAGGCCTAGTCCGTCCATCATTTCCCTAACTGCCCTCTGACCCGGGGATAGCCCCTTCCTAGCAGGACAGGATCTGTCCAGTACCGGATCCATAACCAAATTCAAGTCACCACCAATTACAATGGGTAAGTTGCACCAGGAAGAGAGTAGCTCCGTGATCTGGACAAAAAAACTCGGGGTATCAATATTAGGGCCATAAATTGAACCTAAGATAATCTCCAGAGTGTGTAGGGTACCTCTTACAAAAACATACCTCCCATGCTTATCTTCAACTATTTGAATCGGATTGAATGGAACTGATCTATGTATCATGACCATCACCCCTTTACTTTGAGAACTACCTTCAGAGGTAAAATCTGGCCTACTTGAAGTTCATGAGCTGGTTACTTTCAGAATTCAATAAATGGGTCTCTTGCAGAAACATAATATCTGCTTTCACATAGTCCAGGTGTTTTAGGACCTTATATTGTTTCGATTTATGGCGAAGTCCGTGCACATTCCAAGTCACAACATTTATTTGCCTAGCCATAAGGTAAGATGATGACAGACTCTATTATTGCTTAATTATTTAATGCCCAGCAAAAGTTCAGTGTTCATTCTGATCTTTTAATAAAGGTGATATTAGAGTCATTGTTTCTGGTGTCAGCCTATACAGTACTTAATATAACAAAGTATCTATACATATTACATTAACACTTCTGACAAGGTTTATTTCCCAGCATTCATCAACATGAGGGTATATGACTGGAATGATAAGAAAAATGATACTGCTCTTAAATCTGTTTTAAAACAGACTTCTACATCAGCAGATCTGACAACACATTTGGAAGATGAAACAGTGTTGGACTACACAACTGGTCCTTCTGATAGTGATTCAGAGGTTTTCTTAGAAGAACAGGAGGCACAAGAAATATCAGTGCACAGAAGTCACAGGAAAACCAGCTTTCAGGACTCATATCATCGACAGGAGCTGAATCAATACAGAGGCACAAGAGGACGGGGGGGCTGGTGTTGCAGAAACAGAAGGTGGAGGTATTAATACAGGACATTTGTAAAACACCAGTAATGGAAATTCAGACATTACCCCCAGTTATTAATATATCTAAATATGAGTTAACAGATTCAGAAATATCTGTTTTCAGTAAAGGGTTATCTTTTGTACCATCGGTGAACATTGATTCCTTTCAAACAGTAGTAGATATACATAAGTTTGCTAGGAATTTAACATTTAAAACTTTGTGTAATACTGAAAAAACAATCGAACAAGAAAGTCAAGAAAATGTTGAAGTTTTTACAGTAAAATCTACCTATTGTCCTACATATAACCCAATAGTTTTGTTGTTTGTTAAAAAATGTGAAATGGCTTTGGAAAATCTCAAAAACATTAAAACTGTAGTTCCATCAAACTGTACCTTGCAGGAGAAGCGAGCACTTGATGATCTTAGAGGGAATATGGAGATAGTTATTAGATCAGCTGATGGGGGGCAGTAGTCGTTATGGATCATAGCTACTTTGAGCAATAAATCCATCGAAAATTGGGTGATATCAGATATTATGAGAAATTACCTGGTAATTTAGTAAAGGATTTTAAAAATGATGTAGACTCAGTATTAAGTTATGGATTTATAAAAGGATATTTGAAAGAGAAAACATATAGAGCATTGACGGTAACACATCAAGTTACACCAATAATATATATCTTACCTAAAATTCATAAACAATTAGAATGTCCACCTGGACATCCTATTATATCAGGTAATGGATGGCTTATAGAACCATTATTTATATTTTCAGATGGTTTTTTGCAACCTTTTGTCACTCAAATAAGGTTCTATCTTTGGGACTCGATGCAGGTTATTAATTTTGTTGAGGAATTAGATATGCAGCAGGGATGGATGTTTGCTAGTCTGGATATTATCAGACTACTTGTAAGATCAAATGTATAAATGAGTGGATACATAAATGGACACTTAAAGAAGGTTATCGGTCTGTTCCCCACTGGGAAAACTTTTGTGACACTCCATCATTGTTCTGTTGGGATGGACTTCATTTAAGTAAGCAAGGTGCCTACAAACTGGGCAGCACCTTTGAGAATATTATACAGAAAGCTTTAAACTAGAAAATAAGGGGGGTGAGGGTGCAAAACTGGATCATAGTTTCAACAATCTAAAATCCAGGAAACTAAAAATATGGAATATCAATGCCAGAAGTCCGAATAATGTAAAATTAACTGAACTAAAAACATTGATAAATAAATATAATACAGATATCATATGTATAACGGAAGTGTGGTAGGACGAGTGTAATAATTGGTCTAACAATATTGCTGGGTATCAAATTTTTTGAAAAATCATATGGGAAGAAGAGGTGGTGTAGTCTTCTGCTGTTATGTTTCAGAACATATACAGTGTCAAGAAATTATAATTTTTGAAACCTCTGAAAATATAGCAGAAAACCTGTGGTTGAATTTAACATTTCCTCATTCGCCAAAAATTACTCTGGCAATCTGCTACAAACCACCTAACAGTAATAGTAATTATAATAACAATTTAATAGAGGAAATTAATAAGGCTTGCAGTTTGATACCTTAATTTTGGGAGACTTCAATGCTCCAGGAATAAATTGGGATGAAATAAAAGAACTACTACCTTTGAGAAAGTATTGATTAATACCAAAATATATCATGGTTGCCATCAAATGGTTGATGCTCCAACAAGGAAGAAAAGTATTTTGGATTTAATTTTTTCAAATTCCATTGACAGAATTGACAGTATAGATATTTTCCCCCGTTTAGGAAACAGCGACCATAACATTGTAGAGTGTACAATCAATATTAAAAAACCCAAATTAAATAGATTGACACTACCTTTTGACTACAAAAGAGTTGAATGGAATAAAATTATAGAAGCCTTTAATATAAAGGATTGGGGATGATCATTCTGTAAACTAGATGTAAACTCTATGTGGGAAAAAACTAAAATCAAAAATTCAAGAAATAACAAATCATTTTATGCATAGGCATAAAGATAAAAATAATAAAGGCTTTATTCCATACTGGTTTAATAAAAATATCAAGGTACAGATAAGAAGGAAAAATAAAGCCTTCAAGAAATACAAAAGTCATCCAATCTTGATTAACCTTAACAAATATAAGACACAACAGAGATCCCTAAAATCTATTATTAAAAAAGGAAAATTAAAATTTGAAAATAAATTGGCATCAAATAATAATCATAAAGCATTTTACACATACGTAAACAATAAGCAAACTGGGAAAAAATTAACTCAGTTACTGTCAATGGTGAAATAATAAATAGTAATAAAGAAATTGCAAACAGTTTCAATAATTATTTTAAGACTATCTATCAGGAGAATAATTCAAAGGTGACTATTTCAGGGGTAATGGACTCAAAAACCTTCAATATTAGTCATGATATGGTACTGAAGGAGTTATCTCATTTAAGGACTTCCTCATCATCAGGTCCAGATAATACTGATATGATAATTTGGAAACATCTCTCAGATGTAGTAATAAGCTCCTTGACTAACATATTTAATAAATCACTTTTAACCGATAAAATTCCTTTGGACTGGAAAAAAGCCATAGTGGTGCCAATACATGAAGGCCCAGATATTCACAAGGGTTGCGCATGGTGCAACAGTGTTGCGCCATGCACAACCCACTGATGTGCCCCAGTGCGATATTGAAAAGGGAAAAGTGGGCCTGCAGAAATCCTGATGTGCCAGGATGCATCAGTAATGTTAGCAGTCACAGGTGGGGGTGTGTGCCCATGCATAAACTGCACAGCCCGATATTCAGCCCAGGCTGTGCAGAGTTATGCAGGTGCAACCCCTACCTGCATCTGCACAAAGTTACACTGAAAAAAAAAGGAACAAATTGAGGGCCACCCACAGGTGAGCTGCCGCATTGCAGGATGCAACACAGCAACTGCCACCTGTGGGTGGCCCTGGACTTGTTCCCGCCACACCTGGTGGCACCCCCCATGCCCCAATCGTGGGCTGAAGTGTCACCCCCTGAGCAGCCCGATGATGGGCAGAATAGTAGTGTTCCCCCCCAGCAGCCTGATCGTGGGCATAACGGTATTCCCCCCTCAGCAGCCCGATCGTGGCATAATGGTATTCTCCCACCCCCGAGTAGCCCGATCTCGGCATAATGGTAATCATCCCCACCCCAGTAGCCCGGATCTCAGGTATCAGACCTCCCACCCCAAGTTCAATATCCCTGGTGGTTCAGTGGACCGCGAGTAGCCCGATCGTGGGCAGCATCCTCACCCCCCACATCCAAATTCCCTGGTGATCTAGTGACCCCCACCCCTCCTTCCCACGGAGCCCCACCACCCAGCTCCCCCTGTCAGACAGCAGCACCCCACCCAGCTGCCGCCTCCGCCGCCCACCGACTGACAGTTCGGTAGGGCTGCATGCCATTGGTTCATAGCATGAGCTATCGGTGTGCAGCCCATACCGTAGAAGTCAGTCCAGATATGTGAATGAATGAATTCATTGAATACTTTCACATATCTGGACTGACTTGTACGGTATGGGCTGCATGCCCATTGGCTCATGCTCTGAACCAATGGGCTTGTAGACCTACTGAGCTGTCAGTCAGCTGTCGCTGGGGTGGCAGGTGGGTGGGGTGCTGCCACCCACCGGCTAAGGGGAGGAGCAGGGTGATGGGGCTCTGTGAGTGGGAGGGGTGGGGGCCACTAGATCACCAGGGATTTTGGATGAGCACCCGTAGCAAATGTAACTTGCACATTGTACTAGTTCAGTAATTCTCTATGTAGTGTGATCACTCTCCAGTTATCTGCTCCTGGTCCTGTAAAATCCCTAGATTCCCTCCCAAAATAATTGTGCAACATAAACTTGGTCCTGGTAAATTGGCACAGCTAAAAGCTCACCTCAGGGTCATGGATTGGTCCCTCATTTTGAACACTGTTCACGTTGACAGTGCCTTGGACCTATTTACTCGGTCCTTCAATAATATATGTGACCTCTATGCACCGTTCACAAAAAGAATGGTTAAAGGCAATCACGTACCCTGGTTCACTGAGCGGCTCAAGACTTTAATGAGAACCAGAGACTCACTATGGCAGCTCTCCATTGAGTCCAGCCTCCCCCTTGACAGACAGAATTATAAAATGGCTCAGAATAAGTACACTTGGGCCATGGGCAGGGCAAAAGCGGATTATTATAAATCTGCCTTAACCTCATCCTGGGGCTCTGGCTGCAAGTTTTGGAACAACATTAAGGAAATTTGTGGTTAGGTCCCCTTCCTGGTCCCCTCCCAAGTCATGTCAAATGGGTCCTTGACCTCTGACCCTACTCACATTGCTGAAGTCTTCAGAGATGCCTTCTCCAACTTTAGCCATGTTCTCCCCTGAATTTCTATGATCCACCATCTCCTAGCATACCTGCACCTCACCTCAGTGCCCCCCCTTTTACTTCCACCACATCTCTCCTAAGACTGTTGAACCATACCTTACCACTGACCTTAGTCATGCCTCCTCCAATGCTGACCCCCTGGACCTCAGAATGCTTTGGCTCTCCCTTAAGGAAGTCCTTACTCCCCTCACCCACATTCTAAACCTCTCCCTCTCACTAGGTAAATTCCCTACCTCTTGGAAATCTGCCTCTATCATGCCCATATTTAAAGGGGGTTACCACTCCTCTGCTAACAATTATCATCCTATCTCCATCCCTCCCCGTCCAAGGCATTGGAGAGGATAGTTTCGGATCAGCTCTCTGATCACCTCAATAAATATGACCTACTCTGCAAACAACAACATGGTTTCCACAAAGGGCACAGCATGACTATGGCCTTGCTTGAGCTAACATCACATATCCATTCCGCATTGGATAAAGGCTACATCACAGGTGCAGTCTTCATTGACCTCACTAAGGCCTTTGACACCATCCACCATTCACTACTCCAAACCTCCTTGATCAATCTGGGTCTTTCACAGGATGCTGTGGGATGGTTTACAGACTATCTTACCAACCGGACCCTTCAAGTTAAAATTGACAATACACTATCCTCCAAATCGCCTGTCCTCTCTGGGGTCCCACAAGGGTCCATTTTGGGTCCTCTCCTTTTCAGCCTCTTCATAAACTCCCTTCCCGCATCCTGCACCTCCAACCTATTACTCTATGCAGATGATGCTGTCATCTTTTCCTCCAGCCCAGACCCCCTCTCAACTCCACCACTCCCTCCAGTCCTCTTTCAACGCTGTTGAAAGCTGGTTCACCTCAGAACGCCTTATTATTAACTAAAAAAAAAAACAAAGCTATGCTCTTCGCACATACACAGAATTCCAGGATAGGGTTTTTTCCTCAATTACTATCAGCGGCCTTGACCCCCCCCCGGAATTTGTGCATACCTTTAAATACCTGGGCATCACTCTCGACACTGGCCTCACCTATCATGAGCATATACATCAGTTGTCCAAGGCCCAAAATATTAGGCTTCGTCTCTTGCACCGTTATAAACATTGCCTTATCCCTGAGGCCCTCAAACTTGCTATCTCCTCCTTGGTACTCTCCCTACTTGACTATGGCCTTTTGACTTTTGGTGGGGCAAGCCCCCTCGGCCCTAGATAGTCTTAGACTTGTGCTAAACAAGGCCTGTCACCTCATTTTAGGGTGTGACAGACTCACCCATACCTGCATGCTATATAAGGACACAAATTGGCTTAACCTTGAAAATCTAATAAAATTCCACACCTGTGTCTTAGCTAAAAAGATCACCCTTGGCTTCTCCCCTGCATCACTCACCTCCTTAATCACCTTGGACTCTAAAGCTAAGCACACCTTTAGCTCAAATACCCATCATTTCTCCATCCCTTCCTGTCGCACAACTCAATTCCAAAGATCCTTTCACTACAGGGCACCCTTGTGGATAAATAACCTACCCCCCTCCTTGCGTCTTGACCAAAGCATTGGTCACTTCAAAACACTCCTTAGGGCCCATCTTCCATCCTCAAGTGACTGTGACTGTATGTAAACTGGTGCCCGGCCCTCTATTACTGACAATGGCCTCTGGCTTGCCTCTACACACTGCTCCTAGCCCACTAACTCAGGGATGTTAATCTCTCAGTCTATTTTTTTTTATCTGTCTCGAACTGAACTAGTTCCTGAATGTTTAGCCTTCCATTCATGTTGTACATATCTTTACTATGTAACAATCACTTTATTTGTTTCTGTAGCTACGTCTGTACAAACTGTTGTTGTGTAATCTGATTTATTATATGTGATGTGGAACCTTTGTAAAGGACTCTATGACTCAAAGGTATTTCTGATTCTTATGAAATAAAAAAAAATAAAGTGATAGCCTCAAGACAATAGAAAGATGGGGTGAACTAAATAACATGATATTTAATGAAAATAAATGTGCAGTGATACATTTTGGGAAAAGAAACCAAAAATATCCATATTTCTTAAATAAAAAGCTTATAAAAAATAGTACATGTGAAAAAGACCTTGGTGTATGGGTAAACTCTAAATTGTCATCAGTTACATATATTGTCAAAACTGTAGGGAAATGTAACAGCATTATTCACTCCATCAAAAGAGCATTCATTTCTAGGAATAAAGACTGTGTCCTTAAGTTATACAGAACATATGTCCTACCCCATCTCGATTATGGTTCACCGATCTGGAACCCATACTTAAAAAAGATATCTTAAAGATCAAAAGAGTCCAGAGGAGGTTGACAAAATCTATTAAAGGACTAAATCACAAAGAGTATGGGGAAAGACTGGTTGACCTAAATCTATACTCCTTAGAGACCAGAAGGATTAGAGGAGATCTATTACTTTTATACTGAATTTTGAAAGACAAGGCCTTAATGGCACAATGTAAAATAAGAAGGATTCAGAAAATTAGTAAATTCAAGATCACACGATAAACAAATATTTATATATAGGGCGATAACCAATAGGCATCAATGATTTTATAATATATGTACACCTATAATTTGGAATAATCTGCCTAAGAATGTTGTGGATTCTTCATCATTTGACATATTTAAAAGAAGGTTAGATGAATATTTATTACATAGGGGTGTCAACAGATAAACCCACTATGAGTGGAAAACAATTAAATGGGCCCATGGCCTACTTTGTCTATATACACCAAGTTACCAAGATATTGACTCACTGTATACAGTAATACTGCATACAGAAAGATTGCAAGCACTATTTTTTTTCTAGATCAGAGAATGGAGATACAAGAAGTTAAAATGCCTACACAGTATTTATTACAGCTTGCTGATTTGATATTAATGAAAAATATTTTTATGTATCAGGGGATGTATTACAGGCAGATTAGAGGAACAGCAATGGGGGCAATGGTAGCACCAAGCTATCGGAATTTATATGTGGCATGGTGGGAATGGGTTGTCTATAGCCCTTGTACAAATCCTTTTTTCAATATTTGGATTTTTGGAAATGTTATTTGGATGACATATTGATTGTATGGAAGGGAGTCCTGGTTGGAGAGTACCAATGCTAGTTTGAAATTTAAATATGTTTTGGATCAGCAAAAAATAACATTTTTGGATTTATTGATATATAGAAATGCTGAAAATGATACATGTACAACATTATATCAGACCAAAAAGAGACGGATAGAAATAGTTTGTTGCTATATAACAGTTGTCATCCTATGCATGTTAAACAAAATATTCCCAAAGGGCAACTTATTAGAACAAAACATAGTTGCACAGAGGAAAATGAATATGAAAAGAAATGTGAACATCAGGTTAAGAGATTTGTACAAAGAGGATACAGTAACCGAGTAATACAGAAATCAATTCTGGATGTGGAAAATATAAATTGGGTGGATACTTTAACCTCCAGGTTGAAAGAAAAAAAGCAGAATATGCTATGTCCATTTGTTACTACTTTCACAAAAGGATCTGCTGCTGTAAGTAACATTATCCATAAAAACTGGGATATTTTAAAGTTAAAACCCAAACTGCAAGAAATTACTAAATATGTACCAAAAGTAGTCTTCAAAACAGCTAGAACAATCAAAGAATGGGTTGCACCGAGTGCTCTTGTCTCATAGGTGAATGTATGATCTAACTGGTTACCCCTCCTCCCCGGGGATGTTTTAGATGTGGGAAATGCTCCTTTTGTAAATATGTTAAACAAGGAGCTAATTTTATTCATCCTATAATGTATAAAGAAATCGAGATTCGTAGTTTTATTACTTGTAGCAGTGTGGGAATTATTTATGTTCTATATTGCACTTGTAGTCACTTCCATGTTGGAAGGACAATACGGCAATTCAGAGTAAGAACGGAAGAGCATATAAGAGTTGTCACTAATTCTAATATTGCCTATGCCATTGTTAAGCATATTTTACAATATCTAAATAGCATACATGAAATTAGCTTTATGGGCATTGAAAAAGTGTTTGCTAATCCCAGAGGTGGTAATTTTGAAAAAAAAGTGGGGCAGCGTGAAAGCTTTTGGATATATTTCCTAGGAGCTAGAAATGATGGGGGGCTAAATGAAAATATAGACTTGTCAGCCTTCCCAACTAAATTATGAATAAGCTGGATATGTCAGAATCTTATGATTATTAATTAGGTACAAAATAATGGAATTCTGATATAAGGATAACCCCCCCCCCCCCATTTTGGATTTCTTTGGTGCTGACTTTGTAACATTCAGTAATTGATGTTAATTGAGTATAATGGTACAACGTAATGTGTTCCCTTTCTAAGTATGAATCAAATAAGTGCTGAATTGAGATAAAGCCTGGATTATGTTAGCAGCCAATTGTAAATGGAATGAATGCATGGATATATTTAAGTACTGTGTATTTATTTAAACAAATTTATGACTAGAATTAGATAGTAGATGCAATTTAAATATATGGCATAATATGTATTTTAATATGTATACACTCTATGGTTGAAAATAATAAGGTTAATGACATTATAAAGATAGAATTAAGTTATAGATTATTGTGGGTATCACCAATTGTTTAATTGAAGTAAATTCTTGGCTTTATTTATTTTGGCCAAGTAATTAAGGTAAATAACTTAACATGTGTTGTATTTTAATGGTCTGCATTGATGCTGGGTATAAATATGGTGGATGGAAATGAAGAAATCTACTCTGATGAAGCAGGGCATTGTCCTTGCAAACCATTAGTTCTTTTTTGTAACCTAGTACTGCTTTTAAATAAATGGTTTAAATAAAAAAAACATTGATTCCATTTGTTTTTCTTGGTGGGTGCTTTAAATTATCTATTTGTATCACTCTTCAAAGTCGACTGCAAACCGAAGAAATGCTGGTAAGCTGTATAATGGCACAAATGGGGGTTTTCAACTTAGGTGGATATCTTGGCCATTTTTGCATCTTTTAGCTCAAAATTTTCAACATGGAGGTTCTTGGGACCCCATCTCATGAATTCAGTCACTGTCATTTCATTATTTGGTCCTGAAAGATGATTTAGTGGTCACTGCATGGAATCATCTTCCAGGACCGATCAACAAAATGACAGTGTCACTGTTAATGAGATGGGCTCCAAAAAAGCCTATGTTGCAAATTTGGTGAAAAAAATTACTGTGTTACAGGCGTGCATTGCACAGTTTCTATGCACACTCATAACTTTAAGAATTTTTAATATTTTCACTCTAGATTTTCAGCATTGCCATTTTTTCACACCGCCATATGAACAGTGCAGCTGTTATTTTTCACATCCTGTCCAAAATGTGTTTTTGTACATGTGGTGCACAATGGTGTGGTCACTTTGGGAAATCAACATTCAGGACTGATTAAGAAAATCACAGTGACACTGTTCATGAGTGGAGGTCCCAAAATGCCTGTGTTGAAAATTTGGTGAGAAAATGTCAAAAAATGACTGTTACAAGCGTGCATTGCTCAGTTTCCACGCATGCTTGTATCTTCAAGAATTTTTAATATTTCACTCCTGATTTTCAACGCTGGCATTTCTTAACACCTCCTTATGAACAGTACAGCTGTCATTTGTCATATCCTGGCCAAAATGTGTTTTCACACATCCGGCTCACAATGGCATGTTCGCTGTGGGAAATCAATGTTTGGAACAAATTAACAAAATCACAGTGACACTGTTCATGAACAGAGCTCTCAAAATGCCTATGTTGAAAATTTTGTCACAAAAGTCCACAAAATGACTATGTTATGAGGGTGCATTGCACAGTTTCCATGCACACTTGTAACTTCGAGAATTTGTAATATTTTCACTCCAGATCTGCAACATTGCCATTTTTGCACACCTACTTATGAACAGTACAGCTGTCATTTTTCACATCCTGCCTGAACTGTATTTTCGCACCTCTGGTGTAGAATGGCACGGTCATTGCGGGAAATCAACATTTCTGACAGATTAACAAAATCACAGTGCCACTGTTCATGAGCAGAGGTCCCAAATGCTTTCATGAGGTAGGGGTAGCAAAAAGGTCATGTTGAAAATTTGTAGTACAAATACCAACAAATGCCTTGAGTGTTAGGGGTTTCTTACCATAACGTCCCACCCTGTACAGACTGACAGGTGTCAGAGGTGTGCCTTTGGATTACTGGATGTAAATCTCATGCCATTCCTCCCCCATCCTGCAGCCATTGACAGGCATTGAGGCGTGCTTTGGACTCTTAGGCCCCCGGAGTTCACCCCATTCTCCTATACTGCACCCATTTCAGTGTATGTCCTTATGGAATGGGGTGACTGTAAAGCCGAAAAACCCAAGGCACACCTCAACACTTGTTGGTGTCTGCAGAATAGGGTGAGGTGAAATGGCATGAGCATTATGGACAATGACCCAAAGGCATGCCCTAATGCCTGTCCATCTCTGCAGGGTGGAGGTAGAGCTGGTGTGAAGTTCAATACTTCACTGCCATTCCTATTCTGTATCTGTCTAACTCCTGCACTTCCATTGCTAATACCAGCAAGCAAACATTCAGCATTGACAAATGCTTGTTAATATCTAGCCTCCTGCCAGTCTTTCCTCTCTTCCAACATCTGTTTCAGAAACTCCTTCTCTCAGACCCTTACCTTTGAGGGCAAGAATACCTGAAATGTCTACACCTTTTCAATCACCAATGGCTTGTCAAGATGACAGAATGAGCAACTAGCTGAATAGCCTCTGCTTTAGTTTATTCTTGCCTGACTAGCTCAGTCATTAAATCCCACCCCACACATCCTGCCACTATCTAGATTCAATGCTAAGAAGTGCAAGTTAATGCACCTGGGAAACAAAAACCCAGGGGAAGAGTACACAATGGGGGGTGAGATACTAACAACAACAAAAATGGAAAGGGACCTGGGGGTAGTCATATCAGATGACCTAAAGGTGGGCAAGCAATGTGAGAAGGCAGCAAGGAGGGCTGGGGGGATACTGGGATGCATAGGGAGAGGCATCACCAGTAGAAAACAGGAAGTTATTATCCCTCTGTGCAGACAGCTGGTGAGACCCCATCTGGAGTACTGTGTGCAGTTCTGGAGACCCAATCTCCGCAAAGACATAGACAGGATGGAAGCTGTCCAGAGGAGGGCAACTAAAATGGTGCAGGGTCTGCACTGGAGGACATATGAAGAGAGACTTAAGGAGCTTAATATGTATAGCCTCGAGGAAAGGAGGGAGAGGGGGACATGATAGAAACTTTCAAGTACCTCAAGGGAATCAACAAAGTCCAAGAGGGTAGCATCTTTCAAAAAAAGAGGTGTGCAAGAACAAGAGGGCACATTTGAAGATGGGGGGGTACTCTGGGGTAATTTAAGGAAGTATTTCACAGAGAGGGTTGTGGATGCATGGAATGGCCTTCCGGAGGAGGTTGTGGAGTCAAAATCAGTGGTGAAATTCAAGCATGCATGGATAGTCATAAGGCAATTCTGGGGGTGGGGGTAGGAAGAAGTAGGCTGCTGGTTAACTAGGATCTGCAGCTTATCCAGTAGGTAGGGAAATGGGCAGACTGGGTCGGCCAAGCGGTCCTTATCTGCCGACAAATTCTATGTTTCTATGTTTCTATCTCAATAGCTGAGTGGGGAGTTACAATATTGTACACTAGTGCTATCATAGACAGTCAAAAGCAATCACAGCTCATTGATTAAAAAATGGATAACCCACCCTGTGTTGCACCCATCGATGTTACCTTTTGCAGTTAATAGAAGTGTTAAACCTCTCTATAGTGTTGGAGCAGTTTTTTGAGGTCCAGTGTGTACATTGAGCCCATCTTCCTCTTGTTTGGTGGAGGTACTGTTTACACTTTGGCTCCAACAGCATGATTCCTGAGCTGCCTCCTTTGGTTTATTACTGTCCAACCATTTTTAATATCTAGCCCCCAGTCAGTCATTCCTCTCTCCCAACATCTATTTTAAAAACTCCTTCTCTCAGACCCTTACCTTTTTGGGCAAGAGCACCTGAAATGTCTACACCTTTTCAATCACCAATGGCTTGTCAAGATGACAACTTGTGCAGCTAACTGAGTAGTCTCTGCTTTAGTTTATACTTGCCTGACTAGCGCAGTCACTAAGACCCCCCCACACACACACATCCTGCCACTATCTCAATAGCTGAGTGGGGATTTATGGTATTGGACACTAGTGCTATCATGGACAGTGAAAAGCAATCGCAGCTCATTGGTTAAGAAATGGATAAGATCTTGTTTTGTTTTTTTATTTTACTTATTTATTTATTTACTTATATATTTATTTATACCGGAAAGTCCATGAGCCAGGGCCCATTTCCATGGGCGACTAATGTGTACATTAATGATTATAACTGTTTATGTGCTGCTATCTCCATAACTGAGTGATACAGTGCAACTTCTCAATGCACCACTTCTCTACAGGGATAGCAATGCACTATAGAGGAACAGGAATCTATTAACAAATCTGCTTGTCAGGCAAAGATAAACTAAAAATAATGACTACTTAGCAGGCTGCTATCATGCCCCCAAGCAATTACTTATGATCTAGGAGATGAGGGGTCCAGATGTTTCAGGAACTCTTGCCCCAAAGGTAGTGATGGGAGAGAGGGATGGAGGAAATGAGTGAAAGAAGGTGGACAAGAAGTTGTATTTAAAACACATGATGGGCAGAAGGGTGAACTGGCAGGAGGCCAGATTTTAAATTTTTGGGAGGGAAGTGATTGTCCAGTAAAGCTAGATTGGCCTAGTGGTTAGAGCAGTTCTGTGAACCCAAAGATCCATGCTTGCATCGCACAAGTGCCACTGATCACTGTGTGACCCTGAGCAAGTCAGTTATTTGCTTGAACCTTCTGTATCCTCTCTGAAAACTGTGCTATTTGAATATTCTTATTGCTAACTGTGCCTTATTTGTTGTACACATTGCTAGAAGGAATTTTTACCTTACATTGTCAGTTACTCTCTCATTGTATAGATTGCAATTGGTTTTACATATTACTGTGTTACCTTGACATACATTTTTGACTGTAACGTTTAACACTATGTACTGTTTTCCTGTACCCTTCCAACCAGATCACACCTAGGAATGAGAATTGGCTCAGTGTGCCATTCCACCAGTTTCCAATACACAGTATAAATAAATACATCTTGTCCACCTAATGACACCATAATTCTCTCTAGAAATGAGTTTTTCATTCCCAGTGAATTTTTGTGGTGAAGTAATAATTTTTGTCTTGCGAAGACCGAGCAAAGTGAACCCACTTTGTGAATGCTAAACAGTAGGACTGGGCAAAGATAACTACCACATGTTCATGGAGGTTTTTTTCCATGTAAATGCATTGGTAATTTATATGAAAAAATAGACAACAAAAAAGAAGGACATGTATTGCCCCGAAAGTGCTTGTTCTATAGGAATATGGCCATTTACCACTGCAATCTCTCCTTTATTCCTCATGAGGATGAGCTCTCCAAAAAACTAAATCAAAGGCTGGGATTATTTTTCCACATTAAGCAGTTACTCACCACCCAGGCAAAATCAAAGATAGCACAATCTACGTTTCTACCTTTCTTAGATTATGCTGATTTCCTATTCAGTAACTGTCCCAACACTGTTCTCGTTAAACTGGATGTACTGTATCATAGGGCCTTAAAACTCATGACTGACTCCTCATATAAAACTCACCATTGTTCGCTCTATGACAAAATAGGCTGGATTTTGTTAGAAGCCAGAAGGTGGCACAATGCCACTATCTGGACCCTTAAAGCCTTTACTAAAAAACTCCCCTGATACATCTCCGATATTTTCAAGTTCACACCATGTTTGTACCAACTCAGAAAATACGCCTTAGTACAACTTGAAATACCCAGGATTAGATCCCAGTCTGGCTCCTCCTCTATCAGTCATTCCTTCCCCACTCTGTGGAACTTCCTTCAAAAAACCTTCAAGCTGACCCATTTCGTAAAACTATCCACCTTGAAATCATTTTAAAACCACTGTAAAAGAGAACTGCCAATGCTACTCCTAATCCCTCCCTCTATGAAACCATCAAAGCACTTATACTCCCTATTTGCCTCGGCACTCCATGCCACACTACCCCTTTCTTATCCTGCTCCCTCCCTTGCCCCTAGTCCTAGTTCCCCCTTCCTCCCCTAGTCCTAGTTCCCACCTCCCTTCTCTTTGTCACATCACCCCATTTCCCTCTTTCCCTTCCTATCTTCTGCATACTGCAGGTTTCAAATCAGGTTCAGCTCACCCTCTATCGGTCATTCTCTCCCCATCCTCCCTCTCCCTTTCAATCTCATGCATCTTCAGTCAGTTTCTATCTCTCTTACCTCCTGTTTTGCCTCCCATAATATCTAAGCAGTAAAGTTGCACTTATGCCTGTACCTGCTCATAGCCTATTTACTTTTAAATTGACATGTCTGTATTTACTGTGAAGTTGTTATGCCTTTTTTGAATTTGTATTTCCTGACCTGTACCTTGTAAATTGTACTCGTGTTACTTTATTGTACCTTGTGTTGTCCTTCCAGGACCAGCCTGCAAATGATTATCTCAATGGTGTCTTTCCTGGTAAAAAAATTGATTTAATTGAATTGAACTGAATTTTGCGAGTGAAAACAGCGATTTTGCATGAATAAGGAAATGTATATCATTTGTCTTATGACCTGCAGAAGTGGTACACCCAGCATTCTTAGAAAGGATTCATTATAGAGCAAAGGAACAGTGAAAGAGTGAACAGGGGTCCCTCTCATTCTGTATCACTTAAATAAGGAAACTGTGGAAAAAAAATAATAAAGTTATTTCACTGGAGTATCAGGTGACTTATGTAGGAATGCATAGGCAACATGGTTGGAGAATGGCAGATACTGAGTACATTGAACTGAGTTGGGGTAAAGAATACAGGTACTATTTGATTATGCAGTATGACTGCTTGTACAGTGTAGATTTGGCATTTGCTGTCTCTGTTCCTGCCAAGGGACAACCAATTTGTCAAGATGTCATGAAGAGACAAGAACCCTATTGAGGAGAGTTGAACCCCCAGATGTGTTACAGAGATAAGGCACCTCAGAGAAAAAATACCATATGGAAGAAAGGCCTTGAATCCCAGTAAGAGAGGAGCTGCTGGAGGAGTAGGAGAGGATGGTGGGAGTAACAAAATGGGTGTCTAAGGGATGCAAGCACATGTGCTGTTAAATACTTCTCAGTGGGAGGCATGGTGTGCGTCACCTGTTGCCACAGCAAACTCAAGCATAAATCATCAATTCACTGGTACATCAGATGGCATACAGTGGAGCCAGTCAAAATATAGCACAGTAAGTTGCAGTAAATGATATGTCACAAAATACTGCATGACAAAAGGGCTTAATTGACATTAAATTAGTGTTTCCTGCAGTATACAGAGCATTTTATTACATACTGCATCTTTATTGTGTTGCATCCTGGCTGGTGCTGCTGAATGTCGGAGTGCTTTGGTAACATAATTACAATGATGGCGTAATGCACAATGCTATGTACTGAATAAGTTGTATTTGTAAGCCCCACTCCTGGTGTCTAGGTGTATGCCAGATGGTAAAGATGGGAGGGGGTGGCTGTACAGCCAGAGAACACAGTCCAAAAATAAAACAGGAAAAAAGTACCTGGATTTCCTTGGGTGTTGCTGATGATGGACTGGCTCCATCGGGGTGCCCTCAGACCTCCAGGAGATGCATAGATGGTACACTGGAGGGAAGATGCTGACCTTCACCTGCCTGGTCCTGCCAACTTCACCTGCAGACCTTTGTAGACTAACTTCATCATGCAGGCCTCTCAATGTCTTCCTCAAGGGTGCATGGGTTCTTTGGGATCCCACCCTGGAACACACTGGGAACATGGCTGTGGAGGCAAACTTCTTTTAGCAGCAAATAGTTATTCAACAAACAAGGCAAATGCCAAATTGCAGAAACTTGGGATCCCATTTAATGAACAGTTGATAAAACAGGAACAGTCACTCCATAGAGCGGAAAACACAGGTAGGTTGCTCTAGCCTGAAACGGTCACATGGAAGCTAGTGGTGCTTCGGACTGAACAGGTTACATCAGAAGCTACTGTACATTCCAGGGTGCTACCTATAGCATAGGCAGCTATAGTCCAAATGCAGGCAGTAAACAATTGGATGAATAGGCTTTTGGCACGCTGGCAGCAAACTTTCCTTCCCTCAGCTTTTCCAACTCCCAGAGAGGACCACAGACCTCCAGAAGATGGCTGTCCCTGCCAAGGCCTCTCCCTTCAACCGCTCTTCCTTCTATGTCCACTAAGCTCAGCCTTCTGAGAAGTGGCTGCCCAGACTCACAGTCACCCTTACCACAGGCTCCTTCAGTGCACAGAGCCCAGGAATAACAGTCCCATCAAGAGGGGCAGACTAGGGTCAGGGAACATCCAGGACCCCTGGGCCCCTAATAACATCCACTCATTTCATGTCTCCAGCTCCTCCAGTGTGTTCCCTTGCATACAGTACCTTTTTGTCTCCATCCCATTTGAGGGACCAAAACTGCAGACTAGCCCTAAATAGGGTTCAACAAATCAATGGCCACTACAATGTCCTTCTCTATGACTGATGTGCAATCAACAAAAAACAAATGAACAGTCACATGGCTGAGCAGGTGAGACCCCTACTCAACCTCCTTCCATGTCTCTCATCTCTTGAATCTCCCTCTCTTAACATTGGCTCTCCTTTTTATTCCCTAACCATTAAGGAGCCAAAATCTCCTGAGGTCCAATCATGGACCGATCCTGAGAAGCCAACACAACAGGTGGTTAGGAGGAGCAAATCAGGTGCCCCATCACTCTCTGCTCTCCAACACATTACCTCCAAA
The DNA here is from genome assembly GCA_016271365.2 of Neoceratodus forsteri. Classification (NCBI taxonomy): domain Eukaryota; kingdom Metazoa; phylum Chordata; order Ceratodontiformes; family Ceratodontidae; genus Neoceratodus; species Neoceratodus forsteri. The sequence continues at coordinate 1,788,171,723 of CM057455.1, read as the reverse complement.
AAACATATAAACACTACAAACAGGTATCTGCCTCTATCTCTGAAATCAAATAAAGAGACAGAAGACACTGCAGAGCAGGACACTGCGGCACAGGAGCTAGCACAACAATACTCACCCAAATCAGGAACCAAAACTAAACAAGCACAAATGAAATCCAAAAAACTTCTGATCATAGGAGACTCCATGATTCGGGGAGTTGATACCCATCTCCAGCCAGGGGTGATGGTCAGATGTCTCCCAGGTACATCAGCATGGAGAGACACTGACCGCATTACAAATTGTTCACAAAGCAGGAGAAAACATTGATGTCCTAGTACACATAGGGACTAATGATCTCGCCAGCGGTCAGTTGTGGAGACCAAGGAACACCTGGACTAGGCTGGGTGACAAACTATCATCTATTTCGTCTGGCATCTCCTTCTCTGAGATCCTGCCAGTCTGGGAGAAGGGAGCAGATGGACGGAAGGTCAGAGAAGGGGAGATAGGGAGCTAAACACATGGCTCAAGGACTGGTGCCAGGAAAAAGGACACAGATTTGTAGAACTGGCAACAGTTCTGGGAGCGAAAGTTCTTTAAATTTGATGGACTGCATCTGACTAAAGAGGGAGTCAGTGCATTGGGGCAGAAGTTTGACGTCCTTTGCAGAATATTTAAACTAGCAAATGGGAGAGGGTGCAGCACCCCATCGTTGAATGGGAAGAACACCCTCCCCTCAGCTAGTGGTCAAACTGAATTCAGTGTGTTTGCCGCTCATTTGCATCACCAGGTAAGAAAAAGGTTTGCCTCCCCACACGATGCACAGGGTAATGCCAAACCTCACCCAACAACTAACACACCAAAATCTGGCCAATGGAAAATCATATACACAATGCTCACAGCCTGGGAAATAAGATCCCAGACCTGCAGGCAATAATGTCAGGAGGCTAAACTGGACATAGTAGCAATTAGTGAGATGTGGTTTACCAGTAACCACACTTGGGAGACTTCAGTACCTGGCTATGTATTGTTCAGAAGAGACCGGAAAGTGGGGGAGGAGTGGCCCTGTATGTTAATGGAAAATATCAAAGCTACAGAAATTCAGAATACACATAAGGAGCCAGAAGAACTGTGGGTCACCCTGAAACAGGAAATGGGACAGCCATAAGAACTGGGGTTGTCTACAGGCCCCAGACCAGAGGGAGGACATAGACACATTACTGTTAGAAGATATACAAAACATGACAGCTAAAGGGAGGTTCTGATAATGGAGACTTCAACATGCCAGATACAGATTGGTCAATACCAGCAGGAACATCTGCCAGAACTAGACTCATAGTGGATTCCCTGCAGGGGAGGGCCTCAAACAACTGGTACAGCAACCCACAAGAGACAGGGCTATCCTAGATCTAGTACTGACTAACAAAGAAGGGATCACAGATCTCCAGGTAGAAGGTCACCTGGGGCCAGTGACCATCACATGGTATGGTTCAATTTGGCTACTACATCTAAATCATCCCATTCCAAGGCAAAATATGGGACTTCAGAGGAGCTTGACTTTGATAAGATGGCCAACAGAGTTAAGCTAGCCCTGGCAAAAGAGAAACACAGGTGAGGAGGTACAGGCAAAGTGGGCAAGCATTAAGGATACAATACTTGAAGCAACATCCCATTGTGTTAGACAGAAAAGGAAGTGCAAAAAGAAGGAAACCACTTTGGTTCTCAAATACAGTAGCAGAAAAGGTCAGAGCCAAAAGGCTGGCCTTCAGAAAAATATAAGGAACACAGCGGGATGAAGATAGGGGGGCATACCAAACTGCCCTAAGGGAAGCAGGTAAGGCAGTAAGGCAGGCAAAGTCCCAAACTGAGGAAACACTAGCACAAACAGTAAAAGAAGGTGACAAGACTTTCTATAGATACATTAGTGAAAGGAGAAAGTCCAGAGGGGTATTGCTAAGCTTAATGGAGAAAAGGGAGCATGTGAGGAGGAGGACCCTGTAAAGGCATCTATCCTAAATAGATACTTTTGCTCAGTATTCACTGAAGAGAAGGTAGGGCAGGGCCACAGCTCAGCATCATGGACACAGGGGGAGGGAGGTGAGCACTACTCCTTCACAAAAGAAAGGGTCCTACAAGAGCCTAGCAAGCTCAGGGTGGATAAGGCAATGGGACCTGATGGCATACATCCCAGGGTACTTAAGGAGCTAAAGGAGGAACTAGCAGAGCCATTAGCAGAATTGTTTAGTGAGTCTCTGAGCACAGGAGAGGTCCCAGAAGACTGGAGAAGGGTTATGTGATCCCACTCCACAAGAGTGGTAGCAGGGAGGAGGCGGAACTACAGACCGTCAGTCTTACCTCAATAGTGGGCAAGATTATGGAAGCACCTTAAGGAAAGGATAGTGCAACACCTGGAATCCATAGGGCACAGGATCCAAGACAGCATGGGTTTACAAAAGGAAGGTCCTGTCAAACTAACCTCATAGATTTCTTTGACTGGGTAACCAGAGTGGTGGACCAAGGGGGAGCAGTTGATGTCGCCTACCTTGACTTCAGCAAAGCTTTTGACACTGTTCCACATAGAAGATTGATAAATAAGCTAGGTAGGCTCGGGGTGGGTCAGAAGTTGGTCAACTGGGTGGCAAACTGGTTGACTGGCAGAAAACAGAGAGTGGTGGTAAATGGTATACAGTCAGAAGAGATGCAAGTCACAAGTGGGTATCTCAGGATCAGTCCTGGGGCCAGTCCTATTCAACATCTTCATTAGTGACCTAGCAGATGGACTAGAGGGTAAGGCTTGTCTGTTTGCAGATGACACCAAGATCTGCAACAGAGTAGATGATCCAGATGGGTGGGCAGAATGAGAAGAGATCTGGATAAACTAGCAGAATGGTCAGAAGAGTGGCAACTGGGATTTAATGCAAAGAAGTGCAAAATCATGCACATAGGGAAGAGAAACCCTGAAGCCACTTATAGGCTGGGAGGGAGTTGCTAGCAGTCACAAAGGAAGAAAGAGACTTGGGCATCATCATCACTGATGACCTGAAATCATCCAAGCAGACCTCTAAGCAGTAGGTAAGGCTAGGGGTGTTAGGGTGTATTAGTAGGGGTACTAAGTCGTAAGAGGGAGGTAATAATCCCTCTGTACAAGACATTGGTTAGGCCCCATCTGGAGTACTGCGCAGTATTGGAGGCCACACCTTCACAAGGACATTAATTCAAATTGAGGCAGTCCAGAGAAGGGCAACCAAATGGTGCAGGGACTGCATCAGAAGACATATGTGGACAGATTAACGGAGCTCAATATGTATACCCTTGAGCAAAGGAGGAGAGAGAGGTGATATGATCGAGACATTTAAACACCTTAAGGGCATAAACAAGGTGAAAAGAGTCTAACATGTTTAAATATAAGAAAAATAGCAGGACAAGAGGACACAGCATGAGATTAGAGGGAGGCCGATTAAGGGGAATGAGAAATTCTTTTCACAGAAAGGGTGGTAGATGCATGGAATGGCTTACCACAAGAAGTAGTGGCTATGAATACAGTGCAGGGCTTCAAACAGGCATGGATAGGCATAAGGAGCAATACAAATGACTATGAATAGATAGGTCACTGACATAGCAAAGGCCGATGGCACATTTATAAGGTAGAAAAAGAAATGGGCAGACTGGATGGGCCTTGCGGTCCTTATCTGCCGTCAACTTCTATGTTTCTATGTTTCTATGTTTCTATGTACAACAGTTCCCCCAAAAGACTTGTGGGACTTGTGGTCCCGAAATAATTATTTACATATTGTCCCCTGAGGTGCCAGCTGGCACCAAAACTACTGAAAACCAAAAGGAGCAGCCAGTCTTTAAATTTTACCAATCTGGTGGCCACGCAAGCACATTGCAAGTGGGTCCACCATCTTAATTACATTTCTATATTTATTTACAAAATGGAGCAGTCCCAAGCTCAGCCATCCCCAAAACTAAACCCGAGACCACTCCCAGCAATCCCAGAGGAATGGACACAGCCCTGCCACTCAGCCAGATCCTGAAAAAGCAGAACAGCAGGGGAAACAGGTCACAGCTGCAAGCTGTACCACTGGGAGTCACCAGATACAACTATCCCAGGAGCCACAGGACCAACATTGCCACGGGGGGAGCACTGGAGCTGTGGGGCTCCACAGGCAAGCCCAATTTGGGGGGCTTATATACTGATATAGGAAAACAGTATAGCTGTTGTTCAGTACTGCTTGAAAAATGCATTTGCAGTAACCTCAATTAATGCCTTGTTTAACAAGTCTCAGACTGAGTGCAGTGTTAATTATAAATCCAGCTTATAATTCAGGTTCTTGTATGCATGTGCTGAGTAAGGAAAATACAGGGCAAACAAGTAATAAAGGAAATATTTATTACATACTTATGCCAAAGCATGTAACAAAGAGTTACAAAAAGGATGATTTCCACCAGTCAGCCCTAGGGTTACACGTACTAAATAAATCTAAACACGAAATGAACAATCATACAGAAAGAACGCTAAGATCTCAGAGACTGGGGAGGGGCTGGCTGGCAGTTACGTATATACTCTGCTAATAAGAATGCAACATTTGGATAAAGCAGACAAATACAATTGGATATAGTATACAGAGTGTAATATCAGGGTGGACCCCAGGCAACAAGAGTGCATAGTTGGCATATATCTTAGAAAATGGTAGCTCAGCTAGAATAAGTGTTATCTATTGTTATTTCCAGACTGTTTGAAAATATATGCAACATAATCAAAAAAAGCACACTATGTGTTACAATAGTAGAAAACTACAAAATATGAGTGATTATGAGTATAGTAGAATATATGGCAGAAACATAGCATATAGGTAAATATATTTCAGACAGCTATAAGCATATCGAATATAATAAAGAGCACAAAGATAAGTAATAAAATAAGACAACACATTACAAGACTGTGTAAGGCACTAATACTTGTAGCAATATAAGGTTACAGTTACATGTGGGTCAGTTAGTGGTGGTTTTACAATGCCGTAGTGACAGCGTACAGAAACGCATCCCCTACAGCGAGAGCTTCATTGCCAAGAGTCAGCAATGTGGTTTCAGGGATGCCTTCATGTATCAATTGGAGGGCTGCACCCCCAACCCCCCAATGTGGGGGGATCTGCCCCCCCACACCCACCCCGGTCTCTAGGATTCCAACTCCAAGTCAGAGTAGGACCAGGGGGGTGAAAAAAGCCCAAGGTATGGGAGTTGCAAAGGAAATCTAGTTTCCTCTTGTGTTGTTGGAGGGTCCGACGAAGACAGCAGAAAGTTAGTATTTTGAAGAAGGTCAGACAGGATTGAATGATAACAAACATTTTAAATGTAAATTCAACTATGGGACTGTCTAAAAAGAAACCAATATCATTGTCAAATAAATCATTCAAAGATTCAGTAGCTTTTGCAATATCATTACCAATGTAAATCGAGTATCAGTACGATTGAGAAGGGATTTAAAGAGACAGATTCAGAGGTCATATATGGACATTAAAGACAGGCACATATTGATACAAAGCATTCAAGTAGTCTGGGTCAGACTCAATGATGTCCATTTCCATAGAACGGACAGGTGTGATCACTGTGTGACCAATAACAGTTTGGAGATGAGGTGTGAGACAAAAGTCCGGTTGAAGAATGTCACAGGGTTTATCTCTATAGTGGAATGTTTTTAGGTCAGATACAACACAAAATTCTCCATCAGTTGAGTTAGTCACTTTAGCAGAGGGCACAATCCGTTTGCGAAGGCGAACAGGAAAAACAAGGTCAATGTTTCTGTCCACAATCCATGCACCAAGATTAGTTCCAGGGATAAATCCATGGTTTCTCCCAGTGTCAAAAGAAGAATCAACAGGAGGGAAAGCATCAGCATTAATACCAAAGTTCCATAAAGAGACATTCAAAGTTCCATTGTTCAGAAGATCCAAATCAGAGGCATATGACCAATCCAAATTCATTGGTGAATAACCACAAACAGGGCAGATGACATCAAAGACACCTCATCTGCAGAGAAGATGATACCATTTCCAGGCACAGCAATCAGTGTGGGGAGCAGCCAAAACACTGAGTATAGGGTGGAACACCAACAATGGAGGAAGATTCAAATGTTCACGATAAATGTTACCATTAAGATGACCAATAGATGGTCAAAAATTGCTGATGAAGAATCAAACTGTGGTAAGGAGGCAAGGCAAATTGTATTTTTCTGGGGCCCAATCCCAGAGACTCTGGGTGCCATACAAACATATAAAAAAGTTTCAAAAATATCATCTCACATTATAATAATAATTATGCATCAAAATATGCGATGGTAAATGTCACATAAAGAGCATCCCGGATGGAGCATCAATGAGATGCAAAGCATGGAGAAATGTTCGGGTGTGGGGTTATATATCCCAGATTTCATCCTGTTGATAACTGCATAGATAAAGTTTGTGTCAAACATATTGCCACACATGATGCAGAGGAACATTGGGGGCAATACCATTGTCCAAGATGTTTACCCTGAATGAGATCCGGAATACGTCCAGATTCCAGATCAAGTAACAATCCCTTAATCGTAGTTTTGATGTAGGAACCATATGCAGTGCATACAATTTCCCTTCTAATAGAATGCTTCTCTGCTTCCTTGTTGTGAGCAGAAATCAGTTGATTAATTTTTAATCTTGTGTCCTCAAACCCTTCAAATATTTCTTTCATATTATAAACTGTGAAATATTCTTCCTGGCTTAGACCACCTACACCATGTAACAGTGGTGAAAATGTTATATTTAAAAGCTTCATCAGTTTTAGACATTTGGGATTTTAAACTGGCTATATCAGCCCTATTCCAAATAGACATACCAGAACCAAAGAGGCCTGTGACAGTGTGGAAGCTTCAGCAGCCGATGTCATACCAAAACATTTATATCGTTTAGGTTTACCTTTTTTCACAGAAGATTTAGGGTGTGGTCTTAGGATTCCCCTAAGTTCGTGTTAAGGATCCCTGTTAAGTGGTCACTAATCATGTTTGATATGCAGCAATAATATCAGTAAGTAAAATGTGAAAAAAATTTGAAACATTTGTTTCCAAACATAAACCAAATAATTTCTGGTCCCACAATGAGAGGTTCAAAAGAACAGGAAAGTGCATGAACTGCACATTATTAATCAAGGCACCCACTAAGGAACTAGCAATTAAGCCACTGGGTGGACCCGGTGTTTGTTTGGGACAATCAATTGCTTTGATAAATCAATCTTGATCTTTAACAGATTCAATTTTAGGTACAACTTCTATTTGAATACTAGAATGTGCCAGGAAATGTAAGATACAGAATTTCCGATCATTATAATTTTTAAAATTATTGCATAAACTAGGATCGAACCAAGCTGTAATGTTATACAGACAAGAATGTGAGGGGTTTGCATGACAGATGAAAAGAGTACCTTTAGGTGCCAATTTGATATTGGACAATCATTCAAAAGTGCTATTAACCAGGTGGGCTACTTGTACTTTTTTCCATTGTGATCTGTATGCCATACAATATCAAGGCTGGCTGGCTCTGAGGCAGTAACCATAACATTCAGTAGTGCTTCTTCGCACTTCTGAATGATGATCTTTGGACTTGTGACATCAATTTGGGTTCCATGAGGCACTGCCTCATTGGTTTCGACATTGATGTTGGACACCCCAGAATCAGGATCATGGGAAAAGTTATGATAGACCACACAATGTGAGGTCATGAGCAAGACTCCATAAAGGAGTAGGTGTTGGGTTACCATCTCAGTTAGGTAGCTAGAAGTAAAAACTTGTGGGGTTAGGAAAAGTAGTTTAGTCTCCTTTATATAACTTCATCTGATTGGCATGTAGCCATTTGTCAGTGAGCTTCTTATTACATGGCAGTCTAACTTGGTAGACTGAAGGAATGAGCTATTTACAATAGGATAGGGACCTTCCCATTTGTTTTCCAAAGCATAAGTAGGAACAGCAAATCTGAGAACCATCACTCTATCTCCAATCTGCCAGTCAACATCATGGACTAGCTTGTAAAATTGTATCTTTAACTGTTGTTGGGCCTTGCCCAATCATTTTGCAGCAAACAAGTGTATGAGTTGGCTATCTTGTTTCAGTTTTTGGACACCTTTGTCTACTAATACTCTATCATTAGTAGAAGCACACAAATCCAGAAGTAGATGTTCTGGTAATCTCATCAACCTTCCGGTCATGACCTCAAATGGAGTACATTTTGTATTCGTTGAGGGTGTAGCCCTTATTGCCATAAGGAGCAAAGGCAATAAAGAATCTCAGTTCTTGGGGTCATCCTTAGAAAATTTGGATAGCATAAGCTTGATCTGCCTGTTTGCCCTTTCCACCTGCCCTGATTATTGTGGGTGGTAAGGGATGTGAAACTTCTGACTGACTCCTAGGAGTTTCAGAGTTTCTTGCATCGGTTCACCTACCTTCAAAGAAGACCCCATCTGGTGAAAAGTTGTTCAGCCAGAACCCTGGCAATTATTTCTGCAGTGTTATTTTTCATTGGGAATGCCTTTACCCATTTAGAGAACATATCAGTGATCACCAATGCAAACTTGTTGTTGCTTTTGGTTATTGGGAGTGGCCCAATGTAATCGATTTGTAAGGAATTCCAGGGGCCCAAATGCCTCTGGGGTAAGAATTTGGCATTTTCTTGGCCAAAGTTGGATTGTTCTGTGTGAAGATCAAACAATTATTGATGTAGTGTTCCACATCACGTTTCATGTGTGGCCACCATCCAAAAGCAGTTTGTCTATCTAGGGTTTTGTCCACTCCTTGGTGCCCTCCAGTAGGAGTGTCATGCACTTGATGGATAAAATCTGTCCTCAGTTGTCCAGGAATTACCCGCAATTTCTCAGAATTGCAGGAGTCAAGATACAACATGAGTAGATTATCACTGGAGCGGTGAAGGCAATCCCTTACTCGCTTGTAGGTGTGGTGGAAGGTGTTCCTCAGTTACTTTGTCAAGAAATTTGAATACTGCCCTCAGATGAGGGTCCTGTTTTTGTGTGGATGCTAGAGCTAGTGGCACCAGCTGCAATCACATCGCCCTTTGACCTTGCCACACTGAAAAGCATGAGTTTCCTCCACATTAATGTATGCAGTCTGTTAAAAAATCTCTCCATGATCCAGGCCTGGGTCCTCCATACTCAACCAGACATCCTAGTGGTTTCAGAAACCTGGCTTAGACTGGCCACCTCTGACAGGGAAATCAATATCCCTAACCATTTACTATTTAGAGCAGACAGACACTCCAAGGGTGGAGCGGTTGCCATCTATGTCAAGGATAGGTATACGGCATCCTGTCTGAGTGCTTTATCTGTTGAAAATGCTTACAAATGTCTGTCTCTTCAAGTCACCATCCCGCACACTTCAACATTATGTATCATAGGGTGCAATAGACCTCCTTCTGCCAATCTACAATTGTTACCTCATCTGAGTAATATCATCGAACAACAATCCTCAGAAATAATTATTCTTGGAGATCTTAATTTAGACTGGCTATCTAAAACTGCTGCTCCTCTTGTAACTTTCTGTGACACCCAAGGATTATCACAACTCATTGTCGAACCAGCACAAGTAAATAAAAAGAACGTGGATAACAGCTCCCTGCTAGATGTTATCCTAGTGAATAAACCACATCTCTTCTCCTTTGCTGGCATCTTCTTCAGTGATATCAGTGATCACTCATTTATTGCTTGCATAAGATCAAGCAACAAACCTACTACTTCGCCAAAGTTTACTGCCAAGAGATCTAAATGGAAATTTGATCTCACTGTCTACATAAATGAACTGAAACACTCCTTGTATTGGCAAGAGTTCTATTTGGCTAAAAACATGCAATCAGCATTTGACATATTTAGCAAAATTATCCTAGATGCCCTAAATAAATATGCCCCTATAGTTAAGGTGCAAATAGCTAAAAATGCATGTATATGGTTCACACCATTATATCTGCATTAACTGAAAGAGATAACCTATGGAAAAAAGCACGCAAAACCCAGTCTGCTGTGGACTGGTGCAAGTTCAAAAGGCCACGAAACTCATGTACTAGAATGGTTAGAGATACAAAAGCTGCATACTATCATTCTGAATTTCTCTATGCCTCCAAAAATCCTACAAAATTTTGGAAAACCATCAAGGACTTGTCTGGTCACACGTCCAGTGGCTCACTGCCTGATGAAATCTCCTTAAACAATAACACCATTAGTGACAGACTGGAATTTCTGGATGCCTTCAATAATCACTTTGCGACTGCAGGCTTAGCCTTCAACAATTCCCCTGCGAATTTGATATGCTTTCTAGTAGATAGTCAAGGGCAGATCCTAGCATCACAGATTCAGTCTTCTCCTTGTGTCCTACTACTCTGAAAGAAGTTGAAGACCTATTGTTAAAACCGGATGTAAAAAAAAGTGCTGGTGGGGATACCCTCGACCCATATTTTTTGAAGGTGGCCATCCATGTGTTAGCCATGCCCATAATGGTTAGCCATGCCCATAACCATTTTATTTAACCTATCATTAACTCAAGGATCCATTTCTTCAATATGGAAAACAGCGCACATCATACCCCTGTTCAAGTCCAGAAATCCCTGTTATCTAAATAATTACAGACCAATTTTGATTCTCCCGGTCTTGTCAAAATTACTGGAAAAAGTCGTAAGTAACCAGCTGAGACAGTATCTAGAAGCTAATAACCTGCATAATCCAGTCCAATCACAGTTTAGATCTAAACATAGCAGCATCACAGCACTTGACAAAGTGACTAATGAATAGCAAAGAGAGCTAGACAACAGGAATTACACTGCACCGTATTCTTGGACCTGAGCAAGGCCGTCAACACTGTTGACCATTCTCTGCTACTCTCTTCCCTGACCTCACTAGGTGCTGACCCATTATCTTTACAGTGGTTCAACAATTACCTCTCTGATTGTTTCCAGCAGGTGAAAGTGGAAGGAGATCTCTCAACTCTCAAACCTCTCCTAAGAGGTGTTCCCCAGGGTTCTATCTTAGGACTGATCTTATTTGCAATATACATCAACAATATTGATGAAAGTATAACTAAGGCCAAGATTCATCTGTTTGCAGATGACACAGTTCTTTACGTAAGCCCCCCATCATTACAATCTGCATGTAATGACCTTCAATCTGAGTTCAACCTGCTGCAACACCAACTGCTAAACAAAAAACTATTACTTAACGCCAAGAAAACAAAAGCTATGCTCTTTTCTCCCTCTGCCCAAATGGTAAATTCAGCCCTATCAGATCCTATGCTGTAGATTACTACAATTTTTGGTAAGAAGTTAGAATTTGTCCCTAAATTCAAATACCTGGGAGTATGGCTGGACCATAGGCTCTCCTTTATAGAGCACATTGAAGAATTACTCAAAAAATTACAACAGAGACTTGGCCTGTTCTTTAGGATAGCCCGCTTCTTAACTAGAGATGCCAAACTGCAGCTGGTACAATCAACTTTTCTATCCTTGATAGATTATGCTGACATCCTCTACAGTCACTGTCCCATTTCCTACCTCACCAAACTTGACACATTATATCATAGAGCTTTGAGGTTCATCACAGGCCTGCCTTTTTCCACTCACCACTGCTCCCTATATCAATCAATGGGGTGGAGTTCTCTTCAATTCAGGCATGATACAAATGCAGCCTTATGGACCCTGAGAGCCATCTCCAAAAAACTGCCCCAATACATTACAGACTATCTTCCTATAAAACCAATTGGAAATTATGCCCTGATAAGTTGCAAATCTCTCCTACTGATGGTTCCCAAAGTTAAGTCTCACTTTGGCAGGGCTGCTATAAGCTTTACACTGCATTCTTCTGGAAAAAATTGCAAAAAAGAAACTGAAACTGTGGTCACCCATCGGCATCTCATCTTTCAAGCTCTTACATTCACATCTCAGAAATGATCAGTGCAATTGTTTCCCATGACCATGAATTGTCATCATGCTAACCTGTACCATTTAACCATGAACAAATTACTTCTAGTGCTTGTCTCCTCCTTGACCCTGGTCTGTCATCATGCTTTCATGTAACACCTTGATGCCTCTGTCCTTCCTTTGATACTGGTCTGTCTTCCCACTTTCTCCAGCCTTCTTTTCACAATTCTATGCTGCACTCATCCACAATCTACATGCAATCATACTATAAAAGTCCTAACTCCCCTTTTTCTCTCCCCGAAGGCCCCCACCACTGCATCAGTTCTACCGACCTATCCTTGGGACTTCCCTTCTCACAATGTTTATCCTTCACTTACATATTACATACCTCTCCTGCTACCCCATCTGCCATTAGTTGGTGGTTCTCAGAGCCATTTTCATGGCTAGTACTAGTGACTGCCCCTGGTAAATGAACTAACTGGTACTTCTATACAAAGAACATGGTTTATATACAGTTGCATGGTTCAATGGTGGACCTTCCCCCTTGTATTTGAATCCTCCTCTGTTATGGCTTGCCTTATTTTCCTTTTATCATTTGACTCCTCTATTACTGCACCATTGTGTTTGTGTTTATATACTTATTTACATGTATTTATATGTTTTTATGATGGATGTTACCCGACCTTGTTCTCACCAGGTCCATCTTGTAAAAGAGCTCTGCTCAATTATGTTCACCTGGATAAATAAAGATTTTGATTGATTGATTGATTGATTGATTGAAAAGGTGTTGTTTGTTGTTTCACAGCAGCAATGCATGCAATACCTGTATTAGAGGGGGTTTTCAGTTCCCATTTGTCCCCTCCTCAAGCACCGGCTTTCATAAGAGTCTCAATCTGGTCATTGAAATAATGATACAGCTCACTCTTAGAGTGGGTATGAACTTTATGGATGTACAATTTTATGCTTAAACTGTAGTTCTAGTGTTGTGATGTACACTAACAAGTCTCTGTATTTTACAGGTGTACCATCAGAGGATGCGAAGTTTGTTTTCTCCCAAAATGGTAAGAATTCAGACAGGGAGGAACAGACCTAGTCAGAGTCTCTGAAAATGATTGTGTCTGTAGTGCCTTGTTTTAACAACTACAGAGCACAGGCCACAGCTGCCAATTTGGCATACTGTGAGGAAATGACAGTACAGCTTCAGGCAATGTGGACTGTGTTATTGTCAGGGTGCACAATGAGTACCCCAAATCCTGCTATCTGATCCCCATTGTTATATGAGGCTAAACCATCAGTGAAAATGTGACACAAGTTGGTGTCATTTAGTACTTCTGGCATTGCAGGAAGAAAGGGTCCTGGATCAGGCAGGTCAGGTAGTTGGAGGGAACATTCATGTGCATCACCTGTATATAACAGGCCATCGGCCAACAGGGATGGTAATTTTGTACAGTGTACGGTAGTGTGATGATCCTGTAAAAGAAGAGACCAGTGTGAAAGTCTTGTGTTAGAGACAGAGCAGTCTTTGACTCTGTCTAAAAACAGAAAATTAGTGAGCGTATGATCGGTATGCAGAACAATGGGAGCATAAACAACGATGTAAGGAAAGTGTTTCACAGCCCACAAAGTAGCAAGGAGATTCCTTTCACAGAGGTTATACTTTCTCTCCACTGAAGAAAGCATTTGTGATGCATAGGCAAGAGACCTAATGTGTCCATTAGATTTCTGTGCTAGATCTGCTGAAATGGCTACATTTCTAGCTGGTAATTCCAAATGATAAGGCAAAGATGGATTTGATTTAACCAAAGCCAGAGCTGAGGCCAGTGACTGTTTTAAGCTGGTTACAAATGCTGTCTGTGTTGGACCCCATTTCCAGAGGATATTCTTTTTCAGGAACTCAATCAGAGTCGCTGCCTGGTATGCGAAATCACAAATAAAATCCCTAGAGTAATTTACCATGCCAAGGAAATATCTGAGAGTTGCCACACTAGTCGGTAGGGGCAAGTCTTATAGTCCTTGAATCTTATTCAAGTTTGGGCTTCTGCCTTTTTCAGTCATGCAGAGGCCCAGAAAGGTGACTTCTTTCTGGCACAATTGTGCTTTAGAAGGGTTGCATTTGAGGCATGCCCTCTGTAAGAGGGTCAGTAGCTCATCAAGTTGACCCACATGTTCTGTTTTGGTAGCTGTGGACAACTGCAAATCATCCACATACTGCAGAAGGCATTCAGGGGCTGAAAATCCCTGTAATGCATCTTTCATGTGTATATGAAAGAGGGAGAGGTTATTATGAAACCCCTGAGGGAAGCATGTCCATGTGTACTGACACCCTTCAAAAGTGAAGGCAAATTTATACTGGCTTTCCTTAGCCAATGGTAAAGACCAAAATCCATCAGAAATGTCCAATGCACTAAACCATTTGCAGTCAGGTGTTAACATCCTTAACACATCTGGTGCTGATGCCACTTTTATAGTTGGGGCAAGCTTGGGGTTACTTGATTAAGTTTGTGATAATCAATTGTGATTCTCCAAGCACCAGTTGTTTTTTTTTTTCACAGGCCAAATGGGGGAGTTTGCAGTTGAAACACATGGTCTAATCATTCCCTGTTGGAGTAGAGACTGGATAGTCTCTCTCAATAACGGTAGGGCTTCTGCAGGAAAAGAGTATTGTTTTTGTCTAACAGAGTCTGGGCCTGTTACTTCAATGGATGTTTTCATCCTGCCACAGTCATGATTGTTTGTTGCAAACACATCTTGGTGTTTTGCAAGTATATGCTTCAGCTCACTATATGAGTCATGATCCTTGTGGACATCTATGACATCATACTCAGTGTCATTGCATGTAATGGAAGCCAGGGCCTGTGAATCACATATCATGATAGTATGGTACTGGCCTGGAGTCTGAATCATTCTCCTGTTGGCTAAATCCACAACACAGCCATGCTGTGCAAGGAAATCAGTCACTAAAATACTGGGATGATGATGATGTAATACCATGAGGTCAAAAGTGAATTGGCTGTTTAGGATACCCACTACCACTGGAATGGGGATGGACCTGTATGTCTGCAATATGGTACCAGCCACACCTTGAGCACTGTTCAACCTTCCGGTGGACCAGTGTGAGGAAGCTGGGTCCTCATCATGTAGTACTGACATAGCTGCTCCTGTATCAATCAGCATTACCTGCTGGCAGCCCACTACCATGGCCTCTACACAAGGCCTTCCACTTGTATCCACAACCATAGAAACATAGAATTTGATGGCAGATAAGGACCACTTGGCCCTCCAAGTCTGCCCATTACCTAATGGATAAGCTGCAGATCCTAGTTAACCAACAGCCTACTTCCTCCTACCCCCCACTAGAATTGGTTTATGTCTCTCAAAGAGGAAACAATGTGAACTGGGGCCTTTAATTGTCATTGTGACATATTATGGCTCCCCCTGTGAGTTGTGCAACCACTGCTTGTACGTTCTTGCTAGTTCTGGCTTCATTCACATTATAAGCTGGAAATAACTGACTTTGGCTAGTAGTAGCTATTGCTGCCATGAGTGATGCTACAGTGGCAGGTGTCACTGGAGAGGGCAGCATGGTAGGTGGTACTGGTGCTGCTAATGTAGGGGTGGGGGTGGTGTTGGAGCAGCAAAAAGAGGCTGCAAGACCTGAACTATTTCAGGTCCTGTATCCCCCCCACCCATCATGGGTTGGAATGCTGTAACAATCACTGCCACAATGCAGTCACAACCTGAGGTTCTAACAGATCTGACGTGATCTAACATCTCTCCCAGCCTTTTATTTTCCTCAGCAATCTGGGTATATGGTGGTTCAGTTTTGTAATTCCTGCTGCCTTTAGTAGTCTTATATTGATTAGCATTACTATACTCCATACCCTGGTAGTTTTTCTTGTCATACTTTTTTTATGCCCATTTCTGTATCTCCCCCTTCCTGGTTGGGGAAGTGGTGTCTGCTGAGCTGGATGGTGTCCTCCCCCATTCCACTGCATAAGTGGAGTAGCCTCCGGTAGGATGTTGAATTGCAGCAACCTTGTTTTTGTCCTTATGACTGAGAGACCGGATATGAATCTGTTACAGCCTCTCAGTTACTGTTTGAATTTTATCAAATGTGTCCTGTTCTGGGAACCCTGCACACTCAATCCTCTCACGTAGGGCTGGTGTCATGTTTCTGATATACAAATCCTTGTATTCAGTCTGTTCAGTGCTATGATCCTCCTTTGCAAGGAGCTTGCCTGAGTGATAATCCATCCACAAGTGGGAATGGCGCGAGTCAGGGGATTCTGTAGCCTGTTGTCTCACATTCAAGGCTAAACACACACCCACAACTCCTGGGTTGGCAGCAGACAACAAATTAGTACAGATATCATCAAGATCCATGTTAACACCATTCTGTACAGCTGGCTTAAGTCTGAACCAGAGACCAGGTTTGATCATCAATTTTAAGACACTAACCTAACAGTCTTCTGGAAGGCTACACATTTCACAGTGTGAGCTCACATTTGCAAAATAACAGCTCAGATTATCACTAGGCAGCATACACCCAATGCTGTCAACAGTTTATTGTGCTGAATGGGCAAGCTGCATGGGGTTGCCTGTAGGTGGTTTCTGGTCAGCTTCTAGAGCTACTGCTCTGGAGGTGTCGTGTGTAATTCCTGCAGCAGACTGTGCAACTGACTTCAGTACACTTCCTTTGAACTAGCTTCCTTAATCATTTTGTTAACCTCCTCATGCAATCTGTTTCACTGCTCATCAGCAATCTCCAGTCTACCTATAGCCTGATCAACCATAGCATTAATTCCAACTCTGTCCTTTGAATTCAAAACAGCAATTGCAAGAGGAAGGATAGCTTTAATTTATCCTTGGCTTGCTTCTGTTGGCCATTTTTTTGTTGGGCACAGACTGTATGGGTGCAGCCATTTTGTTGTGGGTCATAGGCTGTAAGGGTGCACCCATTTTGTAGGAGGGTATGGGCATGGCTATCTTGGAGGAGGACCTCCCGAGGATGGCCATCTTGTTGTAGGTCAGCACCATTTAGTGAATGGCACTGCTGCTCAAGATGTTGACATCAACCTCCATTCTGTGAATGAGGGCATCCACCATTTTGTGACAAAACAGGAACAGGGACAGCCATGGGGCTAGCCTGTACTGATCAATCTACAGAACTCTCTGCATCAAAATTCTCTTCCTCAGAGGAATAAACATCAATAGGGACATAAGTAAAGCCCTTCATAGCTTTAAAGTGACCTTGTAAAAGGAACACATGTTGGCATGACTTCACCATTTTAGCAAAACATTTGTCATGAGTAACCTTTGCATTTGTAGCAAACAAACCTCTAGACACATCTTTCTGTAACACCCTGTAGGCAGCAGACAACTCTATGTGAACGAGCTTCAATTGTTTTAAATCATGACTCCCCTGTCTGCAATCAGCTCTTAATTCATCATTCTCCTGAATCAAAGACTCATTAGTATTAGACAGCACATCATTCATTTGTAAAACTTGCTGTTTATCAAGCTGAAGTTTATCACAAAGTTCACTCAGCTCATGCACTTTCATGTCAGAGTGTTCATCTGAGGTAGCTAACTGGCAGTCATACTGCTGACATAATGTTTGCAGCTCAGAATGAAGTATGTTTATATTTTTAGAGTGTTCTGCAGTGTTATCACCAACTGATCTCTTATAGTCAATAAAAGTAGACTTCACAGAAATCATCATCTGTAATGAAGCCTCTAACAATACTAACAACTTTGCTAGAAGCAGGCCCTTAGCAGACCGCTTGTTAGTTGATTGTCTCAGTGAAATATACTGCTCACATATCAACATGATCGGATCCAAAACATTTTAGATTAACTCATATTTAGTTAATACATTATAGCATTCCCAATCATGGTGTGTTTTGAGATAAACTGAGATATCTTCACTCACCTACTTGCTAATTACCATAGACATGTCTGTTAAGCTGGGGAAATCTTTAACCATTTGCTGGTCAGTTGCTGTGTTCAGAATCACAGTAGATGAATACTGGAAAATGGGAGACGTGTATGGATAATTTTAAAAGACAGAAAAAAGTTGCCACAAACAGCTACATTTTTATTTTTATTTTTGTTGTATCTCTACTCACTCCTTTGTTATTGTAACCAGTAGACAACGGCAGCCTGCCTGAATAAAAACAGGGGTCCCTAGTATATTATAAGTAACACTGGAAAAACACAGACTGAGAAGAATTAAACAACACACACACAGCAACTTGCCTATTATGAATTCCTCACTAGTCACAGCATCTGCCAGGGTCGCCATTAATGTTAATTATAAGTCCAGCTTATAATTTAGGTTCTTGTATGCATGTGCTGAGTAAGGAAAACACAGGGCAAACAAGTAATGAAGGAAATATTTATTACATACTCATGCCAAAGCATGTAACAACGAGTTGCAAAATGGATGATTTCCACCAGTCAGCCCTAGGGTTACACGTACTAAATAAATCCAAACATGAAATGAACAATGGTACGGAAAGAATACTAAGATCTCAGAGACTGGGGAAGGGCTGGCTGGCAGTTATATATATAATCTGCTAATAAGAATGCAACATTTGGATAAGGCAGACAAATACAATTGGATATAGTATACAGTGTGTAATATCAGGGTGGACCCCAGAAAGCAAGAGTGCACAGTTGGCATATATCTTAGAAAATGATAGCTCCACTAGAATAAGTGTTATCTATTGTTATTTCCAGACTGTCTGGAAATATACGTAACATAATCAGAAAAGCACACTATGTGTCACAATAGTGGTAAACTACTAAATATGAGTGATTATGATTATAGTAGAATGTATGGCAGAAACATAGCATATAGGTAAATATATTTAAGATAGCTATAAGCATAGCAAATATAATAAAGAACACTAAGATAAGTAATAAAACAAGATAAAACATTACAAGACTGTGTAAGGCACTAATACTTGTAGCAATATAAGGTTACAGTTACATATGGATCAGTTGGTGATATATAATCCAGGCATAACAGTAGTGCCCACCAAACTGCTCACCCTTCAAAAGGGGGTGACTCCCCAGGCCCATCCAAATATTCAAGAACCATTCCACCAGCTACTTTTATTCCACACTAAAATCATAAGGGACAGGAGAACCCCCCATATAAAATCCACCTACTGTAAGTCATTTGTCCTGGAACTGCTGAAATCTTTGATTAATGATAAATATAATTTTTTTTTCATGTAATGTATCTCCATGACATTTGTCTTCCATAATTCAACAGTTGGGGAGGATCAGCGATCCAACACATAGTGATTGCTTTGTTTTAACTGCCGCCAGCAATACTTGACATAAATATTTCATATCCTGTCTCCTTAATTCTCTGGTAATAGCCACAGTGCTGCCTGCATAACTTCTACAGGTTGCTGCATCCCAAAACTGTAACCCAAGGTTTAGAAATGACCTTCTAATAGGGCCAGCTGTTCTCGCACTGCCAGAACAATTGAGAGTGGGCTGCTGGCACCTCCCAACAATAAGTCTTGCTACTGAGCTGAGTGCATTGCTTTATAGGCCCCAGTGAACACCTCCCCTAAGGCCCTGTCAGAGGTAACTAAATTATTTTCCCTTTCCTTTTTCTCCTCTATCTCCCTGATCTGTCTTGTTATGACTCCCAGACTGCTCTCTATAGCTGTGAAATGACTCTTCTAATGATGGATCCTTTTATTATATTCACAATAAACACTTAAAGGAAAACTACACCCTTATATCTTGTAATTTTTTTTTCTATGTCAGCAGACTCCTGTAACTGGTGGGGATACATGTGTTTGCTTTACATTATTTTCACTGTTCATGCTAATCCCCTGTTACTATCCTTGAGGTCTCCATTTTATGACTGTTGAAATCTCATTGTCCATGAGAGCTTCATTAGCATGAGAGAACATGATGTCACAGCAACCCTTCATACCATGTATCTATGCTGAAAGTACCAATATCCTTAAAAAAATTCTCTGGAAACAGATAAATGGAATGCAATTCCAGGCAACAAATCCTGCATTACAACTCATACAGTTTGGAAAGATAACTGACAGTAAATTTGGTATTTCACACCTTGCTGCAGCTTGTTTTGCTGAACTATAATTAAGCAGGCAGGCATACTGCATAGTCCAAAGGGTGATGACACAACATGCTCTCATATGCTAATGCAGCTCTCAAGGACAATGAGATTTCATGCAACCAGAAAATGGAGACCCACAGGATAGTTACATGGATTACTATGGACAGTGAAAATAAACTAAACCAATCACAAGATCCCTAACAGCCACATGAAAAGAGTTGTCTGTTGACATGAAAATAAATAACATTTATAAGGTATGAGCATGCACTTTTTCTTTACATGTCAGTATAGGGGGAGTGTCCTTAACCTGTGTGAGAGACATATGCATATAATTTCACAGCTGCAGGCACCTAAAGTGAGTTGTCAGACAGTTTATTTCTCCTGGACTTTACCCAAGAAAGAGACTGATGCATTAAGTAGTGGGTGCTCAGATCAGCAATTAATGTATTCCTTGGTAGTACAATTCCTTCACCCATGTTTGTTTTATATGATTTTCATTTTAAATATAATTGGTCACAAAATAAACCATTTTCTTTCTTTCTTTCTTGATCACATTTATATACATCCATTTTTATACATCTCGTGTCCACTTCTTTTTTATAGTAATTCACATATTTTTATCATCCTTTTTATTATTCATCTCTTCCTCATCTTCTCACCCCCAGACATAGAACCTGGAGGCCCTTCATCTTCTTTTTTGGAGGTAACGGTGCAAAACCCATTGCCATTTTCTCTTTTATGTTTTTGTTCTATTTTGTGTGGTCTTCTTTCCCTTCCCCTTCAGCACCTCCCCTCCCCTCCCCTTTAATAATTTTTATATACTCTTTCCCCCTTTCAACCATCCACCTTTGGCTGTGCCCACACCACCAGTCAGTGTCATGTTTTATGTCCCTGCCATCTACCTTTGGCAGGGGCCCTTTATGTCAATGAAAATATCAAAGCTACAGAAATTCCGAATACACATAAGGAGCCTTAAGAACTGTGGGTCACCCTGGAAACAGGAAATGGGACAACCATACTAACTGGGGTTGTGTTCAGGCCTCCAGACCAGGGGGAGGACATAGACATGTTACTGTTAGAAGATATACAAAACATGACAGCTAAAGGGGAGGTTCTGATAATGGGAGACTTCAACATGCCAGACACAGTTTGGTCAATACCAGCAGGGACATCTGCCAGAACTAGACTCATGGTGGATTCCCTGCAGGGGGAGGGCCTGAAACAACTGGTACAACAACCAACTAGAGACAGGGCTATCCTAGATCTAGTTCTGACTAACAGGGGAAGGATCACAGAGCTCCAGTTAGAAGGTCACCTGGGGGCCAGTGACCATCACATAGTATGGTTAAATTTGGCCACCAGAACAAAATCATCCTATTCCAAGGCAAAAATATGGGACTTCAGAAGAGCTGACTTTGATAAGATGGCCAACAGAGTTAAGCTAGCCCTGGCAAAAAGAAATACAGGTGAGGGGGTACAGGCAAAGTGGGCAAGCATTAAAGATACAATACTTGAAGCAACATCCCATTGTGTTAGTGAGAAAAGAAAATGCAAAAGAAGAAGGAAACCACTTTGGTTCTCAAACACAGAAGCAGAAAAGGTCAGAGCCAAAAGGCTGGCCTTCAGGAAATATAAGGGAACACAGCAGGATGAAGATAGGGAGGCATACCAAACTTCCCTAAGGGAAGCAGGGAAGGCAGTACGGCAGGCAAAGGCCCAAACTAAGAAAACACTAGCATAAACAGTAAAAGAAGATGACAAGACTTTCTATAGATACATTAGTGAAAGGAGAAAATCCAGAGAGGGCATTGCTAAGATCAAAGGGGATAAGGGGGCATGTGAGGAGGATCATGTAAAAGCATCTATTCTAAATAGATACTTCTGCTCAGTATTTACTGAAGAGAAGGTAGGGCAAGGCCCACAGCTCTGCACCATGGACACAGGGGGGAGGGAAGTGTGCACTAGTCCGTTCACAAAAGAAAGGGTCCTGCAAGAGCTTGATAAGCTCAGGGTGGACAAGGCAATGAAACCTGATAACATACATCCCAGGGTACTAAAGGAGCTAAGGGTGGAACTAGCAGAGCCATTATCAAAACTATTTAGTGAGTCTCTGAGCACAGGAGTGGTCCCAGAAGACTGGAGAAGGGCTCATGTGATTCGGCTCCACAAGAGTGGAAGCAGGGAGGAGGAAGGGAACTACAGACCAGTCAGTCTTACCTCAGTAGTGGGCAAGATTATGGAGACACTCCTTAAGGAAAGGATAGTGCAACACCTGGAATCCATAGGAGCACAGAATCCAAGACAACATGGGTTTACAAAAGGAAGGTCCTGTCAAAATAATCTCATAGATTTTTTTGACTGGGTAACCAGAGTGGTGGACCAAGAGGGAGCAGTTGGTGTTGCCTACCTTGACTTCAGCAAGGCTTTTGATACTGTTCCACACAGAAGATTGATTAATAAGCTGGGTAGGCTTGGGGTGGGTCAGACATTGGTCAACTGGGTGGCAAACTGGTTGACAGGCAGAAAAAAGGGAGTGGTGGTAAACAGGATACAGTCAGAAGAGATGCAAGTCACAAGTGGGGTACCTCAAGGATCAGTCCTGGGGCCAGTCCTCATCAATATCTTCATCAGTGACATTGCAGATGGACTGGAGGGTAGGGTTTGACTGCTTGCAGATGACACCAAGATCTGCAACAGAGTAGATGATCCAGATGGTGTGGGCAGAATGAGAAGAGATCTGGATAAACTAGCAAAATGGTCAGAAGAGTGGCAACTGGGGTTTAACGCAAAGAAGTGCAAGATCATGCACATAAGGAAGAGAAATCCTGAAGCCACCTATAGGCTGGGAGGGGAGTTGCTGGCAGTCACAAGGGAAGAGACTTGGGTGTCATCATCACCGATGACTTGAAATCATCCAAGCAGACCTCTAAAGCAGTAGGTAAGGCTAGAGGGATGTTGGGGTGTATTAGTAGGGGTATCACAAGTTGGAAGAGGGTGGTAATAATCCCTCTTTACAAGACACTGGTTAGGCCCCTTCTGCAGTACTGTGTGCAGTACTGGAGGCCACACCTTCATAAGGACAGTAACCAAATTGAGGCAGTCTAGAGAACGGCAACCAAAATGGTGCAGGGACTGCATCAGAAAACATATCAGGACAGATTAACTGCACTTAATATATATATATATATCCTACAGCAAAGGAGGGATAGAGGCGATATGATTGAAACATTCAAACACCTTAAGGGCATTAACTAGGTGAAAGAGTCTAACATGTTTCAATATAAGAAAAATAGCAGGACAAGAGGACACAGCATGAGATTAGAGGGAGGTCGATTAAGGGGTAATGTGAGGAAGTTGTTTTTCACAGAAATGGTGGTGGTTGCATGGAACAGCCTACCTCAGGAAG
Source organism: Neoceratodus forsteri (assembly GCA_016271365.2). Classification (NCBI taxonomy): domain Eukaryota; kingdom Metazoa; phylum Chordata; order Ceratodontiformes; family Ceratodontidae; genus Neoceratodus; species Neoceratodus forsteri. The sequence goes on along the minus strand of CM057455.1, from coordinate 1,788,148,292 downwards.
TGGTGTATATGAATACAGTGCAGGGCTTCAAACAGGCATGGATAGGCATGAGGTAGCAATACAGATGAATATGAAAAGATAGGCAATTGACAGAGCAACGGCCTATTACACATTCATAAGTTAGAAAAAGAAATGGGCAGACTGGATGGGTGTTGCAGTCCTTATCTGCCATCAATATCTATGTTTCTATTATCTTCCTCTATTATTTCCTGTTGTCTCTCTTTGGAGGGTGGGTGGGTGAAAATTGTAGAGTAGCAGATAACAGAGGCTGACTGCTCCTGTATAGCCCTTTAAGAACCCCTTAAGCCCCATCCTTTCTTTCTTTCCCAACCACTCTGCTTTCAACAACCCTATCCCCTTCCCCTCCCCTTTTTTAATGTCACTTTTCTTCTCCTGCCCTTCTTCTGTGAATCACCACTTATTGACTACTCCCTATTTTCTTCTATCTTCCTCCTCTCCCTTCCCCCTCCCCCTTTTATCATGTGGAATCCTGATTCCAGGCCCTTTTCCTTGGTGGGGTCACCTGGACAATTTTATTTGCCTTAAAGGGGCTAACCCCATTGTCCTGGACTTCCCCCAAGAAAGAGACAGATGCATTGAGTGATGGGTGCTCAGATCAGCAATTAATGTATTCCTTGGTAATACAATTACTTCACCCATGTTTGTTTTATATGATTTTCATTTTAAATATAATTGGTCACAATAAACCATTTTCTTTCTTTCTTTCTTGATCACATTTACATAAATCCATTTTTATACATCTCATGTCCACTTCTTTTTTACAATAATTCACATATTTTTATCATCCTTTTTATTATTTATCTCTTCCACTTCTTCTCTCCCCCAGACATAGAACCTGGGGGCCCTTCAGCTTCTTTTTTGGAGGTAATGGTGTGAAACCCATTACCATTTTCTCTTTTATGTTGTAGTTGTTCTGTTTTGTGTGGTCTTCTTTGCCTCCCCCTCCTGCACCTCCACTTAAATAATTTTTATATATTCTTCCCCACAGCGTCTTGCCAGCCTGTGTTGGATGATGGGCCTTCCCCTCCAAGAGCTCCACCTTATTGGCTTCTCTGCCTTCTCCACTCTTCGATAGTCCCCATGGTTTCTGTATCAAATAGCTCTACCTCTAAATCTGATAAATGTACCCAGTCTGGTCTGTAGTACTCATCTTCTTTTTCATCTATTCCTCTCCTAATGACCCTGCCCCCATTAGCCAAAAACCATGTGCCTATTCTCTTGTTCATGTTTCTTCTGACTCTCTCTATTGCTACATGGCTGTACACGTGCCTCCGTACTCTGCAGGGCACCATACCTGACCATGTCAATGTTACCTGTGGCCACCATTGCTTTATTGTCTCTGCATCATACTTGATATGCAAGAAAATGTCAAGCCAAGGTCTGGACCCAATGTTGTTCCCTCCTAAGTGTTAAATAATCATGTCCAGCAGTAGGCATCTTTCCCTCATGTCTCTCAGTGTCGGGAGCAGTTGGGCCCATTTCATTCCCCTGGTGCCATGCCAGCGCACCCTGCACTGCCTGGGATCTTGGTACAGCTGCCTGGTCCCAGCTTTCTTGGATGCTCTCCTCTCTGCCCAGTAAATATAAGAATGCTCACATATCCATACCTCCAGTCTCCAACCTGATCCAGCCGAAAACCAAAACATATACAATTAAGGTTTTGCTGATCTATTTCTCGCTGCCCCTTCCCTGTTGCCTTACCCTGTCCTTGAGACATGCTAGAAAACAAACATTGTCTATTGTGCCCGTTACTCCACCCCTTCCCTTTCTTCCTGGCTGGTGTCTCCTCCCCCCACTTAACCTATAAGTAAAGGAGAAATGGTTAATAGTATTTCATTCAGGGATCATATATATCATTTATAACATTCAGATTTCCAGCGTCTGACCCCTTGTTCCTGGACGCTTGACTCCCCTGCTTCTGCCAGCTGTGATGCTGCCCCAATTCTCAATGAGTAAGATGAGTAGTGTCTTGGGTCCTCACCTAGAAAAACCATGCCCTTCTTAAGGACAGCTATTATCTGATAGCTTGTGACCCTCCCCATCTCTGTGGATGAAAGAATCCCCTTGATTTTTGTGTTGCACTGCAGCGTAGGCCCACAATGCTCATACAGGGCAAATGGCTGCTTCGTGTGTTTTCAATAGATGGATCACGGAGCCATTGCCCTCTTGATCTGTGTTAGATCTTCTAATCTATATAGAAATTGTGTCTGCTTGCTATGTTACATCTTCTGTGCTCAAGGTGCACCCCTTTGTTGTCTTTGTCGTGCCCTATTGCTTCACTCATCCTGAGGGCTCCTTGGTACATTTTCATAAAAATGGCCTGAAATAGTGGACCCTCTTCCACTGACTTCTTAAAGATTTCCAGCCCTCTCCAAACTTCCCAGATGGATTGCTCAGAATTTGTTTAGCAGGGAAAGGCACCATCTGCATGTAGGGCTACATGTATCTCCCTTTCCACCAGATATATCCCTATTAGATTCAGATTCCACTTGAGCAACTGTGTCAGGGGCTCAATATACAATATATGATGAATAGGAGTGGGGAGAGGGAGCTCCCCTGCCTCATACCCTGATGCAACTCTATGGGGTCTGAAATGCCTCCTTTGGTTTTGATATATACCCTAGGGGACTGATATATAAACTGGCTATATAACCTTGATGAATTGTTCCTGAAATCAAAATGTAGCTTAGATCCTCTACAAACCTGCCCGACAACCTTATCAAATGTCTTCTCTGTGGCAAGATTCACCAGTAGATCTGTAAGCCTCTGACACAATATATGGTCTATAATGTGGGCTGTTCTCCTTACACTATGAGGTAACTGTCTAGTCTGAACAAATCCCATCTGATCCTTGTGTATGATCTGCATGATAAACCCATTCAACCTGTTTGCTAGAATTGTTGTATATAATTTTTAGTCCATTTTAAGGATGGAGATAGGTCTATATTTGCAAAACAAACTAAAGTTCTTGTCACCTTTAGATAAAAAAGAAATGATGTCATAATTCCATTTCAGAGATTGGGGTCCCTCCCCCAAGATCCCATTAAAGACCTGGCTCAAGGTTGGTGTGAGTTTATGCCTAAACATTTTATAAAATTTGAATCCAAATCCTTTCATTCCCTGACAGTTGTTTACCTTTTTCTTCTTAATGGCTACATGGACTTCCAGGACTGTAATTGGGCCTGTAAAACCACCCTCTGTTCATCTGTAAGTTAGGGGAGGGCTGAGTCACTGAGATACTCCTCCACTCTTGCTCCTTCCCTATCTTTGTGATGATTATAAAGGGTGGTAAAATACTTTTAAAGGCCTCTGAAATTTTTGTTTATTTTGTAACATTGGCCCATTTGACTGGGTTCTGTTTCCTTATAATATGGGCTCTGGCTACCTGCTTCCTAAACCTAAAGGATATGATATTCATGGCCCTGCCCTCTTCTACATAAAACCATTTCTTGAGGAATAGTATGCCCTTTTCTGTTTCTTACCTACTTTAGGCATGAAAGTTCTGCCTTAGCTATCTTTATTTCCCTATCTCTATCTGCCCTCCATTTCTTTTTTTGCTGCTGACAAATTTCCTCAGTTGGCTTTCTAGATTCTTCTTTCGACCTCCCTTCCTTGTTTTTCTTTTAGTACAGGGCAACTGGGGATCACACCAACACTACTTTTATTGTGCCCCACAAAATTCTTGTGAAAAATGTATTTTAATTATTATGTAAAAAAAAATTCACCTAGCCATAGTGACTAACTAGACAGGTCACATGGAATGCAGAAGACTGATCATGTGGTTATATTGCTGAAGAAACCACAGGGATGTAGCCATGTGACCTCCTGCAAAGTGTGCAGTGTGACCATGTTGGAGACAGGAGAAGGATGTGTCTCCATTGTGCCGTTAGGAACATCAGAAAATAAAAGGAACATTGCTGATGTTGATCAGCTGTATTTTAATAGTTCATGTTTAGAGTGCTCCTACTGTAGGTATGACTGAAAGTAAAATGGGTTTAAAAAAGCATTTTATAGCACATACATTCTGTTTGATGTTACACCATGCTTCTTTTCTGTGCTCTGAGCTGTGTTTTGGAAGTGACCTGGGTATTCAAAAAAGTGTTTTTACACAGATGTTTTTTTCCTGACTGCACCAGTATTGTTAGCTGTGAGTGGAAGTGAGCTGAAAAGATAATGATTTTATAATGTTGTATCATTAAAAATCACTATCAGTTGTGCAAATATCATGAACAAGCTTCAAAAACCACCATTGTGATCATGGCTAACAATGATTAAATATGAACATTAAATGCCCGCCAATCATAGACCATCGTGTTATGGAAATGGTGATTGTGATTTATGATGCTTGCGTATCATCATGATTTTTCATGATTCCCCATGGCCAATAATACTGGAATAAATTGAATGTATTTTCTTTCTATAGTTTTAAAATTTATTGTATTTTCTATTGGACATTTTTTACTGGCATTTTCAGTTATGATACATGTTCCATACAAATGTGCTGTTTTTAATTATACTTTCTCTGGTACCTAAATTCTTACTATTGTTATAAGGACTCAAATCAGTTTATATATCTCCTTTAAATGATTCCTTTTATGATTATGGTAAGTTTCTGCAAGTACCTGGTTTCTGCTCAAATCTTTTTGTAAAAGTTGGCAAAATACTACTGTCAAGGCAGAACTGTTTCAAACTTAGAAATTACCATTGTCTTGGTTCATAAACTGTGCTACTGAAATATGCAAATCAATTATGTAAATGTGTGTACTATATTCAAACACTGTATTTCCTCTTCCTAAAGGGATTAAAATTTGATTTCACATGATTTACATTATAATTGATTTGCTTTTCCTGATATTTGACATTCATATCTGAATATTAGAAACAACACATTTTGATAAGTATTACTCATTTGACTTACAGTTGTATAGTACAGAACTAATACAGTCATCAATGATTATCAACAATTATCATTTTATCATCCACAGATCATCAGAAACTATCATGTGGATTTAAGCTTACAAAAATAATCAATACTCATCAGTAGATGATTTTATTTATTGATTTATTTATTGAAATGCTTCACCAGGAAGGCACACTGAGCAACAGGTTGCTCATCTCCCGGTTTGACCTTGGGGAAAGGATACAATAGGGATGAGACATTTTGCATTCAAGTTACAAAGATCAACTAACATACAATTAATTAAAGCAGTTGTTACAAACAGTGTTGCATACATATGTCATTTGTGAGAACAATTAATAAGAGCAATGGCAATAAGTAAACAAGTGCTATCTTAAAATAAGGGTTAAAGAAGAGAGAGGATGAGATGGCAAATAGTGCAGAGTTGTGTCCTGAAAAGACCCCTTCAGAATGCAGGGAACCCTGCAAGGTGACAAGGGACTGGAGTAGGGATTAGATGGAGGGGAGAGAGAGAGAGAGAGTAAGTGTAAGAGTAAGGGATGAGGCCTAATACAGGGAATCATCCAGGATGCTGGGGACCCTGCAAGGGGACCAGGAAGGCTGAGGAGAGGTAGATGAGGGAAGAAAAGACAAGCCTAGGCACTATAGGACCTCTTCATGATGATGAGGACCCTGCAAAGGGAGTGTGAAGGCTAGGGGAAAGGGGGAGAGAGTAGGGGATGGGAGAAAGGCATGAGAACTAGCACCTAGGAGGGGCTTGGGTCAGTAGAGGCAGTAGAGTTGATAGAGGCATTGGGCAAATTCTGAAGGGGGATGAACTGTAAGGAGCATGATGAAGGAAATTATGGCGGGTCATGACAGAAACAGTTAGGAACAAGGTGCTTGAAGAGGGCAGTGTTGATGGAATAAAGGGAGGAAGAATGTTGGATTTGGGGAGATAGAGAGTTCCATATTTTAGGGAAATAGTGAGAGTACCCAGATTGGCTGGAGAGGGTGTAGTGGTGGGGACAGTTAGCGTGTGAGTGCCAGTAGAAATGAGGTAGTGGGAAAGAGGAGGTGGTTTTATAAATGAGGGAGAGAGGTAGGAAGGGAGTTCACCCAGCCAATGTTTAGCTATGAATTTAGTGCTGTGTGAGAAGTGTCTGTTTTTAAAGGAGGGGAAGGAAAGAGCTTGTTAGAAGTCACAGTGGTGGGTGTAAGAGAGAGCATCAAGGGCAAAGCTGCAAAAGGGGTCGAAGAGAGTGACCAGTGTGGTCAGGGAGGACTTGGGAGCAGCACCATAGACTACGTCACAGTAATCAGAAATGGGGAGGATCATCTTCTGGACAAACTCATGCCTAGCTGCAGGTGGGATGCAACTGCAGTTCCTGAACAATGCAGCAAGCTTGGGGCACAATTTTTTTCTGGGCAGTGTCTATGTGTCCAGAGAAGTTAAGGTGTTGGTTTAACCAAGCCCCAAGGTATCTGAAGGATGAGGTGTCTTCAAGTAAAGTCCAGTCAAGAGTGTGGAAAGTGAGTAGGGTGGGAAGCCTAGAGAGTCTATGCCTTGTGCCACAGGTCTTCTGTCTTCTGTCTTCTTAGCATTGAAGAATAATTGATGGTTTGCAAATCAGAGCTGGACCTTGTTGAAGTCATGCTACAAGCTGGATATAACCTCAGCTGGGCATGAGCCAGATGCATACAGGACAGTATCATCAATGTACATGTGTATGGTGGAGGAGGGGGAGCAGACAGATGGCAGGTCATTAAGGAAGATAGAGAGCTGAAGGGGACCAAGCATGGAGCCCTGAGGGATGCCAGTGCAGATCGGGAGGGGTGGTGAGATGGCATCTGCAATCTTAACTGATGGAGTTCTACCCGTAAGGTAGGCCTTAAACTAATTAGTGGCAGAAAGGGTTAGACCAGCAGATGAGAGGGAACCAAAGAGAAGGGAGTGGGAAACTGTGTCAAAAGCCTTGGCAAGGTTGACAAATATAGCTGAGGTGATTTTGCCTTTGTCCATCCTGGAGAGGATGGAGTCAGTGAAATGAACTAGGGAGGTAGTGGTAGAATATTTTTTTCCTGAAAGAAGATTGGAATGGGTTGAAGAAGGAGGAATGAGATAAATAGGAGGTGAGTTGAAACAGGACTAGATGTTCTTGTAGTTTGGCTATGGTAGGAAGTAGCAACATAGGGTGATAGCTGCCAGGGGATGAGGGGTCTCCACCTTTCGGTAGGGGGAGGACCACTGCATGCTTCCAAGTGGTAGGGACATTGGAGGTTGAGAAGGATAGATTTATGATTAACGAGAGGGGGTAGGCAATGGCCAGGGCAGACAGAGAGAGGAGTTTAGGGCCATGGTCATCTGGCGAAGATCCTTTTTACGGGTTAATGGCTAGGTTTGCATTTAGAGTATCAGTGGGGGAGACCAAAGAGAATAATAAAGAGGAGGTGGAGAAATAGGAAGTGGAGTATTTTTTGGGGGGGAGGATAGAGGGACAGCCGTGACATTTGAGAGGGATGGGGGAGGTGTAATTAGGGAAGGACTTCAGCAGTTGAGTTTTACAGTAGGTATAATAGGAGTTAAATTCCACAGCTACAGCATGGGAGTCAGCTACAAGACTGCCATTTACCTTTAGCACTGGGGAAGGGGGGGGGCAGGATTGAAGAGAAAAGAGGCCATGAACCACCTTCCAGAACTTGAAAGGGTAATTTATGTTAGTGAGGAAAACATTTTTTTTAATTCTCTTTTTTCTGCTCCCCTCGTCCACTGGCACATCTGCCCCATCATGGACCCCTGGAACCCCACTTCCATACTGGCCATGACTCCTTACACCCCTGGCTTTCCCTCTCAGGATGGGGTTGTGGAACCTGGGCCCAGTGCCACAATCATGGGACTAGAGTTGGGAGCCAGCCTGGAAGCTAATCAGGGCCAGAGGCAGGCATCATTCATGGAGGACTACAGGAAGGATTTTTCTTGGATCCCCAGGGGTGGGGATGTGCAATGACATCCTGCATCCACCCCACCCCCAAACTGTCTGACACCGGTGCTTACAATTCTTTCTGGCCTCCTCCAGGAGTCCTCATGTGCCGGACAATTCCCCACCCCTCCCCCTTGAGAAGGAGAGCAGCCCAGAGGGTGCTCCATCCTTCTCCCCTGGCCAGCCATCTGGCTCCCCAGTTCCATTCCTGAGCCCAGGTCACTGGCAAAACAAGCAGAAATCCAACTGTTGAACCAGCAGGCCAGCCATGAGGAAAGCATTTTTGAAGTAATCAGACTTTGCTACCCTTGTTGCCCTGGTACAGGCATTTCAGAGCTTACGTAGTCCATGAGGATGCTAGGAAGCTGGGTGGATTTGTTGCACTTCCAGGCATGATCTCTGATACAAACACATGCTAACAGTTCTGGAGTAATCCATGGTAGGTGGTTACCCATCCCTGGTTTGTTTGAGAGGAGCAAAGGCATTCCAATTTGCAAGGAATATTTCTTTGAAGTAGGCTACAGCCTTATCAACTGAGAGGTAGGAGACTAAGGGAGACCAGTCAGAGAGAGATAGGTTGTTCAGGAGAGGTTCAAGGTCTAGGGATTTAAAGGAGCAAAGTTGCAAGGCTTTATGCAGAGATTTTGGTTTGTGGATTTTCCTGACAACGAATATTGGGTTATGGTTGCTGAGAGTATCTGGGAGGATGCCAGACCTAATTATTCTCTGTGGGGCTGGGTGGGTGGTAAGAGCCCAGACGATCAGGGAGTGATTTTGTGTCATATGGTTATGGCGGGTGGGTTCCAAGATCAACTGCAAGAGGTTCAGGGCTCCAAGATCATTACATATGTTGGATGTCTTGGGAAACAGACAGCTAAAGTTCAGGTCACCTAAGATGTATACTTCACCAGAGAGAGAAAGGGCTGCGATGAAGGTTATGAGGTCGACAGCAATAGAGGGCTGGGCATTTGGGTGACAGAAAATGTGGGTATAAAGATGAGGAGGGTGAAGGGCAGAGTTAAATAAATAGCCAGTGCATCATGGAACACTGGGCTAGTGGATGGATAAATAATAGAACATTGGAGGGAGGTAAGAACATACATGGAGATACCACCTCCTTTACCTGCTCAATTTTGCCTCAGGAATGAGTAGCCATGAATGGAGGCCAAGAGATCCAGCATCATACTCTTCAGCCAAGTTTCCATGATGATCAGCATGTCAGGTTTTATAGTGACCACCATGGTTTTTAGAAGGTTGATTTTTTGCAACAAACTATGTATATTTAGATGAAGTATCTTGAAACCCTTCAGGAGTACAGTGGGAGCAATACAAGGGACCACAATAGATAATGGAGCATTCAGGGCATGATATGCAGATGGACCAGGGTTGGGGTGATATCTCCACAGGAGAGCAAGAGTAGAGTTAAGATGAGAAAGTGAAGCTTGGGGCATTTAGAGTTAGATGTTGAGAAACCAGTGAAACTGGCAGGGTAGAGCGCATGAGAGAAGGGGAGCAGGAGATGAAGAGCAGCAGAGAAGGGAAGGACAGTAAGTAATGAAGCATGACGCATAGAGGGGGAATATGACTATAGTTCAAAGGACGGGGTGATAGCAAGGATGTAAGTAGGGGATTGGAGATAGGAAGATGTAGAAGGCAAGTTGTTCGGCATTTGGAAGTAAAGACCAATTGGATCTGTTAGGGAAAGTACAAGGAGTAGACAAAAGGGGAGAGAGGAGAGAAGGAGTTTCATATTGCAGGGCATAATACGTGTAACAATATGATCTCTATATAAGAGCAGCAATTCTGCCATTGGGGCAAAGTTACATGCTTGATGATTAATCATGATCTAGAGGCTGATCTTACATTACGATCTCTCTTGAAGATCATATGGTAACATTTGATGATTAACAATGATCTGTCATGACTGACCTTCAAAAAACATGACTGATGATTTATCAATTCACCTGGGAAGTGAGCTAAGGTTTGAGGAGTCATAATTGTGTTGTCAGGATGATGTAGGTGCATACAGCAGCCCATAGGTGTAGGCCAGCATGTTTCCAAGAATTATTCATGAAACATACAACAGCAACAGCAGCCCATGAGGATAGGTGTGTTGTCCATCTGGATTTCAAAAAAAATGATGCTTGTGTCAGACAAAGAGGATGACAGTTCAGAGTTAGTGAAGCTAAGCATATTTGGAGTAGTCTGTTGATGTTGCTAATGTCCGGAATGACCGATGCTAATCACCATGGAGTAAAAGTACCTATTATATAGTTAATGTTTAACATGATAACTATTATTTTTTATATTAAAAAATAAATTCATATGTATTTGTTTATATAATATTAATATGAGAAAGGATGAGTTTTAGAGGCACTAAAGGTAGGATCAGTTGAGTAACGGTGTATATCATATGCTTTACTTTTTTTTTAAGAAATGTATCTACGTTTATATGCTTATTAAATATTGATGTACACCCCCATTATATTTCTCTTCTGGTCCCCTCAGTCCTTGGAGTAGGTGGCAGATAGTCCAAGAATCCCACTCAGCTATGGCTGCTGCTATTGTTCTTTCAGCTGAGAGCTAACACATATGATAACACTCTCTTGGCATGAGGTTGAGGCCTATGGGTAGGCATAGCCTCAGGGGTACCCTCTGTGTTGGAGGCATCCCCTATTACAATCAATTACACTCTTTCTTTAGCTATTCACAATTTTCTTTCCATTTTCTCTCATTGTTTCTTGGCTTTGCTAAGTGCCCATTTGGTTAGAACAGAAATAAACCACTCTGTTATGGGGCTGTTATGTTTACTAGCTTATTTACAGTTGCACACTCAGGAACTTGATCCCTGCAGCACTATACTTGTCAGCAAAACAAGGTAGGCTTTATTGTAATTTCAGACATGAGTCAAAAGCTTGGTACTTGAGCTCTACAGAATTTAAAATTCTGCCCTTGGAAAGCCAGTGGAATGATTATTCTGATTCCATGGAATTTTGTGTAATTTGCAAAAAAATTCCATGCATTTTACCAAATTTTAAATTTCAATAATTTTACTCTAATTGTAAACATATGCATTCAAATAGCACACAATTGAGTTAATTGACAGTTAGCTATGACTTACATAGGTGTATTAAATTTCTGATTTGTAGGTTAAAAGGCGGCAGATTTATGGGTGGCCAAACATTTAATCAAAATTATGTTTTCAGTTATTTCAACCTTATTTAAAAATGTGTAATTCATACTTCTACACAAGTGCAAAATTTATAGAAACATACAACATGGGTATGTGCACCAAGTTATAAGTCTCAAGCTTTAAAGTGAGCTGAGTAATAGGTAGCCATACATTTTGCCAAAATTTAGATTTTGTTATTTTAGTACAATTCTGATAGCATTCTTTGAAATGTTATACAATGTTATAGGTATACAGGTTATTACTACATTTATATAGCTACATACTTTCAAATGTCTAGCTTCAAATGAGACTGCGTTACAGCCTGCCATACATGTTGCCAAAATTTTAATTTCAGTTATTTCCCTCTAATTTTAAAACAACATATCCAAATTTAACCAGATTTGAAACATTTAAACTACTATACCACATGGTGATTTCTGACAGTTTATATGTACAGCTTTAAACAGGACTGAATTAAAAGTAGTCGAACTGTCACAAAATTTTAAAATTACATTTTTCAAGAATGTAAACTGAAACATTTATAAACCCCTAAAACTTTAAAACTCAAGAATGCACTGCCATTAAAGTTGGCAGGTGCTTACACCTTACAAGGGGAATGTTTGTCAGTTTTATTAATTGATTGCTGCCAAAATTTTTAAAATAACGTCAGTACTTAAAGTCAAATTCCATGAGTCTTTGTGAAAATTATGGAATTTCTTGAAAATTACATAAAATTAGAATTTGCTAATTTCCCTCAGCCTTATCTGGGGGATTCAAATTAACGGATAGGGGTATGAAAGGTAGGCAGTTCAAGGGGCCACCAGTTACATGCATTAGAAGCATAGTTTCCCTGAAGAAATCAATAGCTGAGTTGGGTAGCACACCACTGGTAGAACCCCAGTTGGAGCAAGGAAGAAAAGATTGTCAACAATTCAAAACTGAATGCAGGATATATAAGGATCACACTCAGCAAACTGATGATCCAGGGAGCCTGATGTATGTGCAGGTCTTGGACTTAGAGGTACTCAAAAAGATGTAGTCAGGGAAGCCAATGTCTGGGGTACCAGCAAGGAAGAACTCTGGCTATTCCAACAGGATAGGTTGATAGGAAAAGGGCTAGGAGACTCTCATTTTAAGGGAGTGTGTCACTGTAAAGAACAAAGAGGATCTAGGATATCAGTTGGATCCATAGTTCTACTACCAATATCTGGCTATGCTAAGAGATAAGGGGAGGGGTAAAATAGTCACCTAGAGAGGAACAGCAGGACTGCAAAAATCTCAGCCCAGCTTATCAAATTAAGTAGTGATAGGTGCATTGTGAATGTTAAATTCCACAAAAAGAATTATGCATGCATCAAAATATTTGAGAAAATGTTACCAATATTTTTTGTTTGTTTTCCACTGTTAATTTAAAACTGCTAAACCAATTTATCCAGTTGTGTTAGACACCAGGATACACACACTGGATGTGCATGTCAAATGTTAAGTGTATGACTGCAAGAGCAGATAAGTCACAAACATACACATTTTTGAAAGTTTTCACATAACAAAATTGCAAATATTTACATCGTAAATATTTGAACCTCTGTAACTTAAAAATCAGTAATCCAATTCTCTCCATATTTAGAAGGTTCTAAAACCATTACAAAAAGGATATTCTTGCTCATGTGCACATGTACTGTATAGTTCCAAAGGTGCCTGAGTTTTATGCAGATACAATTATTTTCATGAAATGTCCCTCAAAAAAACAAAATGACAGCTTTTAAGCATATATAATTTAGAAATGATGCTTCATAATGTCATGTAATTTAGCACATTTTTAGAACATCAGTTATTAAGTAATCCTGCCAAATTTAAGATCTCTGACCCAATAGATGGCTGAAGTATGTGCAGATATAACTTTGTATGAAATTTCCCACAAAAATAAAATTACAAATTTTGACCACATATAATTTTCAGAAACTCCATGCTAATGTCATGACTTTTGGCACATTGTTAGAACACCTAACATCAAGTACACATGCCAAATGTAACATCTCCAGCCCAATAGATGGCTGAGGTAGAGACAGATAAAAATGTTCATGAAATTTCCCACAAAAAAATAAAATGACAGACTTTGAGCACCTATAATTCTGAGATAGTTCATGCTAATGTCACGATATCCCAGACATTATGCATACCAAATTGCACAGCTCTAGCATAATAGATGACCAAGTTATGACCAAATTAATACATTCTACAAATTCCACAAAATGTTGACAAAATTCCGTGAAATTTCGTGGAACTGTATGAAATTTCTTCTAAATTTTTTAAATTCAGAATTTTCTCATTCAACGCAGTTCTGCTTAGTACTCCTTAAGAATGTTTGTACCCTTTCAACATCTTTCACTGGAGCCCCATGAATCATCTTATCCTTTGATATTCACCAGTGGGTAAGGTTATACCTTGGAACAGAGCCTTTCCTACTCTGTCTTTTGAAAGTAGCATACAGTATTTCTCACCTTACTATAACATTGAGGTTCACCAATTTTCTCACATATTAACTTAACATAGTGGTGTCAGTTCAATTGGTGTGCAGGAGGTAGCACCACTGTAAGGCCTTTTACTTGGGAATTTTTGGTTAACAGCCACACCATCTCTGGATGCCTCTTAACAACCAGATCCTTATTCTTACCAGATGGTGGGCTGGCACCAGCATAGCTCTGTGTACCTCAGCCTGCTCTCTGGCAGCAGCAGGCAATCTCCCCAGGCCCTCTGCCAGAGGCAAATTGTCTGATACCTATCCCTACATGGTATTCACCATTAAAATAGTAGGCTCATCTCCTACTCACTTCAGAAGCTCATCTTCTGTTCCCAGAGCTCTCACCATCTTCAGAACACCTGGCAACATCGCTCTTAGGCACAGAACCAAAATCACCCCCCAAAAGGTGAACACCCATTTTGGTGAGATCCTCCATAAGCAACAAAGTTGCCAGGGACATCCCTTGATGGGCAACCCCTTAGAATACTCCCACCTCTCAGTGTCTTCCTTACACTCCTACTGAAAGTCAATGGTGCTCTAGATTTGGTGCTTTATATTAAATGGCTTTTAGACTGAAAAATCCCAGAATCATCACCACTGTAGTAGTCTCTTTTTTTGGAAGCTACCACATGACCAAGCAATGAGTTCTGCCATTCTCATGCACACTGAATCAAGAACCAGTTGCTTTAAGTGAGTTGCCTTTGCTTCCTCAAGTGACCTGGTATGCAGCCAGAGGCAAGGATGCCCAGAATATACACTTGTGCCATCCTATCACTCTGTCATCTTGACAAAATCTGCCAGCACCCAACAACTGGTACTCTAACTCCATCAACTGGCTGCCTGCAATTCTACCAATTAGTAGGCTGTGTGATTGGGCATTCTGATTAACAAGCTTCCTCCACTTACTGATAGGAAAGGGCTGTTAGTTAAGATAAGGAAAGACACGATTCAGAGTGACTGAAACTAGGCACAGTGGAGTCAAATTGGGAACACTTTCAAAGAATCATGATAAGGTGGCATTAGGCAGAGAGAATCATCATTTACTTCCAATTGCTGACACAGATTGCACAGTGCCTACATGTGCACATGCATAATCCTGAACAGCCCAGGTGAAGAGTTACATACAGGTGATAATGTGATCAAATGGCAAGTGAGCAGCTAAGCACAAAATGGTCAATCCATGTTGTGACAACTGCTAAATTTATTTATTTTTAAACTTTTTGGTCAGAAAAAACACACAGTGCTGAAGCTCGTGTCCAGAGGCTTCCTGGGAACATATGGAAGTTAAGTGACTGGCTCAGTGCCACACAGTATGCAAGTGGAGGTTGTAGAATTCAAACACAGGACTGCTGGATCTCTAGTTGCATGGAACAGTATCCCTGAGCTTGGGCAGTCCTGGGTCAAAAAGTATGAAAAAAAATCTATATGCCATGAAACTGTGGAGAAATAAACAGCATCGCTGAAAATAAGTTAATGTTTTATTATATTAGGAATTATTATTTATGATTTTTTTTATAATATTAAATTATGTTTTGATGAATATATAATTGTTTCTTTTCTGGAGGAAGAGGTGTTCCTGACACCCCACGTTCATCAGCCTGCTCAAGTATTAAGTGTATACTAGGGCTCACTCCTGCTGCCTTCACCAACAATCACATCAGCAGCCAAACCCAACAAAGTTTAAAAATTATGCCCTGATTCGACTTGTAATCACCAGTTATAAAGGGGGCCCCAACCATCACTCCCTAACTCACTTCCAGTCACAAACAGATACATAGGTGCTTAAGAAACCATGTAGAGATGGCTTACTGGAACACCAAAGGGCTACCATGCATAACAACAACCTGGGATTAGGATTAGGAACAAGTCATGCTCATTGGTGGCTGGCTGTGGGGAGAAAGACTGAGTGTCCCAGAGGATGCTCTCCATGGGGAGAGGTTACCATCTTCTGCCATAATACTGCCAGTTCTGTGACCACTGGTGATAGTGCAATCAGAGGGCCAGTGGGTGGGTGGGATGTTGCTGACCTCAGTGCAATGATGTACATTGCATGTGCATGCCCATGACATCCTTAACTATGACGTCTCATTACACTGGGACAAATGCCAGAGAAAACACACCTGCTGACAAGAAATTATTCCTGGCTATCCTCACGTAGTTTACATCATCAAATGTGGCACCACTCATCTTGAACTGATTTTATGATGCTGCAGGATGGAGCTATGGGAGAGCTGAGAAAATGGGGTCCAGTTGCACAGACAGGCACAAACACAAAGTAATAAATCCAAGAATGTATGATGAAAAATATATATATATATATATATATATATATATATATATATATATATATATATATATATCCTGTGAAACAGTGAAGAAAAAATTGCTTCTCTAAAAGTAGATGTAAAAGTATTATTATTCAACTCATGTTTTATTAATAACTTGTCTTGCACAGCCAAAAATATGTCTTCTATTATTTCGTGTTTGTTACTTGCAAAAAATGTGCACTTTCTAATCTCTGAGCTGCACAACAGGATATTTGCTTCACAGCCCTACACAAATTTCTATCAAGTCATCCTTCACCATAAGGAATGCATCTGCCTCTCACCTCCTGAAGTTCTAGGAGGCCATATTTGTACTGCAGGTGTGCATATGGCATGGAGATTAATGATAATGTTACTTGATGGGTTTGTTTGAACACTTGTCCACCAGAAGTGCATAACATGACCAATTGCCTGGCATGGCACTCTGTCTTCCCTGGTCTCTCCTCCCACTGGCCTGACTCAGCTGCATTTTCTCAGGCACCTTACTGCTCTCTGCTCCCACTCTCCACAACTGGCCAAGACACAAAAACATGTCAAGAACTACAGTCTCCACCGGAGCGAGTGGGTGGGAAAGAACATACCAGTTCTGGGACTGTGCTACAGCATGTCCTGGATCATTTCAATTTAGTACAGTCTCTCCATGGAACCAACGGTACAAGAGGGAATAACCTGCTACTGCTGCCCAACAGAGCAAGAACACACTCAGTCCAGCAGGCCCGTCAGCGCAGCGGTTGGATTTCCACTTGCAACGCCAGTGACCCAGGTTTGGGAATGGACCAGGTTTGCTGGAGGGCCAGCCGGAGAGAAGGATAGAACATCCCATGGACTGCACTCCTTCTCTGGGGGAGGGTGGGGAAGTGCCTGGCACATGATAGACCCCTGGTGGAGACTGAGAGTCACACAGCTACCTATGCTAGAACATACAGGAGGCGGGGTGGACGCCGGACATCATTGCATGGCCCCACCCCCCCAGAAAACTGGGAAAAAAAAGGATAGCTGCTGGCCGCCCTCGATGAAGCTTGCTACAGTTTCAATTAGCCTCTCAGGCTGGCCCTCCAATCTAGCCTGAAGTCTGCGGCATGTAAGGGGAGCACCACAGCACCACCATGGAGGGAAGTCACAGGGCTTTAGAGGGTTCGTGGATGATATGAGGGGTGGAAGTCTGTGGTAAGCATGCAAGATGTGAAAATGTGACAATAGTAGATTGCTTTAAGATATTTTATTAAATAATGTATTTCTTCTTTTTTACACTCAAAGATTCGGAGCTGCCTTAGCTGTAATGTGAAAGCAGAA
Source organism: Neoceratodus forsteri (assembly GCA_016271365.2). Classification (NCBI taxonomy): domain Eukaryota; kingdom Metazoa; phylum Chordata; order Ceratodontiformes; family Ceratodontidae; genus Neoceratodus; species Neoceratodus forsteri. The sequence continues at coordinate 1,788,131,083 of CM057455.1, read as the reverse complement.
GAAAATGCAGTCCTGATGTCCTTAAGGTGCTGCTGCTGCCAGAAAACCTTATATTAGAAAAAAAGAAACACACACACACACACACACACACACACACACACACACACATTAAACTAGGGTTACCACCTGTCTTGATTTCAACAGGGCAGTCCTAATTTGGGCAGCTGTGTCCTGCCCCAAAAAAAATGAAAAATGTTACATGTGCTGACCTTATAGAAGAAAACATATTTATTTTCTTAGTTTCCTCTACCTATATAAAACTATAATACATCATCTAAAATACCTTAAAATGATAAAAAATATATGCAACTAAAAAAACTACAACACTTAGTCTGAATTCTGATTATTTACAGAAAACAAGTTTGTTGCATTGGTTGAGTTTACATATGGTCCTGCAAAAAATCATGTTTCAGTAAGAAATATCCCACTTTGGGCTTCTTAAAAGGTGGTAACCCTAGACTGAATGGGACTGTGAAATATTTATTGAACGTGCATAGTATAAGGAATGCTGACCAGATGCCCCTATGTTATTTTCCTTGGCTAGAGACTTTCTCAGAGGGAGTGGCTGGCTTGTGATTCTGTGCATTTTTAAAGTGCCTGTAATTAATTAACACAGGTGATTATCATATTTGTAACAATGGACATCAATTCATTGTATATAGGATAAAGTATGGGGTGCAGTGTGTTATGAGAATTTAACATACACCCGAGTTGTTGGATGGCACATAAACCCCGAGGGCGAAGCCCGATGGGTTTATGATAGCCATCCAACAATGAGGGTGTGTGTTAAATTCAAGTTAAGTACACCGCACACCATATTTTGTTGTATATAATTGAAGGGTTCCATTTTTTCTTTCATTTTCAAGTGCTGTAGCATTTTGAACTGCAGAGGAAAGAGTAGGCTTGAAACGGAGATTACTTAGGGACGGTGGTAAAACTGTTTACTGTGGCAATGTAGAATTCTACAGAAAATGTTATATTTAGGCAATAAAGTGCTGTGTGGTGGCTTTACTCTGTTAAGAATATCTTTGTGAGAGTTGTCTGTCCTTGATAACTTGGATTTTTCATTGTTTCTGTGGGTGTTGGTTTGATTAGTGGATATTAACTTTTACTGAGTTATGGAAAATGCAGGTGATCCCAAACATAGCCTGCATGTTACCGGAAGCCATTTCATTGTGTTGGCTAGGTAGTGAGCTGTGGAAACCTCTCTGGCTGTGGTTGAGCAGCTTTGGATTTATTTTCTTTTGTCAGGAAATGCAGCAAAAGGGTAGATTTAATACAGAGGAAACACGATTGAGGAGGTGAGTGACTGAGGTAGAAACAAACATTGAGAGGCTCGAGCTGTGTTGTGTCTGGAGGGCTTTTGTATGGCTAGGCTTGCGCTGACTTTATGTTTCTAGTGCTTTAGGATTGGAAGAAGCCGCATGAATGCACGGTATTTAACACACAGCTTTTTCCATTGAAAAAAAATGGAAACCATTAATTATATACAAATATCTCACATGAGCGAGGACTACAATCTATCAAATACCATTTTCTAAAGTTCACCAGCCTACCCCAACCCAAAATTAACATGCTTATTGACCTAACAACAATAGTGTTGAAAAACAAGATCTTTATGTTTGAGGAAACTATTTTCAAACAGATGAAAGGAACAGCCATGGGTGTAGCACTGGCCCCCTAGCTTACCAAACATGTGTTTGGGGGAGTGGGAGGACAAGGTTGTATTCTTAGAGCACAGTCCATATTTGGAACAAATTGACTTATATTAATGCTTTATTCATGATGTGCTGATGATTTGGAGAGCCACAAGGGACGAATTGTCAGGTTTTGTACAATAGCTAGAAAAAAAGCAACCCAAATCTGAGATTTAAGGATAATGCTGATTCCATGTCTATTAATTTTTTGGATGTCACCATCCACAAGATGGAAAATGGGACCCTTCATATAGACCTGTATCAGAAGCCCACAGACAGGAATAGCTTACTCCTGGCAACCAGTTACTTCCCAGCTCACACAATAAAAAATCTCCCCAAAGGTCAGTATATGAGAATGAAGCACAACTGTGGTAATGCAGAGCTGTATATGTACTCCCCCCAGCCACTTATTACAAGTTAGCATATCGCCCATGAAATCTGGACACTGTTACCCACATATTGGCATACCATTTACTTTTCAAAGGTTGGCACCACCCTTGGCATTAGGATGTACACCTGGCTCATTTCAAGAGGAAGAGGGGTGTGGATACAAGTACAAAACACATGAACCTTGTGTAACAATTACAACCCAGATCCAGGGTGGAGACTGCTAGGCATATGCTAGATCTAAACTGCGAGGGGGCCCCAGTTAATCCAACAACCAAAAGCCAGAATCAGAATGTCCAGAACAGGAACTGGGATTGTGCAGTACGGCTTTATTTAACAGATGGAAAACTAAAGCAGTAGTGGACCCCCATGGGTCAGTCAAGGCAGGACAGGCACATTTCATGAACTCTCCTTGCATGCAGTACAGTTTGAGAACACACAAAAGAACATCTTCTTTCCATTTCTCAGTTGTGCATATAGTGGACACCTGGCCACACACCCGAACATTTTCCTCCCATAAGTGTAGATACAGTATTGTGACACTAAGTTACACACTCAGAACCCTTCTTCAAAAATAGATGCAATTATATGAAACTCACCACTCACCTAAACCTGCAGCACTGGTCTTTTCTCAGGTAAAAACTGGTGCCCTTTATAAACCAGTAAGCCCTGCCATGTAAGTATCCAGATTAAGTTCCTTCCACCCTTTGCCCCAACTGACAGTCTCTGCCATTCCTTTAGGGTTACACCATTTAAACCCCCATTCCCCACTGAAATGCTAGAGGTCTCATACTTTCCATTTCTGTCACCCACTGGGGTGACCAAAGTACAAATTGCACTTTCCTGGGTGAACAATTTACAGAAATTCACTCTCTGGGGTGAACTATGGACACTGACAGGTGCATTCTAGCCTTATCTATGGGCACACACACCCCAGAAATGATTCCCCTAAATAAGTGGAGAACTTGTCTCTTTAGAAAAGTACTCATGAACTAGTTGTCCTATCCATTGGGCATGGAACAACAAAAAAAGGAACCTCTTCTTGGGTAGCAGGTCAAAACAGTCTCTAAAGTTATTTTCCAAGGTAGCTGAAACACACAAAGGATCTTCAGGGTATTGGCCCTTGAACCCACTGATGAAAAGCAGTTCCTTCCACTTCACTGTGGATAGAAATCAGGAAATCCTGCTGTAGAAAGGCCTCCACCACTTCAGTGGAAGCTGGAAATGGTGCTCCACACTAGGGTGAGAAGTTCTGGGTCCTCAACTCAGAGCCCAGCTGGCAGGTTTGCTGCCATTCTCACCTCCACACTCAGCAACAACTCACTACTGGTGTCACATAGGAGAGACAAGAACTTGTACAACTCTTTAGTGCAGAGTTATCAACCAATAAAGAAAACCCAATCTATGACCGGGAAACAAGGGTGCAAACCTTGTGGTATGTAACACATGTGCTATCTAATAGAATCTAGCACAGATTTCAAGAACCCCAATGCAGGGCTAAATGAAAAAATTAGGGGTAACATTTACTGTAACTCTGCTGCTGTTGTGTACCTTTTAAGATGCTCCTGTAGAAGTTTTTATATTAGTCACACAAAAAGGAAATTATGAAATAGATTGTACAAGCATACTCAGGTTATCAAAAACAAAAATCTTGATTGCACTACAGAAGCCCACATCCACAGTCATGATCAGAATGCAACCCATAAAATAAAAGCCATGGGACTAGAAATGACCCCCCCCCCACCAATGTTAGGGGAAGGGATCTTGATAACTTGTTGAACCAAAAGGAGCAAGAGTGGATATTTTGTCTGAGGGCATTATGAAGACTAAGAGTAAAGGGAAAATTTGAAATCAGTACATTTTTAAAGAAATAATCAATTGATGCCTAGGGTAACACTTAGAATTAGACATTAACTCCTCTCCCCCGTCCCATATGCACATTTTGGTTTTACTTGTTACTCCTCAAATTGTAACCATTTTTGACCGGGGACAACATGTAAATTAATATACAGTACAATTTACAGCAACTCTGGGTGAGGGAACACAGAAACAGCACCTACTTTTCCCACATCTCCTGATATGTTCTCTTATAGGCTCCTGGTGCAAGACCCTGTAAGAAGCAATGGCTAGTTGAATACTTTATTGTTCAACTTATTTTAATTTTATTTACATGGTGACTGGATATTTTATACTGATTATTAAATCTTGATTTAAAATGCTTTTGAGGATCAGGAATTTTTTTTTTTTCACCAATGAGAATGAAGAAAATAATGCATGATTTTGACTGGTGGAGAGCTGTATTAAAACCACCTGAGTACTAATTTTAGTTAGTCCTCTGACGAAGCCCGAGAAGAGGTGAAACATAAGAAGTGGTGGGTTCCCCAACACATTCTGTTTGTTTGCCACTATGGTGCTCATGAATGAAGGAATTCAAGCAATAAAGGAGCTTTATTGAAGACGTGTTTGTGTGCTCTTTCAAGGGGTGAGTGCTCCTTTCTAGTCTTGCTTCTGTGATACTGAATACTAACAGGAAGCACCACCAACCTAGTGCACATCTTCAGCATTTGTGGAATATATTAAACTATTATTTATGTGACACATAAATGCATTTACACAGTGTCCACTATACAAGACGCACACTTATAATCCATACCCCCGGAGCAGATACCTTTGACCAAAAGTTATTATATTTCACAAACATATTTTAACCATAAAAATTCTCCACAAAAATATCCCTCTTGCCACAAATTTTACATTTTATATCATGCACAAATGTGCAAATGTAGCAAACTGACAAAAACAAGCACAAAGGGAAAGCAGTTTAAACTAATTTCTAACTACAAAATAGAAGTAGCATGAAAAATATGGCATAAACGAGTCAAATTGCAGATCAAGACTAAAATGTTCAATTTAATAAATTATCTAAATGTTTACAGAAATGGCTAAAAATCAGGTATGATTATTGAGACCCAACGTACTCAGTGCATCCAATTCCATCGTCCACCAGGTATCTTTCTAAAGTAGATTTTGAACTATAATGCTTCTCTGTGGTGGCGGTAGGACACATTCTAGGGAGAAAAATTTAAATGTCACTGTTGACGATCTGTGAGCCTCTCCGAAGTGTGCACTTAGGGCATTATTTTCACTGTGACTATTGCTCTCACAAGATCCTGGATGCAGCACTTTAAGGGTGCACGGCCTGTCCTACAAACCATGAGTTGCAGGAACACCAGCATGCATAGATACAGAAAGAAGTCTGGCAATCTCTATACTTTTTTATCTGGTACACTTTACCAGTCATGGGATGTTCAAATTTATTTCTCATATCTGCATATGTGCACACATTGCACTGCCTGCATGTATGGAAGCCCATCCTCTGGCTGGACGTGGTAGGCGGAGAGGCCATACAGTGACTTTTGGTCATATGGCTAGCAATTGTTCTGCTTCTCCTAAATGTGACATGGGGAGGTGGTCCCACTAGAGATCAAAGATCCACATCTGCTGTCAAAACATCCATCTCCTATGAATAACTTGCCTGATCTCATCTGCCCTGTAATGATAATCCATCACCATAGTGATTGGTTGGTCTTGTGCTGGTCCAGCCGAAGGGCCAGCTGCAGCATGTGTTTGCAAAAAAGACTGATTTCTTAACACTCTGTAATGCATTCTCAGCAGTACTAAAAGCATAGCCCTGCTCCATAAATCTAAGTGTAAGCTGTTTAGATACTTTCTCAAATACTCCACCTGTAGTATAGTTCTGTCTTAATCTCACAAATTCCCCATATGGAATACTGTTTATTTTAGATTTGAGGTGAGAGCTATTAGCCTGTCACTAGTTTCCTGCATGAAGTGCTATCCCCTTTTCCCTCTTCACTGACCATCAGGTTACTATCTAAGAATTCTGAGGCTCTGGGATCAATTCTATACATGCATTTAAGATTCCACTGATTAACATTCAACCAATCCACCAATTCTTCTGCTGACTCAACACTTCCACCCCAGACACAAATAATATTGTCAACAAAATGATACCAGTGTACAATGTGTGCCGGGGGGGGGGGTTGGAGCCTAACAGAACCAAATTTTCCTTTCAATGGGCCATGAAGAGGTTCACATATGAGGGTGCAAGAGCTGTCCCCCCCATAGAGGTACCTCTTAACTTCAAACAAAAGTTTCTGTCATAAGTGAAGCAGTTATGTTTCAACACAAAGTCTAACAGCTCTACTATTAAGTCTCTCAGTATAGCATCAGTTCCTGATTTCCCAAACAAATAATTCTGTACTGTAGCTATGTCCTTTTCATCATAGATGCTTGTTTATAGATAGGTGATATGTCATTGGCAATTGAGCAATACTCAGCTTGCCAGCCGAACTTCCCAAGTTTCTTTAACACATTGGTACTGTGTTTCAAGTATGATGTTGTTTTCACAACTTGTTTCAAAAAATAGTCCACAAATCTGGAGGGACACTCACTGAGTGACCCTGTACCAGAAACTATTGGTCACCCCAGAGGTTCCCTCACAAGTTTGTGGATCTAGGGGAAGGTATAGAAAGTGGGAAAGATGAGGAGGTCATTGCGCACAAAGTTATATTCTGCCTGACTGATCCATTCACACTCTATAGCACTATTAACTAGCTCAGTCAGTGTGTTCCTGAATAGTAATGTTGGATCAAAAGTTAATTTAGCATAGCAATCCTTATCAGAAAGTTGTCTTCAAGTTTCAGAGACATATTGTTGAGTATCTTGCACCACTACAGCACCTCTCTTGTCTGCAGACTTGATAGTGATTTAGGGTAATTCCCTAACACTTTGAAGTACTTGATAGTCCTGACCAAACATGTTGTTGTACTGTCTGGTGGGGGGAGATGAATTTTGCAACTCACTGATACTATGCCCAATCATGTTCTCAAATATATTAATACTGCTATGTCTTGGCGTATATGGGAAAAATTTACTTTCGTTTTTTAAATTAGTATTTGCCCGTAATGGTGTACCCACATTTTGACTTTCTACACTATTAAATGGCATGTTTTCAGCAATATTAATGACAAAGTCAATTTCTTCCTATTGTTCTACATTATTGTCTTCAATTGCATTCAAACTGTCAGCAATAGTGTCCGTGCTAGTTCCTTATTGTCAAATGTTCTCCAAGAAAACAATGGTCAGAGTATTCTGTATTTGTGAAGGATGCTCAAGAAAAAAACAACTTTCAGGTTTAATTTCCTTAGAAATATTAAAGGCATTAGAGAACCATTTAGCTTGCGTGAATAGCAACACACAATGGTGGATGCTGACCCCTCCCTGGAATATCCCCTAAGGTCAGTGCAATTCCAGATTAACACCCTGAATACACAGCATGCTGAATCTGGCCTTTATAGAACTAGGCAAGCTTTTTGAGTAAGGGGATGAGAAGGTGGGGTGTTTACTTGCCTATCATGTAAAACAGATGGAGGAGGACAGCAAAATCCTGGACATTAACCAGTGGATGGTAGCTCTCTTAGACCCATCCATGACTAACACTGACTTCTGGCATTTATATCAAAGTGTATATTCCTCTAAATTACATCTCTTGGACACATACATAATTGTTTTGCTTCCAGTACCCTCCAGGTTTTATCAGATGAGCAGTGTAGGGAGCTTGAAGGACACATTACCTTGCAAGAGATAGTAGATGCTATCATTCAGTTGCATGGAGGGAGCATCGCCCAATGCCGTGAATGATGCTACCATCACAGTACTGGCTAAGAAAGATAAAGACCCTTTCCACTGCTTCAGTTACTGCCCCATCTCACTTTTTAATGTGGACCACAAACTGTTGTCTAAGGTTTTGGCAAACAGGCTCAACAGGGTACTACCACTTTAGTTTATCCAGACCAGGTTGGGGTTTTGGCATGTAGAGATGGGGCAGACTACATCAAGGTCAACTTGATGTGGGTCATTGCCTCCTCTCCAGGGGCCATTGCAGAAGTGGGTTTGGATATGGAAGAAGACAGACTTGGTTGAATGGTCCTGTCTTTTTGCTGTCCTGTGGAAGTTTGGATTGGGCAATGAGTTTATCAAATGGTTCAACTTATTTAAACTGCTCCATGGGTGGTAGTCCTCCCCAGTGGTAGGCTCTTGGTAGAGGCACCTGTCAGGGCTGATCCCTATCCACAGCACTCTTTGTTTTCACTATTGAACCCTTGGTGTGAAAACTCCAAGAGTATCAGCAAATTTGGGATGTAGCAGTGTGAGCTTCCTCCTACAAACTTATGCTCATTGCTGAAGAGATTCTTTTAACTCTTTGCAATCCTTCTATTTCTATCCCTGCCTTAGTAAACCTCCTTGGCCAGTTCTCAACATTCTCTGGTCTTAAAAACAACTGGTGTAAAATGCACATTCCTCCTTTCAATGGAGAATGTACTGACACTATGCTTGCAGGGACTGGGCTACACTGGGTGTCACACCCTATTAAATACTTTGGCCTACTCATTTGCCCTGTGTGGGCTGATTGGCCCTTACTCAATTTTCAGCCTTTCTTAAAGAGGACTTTAGCAGGTGGAAGCACCTCTGCCTGTCACTGTGGGTGAAAGTACAAACATTGCAAATGATGGTGCAACCCAAGGTTTTATATCTGATCCGTTACCTCCCCCTGAAACTACCAGACAGCATCTGGAAACAACTTTCTGTCAATATAGATGCTTTCTTTTGGGACTGAGGCAAAGCTAATTTTTCTTCTCTACATTTAATCACTCCATGGACCAAAGGGGGGTTTCCAGTGCCATGGTTCAGGGGCTACTATCTAGCCTCTGACCTCCATTAGAGCTGCATGTGGCTTCACCCACAGTGTGTCCAGGGAGTAGCTAGATGGGTGGACTTAGAGAGGACCTTGAAAAGAGAGATGAGCAAACTACAAAAATTACACCCACATTCAGGCATTTGCATATGCCTTCTATATCTGGAAACCACAAGCTGGGATGGAAGTGAGATATCCTTGTGGCTAATCTGGTAGAAACCCCATCTGTGTTTTGGGGGTTCCCCCTTGGCCTGGGTCACTTAGAAAACAGTGGATTACATCAAGTCAGGGACCTTTTTTCTACCACCTCTCACTATTTTGAAGTTTTTTCTGACCTTCAACAGCAGGCCTTCCTCCCTGCTGTACACCATTGGAGATATTTTCAGCTTTGCCATGTCCTCATAGCCTTCCTAGGTAACCAGTTACAATTGCCTGCCCTTTTGAGATGGAATGACATTCTAGACATTGCATGTTGGGGTAAACTTTGCAGTACAATTAGGGCTGATACTGTATATAGGGCCCTCTTAGGTGGTTATATCCTCTCTACAGTTCATCTCAAGGATCGGTTGGAATGGCTTTTAGGTTACCACTCATGAATGCAGAATAGGCGTGCACCTGGGTGAATGCCTATGGTGCATGTCGGGACACAGCAAGTAGATTAACACAACTTAAGATACTGCTTCTGTGGCACTGCACACCAATACTTTTGCATATGATAAAGTTGAAACTGACTTAGGATTGCTGGCATGGCACTGCTTCTGAGAACACTCTTCCCCATCTCTTATGGGACTGCCCTAAACTTCAGGACTGTTATAACCAAATTCTCTCCTCAACAGAAAAAGTTCTAGTTGTATTCATTCCCCAGTGATGCCTCCTTAATCATCCTGGGGAATACTGTAAGACTTTTGATGCAATATAAAATCCACAGGACTGGTTTATGATGGCCATTACAGAGGCCAAAAGATTGTTGCTCAGATGTTGGAGAATGGGGCTTAGTCCCATGCACGCTGAATGGGCGGATAATATGTTTAAGCTTGCAGGGTATGAACACCTTACATATATAGCAGCTGGTATATGACATTGATTTCAGGCAGTATGGGAGCCTTTCCTTATGCAGCATGAATCCATCAATGTTAAAAGGGTAGGGGTAATGCTTTGGGGGTCCCCCCAATTCTTGGTTACTTGGGGGTTTGCACACTGTTATGTCCCGTAATTATAGTGAGACAATGCTCCATGTTTGTAGCCCCCTTCCCCTCAGCAAGGCTTGTCTGTCAGGGTGGAGCTTGACAGTGGCATCCAGTTTAACTATTTTATTACCTAGTTAAGGTTGTAGTAATAATTGACATTGTTCACTGTTCTGGTTGATGTCGGGTTAATTATCTCTAGTTTACTTCTCAGTTTATTCCAGATTATTTTTTACTAATTGAATATGCTTTATTTGTAGGAAGAGTTAACAAATCATGTATTCCAAACATTGAGTAGAGAAGCTTGCATGTTACATCCACACAAACAAATTATTGTAAGTTGGAATTCTTTTTACAATATTAGGTAATTACAAAAAAAAAAAATCCAGTGGAACTTTGATCATAAGTGTAATTACCTTTAACAATCTCTTTTGGCCTGCAGTAATTATTCCAGAATCTTATATGTTTAGAGGTGGATGTGCATTAGTGACTGAACAAATGTCAAGTCACACCTTTGGGTTATAGTGGTGTGCAGAAGCAATTCTAATGGACTCTTTTTGGGCATCATTGAGTTCTCTGTTCTGTGTGGTATAATCCCTGCTATGTGCTATGCTTTATTGTTCTGTAATCCAAGGAGCAGTTGGATGTTTTACTCTGACCAGGCTAGGAGATTTGCTTTGGAAGTTATTTCTCAAGTTGCACAACTGTAACTCAAAACCTCAATAAAGTGTAAATTAATGAAAACATTTCCTTAGGGATTTAAATGTCTACTTGTAAAGTAGTCAGGTGGTACAGATGGAACATAGGACAGTCCCTTGGCCAGTACATTATTATGTGTATCTGAAAGGTCAGTAGATGAAGTGTTCAATACCTGCACAGTCTCTATTTGTTCTTCACCATTCTCTTTGTGTTAATCACCTCTGCACCTGCGATTTTTACTCTTCCGTGTCATCCTTCTCCTCTTCCTCTGCTGTTTGCACTAATATTGTTTGCTTCCTCATGCTATTCTTGATAGGTCCAGTCTAAAAAACAAACATGTTTGTTCTTGTTACTGGAGTTCCCTGCCAAATTCTGCTCCTCTTCTCATGGGGAGGCAGTATAGTGCTGTGGTTTAGGACACTGAGCTGCAAACCTGGAGACCCTGGTTTGAATTTGACAGGCCCCCACTTGCATACTGTGTGACCCTGAGCAAGTCACTTAACTTCCTTATACTCACAGGTTACACCTGGAAACAAGCTTCAGCTTAGTGTGCCTTTCCTGGTTAAACAATTTTTATTATTATTATTATAATTATTATTATTTGTTCCTTGAGTGTGGAGTTTTGCTCCTTGACCTTCCTCCACTCCTTGATTGAATCTTTTAATCCTAACTGAACACTCCTTTCTCCAAATAATCCAATTTGTTCTATTCATATTTGTTATTTTTTCTGGCTTCTACTTCAACTTAAAACTTTCCAGCCCTTTCTGCAGATAGCTAGCGTAGTCTTTAAACTTATTGTAATTCTTGTTTTTTAAGTTCATCCTACATCTCAGTAAGTTCCTTTTTACATTCGCTCACGAGCATGCACAAGGAACATTTTGGGAGAGTAGCACACTTTGGAGGTGTGCCTCTCCCATCCAATGCACTGCTCCCTTGAGCAGGTGTGGCAGTCCTGCACCAATGGGTGCAGGAGCTCTGTATGACAGCGCTGTTCCTCTGCTTCAAAGCAAAACACCGCTGCCATATGGAGCACTGCATCACACCGTCCCCCCCCTCGTGTCACGCGCTCCCCCATGCGTCCTGCCACCCCAAAGCTTTGGTGCCACACTGGGAGCCCACCCCAGCATGGCAAACATTGTTTGCCAATGGGGTGCCCAATCCCCATTGGCTCCATGGCCCCTGTCATCCTGCTGCCACACTGGGAGCCCACCCCAGTATGGCAAATGTTACATTTCTTTTGCCGGACGGGGTGCCCAATCCTCCGTCAGCTCCTCGCCTCAGCGTGGTTTGCCGACAGGGTACCCAATCCCCCGTTGGCTCCTGGCCCTACCAGCCATCTTCTGCCATGCTGGGAGCCCACCCCAGCATGGCAAACATCCACATCATCTTTTTTAAACCTGTAAAATAATAAGGGTCCCGCGGCACATCTCCCAGCCCCCTGCCCACAACCTGCACCCACCCACTGCACACCCAGCCTCCCCACACCCCCTTCACCCCATACTTACCTCTGGACTCCGGCGCGACGATATTCGGTGGACCAGGAACACATCCGCACACTTCAAAGGCAACCGCGAACTGAGGAAATGCCGGAAAGCTGTATAATGGGCTAGATAGGGGGGTTTCAACTTTATTGCATATCTCAGTCATTTTTTTGAATTTTTGCACCATATTTTCAACATGGGGTTTTTGGGACCCCTCTCATGAATGATGTCACTGTCATGGCATTATTCAGGCCCAAAGGGTGATTTCGCAGGCACTGCACAGTCACTGTGTGAAATTACCCTTTGGGCTTGAATAACATCATGACAGTGACATCATTCATGAGATGGGGTCCCAAAAACCCCATGTTGAAAATTTGGTGCAAAAATTCCAAAAAAATGACTGTTTTATGAGCGTGCATTGCGCAGTTCCTACTCATGTTCGTAAGTTCACGAATTTTCAATATTTTCACTCCAGATTTTTAACATTGCCATTTTATCACACCTTCTTATGAGCTGTACAGCTGTCATTTTTCACATCGCACCCAAAATGTGTTTCCACCCATGTAGCACACAATGGCGCAGTTGGTGTGTGAAATCAATGTATGGAACACATTAAGAAAATCACAGTGACACTGTACATGAGCAGAGGTCTTAAAATGGCTATGTTGAAAATTTGGTGAAAAAATTCCTAAAAATGACTGTTTACGAGTGTGCGTTGTGCAGTTCCTATGCTGCCTGGCGTATGTTTGCGAATGTTCAATATTTGCACACCAGATTTTCAACATTGCCATTTTACCACACCTCCTCATGAGTAGTACAGCTGTCATTTTTCACATCCTGCCCAAAATGTGTTTCTGCCCATGTAGTGCACAATGGCGCATTCGGTGTGCGAACTGAATGTCTGGGACACATTAAGAAAATCACAGTGTCACTGATCATGAGCAGAGGACTTAAAATGGCTGTGCTGAAAATATGGTGAAAAAATTCCTAAAAATGACTGTTTTACGAGTCTGCATTGTGCAGTTCATACGCACGCTCAGAAGTTTGTGAATTTTCAATATTTTCACTCCAGATTTTCAACATTGCCATTTTACCATACCTCCTTATGAGCAGTGCAGCTGTCATTTTTCACATCTTGCCCAAAACATGTTTCCACCCATGTAGCGCACAATGGCACAGTCGGTGTGCGAACTCAGTGTATGGGACACATTAAGAAAATCACAGTGTCACTGTTCATGAGCAGAGATCTTAAAATGGCTATGTTGAAAATTTGGTGAATAAATTCCTAAAAATAACTATTTTATGAGCATGCATTGTGCAGTTCCTACGCACGCTCATAAGTTTGCGAATTTTCAATATTTTCACTCCAGATTTTCAACATTGCCATTTTACCACACCTCCTTATGAGCAGTACAGCTGTCATTTTTCACATCCTGCCCAAAACATGTTTCCACCTACGTAGCGCACAATGGGGGTAACAAAAAGGTCATGCTGACAATTTATTGTCCAAATACCAGCAATCGCACAGGGCATTAGGGTAAAGCACCATACATGCCAAACACCACTGCAAATACCTGCAAGCGAACGTTCGGCATTGAAAAATGCTTGTTATTGTTGCTATAATTCCTTTGGTTCTGTTCTATTATAATGGCTACTAAATCTTTTTGCACATTTTGCCAATGAGTTTTCCAAACATTCTTTCAAATCCTGGTCTAAGTACCCCAATGAGGAGGAGGATTTGTACACTCTCAAGTCCCATGGGACTCGATTTACTTCATGATACTATTCTAATGTTATTTGACCCTGCCTGGTATTCATTTCTTGGACAGTCAGTTTTTCTAATTAATGCAGTAGTCCTCTGACCTCTGTATTTTCTGTACTTATAGTGGCTGCATCAACAAACATGTGTCTCGTCCTCTTATGTCTCGTCTCTGTGCACTCTTCTCAGCATTCCTAAAACTAAACACATTTTCATGATGCCCATCCCCTTGATTTATATGAGTCTCTTCTTTTGAATCAATATAGAATTCTCTGCTAGTTGTCATTAACTGCAGTTAATGAGCTCGGTTTAGGAATTATGTGAGACTCTAATTGTGGAGCAGCTGCAGTGTAGGGCTCCACTCAGCTGGGTGTCTTCTCAAAAAACAAAGCAACATGGAATAAGAAGAGAAGGGCTCCTAACTACCTTAAGGTGCCATGGCCAGAATGTCATATATTAGAAAACAAAAAAAGTGGTGCAGACCGACTGAAAGGGACTGTGAATGCTACTTTTTTGTTTTCTAATATATGCCTCAGTTAATGCAGGACTGTTGCCTTTGCTGTCTCAGCACTGCATGATGGCATGAACAGTTTTCACACACCAACAAAAAAAAAAAAGGAAAGTAAAGTAAGGTAGGCTAGTCACTGCCAATAGTCACAAATTCAGGACATTTTCCAAAAAAAAAATCACAAATAGTGTCAGATGTGCAATCAGAATCAGCAGCCAGAATAGAGACTGCTTGAAAAAAATTTGCAGTGGTGAAAAGTAAAATTATAAGCCTGAAACTGGACTGAACTGACATTCCCTCTCCCTCAACCTCAGCTCCCAGACAGAAGCACTCAGAATATGAACACTAAAAGCTGTTGATAAAATTGTCTGCTAAAAATGTCTTCTGTGAACAAAAGCTTTTCAATTCGTACTGCATATCATCATTCAAATGTATCAAACATTTCTGCATTAACTACAATTTTAGCTGTGTTCACTGATTTTTGTCAGAGCATAAAGAGAACAATTTGTGTTCCTTCTCCTGAACACTGTAGAAATTATACAATATCTATGGATTAACATGGTGAATGAACATCCTTCTACAGCAAACCGTGTGGCCAACTTTTTGCCCAGTATATCAGACATGCCACCTACACTCTGTCTTACACTTTGTGAAGTATAATTTGCATTGTTAGTTAAGTTTTGTAATTTTGAGTACGTGTAAAGTACCACCACTTCACTTCAAGGGAAACAATACATGATATTTGGAAAGGTCTTTTTCCTAACTTTGCTGGGAACCTACTTAAAGTGTAGTGAGCAGTCTTCCTCCATCCCTAACACTTTCCCCTTCCCTCCTGGATTATTAAGCACCTACATAATCCTGCAATAATTGAAGGAACATAGGGTCTATATGGTCCACCCTTCCTGTCACATGGCAGTGACTGCACCCCAAACAGTTTATATAAAAGGCTCTATAAATCCAAGTCCCATTCTATTCTACAGTGTCTTTGCTACTTGTATCCAGTTATTGCTTTGTAAAGTGCTTTGGAATACAATGTGCAACAAAGGCACTGTAAAAGCAAATTACTTTTCATTTGCTTTGGTGGGGGTAAGGAATGGGGACTATTTTCAAAGGTGTATTTCATGGGAGAGAGACTGGCAGGAGATGAGATATGCTATGGGATTGTCCAAGGGAGACCTTAAACTGTGGATGTTTGCCCCATAATGCTAGGGGGCTTGGTTAGGGTTAGTGAGGGGGTACTATTCAGAGATGTGTGGAGAGAAAGGGAACTAGTTGAATCAAAAAACAAATTCAGAACCAAAAGCAAAACCAGGGTGATTTGGCAAAACCATAGCCTCCCTTGTTTTGCCCATACTGTATATTTATTCAGCATATATTGAGGTAGGTGTAGTATTTTGAGATACATTAAAACCAATATTTTTTATAATTCATCTATATTGGTGAGCTTTGCTTTGAACACCTAGGACAGGGGCTGAGAAAGGAACATGTGATAGGTACTGTATATTTTATTTAGTTAGTAAATAATTTTAGGGATTAAGAAATCAATGTGTAGACCATAAATCAATTTGTCAATAATCTTAGATAAATCTTATTTAGTAGGTACACTAATTCATTTTAAGGATACAGAAATCAATTATAGGCCATAAGTCAATTTCCCAATGATATTAGATATATTTTGTTTAGTAGGCAAATTGTTTTAAGGATTGAGAAATCAATTTTAGGTATAAATTCTAAGGTCACTTCCAACTAAGTGGCAAAAGATATATAAATAGTCTGAAAATGAATGTTAAGCTACATGCAGCATCATGGAGTAGCCAAGAAGTAGTATTGTATATTCCACCCGTTTTGTGTCTCTCAGGTGGTTACAACAGAGGATTTTAAGCTCCAATCATACAAAAAAGATAATTCTACCTCATACACTAGGTAAATACTGACCAATTACACAGATGACAGTTGGAAAAGGGTGCTGGGGTGTAAGTGTCAGAATAATACAAGTCCCACAGTAGTACAATCTAGTATTTATAAAAGAAATCTGTGTTGTAATATTGCAACTGATGAAACCTATATTATAGTTTACATAGGTATCACAAAGAGATGAGACTGCTTGTAATGGCTGGTGCAAAACAGCACATCAGTCAAGGATCTATATGTTACAGTATGTGGGACTTTACATATGTCCCGCCCCCCCAGCAAGGGTGAGCATTGGGAGCTCCCTAAAAGGTTTTAAAGTTATGACTGGTAACAGTAGGGAGAGGGTAGTATCCCCAGTATAGGTGGGCAAAAAGTGACAAAAAGGCTGTGATCTGTACTTGCACTGTGTGGTGGGTATGGGCACTGCTGAAAGTGTGTTATTAGGCTAAGTGTAGTTGGGCATCTGATTTCAGATCAGCTTCCAACAAGTATAAGAGTTTTCTGCAGTAACAGTTTTGTATGCATCCCCTATACCCTTGTAAATGTCACCTAATAAATATTTTGTTATTTAGTTGAATTTTGACTCTTGAGCATATTGGGCCATATGCACAAATGTCTGCATGCTATGTAGGAGCAGTGTGTAGGCATTTCTACACCCAAATGCCATGCAGCAGTGATTTACACACCCCTGGTGGCATTCATCAAAGGTGTACTACCGCCTTGCATGATGGACCCCCCTGGCCAGCTGTATGGCACCTTGCAAGGGGTAGGATGAGGGTCTGTTGGGGGGTGCCTGAGCCATGAATACACACAACAGCATTTGTGCTACACTGGAGTGGGTAATGCTGCATGAAGGGGGAACTTGCAGTAAGTATTTATGTGCCCCAAAGGTTAACGGTGGGGTGCAGCAGCAATGGGATCCCCATCTAGCCTGCAGTGCTGTCTGGGAGGGCTGGGGGTGTCTGTTCATGCAAACACCCAGTGTTTAAACCCAGTCAGGCTATGCACCACCCCAGGATCCCCTGCATGAGTGCAGAAGGGGATTCACTCTTGGATCCAGGATGGGCAGCTGACAGGATGCCTGTAAAGCTGTGTTACTCATCCCTGTTGCTGTACACCGGGGGGGGGGCAGGGCCATGGACAGGTGGCTGACAATGGTGAATGTTGGCTAGTGAGAACCTGTCCTTGGGTGTGGGGCAGCATGGGTCAGGTACACACCTTTCATACACACACATGCCTGGGCCATGCATAGGCCCCATTACTAGTAGAGTGTCTTTAATTGAATTTTTGTTGAAATTTATGTTGCACTGTGGAATTTCATTTGTGGGGAGACAATGCAGGTAAGTACAGAGGAACTGTATCACAGGGAGTTGTATCCCTTTGACTCCTGATCCAATGGAAGATGAAACCTTACATACTGTATAGGTCAGCCACTGCTCCAGTTGTCATCACTGGGCCTCAAACAGGTGGGTGCTTCTTTGACCCATATGCATTGTTACACTCTCAACTTGGTCCTCTCATCGGGGCTTGACATAAGTGTGGTCAAGGTTGATCTGGTCATTTGGTCAGATCATCCTGTTGTGTTATTCATCTGTGGGCCTCCCATTTTAATTCCACTCCAGTAGAGCTGGTCAGTTCCTCCCAAAATCTAATTTGTAGACTTGCAAACTCTGAGTAGTACTAGATGCCTTGAACATGATGACAGATTGTGCTCAGGGAGCTGAGAAGGCCATGGAGCACAGTACTTGCAGTCAGCTTGTACTCTCTAGCACCTTTTGGTGCCTGTATCTTTACCTCCCACTGCAGTTCACCATGGTTATGCACAGAGCTGAAGTGGTTGAAGACCAAAGGATGGAAGTTGGAGCATTTATGGTGGAAATCCAGCTCTGAGGAGGACAAACTGGCTCTGAGAACTCAGCAGGGTTAATATCAGAGGGCAATTTCTTTGAAAAATACAGAGTTCCTCTCAAGAACTAATGCTGCTTGTAAGAATTGGCCAACTCAGCTTTTTCACAACACAGAAAGATTATTAATTATTCTCTGTCTGCAGTCCACACAAGCTTTTCCTGCAGAGAAGTGTGAAGAGTTGAGCTGGTTCTTCCTAGACAAGGTGTCCTCCATTCAGACTGTGAGAACCTCAAGCAGCCTGTCATGGGTCTGTGATGCCCACAGAGGGAAGGGCACTGATGATCTACCATCCTGAGCTGCATTCTAGTCAGTTGTTGAAGAGGAGGTGGTCTGGGTGATTGTAGGTTTGCACCCCATGTACTGTTTGTTTAACCCTGAGCCTTCTTGAATGATTATTGTTAACCTTGAATCCCTGAGGACAGTATACATCGAGATTGTTGGGTTTTCCTTTAGGGAGGCTATCTTCTCATCATCTCTGAAAAGGGCAGTAGTGAAGCCCTCCTTAAGAAACCATCTTTGGACCCCAGCAGTCTGGTTAATTATTGTCTTTTCTCAAACCTTCCATGTTTGTAGAAGGTCAGCTTGATGTTCACTGGAGCTGTAACACATCTACAAGCCTCTTCAGTCAAGGTTTAGGCCTCTTCACAGTACTAAGATTGCTCTTGTCAGAGAGATGCATGATCTCCTCATGGCAAGGGACCAAGAACTTTACTCCATCTTGTTGCTTTTGGGTCTCTCATCAGCATATGTCTAGATGGAAAATGGTGTACTGATTGATCAGCTAAGGAACTATGTGGAACTTACTGGAATGGTTTTGTGTTGGTTTGAATTCTATATTCACCACAACACAAACAGCATGGCTCGGGAAACATAAGCTGGAGCCACGCTATAAACAGAAAGTCCAATTTGATTCAAACAAAAGCGGGCTTCACCAGCGACAAGAAAAACGCAATATAACTGTCTTAACAATAATACGCAAATTTTAATTGACTTAAATACATGTAGCAACCCCTGTGCACCCTCATCAATGTTTTACACCACCCTGGCGCTTTATCAAGACGTCAGCAGCATGTCCCATGATGTGTATTTATAGAGTTTTACCACTTACATATTTAAAAACATGTACACCACTTTAAATATATACACAGCTTATAAAATCAAAATGAATTTCTCAGTATTCTCATCCCTGAATAGTATAAAGACTCACTATACATATGCTAAAAATAGCAATTAGAGTACTAAAACATACATATCCCTGCAAACAGCTAAATAACAGACTTCATGAATTCAATTAGCATATACTAGAAGGCACTGAGCATACTAAAACACACAAAACACATTTCATTATTACAAAACTCACAGCGTGAATATTCATTATCTAAAAAACATGCCAACTAATGGTTTTCCACATCTAAAAGACATACTAAAAATTCAGCATTTACTATATATTGCTGTAAACTAAAATGCTATACAAGGAAAACCATATTACAACAATCTGAAGCGCAAAATGCATAGTATGTTCATAAAGACAGAGATATATGACTAGTGGAAAAAAATGGGGATATTGTAACAATAGTCTAAATATAAGACATAACACACAATCGTTAACGTATTGGCAAAAATGGAGACAATTGAAAAACATCATTCAGTCCTGGATATTGATTGGCTTTCAATTTATACTGCCAATATGTTTCCCTTCTTCGCAATTTATTTGCAATATCACCCACTAGGTCCCAAATAAACCTTTTCTAAACCTCTAAAAGTAAATACATGTCCAGATCCTGCTTGCTGAATATGAAAAGCCAAAGCATTTTCATTTCTTTTAATCTAATGCACAATAGATGTTCCAGGACCTGGTCCTTCAATCTCCATCTAGTGTCATGCCTAAATAGAAACATTTACAAGTGCAGCTTGTCAGATATATGATGCCATCTGTTGACAGGTAATAAAATTCCTCATAATATGTGTTCCTTTTTTGTTTGGCAATTGAAAACATTGTGCCACTTGTATAAATTTACAAGCCACACAAGTGCCACATTCCATTCAGCCACATCCCGTCTCCTCACACAGTACCTCAATGCTCTGCTGCCACATGCTTCAGAATCCATCCATTTCTCCAGCACACAGGCGGAGCATACAGCAACCATGCAGGACTTCAAACAGGGTTGCACGTCTTCCTGGCATGATTGGGGCCATTGACTGCATGCACTTGGCTATCCACATGCCACCTGGCCCCAAGGGCATGGCATACATTAACAGGAAGGGAAGCCTGAGTGTCAACTGCAAGGTGGTGTGCGATGCCACGGGGCACATCACCAATGTCTGAGCCACACAACGCAGGAATGCACATGATGCATTCATCTGGCAGAACTCTGTGCTGTGTCACAGGTCTGAACATGGGGACAGCTCCATGGGCCACCTAGTGGGTGAGTATGGCATGGGCAAGGGGCGATGGGCAGAGCATACCATGGGATGGGGGAGGGCAGGGTGTGCTTGGTGGTGTGGGTGCCAGAAACAGGCAAGGGGTGCAGCATAGAATAGCAGAGGGCTAACCATGTCATTATCCACACAAGGGACAGCGCCAATCCACTGAGACCCTGGCTGCTCACCCCCTACCGGCACCCGTCATCTCCAGCAGAAGAACGCTACAACGAGGCACACGCCAGCATGCACAACTTCATCAAGCATGTCCTTGGCATGCTGAAAGCACATTTCTTTTGCCTACACAGTTCAGGTGGTGCCCTGCAGTACAGCCCCTCGAAAGCCTGTGGCCTATTCCAAGCCTGATGCATACTGCACAACATGGCCATTGACCGTGGGATAGCTGTTGAGGCTGATGAAGATGACAGTAGTGGGGATGACAGAGGCAATGGGCAGGAGGGTGGTGGACAGCCACCCCCTTGGCTGAGGGATCCCTGGCTGCAACAGCAGGTGCAATGGCACTGGGACACCATCGCACAGGAGCACTATGGTGCACACAGGTAGGTGGTGTGATACACATGCATGGAACACACAAACAGGTACAGCACACATGCAGGGGTGCACATGGCAGTGGACATGCACACACACAGGTGTGATGCAGGGGTAAAGGAGTCAGGCACACACAACCACGCAGAACTGCACACAGCAACGCAAACACACACATGTACCCACACACCTAAGAGGTGGTATGTGGAATGGATCAGATTGCATTGCACCAGTTCACAGGTGCAGCCAGTGCTAGACTGCCATAACCACATGCACCAGTGGCCGGGCAAGCACGCACACAGGCAGTGTGTGGCATGACACACAGGTGCCACACCAATGGTGGGGACACACACACCACCCATGTGTGTACAGGGCAGCAGCTGCAGACTACAGGTGGGGTGACCCACACATCTGGTCCACTGCATGTAACCATGGCCACCATGGCCATGGGGTCAGCCGCGACTGGGCCGATAGCAGCCACAGACTGTGCATCAGCCATGGTGGCATGAGCAACAGCCACCCAGGGGTTGAACCACAGGACTGCTACCATGTTCACATGGGGGTGTGAAGGCGCCCAAACAGGCCAGCCCTGGGCATGCCTGGGATGCCCACATCAGAGCCCAGCATCGGCTGTGTTGGGGTTGCCCGACGCCTGGTTTGCAGGATGGACAGCGTGCTGCGGAGGGGTCACCTGTGTCTGGCCATGCCCTGTGGCAGCCAGCAGCACAAAGCCATCCATGATCATAGTGACAACGCAATCCAGGGATGCAGTCATGGCCTCCTGCATGTACTGCATTCCCACCAGGATCTGTGCAGTGCCTATGTCCTGCTGCTTGGATAACTGGCACACCTCCATACACAGTGCACACACCCCAGTGGCAAGCAGCACCTGTTTCTGAATGGATGCCCACAGCAAACTGGTGTGCTCAGCCAGCAGGTCTGCATCCTGAGGCTCCCAGGTAGGACACCTATCCTCATGTGGTAACCGGCCATGCTGCACAGCACCCCCACTGGTGGATGCTGCACAGTGGGGCCTACAGGGGGAATGGGCACAGCAGGTGCACCGGCAGCGGACCCTGAGTCCGGCTGCCCGGTGGCACCCACAACCTGCTGCTGTTGCCCATCAAGCTGCTTTATGCCACCCAGCACCTGTGTGGCCACACCACCACGTCCACAGGGCACAGACAGGGCAGAGCATGCTGCTGCTCTAGCAGTGGTGGCAGGCAGCTGTTCCACTGCTGGCAGAGCACTGGGTGTGCTGGCTGTGTCAGTGGCCAGCAGGGGTGTCTCGCCCACAACACTGCCCATGCTATCCAGGATAATCATGATGTCGTCATCGGTGTTGGACCTTGCCCCGATCTGTGTCTCTGCACAGAGGACACCAAGGCTGGCATCCTGCAGGAACACATCCAGGGCCCATCCGACCCCGGGTCCAGGACATCTGCCTGCACTGTGGTGGTGGGCTGCAGTCTGTCGGGCCTCCAGATGCCAGTGAAGGTGGATGGCTGGTCCTCTGGGGCCGTTCCAGCATCCACAGCTGCTGCAGCTGCCTGCACCCCATCATCCTCATGGAGGCATGCTGCTGCTACAAGAGGAAGAAAGGAGTGTTAGTGCTGCAGTGCCCACATGTGCCCCCCACACAGCCACTGCATTTATCCTGCAGCATGACATGCATGTGGGTGCACACACATGTACAAGACATGAATGCCGGCTGCATGCACGCCAGCATGCTGGTGTACGCACCCTACATGCCACCATTTGTGTGAGGCTGACATACTTACAATGCAGTGATGGGCTGCCTCCCATCTGGAATCCACCTCCAGGCATATCCTTCACTGTGCTGCAGTGCATGGTGGCTGCCTCCAACTCCTTCTGTGCCATCAGTGCTGGCACATCCACAGGTACCCCTCTGGTGGCATTCCAGGATACACAGATGGCTGCCACCTTCTCCTTAATGCATCTCTTGTCCGTGCCCACCTTCTTCCAGCACTCCTGCGCTGACCACTGGTGGCTGCCATGGTGGTTGACATATGCCACCACCTCCTCCCAGGCCCCAGTCCTGGCCTGTGGTGTGCCCGTGGCACCACTCAACAGGGGCTCCCTGTCAAGGTATGCATCAAACATGGCCTCTGTCTCCACTTTCATGAAATTGGGCCTGCGCTTGTGAGCAGGTCCACGCTCCTCACCCTCCTTCCATTCTGACATTTTGCTTCCTGTGGACATGGACAGCACAGTGTTAATGGCAGCATCTCCCTGTTCTGTCCCACCCTGCTGTGCTGTCTGCTCCCAGTGAGCTGCAGCAGCATGCACAACTTACCTTGAAAGGATGCAATAGCGGTCCATGGCCTGTGCTGTTCTGTGGTGCTTATAAGGCACAACACATGCAAATGAGGTCTGGTGCAAAGGTAATGATATTCTAATGCACCCAGTATGCCATGCATTGGCTGATCAGCTCATTTGCATGTGTTACTGAATATCACGATTTTGCGCCGTGCACAATGCGATTGCATCGGAACAAGTTGCGGCACAATGTGCATGCATTCATGGTGTGCAGACCAGCAGTGCACATGCACCTAATGGTATCATGGTGTCAATCACACACTGTGCACTGACAGCATGATGCAGGGGCATAGCGCATGATGCACCTGGCCTGCTATCATGCAAGTGCACACTGCACAAAGGCAAGTGACCCCTGGTGTGACCCCTGACCCCTGGGTCAATCCACTAACCCAGTGATCCCACCTAACCACACCCATGCTGTGCATCTCTGGCACTGTGCGATGGGTGGACACAGTGCATGTTCCCTCGCATCGCGCATCTGGCACATGTCATGGACACATGTGCCTACTGCTGCCATTTTGCTCACAGAGATTGCTGTATAGAATGGCACAGGGACATGTCCATAGAGCTTAGAACTGGGTAGAGGTTGAACTCATCAAACTGGTGGCCTCTGTCCAGTCCCACACCCCCAACTATTTGGCCAGGTGCCCCTGCAGTGTCCAAGGGTCACAGCGTGGCAGGGGATTGCTGCCAGGCTGCAGCAAAGGACCGGGGTGGCCAGGATGGGGGAGCACTGCCACCACAAGTATGGTGACCTGGTGAGGCAGGAACCACAGCACCTGAGGAGGCTTGAGGCGCATGTCAGATGAGGCGCTGTGCCACAGCCAGGTAAGTCAGACCATAGTGTATATGTGCTCTGGTGCTGTACTGTAGTGTTGGCTAGGCTGCCTGGCATGCCCTGCAGAGTGGTGCACTGTCATCATGTGCATCACAGAGTGGCATTGCCAGTAGCCACTTGCATTGTGATGCAGCTGTGTGGGACGTGTCGGGCAGGGGCTTACCCCATGCACAGGAGTGGGGGTGGAGAGCAGCTGCTGTGGATGATTCCTGATGTGCACCTGTCTTTGTTCCATTCCCAGGGCCTGAAAATCACTGCCTGGCACAGGTGGTGGCAGCAGCAGCAGCACAACAGGCCGCAGGGACCACAGAGGAGGAGTAGGAGCAGGACCAGTACCAGCGGGGCTGCAGAGGGCAGGTAGGCACTGTCATGGTCCTTCACACTTTACATGAGGGGTGGCGGGGAGTGGGTGTGGGCATGCCTGCCTGTGCCATGTGCCGTGGCAGCTGTGTGTGTCGCACTGTATGTGTTGCATGCCACTGTGGTGCATCCATTGCACATGTGAGTCAGCTGTTGGTGGGGTGGGTGTGTGTGCCTGGCTGCCACTGTTGTTGCTGTGGTGCTACCGGTGCACTGCGTCATGTGACTGTCATTGCGCAGTCAGGTGGCCATTGTGCGGTGGGGACCACCTCTGTGCACTTTCGTGGTGTGCTGAGTTGCTGGCAGGCATTGGCCCACCCCCCTGTGGGTGGCCGGTACGGGCTCTCTGGGGGTGTGTGTTCCCACTGCCCACTGAGCACTGTGGGTGGGCGTGGTTTCTTGGGACATTGCACTGATCACCTGTCTTGTCCCTTGTCATAGGTGTCCAGCGGAGGTGTCGGAGGCCTACATACTGCAGGCTGCTCCGGCAGCTCATACTGATTACAATGAACACCATAGAGACAGTCCTTCATGTTCGGCACCTGCTGCTGGAAGGCCAGAGGTGGAGAGGACACCAAGAGGTGGCAGGTCGTGGCTGCCATTAGTTTGGCCCCAGAATTCCCCTGTTTCACCTACTGCCTCCACCTACATTCCCCCTACCCACTGTACAGTCTCTGTTCCCTGTCCCCTTCCCTCACTTTCCTACCTTTTCCCACCCCCTTGTTATTGTAAATAGTTTGCTTTGGAAATATACATTTTTTGACTTACCTACCTGTGTCAGTGTCTGCTTTGCAGGTGTCATGAGGAGCCATGAGGAGCCATGCTGCAGTTGCCCAGTGACTGTCCGTGTGGTGTGCATGTGTTGGGGCCCATGTTGTGCTTCTGTGGTTCACTGCTGTGTGTTGTAGTATGTCCCACTGTGGGGTGTCCTTCCCCTTGGTCGGTGGCTGTGCTTTGGGGTGCCCATGGGGCAGCTGTCAGGGGTGTGTGGTGAGTGTGTGCATGGTGGTGGCACATGCCATGGTTGTTGGTTGGGTACAGGTCACACACTGTGTTGGGGCCACTGCTTGGCATTATGCGGCCTGTCCCATGTGGTCTTCCATGCTACCTGCCACCTGGCATGTTTAGTGCCCCCTGTGTGGGATTCCTGTGTGCCAGTGTGACATGTGTGTGTGTGTGTGTGCTTGGCTGCATGGTCCTGGGTATGGCCTGCTCTGGTCCGGGATGGGGGGCATAGCCAGAAGCCTGCAGTGGGGTTCCCTTGGTGGCCGTCCGTTGGCCATTGGCACCTCCTGTTGCCTACATCTGTGCCACTGTTGTTTTTCTGGGGAGGGGTGTCTGGGTGCCTGTGTGTGCCCTGCTGTGCCCTTCTGGTGGTGGCCTCCTGTGGCCTGTCATTGTGCTTCCCTGACTCTGTCCCCGGGTCTCTTCTCTGTGCAATGACCCCCTCTGTTGCTCTGCTGCTCTGCTCCCACAGTTGCGCTGGAGCATTTCTTTCTGCGCCATGGTGCAAGTCTGGTTGTGCCATGGTGCAACTGTGCCATATTCAGCTGGGTTGCACTGGTGCAGTGCAGCTGGCACAACCTCTGAATATGGCTCCTGTTGTGGCATGGTGCATCAGATTTGCACTGCACCAGACTTGCACCAGACTTTAACATTCTGTGATGATTTGCATATGCAGCCCATGATGCTTTGCATTGTGTGGGCATGTGTGATTTTGTATTTTCTTGCACCAGACTTTGGTGCATTTCTGAATATCTGGGCCTATATGTTTTAGTTTCCTGTACTTAAAAGTGTAATTTGTTTCCCCCACTGTATAGTAATGTTTATCTTATGTATGGAATGCTTATATTCCCCGGGTAGCTCCTACAAAAGGGACATCTTTGTCTCAGTGAGCCTACCCGGTCAACAAAATTCAAACAAATAAATAAATAAATGTATTCCAGTATTCAGTTTAGCTTTGCCCAAACTTAAGGATGCCTAATTTTGTCAACCATAAAATTGTTTAATCAAAGGAAAGGATGAAGCATGTGATTTAATTTACCATGAATTCATGGACAGCTGCAACAAATTTGCCCCACTGCGAACCTCAAAACTAAAGCATACATCCTCCCCCTGGTACAACACCCAGCTCCAAAGGCTAAAGAGATGTAGGGATAATGCCTGGAAATCAGCAAAGCAATCAAAGAATACCCAGGCCTGGAATATGTATAAACAGACTGGAAACGAATGCACACATGCAGTAAGAACACAAAAAATAGGAGTTCTTCAAAACAGCTCTGATGGACAACTTAAGAACAGACCCAAGGGAATTCTGGGAAATAAAGAAGACTCTCCAGGATGGTCAAAAGGCTGATGCCCCTAATTTCTATGAAATAAACAGAGTAGAAGCCCCATTATCTAAACACATAGTGGACAAATTTAACAAATATTTCATCAACATGGTTACCGAAGCATTAAAAAGAGTCTGTCAAGGTTTCCTCAGTATGTTTTAAAACCAGTCCTGAGCTGGCCCTCTCACTGAAATCACCAAACTCCACCTTGGTGTAACAAAATCTATATTTATTGTAACACCAAGATGGCCTACTAAGGTATTTAAAAAAAATAAGAGATGACATAGTAAATCTCGTCTCATGTTTGACTGGTCAGAACCAGTTTGTGCTTTGCTTTACCCACACATCAAAGTCTCTTTGATATGTCACTGTATTCAAAGCAAAAGTGTATTTGCCTCCTTAATTCCGTCTGGGCCTTGGTTATCTACACATCAAAGGTCTCTTTGATGAAATGCTGGTTTCCTGTGAGGTTATTTATAACACTGGCCAGTGTCCCTTTTCTCAGGACCTCTAGTGCAGATCAAAGGACTTCCGTGAGGACGTTATGAATGACTAATTTTATTTCCTGGGATTGAAGCAAATGGACAAGATAATTGCACCCCAGATATCTGCAGTATAACAATGTCCTGTCCATTGAACGTATCCCTAGGGGGATTTAAAGTGTCAGCTTCAGCAGCCAGCACCTCCCTCTGCCACAGTCCATCATACGTTCATTTCTTATATTTACAACAAAATGTTATTCAGGGATCAGAACCAGCTGTCCAGGTGTGACAGTATGTGCACAACTTACACATTTCCTCAAAGCTGAAACCTTCTTAAGCAGCTGCCAGTCTGGCTTCAGACCACTTCATAACACCACCTCAGCACTAATCAAGGTCACTGTAGACTTCCAGGAGGAACTGGATAGGAGGAAGGCTGTGGGCGCAATCTTTGTTGATCTGTCAAAAGCATTCGACACCTTGGACCATAACATCCTCCTGTCCAGACTGAAATGTATGGGATCACTGGTGGAGCAGTGAACTGGTTTAAGTCATACCTCAAGGTACATAAACAAATGGTGCTCTTAAAGGATAACTGCGCTGATCTATAAGTCATTCTCCCTAGTTGTAGCTGTTTTTTAAATACTAGTTCAAATTCCGTTATTGCTCTAGCTGTCCAGGCTTTTAGCTGTCCTAGTGGGTGTTTCTCATTTACAAGCTGCTGGTAAGAACCATTTTATAACTGTATGATGTAGTTTATGTACCTGTTCTACTCTTCTATTGTTGGCACAATGTATTCTTGTTCTATTACAGAATTCTGTGGCTGAGAGGGACATAAACTACATCATACAGTTCTAAAATGGCACTTAATATAAAAGTGTAAAGCATAAACACCCACTGAGGTTATTAAAAGGCCTGTATAGATGGAACAGTTACAGAAATTTAACCATTACTTGAAAAAAAGCTTCCTTTGGGGAAAAATTACTTACAGGTTCCACACAGTTCTCCTTTAAACAGTTTCAAATCCTTCTTCACTACAGCAGTATCAGGGGTACCTCAAAGCACTATTATAGGGCCAATTGTATTCAACATTTGCATGAACACCATTACCTTGTCCAGCCTGTTTTTAACTCCATCTCTATGCTGATGGTACAATACTCTACACGTCAGATACGGACCTCACTGAAATCGAACCCAAACTGCAATCAGCATTCGATGAACTTCAGAACTTTTACTTACAATCAAAGTTAGCCCTGAATGCCAAAAAAAAGAAATGATGTTCTTTAGCAGAACTGCAGCCAGAACACAGCTACCTGCACACTACAAATCAAAATGGCAGACCTAGTCACCTTCCAGCAGGTACACAGCTAGCACTAACTGGGTGTATAGCTGGATGAGAAGATCAGATGGAATGTACACATAGAAAACCTGATAAAAAGCCTGGGGGAACATCTAGCAGCACTATACAAAATCAGTCACTTGACAGACACCCTAATTAAGAAAAAAAATAGTCGAATCGACAGTCTTCCTAGTTCTGTATTATGCCGATTTGTTGTATGCGGGGAGGGGGGGGTGTTCCAGACTGGCCCTTGCCAAACTGGACACACTATATGGCAAATTCATCCATTTCATACTGGTCACTCACTGCAGAACACACAGGTGTGAATTTGTTAGCAGACTGGGCTGGCAAAGGCTAGAGGACAGAAGGAACTTGAACCATATAAGATACGTGCACAAATGCCACAAGAAAAAAGCACCAGATTACATAACATGCAACATCCACACAAGAGCTATCAAGAGGTCGCTAAGGTCTGCAGAAGGGTTAGAATTATTGGTCCCAAACAGATACCGGGAGATGGGCAAGCAACACTTCCTTTACACTAGACCTAAACTCTAGAACACTCTGCCCATCCACCTCAGACCGGCAGACAAACCCATCAGTATAGGCAAACTCAGACAACGGTACCTGGATCACTCCATCAGACTGCAACCCTGCTGCTTGGCCCCACAGTAAGACCCAATGCCCCCTGCTCCAAACATTACCACACTCCCACCCCCACCATTATCATCAACCATGCCTGTGAACACAGCGAAATCTTGAATTGTCACTTTTGATTTATCTGCATAATCTACTTATTTGCTGTTACCTATTTAAACTTACCAAGAATTCTGTTTGAGACCTCAATGGAAATACTGTAAATGTTGTAATTCACTGACTATGCATGTTGTAAGCAATGCCTATGTATGTTCTTGTAAGCCAGCCCTTGTGGGGCTGGTTTACTAATCCATACTCTCCATGGTTGGCTAAGATCCTGACTTGGGGCATCTGTGTGTCCCACCCCATTTAGGTGGGGGTCATTGCTCTGGGTTCCTGGTATAAAGAGGGAGAGTCCTTTTTAGCTAAGAGCCATTGGGCACTATGTAGGGGGGTAGGCTGGGGCTGGACAACCCCTCGGTCCAGAGTACCGGCCTCTTGAGCATTGAGGCAACATGTTTCAATTGATTTCTGAAGGGAGGGTTGTGGCAATGTGGTGACTATGGGATCTGGGATCGGGAAGCTCAGTGGAGGGAAGGACAGCAGCCGGATGCAGGTCAGGATGTGTCAGAGTTCAGGAGGCCTGATGCTCTAACAAGAGAAGTATGACAGTGGGGCTGCCGTGGTGGTGGCGGCAGGGCCACAGCAGGAATTCTTTGGAAGTGGCAGCTCCAGGTGGCCAGTACCCAGTGTGGCACACTGCTTCAGGATGGCTGAAAGGTGCATTTCATGGATTTGCTTGTATCAGGCCTGCCATGCCCATGTCTGGGGCAGGACCCGTGTTAGACCCGTTAATGGAATACAAATGGTGTGTAATTGGGAAGGAGGGAGCCATGTTCACCTATTCTAAATGTAAATCTGGCACCATTTTCATGGTAGGAAAGAGGGGTGATGAGCTGGTGGTTTTAGAATTGTGTGCAGGGCAGCCAAGGGAGGTATAAAGACCACAACTCCTGTGTTAGTTAATCTGGGCAGCAGGAGTAAGGCCCCCCGAAACTGCACGGCGTGTATCTCACACCGCGCAAGGTCCTGAACTTTGAAGATGGCTCTGGATATCTGTGTGGAGTCTGCACCTGGTCTGATTGTCTTAGGCCTGTGAATGCATTAGTAACATCTAATACTGCTATTGCCTCTCTAATTTTGTCCTACATATGCTTTGGTCTCCTGGCTCCATGGAGCTGAGCAATTTATTTATTTATTAATTTTAAAATGAAGATCAGAATTAAATTTCTTTTTTTGTTTCTACTCCATGAGTGCTGAAATTTATTGAATGAACGACTTGATTTCTTCCCAAGATGAAGCATGTTGATTAGACCTTTATTCTCCCCTCCCCTCCCCGGCTCAACCGTATGTTGCTGCAAGTGGTAAGAGGTGGATTGGTGGAGGAGCTATACTCTGCACTGTGCTGACAGAACCAAGTTGAGGTAAGGTATCATTTTTTTATACCTCTGGCTTTACTGCACTGGAAAGTTTTCAGTCTGTTCCCCCTCCCCCCTTTGCTACCATCAAGATCCCTAGACACAAAATGGGGATGAAATGGGGGGAAGTTACATTCTTTTCCATTGTTAAAATTATGCCATGAACACTACACCGGGACCACATTGAAAATGAGATCTGCTCAACTGAGTATCCCATTCATACGTTGTTGATGAATAAAATATTGATTTATTGATTGCGATATGTTAGAAGGCTTGATATTTGCCATTTCACACTGATCAATAGTACTTATGTTTGATAATTTCCAGTTTTACATTGATTGTAATTGAATGCCACTTGTAATTCTAAATATAACTAAGATCCATACAATATAAATATTATCTAATATTATTTAGCCAGCAATAATAGAACACAGCATAAATCGTACTTAGCATTGCTCCCTTCATAAAAAGTAGACACAGCGTTCCATTATTCATTTGGTGAAATGTTAACAGGAAATGGCTCTAACCTTTGCAAGTTCAGCAAGTAACTGCTGCAAAATGCTGCAGAATTGGGTTTTATCCTGACAAGCTTTACTGTATGCTGCCTCGTGTCTTGTAGTTAGCATCCAGGAACTCCACCAGGTTCTCCTTTATCATGGTTGCAAGCAGCTACCTTTAGAAGTCAGGTTTACTGGCCTGTAGTGTCCCAGCTCATCCCTGTCCCCACTCTTGTGAAATGGCATCACATTAGCCACACTCCAGTCACAGTGCATGATCATGTTTCCAGGGAGCAATTATATAGATCAATCAGTGGTCCTGCCATTGTCTGACACACCTCTCTCAACTGCCTAGAGAGCATGCAGTCGGGTTCTTCTTATGATTTACTCACTCTGAGGGCCCATAGTGCCCTGAATACTCTTTCCTCTTTACCATTCTTACCCCTGATCTGCATACCTGAACTCCTCAGGCTCTGATCCCATAATCTGAGAGTTTATTGCCTACTTCCACTGTAAATACTGAACAGAAACATTAATTCAGGATATCTGTCTTTTTCTGTCCACCTCCACCCATCCAGTCCTGCTTTTCATACTGAAAATTCTATCCTGCTGTTTCTTCTGTTCCTTAACATAACAAATGAAGTTTTTCTCTCAATTCCTGAGCAGTTTACCAGTTCTTAGCTATGTCTCTGCCTTTGCTCTCTTGACTATTCTGTTGACCCCCTCTATATTTTCTAAATATTGTCCCTATTGCTCTCATTCTGCTCTCCTTCATACTTCCAGAAAGCTACCCCATTGCTCCTGCCTTCTCTCATCAGTTTTCTGTTCTCTCTATTCTTACCCACCTGCTTAATGTAGGTATCAGTCACTTTAGCTATCTCCTTCTTGATCATCCCTCATTTCTCCTCCACCCGAGTTGCTGTGATGGGCCTCCAGATCAGTCTGCAACCACATTAAATTGTCGTCTCTCCACTCCTATGGCCCCATCACCCTGAGATCAACAAAGACATTTGCATTAGGGAGTACCAGATTCAGGATAGCTCCCTTCTCAATTGGTTTACTGACCCTCTGCACAAGAATGCAATCCTATAGTACCTCTGCAAGTGATTGGAATCTGGCATTCTTGGCCACACAGCTCACCCAGTCTATGCTTAGTCGATTCAGGTCTCTCTTAGTACAGCTCCCTACCACTGGCAGTTTCCTTATTTACAGCTGAAGCCAGAGATGCATTGAGGCATTTCTAGATATGTTGCAATGTATCTAAAGAGATTCTGTCTGGTGGCCCACAGTGGTACTGCAGACAGGCATGAATTTTCTCTAGACATATTACATAAATTTAGGGAACTATCTGGACATGCCTTTGGTTGCAGTTGTAGTCCTCCAGTGCCTGGTATCTGTTCCTCATTTCACTTGGTAGTCTATATACTATGCTTATCCTTATTTTTCTCCCTCCCCCCTTGATGTCAGATGCACCCATACTGACTTGATATGTTTATCGTCTCCCTTTGATGTGTCCTCAGTGGTCTCTACTTTCACTTTTATAGTTAGGGTCATCTCTCCTCCCTTACCCTTTTACCTGTCATTCCTATAGATGGTATAGTCTGGCACAGTAGAGGTCAAGTCATTGCTGAATGTCTGAGTAAGTCGAATTGGGCCTCTGCTATTACCTCCTGAAGTTCCTCCATTTTGTTTCCCAGGTCTCTGGTGTTTAGGACAACAGCTTTCCATGACCCCTGTTTTTTTGCTCCAGTCAGCCCACTGTTTGAACCAGATCCCTTCCCTGCATCAGTTCTCCTACTTACTTTGGTGCCCAATGCCATTTTCTGCTTGCACTGCTGCTCCTCACTCCAAACAACATTCCAGTATTCCAGAATATGAAAACCATCTTCAGTGCACAACTCTTTCAACCACTTGTTGAATTGGAAGATTTTTTTTAATTATTTTTCTCTTCCATCACTGGTGCTGCCTCATCAAGCCATGGTGATTCCAAGCCTTTCCATGTTCCTGGTGCTTATGTCTGCCCAAGTTGAATACACACTTCTTAGCACTCTCATGCTGCCTGCTAACTTCCTTATTGACATTACCGCTGTTGTGACCTTTGGGTATGAGGCGGCAACAGGGTTCTCTCCCCATGGGAGGGGGATAGCATGTATCACTTCACTCAATTTTGTGAATAGTTGGCATGCTACCAAGCCCTTTCTCCCATTGTTGCAATGAATGGACCCCTTGTCTGCCTAATAGCTTCCAATCCAATTTATGAACCCTTGAAGGTAGCTGAGGAAGAGGAGATGCAGAACCCTCTTCCCCCTTTTGACCTACTCCTCAGCTGGTCTATTTCAGCCCAAGCTGCCGCTATCTCCATGTAGAGTGTTACCAGCCTCTTGCAGACTGGGCAACCTCTACACCTTCAGAGTGTACCTAGAAGAGTGTGTCACCAGATTTCCTACATCTAACTAAATCCTCCCTATGCTCCCTGAACCTACCAACTATACATAACAGTTCGTGACACAACAAGTCAAGTTTATTTAGCAAGGCTTCAATGCTGTGCTGTACAGGAGGGTGATAAGGAAACCAAGCAGCCTAGCAGTGGGATCCAATGTGGTGAACTGGTTAGAAACTGGTTAATGAATAGGAGACAGATAGTGGTGGTCATACCTCTCAACCTCTTGCCTCATGAATCAGGGACAAGGCTTAAAAAAATCAGGGACAAAGATCCAAAATCAGGGACACATCTTAAAAACTGATACTATCCTCTTAGAAAGCTGATAGAATAAGGGAATTTGTGTTAAGATGCATTTTCTGAAAAAGAACAAGTCTGTAACTTTAATGTTTGACATTATTTTGTGATTTTACTCCCCACTGTTCTGTCACAAAAATGCAAATTTTACGTGGGACAGAGGAAACTTCTGAGGCAAAATCAGGGATGTCCCTGAAAATCAGGGACAGTTGAGAGGTATGGTGGTGGTTAATGGCACTAATTCTCATTATGGAAGTGTGACCAGTGGGATGCCACAGGGCTCAGTATTGGGACATGTCCTCTTCAGTTTCTTCAAAAGTGACACTGAAGAAAATCTAAAAGGGAAGTTATGCCTTTTTGCAGAGTATACCAATATCTGCAATAAGGTGGACCCTGAGGAGGGGAGGGGAGGACAGAAGACACAGGGATTTGGGGAAACTTGAGGAGTGGTCAAGATGAGGGCAGTTGGGGTTCAGTACCAAAATGTGCAATATCTTGCATCTAAGGAATAGAAGCCAAGGAGCTGAGCGTACGATGGGTGGTATTGACTGTCATCAAACAGGAAACTGACCTTGGTGTTATCAAATCTGACAATCTCAAAGTGTCAGGGCAGTGTGACAAAGAGTGGGTAGGGCTACTGGGATACTGGGGTGCATAGGGAGGGATATCTCTAGCAGGAGGAGGAAGGTGGTGTTGCTAATGTATCGCTCGCTGGTGGGATCTCACCTGGAGTACTGTGTACAGTGTTGGAGGCTGCAGTTCTAAAAATACACAAACAGGGTGGAGGCAGTTCATGAGATGGTGGCTGAAATGTGAAAGGGTTGCACAAGAAGTCTTATGGGAAGAGACTAAGGGATCTCGACATGTACCCCTG
The DNA here is from genome assembly GCA_016271365.2 of Neoceratodus forsteri. NCBI lineage: Eukaryota > Metazoa > Chordata > Ceratodontiformes > Ceratodontidae > Neoceratodus > Neoceratodus forsteri. The sequence goes on along the minus strand of CM057455.1, from coordinate 1,788,095,896 downwards.
GAAGAGAGGAGAGTAAGAGGTGACATGATAGAGACCTACAAGTACCTCACAGGGTAGAACAGAGTACAGGAGCAAAGTCTTTATCAAATGAGTAACAGCATCAGGACCAGGAGACATGTGATGAAGCTGAAGGGGTGAGCTTAAGACGGAAGTGAGAAAATTCTGCTTCACTGATTGGAACGTACTGCCAGCCTAAATAATGGAGATGAAACCAGTAGAAGGCTTCAGGCAAGCATGACATAGACATAGAGAAATATTAGTAAATAGGCAAGGAGGAGGGATGGTCACCAGAAGCCAGTTAGGGTCTACTGAGACAGTCTAGGCCATAACCATCTGGGCACAGTGGGTAGGCCAGGCTAGCCTTTTCTACCTGCAAATTCTGTGGTTCTTTGTCTCTATGTCACACTGCTCTTTCTTTGGCACTGAATTACTCTTGATACTTCAGATAAGGATTTTATTTTCTTCTTTCAAAAGTTTAACCAGAAGGGACATACTGATCTGGTAATAGCTCATTTCCAGATGTATCCTGGGAAAAGGGACATAGGGAGTAACAGGGCAGAAAGCATCAATACATAGGGTGCCTAGTAAACGCAATTATCATGTAGTGAAGATACATAAGATGTAGAGTAATCACAATTGCCCTATAGTGATGTAAGCAATACAGTAACGTGCAATGTGAACTGAAAGGGTAGAGTAGATAGATAGTGGGTCACAAGACGAGTACAGTGTGTGCAAAAAAATACAGTAACTGAGCAAAATGACAAAAGATGCAAGGGCTTAATAAGCTGTGGTGTACTGGAGAGCCAAGGGATTAGGTGGGATCAGGTGTAATTGCAAGATTGTGCCATGAAGTCACAGAGGAGATAATTTAAAACTGAAGGAAAGGAGGCAGAATGGCTAGAAGAGGGGAGGTTACACCACAGCTTGGAGAATCTAATGGCAAATGTAACTTAATAGACAGTGAGCAAGTAATGCAGGGAGCAAGTGTGAGAGGTAGGGCAAGTGAGAAAAACACTAAGGGGGGGGACACCCAAATGACAATTTAGAGATAAAAGAGGCACAGTGGGGGTGATACCTAGTTTCAAGAGATGGATGTGAGAGGAGCTGTAGAAATTCAGATCCCAGCTCTGCAAACACTCATGAATGAGGTGGTCACAGATCCCAAACAAATTAGTAGCATTTTTAAAGATTTCTATGAGGCACTATATGCAGGGAAACCTAGGCCATCTGATTCTAAGGTCTCTGACTTTCTAAAGGAGTTGAACATGCCTAGCATTACAGCAACTGAACATGATGCACTGAATGACCCATCACTCTGATGGAGCTTCAGGGGTCCATACAGGCTTTAGCCAATGGAAAGGCACTGGGTCCAGATTCTTTTAATGTGAACTTTTTTCAGGCATTTTCACAGGACTTGGCTCCGCTGCTCCATATACTATACTTATACAAGATGTGACTAATGGTGGCACCATCCCACTGCCGATTCTAGAGGCCACTACAACAGTTCTTCCAAAACCATATAAGGATAGGCTGACTTGTGTGAATTATGGACTATATTCTTAATGAATGTGGATGTAAATATTTTGTAAAAATACAAACCATATGGCTGGAAAAGATCCTCCCCAACATCATCCACTCTCACAAATGTGGTTTTTGAAAGGGAAGCAGGCATCCAACATCATAACCTTGGTAAACTTGATAGCAATGGTGCATAAAGAGCCTCATACAGTGACCTTGCTGACTATTGATGTGGTGAAACCCTTTGACTTGGTGGAGTGGGATTATTTGTTTGCAGTCATGGCCACTGTGGGTATGGGCCAATGTTTTATTTCCTGAGTCATAACATTGTATTTGACACCTATTGCCTCAGTTCTGATGAACAGCCTGTTATCCAACAGGTTCCCACTCCATTGAGGCACACAGCAAGGCTGATCCTTCTCTCTACTGCTGTTTGTATTAGCGATTGAGCATCTGGCACTGGCAATATGGCATAACGCTGAAATACAGGAGATCCAGGCTGGTATAGACACTCAGAAACATAGACTTACTTTTGATCATGTCCAATGTAGAACAATCCTTACCTGTCACACTTTCCCTGATATCACACTCTGGAGTTCTTTCAGGACTGCAGGTGAATTAGGCCAAGACAGAGCTTTTGTCACTAGCTGGCTGCCAATCCCTGTCTCCCTCCATATGGAACTTTCCTGTCTCATTGGCTACACAAAGCATTTGCTACTTGGGTATGCACATTTTTCTGCAGGTTGAGGACTGGGTAGTGCAGAATGTTTAGCTGCTGTTTTCTGACCTACTAACTGACATTGAAAGATGTTGCAAGTATTGCAATCATGGCAAATGATGAGGTAACAACAAAGGTGGGGGAAAAGACAGCAGCTCTTCTTGAACAGAAATGTACTATTAGAGAGGAAGACAGGGAGGAGTACTCAGGGAAGTCTAGAGAGGAAGGCAGAGTGCTCCAGCAGATAAGGCCATGACAGACCTAAAGCTGGTGCATGGGATGGGGGGAGGGATTTTTTTAGGTATATAAGGGAGAGATGAAGCTGCAAGGATGAGATTGTTAGGATTAAGAGGGAGGGGATAAGTGGAATGTAGAGAGGAACAAGCAGGGAGACAGAGTGAGTACAGCACTTCAGCTCGGTCTTCACTAGGAAGAAGGATGGACTTATGCCACAGGCAAAAATAGGGATTTGGAAGTTGGGGGGGGGGATTGATAGAACAATCCAGGAGGATATGGTCTTAAAGGGCCTTAGGGCCCTTAGGGTGGACAAGGATCCTGGATCGGATGGCATACACCTGAGAGACCTGAGAGAACTGGTGGAGGTCCTGGCTGGTTCTCTGGCGGACCTGTTTAAAATCTCTCTGGAGACAGGGTGAGTGCCTTGGGACTGGAGATTGCCACATGTGGTGCCTCTCCACAAGAGCGGATCCAGGGATGAACCTGGTAATAATAATTATTCAGCCTTACCTCCATTTTAGGCAGGCTCATGGAGACCATACTAAAGGAGAGACTAGTGAACTTTCTAGAGGTAAATGGTCTACAGGATGAAAGGCAGCATTGGTTTGTCTCAGAGACAGCCTGCCAGACCAACCTGGTTGACTTCTTTGATTGGGTCACAGGATCATTGAACAGTGGCCAGGTGGTAGTTGTCCTGTATCTGGACTTCAGTAAGGCCTTTGACTCTGTGCCACATGGGAGGCTGCTCAATAAACTGAGGAACCTGGGATTCATTGAAAAGCTGATGGAGTGGCTCAAGAGCTGGCTATAGGACATAAACCAGAGGGTGATAGTAGGGCAGGGTGGCACTATCGAAGCCTAGGACTGTGACCAGTGGGGCCCCACGGGGCTTAGTACTCAGACCAGTGTTGTTTAAAATCTTTATTGGTGACATAGCAGACGGGGTCAAAAGTAAAATCTGCCTAGTCACAGATGACACTAAACTCTGTGGGAGAGGGGACATAGAGAAGGAGAGACAGGAGCTCAGGGAGGGCCTGGTTAGGCTCAAGAAATGGTTGGGTATCTGGCAGTTGGGGTTCAACACCAAGAAGTGCACGGTCATACACCTGGGAGCAAAAAATCCAGAGGTCAGTTGCTGGTTGGCAGTTGTACAGGTTACCAGTTCTGATGAAGAACAAGATTTAATGGTAATCATCAAGGGGGCCCTGAGGCACTCTACACAGTGTTGTACAGTGGCATGCCAAGCAAACAAAATGCTGGGATGATGCAACACCAGAGGAATCACCTCCAGCAAAGGGGAAGTCATTTTGCACTTGTACAGGTCTTTGGTGAGACCACACTAGGTGTACTGTGTGCAGTTCTGGGGCCCTTATCTGAAAAAAAGACATCATATTATTTGAGAGTGTACAACGTAGGGTGACCAAGATGATCCAGGGTGTGCGGGACAAACCCTATGAGGAGAGGATGCAGGAGCTCGATATGCATTCATTGGAGGACAGACGGGTGGACATGATTGAAACCTTCAAGTACCTTAAGGGTGTGAACAAAGTTAGAAGAGAGGGCATTTTCAATTTAAGGTGAAATGGGTCCTCTAGGGAGCATAGTCTGAGATTAGTGGGGGGAAGATTCAAAAAGGAAATGAAAGGACACTTTTTCATGTAAAGAGTGGTGTCCAAGTGGAACAATCTGCCAGAGGAGGTGGTTTCACTGAAAACAGTGAGCAGCTTTAAAAGGGGATGAAACAGGGTGAAAGGGAGAGTCATAACATGAGAGATGAAAACTCCATGGGGAAAAGGGGGGCAGCTCCAGTAAAATCTACTGAGAGAGCTGCACATGTAGGCAGACTTGATAAACCTAAATAGACTGTTTCTGCTGGCATTTTCATATGTTCGCATGTTCGTAAGTTGTGACTCACCCTCCCAGGCAAGACAGCTGACATTAAAATGATGGGTCTTCCTAAAATTGACTATTACATCTCTGACTTACCCTGAGAATACCAGTCCAATGGTGGGTAAAATTGGAAAAGATTTTTTTCACCTTTCACTGAGGGCAAAGTACACCCTGATTTGGAAAAAAGGTCCTTAGGGCACCAACAAAGTTGGAGGATGGAACACACCTTGGCCATGGGCTTATCATATAGCTTTAGGCAGAAGAAGTGGTCTGATATAGGCACAATAACCCTCCATGGCCCCTCTATGGCTACGAATTGAACAAGCCTTGTTGGATACAATGACATTACAGGTCTTGCTGTGGGGTACGATCCTTGCAGATGAACTCACATGCCAGCCAGTGAATTCACAAGGTACTCATTTTAGCAGTTATAAAAGTTGTCAAAATGGTGGGAGTTTTCTCTGGGGCTCTCTGAGTCACCGTGGCACAACCCCAAGCTTCATATAGCAGGCAACATGGTTTATTGGCCCTTCTGGGACAGACAAGGAATTTGGATCTTTAGAGGTGTAATCTGCCCTCAGTCTGGCATGCTGAAGTCTTTTTGCAGTTGAGAACTGAATACCAACTGCCCAAAAAGAGACCACTGAAAGTATTTACAATTATCACATGCTATGCAACATTGACTGGGGCATTCCTTCCAATATCACTCCCCCCCCCACCCATGGGGGAAACCATAGACCACTGGCTTTGTTATAGTCACACAGGAAGCCTGAGAGTCTGCACATCTCCAGAGCTTAGTCCTTCCTAATTGGGAGGCCCATCAGCTTAAATGTGAGAATGATTTGTAAGTAGTGATTACACCAGAAGCCTGACAAAGATGTTGGCAAATCATGCATTAGGGATATCCCGATCCCAAAACACAGCTCATACAAATGAAGATTTGGGGCAGGTGGCACAGAGCACCCAGTAGGATGGAGAATATGGGCTTTATCATTCCAAATAAATTCTGGTGATGCCACCACTGCCCAGGGCACTTAGGACATATATTATTGACCTGTCCAACAATACAGTCCTTTTAGGATGGGATCAGACATAAAGCAGAAGAGATTCTGCACATACCACATTCCCCTGACTCCCTTGCTTTGGATATTGGGTGACACTTCCCTCTTACAAGGACCAAGTGCATAATTCAAACAACTTACTCACACATTGGCTATGGAGGCCAAGAGACAGTTCCTGATGTAATGGTGCCAACCCACGGTACACTGTCACTCAGAATGGAACACGAGGGTTATGGCAACTGCCTCCTACCTCAGGGTTCATTATAAAACATCGAGGAAACTGGAGAATTTTGAAAATGCCTGGTGCTTAAGTCTGAGGAATTAGAGTCGAAGGTGTCAAAAGGGCATAGGGTAGTTGAGGGAGTACACCCAAGGGAAGGAGGATCATCAACAGAGTTCAGCAACATCCATCAAGAAGAGCAGGCAAATCCCCTTCCCCCCCATCCACTTCCCTGCTCCTCCCCTCCTCCCAGCTGGCATACCAAACAGGGTTTATGTAAAAGGAGCCATACTAGTATTGAAGGCGTTTACCAGGACCTCAGGTGGAATGCGTTGAAACAACCTATCTTTCCTCTATGGGATGCATGATTTTTTTAATGGTTTTTTTTTTTGGTATTGTGCAGAAGTCTTACAATTTCATAGTTAGGCTACTCTTCACCCATATGGAGCCTTTTGAATAATATGGCGTAAAAGCATATGTGAGTGGCATTTAACTAACTATACTGGTTGTATTTCCCAATCACATGATGGTGGGTAGGTAGAGGTTGTGCATAACATAGTACTGAATAGATTTAAATAATAGTATTTTTGAATTATACCTTCTTATTGCTTATTGTTAAAGTGTAATGCATAGTGTTTGGTTTTGTGGACTAAATGCTTATTTTATGTCATTTTAAGACTTTGTGGATTTTAAAATCTTAGTGTTGTATCTCCATGGGGATATTATCCCCAGCCAGGTCTATACCATTGTGCAAGAAATGTTTAAGAGTTGTTAAAAAATGTATAAAAATGTTATATACAAAATGAGATAGGTGTGAGAGACAAGAGTAAAGGGAACAGTTTTGAGTATTGGTGGGGACAACTGAGAATGAAATAGCAGGAGTGAAAAAGAGGGTCCAGTCTGGCCAGGATGGATTTAGGTGCACTGCTATATACAATATTGCCATGGTTAAAGATCAGAAGGCTTACTTTAAGGATGATCCCTGTATGTAGAGGGAGAGGGATGCATGTTTTGTTAGTATAAAGTGCACCCACTTTAGGATATAGTTTTTGATGGATGGAATCCATATTGTATGAAACATCTAGGTAATGGTCCAACCAAATACCCGGTATTTGACAGAAGAGACCTGCTCAATTAAAATACTGTCTAAGGTTTTGTAGGTGGGCAGGGGTGGTGATTTGGTCAAATGCTGCCCTGTTTGAAAGGACTTTGAGGCCATTTTCTTGGCATTGAGGGACAACTTGTTGGTGCAGAACAAGAGTTGAATATTGGTGAAATCTGTGTTGAGCTTAGCAGACAATTCAATAGCAGATGGGACAGAAGCATAAAGCACAGTGTTGTCTGCATAGATGTACAGTAAATGTCCAGTGAGATGCAAGCCCTGGGAAGACTTTTCAGAAATACAGATATTTACTATGGACCTATACCTAACTGCAGTATTCTTACTTTGAAGTACCCCAGTTAGTCCAATACATTTACCTTAAGGTAGCACAGTTAAGCATTCTGTATACTCCTAAAAATCTCCACTGTGATATCCTACATTTGAAGTACCCTATAACCTCATTGCACTATATAAATGTTGAGATATCCTAGATTAGAGTTCTGTACATTCTCAAAAAAATACATAAAAGTACTAATACGTTGAGTGTGATGAATCCCAGACAGGGATTTGGTATGATCCTATACCCCTGACTGACATGTTGCAAAAAACTGCATGACAAAAGGGCTTAAAGGGCCACTGTCACCCCACCCTTAGTCATCACACTAAGCACTAAGAATGAAAGTATGCAGGCTAAACAACAAGCAACACCAATGAATTTCAGACAAAGTAAGCAATAACAAAATGAGGGTTTTCAGCTAGAAACTGTACGATGCAAAACAGATTGACAGTGTCCCTTTAATTGAAATTGAATCACACTGTTCCCTGCAGCATGCTGCAGCATTTTGCAGTAATGCAAGGCACCACATTGAGTCCTGGCTGGTGCTGTTGTAGTTTCCTGTGGACCTGCAGGCTCCCTGCAGATGCCGCCATCCTGCTCTGTAATCCTTACACTCCAGGGTCCATCACACTTCATAGTGTCTTATATCTGTGGGATTTAAATGCTTATTTGGGTGCTAGCAGTCAGTTACCCCCCCCCCCACACACACAAACACAATTGCTCCACTATTCCTACTGATTGACCACTCCTGAGTTGAACGCCTCCCTGCTAGCTTCCTTCCTAGTCCCCACACCCTGGAGGTATCAGCTCTGTTTAAAACTTCCCCTCACTGGAGTGAGATTTAAATGCAGAAGCCAAACAGGGGACAATCAGAGTGCTGCCTTCAGTACCTTCTCCCAGTTATTGCCTAGTCCGAGACATTAGGTCATGACAAGTTTCATCCAGTCCCCTTACAAAGGGCAAAACATTGCTGTGAAATATTGCTCCTTAACTGTAGACGTAATGGCAGGCATATCCCAATTACTCTGTAGACTCAATATCTTTTCACTCCAATCCAATTTCTTACTTACAGTCCACTACTAAGTTCAAATCTGCTAGCTTCCTTCTTCTGTAGTCCTCACACCCTGGAAGCAGCTGCTCTGTTTAAATACATATGCTTCATTTACGAGCCTTCTTCCTAGAGCTCAAGTTGCAGTACATAAATAAGTAAAAGCACATTACACACAACTAGAATAAAAGAAACAGCATTACCATATATTAAGCCATACTAGTATAGGAAACATACAATACAACTATATGATAGACTGACTGCACTTTTTAACTGCAATCAATGATACGATTGTGGAAAACAATTGTCGCAGTTTTCTAGCTGCACTTTATCTACTATTTGCAGCAGTGTTTTTTTTTATTACAAACTTGTGATGGTCTTGACCATTTTATGAACAGTTACAGAACAGCTGTCTTATGCTGGACAGAAAACAGGTGCCAGTTGTACAGATACAATAGCTTTCTACCATTTGAATGTGTCACAAGTTCCTTGAATGTCTAAATTTGGTCTCTAAATGAAATCACACCAGAACTGTGCTACCAGTTCACATTGCCACAGATTTAAGGATTTGAAAATGTTCAGCCCCATGACTCTGATTGAATTTTGCATTCATTACAGGCACACTTTGCTAATTATTGAAGGAAAAGCACACTGAGCTAATTCCTATTCACACGTGACTTTGGATACAGGGTGCAGGATGCAGGAGCTCCACCAGTCTGTTGGACCAGTTGGGCCTGGGGTCACAGGGGCTCTCTTTTTGTGTTTTCTAGGAGGGCAGAACTCAGAATTCCTCCTACATCTGCCACTCAGCAAGTCATCTCCAGTCACGTTAAAGTACATAGCAGGGCAAGATTCTACTAAAACTCCTGTCCTGAAGATCTGACATTCAGTGCCTCAGGGCCAAGTTTTTTCCTCTACCAGATCACCTGAGCTGTAGGAGTTGCTGATGGTCTGTAGGTTCAGTTGGACCTTGGATCCTGAGTAATGTGAAACACCCTTCCTTCTGTCTGGACACAATTTGGACTTGCTCCTCCAGCTTTCACTCGCTGATCTACCTTCAGTCAGGATACAAGAGACATCAGGGGAGACTTCTGGGCCTCATTTCTTGCCTACTCTCTAAGTGTCCTTCAGTGTGAGCATCCCCAGTCTGTTGGGGCACACAGCAGGAGGTGGTATTTACAGGAGGTGATTGCATGTCAGCAGGTCAGCAGGACATTTTTGACCGGTTGCAGAAGAGTCTCAGCACTCAAAGAAGTCACACACTCACCACCATGAGTAATGAACACCAAGCTCTGAAGTTGTACATTAAAGTTTTTTATTCAGGCTATAACTGCATGATACATTTTAAAATGTTCAAGTTCCTGTGAAGGAACTTGAATGTTCTGAAACACATCAAACAGATACAGCCTGAATGAAAAACATTTATCTACAACTTCAGAGCTTTGTGTACATTACTTATGGTGGTGAGTGCTCAACTTCTTTGAATATCGATCTACATTTGTGTCTAAAAGCACCACCAACCCTGTATGACCCATTTATGACTGTGTTGCAGAAGAGTCAGTATGACCTGTTAGTACTGTTGGAACGGAAATTCTATGCTCCCCTTACCTGGACAAATGCTGTTGAAAATCCTTTACCTAGCTTTTTGTGTATGTTGTACTATATGGACAAGTTGGCTGATGTAAATGTAAACTTTGTGCTGTTGTATATGTGGTATACACTGACTCCCTGTTACCTGCTCCCCACTGTGCATAACATACTAACATACTAACATACTATTTGCCAGCAGATTAGGCCTTATGGTCTATCAAGTCTGCTCGAACCTAGATCCTTAGTTGGGTGCCGAGACCCTCCCATCCCTTGTGCTCCAGAAACCCCTATCATCCATCCCCACCCCCCCGGGACAGGCCATCATCTGATACATCCACTTTCTGTGTCTGTCCCACCCTTTCTTAAAGCTCCACTGTGGATCTCTGAACCAGCTCACCAGGCAGAGCATTCCAAGGGTCCACCACCCTCTCAGTGAAAACCTCCTCCTCTTTCCCCTCACCTTCCACCTTCCAACTCAAACCATGCCTCTGGTGATGCCTCCCTGCTTTAGTCTAAAGATCCCTCCATGTTTACCCTATTTATTCCCTTGAGGTACTTGAAGACCTCAATCATGTCCCCCTGTCTCTCCTCTCCTCCAATGAAAACAGGCAGAGCTCCTCAAGTCTGTCCTCGTTAAGTCAAATCCCTAGCCCTCGTGTCATCTTTGTTGCCCTCCTCTCTGTCCTCTCCAGGAGCTGTATGTCCCTCTTCGTGGTCTCCAGTACTGTACACACAGTACTCAAGGTGGTTCAACCAGTCCATTGTACAGCAGCAGAATCACTCCTTGCTCCTAGAGGTGATCCTCATGATGCATCCCAACATCCTGTTTGCCTTGCTAGCTGCTCTCCTGCACTGCTCAGTGTTTTTCATACATGTATCCACCATGACCCCTAGGTCTTTTACCCTGTTGAGGCTTCCAGCACCTCCCTCCCAGGGTGTACCTGTGTTTAGGGTTTCCCCGACCAAGATGCAACACCTTGCACTTGGTGATATTGAAAATTAATTTCCATGTGTGAGCCCCAGCTTTTCCAGGTGTCAGGTCCTTGCAGGATCAACCTCCCCTCTTCTCCCTCCCTACTGCTCCCATCTTGGAGTCATCATGAAGAGACTCATTTCCACCCTATACCATCCCTGATGTCTGATATGTAGTGCATTAAACAGATTGGACCCAGGACCGAGGCCCTGTGGTACCCCACTACCAACCTCTGTAGGGTTTGAGAGCTCCCACAGACCGCTACTCTCTGAGTGCGTCCAGCTATCCAGTTTTCAATCCATCTGACCATCAAAGGGCCTACTCCTAACCCATCAGTTTCTCCACCAGACCATTGTGGGGGACAGAGTCAACGCCTTGCTGAAGTCCAAGAATAATACATCCACAGGCTTACCCCTATCCAGTTCTGATGTTACCCATTCATAGAACTCTACAAGGTTGTTTGACATGATCTACCTGGCACAAACCCATGCTGCCGACTATCCAGACCTCCCACCTCCTCCAAGTAAACCCCCAATCGTTCCTTTAGTATACTCTCCATTAATTTTCCCACCACGAGTTAAACTGATGGGTCTATAGTTTCCTAGTACTTCCTTGACCCCCCTTTATGGATTGGTACCACATGTGCCTCTCGCAATCCCTAGGTACCCTCCCTGTCTCAAGTGACCTGTTGAAAAGCTCCGCCAGGGTGCAGCCAGTATGTCCCCATCCCCATAGTACTCTCGGATGAATGCCATCCGCCCAGGAGATTTGTCTTTCTTTAGGCCTTGAGGGCAAACCACACCTTTTGGTGGGGATGGCATCATCCGCCCCTCCACCTTACTGGTCTTTTATCCTTATCCAGATGACACCCTGGGGTACCTTTCCTCCCTTTGCTCCATTTCTGCTGCTCCCTGATCCCACTCCCTGCCGCTTCTATCCCTTTGTGCCTTGCTTTGTAGATATCCCATCCCCTTCCCTAGTGAACACAGAGGCAAAGTACTCGTAAATACCTCTGCCTGGTCCCCGCCTCTTCCACCCACCCTCCTTCTGATCTCAATCTGCTGAGATGGCCCTTAGTTTTCTCCGCTCCCAATGTACGGAAGAACCCCTTTTCCCCTCCATGTATCCCCTGTGCCAGCCGATGCTCTTTACTGGACTTTGCTCCCCTCACCATACGGGTGACTTTTCTAGATGCAAGCTGGTACATTTCCTTATCCCATAAGCAGAAATGATACAGTTCTGGCTCAGGAGCATGCCTTCTTAGTCAAAACGGGTAAATAAATCAATAATTGGCCCTGTGCTGTAGTGGTAGTACTACCACTTGCCTCACCAGTGACCTAGGTAAGGGAATGAATTTGGGTCACTTGGAGGTTGGCTAGACAGCTCTCCTCCCATTTGGGGGGGTGCTATGTCAAATTAATTGACTGCTACCTGGTGGAGGCCAGGTAGCAGTACAATGAGTGCACATTAATGGGGAGGGGGGGCAGAAGACAAGCATGCCCAATTGCATACATACAGGTGGCCCAATTGCATGGCAGCACCCTCAGGAGAGAAAACTGGAGGAGATAATCCCTGGTCTGCAGGGACAATGCTGTCACCCTCTAGAGGCCGCCCTATGACCAACAGGGCAAGCCACCCATCACATTGTTGGTCCTGTGTATGTTGTTAATAACCTGGAAGTATCTGAGAAGGTCGATGACAGCGCTGTGAAATGCCACCAGAAGGGGACAGACTGAGGGCTCAGAAAATCTATATGAAACATTTGTAAAATAAAAGTGATTAATTCTGGATGTTCATACTCCTAGCTATAGGTATATGTTCTCAGTATTTGAAAGCTCAGGTTTTAATTGCATCTGCTTTATTAGCTCAGTGTTTACTCTTGTATATATTGTTACTTAGTCATCTTTCAACTAACATTTGTTATATGGTAACAAATATCTGATTGATAATTACAAGCCAGTTTCTTTATTTTCCTGTATCTAAACTGTTGCAACATATTGGGTTGAATTTTTAAAACTGGCTTGGGACTATGTCCCAGTCTGCAACACCAACTATGGACCAACATTTCGGCAACTGCGGAGATTTGTATTTTCAGTCCCCTGCAGCTGCAGGACGTGTTATGCCTGCTTCTACCAGCCATAACATTTTTCTGCAGCTAATGCCATAAATCATGGAGCCAGTTGCAAACCAGCTCCACTTTTGAAAATACTGTAGCTGCAGGGAAAACTGCAGCTCCACAAGTGGAAACGCACTTGCACCAGTTTTTCCCCACAGCTGCGAGAATTCTGAGGGCTCTGAAAATCAGGCCCATTGTTTTTGCTCAACTCTCTTCTTGTAACCCTCCCACCCATAGGTATCTACCTTGTCCCATCTCCCTGAGTGCTTCTCTGCCTCCTTGGGTGCTGCTGTTCTCTTGTTCGCCAGATCCCCATAAGTTCCTGATCTGGTTGTGCTTCCGTTATGATCCTGATGAACCCTGGTTTCAGGAACATGTGTAGGGAGGTCAGAGGAGCAGCAGACAGGAAAGAAAAATAATTAAAATAACCTGTTTCAGGGAATTAGTGGAGTGCACCACCATGCGGCTTGTACCGTGAATGTGCAAGCTGGTGGGGTGCGCATGTGTGGAACAGAGCTTCGGCACCTAAGTACACAAGCTGTTGCAGTAGTTCTGCTAGCTGTTTTCCCAGTGTGCTCTGACCCCTGGGTCATTATTAGCAACATTGGGGGGTCCAGAGGCACACACATAGAAAGAAAATAAAATGTTTAAAGATCAACTGCACTTATAAACATATTAAAAAATGTTACTCCTTTTCCTTAATGTAAGGACAACCAGGCCTTATTTATTACATATGAAATGAAGAAATTGCCATTTGTCATGTACAGATGCTCTTCTATTTGATGGTTTCACAGAAAGTCCCTCAGACATTTTTAAACTAGCTGGCAGAATTTTGAGTGAGTGCTCATTCCATTAAAGCAACAATGACAACATTTTCATAGAAACATAGAAACACAGAAACATAGACTTTGACAGCAGATAAGGACCGCTAGGCCCATCTAGTCTGCCCATTTCCGTACCTACAGGATAGGCTGCAGATCCTAGTTAACCAACAGCCTATATGTTCCTGCCCCCCACAAGAATTGCCTTATGTCTGTCCCATGCATTCTTGAATTCTCCCACAGTTTTAGACCCCACAACATCCTCAGGAAGGCTGTTCCATGCATCCACTACCCTGTCTGTGAAATAATACTTCCTCACATTGCCCCCGAACCACTTCCTCCTCTATCTTTAAATTGTGTCCCTTGTTCTTGCAAGTCTCTTTTCTGAAAGATGCTACCCTCTTGGACTTTGTTGATTCCCTTGAGGTGCTAGAAGTTTCTATCATGTCCCCCTCTCCTTCTTTCCTCAAGGGTATACATATTAAGCTCCTTTAGTCTCTCCTCCTATGGCTTCTCTTGCAGACCCTGCACCATTTAGTTGCCCTCCTCTGGACTGCCTCTATCCTGTCTATGTCCTTGCCCGGAGATGGGGTCTCCAGAACTGGACACAGTATTCCAGATGGGGTCTCACCAACTGTCTGTACAGAGGGATAACAACTTCCTGTTTTCTGCTGCTGATGCCTCTCCCTATACATCCAGTATACCCCGGCCCTCCCTACTGCCTTCTCACATTGCTTGCTAACCTTAAGGTCATCTGATATGATTACCCCAGGTCCTTTTCCTGTTTTGTTGTTGTTACTACCTCCCCACCCATTGTATTCTTCCCTGGGTTCTTGTTTCCCAGGTGCATTATTTTGCACTTTTTGCATTGAATCCTATCTGCCATCGCCTGACCATTCCTCCAACCTTGCCAAGTCCTTTTCATCCTTTCCACGCCCTGTGTATCAACCCTGTTGCAGATCTTGTGTCATCTGCAAAAGGCATACTTTTCCTTCCAGTCCCTCTGCAATGTCACTGATGAAGACATTAAAAAAGGACTGGACCTATTACTGAACTCCTGCGGCACCACCAGTAACAGCCCTTTCTTTAGAGTGACTTCATTTACAGTTACCTTCTCTGTGTCCTGTTGTCCAGCCAATGTTTACCAGGCTACCACCTGGGACCCTCCCAGGCTGGTTAATTTGACTAATAATCTTTGTGTGGGACTGTGTCAAATGCCTTGCTAAAGTCTAGGTAGGCCATGTCCAAGCCCCTCCTTGGTCTACTACTTTGGTCACCCAGTCAAAGAAATCTATTAGATTCGCCTGACATGACCTTCCCGCTAGAACCCATGCTGCCTTGGATCCTGTGCTCCACTGATCTCTAGGCACTCAACTACTTCTTTCCTTCAGAAGTGACTCATCACTTTCCCCTACCACAGAGGTCAGACTGACAGGTCTGTAGTTTCCTGCCACTGTCTTGGTCCCACTTTTGTGAAGGGAATCACATCTGCCTTCCTCCAGTCTCGGGTACACACCATCCTCCCATGATTTATTAAAAGAGTAGCCAGTGGTTTCACTAGTTCCTTCCTTAATTCTTTTAAATTCTGGGGTGAATTCCATCAGGACCCATTGCTTTGTCCACCTTCAGTTTAGGAGTTCTTGCAGAACCCTTTCTTCTGTGAAAGGACTGGGATCGACCCCCTATCAAGAGTGCTTCTGTTAATTGGATTGAGCACTTCCCTCCTCTTTGTGAATACCGAGCAGAAATATTCGTTCAGTATTCCTGCTTTTCACTGTCCCCTACTGCCCACCCACCGCTTCATTCTATTCAGCTTCACTATCCCTCCCTTTGTCTTTCTCACGCCGCTGATGTACCTATAAAAGGTTTTATCCCCTTCTTAACTGAGTAGGCTATCTTTTCCTTAGTTTGGGCCTTTTGCTATTCTGACTTCCCTCCTGCTTCTTTTCTGCCTTAACTGGTACAGCTCTCTGTCCTGCTCCTTCTGTGTTTCCTTATACTCCGGAATGCTATCTTTTCTTCCTGACTTTCACAGCCACCTCTTGAGAACCATAGTGGCTTTTTCTTTCGTTTTGATTTGTTTATTTGCTTCACACAAAGGCTTGTTGCTTCTGTGATGGCAGTTTTGATAATTCCCCTTGTTGCTCCACACCTCCTTCTAGCCTGTTTGCTAGTGCTTTTCTGAGGCACTCTCCATCTTGCAAAGTCAGCCCTCCTAAAGTCCAGTACCCTCACTTTTGTATGGCTTGACTCTGTAGCTGAGTTTAACGTGAACCACACTGTTTTGATGGTCACTTGTCCCCAGATGGCAACCTACTTCTAGATCTGAGATCCTCTCACTGCCCCCGTTTGAGAGTATGAGGTCTAAGATTGCTCCTCATGAGTGGGTTCCAAACTAGCTGTCTAATGCCTGCCACCTGTAGGGCATCAAGAATGGCCCTGCTCTTGGATGTGGCTGCAGCAAATGTGCTCCAGTTAACATCTGGCATATTCAGGTCTCCCATCAACAGTATCTCCTTTCTCTGCCATTCTAAGAATGCCTTCCATCATATCCTTGTCCATTCCTTCCCCTGACATGGGGGTCTGTACACAACCCTGTGCAGATTGTGGTGCCCTTTTCAGTCTCCAGGTGACCCACAGTGCCTCCTCCTCCCTGTTTACTCTTTTGTTCAGTTGCTTTTATCCCTTCCTTTCATAGAGACTACTCCTCCCCTCTTCTCCCTGCCTGTCTCTCCTGTAGGTTATGTACCCTGGTATGTTAACATCCAGTCCATGGTTCTCTGTGTGTACCATGTTTCTGTGACTGCTACGATATCCAGGCATCCCTCTTCCATTAAGGCCACCAGCTCAGGGAGCTTGTTGCCCAGACTACGGGCATTGGTACTCATTACCCTCCATTTCCTGATGGCCTTACCCCCTTTTGCCCCATCCCTGTCCTTCTTGCCTTTGTCACTTTCTCCATTTACCACTGCCCTTCTCCCTATCGACACCTCCATGTTGGTGTTTGCCACACTTACTACCTCAAGGCTTTGCCAGTAAAATAGCATCTGAACATGACAAATTACCATTCCTGCATGTTACTTGCAATATATATGGAGTGGTTGTTCTCATGGTGAGCAAATACAGTAAAATGAATCAAAAGTATTTTAAAAACACTGCAATTGATCTTTAAAATAGTGATCTTACAGTAAGTGCTATATATTGTATATAATAAGGGGTGCATATTTCTTTATAAGCAACTGAGGCTGCTATGTTCTATATGGCTCTGCCTGTTATCTGGGTGGTCTGCACTACAACGCTTATGATAGGCAGGGAAAGTGCCTTGTGAGCCCCTCTCTGCCACTGTGCAATAGAGCAGAGGGGCATTTAATGAACTTTGGGGCATTTATTTCATAAAACAGTGTTGTTTGCCTGCAGTATGAACTGAATTTTGGGACTGTATATATGATCTCAACAGCAGCAGCAATTTTGTAACCCCTGACCCCAGAAGCAGCCAATCAGGATTCAAGGAGCCATTTAGATTACAGCTATGCCTCCTGGGAAGGGGGAAAGGCACCCAACCAGGCAAAAATCAGGCATTGAGAGGACATAATGTTTATCAATTTTAACAATGGACAGTGTGTTCAACCAATGGGAAGCTGCCCTTCATTCTTGAAATCCCCAAGGGCAGCTACAGCTAGGGGCAGTCTGGCTGAGGCTCTCTGTGAAACAGGAGGATTTTAAGTATGTCAGAGATATGTCAGAGATAAGTTTGGACTCTGCCTAAGGCTTTCACAGCCCAATGCCAGGGGACTTGCCCAAAGTTCTCTATCACCTGCAGAGCCAGTGTGATTCGAAGCACTGTTTACAGCTAAATTCATTCAGCTTCTGAGAGGTGCCCTCAGTCTAGGAGGAGGGCTGGACTAAATTCTACAAAATGCCTGAAGTGTCATCTGGGTTGAGCAGCCAGATACCAGAGGCTCCATAGAAATGTCCATTGCCTGGGAAATGCAGTTAAAATAATTGAAGCTGGTGTGGTTTGAAAGTGCAGAGTAGAAACCGCATGGGAGACTATTTGCCCTCCAAGCCTTTGGGTTGAGTCAGAGGAGCTGTAGAGGAAGGAGCCCAAGCCTACTGCCAGTCAAGTGAGAAAGCCTGCAAGAGCCTGCAGCAGCCCCAGAAGGTGACAAGTGGCTAGATTTCAGCTCCAGCCCAGCCATCTTCAGACTTGCCCTGAGGCTCCAGGCCCCAGCCTGACTGACTGAGCCTGAGTTTGTAATCCATGTTTTGTGTCTTGTCTTCAGAACTGTGAGAAAAACAGGGCCTGTCCTGACCATGAGGTTTCCTTAAATTGCTGTGAGTTAAATAATTAAACGTGCACCAATGCCAGCCAACCCACAGCAATGTACAGGCCTGCAGCTAACTCTGGGTACCCAGTTAGGACTATTTAGAGATACCGGAACTAGTGGGTAGTTAGGTCACTTTGTGTGTGTTGCTGTTTGGGGTGGGCACTGTTATTGTTATTGTTTATGGGTTTACCAAGTCAGCCAATATTACAATTGTCATTTTTCTCTGCATTCCCATTCCAATAAATTGTTTCTTGTTGTTAGTTAATATTGTCTATGAGCACATTATTAGCTATAGTCATTAACTGCATGCAAAGTAAAGTACTGCAACTGTTTATGGTATTCTGTTTGGGGAGTGACTGGAAGGGGAGGTGGGTAGGTACATCACCCTAGGGTGCTATACCCTACAAACATCTGGCCCACTACATTTACTCTGGATGAAGATGCCACACTACTTAAGCAATAATGCATGACAAGGTGCATGTTGTGCTGGGATAACATCAATCCTAAGGTGGTTGAGCATGAGGCCAAAGGATGAGTGTATCCAACACCTAAGAAATGATGTTATCCTTGCTCGACACACACTGGAGTGCATTATTGTTATTACTCAGTGGCTCTTATTTATTAATACAGTGAGGACAAGAATGAGCATATGTAATTGGCTAAAACATTTCATAGTTAGGCAGAGAACAACTGTTGGAACATCACTTTTATGTGTAGGGACATCTGTTTTATAGTATCAGTTGTACAGTTTTATTTTTTAATTAATAAATTTTTTTGAGGAAACACTCCCCTTATGAAACCACTGCATCATGGGTATGCAAATAATCAATTGTCTGGTATCACTGTAGTGTGTTATGCGATACCAGACAGTTAGGTATTTGCACACACATGATGCAGAGCATTCACATGTGGTGTGTTTCCTCATAAAAAAAAAAAATAAACTAATACTATAAAAGAGATGTTCCCACAGTATAAAGGAGATATTCTGACACTTGTTCTCTGCCTAATTGTGAAATGTTTTAGCCATGACAAATATTTCTGTCCCCACAATATTACTAAATAAGGTTTTTATATGAAAGTAAGCTTGTGCTATGTCAGCTGCAAGACATCAAACTGCCTTGTAAGATGTGGTCATGTGTGTGGCTCAACTTCACACTGTGATGTTATACTGATATAACATTACTGTCCCAGGCACATACTGACCAATCAGAGCTCAGGGATTCTTTTTGACATTGTATAATACTTATTTCTATTTAGGAAAGAACCTCCAATCACTATCAGAACAGAGCCCAAGCCCCTCAACCTGTATAGCGGCCATCAGGCAGTGGTAGTAGCCAGTTGATACATGGCACCCAGGTTACTTTCTTATTTGGATAACTAGAAGATGAAGTAAGGAGGTAATGGGGAGAACAAAGTGATTATTTCATCAAGCAATTAGCAGGTGGAATAAGCCACAAGGCCAAAAACTGAGTTGCTTTTCCTTCACCTATCTTCATGAGATAAAATTACCGCCAAGATGTTCACCCCCCCACCCCATGGCTGATGAGGCATATTACATGGTTAGGAGAAAATATGCTTAGAATATTGAGACCAGGCCAAAGGCAGAATGACAAATTCTGCCCCCAGGTTGAAGAGATAAAATTAACACTAAGATCTTCAGTCCCCCCACTCTCACCTAATGAGTTCTAGTGCATGGTTAGGAGGAAATATGTTTAGTATATGGACAGTAGGAGAAAAAAAAGTCTTGTTTGTAAACAAAATCCAGATTAGTTTTTATGTAGAGCATGTCATTTAGTTCCTGATGCAATTGATATTAACTTAAAATTCTTAACATATTCAGTTGAATAGATTACTCTGACCCTGAAAAATTTATTTAATGCTAGTCTACAGCAAAGGACCTATTCTGATTTTTGGAAATGTTCTAAAATTGTACCTATTTTCAAGGGAGGAGTCATAGATAATCTGACAAATTATAGCCCAATAGCCCTGCTGTCCACTATCTCTATTTGAAAAACTGGTATGTACTGAAATATATGAACATCTTGAAAAATACAAACTATTATCAGACTGCCAGTTAGGCTTCAGGGCAGGGAGGTTGATGGACACTCCTCTGGCAGACTTCAATGACATAGTCTAGAATGGACTGAAGGCAGGGGAATTTGCTGGAGTGGTGTTCATCAACCTCTTTAAAGTCTTTAACTTAGTTGAATACAACAGTTTGATGGAGCAGCTCTCGCTTGTTGGCATGTCTGATCTAGTAAAAACATGGATGCTTTCCTACTTAATGGAAAGCATGCAGCAGGTCTTGGTGGGAGATACATTGTTAGAAAGGGAGGGAATTTTTAGGGGTGTACCTCAGGGTTCGATCCAGGGCCCCCTTTTGGTTTTAATTTATATAAATCCTTTGCCACAACTGATAGAGTGATGTAAAATCTATTTATATGAGGATGATATGACCCTACTAGGAAGAGCCAAACATAGAATAGAATTACAAAATATACTCGTCTGATTTTGACAACCTAAAGTGCTGACTACAAGCCTCATAAATGGTCCTGAGTAGGAAAAAACTCAGGTTATATTATTCAATACAAGGGGCACATCAGAGACACAAAAATATGGATTAGACATATTTACCTTAGATAAATATAAGTTGGAAGAGGTGGTATTGTGTAAATATATAAGGGTACAATAACACACTTAGTTTTGTAAAGCATATTGCTAGTACTGTGGGTAAAGTAAATGTCAGACTGGGGCCCTCCATAGGACAGTTTCCATATTGACCAAAGAACCAGAAATAGAATAGCACAGCAGTTATTCCTCCCTGTACTGGAATGTGGCAGCATCACATACTAATATGCAGAAAAAACTTTATTAGACAAGTTAGACAAAACCTATTGTAAGATGACTAGATTTGTTTTGAAATGTCAGTTCAATACACATTGCTGCAGTCTTCTGCAATAGTTAGAATGGTACTTCCTTGAAACCTGAAGGAAAAAAACAAATAGGCAAAAAGCATATGCAGAGTTTGGAGGAGGAAAGCTGCATGAAGCCAAATATGCACAGAAGTCAAACAATAAGTACACCTTGAGGGATTTAAAAAAACAGGTGTCTAAAGATCCCCTTGGTGGACAATGTATACAGTAGGATGCAAAGAAGGTACTGTCTTCCAAAAATATGGAATGAAATAAGTCCAGAGGTCTGAAATGCAAACAATTTAGGACAGTTTAAAGCTGGCATGGTTACTATATGGAAAGACACATATCACTGCCTAGGATAACAAAAAAGGATTCCCTCATCTGGTGGGGGGGGGGCTATGAGGGTGGGATGGCTCTCCTTTGTGCAACCATCAAGGTTTCTGTTTAAAGCACATCAAATATGTACTTAACAAAGTTCATTGTAATGTTTTATTTGTTTTATTTGGATTATTTATAACCATACATTTAATTGTCTTTATGAATTTGATTGTTTAGACTGGATTATACTGTTATACAGGGCCCTAAAAATACATTCTTTAGTATCTTACATTAAACATTTGTAAAGGTTTAGTCAAAATTAAGCTAAACAAGTGTCAAACAAGTCCTGTTTGTAATGTCTATCTGTCTATGTGTGTGTGTGCGTGTGTGTGTGTGTGTGTATGCACATGCTTTTTTTAACTGCTATTTGAAGTGTGTTAATATTAGGCATGTTCTAGTCAAAGAGTTATATTTAAGTTGAATGGCTAATGTGACAATACTTCAGGAATTCATGGTCATTAGGTTTGCTTGTTTGCTTCATTCAGTAAACTTTTATTACAGGTTCATATGAATTATTTGCATGAGAAAAGTGGTACTTTGTGTCGTAGGTGGCTTCTTTTTACTTTGATTTTGTAGGCAGTGAAAGACTCTGTGGCATCAGTGAGAGGGACTAAATAAACAATAAAACCCAATAAGGTGTGGGGTGTTGAAGGATACCTGCTCACTCCAGGGGTATGGCCCGACACCTCAAATTCACAGAATTAGATCATCACAAAGAATAGGTAATATATCAAACTATTCAATAAATGATGTATTTAGTATACATCATAATGTAAAACAAAACCCTAATGCTTCAATGACACACTGCATCTTCATCAGGGGTAGGGGTGTAGCCAGCTATTTATAAATTGTACATCAGCTAGAAAATTTGTTGCCCTCACAAAAATTTCAAAGAAAAAAAAATCAGTGATTCCCATAGGGATTCTCAATAGGTGACTTGTAGCGGTACCTATGTAATATAATTTGAGTTGTTATATTTTGTGTATCAAATGTTGCAACATGTTATATTTTAAATACACTGACAGAAAAAATTGATTCATGTGACTTTTATTCAAACATTACAGATACACATGCACACATACAGTACACACCAGATAATTCAGTAACACTCTGAGTCAAACAAAAATAGTATCTATTTATCTGTTTGTCTGTCTGTTTGCCTGTCTATCTGCCACAGAAATATAATCTCTAGGGTAATATCTGGCTATGTTATATAACATCTAAGTACTTCAAATGAGAAACAGATCTATTTTTCAAAATTTCAGAATACCAAGCACCTTCCTCTGACATTATTTAACAATATACTCTTCTTTGCAGTTCATATTGGCCACAATTCATAAATGCCTACACACCATGCAAGGGCAGTGCATAGGCATTCCAATGACTGAATGCTGCATGGCAGTTTCATGGGTGCCCCCTGTGGGATTCACCATTGGGCACACTATTGCCCATCCGCACTGGATCCCGGGCCAGCCACAGGGCACCACACCAGGCATGGGACAGGAGTGCTGGGCATGGGGGACACAACATATGCCAGGGAGTACAAGGCATATCTGTTGCACACCCCCAATGGATGGCAGCTGCCGGCCATGGTGGGACCAGGGGGTTGCCACCTGATAGAGTCCCAATCCACTGAGCTGACAGGCAGGGCTGGGGCAGCCAGTTGGGCATGTGCCCTGCTGTGCCCATCAGATCCATGCCTATGCACACATCCCCCCTCCAGTGATGCAAGAGATCCTCTCAGGGACCCAGGATGGTCATAACATTGGATGCCTGCCCAAGTCCAAAGCTCCGCACACATCCACCCCCCATGAACTAGCACTCCAGGGATGAAGGGGCCATGAACAGGTGGCTGGTGATAGTGAGTTCCAGCCAGCACACACCTGTCCATGGGTGTGGAGCCACATGGGTGGGATCCATGTGTTTCACATGTGAAACCTGCCACTTAGTGAATCACAGCCATAGTTTGCAAAGAAGACTCAGATCTACCCTTGATGCCTGCCTTACTGTTTATATTAAAGATGAACAGTCAACACAACCCACCCCCATGCACGCGCACTCACACAGACACACACACACTCATGCTGTCAAGTGTGGGGCTAGTCCCAGTGTGTATTTTGTGTGCAAAAGCATTTTGGTTTACTTACAGTTCACTGTAGTACTGTATATAGTTAATTAGATTGTATCAAACTAATTTTGCTTAGTTGTGAGCTGACATCTTCTTTTACTACAAATCCCAAAATCCCCTGAAGCTGACATCAGAGCAGTAGACAGCAGTTTTTTATTTATTTATTGAAATGTTTCACCAGGAAGGCACACTGAACAACAAGTTGCTCGTCTCCCTGTGCGACCTGTGGGAGGGGTACTATTGGATGAAGAATTAGACATACAGTTTAACATTTAAAACATACAAGAAATTAAACATTCAATTACATTTGTAACAAAACAGTTAAAAAAATATCATAAATAATCATTCAGATGCATTTATAACATAACATACAATTAAAAATATCATACCTGTGAAATACGCATTTAATTACAAGTGGCATATCTGAGGAACATAGTACATAGTAGTGAAAGGGGAGGAGAGTGTGCTGAGACACAGGCTGGGGGGGTGGAAGGTTTAATAGGTGATGTGAGTCATAGAGAAGAGCAGAGGCATAGGAGGACAGTTAAGGAGGGTTAAAGAAGCAGCAATTAGATGAGAAAAAGTTATGTAAGGCAGAGGCAAGGGAGTGGGAGGAGGAGGAGTGCTGTATTTGGGGGGAAGAGGGAGTTCCAGATTTGTGGGAAACAATGGGTGAAGCCTGACTGACTGATAAGAGTGGAACGACAAGGGACCAACAAAGTATGAGTGACACAGGATCTGAGAGAATGGGAGTGGGGAGGTGGGGGAGAGAGCAAACATGACAGGTAGGAAGAAAGTTCTCCTAACCAAAATTTAGAAGTGAGTTTGGCAAAATGAGTGAGGTGTCTGTTGGCAAGGGGGGAAAGGAAATGGTGTGGTAGAGGTCACAGTGATGAGTGCGTGATGGAGCATCATGGGCAAATCGACAGAAGGAGTTAAATAGAGTGTCCAATCTGGTTAGGGAGGATTTGGGAGCGACACCATAGACTACATCACAGTAGTCAAAAATGGGGAGGATCATCTTCTGGACCAGTTCACGTCTCACCGTTGGAGGGATAAAACTACAGTTCCTAAATAAGGCACCAAGCTGGGGGCGCAATTTTTTCAGAATGGCATCAATGTGGCCAGAGAAGTTGAGATGTTGGTCCAGCCAAACCCCAAGGTATTCGAATGAGGAGGTAACCTCTAATATTGTCCCATCAAGGGTATGGAAAGACGGTAAAGGGTGGAGCCTAGAGAATCTCTGCTTAGTGCCAAAGGTCATGGAGACAGTCTTTTTGACATTTAGGAATAGCTGATGTGAGGCAAACCATAACTGAGCCTGGTGGAAGTCAAGCTGAAATGTGGTTGCAACATCTGTAGGGCATTTGCCAGACAAGAACAGGACAGTGTTGCCGGCATACATATGGATAGAAGTGGAAGGGAGCATACTGAGGGCAAGTAATTTAGGAAGATGGAGAAGAGAATGGGCACAAGCACTGAGCCCTGTGGGACTCCATGGGAAATGAGTGGGGGGGAGGAATTGTATCCTGGATCTTGACTGATTGTGTTCTGCCTGAGAGGCAAGCTCTAAACCAAAGCAGCACCAGCAGTGGAAGATTGAATAGCCTGCAGTGCATGCTATAACTTTTATTGTCTCCAATTAGATGTTTTCTGGATCTGCTTTTCTCCAGGGGCTATGAACAGTTCTTTGTGACTGTACTTAGCCCAGGGAGGACAGCAGGACCAGCAAACAAATGATTGGAGCTTATATATACTGTAACACGCACTACAGGCCATTTAATTTCCCATTGCTGCCTACTGCTCTAATGTCCTCTGCGGTGGATTCGGGAATCTTAAGAACAAAACATGTCAGCCTAGAACAAAGCAAAGTTAGTCTTCATTTGATACAATCTGCTACACTACAGTAAACAGTAAGTAAACCATAATGTCTTTGTGCATAAATTACACATTGGGACCAGCCCCACACTTGAGTGTGGGGGCCCCTGATGCTGATGGTTCCTCTTAAAAACAAACAAGTCTGGTAGCCTACACTGTTGCTCCACCACCAACATTTGGTTACTTGTCTGGAACAAATCAATAATTAGTCCTGGCTATCTATTGCACACATAAAATAATCCCTAATAGTGATATATCACTACTTTATGTAATGTCTGAACACTTTAAATTAGAAATAGGTCTATTTTTCATTTAAAGTACTGTACTAAGGCGTACTATAACATAGCCAGATATTATACTAGAGGTGATAACTATCTGTTGCCCCATATTGGAAACAATAGGTCCTTCCTGGGAATATTTAGTTGACTGTTACAGGAACATGATTTCATGCTCCTTGACAGCAATAATATTTATTAAGGCACAATATGTTGAGCCAAAAGTAAATGGATGAAATTATATCAGTGAGTTCTCCTATGATATTCCTTTATTTTTTTCCTGTGTGATAAGGGTTCAAAATCCAGTGAAAAGCATGTAATTCGTTTATACAAAAAAAAGCTTTTTTACTGGTTAAGTGATAATTTATCGCTCCCTTTTGTGGTTAGTGAAATAACAGAAGAAGAGTATATATTGCCTGTTAAAACCTCTGTGTGTTCATGCTGCCAAAAGTAAGAAAAATCAAAGTCAGATATGGCTCAAAGTAAACAAAACTACTTTTGTGGTGTGTGAGATCATGAAAGAAGAAATAATCTCTCCTCTGTATTCAAGTCTCACTGTGCTTACACTGCCAAAACAAATAGTCATGCGTTTGAATGTGGTTTAGCTAAAATAAAGTAAATGCTTAGTTTCAACTTAAAAAAAAAACAGAAAAAAACTTCCTTTCAAATAACATTAAAGGAAAAGAAAATTAAATACCTAATGTAAGATCTTTCTGTTGACACTTCACTGTTCTTCTGTGCTGCCACTCTATTCTGAACTCCTGTTACCCAGCTGTAATACTATGGGGCATGTCCGGTCACTGCTGTAGTACAAAGCTTGCTGGAATCACTTGGTTTCTTCTTTTTGCATCCAGTTGCCAATTGCACAGTCCATGAGAAAGGAGGCCAATGAGAAGACAGATATATAGCTGCCAGCCAGCCTCTGCCATTGTGACTGCTAACCTGGTCACTAAGAAGACCTAAAGAAAAAATTGAATGCTACGTCTGAGAAGACTGGAGAGATGGGAAATTATGCAGATGTGATCTGCTGCTGTACCAGCCAGCACCTGCCATTACCACCGTTACCTACTGATACCATGGTCACTGACTGAGACAAGGACGCAAACAGCTTCCATGATTTTTCTAGCTCTTTCTTCAATTTCAAATCTTCTTGCTGTAGTGTTACATCCATCATCTGTTCATTTTTTGGGCTGCATTGGGTGGAATCATCCAGACTTATTGCTTTCAAAAACGGGCTCTGCATTCCTTGCATTCTTTGTGACCGAACAACATGTTGGAGTGTCAACACAGTCACATCTGTGACCGTGAAACACCCTGCTCGCTGTCAGCAAGAAAGTAGCACTGCACTATCCACCCCACGCTACCCTCCCACTCAGCACCCACGTCCCTACCCCACCACCAGAAACATAACAGTGGCACTGGGGTGCCCAGTCCCCCAGTGTCTTGATGAGGAATCCTTTTTTTTTTTACAGTGACCCCCCCCCACTAGCATGCATGCACAGTTATTTCTTATTTAAAAAAAAATAAATATTAATATCTCCCCACCTGACCCTCCCTCTCAGCAACCACCCTCCAAAAACATTGCGATGACACTGGGAGTGCCCTATCCCGCAGTGTCCAAATGAAGAATCCTCAATGTTTTTTTTAATAACTTCCCCACCTTACCATGCATGCATGATTATTTCTTCTTTTTTTTAATATATATTGATATTCCCCCACCTGACCATCCCTCTCAGCACACACCACTGCACCGCCCAAGAAACATAACAGTGACACTGGGGGCTGCCCAATCCACCAGTGTCATGCTGAGGAATCTTCCATGAGTTGTTGTTTTTTTATGTAAAACCCTGTAAAAAAAAACAGTCCATCAATGTCTTTTGAGGCCATAACTACCCCTACCCAACCTTCCCACTCAGCATCCACCACCCCACACATCCCATGAAGCCCTTACTTACTGCTCAAGAGTCCAATGCTGTAATCCATTTTAGACTGCAGACACGTCTTCACTCTTCAAAGCTGAACCGCAAACTGAAAAAACAGGTACTGTATGCGCTTCAATATATTTCAATTGGATTTTTAACTTAGTGGCATAACTTGGACATTTTTGCATATTTTTGGCCCAAATTTTCTACATGCCTTCTTTTTGGACCCTACATCATGAACAATTGAACTGTCATTAGGCAAATCTGTCCCAAAAGGTGATTCTGTGGTCCCTGGGTGAAATCACCTTTTGGGCAGAAGTTGAACATTTTCTCTACATGTGTTCATGAGGTGGAGTCATAAGAAGGTTATGTTGAAAATTTGGTTTTAAAATATAAAAAGACAACAAAGTTATGAGTCTACATTGAATTTTGTGAATGCATGCTCGTAACTTCGATAATTTTCAATATTTTCCCCCCTTTATTCACAACATAGCCATATCATTAAAGCACCTCATGAGTATGATAGCTGCTATTTTTCAAATCTTACCCAAAAAGTTTGTTTTTTTTACATCCCACAAGGTGATTTTTTTGGTCCCTGCATGAAATCACCTTTCAGGAAGGAGTTGAAAATGTTCTCTGCCCTTGTTCATGAGGCAGGATAATAAGAAGGCTATGTTGAAAATTTGGTATTAAAATAATAAAAAAACTATAACATTATGAGCCTACATTTAATTTTGTGAATGTAGGCTCATAACATTGGATAATTTTTGATATTTTTACCCCGAATTTACAACATAGCCATATCTTTACAGCACCTCATGAATGTGACAGCTGTCATTTTTCATATCCTGGTCAAAATGGGTTTTTTACATCCCAAAAGGGGATTTAATGATCCCTGCATAAAATGACCTTTTGGCCAGGACTTTAAAATTTTCCCTGCCATTGTTCATGAGGAGGGGTCATAAAAAGGCTATTTTCTCAATTTGGCGTAACAATATTTAAAAACAAAAAAAATGATCAGGCTACAATGAATTTTGCAAATGCAGGCTCATAAGTTTGGTAATATTTGATCATTTTAACCCACATTTTCAACATAGCCAGTTCTTTACAGCACCTCATGAATGTGACAGCTCTAATTTTTTTACTCCTGCCCAACATGTGTATTTGCATCCCCAAAGTTGATTTCATAGTACCTGCATGAAATTACCTTTCAGGCAGGATATGAACATGTGCTCTGCCCCCCTTTATGAGGCCGGGTCATAACAAGGCTATGTTGAAAATGTGGTATACAGGTATACAAAATGTGGTATATTACAAAACAGCAAATTTAGGAGCCTATGTTACATTTTGCTAACACTGGCTCGTAACTTGTAATTTTCAATATTATTACACCAGATTCCTCACCTGCAGCCCTATCCAGAGTCCAGAGTTTATTTAAATATGGTGCTGCTTAGCTATTTACACCCCCACAACAGCAGTCAGTGAAATGAGCCACAGACATAATTGAGTCTGGGCTTGGCTCTGCATTCTGGCTCCATCTGCTGCTCCCTGCCCTCTTGCCACACTCCTTGAGCACAAAGCACAAGCAAAGTCAGAAATTAAAACAAAAGAATATACAAAAGTAATATTGGCTGAGCCAGTTTCCACATGGACAACTCATTTCTTGCCTCAGTTCTGTGAGTATGTGTGCCATGGGGTACTTGCTGTATCAGTGCTACGCCTTGATCAGAAGGACCTGATAGGAAATATCAACATCAATTTATAGTGCCTGTCCATCACAGAAAAAAAAAAACATGAAAATGCTGAGACATTCACTATTCAGTTATGTACAGCAGTTGCCATAATGAGTCTTACAATTCGTTTACCCCCCTCGCAGTGACATTTCACCAGTGAGGTCCCCCACAGTGACTACAGCACCTAGCCGCTGTGGGACACCCGCTGGAACACGGCGCTGCCTGTCGGGGGTCCTGCATCCCCCCAGATCAGCTCCGACTGGAGTTGAGAATCTTTAAATGGTGGGGTGCGGGAGGCTCAGCACCCCGTGCGGGGAGTTCTAGGGGTGAAACCCCTGAAGAAAACAAGGAAATCCATAGCAAACTGGCAGATGACTGCAGAATGTGGTTGACCTGCCGGTGTCGCTGACAGGGCGTTTGACAGAATTTCTGTCAGACTCCTGTCGTGGATCCTTACAAGTAACATCCTGGGCTCAATTTTAAAAGGCACCATTAGATTGACACATGGTGTGGTAAACCACCGGCTGTGGCAATCCTGGGTGCACTTGGGACCCTGTACCAGATTTTTTAAAAAGTGGGGTCCCGGTACCAAAGCCCCCTTTCACAATGGCTCACTGATGTGGCTGTCACAAAGATAGCACAATCCTTGTTGTCACAGGCAGTCTCCCCAGTGGTGCAAGCTGAATTCTTAAAATCAGGACTGGCACAAGGTATGGCACAAGGAACCCTTTGCTCCATGTCTCCTTGATGCCACCTCCTTGCTCCAGTCCTGACCATTTTAAAATCAGGCCCCCCGTGTCTGCATCAGTCCTGAAAGACAGTAATGAACTGAATGTACAAACATTTGATGTTACGACAGTGTAAAGCAATAAAGAATGAACATAACAGCATTAGTGAAAGAAATAACAAATGTTAACCAGAAGATAAAATGATAGAAACATGGAAACATAGACAATGATGGCAGAAAAAGACCTCCCCTGAGGATGCCAGCTCAGGTAGGCAACGTGCTGATGCACATCATTATCAATTGCCTAGCGGCAGCCTCCCCTCTTCGACTCCAATGTCATGGAAGCCGCCAAAGCCCCAAAAGTCAGTGCTCCCAACGGGCCTCAGGGGCGTCGGTTGCGCGAAGCTCACCTGGAAACCCACCCCAAAGGAGGAGAGCATCCGTTGCGATGCTCAATCCTCCTTCCCCTTGCCGACCCCCAATGACCCAAGTTTGTTCCCAAACCCAGGTCACTGGTGTGGTGCGAGGTGTGGTGTCCAGCACCTCAACCCTCAGGGCCACAGGGATGGCCATTTCATCCATGTTTGAAGCCATTTATGGTCTTGGCACCCAGCATCACTGCTAGCAAACTGTTCCTTGGCTACACCACCCTTTTTATAAAATAGATCTTCCTTACATCCCTCTTACACCTTATCCCTCCAGTTTCCACTCATGATCTTTGGTTCTTGATTCTGTACTCCTGCTAAATAGTTCCCCACAGTTCACCTTGTTTATTCTCTTCAAGAACCGGAAAGTTTCTATCATATTTCCCCTTCCCTCTCGCCTGGTCTCCAGTAAGTACATTTTCAGTGCCTTCAGACAGTCTTCAGACAATCTGTCCTGTTGGCCCTGAATCATCTTGGTCACCTTGCATTGCACCATCTCCAGCGTCCTCTGTCCTTCCTTAACTGAAGAATCCAGAACAGATCAGAATATTCCAGATGCAACCTCAACCATGACCTATTTTGAAGTAGTAACACCTTCTTTTTCCTGCTGTCAACACCAATTCCAATACACCCCAGCATCCAATTAATCTTACTATAAGGCCTTGCTACACAAGCTTTATTGTTTGAGGGGGGCCAGTAACGATGACTCTCGGGTCCCTTTCCTTTGCCATAGTGTTCAGTTTAACTACATCCATGTAGTAATCTGTCCTGTGATTCCCCCCTCCCCGCCCAAGGTACATAACCTTGCATTTTTTGGTGCTGAATTTCAACTGCCAGACATTAGACCACCACTTTAACCTTTGTAGATCCCTCTGCTTCTCACTGATCCCTTCATCACTAACTACCCTACCACAGAGCATCATGTCATTTGTGAAGCAACACTGCTTGCCCCAGATGCCCTCTTCAATGTTGCTGATGACATGTTAAAGAGAACAGGACCCAGGATGGATCCCTTTGGCACCCCACTCAGAACCTCCCTCCCTTCTTGTTTGAACCCCTTTGTCACAAACCCTCTGCTGTCTCGTCTTCAACCAGTTTCCTAGACATCTAACTATATCACTAGATGTGCCCAGGTCCTCCAGCTTCCTCAGCAACCTTATGGGTGGCACCAAATCAAAATCCTTGCTTAAATTGAAGTAAATTAAATCCACAGCATGGCCCTTATCAACTATGTTTGTTACCTAGTCAGTGAAAACTATCAGGTTCATCTGACAAGACCATGATGCTATAGATATTTAATTTTTTTATCATGTAACATTTTCTACCTGCAGCCACAGCCCTGCTCCACATCCAGCCACCACTCCTCTGTTTTGCCTCTGACCCAGAAGCTCATATGCCTAGCTAGCAGATGCATCTCCATCTGTGAAAGGGCCCCCCCCAGCCCCTGCACCCAGCAAGGAACCATTACTAGCACATGCCATTCAGGCATCGTGAGCCAGTGAAACTGCGGCCATCAAACTGCCGTGGGCTTGTGTTGCCTTTTTCTCTTATTTCCCCAATGGAAACACAGGTGTGCCATGACATCAGTGCACTGGTGTGCAGACGTCTGCAGTGCTTCCCCTCCACTAAGTACCCACTTCTCTGTAGTACCTCTGGGCATCCCCAGGGACCAGCAGAGCATGGTGTACATCCACCCCTTATCCCCAGGACTAGGAGGGCTGTCATCAGATGCTCAATCCTAGTCCTCCCCTGTCGACCCCTGATGACTCAGGCTCGTTCCTGAACCCGGGTCGCCAGTGTGGAGCGAGCTGTTGCATCCAGTGCCTCAACCATTAGTGCCACCGGGCTGTAACATGCTATAGATATGATACAATAAATTATTTACAAATAGATAACTGAACTGTATCTAACCTTTTTGTATACATATTTAAATACAGAAAAAAATGAACTATTACCAGACGTTGAACAGACTAGACAACAGACCAAATGGGATTAATATGAAATGTTGATGATTTATAGTATAAAATGGAGTGATAGCTTTCTGAATTCTGATTGGCTAAGAAGTACCATTTTTCATGTCCTCATCAACATATATTATGCCAGCTGGTACTTATTATGCTAGACAGGATGCATTGCTGCAATTCATGCCTGCCAGCATGATGCAAGAAGATCTGACAACCATGTTATTACTCTAAAAAATCAGTACTTGCCTCAACACTTATGAATCACATTTTCCCACTTCAGAAACACTCCCAAGCACTGCATTAAATTAAAAAAGAAAGTTACATGTTCCATATACTTATAATGCTATTCTGACCTTTATTTTAGTTTCTCTTCACAAAAGTTTGTGTCAGGCTGCCGATCCATGGCTCTCTTGTTAATTGTCATCGCTGCAGTTTGTCTACAGTCCCTGAGCTTCACCAGTCCCCATTGAATTTCTTGACACCCCTTCCACTGACAGTCACTTGAAATGTAATCATTCTCCACAGCAGTGGCTTCCTGACCAAAACACATGCTCACTTGAGACCCACTGCAACTCATCCCTAGTGGCTTCCCTTTGAAAGATACACTCACTTGGTGAGACCTTCTGAAAGGAAAGGATGTTCTGCACTATGGGAGCTGAAAAGGGACATGCTCACTCCCTATAAAACCTATTTTTTCTCTTTTAAAAAAAACAGCATTACAAGATGTGGACAAAGCAAAATCATAGTGTGTGTGTGTGTGTGTGCATGTGTGTAGGTGAGTGGAGTGTGCGGGCCTAATCTGAGCACTACATGTGTGTATGAGTGGGGGGGGGCTTTGCTGGTGATCAAACTCAATACACTGTACATTACACTACATAGATGGGTGAACTATTTTTACTCTTCTAACTATAAAACATCTTTTGTTCTCCATTTTGGCACTTTCTTTTTTAATTTTTTCTTTTTTCTTGGGGGACCCATTTCGTAAGTAGAATAAGACACCTCGAGGTGTGGTTTATGGGCTGATAAGAGCACTTCCCAGGTGCTAAGGCACTCATCACAGCAAGCCGTAGGCCTCATTACACCTGGGGCATACTATCAGCCCATAACCACCTCGTCATGTCTTAGTCCTGACATAACCACTTACTGTATTTGTAACAGAACCAATAAATACATCATTCGGGCCAAAAGTTTTACACTCATGGAGAGGACAACATCTAAGGTGCTACAAAGCATTTTCTTTATGCAAATTAAAAAAAAAAGATTGATGACAGGAACCATTTATTTAATCAAATTGCAACCACTGTACTATAAAAACTAACCATTTCTGAGTTTGACATCTTCAGATAGTATCAGCTTCTACTTCTTGAACAGTCCTTGAAAAATCCCAAGTTAACAATATTGCCAAATCAAGACCAATCATTTCAGCACTCAGATTGTTACATAATGTGTGTTTATTACTTCTTAAACAGGAAAAAGTGAAAAAGGAAACAAACTGAAGAAACAACAATGTAATTATACTTTGTTCTAAACAATAAGCCTTATAGTTCAGACCCACTTTCACTACATTTAAAAAATACTGTTTGCTTAGAAAAAAGTGACTCAAATAAACCAAAAGAAAACCTTTTAAAACAAGCATTTGTCAATGCAGAATGTTGCTTGCTTGTATGTGCTGTGTAGGTATTTGGAAGTCAGTGGAGTGCAAATATTGAAAATTCGCAAACTTACGAGTTTGCGTAGGAACAGAGCAACGCAAGCTGATGAAACAGTCATTTTTAGGAAGTTTGTGACCAAATTTTCAACATAGCCATTTTAAGACCTCTGCTCATGAACAGTGTTACTGTGATTTTCTTAATGTGTCCCATACAGTGATTTCGCACACCGACTGCGCCATTGTGTGCTTCATGGTCGGAAACACATTTTGGGTGAGATGTGAAAAATGACAACTGTACTGCTCATAAGGAGGTGTGTTAAAAAGACAATGTTGAAAATCTGGAGTGAAAATATTGAAAATTAGCAAACTTACGAGCGTGCGTAGGAAGTGCGCAACACAGGCTCGTAAAACAGTCATTTTTAGGAATTTTTCCACCAAAATTTCAACATAGTCATTTTAAGACCTCTGCTGATGAACAGTGTCACTGTAGTTTTCTTAATGTGTCCCACACAGTGATTTCACACACCGACTGCACCATTGTGCGCTACATGGGCGGAAACACATTTTGGGCGAGATGTGAAAAATGACAGCTATACTGCTCATAAGGAGGTGTGGTAAAATGACAATGTTGAAAATCTGGAGTGAAAATATTGAAAATTTGCAAATTTATGAGTGTGCATAGGAACTGCGCAATGCACGCTTGTAAAACAGTCATTTTTAAGAATTTTTCCACCAAATTTTCAACATAGGCTTTTTGAGAGCCCACCTTATGAACACTGGCAGTGTCATTTCATTAATCAGTGCCAAAAGGTGATTTCATGCAGTGACTGCGAAATCACCCTTCAGGCCGATTAACGCCATGACAGTGAGAGCATTCATGAGAAGGGGTCCCAAAACCCCCATGTTGAAAATTTGGTGCAAAAATTCCAAAAAATGCCTGAGATATGCAGCAAAGTTGAAAAAAATGTATTACATTATACAGCTTACTGGCATTTCCTCATTTCACGGTCGGCTTTGAAGAGTGCAGACATGTTCCTGGTCCAACGAAGATCTTCGCGCCGGAGTCCAGAGGTAAGTATTGGGTGAGGGGGGTGTGGGGAGGCAGGGTGTGCAGTGGGTGGGTGCAGGTGGGGGCCCAGACAGCGAGGGACAGTTTTTGTGTTACGGGTTGTTTTTTTGAAAAAAAAAAAAACAGGACAACGACGTGGGACGTTTGCCACGCTGGGGTGGACTCCCAGCGTGGCACAAGGATGGCTGTTTGGGGGGCCATGGAGCCGACAGGGGATTGGGCACCCCCATTGGCAATAGCATCTGTTGCCACACTGGGGTGGGCTCCCAGCGTGGCACTGTGTACTCTTGGGGGGGACAGTGGAGCCGACAGGGGATTGGGCACCCCGTCGGCTATACGATGTGTTGCTACACTGGGGTGGGCACCCAGCGTGGCATGTGCAACTCTGTTTGGGGGGGAGCGCAGCACAGCTGACAGGGATTGGGCATCCCGCTGGCTACACAGTGTGGAAGCGACACGCAGTATGCATGCCTGTGTGTGTGTGTGTGTGTGTGTGTGTGTGTGTGTGTGGGGAGCGTGCATGAGCAGGCGATATCATATCACTGCTCACTGAAGCATAGCTCCCCCTTTTAACTGTACTCCACTGCATTTTCAACTGCTGTCATAGACAGCTCCAGCAGTGATTGGAGAACTGTGGCTGCGCCTGCAAACACACTGACTGAATTGGAAGAGGGCTGCCACACCTCCGAAAACTCTGATGATGGCACTATGTTTCTTGCACATGCATGCAAGCAACATAAAAATGACAAAACAATCAAATGCTATGAGACAAGAAGTGACAGAAACATTTAAATGCTATGTGACACAAGAACATATGACACATTAATTAAATCATTTAGTAATCATAATTATATTAAGTAAAAGGCAAAGGAAATGGAGAAGAAAAAAACACCTTTATTAACTATAGGTAGTTTTACAATAGTATGCAAAAACATCCTAAGGACCCCTCCCCTTTGTTTAAATGGCACATGTTCAAGGTTCTCCCTGCCTGGGCTTCATGTTCTGATTGTCTTCCAGCTTCTTTTTCCATTTGTTTACTTTATAGTAGAGACACATGCCATCTACTAGCTGTGTTGCTTTGTTGCTGGCTCCTGTGAATTATATTTCTTTTTTCTTGAGGTACTGTTTCATGTTTAGGATTTGGATTTGTGCTTGGCATGCTCCTCTCCCTATCATGGGTGGGTTGGGGGATATTTGTGTTTTGTTTGTTGGCTTTGCTTGTTGTTTTTGTTCTGGTTGTGACCTGTTGGTTGTTCTTGTAATTTGAAAACCAATATATAAAAAAAAATTAACAAGAAAAAAGTGCATGAACCACAGATTATTTGGACCCCTATCATGAAGTTCATCAGAGTGCACACCCCGGGCACTGCCAGTTTGACCATTATATGTCCTTGCCATGCTCCTGGATGCGCACTTTGAGGTCTGTGATTATGCATCCAACATATATGTGGAAACAGAGATGAACAATGGCATGCACCACAACAGATGTGGTGCTCTGAATGAACTGTTCGAATGTCTACTCACTTGTTACTAAGAGGATGTTGAAACTATGTACCTCTTTGTCCAAACTTCTAAATCAAATGTTGACCAGACATAAAAATTGTGGCTGGGATGGAAACCAGTTCAAGTAGGTCAGATTACGCTTTTAAACAAAATAGTGAACCAATATCTTCTAGGCTGGAAGTTTTACTATAAGTGATTCTTGGCAGCACATCAAAGATAGCAATGATTCAATAAATACCAACAGAGTCTGAGAATTCCAAAAATTATTTCTGCCACTCAATGATACTGGGTCACAAAAGTCACTGGTTCCTGTGTTTCACTATGTTTTGTTTTAGGAATAATCAGATTATGTCTGTGAATAGTCTTATCTCTCCAGGGCCTGATCTAGTAATTTTGAACTATAACCCCTGCTGAGAGTTCTAGTCCTTAATTCTGCTGCCTGTTGTAAGAAGTAATTTTCCTATCAGAAGTTCTGCCTGATGTGGAGGAATTGTCCATAAGGAAATGCTTCTTATAAGATTGGATTGGTGGGTACTAATGCATGTAGAATGTAATTGCCTGCTGCCTGCTTTCTATACCCACTGGACACAATCACATTGTTCTCTGATAACTTTAAATTCAAATCTGGTAAGATGAATTGTTGTTTGTCAATACATGATGTAAATTGGAGAGTGACCATATGAACATACAAAAACTTCAGCAATCACTTATTTTCTCAATTGGGTCCATCCAAGATGATAAGTATATAATCTATGCATCAGTACCAGTGTACTTAATTAGAAAACATTGACTAATTTTTAAACTAAAAATGTATTTCTGTTCCACCACCCTAAGTAAAGATTTGTGCTTGAAGGGATCCCATTTTAGTTCCTTACTTCTGTAAATGAAAAAAAAATAATGGTTCAAAATAAAAAAAATGATGCATCAAAATAAACTCAATAGCTGAAATGAAAAAGGCTGATGGGTGTGCACTGATACAGGTACATAAGGAAGGGAAGTATACAATTGCCCCCAAACACTTGTGTGGAATGTAAGTATAAAGATAACAGGCATTCGCACTATTCCTAGTACCTAGAGGCCAGAGGGGCACAGGACCCAAGGCAGCATGGATTCACAGAGGGAAGGTCATGCCAGACGAATCTAATAGAGTTCTTTGACTGGGTGACCAAAGTAGTAGATCAGGGAGGGGCTGTGGACATGGCCTACCTAGACTTTAGCAAGGCATTTGACACAGTCCCACACAAAAGATTAATATACAAGTTAGCCAGCCTGGGAGTGAGTCCCAAGAGTGTATCAGTGTCAGTGGCTCAGTAGGTAGCACACTCGCCTCTGAGGCTGGGAGATCAGAGGGCTGTGGGTTCAGTTCCCACATCTGGCACTTGGGTTAGTATCCCAATACTGACACTGTAGTGCAGCATGAGAGGGGTGCTGCACTTCTGAGGTGCCGTCTTTTGGATGAGACGTTAAACCGAGGTCCCATCTGCCTGGATTGGTGGTAGTTCAGGTAGATGTTAAAGATCCCATGGCACTTATCGAAAAGAGTAGGGGAATTTCCCCGGTGTCCTGGCCAAATTTCTCTCATTCACTAAAAATACCACTAACAGCTAAATCTGGTTCAAGGTCAGTTGGCATTCATCTGTATCCCCCTCCCCCGGGTCGTGCCTGAAAATAGGCAGGATTTGTCTAGTGCACTTACCCGGTCAACAAAAGCTAAATAAATAAGATGATAGCCTCGGTAAAGAATTGGCTGGAGAATAGGACACAGAGGGTAATAGTAAATGGAGTCTACTCTAAAGAAAGGGGGTTACTAGTGGGGTACCACTGGGTTCAGTATTAGGACTGGTCCTCTTCAATGTCTTTATAAGCAACATTGCAGAGGGACTGGAAGGAAAATTATGTCTCTTTGCAGATGACACAAAGATCTGCAACAGAGTTGATGCACAAGGTGGAGTGGAAAGGATAAGAAGGGACTTGGCAAGGTTAGAGGAATGGTCAAATGTATGGCAGCTTAGATTCAATGCTAAGAAGTGCAAGGTAATGCATCTGGGAAACAAAAACCCAGGGGAAGAGTACACAATGGGGGGTGAGATACTAACAAGAACAAAAATGGAAAAGGACCTGGGGGTAGTCATATCAGATGACCTAAAGGTGGGCAAGCAATGTGAGAGGGCAGTAAGGAGGGCTGGGGGGATACTGGGATCCATAGGGAGAGGCATCACCAGTAGAAAACAGGAAGTTGTTATCCCTCTGTACAGACAGCTGGTGAGACCCCATCTGGAGTACTGTGTGCAGTTCTGGAGACCCAATCTCTGCAAGGACATAGACAGGATGGAAGCTGTCCAGAGGAGGGCACTAAAATGGTGCAGGGTCTGCACCGGAAGACATATGAAGAGAGACTAAAGGAGCTTAATATGTATAGCTCGAGGAAAGGAGGAGAGGAGGACATGATAGAAACTTTCAAGTACCTCAAAGGGAATCAAAGTCCAAAGAGGTAGCAACTTTCAAAAAAGAGGTGTGC
Source organism: Neoceratodus forsteri (assembly GCA_016271365.2). Taxonomy (NCBI): domain Eukaryota; kingdom Metazoa; phylum Chordata; order Ceratodontiformes; family Ceratodontidae; genus Neoceratodus; species Neoceratodus forsteri. The sequence goes on along the minus strand of CM057455.1, from coordinate 1,788,056,851 downwards.
AAGAACAAGGGGCACAATTTGAAGATGGGGGGGCAGCTCAGAGGTAAATTAAGGAAGTATTTTTCACAGAGGGTTCTGGATGCATGGAACGGCCCACCAGAGGAGGTTGTGCAGTCAAAAACAGTGGTGGAATTCAAGCATGCATGGGATAGTCATAAGGCAATTCTAGGGGGTGGGGGTAGAAAGAAGTAGGCTGCTGGTTAACTAGGATCTGCAGCTTATCCATTAGGTAGGGAAATGGGCAGACTGGGTGGGCCAAGTGGTCCTTATCTGCCATCAAATTCTATGTTTCTATGTTTCTATTCCATGTATAATCATTCTGCCTGGAGACATACATAATTTTGTAAAGGATATCCACTAAGTTTCTTGCATAGGATCTCAGCTGTTTTCAATAAGGCCGCAAGAAAAAAAAATCATCAGACTTTTACAAATTTTCAGTTAGTGGTCCTACACCAGACACAATCAATTGTACTAGTGGTTAAACCAAATTTGTGAGGATTTTCAAAAAATGGTAAAAATTAGGAACAATTGGTTGCTCAAATTGAAAAAAAATTGTACTCCTTGGCCCAGATATTCAAAAGGGTTGTGCATGATGCAACAGTGTTGAGTCATGCGCAACCCACTAATGCACCCCGGTGCAATATTCAAAAGGGAAAAGTGCACTGCACAAATCCCGATGCGCCGGAGTGCATCAGTAATGTATGCAGGCACAGGCAGGGGGGCCGTGCCCATGCATAACCTGCACAGCCCGATATTCAGCCCAGGATGTGCAGAGCCATGCATGTGCAACCACTACCTGTACCAGCACGTTAAACCAAAAAAAAAAGGAACAACTGATGGCCACCCACAGGTGAGCTGCCACATTGCAGGGCACAACATGGCAGTTGCCACCTGTGGGTGTACTCAGTTCCGGCTTCACCTGGTGGCGCCCCATGTAATGGTGGGCATTTGTAAAACTCAATACATGAATTCCAACATCCCTAGTGGTCCAGTGGACCACTATCTGCCCAATCGAGGGCATCTGTAGAAAAATAGAAGAATCCCGTCCTATATCCATGGTGGTCCAGTGGACCGATATCTGCCCGATCGAGGCCATCTGTAAAAAAAAATTGAAGAATTCTGTCCTATATCCCTGGTGGTCCAGTGGACCTCTCTCTGCCTGATCACAGGCATCTGTATAAACAGGGAGACTTTCCTATATCCCTGGTGGTCCAGTGGACCGCTCTCTGCCTGATCGCGGGCATTTGTAAAGAAAACAAAGGGTCCAATATCCCTGGTGGTCTAGGGTACCCCGTCCCCACCTGCCCACTGAGCTCCACCACCCCACTCCCCCCCGGTCAACCGGTGGGTGGCAGCACTACCTGCCTGCTACCGCCACCCCGCCGACTGCACACGTCCGGTAGGGCTGCCGCCCATTGGTTCTGGCGTGAGCCAAAGGCCGTGCAGCAGCCCATACTACACAATCCAGATATGTGAATTTCATTCACATATCTGGAATGTAGTAAGGCACAGGCTGCATGCCCAATGGCCCTACCGATAGTGTCGGTCGGCAGGCAGCAGGCGGCAGGCGGGTGGGGTGCTGTTGCTACGCCGGCTGACAGGGGCGTGGCAGTGGACTCAGTGGGCGGTGGGGACAGGGTACCTAGAACACCAGGATATTGGACCTATTGTTTTCTTTACAAATGCCTGCGATCGGGCAGAGAGTAGACCACTGGACCACCAGGGATATAGGAAAGTCTCCCTGTTTATACAGATGCCCACGATCGGGCAGAGAGATGTCCACTGGACCACTAGGGATATAGGAAAGTCTCCCTGTTTATACAGATGCCCACAATCAGGCAGAGAGAGGTCCACTGGACCACCAGGGATATAAGATGGGATTTTTCTATTTTTTTACAGATGCCGTGATCGGGCAGATAGCTGTCCACTGGACCACCAGGGATATAGGATGGGATTTTTCTAATTTTTTACAGATGCCCATGATCAGGCAGATAGCGGTCCACTGGACCACCAGGGATGTAGGATGGGATTCTTCTATTTTTTACAGATGCCTGCAATCGGGCTGCAGGGGCGTCGGTCCCCGACGGCTGCTGCCTTGCAGGGCGCCAGGTGCAAGTCGTCAGGGATCGGTGCACCTGCATGCAAATGGGGCTATAATGACATGCAAATGGACCCATGTGCACCTTGCATACATTATAGCCCCATTTGCATGTCAACTTTTGAATATCGCAGTTGCTGTGCATGGCGCAATGGTACTTGCACTAGCGCATCTCCATGCTGCACTCTGGCCACTTGCGCTGGCACAGTGCCACTGTGCCATGCACACTGAGGGTGGCCAGGGTGTGATATTCAAAGCTGCTGAGCCATGGCGCATCTTCTTTGAATATCGCTTAGTCCACACCCCTGCGCAGCCTAGTTGAGCTGCACCCAAGCTTGTGCCACAGCCTGGTGCAGTTTGAATATCTAGGCCCTTAAGTATAATGAGTCATGCTCGAATTGATTCATCCGCAAATGTCACACAGCTGTAATCCCAAATTCATTTACCAAATTTTTAGAACTTCATATGTTGTAACATCATGCAAAATTCTTACTGTTTCTTCCAAATAGTTACTAGTTTTTAAACTGAATAAATGATAGAGATTATCACCTTTGCGCACTTCTTTGAAGGTGGTGTTGGTATCGTTCTTCAAACTTTCTATTGCCCTTCATTCTTTTTGTGAAACATTATCTGTCTTCAGGTCCAGTTACTGTCCAATAACATATCAATTTACCTTAGAACAACTAGATGAAACAATTTAATCACTGAGTCAGTGGTGCCAGGATTAGTGTCTGAACAATGTTTAAAATATGATGTCTTGATAAACACAGTGCCCTGTAGAGTGCCAACATAATCCTTTGTTCTACTGAGAGAGTAAACAAAGTTCCTTTTATCACTTCAATCACCTTTTAATAGATAAGTAAATTCCATTGTGCACAAGACGTCCAGCTGAAAACTTGAATCAGCATTTTCTTCAGGAATCATTTCCTGTTTAAGATGATCCATTTGTGAGGGTTCAAATAAAATTTTCATATCATTCCTTGGGATCTCAGTATGTAAAAAAAACATATTTGTACTGGAATCAGTGATACTGTATCTTTGCTGCTTTTAAACTGATCTTTCTAAATGCTTTAAATATGTCAACTTGAATAGAAAGATGATTACTTGCTGGGGAAAAATGCAACTTAACTCACATTTCTAGACTTCTAGTCAACTGGAGTTAGTATGGTTGCAGCAATTGAAATGGTAAATTTCCTGAAATTTCTGTGATATCTCATACAAAATTTCCTGCTTGCCTGCAGTACCACTGTAGGGTCACCAGAGAGAATCTCTTCAGAAATGACATCAAATATCTGAAAATATCTGACCATGTCTTTTGCTGCAATGGTATAACATTAGAAGTCGTAACTATTTCTTTGTGGTTGTTCTCTGATTTCCTTAAGCAGAGAGCCTTCATTGCACCTAGAAGAGCAAGAAGCTTGTAACACCCCACACCCTCATAGGACTTATCATGCTTAGAAAATGGGATGTTATGTGATACACAATACATTAATAGTGCAGTGTGATGGGCAGTAGCAGAGAGATTGTGATGTTGGTGCTGCTAAGTCGTGTGTAATTGATTTGTTCACCCCTACCTTCCTGAACTCTTTTAGGAGTGGGCACTCGCGGTCCATCCTATTCCCACCTGCCTGAAGCTCCCCCTCGCTTCTCTGGCTGGGCTCCCTCCATCCGATGCAGCTGCCACCTGCCCCCCCGGCTCTGAGTCCCCTGAGGTGGGACTGCCAGGTACTTCTCTTGACGCTCTATCTACAATCAAGTCTTGTGGAAGGTGTGAGGTAGCAGAGAGCAGAGGAGTGAGAGGTGGAGCCCAACATTGGGCGTGGGGGACTGACCCCCCCCCCAGAACCTCCATCACTTATCAGGAGGTAGAGGGTTTTTTGTTTGTACTTTTCCGTTACGCTCTTTTCCTCTGCCCCCCAGGCGGAGCCCTGAGTGTGAAATGACACCAGGGGATGTCCTGCTATGGTCTGCAGCCCTCTACACTTTCCCCCTTCCACTCCTCCCCAGTTCTTCTCCCCTCCTACCTCTATCCTGTCCTACTTTCACCCTCCCAACCCTAATTCTTTGCATTCTTTGACAAGTTGCTATCATATGTAGTGGAGCCTACTGTAACCCTGAATGATAACTATCTTGCTTCTGTAATATCTGTTGTCTCTTGTGCTGCTGTCTGTTGTCCTCTATGTGACGAGGTACCTTTGTAAATGAGCTCCTGGCTCAAAGGTTTTTACACTGCTGTTTAAATAAATAAATAAATAAATAAACACTAGCCCTGAGCATGTCAGTACCTCTGGTCTCCACCAGAGGTCACTGCAGTGCCAGGCATGGCCCCTGGAACCCCTCAAGGGTGGAGAGCTGTCCTCCAGATGCTCAATTCTTCCTCTCACCTGCTGACCCTCGGCAGCCCAGGCTCATTCCTGAACCCGGCCCGTCAGCGTGGCACGAGGTGTGGTGTCCAGTGCCTCAATCCTCAGTGCCACTGGGCTGGCACTGTGGTAGGTAATTGAGTGAGCAGGGAAGTGTGAGCCACATTCTGGATTTTTTCACCAGTGGTATTGGATGATAAACATACTGGTAGAGAATGCTGTCAGCCAGCACAGGCCAGCATTTCTCTTACACATTTTCTGTTACTTTTGTTTATGCAGCTTGGCTTTAGTTTACCTTTTCAGGCAGCAACAATATGTGTGACATCATTGTAATGGTTCTTCCTGTAGGACTTTTGCTATAGGTTTATGCCATTTTTTGTTAAGGCCAATGTTACATTGTGTTGTAGGCAGGTTCAGCTTACTTTGGTTTTGCAAGCAGGAGAAAGAATGTGACATCAGTAAGAGGGACACAAAGTAATTTTGGTTCATGTAGTGTGGCTTAAGATAACATTTGCAGGTAGAGAACAGTATGTATAGCATCTTTCACTTTTAGTATTTTATTTCCTGTGCTCCTGTACCTACAGATACTGTGTCATTTTATCCCTCTATGTGCTCTTTTAATACTGTTTCAACAATTGTTTACTGTCTATTATGTGCACCAGTTTTTACTTTCTCACTCATATTTTGTACCCCGTAGATTTTGCTTATTTGCTTATGCCTCCTTTATTTTTTTATCCTTTCTGTACTGTATGACTGGTTATAAATTTTGTATATTGTATGTTGTAACATGGTTTTAAAACTTGTATTAGTCCCTGTATATACTCAATTTCCCCTTCCCTGACTCGCACATGGAAAGGAGTCTCAGCTCAGTGTGCCTCTCCCAGTTACCAACTTTTAAATAAATAAATAACAGATGATTGATATATCAATTGAACCACTGTTATTCACTATAGTGACATCACTCAGAGAATAACAGTCTGTTAATTGACTTGTCAGCCATCCTTTGTCCACTGTGTGATGTCATCAGAGTGGGTTATGGGGCTTCTCAGCAACCTGACATTAGTGGGTAATAATGTTCAACCATGTAATGTAAGATGTTGTGCACTTCACAGCATGGTTTTCACCCTAATTACAGCACTCAATCAGCTTTGCTTGGTTTAACTGAATTTATTCATAGCACACTTGACCAGTGTGAACAGCTGCAGCAGTATTTAATGATTTAACAAAAGCATTCCATTTAGTTATTCATGAACAAGCCTACTGGTTTTCAGATTTTAACCCCCCTCCCCACACACGCACTCATAAAAAGTAAAATTCCAGAATTTGAACTGTCTGCACACTGGTGAAAACAGAATGTCATTGAATTTGGCATTTTATACTTGATCAGTGACTCTACAGAACTTGTTTTTCTCGCAGATTGCTACCTGTATTATTTTCATTTTGCTTTATTAAATCTGATGTACATTAATCCTTATTTTATACTAATTATTAATACACATATTAAAAGACGGACAGTAGAATCCTGGTAAAATCCAGAAAATAGACTAGCAATCACAAGTACATCCCATAATTTCAAATCTTGAAAACAGAATTTCAGTCATCATAAATCAGTGGCCTTGATCATGAACATTTTTGCTTAAATTATAGTGGTTCCCAGTTGTCATAATGCCCATAGTCACAAGTAGTTCTAATGTTCTCTGTCACTTTTTTAACATGCCAAAAATATACTGTACATCATCATCTGCAGGGTTGTTAAAGACTTAGCAGGTGGTATTGTTCCAAAATAGTACTGTGCATGTGCCATTTGGCCTGTGGGCTCTAGTAGCCCTGCCCCCTGACAATGCTCTCTGAGCAAAGCATTGGGTTAGGGTTTTCTGACAGCTAGGGGAAAGGTTTATAATGTGAGGTACAGCTCTGTTTTTTTTGTGCTGTCTGTATTTTGATGAATCACTTGGGTATGTATTTTACATCACTTTGAGCTTCCATCTCTTGCTGCTGTATGGCTGTTTTCAGCCAAAATAAATTTGCTATCAGATAAGAATTAAAGCATTCTGTCCATGATGTATTAGATTAGTAGACACTAGTCAAGTACAGTGCTCTATTGTCCAAACCTCCAAGTGCAGTCCAATATTTATTGGAATGGGCTCTAGTAGTCAGCTGGTAAACTGCAAGAAGACACGCAAGTGCAAAACGATAGCCTTGACTATTCTCAGCTGTTCTCTCAAAATACAGATTGAGATGAGGGAACCTGGTGCTGGGCATAGTTTGGTGACATGCTAATAATGCTGTAGGTTGGTCTTCAAGTTGCTTACAAGATAGGGGCCAAATATTTAAATTAGGTTATATGTTTTACCCATTTGGATTGGCACTCCCCAGGGTTCTGTCCTTGAACCCCTTTTGTTTAGTTTGTTCATTAGTGAGCTTCCTCTGGCATGCACTAAAATAATTCATCTGTATATACTGATGATGCTGGATTTTTGTGCCAGATGTAAGGCCATCTATCAACTGACTAAATCTCTCCACCATGATCTTGATCATCTTCAGTGCTGACTGAATACTGTCAGTTTAATTTTAAACTGTAAGGAAAAAATTACATTTTTTTGTAACCCTAGGAAATTGGCAACTGACAGCATTGCATTACACTTGAGCATACTGGCTCATGTTCTGATTGAATCACTCTCCTCTGTGACTCTTGCGAGTGTATCATGAGTATATGGATCAAATAGTTAAGGTTGTTCATGTGAGGCTTGGTATACTTAAACAATAAGGCAAGAGAGGGCATGGGTTATGTCAGAATAACAACATGCCTCAGTTGTATTGTGAAGCATGAGGTACTGCTGATTGCTTTCAACCAGTGCTTTATGGGTGGGAATTGTGGGGTTTCTTTATCATTTTGTGCTGTTATGGATACTGGTATGCCTGGAGGAGGTGGGTTGGTTGCAGGTGTTCATCAGTGTTCATTAGTTGCTGATACAGTATGGCAGAGTTGCTGTGTCTGAAGCTTTCTAGCCTAACAGGCTGTATTGAGAGACATGTGGTGTGGTGTTCCCTGTGACTGTGTTTTGATGGGGCTCGGTCAGTTGAACTGTGGCTCCCTTGCATTCTTTCTTTGAATACTACCCATGTTTTCAAAGCACCCAACTGAAAAAAACCAAAACACTGTTTCAAAAAGATGCTGGATCATCAGGGATATGGCTGTGGGGATAAGGACTTCGATTGTATTCCCTCAGTCAGAACTATAAAGGGGGTGGGAGTTCCTCATTATTGGTGGTAGCATGTAGAAAGGACTCTGAAATTTGCATTTGTGGATCTACAAAAAAAACCTGTTGCAGAAATTGGGATGCAGGGTTTAGTGCCAGACATTGAGCGAAGGGGTGAAAGATATTCATGCAGAGGTAAAGCCAAGTGCTGACATGCTTGAAATTAAAGAATCAAAGGTATGCCAGACAATATTATGCTCAGAAGAGCATTGTTTTCTTGTTTCATTTCAAGGTGCCTATACTTCCATGAGAAAACAAGGAAGGTCAATATACTGATTCCATGTTTTTGAACCTGAAACTGGATCTGGTCCTCAGCCTTAGCCTCCATGGATGTAAACCGTGCCTTGGACATTTTCCAATCTCACATCTCCCTGCTTCAAAAAAAGATTCATTCTCATCACAAACAGAAGAGTTTATGGCTCTGCCATCCCCTGGCTGAACAGTGACTTCTTATCTGTCTCCAAAAAAAAGACATATGTTGAACCTCTCATAAAGCCCCTCCCAATACACAAGATTTGCACAACTACTAGGCATTGCAAAACTTTTGCAAAAAAGCAACATGCACAGCCAAAAGCTCCTGCTGCAAGGAGAAATTCACTACCACTGCTGGCAACTTAGGCAGGTTCTGGGGGACACATCAAAGTGCTCCTTCATACTAATTCCTAGTCATCGTATAAGGACATGTTAATAAATGGAACACACTGCAGTAACCCTCTCACTATTGCCAATATGTTCAACTCCAAATTCACTGATCTTGCCCCCTTCCCTACTCTGCGCCCCCTTGGTCCAGAACTTCAACTCTACTGCATCCACCCTCACTCATCCCCTTCTACCTAAAAATAGTCACTAGAAAGGAATTACAACACCACCTCAACTCCATCCCTCTTGGCACCACTCCCAGTCCAGACAGGATAGACTCTAAGCTACTTAAGCTTGGGTCTCCATTTCTCAACATCCTGATCACCCACATCTTCAACCTATCCCTCCCATGTGGTGTTTCATCTCTCTGGAAAGTTGCAAAGGTAGTCCCAAAACCCCAAAAGGTTGACCCTAAAGATATATTAAAGTACCATCCCATCATTCTCCTTCCCATACTTAACAAGCTGCTTGAAAGGATAGTTGCTTCTAAGCTTACAAACTACCTGCAAATCCATAACCTACTCACCCCTTGCCACCAACACTGCCCTCATTAAGTTTACTGATGATGTTAAGTCCACCATGGATAAAGGCTCTCTTACTGGCACAGTCTTCATCAATCTCTCCAAGGCTTTTGACCTTGCTGACCACTCACTCCTGACACAAAAATTAGCTGACATATGGGTCTCCTCTCATGCAAATGCCTGGTTTTCCAGCTATCTGTCCAGATGGTGTCAATTTGTCAAACCTGGAACTGCCTCTTCACATCAGCTGCACATCACAAGAGGTTTCCCTCAGGGGTCAATCCTATGCCCAGTTGTCTTCTCAATCATCATCAACCATCTCTCATCTATCTCCACCTCCTGCTCAGTAATAATGTACACCAACTATTTCACCCTATAACACAGTGCCCAAACCTCTCAACACATCAACATCGAACTATCTAAGTACTTCACTCACTTTTAAAACCGGCTTGAGTCTAACAACCTAGTACTCAATGCATCCAAAACTCAAGTAATGCTATTCAGCTCTCAGGTGCACAGATAATCCTGCCCTTGCCTTCTGGGCATTAGGTGTATTAATGGCTCCCCTTCATGATAATTGAGGAATTTAAGTACTTAGGTGTCACCCTCGACTCTGACTAGACTTTCACCTCCACATCTCAAATCAGTATAAAGATACAAATTCTCAAATAAGCTTAACCTAGTGTCTCAAACACTTGCTAATCCCAAATGCCCACTTTGTTATTGCCCAGTGTGTTCTCCTCCCCTGCCTACAATATGGTTCACTACCCTTTACAAATACCCCTTTGACTTTTTTACACAAGTAGGATGCCACCTACAACAGTATGTGCCTCTTTGCACTCTCACCTTCATGCATCACACACCACTGTGCTCTCTAGAGCTCTTTATGTTGGTTCTCCCCCTCCACCTCCAAAGGCTATGCCCTTGGTTGCTTCATTCACAAGCAATGTCAAGCTCACCCCAGCCATACACATCCCCCTACTGCCCAGTTCCCAATCCACCTACTCCCTTAGGTCCCTGGATTCTACTTTGCTCACCATACCCAATTGTTTGACCAAGATGAGTGAGCAGTCCTTCTATTAATTTGCTCCTATGTACTGGAACTCTCTCCCCCCAACTGTCCACTGCTCCCACAACCACCTTCTCTTTCACAGCCAACTAAAAATCATAGCACACCCTATCCATGACTTGCAATTGTTTCCAACCCCCCTGACCACAGCTACTTGGTCACTGCATAAACTGTTCCTCACACCTTCAGAACATCTCTAACACAACTGACTTTATTAACTAAATAAGTATTTGTCTACTTCTTATATGTTGATACTGTACAGGGAGATTGCTGCAGGGAGGAACCTACTGCTGTGCTATTTCAGACTGTGAAAAGGCTATTACATCCAGCCTGTCTGCAGCTGAAAAAAGCCTTTTCTGACTCTCTGTGTGAGGATTTTGCTCGGTTCTTCTCTGACAGGGTGTCCTCCATCTGGCAGGGAATTCCATCAGTGAGCCGGACCACACCCGGCAGTGATCGTCATGGACATTGCAGAGGAACTCCACCTGTCTGGGGTAAGTTTAAACTGGTGGAGGTGACTGAGGTCATGGCTCCATGTCAAAATAGTGAGGCAATGTAAGTGAAAGTCAAAATAACGAATCAATAATAGTGACCGCATTATGAGCGACTACCAATAACAGCGCAGCACTAAACAGCTATTATATTGCTCAGATCAAATGGCAATAGATCTTCTCTCCCACCCCCCAGCCCATCTGTAGATGAATCCTCCATAGAGTGCAAGGGTCATTCCCTTCTGGCTATGAAGGAACTCAACCGCCATCGTCTCAGCAAATGGAGCAGGTAGGCAGAGTACCCCATCACACGCCCACTGTTATTCCCCATTGCCAGGTGCTGTGAATTGTTTCTTATGTGGGGAGATTTGCCCCCCCACACCACCCACAGGGTGTTCTACCCCCTACCCTCCTATCTTTAGGATTACAACACCACGCCCCTCATTGATGGTGGGGGTATCGGCAACATCCATTCGCTTATCTTTGTTACTCGCTCATATGTGACAGTTGTTCTTATGTGCTGGTTGATAAAATGTGCATCATTATTATTGATTCACTCTTATTGTTTCACAATTGTGTACTCACTGTTAAGATGTGATTCCCAAGGTCTTTGAGGTTGCTTCCGGATTGAAGCACACATATTGTGAACTGGACCCGATACTGACTTGTTTGTTGATGGGATGTGCCGATTCTGTTTGCTCAGTGTTCGCTATGATTGTCTGGTGCTCTTTGTGGGAGGGGTCTTCCCAGACTCCTTGAAAGAGGCTTTGGTGAGACCTCTTCTGAAAAAAAACATCATTAGACCCTGACATCTTGGTGAATTACTGATCTATCTTCAACTTACCTTTTTTGGACGAGGTTGTAGAGAAGATTGTGGCACAACAGCTCAAGGAGCACCTTGTGGCCTTTGATATCTATGAACCACTCCAGTCTGGATTTCGTGAGAGGCATAGCACCAAAACAGTGTTAGTTCGGGTGCATAATGACCTCCTTAGGGTGAGAGATAGTGGAAAGGAGACAGTTCTCATTCTTCTCGATCTCTCCTCAGCATTTGACATGGTGAACCATGTTGCGTTACTTGACCATCTCAGAGAGTACTGTGGGCTTGTTGGCACTGTCATCTGCTGGTTTGGGTCCTACCTCATGAAAGGAAGCCAAGAAGTAGTAATGGAGAATTTCTCCTCCTCCTCCTCTAGCCTCCTGTCCTGCAGAGTACCTCAGGATTCAGTCTTGTCGCCGATGTTGTTTGATGTGTACATGCTGCCCCTGGATGAGCTCATCAGGAAGTACAATGTGGGTTTTTATTGTTATGCAGATGATACCCAGCTGTATCTTTTCTTTGCCCCTGGGACATCCAACGATGTATAAGTGCTAAATAGCTGCCTGGCCAAGATTAATGACTGGATGTCCTCCTGCAGGTTGTGAATGAACCCTGATAAAATGGAGATACTGGTTGTGGAGTCGAACCTTAGGCTTGATAGGATTGCCTCTGGTGTGGCAACTGGTCTCTTTCTGGGGTCTACACCATTGATGGCTTCCTCTAGGGAGTGGGATCTGGGTGTATTCCTCAATGACAGACTGACATTTGATTCTCAAGTGTCGTCCGTTGTCCAATGTAGTTTCTATCATTTTAGGACTATCACCAGGATCAAATCCCTAGTTCCACCTGAGGACCTTCCTACCTTAGTGCATGCCTTTGTGATGTCCAGGCTTGATTACTGTAATGCACTCTACTTTCGGGTCTCTGTTGGGAACCTCTGCCAGCTGCAATTGGTGCAGAATGCTACTGCCAGGCTGCTGATGGGACTTTCCAAGTTCAGTCATGTTACCCTGGTGTTGCACAAACTGCACTGGCTGCTGGTCAGGTAGAGGATTCCTTTCAAGGTGAGCTTGCTCACCTTTAATGCCCTGCATGAGCTAGGCCCTGGCTATCTGGCCGACCTCCTTACACCTGCCACTCCTGTCTGTTCCCTCTACTCCTCCTTTAGGGGCCTCCTTGCGATTCTGAGGATGGGGTTAAAAACTGCCAGTGACAGGGTGTTCAGTGTCGTTGGTACCATCCTGTGGAATTCACTTCCACAAGCTGTCAGGGAGACCCCTTCAGTTGAGGTTTTTAAGAGCTGCCTAAAGACCTATCTGTTTGCCTTAGCATTCCCAGATATAGAGCTGTGAAGATCTTTTTATGTTGTATTTCACGGCAGCACAGACAACTTATTGTGGTTGCCTCAGTGGAGAAGCGGGTTTCGGAGGTGCGGTCCTGCTGCAGTCAATGGTGCCACTGCTTTTTGTGGCTGGGCTTTGTGGTGCCAATGGCATAGCATGCTGTCTATGACAGCAGTTCAAAAAATGTGCCACCACCTTAAAAGAAATTAGCCGCTGCAATTAGGGAGCACCATGGGGCAGTCCCTGATTGCAGCAGCCAATTACTGCTTGCCTCATCTGGTGTCCCCATCAAGCAACATGCTGGAAGCTTCCCCATAAGCTTCTCATAGTCCCCACAGAAGCCAAGAGACAGCTGCCGTCTTTCACAGTCCCTTTGAAAGCCAATGGGGGTGCCCAATCCCCCTCTCAGCATGCCCCCTCCTAATTTAACTTGTTGATGGGGGTGCCCAATCCCCATCGGCATAATGTACCCTCCATTTCTTGTGTGCTGAAGGGGTGCCCAATCCCCCTTGGCTCATGTGACTGCACCCCAACTCTGTATGTGCTGGCGGGGCTGCCCAATCCTCATCGGCTACAGATCTCCCTACCATCAAGCACACAGGTGGCATGCTAGGAGCCCACCCTAGTGTGCCAAATGTCCCTGAAAAAAAAACAGTCCTGAAATTTTTTTTGTTTTGTTTTAACCCTGTAAAACAGAAAATGGTCCCTCGTTAAGTCCGTGGCCCCTCCCCCAATCTGCACCCACCCTCTGCGCACCCTGCCTCCCCACACACACCCTCACCCCATACTTACCTCTGGAGCACAGCGCAATGATCTTCAGTGAACCGGGAACATGTCTGCACTCTTCAAAGCTTACCACAAATTGAAGAAATGACAGTAAGCTGTATAATGGCATAAATAGGGTTATTTCAACTTTGGTGCATATCTCAGGCATTTTTGAGAATTTTGGCACCAAATTTTCAACATGTGGTTATTGGGATCTCTCCTCATGAATTCAGTCACTGCCATGGCATTATTCAGTCCCCAAAGGTGATTTTATGGTCACTACGCAGAATCACCTTTCGGGACTGAGTAATGAAATGACAGTGCCGCTGTTCATGAGATGGCCTCCCAAAATGCCTATGTTGCAAATTTGGTGAAAAATTGCCAAAATGACTTTGTTATAAGAGTGCACTGTGCAGTTTCCACACGCAGTCATAACTTTGCCAATTTATAATATTTTCACTCCAGATTTTCAACATTGGCATTTTTTTACAGCTCCATATAAGCTGTCATTTTTCACATCCTGGCCAAAATGTGTTTTCGCACTACAGGCACAGAATAACATGGTCGCTGTAGAAAATCGGTGTTCAGGACAGATTATGAAAATCACAGCAACGTTGTTCATGAGCAGAGGTCCTAAAATGCCTATGTTGAAAATTTGGTGACAAAAGTCCATAAAATGACTATGTTACAAGCGTGTGTTGCACAGTTTCCACACACACTCATAACTTCAACAATTTGTAATGTTTTCACTCAACATTTTCAACATTGACAATTTTGCATGTCCTTATGAATAGTATAGCTGTCATTTTTCAGATCTTGCCCAAAATGTGTTTTTGCACAAGTGGCACACTATGGCACGGTCACTATGGGAAATGAATTATCAGGACAGATGAAGAAAATCATAATGATAGTGTTCATGAGCAGAGGTCCCAAAATGCCTATGTTGAAAATTTGGTGAAATAATTCCACTAAATGACTGTGTTACAAGTGTGCATTGTGCAGTTTCTACGTATGCTCATAAATTTGAGCATTTTTAATATTTTCACTCAAGATTTTCAACACTGCCATCTCTTCACACCTACCTATGAGTGGTACAGTTGTCATTTTTTACATCCTGCCCAAATGGTGTTTTCCCACATCTGGTGCAGAATGGCACGGTTGCTGTGAGAAATCAACGTTCCGGACAGATTAACAAAATCACAGTGCCACTATTCATGAGCAGAGGTCCCAAACACATTCATGAGGTGGGGGTCACAAAAATGCCATGTTGCAAATTTGTAGTGCAAATACCAAGAAACAGCCATGGCATTAGGGTTTCTAACCATAATGTCCCACTCTGTACAGACTGACAGGCATCAGGGTTGTGTCTTTCCATTGCTGACTGCCATGCTCATGCCATACCATCCTCCCCACCTTCAAGCCACTGACAAGCATCGAGGTGTGCCTTGGACTCTTCAGCCCCACAGTTCACCCCATTCTCCTATGCTGCACCCATTTCAGTGTATGTCCTTATCAAATGGGGTGACTGTAAAGTCGAACACCCCAAGGCACTCCTCAGCACTTGTCAGTGTCTGCAGGATAGGGTGAGGTAAAATTCCATGAGCGGTATGGCTGAATGGGGTAAGCATAAGGCCAGGGGACCCCAAGGCACAACACGATATTTATCGCACAGCAGGGTAGGGTGAGCTGAAATGCCATGAACATTATGGCCGATGCTCAAAGGTGCGCCTCAGTGCCTGTCAGTCTCTGTAGGGTGATGTGGGGTTTGATGTCACTTTCATACTTCACTGCCATTCTTATTATGCATCTGTTCAACTCCTGCGCTACCGATGCCAATGTCAGCAAGACAACATTTGGCATTGACAAATGCTTGTTTATATTTGTAATGCTTGCATCCTGCACTTTGTCTACTGATTTTATTATATTTATGTACTTTTAGCTCTGTGTATTTACAGTATGACTGTGCTATCCTTTTGTATTGTTTGTACTTGTAAGGCACCCAGAGCCTCTGAGATTGGGTGCCTAAGAAATATAAATTGCCTTGCCTTCCCCTTGCCTTACTGGTCTTGTTTATAAGTTTATGTACTTGCCTTATTTTAAATGTTCATCTTTCTAATTATTTGTGACCCTGTAGTATTCCAAACTGTACTTGTTCTCACCCTGAAACTGTTAGCTGGCCACGTTAGTACTGTATCTTGTTCAGTTTTAATGTACTGTACTTGTATCTTGCTTGACGTAATGTAGCTGTGTTTTTGAAATATTATTTTCTTGGGCTATGTACCCTCCTGGATTATTTCTAAAAATAGGCACTCACTTCTCTAGTGTACCTACCTGGTTACCAAAAATCAAATAAATAAATCAATAAAAATAAATATATATATATATATATATATATATATATATATATATATATATACTTATGTGGAGTTTGATTCCTGGTCCTATTTAAACAGCATTTAGAGGCTGGTGACTGCTAAGGGGCCCTTGTACATACTGACAGCCACATTAAGCCACGCCATATAACCAACCCCAGAAAGTAGTGCTGTCAAGCAAACTGAAACAAAGGAGTTTTACAGAGATTTATGAATGAATTTATAAATTCAAACTGTAGAACAGATCATGTACTTGTGGTGCAAGAGACAAACACCACCAGAGGACAGGTGAAAACATGAGGGGGTGAGGAAGTGGGTTTCCCCTTTGAAGTGTGCATTTTTGAAACAGAATAAAAAAAGACATTTCTACAAGCAATTTGATGTCAGAGTGGAGTTCATCCAACACACTTGTCATTTCTGCCCTTCTAAAGAGGTACATTTTTCATTTTCCAGATTGTTTAAAAGAGGCATAAGGTAAGAAGACCCAAGAAGGGCCTCCAGTGACTCAAGTAACTAAATAGGACCTGTCAGCCCTCTTTCCAAATGCTGCATACCATAAGTGTTAGATAAGACCTCCAAATTGGTGAACTTTACATAAGTTCTGTTTACTTATTTATGTTCTATATGTTATGTAGCAGGATCTTCCAGACATAAAATTCCATAGATCCTATTATAATGCTAATATTTATACTGGTTACTAGAGGTGGACAAAGTGGCTAAAATTCACTATGCATAGTATTTCACGTAGAACCCAAATTTCACATAATTTTCCACATAGCAAATTGAAAAACTTTGCAGCCCAAAGAAACGCAAAGTTCCCATTATTCTCTACGGACTTTGAGTTACTTCAGTTTGATTTTTTGTTCTTCAAGGTGAATTTTGCAGTGATTCATGGTATTTAAAGTCACATGAACTGTATATTGTTTTGCACAGCCTCAGTTCAGCATAGTGCGTGTAGTAGAAAGCTGGAGACAGTTTGTTCTCAGAGCTCTGAGAGTGAAATCATCGAAAAACCTTTAAAAACACATTTTTGCCACAAAATTTTGTGTCAAACTTTAGTACATCGATTGTAGGACTCCCTATGTGTTTATATCATTGAGTATTTATTGATTTTGTGCGAATATTTAATGTTAATTTAGTACATTCAGTCTCTGTAGTGACAGACACTATAGAAGTGTACTTCACGGGAGGGATGGAGCTGTGGTGTAGAAGGGAGATTAGTGAGAAAGGCAGTTTTTCCAACTTCTGTTGGATAGTTTTTCATTATTTGCGTTCAGGTACACACAGTACAACTTTACTTAATTTTTTATAGTTTTTTTCTATTTGCTGGACATTTTTTCAGCCATTTTAAAAGACTGTCTGTATTGTAGTTTACTGAACAGTTAAATGTCTGTGGCTGATCTTTAATGTGTGTGCATTGTGTAAATTGATATGCATTTTATTGTGGCACCACAGTAGCAGTACTCTGAATTTATCTGTCCATCTGAAATTGTTTCCCCTGCTTCTGTCTGAGTGGCTAAAGCTGTACCCCCCGCAGAACAAGGTATTGTTTTGTGACTTTGGGATTTTTGAAGACTGGTTCAGGTCTTATGTTACTTGTGCCTTTGCAGCTGCATCTCTTGTGTTTTTTGCTTCCTATCCCACAAAAACAGCCAAAATAATAAGTTGCTGTTAATTGTCTGTGTAATCTTAAAAAATGCCTGCGAAGAGACATTCATGCAAAGCTGTTTCTGACTGTGACATTGCTGCCAATAAGACTATTAGCAGTTGAAGTTGTTGTGATGATGAGGCAGGTTCATCAGGGGCTAGTTGTAAGTCTAGCAGTGTTGAGAGTAGTGGTCGTGGCCATGGTAGTACGCAGCTGAAGGGAAAGGTAACAGCTGTTGCAAGTAAAGGGATTTCTCTGACTGTTTTTCACAGTGAAATCAGTCACTTCAATGCTTGTTGAAGATGCTATTGTCCATACTGGTAGTAAAGTTAGTGATGGCATGGTTGATAACAGCATGAGTATTGCTACAAGTTCAACCTGGGCAAGCTTATCGGGTGGAAAAAATGTTGTTGAACCCACAGACTTGAGTGCAGTTGATGTCCAACTCCCCACAGTAGTTGAACATGATTCTGATCATACTAATGACTCACAGACTCATGTTTCCATTGATCTTAAGGTTAGGCCATCCAAACATTCGGATGTTGATGAAAAAAGTGTGGATGATAGTACTGAGGCTGTGGTTGGAATATCTTTACAGGAGAACAGCACCCAAAGTGAATTTTTGGTTGATGATAATGATGATGATGCTAGCGACCCCATTTGGGAACCCGACAAAAAGAAAGTGAAGGTGGCTGTTTGTAAACAGTCTGTTCATCAATGCCCCCTCCTCAAAGGTCTGATGTAGCTTGTCTGTTGCTGATCCTGAAGTAATAGTCATTGATTGTGATGTTCAGTTCAAAGTACAAATGTGCACAACACCAGAATTCATGCAGTACACCCAACATTTCATCACCAACAAAACTGTTGTTCCATATGCAACCCCAGAAGTGACATATGAAGGGTAGGACATTAAAATCCCTAGTATGGGATATTTTCCTACAAGATGGTAGTGATGAAACAGTGCCAATCTGTCAGCTTTGCCAAGCATGTGTGAAGCGTGGTAAAAAGGGTGGCCATCTGGGCACTGGGGGCCAGCATACTCATGTCAAGAGCAGGCACATGGAACTGTGGACTTGGCACCAGAGGCAAGCTAATGCTATAGTGGGGTGTTCACCTTCCATCACCTTAGTGAGCATGGTAGCCCTTTCCTTTAGTGTAAGTAGCCATGTTGGTAAAAGTGGTGAAATAACACCAGAGGATTACTACAGGCATGAGGAGGAGGAGGACTTTGAATTTTCAAGTAGTGGTCAGAATAGCAGTGGTCCATGTAATAATTCTAGTACATCAACCCCTTTGCTTAAAACAGGTAAAATAGCTGCATTTATTGGCTTGTCACCTGTGCAACCACCACCACACATCAAAGGTACCCCATCCATGTCAGTACACAGAGGAGATCCATTTATCATGCCATGTGCAAAACACCAAACAATGCAGCCCACGTTGCACAGCCTTTTTAACTGGAACAGTAAATGCTCACCAAATCATGCAGTTGCTTGTAAACTCAATGCTGCAGTAGCAGAAATGCTGGCAATTGACTTTTGCCATTCTCCTTTTTGGAGAATGCGGGATTCCAGCGCTTTGCGACTTGTGCCTGTCCTAAATGGAAGATCCCAACCAGTACCTACTTTTCCACCCATGCTTTCCCTGAGTTATACCGGACAGTGACACAGTCTGTAAGACATGCCATTCAGCATTCCGCATCACATTATATTCACTTAAGCATGGATAGGTGGACAAGTGGCAAAACGGTGGGCGGTTCTTATCTGTGTATTACTGCACATTGGTTGCAGCTATCTGGGGTTGTCTGTGATGGTGGGATTGGAAAGCAGTGAAGTAAGGCAGACTGTGGTGGTAGCAACCTTCATGGCATTAGACAGCATGTCACGCTTGCAATGCGTAGTGTAGCAGGGTCACATACAGGTGAAAACATGCTAGACTTGCTACTGACAGAAACTAATTAGTGGCTGCACCTCTGTCCCTAAAAGCTGGCTTCATAGCTAGCGATAATGGATCAAACATTGTTAAATGTATCAGCAATGGTGGCTTTGTGAGGGTTCTCTGCATGGCCCACTGTTTAAATCTTGTGGTACAGGAGTTTCTACAGTACTCTGAAATAAAGCAAATGCTGACTGTTGAACGATGCATCTGTACCCACTTTGCATGCTCCAGAAAGGCCCGTAACCAACTTAGGCAGCTACAGATTCAAAATAGCCTCCCTCAGCACTGCCTCAAGCTTGAAGTTGTCACGTGATGGAACTCAACCCTTTACATGGTAGAGCGGTTGTATGAGCAGCACAAAGCCATCTCTGAGTATCTAGTTATGCACACTAGCCATGACAGTTCAGGATCCTCAATGTCTATGACAACTGAACAATGGAGACCCATGAACTCAGTAATATTAATTCTGAGGCCATTTGAACATGCCACACAGGCAGTGAGTGGTGAGACTGCATCCTTTAGTCAAGCCATTCCCCTGCTGCAGGTGCTGAGGATGACTTTGTTGAAAGTAAAACATTGACTTCCTGCCTATTTAACTGCCTCCCTGAATCATGTGACCTGCAGATCTGCAGAGACTGTCAGGCATGTGATCAGTGGTCTGTTTCTTACCAACTTCACCTTAACAAATTGAAACTTGAAGTGAACTCTGCGAAGTAAGGCACATTTTGACATTTTAATGGAAATTTCGCATAGTGATAAATAAATTCGAAATGGATGACATCATGTTCACTACGCAGGTGAATTAGAACCTCACTGCATCTCTAGTGGTTACAGGCTTTTATTACTCTTACTGTAATTGTGTTTAAATTATTATTTTTTTTTATTATGTACAGTAGGTACTCATACGTAGGTTGTATGCATGTTTGTCTCACTGGCTTTATCTTTGTTATGTATTTATGGGGTCATGTACATGGATTAACTTTGTAGGGGGGATAGCTTGGGTCATAAAGAGTTCCCACAGATGATTAACAATAGTAACAGATTAGGGGTATAAATGAGTGTGTATTGTAAGCAGCACTGGAAAAATAATGGCTCCAATGGCACTGTGGAGCCAGTCTTACATTCGGAAGGGGGTCCACTGACCCAGGGGCAGCCACGGTCTGCAAGCCTTGTGGAAGTTGTGGATTCTTCTTTGGTGTGACATTAATTTTTTTTTTTGCAAAATAAGTGCTCCATCTGCCCTTGTGTGCGCTCATGCTGTGGCCGGGTTGTCAGTGGCATCAAGTGATGTGGAGGAGCAGAGTGCACCAGTTGTGTGACACACACTTTTCTGTAACCACAGACATGCTACAGCTGGGTCAGCAATGAGGTGAACTCTTGCTAGGTGGCATCAAAAGCAATTTAATTTCGGTCTTCTCAGTCTTACTTGGATGCTCAGTGGGTCTGGTTGCAAGCAAGCACAGGACCATTCGGGTCACAGTAGGGAGTTGGGACTGTTCAGTTCAAGGAGGAGGAGAAGACTCAAGGAGGATGTCCTAATTGGTGGACTCACTAGGCTGGTGGCAAGTGGGAGGCTGCAGATTCTGGCCACATGGTGGGGAAACTAAGTTATCACAATTGCCCCCCATCCACACTTGTAGGTTGTGTTTTTGTTCTGCCCTGTACACATGTTCGAGCAGCCATCTGCCACCTTGAATGTGCGAGCTGATTCAGTACAGCAGATGGCTGCTTGAAAATGCACATAAAAATCTGTGCACAGTGCCTGTGTGTGAATGTGTGAGAGGCCTAACTGGCACCTGACCCCCACTGGTTATTGCCCCATGCTCCCCTCTGCCCTGTTGAAATCAGAAATGGTACCCACGCTTGATTATTACAGCTCTGAGCATTTTGGTTTCATCCATGTAATGCTGATCCTAGCTAGGAAGGTCATCTGAACACCACCACCAGCCCCCATGAAAATTCATTCATTCACATATCTGGACTGCCTTGTACAGTATGATCTGCATGCCCATTGGCTCTTGCTCTGAACTAATGGGCGTGCAGCCCTACTGAGCAGTCAGTCGGTGGGCTGCGGGGCGGCAGGTAGTGGATGCTGCCGCCTGCCGTTGACGGGGGCAGGTGATGGGGCTCCATGGGTGAGTGGGTAGAGCCACTAGATCACCAGGCTACTGGGACCTTGGGGGACTCTAATGCCCGTGATCAGGCTTCGAGGTCCACTGGACCACCAGGGATATGTTCTTGGGGGTTGAACTATGTTCTGCCCGCGATCTGGCCTAGTGGGGATTACTGATCGGTTTGCCAGCGATCGGGCCAGTCGGGTGGAGGGGGTTCTTCTATTATGCCCACGATTGGGCCAGTCGGGGGGAAAGGGTTACTATATGCCCGCGATGGGCTGTGGGAGGCACAGTACGTTAAGGGCCACCCACAGCTGGCAGCTGCTGTGTTGTGCCCTGCAATGCAGCAGCTCACCTGTGGGTGGCCCTCGACTTACTCCTTTTTTTGCTCAAAGTTGTGCAGGCGCAGATTGGGGTTGCATCTCACGAGCTCTGCACAGCCCGCTGAATATCGGGCTGTGCAGTTTAAGCATGGTTCCTCCCTCCTGCTGAGCATGCCTTCATTAGCATTGGCGCTGTTGTCAGCTTGACTTGCGCGGCGCAACTGCCTCCTGCTGAATATGGCAGAATGGCGCAATTTCGGACTTGCGCAGGTGCAACTCTATTGCGCATGGCGCAACCCTTTTGAATATCCAGCCCAGTGTATTTTATTAATTAAAACCTCACCCTAGAAAATCACAGTTTTTCCCACATTAAATCCACATTACAAAGAAATATTCATGTTTGATTTGGATAATAATTACAAAGTCACAGTTAGACATGGTTTTGTCTTTATTTTTACTGTTGTAACTGGCAACAAGGTTAAAATACAGTATCATGCATTTCACAATGTTTTATTTAATGTTAATATTACAGTGCTTTCAACTCAGGTCAGAGTTTTTTCTTGATAACGCAGTATTTTTGTAACAAAACAAAGGATAATAAATGTAATATAAAAAACAGTTACATGTCATCATTAGAGTCTGCTGAGTGTGGTGTGGGTGACTACTCAAAAGAGGCTATGAGATTCCCTGTTGCTTCACTAGCATTTATGTACATTGGTTAAACAGAAAAGTTGCAGAGACGTTTTCTATTAATATATTTTTAGGTGAGCATTGTGTTCATTTGCTTTAGCAAAACAATGTGTTTATGAGTACCACTCAGGAACTTACATATTACTTCAGAACAATCTGAGGTAAGTAGAGTGCATGGTGATGGGTACTGGCTGTTAACATCTCCGTAAACATCATCTGGATAAATAATATCATGGACAAAATAAAGCAGACTAAAACAAAGAGAGGGTTCTGGCTGAAAACATCGCCTGCATAATAAACAAATGAACACAGGCAAAACATCGCGGTTGGAAAGACCACCTGGCCACAACATCACGGTGCAGAATACCATGGGCCACCACTCTGCCATGTGATGCTAGAGCCCCACAGTGCCAGCAGGACTGGCAAGGACAATAGGACACCCTGGCAAAGAAGCACTGGGCAGGCACAATGAAAGGTGCACAAAGACCGACGGCTGACTCCCAGTGCCCGCCCCGCCACTGCAAATACAGCAACTGCGCCCCCACCTCACCCCACCCCACCCCATGGGCCACCAACACAGAGGAACCAACCTGCACAGATGGCCACAGTCCAGTACCACCAATGCCGGTACCCCCCACCCCAACAAGGCACATACCTGAGGCATGTCCATGCAGCAGTGGTTGCAGAGTGCAGGCACATCATGCCTCTGGAGCAGGACCATTGTCTGGGACACAGCATAGAACACTACAGCCTGCAGCCCCTGACTCATGATGGACAGGCAAACACACGGCAACAGACCACATGTAGAGGATGTGGATGGCTGGAAGACCATCAGGAGCATTCACACAAGCCCCCCCCCGCATGCAACCGATATACAACGCAGTTACATGGGGAGGCACCGATGGCAGACATGTATAACTGCATGCTGGGATCCCAGCATGCACATGACATGTGGACACACATGGGACCAATCAGAAATGGCAGGCAATTATCCACCCATGTGACATCCATCCAGTTAGTGTGGCATTACATAGAGGAGCTACACAGACAGGTACACCATGTCCTGTGTACAGCAGTGCATTCCCTGTGCTGCCAGTGACTGCAACTGTGTGTGTGCATGTCTTTGCCTTGCCATGGCACTGCAATATGTGAAGAGCCAGAAGGGGAAGACCCTCCTGCAGCATGATGGCTACCTGTTCTACCTAGAGAGGAGGTGTGCTACGAAGATATACTGGAAGTGTATAGAGTACTTCAGGGTCAGGTGCATGGCACATGTGCACAGTGAAGGTGATGCTGTAGTGAAGGTCTTGAATACCCACAACCATGTCCCTGACCATGGGACATTGTGGTCTGAGAGACTGTGGCAGAGGTCAAGGACAGGACAGTCCGCAGCCGTGAGACACCCCAGCAGGTCGTTGCAGCATGCTGCAGCTGAGTGACATCCTCTGTTGGTGGGAGGATACCCAGCATGGAACACCTGAGGTGACAGGTGCAGTGAGCCAGGAAGGCAGCCAACCAAACCACCCCCACCAACAAGCATGAGTGACCTGTCCATTTCTGAGGGGTACAGGACGACATTGGCCGGGGAGCCATTTCTGATGCATGACAGTGGTGGGGCAGACAGGTGCCTAATCTACACCACAAAGAAGAACCTGCAATACATGGCACAGTGTGACATATGGTTGGCAGATAGTACATTCAAAGCTACTCCTGCTATGTTTCTGCAGCTGTATACTGTGCATGGGGTGAAGTACGGTGCTGTGATACAAACTGTGTACATATTGCTGACATCCAAGACAGGTGCTGTGTACACCAAGGCATTCACAGAGCTCCAAGGGCTGCAGGGCAACCTTCACTCTGCTGCCATGGTGACAGACTTTGAGCAGGCCGCGATCAAGGCCTTTGGATCCGTGTTCCCTACTGTCAGCCTACACAGTTGTTTCTTCCACCTGTGCCAGGCAGTGTGGTGGAAGGTGCAGAGTGTGCCTGAGATCCAGCAGCGTTATGTGTCCGACAAGGACTTTGCACTCCACATCCGGATGCTGCCAGCACTTACATTTGTGCCTCCTTGCGATGTCTGCATGGTGTTTGAGGTGCTTCACTCATGGGACTTCTATGTGCAGCATGACAAGCTGCTTGCACCAGTCATTGACTACTTCAAGGACACATGGGTGGGCTGGCCTATCCATGGTGGTGTCTGACATCTTCCCCCTTTCCCATTGACCTATGGCATTGCCTTGAGTTCTGCAAGGCAGGGACAGCTCATACCATCAATTCTGTGGAGGTGTGGCGCCATGCCTTCAATTCACGCATTGGTGCTTGTCACCCCACACTGTGGCACTTCATTGATGTCCTCAAGGGTGAGCAGCATCTCAATGAGATGAAGATCGAACAGTGTATCACTGCCTGCCATGCCACAGGGGGAAGAGGAAATACAAGGACTCTTCCCAGTGTATCCAGGTCATTGTGCTGGACTATGGTGCCCAGAGCACTTATGATTTCCTGAAGGGCATCGCATATAACTTCCAGCTGCAGGTGTGATGTTCTCATGGTCCCTGAATTGTGTGCCACCATGTCCAGTGGTCATGGACTGTGACTCCAACATGTGCATTTGGTGGTGGTTTGGTTAACAGCCGAAACCATGGTGGTGAAGGTTCCACCAAGCTGGTTCGACAGAAAATATAGCGACAAACATCACAGCGACACCACCTCCATGACATCCCAGACATAGACATCCAACTACAATGATACAACAACAATACACTGATAAACATCATAAAATGCCAAAGAAACATGGAAAATATATCAATGAGGGGGGGGGCTTCATCCCCCTCATGCCCCCCACCCCCAACTTAATATAATCAACTCCATGCCACACATACAGTGGCGAATAAGGAAAATACCATGACCCGCACCAATACGACCCCTCCCGACAGCAAAAACTGACTAAGAATGTATCTGTTAATTGAGTTAGACTACTTTACCAGTGACTTTATTCAGTCAGACTGCTTTACAAGTGCATTTATTTATGTAGACAGATTTACCAGTGAATTCATTTTAGACTGCTTTAATTGTAAATTAACTTGGATTGCTGAAACAGTATTTTGCTTAGCTAGGGCTCCTTACCTGCATATCCTGACTGTGGGGCAGGCACAGGTCACTCCCACTACCAGACATGCAGCCAAGTGTTAGCAGCAGCAGTATAACTCCCTCCCTCTGATGATCAATTTGCATCTTTCACTGCAGTCTGGTACTTAATATCTCCTTTCTGTCTCCACAACCTCACTTCACTTCCCCTAACACATCAGAAGAGGGTTGTGAGGGCACAGGATAGCTCTCCTCATCCCAGAAAGCCACCTACTGGATCAAGATAAGACAGCACACTGTACACACACACACACACACACACACACACACACACCCCACATACCTGCCAAGACTTAAACGTGTCAACATAGTACACCTTGTGTTGCTGAGGTCTATTATTCATGACATGCATTTCTTTTATTTGAAAAGATCATAGCAATAATTTATGAACTACTGCTGAGCATGAACTAACAAGATTTCAGTTTTATGCATATATGATTAGTGTCCCAGGTTCAACTGTTAGTAGTTAGCTAATAGAAATCCTGTCACTGTGATCACTGTACTGTCGTTTTTCTATTTGAAACCCCATATTAAATTTTTTATACAACAGAAACTTCTCTGCCTAACTGAACTATCAAGCAATAAAAACAAAACAAAAAAAAACAGTAGAAACTGGACAGCACAGTGTGCACTGAAATCTTCTTTAGTATATTCTCAGTAATAGTTGTAGTTTATAAAGATTTACTAAGAGCTTTTATCAAGCGTAGCATTGTTAAGCAATAAGACACAACAGGGTGTGGGTTATTGGGGATTTACCCACGCCTTGTGTGGTGTATCATGAGGTACAGCCGAGTGACTTAACCACACAAGAAGTGGGTTAATCAGCCAATTACTCACACCCTGGAGTGACTTATTGTGATTATACAATAAACTCATGTTTAAAATAAATGTCAAAATGTGTTTATGATTTTTTTAAGTGCCATTCCTCAGCCATGGGTTATGCAGGATTTACCCATGGTCATGTGGCAGGTTTTGACCAATGAGGTCACTGGATTTTTACACACCAGTATAGAATAAATAATAATGTGGATCAAGGATGGGCTGCTATAAATTAGTCACTTTGCAGTAGAGATGCAGCGAAGTAATACTCCTCCCCCAAAGTGGCTGCGAAGTGTTCTGCTACATGGAGTGCCTATTTTAAACCCTCACTTTGCCACTTCACCTTGTAATTATGACTTTGCATTGTGCACTCCACCTTATTCCACTTTAAAGTGGAGTGAGAATTCACAGGCAGCCCACACACATCACATGGTTTACACAGAGTAGGTCACATGCTTCAGGCAGCAGGCAGGAGGTTAAGGGCAAAAACACTCTCCAGTGTGGGCTGACTTACACGTTTTGCACCGGGTGTAACAAATGGCTTGGCTCTGTGAATGTCCAGGGTGAGGAGTGGACGTGTGATGAAGAGGGGTGCACAGGTGACAAGTCCACAAATGAAGTTTTTTTCCCTGTTTTATGTACAGGAGTTATGGATGCGGATGATGTTGATAAATATAATGATGTCAGTGATCCCTGTTGGAAACCAGAGGGAAAAAAGGTCATGGTGGCTGTGTCTGGGTCTGTTGGCATTAAATCTGCCCCTCCTCAAAAAAGTTGTGATTTATTGGTTCCTGTTGATGATAATGATGATGACCCAGTAATAATCATAGGTAGTCATGGTGGTCGGTTGGCGTTCAAGTGTGTCCAGCCTGAAAAATCAAGTAGCACACCCATTTCAAGGGTTAAAAAACCGGAGTCCAATAAGAAGCATCAGGGGCATGTTAAAAGTAGGGGATCACAATCCCTTGTTTAGGATTTTTTTGTTCAAGATACAAATGATGAGTCAGTTGCAATCTGCCAGCTTTACCATGTGTGTGTGAGTTAAGGCAAAAAGGGGAGTCATCAGGGCATGGGAGGCCAGCATACACATCTTAAGAACAAGTACATGGCACTGTAGACCTGGCACCAGATGGCAGCTAATGTCATAGTAGTGATGAAATAACACCAGAGGATCACTACAGGCATGATGAGGGGGAGAATTATGATTTAGAAATCTTGTCAAGTAGAGGTCAGAGTAGCAGTGGTGGTTGTGGTGGGTCAATCCAGTATGTCTAGTGCTCATGTAAGAGCTTCCCCCTCCCACAGCTGCTTCAGGTCCTACCTCTGGGACTACTTAAAACAAGCTTCTGCCTGTCTTTGCTCTTAGTTGTCCTACCCTCCATGGTGCGCCTGTGCCCATTTTCCTTTTGACTGTGCGTATGCCTATGTCTATACTGCACACTTCAAAAATGTCCTGTTGATATTTGTTTTGCTTCCTCAACTGCCTCCTGTGGTTGCCATGCCTTAACACTGTATTTGCATTGTATTTGTTCTCTGCCTGTACCTGACTGCAGCTCTCTGCCTATGCCTATCTGTTCCTTGTTGATTGCTGCTACCATGTCTCTGTATTTGGTTATTGCCTGAGTTCTCTGCCTGTACCTGACTGTACCTTCTTGATTGCTGTTATTCTGTCTCTGAAATGCTATTGTCTGTACCTTTGTAATTCTCCTGGGTCGCACCTGAAAATAGGCACTTGACTGTTTAGCATGCTTACCTGGTAAACAAAAGCTAAATAAATAAATACACATCTTAAGCTCCTTTAATCTTTCTTCATATGTCTTCTGGTGCAGACCCTGCACCATTCCAGTTGCCTTCCTCTGGACAGCCTCCACCCTGTTTATGTCTTTGCGGAGACGGGTCTCCAGAATAGTACACAGTACTCCAGATGTGCTCTTACCAACTGTCTGTACAGAGGGCCAACAACTTCCTGTTTTCTAATGGTGATGCCTCTCCCTATGCATCCCAGTATCCCCCAGTCCTCTTTTTTGCCTTCTCACATTGCTGGCCTACCTTTAGGTCATCTGATATGACTACCCCGAGGTCCCTTTCCATTGTTGTTGTTGTCAGTATTTCACCCCCATTGTGTACTCTTCCCCTAGGATTTTGTTTCCTAGGTGGATTGATGTTTATATTGCTTCCATTATTTTTCTACTATTGAGGGGTAAATGTGGGACTTTTATATCACAATAACACAAGTACAATTAATTCACACATTAAATGTTTATCGATTATCACATTAATGGTGAGCAGCCATTGTGGCTCTGACCAGAGTTTGTTTCAGGTGTGACAACATTTGCCCCACAGAACCTATTTACTTCTTGGCTCCTTTGCTGGCACCTTTCTCCTTCTTTTAGTGCCTCTTTGCAGTTATTTAGTATATTTAGATTTTTAATATTGCAAGGAAAAAAATTAACACTGCAGTGAAACTAAATATCTGGGGACCTGAATATGCCAGATGTTAACTGGAGCACCTTTGCTGCAGCCACATCCAAGAGCAGGATCATTGTCAATGCCCTACAGGGGGAATGCCTCAGACAGCTAGTGATGGAACCCAAGGAGGAGAAAGTGATCTTAGACCTGGTACTCTCAAACGGGGATGGAGAGAGGATCTCAGATTTAGAAGTGGGTAGCCATGTGGGAACAAGCGACCGACAAACAGTGAAATTCACTATAAACACAGTCATAGTCAAGCCATACCAAAACATGGGTATCGGGCTTTAGGAGGACTGACTTAGGGAAAATGGGAGAGTGCCTCTGAAAAGCACTAGCAAATGGGCAAGAAGGAAAGGTGGACGAACAATGGGGAAAATCAAAACGGCCATCACAGTGGCAACAAGCATTTGTGTGAAGCAAATCAGCAAAACAAAATGAAGGATAAAAAACACTATGGTTCTCAAAAGAGGTGGTGGAGAAGGTTAGGGAGAAAAAGGTAGCATTCAGGAAGTATGAGGAAACACAGAAGGAGAAGGACAGAGACCTGCACCAGTTAAATCAGAAGGAAGCGGGGAAGGCAAACAGAATAGCAAAGGCCTAAACTGAAGAAAAGGTAGCCAACTCAGGTAAAAAGGGGGTAAAACCTTTTATAGGTGTATTAGGGAGTGAAGAAAGATCAAAGGAGGGATAATGAAGCTTAATAAATGGCAAGGGGGTGGGAAGAGAGTGACAGTGAAAAAGCAGGGATACTGAACAAATACTTCTGCTCAGTATTCACAGAAGAAGAGCAGGGGGAGGTACCTAAATCAATCAATAGAAGCACTCTGGATAAGGGGGTCAATACCAGTCCATTCACAGAAAAAAAGGGTCCTGAAAGAACGCTTAAAACTGAAGGTAGACAAAGCAATGGGGCCTGATGGGATTCACCCCAGAATTCTAAAAGAACAAAAGGGAGAACTAGTGACACCACTGCCTACCCCTTTTAACAAATCATGGGAGGATGGTGTGGTACCTGAGGACTGGAAGACAGCTGATAGAATTATCCTTCACAAAAGTAGAAGCAAGACAGAGGCAGGAAACTACAGACCTACTGTATTAGTTTGACCTCAGTGGTAGGTAAAATGAAGGAAAGAATTGTTGAGTACCTAGAGGCCAGGGGGGCACAGGCAGCATGGATTCACAGAGGGAAGGTCATGTCAGACAAATCTAATTGATTTCTTTGACTGGGTGACCAAAGTAGTAGACCAGGGAGGGGCTGTGGACATGGCCTACCTAGACTTTAGCAAGGCATTTGACACAGTAGCACACAAAAGATTAATAAACAAATTAGCCAGACTGGGAGTTGGTCCCAGGGTTATAGCCTGGGTAAAACACTGGCTGGACAAAAGGACACAGAGGGTAATAGTAAATGAAGTCCACTCTGAAGAAAGGGGGTTACTGGTGGGGTACCTCAGGGTTCAGTACTGGGATTGGTCCTCTTTAATGTCTTTATAGGTGACATTGCAGAGGGACTGTAAGGGAAAGTATGCCTCTTTGCAGATGACACAAATATCTACAACATGGTTGCTAAACGGGGGTGGAAAGGATGAGAAGGGACTTGCCAAGGTTGGAGGGACTGTCAGAAGTATGGCAGCTTAGATTCAATGTAAAGAAGTATAAAGTAATGCACCTGGGAAACAAAAACCCAGGGGAAGAGTACACAATGGTGGGGAGGTACTAACAACAACAGAAATGGAAAGGGGCATGAGAGTAATCATAACAGATGACCTAAAAGTAGGCAAGCAATGTCAGAAGGCAGTAAGGAGGGCTGGGGGGAAAACAGGATACATAGGGAGAAACATCGCATGTAGAAAATAAGAAGTTGTTAGCCCTCTTTACAGACAGTTGATGAGACCCCATCTGGAATGCTGCGTGCAGTTCTGGAGACCCCATCTCTGCAAGGACATAGACAGAATGGAGGCAGTCTGGAGGAGGGCAACTAAAATGGTGCAGGATCTGACTCAGAAGCCATATGAAGAGAGACTAAAGGAGCTTAATATGTATATCCTCGAGGAAAGGAGGGAGAGGAGGGACATGATAGAAACATTTAAATACCTCAAGGGAATCAACAAAGTCCAAGAGGGTAGCATCTTTCAGAAAAAGAGATGTGAAAGAACATTGGGGAAAAATTTGAAGCTAGAGTAGGGATGGCTCAGGGGCAATGTGAAGAAGTATTTTTTCATGGAGAGGATAATGGATGCAAGGAATGGCCTTCCTGAGGAGGTTGTGGGGTCAAAAACAGTGGATGAATTCAAGAATGCATGGGACAGACATAAGGCAATTCTAGTGGGGGGGTAGGAGGAAGTAGGCTGTTGGTGGTTAACCTGGATCTGCAGCTTATCCAATAGGTAGGGAAATGGGCAGACTGGGTGGGCCAAGCAGTCCCTATCTGCAGTCAAAGTCTATGTTTCTATGCTCCTACCAGCAGCAGAAGACAGCACATCACCAGAGGGACTAGCAGTATGATCTGTATCTAAACAGAACAGTTTACTGAGCTAAGAGTGGCTACTGCAAAAGCACCCAAAAATGCTTTTTGTTTTGTGTTCTAATTTTTTTTTTTTTTTTTATGATGGGGAGTAACAAGATACACACGACATGGCATGAATAATTCAGACCATGTTACTGAAAGTAATACTGTCACTTCAAGAACTAAACAAAATAACTACAGTCAATATAGAAACAGAATGACAAATAATTCACTTATCCAAATAAAACTGTAAAACAGAATTAAAATGACAAATCACAGACAAAGATCGTTAAGAAGAAAGACTGAGGAAAACAAATCAGATTAGTGATCATGGGGCTGCCTTGCTTGCTAGCTGGGATACTTCCCCTCCACTACACTGCTTCACTAGACAAAAGAAAACCATTACTTTCAACTAAATAAGTCTGCAAACTATGAACAAACAACAGTTATCTAGCTGCATAAGGCACTGCTGATATTTTCTTTGAGTGATTTGGTATAAAATCCTTCGCTTTCAGAGTACTCTTAAAGGTTTTTGGCTCAGACAAGCAGGAGCAGACTTCTCTCTAACTCTCTCTTTATAAGACTGCACTGAACATGGCATGCAGCTCATTTTAGTACCATGTGACATTCAATCCCATGGTACATTGCAACTTCACCTGTGGTCCAAACTTCACCGGTGAAGTTACCAAATTCACCATTTGCAAATGTAGCCCTATACTGCGGATTGTAACTTTGAAGGGTGGATTAACTTTGTGAAATGCGACAAATTGATGAATTGATCCATGGAGCAAAGTTAGCAAACTTTGAACCTGGGTTGCTGACAGTGCACTGTCAAGGTTCCAGACTCTTTATAAAAGGATGTGCCATTTTGTTTTAAAAATCTGTGTCAGAACCTATCATTTTGTGACCATTGCCCTTAGGTTAGGTAGTGTATATTTTACCTTGACTCCATGTTTTGGAAGATTGTAAGGGGTGATGCCTACTCCTCTTTCACACAATTGTTTTCCCTTAAGCTTGATTAGTATTGTACTCGTTCCTCTCAGAAATCTATATTTGCACTACCTTTGAGAAAATCAAGGCAGGCTGAAAACCTTTGCCTTTCAAGAAGTAAAACTGTGACACTGTAACTTTGAATTTGTTTACCGCTACAGCACATGTAAGACTCTAATTTTTAATGGTTGCTAAATTATCGCTTAATATTTTGTTCAGATGTAACTGCTCTAGATCTTTACTATCTATGAATCAGTCGATCTAATCAATCCTGTATAATTTGTTTTCACCTGGGTACAGGACACCTTTGAAAATGAACAGGTTTTGTTCAAGGGTCTTACACAGTTATCAAATAGATAACTAAAATAAACGTTTTAGTCTATCCTAGGTAACTGGACTCATTAGTTGAATGGACTGGTTTACTGCTCTCCTATGCTAGCTTGTTGTTTCAACTGCATGCATCATTGCTTTGTAGTATGGATAAATCAATTTCCTGTATATCTGGTAGCCAATTTGTTTGGCCCCTTCAATATTTACAAATCACTTCCAAAATCCTTTTTACCTGCTCTGTGTTCTGGTAATTGGTTTATTCTTGTTCACATTCCTATACCTCTAATATAGGTACATCTAGAATTGTTTAACTTTGCTTTGTGCAATAATTTTGTTTTGTGTTTCTAACCTCTAACTTTATTTAAGTTTACCTTTGGCTTTTGATAGTTATTACTTAGCTATTTGTTCCTGAAGTACCTTTAAAGAGCTCTGATACCTTAACAAAAGCTTGAAAAACATAATAATTAGGTACAATTCAGCTTCCATTCATTATACATTCTAAAGATTCCTTCTCCCCAGTATTTATTACTATGTACATTTGCAGGAATGCATGATCTTTATCCCTCACGGTGCATCTGTCTCTATAGCTGACTCCCTACTTCAAGTCATAATCTTCTGTTGTGACATCACAGTCTGTTGCCATGGGAGTACCTGTAATGTCACAAGGCCTGCATTATGACCTTAGGTAGGGAGACAGCAACAGGAATAGATGAACTCTTCAGTAGCAAAGATCCTGTTTTCATGCAAATGACCGTAGTAATAAATAATGGGGAGAAGGAATACAGAACTAATGTGGAATACAAGATGGACTGCATCTGAATATTATGTTTTGGTAAGGTTCTCCTGAAGGCATCAGCAGCTCTTTAACAAGTTGTATCTGATTTGGCTTGTTCTGATATTTGCACAGTGCATCCTTTTCTGCTCCTGTTTTACATTTTTTCCTAATTCATTGGCTTCCCTCATGTTAGCTCCTCCACTCCCTCCCAACTTTTCTCCTTAATATTTTCTCTCCCAGTTGTGTACTCACTCCAATTACCTTTCTCAGTCTCCCTCTCCCTCTCCCCCAATCAGAGCCCCTTCCTGTGCTTATTAATCAAATTACTTTTTTAGCCTCCCCAACATTCTTCACCTTCTTGCAGGCATAGTATCTCCCTCCTCTCCCTCTTCTTGTCACTGCTGTATAACCTTTTCATGCCTCCTGATCTAGCCTAAACTCTCATTATGCCTCTTAACCTTCCTTCTATTTGTGCCTTTCCCTTTCCTTTCCTTTCCTTTCCTTTCCTTTCCTTTCCTTTCCTTTCCTTTTCTTTCCTTCCCTCTACAACCTCCTCCCCTTCCCCCACTACTCATTCTGTTTGCCTCTAGATCCCATTAAGATTTGCCTATTGGTAATTGCCTGCTCATAACCAACACATTTGGACAGGATTTCAAAATGACAGCTGTCACATTCATGGGGGTAAAAATGGCTAGGTTGAACATTTTGGGCTGAAATACTGAAATTACCAAAGTTACAAACATGCATTGAAAAATGTCAATGAGAGCTCATAACTCTGTTGTTTCTTTTAATATTTTTACCCCACATTTTCAACACAGCCTTCATATGACCCCTCCTCATGAATGAGCACAGAGAAAATGTTCAAATTCTGCCTGAAAGGTGATTCCATACACTGAGCACAACATCACCTTTCTGGATGACTTTGCATAATTTCACTGCAATTGTTCATGAGGTGGTGTCACATATTGGGCATGTTGAAAATCTGGAGAAATGTTTTTTTTTTTTTTTAAATGACCATGTTATGAGGACAAGTTCAAAGCACATTGAAATACATTGAACCACATACCTGATTTACTCAGTATGCAGTCTGGCCTTGAAGAGTGAAGACATGTCTCTGGTTCAGAATGGATTATGGCATTGGACCCCCCAAATAGATAAGAAAGCTGTGGGGTGCATGGATGGTGGGTTCTGAGAGGGAGGGTTGGGTGGAGGGAGGGCAATGGCAGCAGTGGGCTGACTATGGCAAAAGGCATCACTGGATGGTTTTCTTCATTACGCCGTATATAAAAATAAAAAAAATTCTATGCAGCATGGTTTTCACTATTTCTTGTACTGACACTTGGGATTGGGCACTGCAGTGTCAGTGTTATCTTTGGTGGCACAGGGGGTGGACTGCCTGGTGTCACACACTGTAAATAGGTGAGGTGTGTGGGGGGGTACTAGCCAGCACTGGAGATGGGACACCCTGGTGTATGAACGTTGAAAGTGGAGGGTGTGGGTTGGTGGGTGCTGAGCATTGCAATGAGAGACAGGGAGTTGGACAGGAGACTGGGAATCCCAGTAGCTGAGTTTTATTTTTCTACTATGTCATTTCCTGGTTCTGTGAAACAGTTCTTAGCAGTCATGAGCTGGCGGACATAGCTTTAGGTATGTCAGGACATCTGAGCAAGTGCATTTATTTGTTTTGTCTCAAAGTTCCACATGCATTTTTTGCTGTGCGTATTGCTTGTTACCTTGTCCAGATGACTTAGCCTTGTGCTGATACTACTGAACAGAGCAGCAGCACACCCTTTACCTTTTCCATCATGTTGTGTTAAACACATATGAGTGTAAGAACTGTTGGTGTTTTGTGTGTCTTGTTGTAAATGAAAAGGGATAGATGATTGTCAGTATGTGCTACCAGTAAAGGCTCAGGTGTTGTTAGGTTGAGTGTGCTGGCATCATATATTGTAGTCCAAAATTCCATTCATACCCACTTTTCCTATTGCTTAAGGGTTTGTGTCTGCACTATTAGTTTAATGAGCCTGTCTAGCACAGGGTTGTAATTCACTGCATCTCATGTAAATGCTGGTAATTTTCTACTGGTAATATGTTTTTATAAATTAGGGTTTGAAAAGTATTTTGCATTGTTTATTGTACCTTTAGGCAAGACAGTTACATAAACTAACTCATGGTTGTTGAGGTAATAAAAGCAGAAGAACAGTGCAAACATCTGATATGAAAACAGGTGAAACAAGAGCCAACAGTGGCACTAGTACTAATAGTGTATGGATTCCAAATCTGACTGTGCAACCAGGAATTAAATAAGTATTAAATAGCTATTTAAATTTCAGTAAATTAAATCTATGCTTGACCAGACTGTATTTGATCAGCCATTTTGGAATACTTTTATCCAGATGCTGAAATGATACTTGGAAGTAAATGTATTGGAAGGAGATCTGAAGTAATGTATATGCATTGCCTGAACAAACCTTTGCTGGAAATGTGCAAGTAATTTGTTATATTGTAAC
This sequence comes from Neoceratodus forsteri, assembly GCA_016271365.2. Lineage (NCBI taxonomy): Eukaryota > Metazoa > Chordata > Ceratodontiformes > Ceratodontidae > Neoceratodus > Neoceratodus forsteri. The sequence continues at coordinate 1,788,020,848 of CM057455.1, read as the reverse complement.
CACGAAAGTAAATGTTGGAGAGGCCACAGCAGGTTGATCGTGACACAATCAGCTCTACTTGCTGCCCTACAGTTGAGCTGGCTCTCTTCTTTGAGCTACATGAAGTTTCTCTCCAGTAAGCCAGAACAGAGTCACGATCAGCCTGGTTGATAATTGGTGCAACACCGATGAGCTCCTTACAGACTGCCCTGCATTGGATCAACAGTAGCACACCTCTCAAAACCCATTTTCCATAACAATATGTTCTCCCTTGCACATTTGCAATGGTGAACATACAAATGGAAGAAAATCTGCACTGTTCACTCTTACATCTGACCCTGCCTGGGACACAGACACTGTACAAATTGGTCACACAGCAGACCTGGATATATACCCCTAAACAGTCAGAAAATTTATTTAGATGAATTTTTTTGATATAAGTGATGTAGTACAACAAACATTTGTCAATGCCGAATGTTTACTTGCTGGCATTAGCAGTAGAAGTGCAGGAGTCAGACAGATGCAGTATAGGAATGGCAGTGATGTATTGAACTGACACCAACTCCACCCCCCTCCCTGCTGAGGTGGACAGACTTTGGGGTGTGCCTTTGGCTCATCACCCATAACAGTCATGACATTTCACCTCACCGTACCCTACAGACACTGAAAAAGTGTCGAGGTGTGCCTTGGGGTGTTTGGGCTTTACACTCACCTCATTCCATAAGAAATACGCTGAAATGGGTGCAGTATAGGAGAATGGTGTGAATTCTAGGGCCAAAGAGTCCAAAGTGCAACTTGATGCCTGTCACTGGCTGCAGGTGGGGGGGGTGGAATGGTGTGAGCATTACTGTCGACAATCCCAAGTTACACCATGACACGTGTCAGTCAGTACAGAGTACAGCAGACACCTGTCAGACACTACAGGGTAGGGAGTTATGCTCAGAAACCCTAAAGTCCTGAGCATGTCTTGGTATTTTTACTCTAAGTTTTCAACATGGTCTTTTTGTGACCCCACCACATGAACAGTGACACTATCAGTTTGTTAGCCGAAAGGTGATTTTGCATAGTGACTGCCATTAATGCCACAGGTGCGAAAACACATTTCCAACATGGTGTGAAAAATGACAGCTGTACTGTTCATGAGGAGGTGTAACAAACTGGTAATGTTGAAAATCTGGAGCGAAAATATTAAAAAAACTAGTGGTCACGAGCTTGCATAGAAACTGCGCAACGCACACACGTAATGCAATTATTTGGGGGAATTCTTTCACCAGATTTTCAATATAGGCATTTTGGGACCTCCACTCATGAACAATATTACTGTGATTTTCTTAATCTCTCCCGAATACTGATGTCCCACAGTGACTGCGTTATTCTGTACTGGAAGTGCGAAAACACATTTCGGCCAGTATGTGAAAAATGACAGCTATACTCTTCGTAAGGAGGTGTGAAAAAATGCCAATGTTGAAAACGTGGAGTGAAAATATTGCAAATTCATGAATTTGCAAGTTTGAGTGGAAACTGTGCAACTCACGCTCATAACACAGTCATTTTGGGGAATTGTTTCACCAAATTTGCAACACAGGCTTTTTGAGAGTCCACCTCATGAACAGTGACACTGTCATTTTGTTACTCGGTCCCGAAAGGTGATTCCGCACAGTGGCAGCAAAATCACCTTTCGGGACTGAATAACCAAATAACAGTCACTGAATTCATGAGACGGGGTCCCAAGAACCCTATGTTGAAAATTTGTTGTACAAATTCAAAAAAATGACCGAGATATGCACCAAAGTTGAAAAAACCCTATTTATGCCATTATACAGTTTACCAGCATTTCTTCAGTTCACGGTCGGCTTTGAAAAATGTAGACGTGTTCCTGCTCCACCGAAGATCATCGCACCAGCCTCCAGAGGTAAGTATGAGGTGAGGGGGGTGTGGGGAGGTAGGGTATGCAGAGGGTGGATGCAGGTTGTGGTGGGAGAGCAAGAGAGTCAACAAGAGACCGTTTTCTTTTGTTATAGGTTTTTATTTTTTTATTTTACATGGATGATGTGGCACTTTTGCCATACTGGGGTAGGCTCCCAGCATGGCATCTGGAAGTTTGGGGGACAGTGGAGCCAGCGGGGAATTGGGCACCCCATTGGCCATACAGTGGGATGGGGGCCACATGACTATGTTGGACTTCTGCCATGCTGGAGTGGGCTTCCAGCGTGGCAGCTGGAAGTTTATTTTTTGGGGAGGAGGCACTGGAGCCAACGGGGATTGAGCACTCCTGTCGGACATACAGTGTGCTGAGGGGGAGTGTGCATGAGCCGAGGGGGACTGGGCTCCCCCTCAGCACACAGCAAAGGGAGGGGTGCACATTCAACCACCGCTACAATCAGCGGTGGTGACATGGAGGCAATTTGCATACTGCTGACAGCAGGGCATCATGCAAATTGCCTACAGGTTACCAACGCTGATTGTAGCGGTCGTTTGCTTTCGACTGTATGCCACTGCACTCTGAACAGCTGTCATAGACAGCTGGGGCATTGATTGGTGCGGTGCAACTGCAGCTGCAAAAATGCTGAGGGCATTGGAAGTGGGGTGCCACACATATGAAAACTCACATGGTGGCACTATGTTTCTTGCACATGTGTGCAAGCAAACATAAAAATGACAGAAAATCTGCATTGTGCATTCTCTATTTCATATATCAAACTCAGCCTGAGAGATGAACACCATACAAACTGGTCACACAACAGAGCCTGGAGCTAAACCCCTAAACAGTAAGAAAAAGTATTTAGATACATTTTAGTTACAAAAGTGGCTTTGTAAAATAATGGAAGAAACTCTGCACTGTGCTTTCCCTCTCTTACATCCCAACCAGCCTGGGAGACAGCCACTATAGAAAATGGTCTCACACCAGAGCCTGGAGATACAGTATATACTTAAACAGTCAGATAATGAATTTAGATTATTTTCAGTTGTATGCAGTATGCGGCATTGTACAAAAATGGAAGAAAATCTGCACTGAGCACTCTCACATCCGACCCACATGGAACACAGGACACCACTCAAATTCATCTCACAGCAGAGCCAGGAGATATACCCCTAAACAGTATCACAAAGTATTTAGATGAATTTTAGTGATATAAGTGGTGTAGCAAAAAAAATGGAAGAATGTACTATGCTCTTTCTCTTATGTCCAACCCAGCCTGGGAAACGGACTCTGTACAGACTGGTCTCACAGCAGAGCACAGAGACACACCTCTAAATAGTCAAACAATTTAGTTAGATGATTTTTGTGATATAAGTGGCATAGTACATAAATGGTAGAACATCTACAATATGCACTCCTATGTCCGACCCAGTTTGGGCAGAGACACTACAGAAATTGATATGAACACAGCAGAGCCTGATGATATACCTTTAAACAGTCAGAAAAAGTATTTAGATAATGTTTAGCAACATCAATGAAGTATGAATAAAATGGAAGAAAATCTATGTTGTGTGCTCTTACATCCAACCCAGCTGGAACACTGATAACACAAAGCAAAAGTAGGCAGAGAGACAATCAAAGCTCACATATAAAAGCTGTACCAGCACACAAAAAAAACAGTGATCCCAGCCAGAGTGAGCTAGCCAGCTAGGCCTAGTAAGCCTGCAGATTGAAGTTTCCCCATTGCTACTGCCCTGTCTCTGAATCCCTTAAAATATCAAAGGAGGATTTCTTAAAAAAAAAAAAAAATAATAATGCTGGAAATTGTTCAGTCTCTGCTCTAATACTTTTGCTATACAGACTGCAAAACAATATCAGAGTAAAATAGTTTCAGAAGGTTTTTTTATTTGCAAATTGAAAAGCAGCAGCTTAAGAGTCAGCTCAACATGATAATGTCTCTCTCCCTCTCTGTCTCTCTCACACTGTCTCCACAGACCCAGTGACTGCAGAGTGGTCCCATCTATGGGTCACATGATGATTTTTACAGTGCAGCCAGCTTATTGGCTCAGGCGTGTCACATGCACATCAGCCAAATTTGTTGCCCGAATAATACCACCAAATACAGCAAGTACTGTATTTGGAATATGGCAGAAAACAGACTGTATTCAGTGTATTTGGCAGTTGATTTGGATTCAGCTCACACCCCAATCCAATACTTTTCTGGTTTATGTTTCATAAATACATACCGTAACTGCACTTTCTGGCATTCACTTTTAACTGCCAGACTTTAGACTGACTTTCCAGCCCTTTCATGAGTCTCTGCAACTCCCTTATCCCTTCCATGTTGTCAACCATATAACAGAATTTAGTATCATCTGTGAATAGAAACAACATTGCCCTGGATTCCCTCTCTCATATTGCTGATGAACATTCTGTATTGAAGAGGACTGGGCCAAGAACAAATCCCTGTTTTACTCCACTAGTGACCTCTCTTCCCTCTGATCCAACTCAATTCACTGCAACTCTCTGCTGCCTCCCTTCCAATCAACTCCTTACCCCTTTACCATTTCCTTAGCTATTCCCAAATCCCCCATCTTCTTCAGCAGCCTTCGATGTGGCTCCAAGTTGAATGCCTTCCTGAAGCTGAAGTACAGTAAATCCACACCATTGCTCTTGTCAACTGCCCTGGTTACCCAGTTAAAGAATCCTATCAGGTTCGTCGGACAAGACCTCCCAGTCACAAATCCATGCTGTGTACTATTCTGAAGCCAATTTTTATCTGGGTGTTCCATTAGATCTTCTCTGAATAATGTTTCCATCAAGTTTCCATATCACAGAGGTAAGGCTGAACTGTCTGTAGTATCCTAGCTGCTCCTTGTCCCCTTCCTTGTGCAGCAGGAGCATGTCAGCCATCCTCCAGTCACTGAGAACCATCCCTTCCTGCATAAAGCTATTGAATAGCTCTGCCAGTGATTTGGCTAACACTGATGCCAGTCCACTTAACACCCTTGAAGCATAAAAATATACAGTAGAATCTGATGGCAGATAAGGACCGCTTGGCTCACCTACTCTGCCCATTTCCGTACCTAATAGGTAAGTTGCAGATCCTAGTTAACAAACAGCCTAGTTCTTCCTACCCCAACTAGAATTGCCTTATGTCTGTCCCAAGCATTCTTGAATTCCTCTACTGTTTTTGACTCTGCGACCTCCTCAGAAAGGGTGTTCCATGCATCTACAACCCTCTCTATGAAGAAATGCTTCCTCACATTACCTCTCAGCCACCCCTTCTAACTTCAAATTGTGCCCCCTTGTTCTTGTACATCTCTTTTTCTGAAAGATGCTACCCTCTTGGAATTTGCTGATTCCCTTGAGGTATTTGAAAGTTTCTATCATGTCCCCCTCTCCCTCCTTTACTTGAGGCTATGCATCTTAAGCTCCTTTAGTCCTTCTTCATATGTCTTCTGGTGCAGACCCTATGCCATTTCGGTTGCCCTCCTCTGTCTGTGCAGCTCTCACCCTTTCTATGTCTTTGCGGAGATGGGGTCTCCAGATCTGTACACAGTACTCCAGATGTGGTCTAACCAACTGTCTTTACAGAGGGCCAACAACTTCCTGTTTTCTACTGGTGATGACTCTCCCTATGCATCCCAGTATCCTCCCAGCCCTCCTTACTGCCTTCTCACATTGCTTGCCCACCTTTAGGTCATCTGACATTACTACCCCCAGGTCCCTTTCCATTTTTGTTGTTGTCAGTATCTCATCCCCCATTGTGTACTCTTCCCCTGGGTTTTTGTTTCCCATGTGCATTACTTGGCACTTCTTTGCATTGAATCTAAGTTGCCATACATTTGACCATTCTTCCAACCTTGCCAAGTCCCTTTTCATCCTTTCCACCCCACCTTGTATATCAACCCTGTTGCAGATCTTTGTGTCATCTGCAAAGAGACATACTTTTCCTTCCAGTCTCTCTGCAATGTCACTTATAAAGACATTAAAAAGGCCTGGCCCCCTATGGGAATGTCTGTTGTACCTTACTGGTTGTCTCACCCCTCAGGGGACTGTGTTTTATGTTATCTTATCTGAAACTAATAAAGCTTATTGAATAAAAAAAAGGCCTGGCCCCAGTATTGAACCCTGCGGTACCCCACTAGTAACCCCCCTTTCTTCACTGTGGACTCCATTTACTATTACCCTCTGTGTCCTGTTGACCAGCCAATGTTTTACCCAGGCTACCACCCTGGGACCCACTCCCAGGCTGGCTAATTTGTTTATTAATCGTTTGTGCTGGACTGTGTCAAATGTCTTGCTAAAGTCTAGGTAGGCCATGTCCACAGCCCCTCCCTGGTCTACTGCTTTGGTCACCCAGTCAAAGAAATCAATTAGATTTGTCTGACATGATCTTCCTGCTGTGAATCCATGCTGCCTTGGGTCCTGTGCCCCCCTGGTCTCTAGGTAGTCAACAATTCTTTCCTTCAGAAGTGATTCCATCATTTTCCCTATCATCCCATCCAGCCCAACAGCATTGTTTACCTTTAGAGCTGCTAGCTCCCTTTCAGCTCTTTCACCAGTAAATTATCTGCAGTTTCATTTTCAGGACTTCTCTGTCAGCTGGCTTTATGCCACCTTCTGGCAAGGACCCCCTTTTCTCCCTGGTGAATACTGAACTGAAGCAGTCATTTAGCACAGTAGCTTTCTGCCCCTCCTCCTCTATTACCCTTCCTCCTCCATTATCTTGACAATTCCCTCTCCTGTCTTGGTGAAAAAAATGAGAAAGGACCTAAGCTTGCTTGAGGAGTGGTCAAGAGTGTGACAGCTAAGATTCAATGCAAAGAAGTGCAAAATCATGCACTTAGGGCACAAAAATCCAAGAGATGAGTACATAATGGGGAGAGTACTAAGAGGCACCAGTCAAGAAAGGTACCTGGGGGTAATGATATCTGATGACCTTAAAGTAACTAAACAATGTGAGAAGGCAGTGGGGAGAGTCAGTGTGATGCTAGGGTGCATACGGAGAGGTATCACTGGCAGAAAAAAGGAGGTGGTTATGTCGCTGTACAGATCACTAGTGAAACCTCATCTGGAGTACTGTGTCCAGTTCTGGGAGCTACATCTCCAGAAGGACATAGACAAAATAGAGGCAGTCTAGAGAAGGGCAACAAAAATGGTGCAAGGACTGCACCAAAAGTTATATGAGGAAAGACTAGAGGGCCTCAATATGTATTCCCCGGAGGAGAGAAGAGGAGACAGGGGGCATATGATAGAGATATTCAAGTATATCAGGGGTTTAAACAAGGTACAGGAGGGTAGCACCTTTCAGAAAAGAAAGTGTACAAGAACAAGGGGGCATGATATGAGGTCAGAGGGAGAGGTAGGATCAAGGGCAATGTGAGGAAGTACTTTTTCACAGAAAGAGTAGTAGAGGCTTGGAACAGTCTCCCTGCAGAGGTGGTGGGGGCAAAAATAGTAGGGGAATTCATGTATGCATGGGACAGACATAAGAGTACTCTAGCAACAGGGAAGAGAGGGTGAACCGCAGATCAACTAGGGTCTGCAGTAATGCATTAAATAGGGAAAAGGGGCAGACTAGGTGGGCCACACTGTCCTTATCGGCCCTCACCTTCTGTGTATCTGTGTCTTTTTTTCTCACTCATATAGATATATATATATATATATATATATATATATACTGTATGTATGTATCTATACATATATACATATATATATAAAAAGCTTGTTTTCCCCTTCCTTGATCCCCTCTAAAATACGTAGCTTTGTGTCTGCCTTTGCAATCCTGTCTGCCCTCTTGGCCACTAGGATGTCCCAATCCATGTCTGCTGGGTTGAGATGTGTCACTATAACAACCCCCTTTCCCATTTGGTGCCCCCTTCCCTACTTCAGCATCCAATTCCTTATCTCTCCCTTCTCCCCGCTCCTGTTGCCTGTAAACCACACCTATGTGAGTCTTCCTGCCTGATGACTCTGTGAGCTGAAGCCACAGTGATCCTACCTCCTCTTCCCTCCACTGCCTCAATCCCTTCACTGATGTAGATGGTCACCCTGCACCTCTACTTGTCTCTATTTTATGCCTATATAAGGTGCAGCCTGGGATTACTATGTCCTAGTCATTGTTCACACTGACCCAAGTTTCTGTAATGGACACTACATCAGCAAACAATCTGCCAACAAAGCCTGAAGCTCACAAATCATATTACCTAGACTCTTGACTCCTGGTGTTAAGGTATACAACCCTCCAATATTGGCCCACACCTCTACTGGTTCTCACTTGCCCTCACCACCACCCTTCTCTAATAACCTTGGTGTCTTGTGTTTCTCCTTTCTTAAATGTCTATAGTGTCTGCCCTGCCCTGCCCCTGGACTCATTCCTTCCATCTGTTATCCACTTAACGCCTTATGCTATCTCTCAGGGAAGTCCCATCTTTTCCCTACTCTTCCTCCCTCTGAAGTGGAATCCCCTCCAGCACCCCCCCCCAGCTACTTTAACCATCTGCCAGTGAAGATGTCACACACTTGTCCTACACTCTTGTCCTAACATACTAGTCTCATTTCTTGTCAGGTGAAGAGCCTTTTGCCCTTGAAGGCCCCCTAATCTCCTTTAAAGTGGTGTCCCTGTTCCTGACACCACCCCTTCAATCACCCAAACAAACCATTAGCCATGCATTCACCTGTTTAATGGTCTGCTGCCACTTACCAGCCCTCATGACTGAGAGGATTTCAAAAAAGATCACCCTGAATTCCTTTCCATTGAGGAACATTGCAAGTTTAGTGAATGAGCTAATCATGTCCTCCAGTCTAGTACTCCCTATATTTTTCCTGTAAACATGGACTATAACAGTCTGCTTCTCCCTACAGCTGGATTGCTGGGCCCTGGATAACAGTCATTAGATTTATGCTACAGGCAGGCAAACAGAGATGCAGAGAAAATTTTATTTTGCAGGCACAATTATGGCAAAATCGCCAGTTTCACCCAGTGAAACATTTCATGTAATTATGGCCTTTTGGCGAAATTTCACTGGCAAAATTTTGCATCCAATTTCACCTGCGCATCTGAGGTGAAATTAAGTGAAACTGGGCTTTTTGCTCTGCTGGTGGTCACATGGTTGGGTCTAAATAGGCAGGAGGTGAATGATTCATTTCCTGTGCTATATATCTCGAGGAAGATTGCAGCATTTATTCTCCCTGTAACTGCACAGTGTACTTTTACACCTAAATTTCTTAATTTGTGCAATTTTTTTTCCAACTTTTTCTTGTTTGTCTTTGTCATAGTTCATATTTTTGTACCTGGTGACTGTGTGTGTTTGTGTGTGATTGTGTGTGTGATCCCCCCCCCCCACACTCTCTCTGAATCTCTAGATCTGATTTTTTTTTTGATTTGGTGTTTATGGATTGTGGGCATAATGGTGAAGGGTGAAGACAGTGGGACACCTGTATGCGCATTTCAGCTAACATCACAAATGAAATGCTACAGCAAGAGGCTTTTGGCTCCTGCACCAGCACTCTGCAACAAACTGTGCCTCCTCCCCAGCAGCAGGAGAAGACCATGGACCCTCCACCACAGCAGCAGCAGTTGGAGACAGTATCCCCTCCCCAGCACCAGGAGGATACTGTTCCTCCCCCCCAGGCAGCAGGAGACTGTGCCCCTTCCCAAGCAGTCAGAGGCGTCAGTGCCTGGGGCATTATCAGCGGCCCCCCTCCGTGGTGCTGTCATCCCCGAAGTTCTCCTGTCTGGGATTTTATATACTTAATATCACTTGGTAACCCAGTGGTCATCTGCAATCTATGCAGGCAGGAAGTACTTTGAGGAAAGTATGGATCCCACTTTGGGACAACCGGCCAGCATAGCCACGTGATCCACCACCACCCACTGCAATGGGACCTCAAATTGCGGGAGGTGGTGGCATCATCAGGTGCAGCTGCGGGGAGCAGTGTACGTGTAAGCATTGAAGGGAGTGAGCAGGAGGGAGGCATGGCCTTACCAGTTAAACATCCTCACCGTACTCGCTGTACCAGAAAACAGCAGCAGTCAGTAACATCAAGACCCCTCCAGGGGCCCCTCTTGTCCAAAGCCAGCAGCACAGGCAGCCCCTGCCCTGCCAGCAGTGCCAGTGACACATGCAGACTTATCAGCTGTCCTGTTTGAAATCCAGCATCTCTGACAGGAATTAAATTATTTCAGACAGGAATTTAGTAATGTCCGGGGGGAAGGGGATTTCATAACTGCAGTGTGATGTTGACAACATCATGAGCATCTTTTCTGAACTCCATGGTACCCCCACTGGCACTTAATGTGGCCACACACATTAATTTGTCTTTTTTGTTTTCATTTTTCTTTCCTCCATTCTGTTGCTTGTATGTTCCCCCTACAAAAAAATAAATAAAACAACAAAAAAAACTATTATGTCCTGTTTAATCTACATCCATTCCTTAAGTCCTCTTGTTTCTTTATTTTGTATGTAAAATAATTTTATTGACCATTGCTGTTGTGTTTGTTACTGTCTTATGCTCCCTATTGAATGCAGTCCCTTTTCTTGTTCTCTCTCTATTAGTTCTCCCCACTCATTGTTATATTGCCCTTGTCTTCCTGATTCTGCCTATCATTTGTTATGCTTATTCTGTACTGTGTCAGTGTGTCTCTCCCCTAATAAACACCTCATTCCCTTATTATTTGTGGTGTGTGTTACTTCTTAGCTGGTTACACCTACAAGATTCCTTTTAACAACATAATGATGTGCAATGCAGTTGCATTCCCTATACATTGAATTTGCAAAGGAAATGCCAGCTCCTGCCGAAGGCTGTTGGCCATCTGGGTCTTGTGCACAGACTAGTGCATATTTATTGGAATTCAAATACCTCATGTGAGTTGCTTCAACTCAAAGTTAGATGTACTAACCACAGCACATGTTAATAAGGTGCTCATTCTTTGTCGATCTCCAGTGTGGCAAGTAAACAATGTAAAAGTCTACTATAACTGTTAAAATCACTTTCCCCCAAGGCACCATCATTCCTTATATGTATCATGAAGTATGGTGCCTTGAGGGATCGGGCATTTTTTATCTTAGTTATATGATAGCATTTTATACATTGTTTGCATGCCACACTGTAATAAAGAAAGAGCAGTTTATGGATATGTGCTTGTGGGGATTACTTCTTACTTTGAGTCAAAGCAACTCACATGAGGTATTTGAATTAAAAAAATATGGACTCTGTGCACAGGGCTCTAATGGCCCAGAACCTTCAACTGGTGCTGGTCTTTCCTTTACAAACTCCATATGTGGTGAATGCAACTGAATTGTTGGTCAGTGTTATGTTTTGTTAAAGTTATGTTAAAGGCGTCACCTGCTCTTTAACATGTTTCCTCCTCCTATCCACAAATGCCAAGTACTGTGCCTATTAAAAAACTGTTCCACAACGCTATGTGATGTTGCATCACATATTGTTGTGTGCAATATTACAAAGATATAACGCATCTGGTGTAGGCACTGACAACATATCCCAGAATGCCAGAATTCCCAAAATGTTTCCCAGAAAATGTTACAGTAAATTCAGACATAAATCAGGTGTCAGACATGCAGTTACATGGTTCACACCCACCATCAGGACCCACATCTCTGTTTTCTGCACCATTTCAAATGGTTTTCAGAACTACCCTGCCTAACATTATCCACAAATCCAGAAATGTTTTCCAAAAAATGTAACAGTAAATTCAGACAAAAATCAGGTCTCATCCATGTTGTTATATGGCACCCAAGCCACCACCCAAATCAAAACATTGTCTTTAGTCCACTGTTTACATTGTTTTCCTGCTGCATCTTGTTTCTGTGAGCACAGAACAGGCTGTACATGTCCAGAAATGTTACAGAAAAAATGTTACATAAAGTTGAGACAGAAATATGGTCTGAATCGTGATGTGATGTGGTGCCCCCCCCCCTTCCAACACCCAGACATTAAATTGCTGTTTTGGCCCTGTTTACCAATGATTTCATCAAGAATCTCTGTGCTGCTGGCTCAAAACCTGTCCAACAATTCCAGAAATAAAGCACAAAAGTGTTTAAGCAAAGGGGAAACAGGAACACAGTTACTCAGAATAAGTAAATATTCAGATAAAGTTAGCCAAAAAGGGCCAATATGTAAGAAAAATATAACAAATAAGTAGCACACCAACAAAAACATTAAGACTTAAAAGAAATTACAGAAACTCACTCACAACTTGTGAGAAATCTGTCAAATATTAAGAACTAGCCTGCTCTGCTTTCACACACACACACACACACACACACACACACACACACACACACACCACACATGGTCAACCTCTTCCACTCAACTCCCTCACAGACACAGACACAGAGAAAACTGAAAACACTACCTAAGTTTAACTAAATATTATACAAAGATACCAAAACCAAAAAAGGTTCACCAGCAGCGCTAGGAACTAAATTGAGATTTTGGGAGCAACAAATGCTTAAAAATCACAAAGAGGTTTTTAAAGGGTCTATTGGCTGTGATGCACCACACTGAACTGCTCTCCGACTCAACAGACACTATACTGTGCAGGAAACAGCCTGCACATGATAATTCAGCTATTTGCCCACAATGCATTGCAATTTCACTGGCAAAATTGAAAACATTGATGAAATTCAGCATAATTTGACGAAATGTCACCTTACACAAAAGCAATATCTGTGAAATTGGGCAGAATTTCGCATGACATGAAAGTGAAATCTGAGGCAAAATTATGTTTCTTCTAGGTGAAAAATTTTACTTAATGCAGAAATTATGCAATATATTTTGCAAGATGAAATTTTCCAATTTCGCACATCTCTACTGGCAAACTACCTCACCACAGCTACAATCTTAGTCCAGAAATGCCCCCTCCATCTCCACCACTGTCCTAACAATTGCGTCCCCAATAACTACTATGTTCCTGCCCTCTTGTTCATCCCTTTTCTTCCTTCACATTGGCAGATTGATTATTCCACTATCTAGGCTGCCCCATCAGCCCCAGTTTCTTACTGACCCCCCTTTCTCTGACTGTGTGTGTGTGTGTGTGTGTGTGTGTGTGTGTGTGTGTGTACGTGTGTGTCTTCCAGGCACCACTAGTAGGGACATTTCCTGATTTTAAATTCATTCTACCTGCATTTCATTAACATCATCATTATCCATTGTCCATAACTACTACTTAGGTTTTCTCCTCCTGTCCAGAGTACATCACATTATGCAGTTGATTGAGGAGATAATAGTGTCTGTATTCATGCCATCACTGTTGGGCGATACCATTATAACTATCCACCCTACATTATCACTGCTATATGCTGCTGTGCATAGACTCTGCTAAGGTTTTCTCCTCTACTCCAGTGCATAACAAATAATGCACCTAACTGGGAAGATTATAGCTTTAGTGCAACCATGGCATCACCATGTCATGTGATGCCTACAATCCAGGCTTCACAATAAACATGGGCCATGACCTGATTTCAGATGACTGTAAGTTCAGAATGACATAAAAGGTAGATGTTCTGGAGTTTATACACCAGGTCCTATGGGGGAGAATACTCGAGTAAAATTGTGCTTTGCAGTATATTGTTAGAAAACAGTTTCATGGCTGAATAATGAATAAACAAATATTTTCAAATAACTGTGGTCCCTGAATACAAATATTCACCTGAAATTATTTACACATTCTTACTCAAATATAAGTTGAGCTGACAAAACATGACCATTTACAATGGATGAGTGCAAAACTGTCCATTAATTTCTTACTTGACATTCTTAGTCAATCTGCAGGTTACCTCCTGATAATTACATGGTTGGCTTAGATTCAATAAACCATTGTAATGCTTGGAGTTGGAGGCTACACTGTGGGGACCCATGAGCTTATGTCCTGCTTATACTTTTCTGTGCTGTCCTTGCTGCCCTGCCTCAGTAACTGCTGAGGCAACTCTGCTCCATAGACGGGGTGGGGTGAGGGGGGAAGAGCTGGCAGGGAAGAAGAAGTGGGGTTGGTCACCCAGTATCTGGGCTTGGGTCCCAGATAAATCAAAGACATATGGGTTCACTATGTATGAGGTCCACCAGGTAGGTGCCATGACCCTCTTTCCAGTGAGTTTGGGGGATACTACCCCACACTCCAGAAGCAGACACAAAAGACCAAGGAAAAAAGAAAAACAATGCTCCAAGCTGCAGCAGGAGCTGGGCCATGGGGTAGGGTGTCAGAGACAGGCTCACTGTGGGATGGTCCAAAATCCAGTGGACTGTTGGGGTGGACTGGTATTAAAGTAATAGGAGGGTGGGTGATTCCTTGGACTGCTATCACTCCCCCAAACTGCACACCATTTAGCAATGGTGGGGTTCATGGACCCCCAGCTCTCTCCTGTAAATCAAAAATCTTCCTTCCAGCTGCCTCAGGTTGGCTCTGCCTTGTGCCTCCCCACTACTCTTTCACAGAAAAAAATGCCAGCAGGATACACAGTCCTTGATATCTATTTAATGATAGGCAAAATCCATTCCTAGGTTGACTTGAACATGGTAGGGATCTGCCACAGCTTCATAAAATGGGAGCCAGGAATTAAAGTTAGTGTGTTCAGAGCTGCTCACCTATGCACCAGCCTTCTTTGTGAACTTAAAATAGAACAGGTGTGCACAGTGGAGCAAAGCCCAGTGCTCTACAGAGGGCTGATGACCCTAGGAATCCATAGATAGAAATAAGAGATACCACTGGCATTGGTCAGAAATCAGTCAATGTTCTTACTGATTTTCTGAGATACAGGTACCCAGTGAGTGCTTTACTGTCTTGACTTCTATTCTTTGCAAACTTGCTGCAGCACAAATCCCATTTTAGAAATGGGGGAGTCACATAATGAATTATTTACCAGATGGGAGACCATAAGGGGAAGGCACTGCCAGTTTGCAAGTCAGTCTTATCGGTAGGTGTACCAAAGCAACATGGTGGGGAAGAAATCGGCATCTTTTATCAGTGAGGAGTGGGGGCATTACTGAAAAACCTGAGCAAAATATCACAGTACTGTAGCTGGGCTCACTGGGATGCAGATCAGCATGCACCTAATGGGCAAGTCATACTAAAATCCCTTTCACCCCTGAGGTACCCCAAAATTCTCTCAGGCACCTTGTAGTAAGAGTACTCAGAGTTTTCCTCTGGGCCCCTCTCACCCAGTCATGCCCAAAAGAAGCAGAACTCAGGCCGATTGATGGGGGTTCTTTCACATGGACTATAGGAACATGTCTGGGGAAGAAGAGTGGCATTGGCAACCACTGAGGCCTAGGAGAGCTACATGAGTTGTGCATTAGTTGTTGGTGGATCCTATAAAGGTGCCTTGATAGTAGATCTCATAAAAGTGTTGCTGGATCTCAAAGGAGTGAAATGATCAGTGGCAAAGAGATGTGAAATTCTGCTCAATAAGTCTGCCAGTCATCATCTCTGCTACAGCTGCAAAAGTGACAATGAAGGGAAAGTAGTTCTGTTTTCTGGCAAGATTTATTTTAATGTTGTCTTTGGTTCTTTGGCAGTGGTATTCAAGGGTCCTCATCAGTTGTGTGCTACAGCTGAGATTTAGTTGGGGGGAGAGAGACCTTTGATGGTTAGACTGGCAGGACAGAAGTGCCAATTGGAGGGAGATCTCCTCAGCAGGTGTCTAGATGGCACTGGGATGGCAGGAAGGTCCCTTGTTCCTCATGACAGGTTTCACAGATGAAGTCCTGGGCTACCACTGATCAGCTGAAGTTTATTGGGACTTCATTGTGAGTGACTCAGGGAATATTGTAGACTGAACAGGACATCTAGAAAATGAAGGGCCTGACAGGCCTTCAAGTATTTCCACATTTTAGAAAACTCCTGAAATACATGTATTCTGTGACCCTGCCAGTCTAATGGTGCTAACCTCTGGGCCCTGCATAGGAGGTCTTTCTTTGCTTGTAATGTAAAAAGCAAGCTAAACTATGGTGAAGTCAATGTTAAGCCTTGAGGAGGTCATAGAGCAATGGGCCCTCTCATTTTCGATTGGGTGTCATATGGATGGCTTTGCCATGGGACACGGGGTCATAATGTCTCAAGACATTATGCCACATGGCTAAATTGCACTGCCAATACACCATGATTTATGCCATGCAGCATAACTCCTTTTTTATGCGCCCCCCCCAGACTCCCCCACTAAAGATTCTCAACTTCGGGGGGGGGTCCAACTCGGGGAGCACACAAAGTGTTGGAAAAAAATAAAATGTCTGGGACTGGGAATCAAACCCGGTCCCAGATGCAGTGCCTCGGTTCCTGCTGCTGCGGCTCTGTCCAGTGAGCCATGGCAGATGCTCGGCAGAATCCACTCCCAGTAGAAGTCTTATCCTCTGTCTGGGAGTGTGTGAATGGTGCAATACCACGTACAGCAGTATACACGGTATTGCACCATTCGCTGTCCTAGACAGCGCTCTTACAGGTTAGCTATAATGTCATACGCTATTAAGTATATGACATTATGAACTGGGTGCCGAGAATCAATGAAGCTGATTGGCCAAGAGGTCTTCAAAGCCGTGATGATATCGGGCTACATCATCACAACTTCAGAAAACCTCCGGTCACCAGCCTCCTGACTTCCCGCGCAGAGTGCCTCATCTTGCACAGTGAGAGTCCAACCTCCAGTTTGCTGCTATTAAAAAAAAAGAAAAGAAAAAAAAACTCAAATGTGCCCATAACGAAATGCAGCACCACACAAGCTGCTAGGAAGACCGATGGTTGAGCTACCCACAACATCCTCCACATCCTCCTCTCGCATTCCCCACACAAATCTTAGCCAACAGCCAGCACTCGCAAACCACTCGTCTTATCTAACTACAACACAGACTGGCGTGAGAGTCGCCTTGAGCGAGTACTTAAAAAAAAAACAGTAAAGGATCCCAAACTGGTCCCCATCTTCTTTTTCAAACACTACTAACATCCAGCCAAGCAGCAGTTTCAGATTTTGGGTGACTTACCATTTACAATGCTGCTTCCTACTTGCCACACATAATGTTTAAAAAAAATGGACACATCTTCACTGACCCTGTGACCCAGCAGCACCATGTCAAAGGCAAGAAGAACAGAGTTTACTTCCTGGTGCCAAGAGAGACACATAGTACACCCCTCCTCCAATAAACTCGACTTACAACAGTGCCACCTGCAGTCCAGAGCTCTCCAGGGACTATTTTATTAAAAAAGTACTTCTCCACCACCTCAGAAAATACATTTTCAGAAGGATTTAAACATTTTTTTAATTTTTTTACTGCTAAAACTTGTATTCCAGTTCATAATAACAATAAGGCACTCCAGGGTGTGATATATCGTGGGATATCGTCACTTCTCAGATGGTTGGACGCATTCAGCCTGCGGCCTCATGCCCAGCCACCTGAGGCGTGAAGATATCCCATGATATACCACACCCTGTCGTGCCTTATTGCTTAATTATGACCCAGTAGTAAATCAATCAGAGGTCATTCCTTTGACCTCTGTCATCCAGATCATCAAGTTTATCTTGAAGCATTTGGATGATTCAGGTCTGGTCACAAAGCTGTGCCATAAAGTGGGGACAAGAGTGTTTGTTGCAACAAATCATGGTCTGGTTAGCTGAGATGTATCTGTCCTTATCTGTGATGGCCTGGGTAGTATGACTCCATCTGTTTAAATGTCTCTCATGTCCTTAAATAGTTGGGTGAACATTAAGTAGAATGTAGGAGAAGGGTACGCAAATAAAGAAGTACAGGCAATGAAAAATAATGTTTAGTGTTTATTTGTGCAAAAAAAACATCACACAGACAGCAGAAAATAACCTATGCAAGCTCTTTATCAGGGGGAGGGGTGACCACAAAAGTAACCAATATATTTAAGGGCTATATTTAAAGGGACAGTGAAAAAGAAAGTGAATAGGGTGAACAATAAAGTAAATTACTACGTTACTCAAACAGCTTATATTAACTTGGTAAAAAAGTATGCAAATAAACCATAGTACTTAAAGACCCACTGCAGCCTTGAGAAGAACTTTGAAAAACATACTATCTAGACACAAAGCACCTTATATTTCTCATTAGCTCTGTATTTCTGATCCCCGTTATTTATTGATAAGGTCATATGCGTGAAAATCGGATAATTACTCCTTGTGGGCTCATCAGCTTCTACTGTTTCTTCCCAACCTGATGCCATAATACTTTGCTTGTGACATTACCTATATTCCCATGGCAACAGACTATGATGTCACAACAGAGCATTATGATTTCAAGTAGGGAATAAGCTATGAAGACAGATGAACTCTAAAGGATAAAGATCTTGTTTTTGTGGGAGTTTCTTCAGTAATAAACAATGGAGAGGAGAAATCTACACAAGATATATGAAATACAAGCTGAATTATGTCTAAATATTACATTTTCCAAAGTTTCCCAGAGGCATCAGCTGCTCTTTAACAGGCTAGTACAGTATATTGATATGTAGAAAGCTTGATACAAATAATTCAAAAAGCTGATTTATAAATAAAACAAATTCATTCAACGTTAAATAGCAATGTCTGATCAACCAGATGGACCAATTTCGGATCAACCATCAATTTCAAAAGAGAATCCAGACCACCTATCTATTCGTTTGTCATTTTTTGCACAAATAAACACTGAGCATTACTTTTCATTGCCTGTGCTACTTTATTTGCACACCTTTCTCCTACATGTTGGCTTGTTGTTTCTTTGGGTGCAGCATTTAGCCTGAGCACCTATGATTTTTCTTTTTCTCTGCTAGCACTTTTGTTATTTTCATGTGGCTGCCCTGATGTCGGTACTGGTCAATGCATAGCTTTGAACTTGACACAGCAGTTTGTAGATTTTGACTTAATTTCTGGATCATTGTTTGATTTTTGTAACTCTGCTGGTGATTTATCTTTCACCTCCCTATTTGTGCAGATGTTACAATGAGCCCTTCTACAGTAACGAGTACTGCATTTACCTTTGGGTGTCCTGCTTTACCTGCAGCTCGGTATCAGTTACTGAGGCCGAGATCCATGTTTTTGTCTACCTTTGCTTTCTGACTCCTGATTCTGCTGCAGCAAGGATCAATTTAAAACAGTGTCTATGTTGGAAAGCCCAAGGACTATATCATGAGCAATGAGGAGTTTGAAACAGAAATCATTGGAGAATTGCTGGCAGGTGCACGTCAGAATCAGGACACTTCAAGGAGAGAGAGCTTTTCAAAAATGGCAGCGCAAGTAAAGTGACAAAAGCAGCCTGGTGATATTCTCTCAGAAGAATTCAGACCTTTACCTGAGTTTTACATAATTGCAGTGATTTGTTTAATAAATTGGAAAGACTGAAATTCACAGAGGTTAACCTTTATTACACTGTCTCTAGTTTAACAAAATACAGAGATACTAAAATAATTACGAGAGGGATAAGAATGAAAAAAGACCCTTCCAGTGGTTTCTACAAAGTCAAATCCAGTTATCAAGAAAGGTGGGAAACAGCTCTTTCTACTTGTTATGCTACCCTGATAGAGAGTTTTGCTGACCAGGAGAGAGACAGAGAGAGACTGATATTGTAAAGGAGATAGGTTTAGACGAACTTATACACATAACCCTTTGAAAACACTGAAGATTTTGACACATTAAATAGTAGACCACAAGAAAAAAAATCAATATTCATAAAAAGAAAATAATTACACACAAACAGAAAATGTTTACATGGGACACAGACAATTTCAATTCTAAACAAGTTTATTAGTGGGATTCCCAAACTGAGTCTAAGTCAAGAGGAAGAACACAGTCATGTGGCAGATCCAAAAATCATCAGCATTCGCAGAGTTCTAGTAAAAACCAGATACTACTAAAAACTCAAGTTCTTCTAATAAAACAAATCAGAATGAAGCAAAGATTTTCTTTACCTCAACAAGAGAAAACTCAACCCCTGGAGGAGACAGAACACCTCAGGACGAGATCAAAAATAAGGGAAAATACGAGTGCATTGAAATTGTGCAGTGTTCACTTGTAACACTGTCATTTTTTGGAATATTTTCACCAGATTTTCAACATGGTGTTTTTGGGACCTCCCCTCATGAACAGTGGCACTGTGATTTTGTTAATCTGTCCCAAAAGTTGATTTTGCACAACAACTGCACCATTTTGCACCACTGGTGCAAAGATACCTTTTGGGAAGGATGCAACAAATGACAGCTATACTTTTCATAAGGGGGTGTGAAAAAATGATATTGTTGGAAATTTGGAGTGAAAATATAAAAAATTGATGAAGTTACGAGCGTGCATAGAAACTGCGCAATGGACGCAAGTAACTCAACCATTTTTGGGAGTTTTATCAGCAGATTTGCAACAAGGGCTTTTTAGGATCCCACCTCATGAACAGTGGCACTGTTGTTTCATTAATTTGTCCCAAAAAGTGATTCTGCGCATTGACTGCTAAATCACATTTTTGGACAGAGAAATGAAATGAAATGACAGTGCCAGTGTTCATGAGGTTGGGTCCCAAGAACCTCATGTTGAAAATTTGGGACCAAATCTCCAAACATTGGCTGAGATCTCAACCTAAGTTTAAACCCCACATTGAGTGCCATAATAGGGCATACTGTCATTTCTTCAGTTCCTGGTTGGTTTTTGAAAAATGCAGACGTGTTTCTGATCTACAGAACATCACTGCTCCTGATCTCCAGAGGAAAATGTGGTTGAGAGGGGGATGTGGGGAGGTGGGGTGTGCAGAGGGAGGGTGCAGGTTAGGGGACGGGGCTGGCAGAAATGACGAAGGACTATTTTCCTTTTTTTTTCAGGTTTAAAAAAAACACGTTGAGGGGCTGTTTTCATTTTTACAGGTGAAATATTAACAAAACAGATTTCAGCACACTAAGGTGAACTTCCAGTATGCCAGAGTACTGGAAGGGGGATCAATGCAGACCATTGGATTGGGTACCCCGAGGTCAGCTGAGAACATAGGGGTGTGGAGGGGCACATCCGACACCAGGAGTGGCCATCCCGTTTTTGGAAACATCAAAGAAGTATTTTTTGGCACACTGGGGTGGGCTTCCAGCATGCCACATTAATGGGGGGAGAGGGATGCATGCTGACACAGGGATTGAGCACCCCAATTTCAACAGGGGACAGAGAATGGAGGGTGTGGACATCAGCAGCAGTGGGAGGGAGCTAACATTTAAATTTGTTGTCCTGCCGTGTGCCTGGTTGGGATGGAATGGGGGACTGCCGCTGCAAGGACAAAACTGCCACTGATTGCAGCAGCAGATTTCTTTCAAGTGCAGTGCTCGCTCTGAAACTGCTGTCATCGGCAGCTTCAGCATTAATTGGTGGCCAAGGGATGCACCCATTAAAGCATCCACTGCATTGGCCACAGCACTGCCACACCTCTGTAATGCTGTACTAATTCAATATGTTTCTTGTGCACTGTGCATTTAAGCAAACATAAAAATCAACAAACTGGGCAATAAAAGCAGCACAATGTAAGGCACAGGGACAAGTTCTGATTCTGTCTGATGCTATCCTCACACAAGCCCAAATATCACTATTGTCACAAAGCTTGTCTTTTGTGCCAGAGCCATTCATTGACAAATTCAGTACTCAAGTAGATTTGGAAAAAACTTTCTGTAAGTTACGTTTAAAAAAATTCTTTCTACATAAAGAAAAGATTGCCAGACAAGGAATCCTGCTGCCTGTAGCTCAAGATGGGCTTAATCAAGATCTGATTATTTGTAATAGTGAGAGTCCTATGCCTCCCACCCCTTGCCCTGATTTCTATTCAGATCAACCTGTTATTTCGACACCATCTCCTCCAGTTAACAATTATGATACCAGATAGGAATTAGATTTGGATCTGCTGTGAGGAAGTTGGGACCCAGAATGGGCCCTGGAGAACTTTCAAAGTTTCAATTCCAAAGTAATCTGGAACAGGGAATCTTACAAATCTACTTTGACTTTCTGCCCTGGGAAATCAATTTCTCCAACAATCTCAATGTTTGACAGACTTATGTGTCAGGAAGTAGACAGAATTTTGATGACTGCTAATTTGATCTCCCACAGCAGCATCACTAATGATGAGGACCAAGCTCTCAGGCACTTGTCCCAAATGAGGAAAAGTGTTGTCAAGCAGGTGGACAAAGGGGGAAGGGGCATGTGGTAGTCTTAAACACTGCAGACTATGTACATGAAGCACAACGCCAACTACAAAACACTCAGAGTTATAGATTGCTTGATGGAGATTCCACATTGTTGTATAAAACCAAGCTTAATGAGTTTTTGCTCTCTTATAGGTCACTTGGAGTCATCACTGAACAGGAGTACAGGTACCTGTTTCAGAAATTTACAATTGCCCCAACATGTTATCTTTTACCAAAGGTGCACAAGGACCCCCGGAAACCACCTGGGCAGCCTATAATTGCAAAGGTGGGCTCCCTGACTGAAAGCCTGTCCAGATTTTTGGATGGCTTTTTGTATACATTGGTGGTTCACTAACCTTCCCACCTTAGTGATACTGTGGCAGTTCTGGAGGCCCTTGAACAACAAATCATTGATGCTGGTTCCCTCTGATTAATGATTGGTGTTGAATCACTTCATACCAGCATCAAACATCATTTGGGACTTTATGCAGTCAAATTCTTCATGGATTTATTTTGAAGTGAAGGCCTTTTGGATCCAGAATTTGTCATTAAAGCATTTGAGTTTATTTTGAGCAGTAATTATTTCACTTTTAATTTGAAGTTTTACTTACAGGTTTGTGGAACAGCCATGGGGTTGGTGATGTGCCCTCCCATGCCAACCTGTTTTTGGACTGGTGGGAGGAGGTCACCATCTTTGACCACCGTGTGAATACCGCAACCAGATTAAATATTGGGGCAATATATAGATGACATTTTGTGCATCTGGGGAGGGGGGCACATATTCAGAAGCAGATGATTTTCTAAATACTCTCAACCAAAATGATTAGAATTTATGTTTTCCCAATTGGTTCACCCTGAAATGGTGACCTTTCTTGATCTCAGACTGTGTGCCACCCCAGATGGCACAATTTTTACAGAAGATTTTTGAAAACCTACATCTGGTAATACAATCTTGAGGTCTGATAGTTGTCACCCACCCCATCTTATTCGAAGGATTCCTAGGGGACAGTACTTTAGGCTCCAAAGAAACTGTTCAACAATACCTGATTTTGAAAAACATGCAGGGGACCTCACAAATAGACTGGTAGATAGGGGGTATGATGTTAGTATTTTACAGAATGCCAGTGGCTTTGCCACTGACCCAAGACTGGTCCACACTATTAAAGCCTAAAAGCAGGGAAAATACAACTCAAGATACAATCAACTTTATAATAGAATTTAATTCTGCGCCAAAAATAGTCGGAACTTTGAGATGCTTTTGGCACATTTTAGATGCGACTCTGATCTAAAAGGTGTGATTAGTGGCTCCCCGTGGTTAGTTTACAGAAAAGGCAAAAACATTAAGGATAGGGTTGTCAGAAATCACTTTACTTCTGACAATGCTATTTCAAGGTCTATGTTGCCAGTTGGTACAATGGGATCACACAGATGTGGAAATTGTAATGTTCTGTAAATATATGCAACTGGGTAATGTTTTCACCAGTCCCACTAATGGTACTCAGATTGAGATTCAACATTTTATTACCTGTCATACTATTCATGTTATATATGCATTATGGTGCAATTGTCCAACTGTAATATGCCTGGTTAAATAAAGTGATTGATTGATTGAGTGATTGATTGATTGAATATAGGATTGATGACACACACTTGAAAAGAACAAATCCAGGAATGCATACACTCTATTTTACATGATCGTTATGACACCCCATAGGGACACATTGGTGCCTGAATCATCATCAGAACTTGAACCCTTTTACTGTAGGTTCATGGCTATTGATCATGTACCCAGCAATCCCTGAAGGGGTAATAGACATAACATCCTACTACAGAGTGAAAGTAGACACATCAACTTGTTAGGGGGCCTTTATCCTAAAGGGGTAAATGATGCATGGGACATCCTGCCATTTTTATAACTACATTTTCTAAGATGTATTTCTCTGTACCATTCTTATGCTTTTTGTACTTTTCATGTATTTCATGTACATTGAACTTTTTGACCTTTTGATCTCCAGCCAGTGTTTGATTTAGCTAGACTTCTTTCTGTATTCATTGTACTATTTTGTTAATTTTCTGAGTCATTTTTTTATGCTTATCATTAAATAGCCTCTTTGAGCATTTGATCTTATCATATTTTTTGATGTTATCTGTTTAACCGCTTGACCTCCCACTATTTGGGTCACCAATTTATTTGTATGTTCATTTTGTTTTTGCTCATTTGTCTTCTTCTTCTTCTTCTCTCAGGTGGTCTGGATTCTTTTCTGAAATTGAATGTTGATCCAAAATTTGGTCCATCTCCTTGATCAGAGATTTTTCATTACTACTTTAGCATTGAATGACTTAATTGTATTTATAAATAAACTTTTTGATTTATTTTTTTTTTGCATGCTCTTTCTACCCCGCCAACCTGGCTGCCCACTCCTTCGGGTGGCCATCCATACCTCCACCAGTTCTCCATTCCACCATCCACTGTCTCCTACTGTCCTGACTGACCCTATGTATCCCTTCACTGGGGGGGGCCCTACCCATGGGGACAACTGGGAGGAGAGATCGAAGTACCCAAAGGTACTTCTTTGCATCAACATCGGGCAGCGAAGCAGCTCTGGGCCTTCCCAGCTTTGCGGTGAGGGGAGGCAGGCCTCCATCATCTGGCCTTTCTGGGTGGTGATTTTCCTTTGTTTGTGCCCTCCCACCTTCCACCCTAACTGGGCCAGAATGAATGGTGACCTGAGGTGGGGATGTGCGGGGGGGGGGTGTCAAGGCTGCGCACTACCTAGCACATCCACCAATCAACCTCCAGGTGCCAGGGCCCTGCCCACTTCCCCAGGAGGAAAGTGTCCAATGGATGCTATGGAATCCCTCCCTACTGGTCTCCACTCCTAACACTCAGGCTCAGGGCACAAACTTGGGTCACCAGCATGCTGAACAAACCCCTTCACTTGGCGCCATGGAGCCAGCGGCTTTTTGAATTATTAGTATCAAGCTTTCTACATATTAATATACAAGCCTAAGTATTTTGGCATAATCGTATACTTTTTTACCAAGATAATATAAGTTGTTTGAGTAAGTTAGTAATTTTCTTTATTGTGTACTCTATTCACTTTATTTTGTCACTGTCTGTTTAAATACAGCCCTTAAATGTAACAACTGGTTCTGTGGTCACCCCTTCCCCTGACGAAGAGCCTGCATGGGTTAGAAGCGCTGGAGCATTTTCTGTTACCTGTTTGTTATTTTTTGCACAAATAAACACTGAGCATTACTTTTCATTGACTGTGCTGCTTTATTTGTGTACCATTCTCCTACATTTTGGCTTGTTGTTTCTTTGGGTGCAGCATTTAGCCTGAGTGCCTACATTTTTTTTTTTCTGCTCGAGCATTAATTAGACTATGGCATGTTCAGCAGGACAGCATGCATTTCCTGCCTGCGCTATGATGGCTGGCCAGTGTGCAAGCAGACCTCGGAGAGTAGAGAACAACTTCAAGTACTGCACTGCTCAGATAAACCCGATTTTATTAACATTTAAAAACTATGCATGGCACAATACTACTGTACTGAGAGCTTTGTGTAGAAACTGCCACTATGCGGTATAAAGGGTGAATACATGCGGATTTGTTTTTCAGGGCCAGAACACAAATTAAACATGCATCTTAGTCAGTGATCAAGGATTCCCTTCCCCTCCCCCCAAAAATGTAGAAGTTAAAAGATCTACAGGGCTGGATCCTAGTGCTAGAATATTAGATGCAGTAAAGAAAGATAGGTATGGAGTGCTGCCTTACCTATGAAGGAGAATGAAGAACATAGAACTTTTTATTCAGCCCTACAGGGCTGCATAAGTCATGCAACAGCAAGGTAATATCCAAGGGATTACATTGTTGAGCCTGCTGGGTTGGACACAGTTGGGGTGGGTGCTAGTGGTGAAAGAGGAAAGGTGTGTTTTTTGCCATGGGTTTCTTGGATGCTGCCACCATCCAGCTCATATATAGGGTTATCCTAAACATTTTTTTAACCTAGACTGGATGCTACCCAGATAAAGATAACAGTTGGATACCACAATTAAAACACTTTCCAAACATCTCTGTAACTCACAGTTTGGATTTAATTTAGAAAATGTAATCTGTTGGACTAATTAGAAATCTGCAATTACCTGCAAAAGTATTTCTTATTGTGGAATTTGCAGTTCTGTTACAAACATGTGAATAAGCTTTAACATAAAAGCAATGTGGTGTAGTGGTTAGAGCACTGACTTGGGAACAAGATCACTGGTTCATACCACACAACAGCCAAATATGCACTGTGTCAACTTGGGCCAATAACTTAATCACCCAGTGGTCCAGTCCACCCAGATGTGGACATAGGCAAAAAAGCAGGACCCAACTAAAAATGGGATGTTGCCTCTCATGTGGATTGAACTTGGTAAGTTAAAACAAACAAACAAAAAAATATATATATATATATATAGTTTAAAAAAAATATTTTAACTTGTGATTATGCAAATTTTTAGACTCTAGCAAATGCATTGTGGTTCATTTCTACACATTCAGCAGACTGTAGTCCAAAACCTGCAAATCTAGCGATGCACATGCTGGTTTTCCTAGTGAATATGGGTCTTAGTTTATCTCCTGTTCATAAATGATTTCATGAGTTGAGGTAATTAATTACTGCACTACATATTCAAGGACCCCTGCTAGTCAATCTCAAAAAGACCTCAAGATTCATATTTGCATTCTTTCGAGAATGTGATTCAGAAACCTCCTGGACCGTATCACCTGGCTATTTAGGCAAATGCATTAACGACTGACAGGTTGAAATTTGTTTTATCATTCAAGCCTCTTTTTATGGTTCCATGCTCTAAGTCCCATTTTCCTTTGCTGGAATGCTGATTTGCTATTGTGACACGCAGACTTCAGTAAAACCCTTTATCCTTGAGGTATGTTTTTATGAACTGTGTGCACTTTTTAAACAAACTGTTTTTCAGTGATCCAACTGACCTCATAACCTCAACAAACCAAACTGCAAATAAGTAATGTAATACATTTGCTCCAGTAACACAGCACAGAAAGGGCAAAACACTTGAGAAGAAAAAATATGGGCAGGATTTTTACATGCCTACATCTATTTTGGATACAGTTTTATCTTCCATTAAAGAACATTTCAAAGGTTAAGTGTATGACTTGATAGCCTGTTACATTAATCCTGCGATAGTCCTTCAAGCATAAAATTATACTTTTTAGGAATATCCAGCAAGGGAAGGAAGGGATCATAAATGAGACCATAGTGCTGGCCAGCTGATCCCTTCCACTTCCTGGTCTGCCTGCCCTGCCCCCATGCTCAGAACATTTGTTACATCTAACCACGTAGAGCAAGCACTATTAGTTGAGTGGCGGCTTTCATTTATATCAAAGGGTGCTTAAACATCTGTAAAAGTTTGGTGAAATCCTTCCCCATAAGCTTCAATGGGGTGTGCCCCTACACTCTCCTTGGTTAGACATCACAAAACATCTGAGAGGAGGGGCAGGGCAGGCAGTCTAGGAAATGGAAGGGATCAGCTGGCCAGCACTATGGCCCAATTTATAATTCCTTCCCTCCCTTGCTGGACATTCTTAAAAATTGTAATTTGGGGCTAGAAGGACTATTGTAAGGTTAAGGTAATGTGCTAGGAAGCCCAACAGACTGAAGAATTACATTTGAAATTTATTTTATTAAACAGCCGTCCACATGGATTAAGGCACAGTATTCATCATATAAGCCAGCTTTTCTTAACTGGTTACTTTGAAAAAGCTTTTTTTTTTTGCAGTTGCTTTGCCATTAAAATACCATACTAACTCACTACTCCAGTTTAGGAACAATACATATAGGCTGGGGTATTTGAACATCTTTAGCACTGGCAAAATGAATTAGTGAGTTACTAACACCATTTTGTGATCCCAAAGCAGTGAAAGGGCGCAAAATGCCATATTGGATCGCATGATTAGCAAAACACTAACCTGTTTGTGATTGACCCTAAAATATGCCCATGTGTCTAAGCAAAACAGCTTACAGAGCCTTACAAATAGGTGCATCAGCATATTGGCAGGTTTGGGGAGTCAGTAAATAGCCATCAGTGATGCACTAATTACCATCTTCCTAAACCTGGTCTTACTGACTGGGCCCCTAATCATGTCCCGCCTGTGTCTGAAACACCCGGACTGGCAATACCTTGATAATCTGTGATGCCCAGTGGTGTCTCCATCACTGTACACATCCCCATGATATGTATTTAACTATTACCATGAAGGCAAGTGGTCTCTTCACCTGCTGAACACCCCCACCAATATAAACTTAACATTAGCCTCATGACAACTGGTTCCCCCTTCCCCATACACCCTTGTGATGTGTAGTTAACATTACCCTAGGGCCCGGTGGCACTGAGGGTTGAGGCACTGGACACCAGACCTCACACCACACTGGTGACCCAGGTTCAGGAGTGGACTCGGGTCAATGGGGGTCGGCAGGGAGAGAGAAGGATTGAGCACCCAACGGCAGCTCTCTTTCTCCGGGGAGGAGGGTATCATACTCTCCGCTGCATTACCACGGCCTGTTGGGGGAAACTCAGGATGGTTGGTGCAGTTGGGGAGACGTTCCATAAAAGGGTAGACATTGGCAGGGGACTGGCTTCGACATGCATCTCCACGCATGTCAGCAACCTTGTCCCCATTGCACGCTGACGTTAGGGGCGCACCAGAACATCAGGAAAAATCCTACCATGGTCTAGGAGACGAGCCTCAGCGTCGGTCCCAAGGCAGCACCCAAGGGAGCAGACTCTGATGTACACGCTCCCAGTCATTGTTCAGGGGGAGATATGGGGGATCTCCGCCGCCCTGCCGGGAGGGTAATCTGAGGCTCTGCAGGTATGTGGGCAGTGTTAGTAGTCTAGGGGCAGACTACTCAGGGGAACTACAGATGGGGACCTATTAGGGGAGCTCCAAGAGAGTGATCAGTGGCAGAAAGTAGGAGGGATAAAGAAAGAGTAAAAAAAAAAAAATACCCTGGTGACTAGTGTCTCCCTCTTCCAGCAGGTTCGAATCCCCCATGCAATTTAATACCAGATCATTCTCTGGTGTCTGGTGATCCCCCCTATGTAGTTATGAATCTCCCCACTCACCCTCCCTCATGCATGCCACACCTGTGAGCCCTCCCAACTGCCTTGACCCCAGTGTATGCTCCCACTTCAATGACCAGCTGGTCATTGAATTATGTTTTGCAATCATGCATTTACTGTAATCATTTGTGAGGATAGTAGTCATGCAGTTGTGAACTGTCAGTCAGCAGCTGGCCATGGTGGTGGAGCAGAGGGTCTATTCCAGTCACTGATGGGGAGAGCACTGGAGTTAAGGCAGTCCTAGAGGATCTGACTGAGGTGCACACAAGGGTAGGTGGGGGATTTGAACCTACAGGAAGGGTGGGCCACTAGATTTCAGGGATTAATCTGATGTTTAATATCATGGGGGACTTGAACATTGCTAGTGCAATGGAGTAATTTGCATCTCATTGAATGGAAAGCTATGTTCGCAAACTCAAGGAGTCTGGCAAATAAATTAGTGGACCTCACCGGCATCATCCCCAAAGCTGATCTGGACTGGCTCGCCATCACAGAAACATGGTTCAACAATAACTGTGACTGAGACATGATACCAGTATACTGTCAATTTTGGAAAGACAGAAATGGTAGAAAATGGGAGGGGGTGTAGCTATGTATGTAAGAGTGTGAATAAAAGCTACTATGACTCAAAATGATAATACTCAAACAGAGTCACTTTGGGTCACTCTAGAGGCAAACAATGGAGCAGCAACTTGGGTAGGAGTGTTCTACCGGCCCCCAGCAACAAGTGTAGAGGGGGACAAGGAAATATTGAAAAACATACACCAGTGGTGTATCAACTTCCCACAAGGCCTGGGTTCAAGGGCATGCTATAGGGCCCCCAACCCACCCTTCTCGGGCCCCCCACCCCTCTCCCTGGGCCCCACCCTCCCTGGGCCTCCTCCCATTTTGAGTAATGACTGCTGGCCTTTTGGTTAGACAAAAATTTTCAAGCCAGAACCTGTCTAGCAGGTAGCAGGATCATGGGATGGGAATGGGATACACAGCTGAAAAAAGGACATCCATTCTAAGGTTCCGCTCATGAGAACTTTACTTTAGCATGAGATATTTTATTTATCTATTTAAGTAATGAGTTCCTTAAAATTTCAACTTTTGACCAGGAGAGGAACACTGTACAGACTACAGTTGCACTCTAGTGTCAACTCCTGCTCAGATTTTGTAAGGGCAATCCTGGTTTTGGTTTGGAGAATTGTGCCTACCCCCCACCCTTCCAAAAAACAGAAATGGTTATGGTGCAAAATGTCCTGACTCCTGATCAGGCTAGGGATGGAGAGATAAGATCTGTCACATACAATACCAAGAAGAAACCAGCACCCTTTACATTTAGTGAGTGAGCCCTGCCCTCATGCCTTGTTTAGAAAACAAAAGCAAAATGAGGCAAAACAGGGTATCATGCAGAGTTGTCCACCCCCCCCCTCCCCGGCCTCATGCCTTGCTTAGATTCAGAAAATAAAATAAAAACAAGGCACACAGGGCAGATGATCATCATCCACAGAGTTGTTCTTGCCCCCACTTACAGATTCTCAAAAACAAAAGAAAATGAGGCATAAACAGGGCAGATCATCGTCATGCACAAATGTCCCCTGGGCCTTCCCTCCCTCTTAACTACCCCCCTGGACTCTCAGTCAGAGTACTACTACTCGTCCATGCCCTGGCTAAGCAGGCTGCAGGCTCAGTCAGCTCCTTGGTGGGCACCCATCAGCGTGGCGGCTCAGTCCTCCTCCACACATAGCAGGATGGGTCACAGGAGGAGTGCAGGGTGAAGAGAATTGATTTAATTTTTAATTTTTCTCAGATTTCATTCATTTACTCCATACCAGGCCAGTACAACATAATCCTTAACCTTGCTGCCCTACTGCAACCGTCCCTCACCACCTTGTCTTTTTCTCTGTGCTCGTCTCTCTCACTCACTGCAGGTGGCAGGCCAGGCTGCTACTCTCAGTCTGTTATGATCCATCTCGACCTCACCTCAGCTCAGTCAAGCAAGCTCCCAACAACACAACTCCTATCTCTAACTCTCCGTCTCTCCTTCTCCTACATTAAGCAGTTTAAACTACTATAAGTATTTTATATTTATTTTTATTTTGACTCTAGTCTAACTTTCTTCACTGTCCACTACGTCTCTCCTCCACACACTGCAACTGCGAACTTCTGCTGTGTGCAAGGTGCATGATTTCTTCTCAGGTATGCGCACACTTGCTTTCTTCTCCTTCTTGTACCACATGACTACTCCACTCTCTCCATGCTACAGAGTCATGTGATACAGTAGTGTCTGCTACCTTTACATCACCACTAGCAACCACCCCCCCCCACTCAGAGGCAGACAAGGCTGAAGGTTCCTGAGGGAAAAAAGGCAGAAATAAAAAAACAAAAAAAGGCAGCACTAGCGAGATGTAAGCAAACAAATTCCGACCTAGGGCCCCCTAAACACTGTGGGCCTAGGTGCGATTGCACCCCTGCACCATGCTAGCTACACCCCTGACATACGCAAAATGAGTAGCAAACGGGAAGAGATTGTACTGGGTGACTTCAATTTACCTGACGTAAACTAAGATACACATACACTGAGTTCAATCAGAAGCAAGGACTTTCTAGAGGCTCTGCGTGTATCGGTCCTGAAATAGCTTGTAAAGGACAAAACGGGGGAGGGGGAGTAGTCCTTGACCTGCTACTATCAAACAGGTACAATATCACAAATGTAGAGGTTGTGAGCCACCTGGGAACCAATGATCACTGTATGGTGTGGTTCCAGATCAAGACAAAAACAGACACAGAGCATTCTAAAACAAAAGTCATGGACTTTAGACAAGGAGATTTCACAAAAAATGAAGCAAAATCTTAAGATGAGTCTGATTAACATTACATGGGGGATAGATGTTGAAGACTACTCAATACAGCTCAAAAGGACTATACTAAATTCTGAAAACCATTGAATAAGAAGGGTGAGAAAGCTAAAAAGAAAAGAAAACCACTCTGATTTTCTAAAGAAGTACCCACTAAGGTCAGGGAGAAAAGAATGGCTTTCAGGAAATACAAATAAACCAGATCTGACAAAGACAGAGAACACAAGGAGACACAGAAGGAAGCAAACAAATTGATCAGGACAGCAGAGGCAGAAACTGAGGAGAGGATAGCCAAGCAGGTCATAAAGGGTGAGAGAACATTCTCTAGATATGTCGATGAGAAGAAAAAGACATCAGGAGGTATTGTTAGACTCACAAGGGTGGATGGGGAGATCACAGAAAATGACAAGGACAAGGCTTAAACCCTCAAAAGTTACTCCTGCTCTATATTCACCAACGAGGAGGAAGGATGCGGACCCAGCAATGCAACACATAACAAAGAAGGATTCTGAATACACTCAGGTCCCTTTACAAAAGAAAGGATCCTAAAGGAACTAGAGAAACTCAATACAAACAAGGCCATGGGACCAGATGAAATTCATCCTAGATTACTAAGAGAACTAAGAGACGAGCTGGCAGCGCCCCTGGCTGATCTTTTCAACCTATCATTCAAGCTGGGAGTGGTCCCTAAGACTGGAAGAAGGCAACAGTTATTCCTCTGCACAAAAGCAGAAGCAGGGAACGTGCAAACAATTACAGATCGGTAAGCCTAATCTCAGTTGTGGACAAAATAATGGAAACCCTGCTCAAGGAGAGGATTATATCCTTTCTAGAAGAAAACAACAAATTAGACAAAAAACAGCATGGCCTTACAACAGCAAGGTCATGCCAAACCAATCTGATAGACTTCTTGAACTGGGTAACTAAAATAATAGACCAGGGAAGAGCAGTAGACATAGTATACCCTGGATTTCAGCAAAGCTGTCAACTTGGTTGCACACAGAAGGCTACTCAACAAACTGGACAGAATTGGAGTAGGACAGCAAGTAGTGAAATGGGTAAGGAACTGGCTCACTGGAAGGATACAGAGGGTATGTGTAAATGGTTCACTTTCAGAAGAAAGAAGAGTAGATAGTGGAGTGCCACAAGGATCAGTACTCCGATCCTATTCAATATTTTTATTAGTGACATAACTGAGGGACTAGAAGGGAAGGTGAGATTATTCACAGACAACACAAAAATAAGCAATACAGTAGACACTCCAGGTGGGCTAGAAAAGATAAAGGCCGACCTTAAGCCTCTGGAAAAACGGTCAGAAACATGTCAACTAAAGTTTAACGTAACAAAATGCAAGGTCATGCACCTAGGAATGGCCAACCCAGGAGAGGTATACTACCTGAGAGAAATACAACTGGAATCTTCCAAACAGGAAAGGGATCTGAAAATAATTATAACGAATGACCTAAAGATGTCCAAATAGTGAGAGAAAGCTGCACTATGAGTGAATGGCATATTGGGCTGCACAGGCAGGGGGATCACCAGCAGAATAAAAGGAGGTCATCTTACCGCTCTATAGATCTCTGGTGAGGCCACACCTAGAGTACAGTGTACAGTTCTAGAGACCACACCTAAAAAAGGATATCAACAGACTGGAGACAATGCAAAGGAGAGTTACAAAAATGATACATGGCCTACAGAACAAAAACTATGAAGAGTGTCTGCAAAACCTGAACATGTACTCCCTGGAGCAGTGGAGGGAGCAGAGAGACATGATTGAGACCTACCAGTTCCTAAATGGAATAAACAAAGTGCAGGTACAGGAAGTGTTCCAAGTCAAATAGCAATCAAGAACTAGGAGGCACAACATGAAGCTGGAGAGGTGCAAATCCAGAGGTAACACACACAAGTTTTTATTTACCGAGAGGGTGGTGGATGCATGGAACAGCCTTCCTCGGGTAGTGATGGGGGCAAAAACAGTGGCACATTTCAAGAATGCAAGGGACAGGTACAAAGGCACCACCACACTGACAAGCAGTAAACAGAGGGAGTAGGCCAATGGGCAGACTAGATGGAACGTATGGTCTCCTTCTGCCATCATTTTCTATGTTTCTATGTTTCCATTATGGTACCAATATGGCAGTCTGCTCCAGAGTAGCAACTGCCATTAGTGAGCCATAACAGTCTGATTGTAATCTCAGTAGCACCCTATTAGCTACATACCTCCTGTGGCAAGTAAGAGACTGAGGTTTGCAATCATAATTGGGTTAGTGCTTGGCTGGAGTACTGAAACATACCTTTAGTGCTCACAAAGTGCCCTAGCATGTTTCAATAAACCACTGGTTTGTTCCTGGCATTAATTTTCTCCTGGAGCAAACATTTAGTGGACCCTAATCTGGACCTATTAATATCCTGGCCAAAAACTTTATTAAAGGATGAGGCACAGAGACAAACAGCTCGTGCTCCATCTCAACTGGTTACAGACTCAAAATGGTCTTTGTCAGAATATAGTTAACCACACACACACTGCAGAGTTTACGTCTCCCATATATTGCCATAATGAGTCACACACCAGCACTGATTAAAATAATTCACAAGGGATCATGCACATTTCTATTACTACAAAATTTACTTTTTACATAATAAATTTACATGATAAATATACACAGAATATTTATTTAATAAGCTG
Source organism: Neoceratodus forsteri (assembly GCA_016271365.2). Classification (NCBI taxonomy): domain Eukaryota; kingdom Metazoa; phylum Chordata; order Ceratodontiformes; family Ceratodontidae; genus Neoceratodus; species Neoceratodus forsteri. The sequence goes on along the minus strand of CM057455.1, from coordinate 1,787,986,138 downwards.
TTATTGAAATGTTTCTTATTTGTAACAGTTCTGTAAATATACATTCATTTGATGCTTTATAGAACCCATTAGTAATATATCAAAGAACAAGTCTGCACTTCAGTACATGGATTCATAAATAGGATGTTTTGGCTACTACAGTTTACTAGATAATATTTTCCTTTCATTTTCAATGTTCGTTTTCAAGGTTTGTAGCACATCTTTGTTGTCTATCCAAAAAGTTTGTATAAAAAGCATTTGTCTCTCCCCAGTAAATGTCACTGTACTTTTATTCATGATAGCATAGTGCTCACCATGACAGTAGACTTATGCCACAAACAGCAGTTTTGAGGAAAGCAGGGGAACGTCAGATACATTTTGAAAACCTCAGTGGAATAAGTATTGCAATATCTGCAGTATTTGTTAGCTCAACCACAGGAAAAATTAAAAATTATAAAACACTTAAGTTAAAGCATAACTGGTGTAAATCTAATAGTTCACAGAGGTATTTCACAGGGTTTCAAAGTAACTGTGCAGGTGACTGCTTCAGGACCCAATCTAAACTACAATTAACCTCATCTCCAAAACATGATAGGTGTACTTTTCACCTCAAGTTTCTGTATAAACCTGGATGATACTACAGTATGTAAAGATAAGCAAATATAACTTTATGCATTCATGCTAGAAATAGGTGCCTTACATTTAAAAATATTGCAAGGATATTAAGAGGGGTTTAGGGGTTGCTAAACTGGTTAGGGACTCACTAAAGCCACTTTTCAGGCCTAGTGCAGGGAGGAACCACAAAATGCCATATTGGATGGCATGGTCTGCGAGTCCCTAACCTGTTAGCAACTGGCACTAAAATATGCCAGTGTGACTACGCAAAGCAGCTGATAGTGCCTTCCACAAGACACACTGAAAGAATGGCTGGTTTGGGGAGGTGGTAAGTAGACATCAATGACGTGCCAATTACCACCTCCCAAAATCAGTCATTATGCTCTCTTTGCTCCCTAACTACTCCATCCCATCACCCAATTACTGCTGACATGATTGTGTCAGTATCCCTGGTGTCCTTTGGGCCATCTTCACCACAACTGACCTGATGGTGTTTTGTACAGTAACCCTGGTGTCCAGTGGTAACTCATGCCCCTCAAACACCCCCAACGGTACTTTATACAGTGTCCCTGATGTCCAGTGATTCCTTCTGCCCCTAATTTCTGAATCCTCCTTACCTGAACCTGGCATGCCTTCAGGTTAGAGTCCCTCTATGGCAACTAGCACAAACCCTCTGGTCACCACCATGGAAAGTCACTGACTGACAGTTCCAAATTGCGCACCTACTGTAATTACAGCTGATTAAGTAGACATGCAATCAAGAATTTTCAGTCGGTGTCCAGCCATAGAAGTGAGTAACGGGTCTGTGCTGGTCACCATGGAGGAATTTGGACATGCTGATGGTGCTGGGTTTGGGTGGAGGGATTAACAACTGAGGGGTGGGAGAAGACACTGGACATCATACTGTACAAAGTACTATCTGGGATGTTCAGGGGTGGGGTGACCACTACACACCAGAAATACTGTATAAAGAACCATTGAGGGTATTCAGGGGTGGGGGTACAACTAGGCACTAGAGATTATGACATTATGATGGCTGGGGAGTACAGGGGGTGAGAAGACCACTAGATACCAGGGATACTGAAAATATTACAGTTGGGGGGCACTGGACCACCAATGCAGCATCCCTGACATGTGCTGGGAGGGGAAGGGGTCCAAGCCCTGTTTTCTCCTGTCCTATAATGAGGCTTTAATGAGATGCAAATGACAACATAGCACCCTGCTAGTGCTACGGGATCATTTTCATCTTAAGGTATGAATATGGCCGGCCCGGTGGCGCTGAGAGTTGAGGTGCTGGATGCCACACCTTGCGCTACGCCGGCTACCCGGGTTCGGTAACGGACCTGGGGAGCCAGGGGCTGGCAGGGGGGGAGGGAGGATTGAGCATCCCTATGGATGCTTTCCTCCCTCAGGAGTGGGATACTCGGGACGCGCAAGCGTTCATCATTCCCGCAAAAGGATTCGGTGGAAGCACTGATTCCTGAAAGGGATGGGCAACTCCAAGTTAGGGGTCGGGTAGCGGGGACGTCGCACGGTGCGTGAGAGGCTAGACATGTGTTAGCACATTACCTCTCAGGACGTAGTCCCAAGCGCCAGCGTCCCAAGGGGATGGGACCTACAGACAAGGGGAAAAATCACCCTTGTGGTCCTGGATGATGGCCTCTCTGCTCAGACCACCAAATCAGACAAGACACCACTGTGCAGGTAAGGAGAGGAGGCACTCTAGGGGCAGATCCAGGGACAGCTAAGAGCATTGAGAGGCCCGAAGGAGTAGGACCAAGAGGGTAGGAAAACCAGGAGAGAGAAAAAGAAAGCATAAAAAAAAAAGGTATGAATATGGCAATTTTCTTCAGTGTAGCAATTGCTATTAGTGGGTTGTGACAGCCTGATTGTTATCACAATCCCCATAGTGCTCTATTGGCCACATACCTCCAGTCTCTAGTAGGGGGTTGGAATTTATGATCATAATCTGATTAATGGCTGGTTGGTATATTGGAACATGCCTTTAATGACCGAGTGCAATAGCATATTTCAATAAACCACTGGTTTGCTCCAGACACTAATTAGTTCCTGGAGTAAATATTTAGTAGGTCTTAATCTGGATGTATGAATATCCTGGCCATTGTCTTCATCCAAATATTGCATCATTTAAAAAAACAAACATTTGTTTGGCAGGATCAGTGACGCTCAGGGTTGAGGCGCTGGACACCACATCTGATGCAACGTCAGTGACCGGGGATCGGGAGTGACCTCAGGTTGCTGGGGATTGGTGGAGAAGGAGAAGAATCGAGCATCCAATGGACTGCTCTCCTCTCCCCTCCCAGGTTGAAAGGTTGTCATCCCGCTCTTTAGCTGCCCCTCTAGTGGAAGCTGGAGGGCAGTGCCAGAGACTGGGAGACACAGACATGGGAAACATGGTGTGATCATGCCTCCACATGTGCATGTTCATGCTGCAAGGGGGGGGGTGTATGGGGAAAAACAGAAAAGAAGGACCTGGTAGGCTCCTTGGCACTGAGGCACCACACCTGGCCCTGGCTTCCCCCGAATCTGGGCTGTGCTTTGGATATTATATTATATTATATTATATTATATTATATTATATTATATTATATTATATTATATCATATGATATTATAATATATTGCACCACAAAGTGAATGTCTGTGGGGGATTACTAGGGAAGCCTGGAGTTAGGGTAGCGGGAGCCATGGTAGATTACTGAGCCCCCTGTGGGGGGGCTGTAGCTGCCTGCCAGACCCCATCAGGTAAAAAGCAATATAGAAAACAAAAAAACAAGCACTTGTCAATAACACATGTTCACCAGTGGTATAAAAGCTCTGAGGTATTAGATGGGTTGTGATGCACATTGTGGCTTAAATATGACCAAAGTTAAGAGCCTGTGTTTTTTTTAATTAAGTTTATTTTTTGATCAATTACAAGTAACAACATGAAAAATACAAACTACAAAACCAAAAATACACCCCACCCAAAGTTAACAGCCCACCCCTTCCCAACTCCCAAACTATATACAAAATAGCGAGTGCTGAAACACTGAGCAATCTAGAGGAGGAACATACAAATAAACATATATCAAGGGTACAAGCAAAGATAAAAATTAAAACCAGGATCCCAAGAAAATGTAAGACAGTCACAAACTGTAAAACACTTTACAATAACAAAGGTTAAGGCAAGGTATATAATGTGTGAAGCTTTGACCATTTTTCGTTATACAAGTTTAAATTGTTCCAAGTACAGGAGATCAGCTTCTCCAGACGCAGGTTCGATAGAAGCTCATTTAGCCACTCTGTATAGGATAACTTATGCTGGTCCTTCCAGTGATGCAAGACCAACTTTTTAACAGACATAGCTAGCATCATTATTTGGTATTTTTGTTCTTTATACGTAACTGGGGTAAGGTCACCCACTAGACAAACTACAGGGGAGAAGTACTCCTCTAGTCCTAATATGGGATCTGCCCAAGCCTTAATTTCTTGCCAAAGGGGTTGAACAAGTGAGCAGTACCAGAAGATATGTAATGGAGGACCCTCTGCATTACCACATCTTGTGCATACTCCAGAATCCAGCTTCCCAATCCTAAAATAGAGATTATGCAGACAGAAAATGTGAGTTAGCCTGAATCTGTCTTGTGTAAGCTAGGTAGTGAAAGCTTTCCAGATTTTTGACCTGTTAAAATCCAAGTCTGGAAGAGCCTCCTGACAGTACATACAGTGAATATTGAAAGACTTGTATATTTCCGAAAGTAGAGTAAGATAAATTTTAGATATGCAATGAGAGGTTGTGGCAGAAGATTGTAAAGAAGTAAGGAAAGGTGCACAAGAATATTCCCAAGGATAACTACCCATGTGATGTTTGAGTTGGAAATATTTAAATGCTGAAACTTAGATCTAGCATCAGAAAAAAGAAAGAAACTTACCTTCTTGGAGTAAGTTGGAAAGGAAGACAGTATCTAGGTTTGGCATCCAACCTTGTGGAACAAGAACACCTCCTACCTTAAAAATAAGATTTGTGAAGATGGCTTGGGCCATGTCCTGTGGAAACTGAAGAGACAGATGGGCTGATAGTTGTTTCAACACTGTGAAAGAGGTTTCAATTGCTGTACAATGAACATGAAGAGGAATATATGCCATATATTTAGTGTAAATAAGTGAGTGAGGAGTCGGACTCCAGCTATGAATAAGATCTCTTTCAACGGTAACTGAAAGAGGGGTGCAAGTGATAGAAGAATCAGGACCCAGAAAAGAGAGCCACTGAAGTATATAACTAAGATGAATAAAGCAGAAATAATGTTTAAATTCAGGGACTTGTAAGCCCCCTAGAAGTTTAGAGGCTGCAAATTTAAAACAGGCTGACTTATCTGCCCAAATGAAGGTGGAAATCAAAGCATGCAGCTTTTTAAAACAAGTCCGGGGGAGAAACAGATTGTCATCTGGAGGGGGTAAACTGTTCTAGGTAGAATATACATTTTTACGATATTGAGATGACCACACGTTGATAAAGGTAGGTGGCGCCACCACTCCAAGTTTATTCTGACTGTGTGCAATAGATTATCTAAATTAGACTTTTTGAAATAATGCGTGTCTAGAGAACACTCTGTTCCTAGGTATTTCAAGGAATGTGGTACCCATATAAATCCAAAGGGGTCTATATCTGTCTTGTGGACATGTTTAGTGAGAGGCATGATCACTGTTTTAGAGATGTTAAGCTTATAGTTCAAAAAAGCACCAAAGGTCCTAATTATGTCAAGGATAACTGGGATACCTTGTGTCAGGTTAGGAATGGGTACTAAAATATCATCTGCATAAACTGATAAATGGCATTCTGTACATCCCACTGTAATTCCAGTGATGGAAAGGTGGAGCTGAAGTAGGGAAACGAGGGGTTCTAGATAGAGGTTAAATAAGAGTGGGGATAAAGGGCACCCCTGCCTGGTGCTACTGAATAACAGGAAGGAAAGGGAGAAAACCCCATTACAATATACCCTAGTGGAAGGATTGTCATAAAGCAATTTAATCAATTTAAAGAAAGGTATCATGGAAGCTGAATTTATCCAGGGTTGCACATAAGAAGGGCAATGCCACTGTGTCAAAAGCTTTTTCAGCATCCAGGGATATCAGAACACACAGGGGACTGAAGATCCCTGGATGCTGAAAAAATGTATGCAAGCTTGTGGAGGTGGTCCGAGGTTGATCTAGAGAGCATAAATCCCACTTAATCAGGGCCAATTAATGGGCCTCAAACTGTGCTGATATGGGTTACCAGGGTCTTTGAAAGTAGTTTCAGATCCTGATTAATCAAAGATATGGGATGGTAGTTGGAGACTTGCTCCAACTCTTTCCCAGACTTGGGCAGGAGTATTATTAAAGCTTTAGCCAAAACAGGGTCAGATATGCTGTTATTTAGGATGTCATTAAAAACCTGGATCAAAATAGTGGTCAACTCCAGGGTAAAAGTTTTATAAAAGTTGGGGGGGGACCCATCAGGGCCTGGTGCTTTGTCCAACAACAGGGCAGAAATAGCTTGTGCAACTTCCACTTCTGAAATAGGATGACATAAACTCTTCTGCTGGGCCTGGGTAAGGGAGGGTAGTGAAATTTGATTTAGGTAGTTTGGGAGTGAATCCAGAGACATTAAGAGAGAGGGGGGCTATATAAAGATCTATAGTAGTCGTAAAATTCTTGTACAATGTCTCTAGGGTAGCTAAGCAGGTATTGGTTAGTAGAAGAGTGAATGTGGGGGATTAATCTAGAGACTTCTTGAGTGCTGAGCTTTAGAGCCATCAACTTGCCCACTTTTCCCCCTGATACACATACTTCGTCTTAGTTTTAAAAATCACATATTCGGCCCGCTCTCTTAAAATATCCTTGTATTGGTCTCCATAACTCGTTAACTCTTGTAACTGTTCAAGTGAAGGGGATGAATGGCTTTCTAAACTTTGAATGGCACCCAAATAAAAGGAGTGTTTCTTCTGTTATTTTTTTTTCCTTTTAAAAGCCAGCCTAATAAACTCACTGTGCAGAACAGCTTTGTAAGCAGCTCACTATTTATCAAACCTATTCAGCTACCCCCAATTTTCGCTAATATAATATGAAAGGAGTTCTCTAACATGGGACACTATCCAGTCATCCTTTAGTAAGTGGGCAATTAATTTCCAGATAGTGTCTTTATCCAGAGCTGGAGAAAAGGAAATTGTAAGCCAGACCATGGAATGATCAGATAAAACCCTAGGAGCAATATCACAACTCTGTAGGCCTGGGAGTAGGGTACAGCTAATAAAAAAAAAATCTATTCTAGAGAAAGAATGGTGAATTGGTGAAAAAAAAAATTTTTTTTCATGGTGGGATTAGTAATTCAAGTGCTAGAAAAGTGGGTTCCCTTCTACTTGTGGAAATTATGGTGTAGTAGGGTGCTGGTGGTTGAAAATCATCAATGAAAAGGAAGAAGGACCAGCCACTCCAAAAAAGGTTTCAAACTTAGTTCATTTTATTTTATGATATTCACCAATGACAAGATCCTCTAATCCCAATGTTTCACCCAGATTGGGCTTCATCAGGGGCAGGATCTTTTATTTAAACAGTCAAAAGTATTTTTAGTCCATATGTACAATACATTAAAACATAAATATTTTCATACATGATGTACAAATCTCATGTAGCACATACTTAGTGTCTTTTGCTACAATGTAGCTATAACCCATTAATGTACACTGTCTAGCTTTATATCTATTATTATTTATATTTGCTAAGAAATTCAAATAGCTTTCTTACATATTCATACTAATTCAATTAATTTATATTTGGTTAAAGTGCCAATCCACAGACCTAAATCAGCCATGGACCATCCAATCACCAAGTCTACTCTGAGAACAGCTTACATTTACTTCATTCTGTTACACATCTAAGCTTATCCAGCTGCAAAGTTGTCATGTGTTAATTATTTTTAATTTTATATATTTTACCACAAACAATTTTTCAATATGAAACTGTTCAGTATATTACGTTAATTTATTGTACATATGGACTAAAAATACTTTTACTGTTTGACTAATCAGAAAACAAATTGAACTATGTTTTGAAACCTTTATTAGAATGGCTGGTCCATCTATCTTTTCATTGGGGATTATTAACTCGTCATGGGTCACATAACCCAAGGGAGTCTCTTAACTCACATAGAGCACTCTGGGTGGGAGAAAGAGAGCAGGACGAATTATAGGTATGGTCAAGTTCGGGCCATAGAATAATATTCCAATCTCCTTCCAAAACTATTGGCATATCTGTGAAAGGAGCTAGGGCTGAGATTACGTATACAAAAAAGGAAGGCGTATGTAGGACTTCCATTCACCCAAGATGGCCATGTACAAAAATGTAGCAACCATCAAAATCTGCAATTTCTAGAACCAGGGTGAAAGAAATTGACCGAGCAATGAGGATGGCCAAACCTTTACTTCTAGTGTCATCTCCCACTCCATAAACAGACCCTACAAAATCTCTCTGAAACAAATGGTGCTAAGAAGGTAATACTTGGGTCTCTTGGAGAACATTTACTTGAACAACATAGTGGGATATGCATTTAAGAATTTGAAGTCTCTTAATTTTGGACTTTGCCCCTTTGATATTCCAAGTAGCAAGTTTAAAAACATTAGACATTCAGCCTAGAAAAACAATAAAGCCCATACCCTTGCCCATATACCCATAAAACCAACAAGATAAAAATACAAGCACTAAGCCCCCAACCAAAAAAAACCCTAAGAACAAAACATACCAGTACTAATAAGCAGTATGAAATACAGGGGGCACCTAACATTGGTGCCCCACATGCCCTCCAGTCTCCAGACCACACTCCTGCAGTTAGGCCCATGCTGGGGTATCAAAGTAGCTCTCATCCATCTCCTGACGTAACTATCAAAATGCCATAAACCTAAATAACAAAATACATTAACCTCTTAAAGGAAGAGCTAGGTTGGTTCCAGTTGGTAAATATAAAACTTAGGAAACCTAATGATATCCACTAGTAACAAAAATACTGAACAGACCAACCAGCAAATTTCCCACTATAATGCATGCTAAATGCCCATCTTTAAAATTCAGTAAGGTATATGGTAGTCTTATGCAAGACATTATAAAATGGGGAAAGGATTTCAAGCAATCTGATTGGTTGTTAGCCATGCATTAGATGTGTCTAATGCACAGCTAAAACTAGAACCCTCATTTAGAATACACAGACCCATCTTATAAGTGCAATAAGCCACTCCGGGGATGTGCTTTAAGCAGTTCTACTGCATGGCTAGGGGATTGGACACACTCAGCCTGTGACCTCGTGCCTCACTACATTCCCCTAGCCATGCATTAGAGCTGTCTAATGCACACCCCATCATGTCTTATTGCTTGCATCAAGTGTCAAAATAAGATAACTTAGTCAAACTCAAGAAATAATGAATAGCATTCCATATATGAGGAGCTTTTACTAACTGTAAAAGATAGAAATATGATAAACAGCTAAATGGTTGCACAAATATTTACAAATAAGTAATTAAGGATCTTGCCAGTGAGTACAAATTATTACCAGAAGCGGATCATTGCAGTAACTATGAAAGACAGTAAATATAAGGACTTAAAGTCAGAGCTTGCTTATTATAATAAGAACGTTCTAAGAAATATGCAAACCAACAAGCAGCAATTGGAAACCAGACATTAATAGTGTCCCTACAACTAGAGCAGTAAGGTGTCTCTCCCTGAATACTTGAAGAGACAACTTGCTACAATCCCAAAATCAAGACCAGAGAAGGATTCCAATTTGAACTGAAAACTCCCATTGAAGCATACTGCCCGCCTCCTATATCGGAATGCGTCCGTGTCCCCTGCTGAATCAGTCTTGAAAGGGAAAAAAGAATGTTGGGGGGGGAGTGAAATCCAAGCAAGTGTATTCTGCATAAATACAAAACAATTTCCATCTTCCAAAACTCAGCACTCCTACATCAGAGTCCATCAATAACTACCACAGCTCTAGAAATACAAAACATAAACTATACTAGTACCCAATACTCAACATAAGTAAAAATAAATAACTTTATGGCTAAGAGAGTCATACTGGTGTGTTCAATCACTCAGAATAATGCTCACCAAAGAAAGTTCAGACTCCCATATCCTCCCCCCAAAGTCCACTCTGGACAAATGGGTATGAAGGAAGCAATGTATCCATAAACAATAGCAGGGTAATGATTGTATAAGTTAACGCTGAAGGTCAAAAATCCCCAGCCAAAAAGATACTCAAAAGTAAATCTGGCACAGTGTCCAAAGCCAGTTCATGCTGTAATCTTGCAACAGTTCAAAATTTTATGCTGAATCAGGAAATTGTGGCTGCCAGCCCATTGAGCGAGTCTAATGCTGCATTCAAACGGACATCGACACTCGAGGATAAGTAAATTCATTGAAACAAGTCCAAACTAAAAATATTGGGTACGCCTTAGTGCTTACAGCTGCATAAAACTTGAATTGGGGGTTGTAGCATCCAAAGTCATGAGGAAATGTTTGATGATTTAGTGAACATTCCAGAAATTGGATGGATTCAAACTAGAATCCCAGGTTGAATCGGTCTCCCACTTTGGAGCAGGATCTTTATTCGAGTTTGCAATTCATCTCCGTACATAGAAGTTATCTCTGTCAGAATGAAGGTCCACCAAGCATCGACAATAAAAAGACTAAGTCTAATGGCAAAAAGTAGAGGAGCAGATCTTAACATCAAACTTATGAGCTGACCAACTCACCATTCTAGAAGATGCATAAGTCGGAGATTAGAGATCACAGTTCAAACAACCCTCTGACCATGTTGCCACTGGAAATACTCACTAGGCTAGGTCCACAGCTGTTGAAATAAATTTGGGAACAGCTAGGGTAGGCCTGTTAAAGCCTCTGCTGCAGATTGAAATTGTTTTTCTCCAGATGTGGTGACCACTGAAAGTACTGCAGGGTACCAGAGCTGAAATTTAATACCTGCGTCATAAAGAGTTTCCTTGATGTCGCAGTAAGCTTGTTGTTTGGCCCATACACCAGGGCTAAGATCACTAAAAATTGAAATTCTGGAGCCTTCCTACCACAGTTGCTTATTGGCCCTTGATTTAGATAATACATGGATTTTGTCTCTGAAGTTGAACAACCTAAAACTAAGGATATGGGGATTTCTCCTGGGTAAGGGATTGGCTTCAACGATTGGTGGGCTCATTCGATGATGTAGTTTGGTCCTTATGGTTATGAGCCAGCAAGTTTTTCTTGCAGTGCTTGCACAAATAAGGTACAATCAGTTCCTTCAGACTGCTCAGGTATGCCCAAGATAATCACATTATTTCTTCTACTTCAGGTTTCCTGATCATAAAGCCGATCCTCAAGCTTTGCTGCCTTCTTCCTTAGGTCAACTATTTTATGGTGAATCTGAATTTGCCCGATCTTCAAGGGAAGAAATTCTGGTTTCTGAACCAGAAATTCCTTGCCCCATCATCTCCAGGGTAGGTTTTACAATCTTGAAATGAGACATTAATTCAAACAAAGCTTCTTTGATTGTATTAAGATCATGAGAAAGGCTTTCGAGCGTGAGTGAGGCAGCCACCAGAGCTGGGGTCTGTGGTGATAAGATATCCTCTTTTGGTCATTTTGAAGCTGGAGGGCACTGAGGTAAAGCCTACGGTATGCTGGAGACCTCCATCTCTGCTGTTTCTGAGGCCATTTTGATCAGGAAAAAAACAGAGTATAAATAAGTCCAGTTCACAGATAGCAGTGGTAAAAGTCAGCACTATAAAAACTGGGTTATGTACAAAAATGTTGTTTTAAAAGAGAAACACTGTCAGGAGCTGTAGAGAGAGTGTCTATTCCTCAGCTTGCCATCACATGGCTCCCCTTACAAGCCTGTGAGACAGATATTCAAAGTTTTGCACCCGATGCGAATCCTTTGCACTGGAATAGCACCAAATTTGCACAGGGCTGTGATATTCAAATGCTCAATTAGTGCCAATGCTATGTGATTGGGTACCTGCTCACAAACACAGATATGCACAGCAACAAAAGTTTGGAAAATTCGATGTTTGGATTAACACCCCTACCACCACACCCTCAACCTCCACCCTCCACACACCAACAAGCATTGGGGCATGCCATGGGGTCATCAAACCTAACTCTCACCCCATTCCATGTGTAAACAAGCTGACACACTACAGTACAGGAGAATGGGGAGAGAGGCCTGATGACCCCATGGCATGCCCCAATGCCTGTTGGTGTGTGGTGAGTGGTAGGGTGAGGGAGGGGTAGTAGGGGTGATAACTCCAACATTGAATTTCCAAACTTTTGTCTCTGTGCTATCAATCATAACTGATGCATTAATTGAGTTTTTTGCAATAAATTTCCCTTGTTTTTGAAAAAGTGTAATGTAACTGGTATGTGGTTGTGCGATTGTGGGCCCTCCTGGCCCTGCTCGCCCACTTATACATAAGTACGAAGACATATAGCAGCCCTATAGTACTGAAAAGGAATCCTTGTAACAATAATTTGGCGATATCTCAGTAATTGTAGCAACTATGAAAAAAAATTCCACTGCAGTTTTAATCATGACTTGGAATCCTCCACGCAGGCTTAGTAAGCCACCCATAGTAAAAAATCCATCTCTCAAATCGTTTTCGAGATATGGCTGCTGAAAGGTGCCACGGTCACCACAACGTTATCCTATGGGGACATTTCTCTACTTTGTAGTTCTGTAACTTTGGAACTGACTTATATTTTTTGACCCAACCACCAAAAGGCACAGCTGTGGGGCCAGGGCTTATCACCTTGCTAATTTCAGCACAAAACCCCCAACCATTTATGTGCAGTGGGGTGGCAAAGAAATGGTGTTTTTGCTGCATTAGTGTCACAAGTTCTGACACTTTCACAAAAATTTGCTAAAGAATGGTCACGACAGTGTCACAATTTGCAAAAGTATTGCATCCGTTCTGTCACAATTTGTGGCACTACAAGGGGCCTGATCATGGAAAAGGCATTTCTGGGGGCCCTCCCAGAAACAGCTGCATTGTGTTCCACAGGCCCCGATTAGGTAAACACAACTGTTAGTGTTTACCTTGGGACGGCCAAATTCAAACTGCAGCCATTTTTGTCTGTCGCTAACTGAAAACAAGATGGCAGTCACATGACACTACAGAAGCCATTTGTGACAGTAAAATGTAGTGGCAGCAGCTTTCAAGAGGTACAGTAGATACATTTTTTACTATTGACTATAATGGGAAAATTCTAATTTGATAACTTTTGAATGGATTAATATTCTTTCACCAAATCTTCAAAAGGCACATTGATGACACATACTGCATCTTCCCTGGAGGTTTCAGACCAGACAAACAAATCATTTGGGCTGTAGCCCTGAGCAAAGAAATGTGCAAAACCCTAATTTTTGTGTTTTTTTTGGTGCTCAACAACCCCACAGCTGACCATAATGCAACTTGCCAGATCCAGATCTCTATGGTGCCACACCACACATGCAAAATTTCAGGTGAATCCGATGTACGATTGCAAAGTTATTAAAGTGCAAAATATTGAATACACATAAGGAGCCAGAAGAACTGTGGGTCACCCTGGAAACAGGTAATGGGACAGCCATAAGAACTGGGGTTGTCTACAGGCCCCCAGACCAGAGGGAGGACATAGACACATTACTGTTAGAAGATATACAAAACATGACAGCTAAAGGGGAGGTTCTGATAATGGGAGACTTCAACATGCCAGATACAGATTGGTCAATACCAGCAGGAACATCTGCCAGAACTAGACTCATAGTGGATTCCCTGCAGGGGAGGGCCTCAAACAACTGGTACAGCAACCCACAAGAGACAGGGCTATCCTAGATCTAGTACTGACTAACAAAGAAGGGATCACAGATCTCCAGGTAGAAGGTCACCTGGGGGCCAGTGACCATCACATGGTATGGTTCAATTTGGCATTACATCTAAATCATCCCATTCCAAGGCAAAATATGGGACTTCAGAGGAGCTGACTTTGATAAGATGGCCAACAGAGTTAAGCTAGCCCTGGCAAAAAGAAACACAGGTGAGGGAGGTACAGGCAAAGTGGGCAAGCATTAAGGATACAATACTTAAAGCAACATCCCATTGTGTTAGACAGAAAAGGAAGTGCAAAGAAGAAGGAAACCACTTTGGTTCTCAAATATAGTAGCAGAAAAGGTCAGAGCCAAAAGGCTGGCCTTCAGAAAATATAAGGAACACAGCGGATGAAGATAGGAGGCATACCAAACTGCCCTAAGGGAAGCAGGTAAGGCAGTAAGGCAGGCAAAGTCCCAAACTGAGGAAACACTAGCACGAACAGTAAAAGAAGGTGACAAGACTTTCTATAGATACATTAGTGAAAGGAGAAAGTCCAGAGGGGTATTGCTGCTTAATGGAGAAAGGGAGCATGTGAGGAGGAGGACCCTGTAAAGGCATCTATCCTAAATAGATACTTTTGCTCAGTATTTACTGAAGAGAAGGTAGGGCAGGCCCACAGCTCAGCATCATGGACACAGGGGAGGGAGGTGAGCACTACTCCTTCACAAAAGAAAGGGTCCTACAAGAGCTTGCTAAGCTCAGGGTGGATAAGGCAATGGGACCTGATGGCATACATCCCAGGGTACTTAAGGAGCTAAAGGAGGAACTAGCAGAGCCATTAGCAGAATTGTTTAGTGAGTCTCTGAGCACAGGAGAGGTCCCAGAAGACTGGAGAAAGGCTCATGTGATCCCACTCCACAAGAGTGGTAGCAGGGAGGAGGCGGGGAACTACAGACGGTCAGTCTTACCTCAGTAGTGGGCAAGATTATGGAGGCACTCCTTAAGGAAAGGATAGTGCAACACCTGGAATCCATAGGGCACAGGATCCAAGACAGCATGGGTTTACAAAGGAAGGTCCTGTCAAACTAATCTCATAGATTTCTTTGACTGGGTAACCAGAGTGGTGGACCAAGGGGAGCAGTTGATGTCGCCTACCTTGACTTCAGCAAAGCTTTTGACACTGTTCCACATAGAAGATTGATAAAAATGTGTAGGTAGGCTGGGTCAAGTTGGTCAACTGGGTGGCAAACTGGTTGACTGGCAGAAAACAGAGAGTGGTGGTAAATGGTATACAGTCAGAAGAGATGCAAGTCACAAGGGGTACTCAGGGATCAGTCCTGGGGCCAGTCCTATTCAACATCTTCATTAGTGACCTCGCAGATGGACTAGAGGGTAAGGCTTGTCTGTTTGCAGATGACACCAAGATCTGCAACAGAGTAGATGATCCAGATGGGGTGGGCAGAATAAGAAGAGATCTGGATAAACTAGCAGAATGGTCAGAAGAGTGGCAACTGGGATTTAATGCAAAGAAGTGCAAAATCATGCACATAGGGAAGAGAAACCCTGAAGCCACTTATAGGCTGGGAAGGGAGTTGCTAGCAGTCACAAAGGAAGAAAGAGACTTGGGCATCATCATCACTGATGACCTAAAATCATCCAAGCAGACCTCCAAAGCAGTAGGTAAGGCTAGGGGTGTTAGGGTGTATTAGTAGGGTATCACAAGTCGTAAGAGGGAGGTAATAATCCTCTGTACAAGACATTGGTTAGGCCCATCTGGAGTACTGCGCAGTACTGGAGGCCACACCTCTCAAGGACATTAATCCAAATTGAGGCAGTCCAGAGAAGGGCAACCAAAATGGTGCAGGGACTGCATCAGAAGACATATATGACAGATTAACGGAGCTCAATATGTATACCCTTGAGCAAAGGAGGAGAGAGGTGATATGATCGAGACATTTAAACACCTTAAGGGCATAAACAAGGTGAAAGAGTCTAACATGTTTAAATATAAGAAAAATAGCAGGACAAGAGGACACAGCATGAGATTAGAGGAGGCCGATTAAGGGGAATGTGAGGAAATTCTTTTTCACAGAAAGGGTGGTAGATGCATGGAATGGCTTACCACAAGAAGTGGTGGCTATGAATACAGTGCAGGGCTTCAAACAGGCATGGGATAGGCATAAGGGAGCAATACAAATGACTATGAATAGATAGGTCACTGACAGAGCAAAGGCCGATGGCACATTTATAAGGTAGAAAAAGAAATGGGCAGACTGGATGGGCCTTGCGGTCCTTATCTGCCGTCAACTTCTATGTTTCTATATTGGGTTTAACATTGAAGTGGCTGGGCAACCCTAACTATAGCTGCATATATATGTATATGTATATATATATATAAAAACACGAAAAGTCAGGAAATAAAAAATCTGCAGGGTTGCCCCTTCCCCAGAACCACCCATCATCCCAAGATTGACAGTTGACGGGGTGTGTCATTGGGGTTGTGAGGCCTAAATGTCACCCCATTCCATCTGAAATTACATTCACAAGCCACAATAAATAAGAATGGGGTGACATTTAGGCTTCACAATCCCAATGACACGCCCATCAGCTGTCAATCTTGGGATGACGGGCAGGTCTGGGGGAGGGGCAACCCTAAAGATTTTTCATTTCCGGACTTTTTGTGTTTTAACCCAAAATGATGCATTAACACAGTTTTTTTTTACATAGAATGTCCTTAGTTTTTGAGAAAGAATAAAAAACCAAGAAATTGTGCAAGTTGGTGAATTGATCCTCAGCCAGGAAGACTGTGGTGCCATGCAGTGAAATGGGACAGACTGAGACTTGGGCTTACTCAAGAGAAAAAAAACAAATAATGAAATACAGCTCAGTTTTGATGTAAAGGATAGAGATCAAGTCTCGGCTTCTTCCCAACCACACAGGCATGGACTGGCAGCCTCAACTCACTTGCTCCTCTCATCCGGTCCTCCTCAGCTCACATCAGCTCAGCACACAGGTCCCTGCCTGTCCTGCAGCCTCCAGCCACTCTGACCTCAGCTGAAAATCATGCTAGGCTAGCTCACTGCTCTGGAGGACAACAACAGTGGTGCTCTGTCTGCACTGCACCAGTGGTATGGTGATCTTTCTCCACCCAAGATGAAGATGCCACTGTAGGATTTGGTAGATGGCCCTTCTTGGTCTCTCTCTCTCCCGCAGTTCCACTCAAGTACAAGGCTCCTCTGATTAGGCTCCAAAGTGAAAAAACACAGTGCCTTGTTTGTTGAACTGGTGGCATTTAAACAAACCACCCCTCACTAGTCACTCTTCCTACCTGAAACAGTAGCCAATCACAGACATACTGTACATGGCGACTATGCCCATGGACCTGATTGAAACGTGCAGTTACAAGGTCGGTGGAGTGCACACGCCCCAGCCGAAAGCTTGAATGGGATGTAAGCAATAACCCATGACATGGTGTGTGTTTATGGGGGATTGAACAACACCCCGGGTGCGTTGTGAGGCATGAGGCTGCAGGCCGAGTGTCCTCGCAGCACCCACAGTGTTAATTAATCCCCAATAAATGCACACCCTGGAGTGGGTTATTGCACTTATAACATGGGCCAGATATCAGCAGAAATCAATGAAAACATATGGATTAATAGAAGAAAAACTGTGGGGACTATTTAGTGTTCCTACACTACTTTTGGCCTGTGTACCACATCCATGTGTGTTCTGACACAGGAAAATAGTTCTTGTTACAGATGTTTGTGGTGAACAGGCTAACATACTAATATCAAGGGGCACACTCATGTGTCTTTACTACTTCTCATTTGTTACGTATCTTGCAGATACACTGTTTAATAGTACAGATGGAAGGTGACAGACAGACAGATAAAGAGCTGTAGCATGCAGTGTCTCTGTATTCCATATACTGTACCATATGCTACTGTTTTCAGTAGTTTCTTGCTAGCTGTGGGTTCTTACTTCATTAATTGTTGCATTGTTTCATGAGGTAGTGTGCCTTTTTGAGATAGCACAAACACATAATGTGCTCTGATTACACTCCACGATGGATGTCGGGTATTGTACTGTGCACCCAACGTGGCTCACCACCCACATGACTCACACAACATAGTACTTGTTGACAGAGAAACACAGATTTCTGTCTTGTACAATTGACTCCCTCACTGTTTCCCTGTCATTATGTGGTCGCTTGCAAAGGTAGTCAACAGACCGTGAACAGCTCCTCTGACATCTAGTCATGGCTATCGGCTTCCTAATTACTGCAGATAGTAAGTAGCTGAGCGATTCCATCGGAACATTGATCACCTCCATGGTGATATCACCTTACACCCAATGGACAGGCAGGTATTTTCTGCTAAACGCTACATGCATGTCCTTATCACTCTCCCAAATGGATTGCTGCAGGCAAGGGAACCAGGGCATGGTATGACTGGATGCTCATGTGAATATCAAGTGGAAAGGAGGAAAATGGTGATTTTCCCTTCCTCAGTTAGGTGGCTTTTGCAAAGCGGCACTTGTATATTGGGGCTCAGCACTTCTGTGTCACTCTTCCAGTATAAAGTATAAAGATCACTAAAACTTCTCTACTGGGACTAAGAACTAGAACTCTTGTACTGGAACCTTCAATTTAGGGTAAAAAAAAGAGTCAGTGTGTTAGTCAGAGGTAGTTGAAGTAAATTGTTATCTGTTATCTGTGTACTTATCTAGGTGCTTGTCACAGGTGTAGGAAGGGAATTGTTATTTGTGAAGTTAACTAAGTGTAGAAAGATTTGCAAAGTTGGGGGAGTGGCTTAGCTAGAAGGAGCCAGGTTAAAACCAGATTTAATTACTGCCCTAGATAGTTTCTGCCAGAGAACAGACAAAACACCAGGAGGAAGGAGCTACTGGTGTAACTAAAACTTCTCTACTGGGACTATATTGCCATCCTTCCCTCCCCTCAAGCCCCCCACCCTAAACCAGTTCTACTTTTATAGGCACAGGATTTAACTGACAACAGGAACTTCCTGTTTGGGAGCAGGAAGTGAGTGATCACAGAGCCACCAAAGACTCACCATCCTAGAAGGGCAAGAGTAGCTCTCCGTCCCCCCCCCCCAGCTGTTGGAGGTCTGACTCTGAGCAAGTAAAGAGACTTCTGTGAAATATAGGAACTTCTTGTCTCAGAACAGGAAGATCAGGAGTTAAAAGGGCACAGAGGCAGTAAGTAAGTAGGGAGAGAAAAAAAAGAAATAAACAAACAGAGGAAACAGTAAGTATTCCAAATAACTGTTAGGGGGCCAGAAAAAAGACATGATGGAAGTGGTGCAGTGCAGTGGTTGTGGAGCAGCAGTCTTCCAGGAGATGTTCTGGAGGATGCAGTCTTGTCCCATCTGCAGGCACCTTTCTGGGCTGAGGGAGGAGGTTGCTCATCTCCAGGCTGAATTGGCCAGGATTTGTGGGACCTTCTCTCCCACCCAGGGACCACCAGGGTCACTGCCGTTGCCTCAGAGGTTGTTAAGAAAGAGGATCGGTTGGACCACAGTGGGCTCAGGGAGGGTGAGGGTGGTGGAACAGAGGCACATCCCTCCAGTTGTACCTCTCCACAATTTCTATGCCATTCTGGCAAAGTGTGCTTCCTCTATGGAGGCACCCGCAGTGGAGACCAAGGAGGGTGCTGGGAACCTCCACAAAGGAGACCCACAGGAGGGTGGCATGGGACCCCACAGGGGAAGGAAACAACTCCTGGTTGGGGACTCCATTCTTAGGAAGGTAGAACTGGGGGAGGAAGGGGAGAGGGAGGTAAGGTGCCTGTCTGGCACCATGGCTTGGAGGGACAGAGAGCAAATCCTCAGGATCGCAGGAGCAGCTGCACAGGAGAGGGAGCTGGATGTCATTGTCCACCTAGGGACAAATGACCTGCCTAAGAAAGGGATCAGAGCAGTGCAAGAAGTGTTTGTGGAGATGGGGAGGGCATTAGACAAACAGCACACATGGTAACCTTCTCGGAGGTGCTGCCTGTCTATGGCATGGGTGAGGCTAGGGTGCTCCACACTATGGGATTCAATCAGTGGTTGAAAAACTGGTGCAGAGCTCAGGGATTTGGCTTCATTGGGGACTGGGAGTCCACCTGGAGGGATGCAGGGCTATACAGCTGTGATGGTCTGCATCTGTCCAGGAGAGGAACCAGGATCCTAGGTGATAGGTTTAAATACTTCATTGACAAGCATTTAAACTAGCCAAGGGGGAGGCACTGGAAAGAAACAGGGAAATCCTAGCCGCCCCCCCAAAAAAATCAGGGTATTAAGTGAGGTAGACACCAAAATAGAGATGTTGATAGGGAGAAGCGCTGCGGTCAATGGAGAAAGTGACAAATGCAATAAGGACTGGGATGGGGCAAAAAGGGGTAAGGCCATCAATAAATGGAGGGTAATGAGTACCAACATCCATAGTCTGGGCAACAAGCTCTATGAACTGGTGGCCTTGATGGAAGAAGGATGCCTGGATATCGTAGCAGTCACAGAAACATGGTACACAGAGAACCATGACTGGGATGTTAACATACCAGGGTACACAACCTACAGGAGAGACTGGAAGGGCAGAAGGGGGGAGTAGCTCTCTATGTAAGGGAAGGGATAAAAGCAGCTGAACAAAAGAGTAAACAGAGAGGAGAGAAGGCACTGTGGGTCACCTCAGAGACTGGAAATGGCACCACAGTCTGCACAGGAGTTGTATAGAGACCCACATGTCAGGGGGAGGGAATGGACAAGGATATGATAGAAGGCATACTTAGGATGGCAGAGAAAGGGGAGATACTGTTGATGGGGGACCTTAATATGCCAGATGTTA